>CM057458.1:1101360000-1102611250 GCA_016271365.2 Neoceratodus forsteri | reverse complement strand
GCTCAGCAGCTCACTCGCTCCCCCGCTCTCCAAATGCTGGATTTCCATACCCAGCCGATCTGACACTCCTACTTATGCTGAAACAACTTAAAATGATTCTAGTGTCCTGGATAAGGATACCTCACTATCATTCAAATACTGCAGTTTTAAAAACATGATCTCCAGCAATTGTTGTTATATTAGTGGTAGGTACCCGGAACACACTCGTCTCCAGTGTCCCCATACTGCCGCATTTACTTCAAGAGCCACCGCTTTCCACTCAGTGACTCTGTGCAACTATTTTTCCCTTTCAGAAAAAAAAAAAAATAAAGACTAAGGGCAGGATTCACGACGTGATTTGGGACTGAGTCCCACTCTGCAACACCAGTTACATGCCGAAATCGGCGCAGCTGCGGAGTGGCCGATCCACAGCCGCAGCAGTTGCGGAGGGTGCTATGGCGGGTCCCACTGCCCGTAGCAGCCTCCCACAGCTGCGGTGCTGTTCCTGGCAACAGCACCCGCAAGCTGCCGTATTCGATGAGCCAGTCATACTCAGGCTCCACCTTTGTAACACCTCAGCTGCAGGCTTACTCATGTAAGCCAAGTGGAAACCCACCAGCACCAAGGTTTTCCTACAGCTGCGGGACCTTCTCCCATGTTCGTGGATCCTGCCCATAGCCTCTGGAATGTGCTCTTCAGGGGTTTCTTACACCCCCCCCCCCCGGGCACCCCATGTAGCTAAGTTGCCACTTTTGGACATGGATAAAAACAAACAGCACAACAATAATAAATGAACATCTTAATTTAAAGCAAGCTGTAAGATGGCTATATGTGTACTTATCAGTTGATTTACATGTAATGGCACGGGGTGCTATGAACTATAGTACTCAGTATAAACAGCAACTATGGAAGCTTACTTAGGACAGAAGTTGCATCAAACATATTACAGGCAGAGGAACTATTTCATGTAAAATACATGAAAAATTAACTTTCTTCTATTTAAACCTCATAATTTTTATTTTCACTTTAGTAAAAATACACAGTCCCATTTATAAGTGCAATAAGACACTCCGGGATGTAAAAAACAAAAACAAGCACCAAGGCCAGCATGTGGTCTAAAAGCAAACAAAATGGTTATATTAAATGCACGCTTGAAAACATAGAATCTTAGAATTTGATGGCAGATAAGGACCGCTTGGCCCACCTAGTCTGCCCATTTTCCTACCTAACAGATAAGCTGCAGATCCTAGTTAACCAACAGCTTACTTCCTCCTACCCCCCACTAGGACTGCCTTATGTCTGTCCCATGCATTCTTGAATTCTTCCACTGTTCTTGACTTCACAACCTCCTCAGGAGGCTGTTCCATGCATCCACAACCCTCTCTGTGAAAAAATACTTCCTCACATTACCTCTGAGCCGTCCCCCTCTATCTTCAAATTGTGCCCCCTTGTTCTTGCACATCTCTTTTCTGAAAGATGCTACCTCTTGGACTTTGTTGATTCCCTTGAGGTACTTTGAAAGTTTCTATCACGCCCTCCTCTCCTTCTTTCCTCAAGGGTATTCATATTAAGCTCCTAAGTCTTTCTTTGAATGTCTTCTGGTGCAGAATAGAAATATTAATAGAAAATAGAGTTAAAATCTACGTTTCGACCTTAGGTCTTCTTCAGGAAATATCTAAAGAGAGGAAAAACAAAGTTATTGTAGAGGGAGGTAAAGAGGGTTATATATATATATATATATATATATGTGTGGGGAAAGAGAAAAGGGGAGGCTCAGGGAGAAGAAGTGATAAATGGCAAGATTAAGAGAGAATCTGTGAAACAAAAAGGTGATGATGGGAAAGATAAAGCAAAATAGGAGTGAAAGAGCTAGGGAAGTCCCCAGGTGGGGACTAATTAACAGGGCCTCGTAAGAAGGCTGAAAGGTGACAAATGTGTGGGAAGGAGACAGAGAGGGAGACTTGTGGTGAAAATGAAAAAGAAATTAAATGTGTACAAATACAAATAGACTTTAGGGAAAATAAGGGGTGGCTGAAAGATGTTAGTGGAAAATAAGTCTGTCTTTTAAACCAGAGGGCTGCTGGGAGCCAAGGCGGATGATCAGCTTGGCTTCCATGTTTTTTCTATGGTCAGCATCCCAGAAGCCCTGCTGAAGGACACAAACAGAAAGGTCATTGACACTGTGGTCCCTGGAGATAAAGTGGGATACAACGGGTTTAGCAGTGTCACCATTCCTGACTGCTCTGTAATGTTCCCTGAAACGGTCAGCAAGGCGCCTACCAGTCTCTCTGATGTAAATAGCTGTACACTTCCTGCAAAGAATACAATACACCACATTAGTGGAGGTGCATGAGAACTCCTTGGTGATGTGAAAAACACCTGTAGGCCCCCGAATTTCAGTCACACTGGAAATAAATTTGCAGGTGTAGCAGCGAGTCCTGTTGCAAGGTTTGGTACCTGGGAGGAGGAACTGTTGGGAGTAGGTAGGCTGCTTTTAACCAGGAGATTCCGCAGGTTAGGTGGCCAGCGGTAGGAGGCAGTAGGTGGTTCTGTAAAGGAAGCACCAATGTTAGGGTCAGTTTGCAAATGGGAAAGTTACTGGTGATGATCCTGTGAAGAGAAGGTGTGCTCTGATGGAAAGGAAGCACTAGTGGAATTCGAGTTGTTCTTGTGTGACAGTATCCTTCCGCGGTGATCAAGGTTACGGGCATGTTACTGACCTGGGAGAGTGCTCTGTCCACTGTGCTTTTAGGGTATCCCTGTTGATAAAATAAACTGTGCATTATTTGGGTCTGCTCAGCAAAATCATCCTCTTCACTTTATAACCTGTGAAGTCTAAGAAACTGTGAATAAGGCAGGCGATTCTTGACATGTTTAGGATGGAAGGAGCTGTGGAGGAGGAAACTGTGAGAGTCAGTGGGTTTGTAATAAACTGACGTCTTCAGACCAGTGTTCTGTACTGACAGCTGGATATCTAGAAAAGGCAGTGTAGGGGAGGATACTTCAACAGTGTATTGAATGGAAGGATGGGCCGTGGTAAACTCTGGGGATGTGCATTAGACACTTCTAATGCACGGTCAGGGGATGAAGGAACTCTGCCTGTGGCCTCATGCCTTACAACGGCCCTGGACGTGCGTTAGAAGTGTCTAATGCACACCCCTTATGTCTTATAGCTTACTTATGCCAACACCACTATCAGCCTGTCATTGCCTTTGCATCTCAAAGGTCCAAAAGAGAACACTTCTATTTCCAGTACATTTTGTTGCAACATAAAAGTAGCTGTACTTCAGAGTTTTCACTCCTAGTCAGTTTGTTCACCAGTGCTGAAGAACCTTTCAGCTGGTGCACTTGATTGAACTGCAGTATTGTAATGTGGGAATGTTTCCTTTATTGTTGGGAATGTTTGCAAAATGTCTTATATGATGTCTTATTTGTGTCTGTGAGATACTGATCAAGCTCATAAAGAAGTCCACCAGGGTAGGATGCTGATTTTCTTCAAATTTGAGAAACCCTCATCCTCAAGGTTGTTTTCAGGTGATGGACTTCCTCGCAACATCTTCCTGATGTGATAGTTAATTTTCAAGCATGTTTTTAGCTGCATGTGCTTCATCCTCATTGGTAATCTACCAAATGCAAAACCATGGTAACAAGATGCTGGACAGAATTAACTACCTCTCTTCATAACTGGTGCAAACTGAGTGTCCACAGCTCTCACAGTGGCATCAAAAAGAGGAGTGGCATAATTAAAAAGTGGTCTCATATCAAGCAACTTCTTTTCAGTGCCAAGAATGTTGGAAGAAGATTTCACATGTAGCATTTTGTTTCTGCATGTAGAGAATCCAATGAGTTTGCAGGTATGCCACATTACTTTGCAGTACCAACCACAAAGAAATCTCAGTTGTTCTAAACCTTTCTAGGCCAGGTTCATCACAAATGTTAAGCAGATCATCTTCTGCTTTTTCTATTATGGATCTTATTTTTCTGCAGCTTGTTAGTAAGAATTCCAGCTTGTGTCATTGAGGCTAGTTATGTTTTGTCTGAAACAGTTTCACTTGCTGGTGAACTCGATGAACTTTGTTCTAAAGAGCTGAACATTTTGCCATTGTGCTGCAGTAAATCTTACACAGAATTTGCAGTAGCAGAGTCTGTATCCTTCATAGCTGTTAAGTGCAGGGTATGTGGTGCACATCGTTGATATGAAGGAAGGGTGTAGCCTCCACATGTCTTTCATCTGCATCGTCTAGGATCCTGCATAGTCCGCCAAGGTCACTACATCTCCAACTGCATCATCGTTGTCTTCATTGGCAAGGTTGCAGCCTCCCCTGCTGCTGCTGGAGGTCATGGTGATCATCATCATCATCATCGCTCGAATCCTGTCTGTGGAACTGATGGTGTGGTATTATCTGTGCCAAACTCCATTTTAATGCTTTAAGGAAGTGTGATCCATTTTCAGTCACAGTTTTAACAACCTTGTTCTGAATGTGATAATTCTGGTGAACTTGTTTAAGTTTTGTTTTGCACTAACATAGTATGTGTATCTTCTTTTTACTTGCATACATGCCAGTGCTGCTGACTTTCTAATCAGTGTTTTCTTAGCAATCCAATGCAGTGTCACACCTAGGTACTGTAGCTTCTGTTATGCCCAGTCCAAATGTCTGCAGTAGTGTATATATGGCTGACATTGCTGAATTCAGATATCAGATTTGGCTTCATGTTTTGGTACATTTTATCTATTCAGTCTGTCAATATTTTTTGAGTCATTACTTTTTTGTTGTGTTGTAGTCCAGTAACTGATTTGACAGACTAAGGCTGTTCAACTACAGACTGAATAATAAACATATCAACCTGAGATTGACTAATAAGTGAACTTTTTACAGTCTAAAATATGGAGGAGAGATTCCTTTATCTTGCTGAACAATGAAGATACTGTCGGCAATGAAGTACTGCTGCTGCGTGAGCTGGAGAATTCGTCTTCCACCTCTTCATCTTCCAGTATCCTTTTCTGACCAGGGCTATTAATGGCTGGTGGACTACATCACCTCTACTGCTGCATAGCTTTTTGAACTTCTGTAAAGATGTTGGACAGAGGTGTTTCATATGTTTCTTCAAGTTGGACATACTGTTTTTTGATGTTGATAAAAGTTTTACTTTTAGCATACAGATTGGAAAAGCATTACTTTTGGCACACAGACTTTACACTGAACTGAAACATGTTTACCCTTCTCAGATTTCACAGTAAAAAAAAAAACTCTCCCAAATACCTTTTTTGAAAAAGTGACACAGTTTCACTCTGTGATGATGACGGCTTAGTAACAGTAGTAGAGGTCAGTTTGGAGGATGAAGAGGAGGAGGATGAACCGTTTGAGATGTTCAGATTGTACACCTTCAGTGTCTACAGTTTCTTTTTCAGCCATGTTAAGTAATGAACATACCATTGTGTTGAAAGCAAAAATGTTTGTATAGTCTGTGTTAAATTGCTGATTACATTTGTACAGTTTACAGTCTGTTTCAACTTTCTGATTTATGTTTTGTTTGTTTTTCGGTTATTTACTTGTTCACTTATTTAATAACTTCAGACGAAGAACAGAATGTGTGTTATCTACAACAACCTGCCAATGTCATAAGATAAAAGATATCAGTAAAGATTGAAGAAATCTATATATCCATACAAGTTGCAGTCATTCTGATACAGTGATTCTGCGTGCTTCAAATGAAATGCATTTAGTGTGCTGGCCTGCCAGCAAAGTGGTAGCTCTACTGCTACCATTTGCAGTGTGGACAACCTGGGTTCAGTAGCAAATCCAAGGTATTGGAGGGTGGGCCGGGGAGGAGGAGGAGGAGGAGGAGGAGGAGGAGGAGGAGGATCGAGTGTCCACTGGATCGCTTTCCTCCTCCGTGGGGCGGGTGGGGGGTGCATGAGAGCTCGGTGCTCAACTGGCCCCTGGCAGAAGTCAGTGAAAAGGCAGCTTGAGCTAAAAGGTGGGGAGACGTGTCAGACGTTGGCACACGTGCCTTGACGTACGCGCATGCCACACCTCCCAATCGAGCAGGATGGCCACTGGCCACTGCAGGCCCTGCACCTGGTGACTCTGGTACCTCCTGGGAATCTGGATCCCATCCTGGTGGGTCGAGGGACTCCATGCCACCCTGCCACAGAGGGCAGGTTGTGGGGGACTATGGGAGAAGGTAAGCCCTGGGGGAAGCCGAGGTGATGAGTCTGGGAGGACTGGTGGGCTGGAGGGGCGGCCGGGACAGAGGAGATGAGAAATGCATTTAGTGGGGGCGGAACGGGAGATGACACCGAACTGATTGACCACAGATACTCATTGCACACTGCTACTGGAAAACTGTATAGTCTAACAAACCATAGTTGACTATTTATGGTACAAATACTACTGAAGTGTAGAACAGTTGCAACAATTACATGTAGAAATTATGAAGTAATACTTTGCATGGGATGGCACAGTGTGTCACATTGTTACATATTACTGGACTGGTGTTGGATCTTTAAATTGGCAAAGTCACACAGATACGTGACATATCACACTGTTTAGTCTGCAGTTCTGATGGGAGTGGCTCACTACGGCTGGTTTATGTACCATTTAGAATTAGCTACAAAAAAAAATATACAAAAAATGTACACAATGGCAAAGTAGCAACACAGATGCTCAGATTACTTAGATATGACATTTACTGGCAGTTCAGCGTATGTATAATGCTGACTTGACACTATCGGAACAGATGTATGGTATATTTATTTATTTGTTGAATTTTTTTGACTGGGTAGGCCTACTGAGACTAGAAGTCCTTTTTTCAGGGATGACCCGAGATTAATTACAGGTGTATAGAAACCTAACATACAAGCATAAGTCAATGAGGACGAACCTGGAAACGAGCCTGGAAGACTAGGGAGACTAGGTTTACAGGCAAAAAGCACCTAGCTTCACCTGAGCTCATTTCTTTTAGGTTTGCTTGAAAAGACAGAGCAAAGAGCAACATTATTAGAGCAAGGAGAAACATTTAGGCTTCTTTTCGCTAAGCAGATTTACTGTTGTATTACCAATTGGTTTTGTGCTTACAGGTTGTTCTTACAGGTTTTGTTACTGTTTATTTCTTACAGTTTGCTGCTTTGTTCTCTGATTCAAATTGTTTTTTGCAGGGTATATTTTCTGCTAAATTGTTACAGGGTGTGCCTACAGATTTGTTACTGTTTCGTGCTTACAGATTAGTGCTGTATTTTCTCTGATTGAAATTGTTTCTTTGCAGATTATATTTTCTGTTAAATTGTTTCAGGTTGTGCCTACAGGTTTTTGTTACTGTGTTGTGCTTACAGGTTTTACAGTTCACTGCTTTATTTTTCTCTGATTGAAATTGCTTACTACAGGGTACATTTTCTGTTAAATTGTTACAGGCTGTGCTTACAGGTTGATACTGTTTTGGGCTTACAGATTACTGCTTTATTTTTCTCAGATTCAGAGTGTTTTTTGCAAGGTTTACTGTATATCCTGTTAAATTGTTGTGCAGAGTTGTCTTGCTGAAAGGAAGGAAAATTAACTGGGGTGGTGGGTCAGAGCTGTAGCTAATTGTTTCTGGAGGGCATGGGCTTGGTTCCATCCACCCTGCCCTCACCCCACCCACCCCAAATGCAATATTTCCTTTGTACCAGTGGTTCTGGCATCAGTTCCCCAAAAGGGCAAAGGATATACACCTGTCATAACCTTACTAGCCCAGCACGCTGACTAGGGGGTAAACGAACATGCACACTCTCTTACACTAACAAAAAAAGGAAAAAAAAAACAGAACAGGAAGGGACTGAGACATGTAAGGAGTGGTGCAATTCACTGACTGTGGGGCAGCAGTCTTCCGGGAGATGTTCTGGGGGCTGCAATGCTGCCCTATTTGAAGGCACCTCTCTGGTCTGAGGGAGAAGGTTGCCCGTGTCCAGGCTGACCTGGCGAGGATTCAGGAAACCTCCTCTCCGAGCCAGGGATCACAAGAACCACTGCCTCAGAGGTTGCCAAGAAAGAGGAGTGGTTGGACCACGGTGGGTTCAGGGAGGGTGAGGGTGGTGGATCAGAGGCGCATCCTTCCAGTTGTACCTCTCCACAATTCATACGCCATTCTTGCAGAGCATGGTTCCTCTATGGAGGCACCCACAGTGGATGCTGGGAACCTCCACAAAGGAGACCCAGAGGAGGGTGCATGAGACCCCATTGGGGAAGAAAACAACTCCTGGTGATAGACTCAATCGTTAGGAGTTTAGAACTGGGGGAGGTGGGGTGAGGGATGTAAGGTGCCTGCCCGGTGCCATGGTTGGGTGGGACAGGAAGAGAATCCTCAGTATCGTGGAAGCAGCTGCACAGGAGAGGGAGCTGAACGTCACTGTCCACCTAGGGACAAATTACCTGACTGGGAATGGGATCAGAGCAGTGCAGGAGGAGTTTGTGGAGTTGGGATGGGTCTTAGACAAGTAGCACGCATGGTAACCTTCTTGGCAGTGCTGCCTATCAATGGCATGGGTAAGGCTAGGGTACTCCACACCATGGGATTTAATGAATGGTTGAAAAACTGGTGCAGAGCTCAGGGTTTTGGCTTCACAGGGGACTGGGGGTCAACCTGGAGTGATGCAGGCCTATACTGGCACAGTGGTCTGCATCTGTCTGGGAATGCAACCAGGATCCTACATGACTGGTTTAAGTGCTTCATTGGCAAGCATTTGTGTTAGCCAAGGGGGGGGGGCACTCAAAAGGAGCAGGGAAATCCCAGCCCCCCCCAACAAAACAGGGTAATTAGTGAGGTAAACACCAAGTTAGAGAATTCAATAAGGAGCAGGACAATGGTAAATGGAGAAAAAGGCAGTAAGGCTAGAGATGGGGTTGAAAGGGGTAAGGCCATCAAAATATGGAGGGTGATGAGTACCAGTGCCTGTAGTCTGGGTAACAAGCTCCCTGAACTAGTGGCCTTGATGGAAGGGGGACGCCTGGATATTGTGGCAGTCGCAGAAACATGGTACACAGAGAAACCATAACTGGGATGTCAACGTACCAGGGTACACAGTTTACAGGAGGGACAGGGTAGTTAAAAGAGGAGGAGGAGTGGCTCTGTACTTAAGGGAAGGGATCAAAACAACAGAACTAAAGGGTAAACAGGGAGGAGGAGAAGAGGCACTGTGGGTCACCCTCAGGACAGGAAATGGCACGACAGTCCATACGGGGGTTGTGTACAGACCCCTGTATCAGGGAGGAAATGGACAAGGAAATGATAGAAGGCATCCTTAGAATGGCAGAAAAAGGGGAGATATTGTTAGTGGTGGACCTGAATATACCAGATGTTAACTGGAGCACTTTTGCTGCAGCCATATCCAAGAGTAGGGTCATTCTCGGTGCCCTACAGGGGGCATGCCTCAGACAGCTAGTGCTGGAACCCACTCAGGAGGGAGCAATCTTAGACCTGGTCCTCTCAAACTGGGATGGAGAGTGGATCTCATATTTAGAAGTGGGTACCCATCTGGGAACAAGCGACCACCAAACATTGTGGTTCACGATAATCACAGCCATAGAGTCAAGCCATACTAAAGTGAGGGTACTGGACTTTAGGAGGGCTGACTTTGGTAAAATGGGAGCATGCGTCAGAAAAGCACTAGAAAACAGGCAAGAAAAAAGGGTGGAGAAACAATGGAGAAAAATCAAAACTGCCATCACAGAGGCAACAAGTCTTTGTGTGAAGCAAATAAACAAATCAAAACAAAGGAAAAAACACTATGGTTCTAAAAGGTAGGGAAGGTTAGGAGGAAAAGATAGCATTTGGGAAGTATAAGAAACACAGAAATAGCAGGACAGAGAAATGTACCAGTTAAAGCAGAAGGTAGGGGAGAAGGCAGTAAGAATAGCAAAGGCCCAAACTGAGGAAAAGATAGCCAACTCAGTTAAGAAAGGGATGAAACCTTTATAGGTATATTAGGGAGCAAAGAAAGACCAAGGGAGGATAGTGAGGTTCATGGGAAAGAAGGATGACAGTGAAAAGGATACTGAACGAATATTTCTGCTCAGTATTCACAAAAGATGAGGAGTGGGAGGCTGTGGATAGGGTGGTCAATACCAGTCCATTCATAGAAGAAAGGGTCCTGAAAGAACTCCTAAAATTGAAAATGGACAAAGCAGTGGGGCCTGACAGATTCCACCCAGAATACTTAAAGAACTAAGGGGAACTAGTGACACCACTGGCTACCCTTTTAACAAATCATATGAGGATGGTGTGGTACCTGAGGACTGGAGGAGGGTGGATGTGATTCCCCCTTCACAAAACTGGGAGCAAGGCAGAGGTAGGAAATTACAGACCTGTTAGTTTAACCTCAGTGGTAGGGAAAACGATGGAATCACTTCTGAAAGAAAGAAAGAACTGTTGATTACCTAGAAGCCAGCAGGGCACAAGACCCAAGGCAGCATGGTTTGACAGCGGGAAGGTCAAGTCAGACGAATCTCATGGATTTCTTTGACTGGGTGACCAAAGTAGTAGCCCACAGAGGGGCTGTGGACATGACCTAACTAGACTTTAGAAAGGCATTTGACTCAGTCCCACACAAAAGATTAATAAACAAGTTAGCCAGCCTGATACAGAGGGTAATAGTAAATGTCCACTCCAAAGAAAGGGGGTTACTAGTGGGGTACCGCAGAGTTAGTACTGGGACCAGTCCTCTTTAATGTCTTTATAAGTGACATTGCAGAGGGACTGAAAGGAAAAATATACCTCTTTGCAGATGACACAAAGATCTGCAACAGGGTTGATACACAAGGTGGAGGGGAAAGGATGAGAAGGGACTTAACAAGGTTGGAGGAATGGTCAAAAGTATGGCAGCTTAGATTCCGTGCAAAGAAGTGCAAGTAATGCACCTGGGAAACAAAACCCAGGGGACGAGTACACAATTGGGGGAGAGGTACTAACAACAACAGAAATGGATTGGGACCCAGGGTAGTCTTATCAGATGACCTAAAGGTAGACAAGCAATGTGAGAAGGCATTAGAGGGCTGGGGACATGGGATGCATAGGGAGAGGCAACACTAGAGAAAACAGGAGGTTATTATCCTTCTGTACAGACAGTTGGTGAGACCCCAAATGGAATACTGCTCGCATTCTGGAGACCCCATCTCTGCAAGGGCATAGACAAGATGGAGACAGTCCAGAGGAGGGCAACAAAATGGTGCAGGGTCTGTACCAGAAGCCATCTGAAGAGAGACTAAAGGAGCTTAATATTTATACCATCGAGGAAGTGGGGGGGACATGATAGAAACTTTCAAGTACCTCAAGGGGCTCGATAAGGTCCAAGAGGGTAGCATCTTTCAGAAAAAGAGATGTGCAAGAACAAGGCACAGTTTGAAGATAGAGGGGGACGACTCTGGGGCAGCTTGAGGAGTATTTTTCACAGAGAGGGTGGTGTTTGCATGAAACAGCCTTACTGTGGAGGTCGTGGGTCAAGAACAGTGGGGAATTCAAGAATGCATGGTACCTACATAAGACAGTTCTAGTGGGGGTATGAAGAAGTAGGCTGTTGGTTAACTAGGATCTGCAGCTTATCCAATAGGTATGGAAAAGGCAGACTGTAGGCCAAGTGGTCTTTATCTGCCATCAAAGTCTATGTTTTATGTTTTAGTGTGCTTTCCTGGTGAAACTTTTAATAATAAATAAATGAGAGGTACACAATGAGTGATACATGATCTAGTTACAACTAGTCAGTAAACATTTGATAAAAAGTTAAACAGATGGGTTAAATAGACATCACTTAGTTTCAACTAGGAAATAAGTAACAAGATCAGACAATAGGACGTACATTTTATAGCAGTTCAGGTTACTTCAGAGTTCTGAAACAGAGGAATATAAGTGCTGACCATAATGTAACCTTTCTGTGAATACAAGCCCACAGGCTCTGCTCAATGAGAAATGCCTTAGACCCTTTTTTGAAACCACCAAGGGAGAAGCACTCTTGGAGCACTCCTGGGAGAGTGTTCCAGGCTGATGGGTAGAGTAGGCAAAGGTTGTATTGCCTGCACAAGACCTTGTTCTCAGTATCTGTAGACATCGCAATGGTTCACCCTTATTTATATTTAGTTTAAAGGTTTTACCAGGAAGGACATATTGAGCTGCAATAGCTTCTTTCTGGATGCACCCTGAAGGGAAAAGCGATACATAGGAGGGTGTAAGAAACACAGCATTATAGAGTGAATACAGTATACGATATCTGAATTTTAAAGCACGAAAAATATGCAGTGGCATATAACTTATACTAGTATTTGTACAGTAGTTAAATAGAAATTATACAGAGAGCCAATCACTTATATACTCACAGGGCAAGCTATACATTTCTAGATATACAGTACAGGACAAGCTAGAACTTAGCATTTACACTTGAATTACAGTGAAAACCAAAAACATAATACACGCAAAGTGCTATATTCTGCATTTCTATGTGGGAAGTTGCAGAGAAAGTGCACTAATCACCCAATAATGTTTATTGTGCAGTCAAGGTAGGAGCTAGGTCAGCAATCAGAATGAGGGGTGGAGGGAGAAATAGGTAGGCCAAGGTCAACTCCCTTCAGGATGCTAAGAACCCTGCAAGGGGACAAACAAATGACATGAGGGAAAGACTGAACAGAATTAGCTGGGGTACGAAGAAGGCCAACCCATTAATATTTGTTATCAGACACAAGGGGTAACAGTATAGGTCAGCAGGAAGAACAAGGGATGGGAGAGAGTGCTCAGCTGAAGGACTTCACCCTCCAGGATGCAGGAACCCTGCAAGGGACAACTAATGGCATGAGGGAAAGGATTGAACAAAGTTGACTGGGGTTCATAGGCGGGCACTGGCAGCAAATCGGCCTGTTTTTGCACAGGAATATTAACTTGTTCATTTCAGAGGATCTTAGGGACTGCAAGATCGGGCCTTCGTACATCTGTGCTGGTAGCAGCATAGAATTTGCAATAGAATGATGTGAATCATTGATCAGATAACTGCCCATGCGATAAAGTAGCCCAATTTTTTTAGTGCAGAGACTTGGAGGTACAGTCGGCATCGCTTATAATGGGCACATAGAAACATAGATTTTGACGGCAGATAAGGACCGCTTGGCCCACCCAGTCTGCCCATTTCCCTACCTAATGGATAAGCTGCAGATCCTAGTTAACCAGCAGCCTACTTCTTCCTACCCTCACCCCCTAGAATTGCCTTATGACTGCCCCATGCATGCTTGAATTCCACCACTGTTTTTGACTCCACAACCTCCTCCGGAAGGCGCTCCATGCATCCACAACCCTCTGTGAAAAAATACTTGCTACTCTGAGCTACCTTCTTCTATCTTCAAATTGTGCCTCCTTGTTCTTGCACACTTTTTTGAAAGATGCTACCCTCTTGGACTTTGTTGATTCCCTTGAAGTACTTGAAAGTTTCTGTCATGTCTCCCGCCCCCTTTCCTCGAGGCTATACATATTTAGCTCCTTAAGTCTCTCTTATATGTCTTCCGGTGCAGACCCTGCACCATTTTAGTTGCCCTCCTCTGGACAGCTTCCATCCTGTCTATGTCTTTGTGGAGATTGGGTCTCCAGAACTGCACACAGTACTCCAGATGGGGTCTCGCAACTGTCTGTACAGAGGATAATAACTTCCATTTTCTACTGGTGATGCCTCTCCCTATGCATCCCAGTATCCCCGCCCTCCTTGCTGCCCTTTCACATTGCTTGCCCACCTTTAGGTCATCTGATATGACTACCCCAAGGTCCCTTTCCATTTTAGTTGTTGTTAGTATCTCACCCCCCCATTGTGTACTCTTCCCCTTGGTTTTTGTTTCCGAGGTGCATTACCTTGCACTTCTTAGCATTGAATCTAAGCTGCCATACATTTGACCATTCCTCTAACCTTGCCAAGTCCCTTCTCATCCTTTCCACTCCACCTTGTGCATCAACTCTGTTGCAGATCTTTGTGTCATCTGCAAAGAGACATACTTTTCTTCCAGTCCCTCGCAATGTGCTTATAAAGACATTGAAGAGGACCGGTCCTAATACTGAACCCTGCGGTATCCCACTAGTAACCCCCATTTCTTCAGAGTGGACTCCATTTACTATTACTCTCTGTGTCCTATTCTCCAGCCAATTCTTTACCCAGGCTGTCATCTTGGGACCCACTCCCAGGCTGGCTAACTTGTATATTAATCTTTTGTGTGGGACTGTGTCAAATGCCTTGCTAAAGTCTAGGTAGGCCATGTCCACAGCCCCTCCCTGATCTACTACTTTGGTCACCCAGTCAAAGAAATCTATCAGATTTGTCTGGCATGACCTTCCGCTGTAATCCATGCTGCCTTGGGTCCTGTGCCCTCTGGCCTCTAGGTACTCAACAATTCTTTCCTTCAGAAGTGATACCATTATTTTCCCTGCCACTGAGGTTAAACTAACAGGTCTGTACTTTCCTGCTTCTGCCTTGCTCCCACTTTTGTGAGAGGGAATCACATCTGCCCTCCTCCAGTCCTCGGGTACCAACCACCATCCTCCCATGATTTGTTAAAGAGGGTAGTTAGTGGTGTCACTAGTTCTACCTTATAGTTCTTTTAGAATTCTGGGATGAATCCCATCAGGCCCCATTGCTTTGTCCACCTTCAGTTTTAAGAGTTCTTTCAGAACCTTTCTTCTGTAAATGGGCTGGTATCAACTTCTGTATCCAGAGTGTTTCTGCTGTTTGTTTTAGGACCTACCCTCTTCCTTTGTAAATACTGAGCAAAAATATTTGTTTAGTATCTCTGCCTTTCACAGTCACCCTCTGCCCACCCTCCCTCTCCTTTATTAAGCCTCCTCACTAACCTCCCTTGGTCTTCCTTCGCTCCTGATGTACCTATAAAGGTTTTATCCCCTTCTTAACTGAGTTGGCTATCTTTTCCTCGGTTTGGGCCTTTGCTGTTCTGACTGCCTCCCAGCATCCTTTTGCTTTAACTGATACAGTTCTCTGTCCTGTTCCTTCTGTGATTCCTTGTACTTCCTGAATGCTTTCTTTTCTCTTGAACCTTCACTGCCACTTCCTTTGAGAACCACAGTGGTTTCTTACATCGCTTTGTTTTGTTTATTTACTTCACACAAAGGCTCGTTACCTCTGTGATGGCAGTTTTTATTATTCCCCATTGTTCTACGTTGGTGCAAACCACTAATGCCTGTTATATCAAGTGCTCGCTATATGCTAAATTGCATTTGCACAAAGACAAACAGATGCCCGCGATCATAGAATAATAGCACAGAACCACAAATGAACTTTTTTTGTTTTTATTTACTGCAGTGTAACAAATTCTGTGAGCAAACAGCATATTAAACATCATATTACTGTATAAATTCATTGAAGGCAAGTCAGTCCGTCACAGTTGTTACACAAGGTCCCTGCACCCTAATTGGTACCCTCAGAGGTACACCGTAGACAGCTAGTACTTAGGCATATGTTATACTAACATATAGGGCTAAGGGCATCTACCGTACAAGAGTAGATGTCAGGATATGTATGCATATTGTTGTAATACACTTTGCTTGCTAATACATGTACTCTCCTATGTTTTTTCTGTGTATTTCTTATTTGTAAGATGCCAAGGCACCTGTGTCCTTGGAGTAGTTATGATATGTAAGTCGGCACTGCCACCTTTTGGTGATTTGTACTACTATGCTGAGTTACGTAAGACTCTGTATAAGAACTCTTTTGTTTCACAAACTGATGACTATTATAAAATTGTATAATGTCATCTTGGACCGTGGAGCCACCTCTAATTTAGCCAATAGGGCTCATCTCTGTAACTAGAAATGTTTCTATCTTACAGTAACCATAGTAATTATCATAGGTATATAATGTGATACACTAGTCTTGTACCTCGGAGATCCCAAGAGACACAAAGAAACCTCGAGGTATAGGGAACGCTTAGCACTGGCTCCTGGTTCGTATTGGTAAGAACAAGTTTATTACTCTTATGCAATGTGCCTGTGATTACTTGCATTCCCAATATTGCCAAAAACCTGAAAGTGAGGTTTAAACCTCCTGACACAGTGTTAAAATAATTTGTGATCTTTGCCTGTACTGTTGTCTTTTCACAGTACAGCTTCCAAACCTTTTCCACTGCGTTCAGAGCAGCCCAGTCTCCGGGTGTTGCTCCATCGCTCGTCGCAGCATCGTAAAGTACCCCTCACATCTCCAGGTGTAACCAATGCCTCCTCTATGCAGCTCGCATCCTCCTCATCGTCTTCATCCACTTTCTGTGACGCTCTCATGCCTTCCACCACCTGACTCACGTCATCCACTAGCGGTGCTGCATCTTCGTCACTGAGGTGACAGATGTTGGAAAACTGTTTCTGTCAGGCCTGGCAGAATTTGGAAATCCTCTTCTTCCTCTGACTGCACTTCAGAGCCCACAGAGGTTCCCTCTCCAGGGTTTTAGGAACATTGCGAGGGGCAAAGCCAGCCTTCTGAAAACAACGCTGAATTGTCAGGTCAGTCACAGAGTCCCAAGCCAGCCTCAAGAAGCGAACAGTGTCTAGAACTGAAATTCTTTTTTAGTGCATAGTGATGCAGTGATCGCACTGTCAGTATCCAGTTCATCAGTCACTCTCTGCCTCATTGCCCGAACGTAGTGCTGTTTTAAGGCATAGATGATGCCCATATCGAGTGGCTGAATAATGCAGGTTGTGTTGGGGGGAAGAGGATTAGTTTTATGTTTCTTAGGCCAGGTATGAGAGGGTGTCGAGAAAAGTTGTCAAGACACAGGACAAAGCCAGTCCGGTGGTGCTGAGGGTTGAGGCGCTGGGCGTCACACCTCGTGCCACGCCAGTGACCTGGGTTCGGGGAATGAGCCAAGGTCGCTGGGGGTGTGAGGAGGGAAGAGATCGGCGTCCGGAGGACTGCTCTCTCTTCAGGGAGAGGTGGGATACGCTTGCTCATGGGCGACCTCTGGTGGCAGCTAGGGGTTCAGCCGACTGAGCAGCGTGGGCGCATGCCAGGGGAGGGCGGGCTACGCGGTACTACGCTGCCCTGCTAGCGGGCTCTGAGGGGTGGGAACAAAAGGCGAAAAAATGCCTCCTATGCACCGTGAGATGACGGTGGCTCGGTGAACCCTCCCACATCCCAAGTACTGCCCAGACGTGCCCACGCTGAACTGCTCCGGAGGACCCGCTGACGACGCTCAGGTAGGCCTCATACTTTAGAGCTGCCCTGAAGGGAGAGCGGAATCAGCCCCGGAGATGGTACTGGGGGTCGGGTCTGCCTGGGGTTGATCCGGGGAGGCAGTCGGGGAGATGCAGTGGGTTCAGGTTGGGAGTAGAGGAGGAGTTCTGTGTGGGCACTCCTGAAGGATGCCCGGGGTATGAGAGGAATAAATAAAGTTAAAAAAAAAAAAAGAAGAAGCTGGACAATTTTTCGGCCTCCAACCTTCCAATCCCAGTATCTACACCACTCGGTAAAAATCTCACCAGTCATCTAGGCCCATTTGTTGGCCTTGTAGAGAACTGGTAGGTTGTTCACTCCCCTAAAACATCGAGGAGAGGTGGATTTGCCAGTGATGAAAAGGTCATTTTTATCGCTGCCATCCATATTGTAGCATGTTAAAACAGAAATCCTCTCCTTAGCTTTCTTCTGACCAAGGAGAGGTTCTGCTTTAAATGCTAGTGTGCCATAACCAGTGCACCTGAAGAAAAGTTTGGTTTCATCTCAAGATGTAGATGTAGATGTTGCGAGGTTTGTAACCGGTGAACAGCCCTGGGAGAACCTGCGTGAGCCACTGATCTGCACTGTCAGTGTCTGCATTCACTTTCTCCCCATGGGCTCTTCTAAATGCTTTGTTGTTGCGCTTCCCTCTAGCACTGCTGCCAACCTTTGCTTGCATTAAAGTCTCTGCGAGTGCAGTCGCCAGGTGCTTAGCCGTTGCTGCAAGCAGTGGTCCACTGATTAGGCACGTGCCCTCTGGCATTTTGAAACCACCGAAGAAGTGCTTCCTCAGATTCGCATCTTTCCCTCCCACTTTCTTTTACATTTGTGGTTGGGATTTTATGCCATTGATGCATGATCTCCTTCCGTTGTCTCTGGAGATCTGCCACAGTTGATTTTACCAGGTTGAGCTGTTGCGCCCAGTCACACTGGCTTAGCATACTCATTGTATCCATTTTGTTTAACAGCTCTACTTTCTCACTCAAAGTGAGCACTTTCTGTTTCGGGGCCATCAGAATGACAAACTGTTTAGCAATGAATGATGCAACGCCATCTAGTGACCGCCTTTTGTAATCAAAACAATTATTGAAACTGGATTGAGGAGGGCTATTTTGTCATTCAAGTGCCCACAATAGCATGCGCAGCAGGATCACTTGATGCTTGCTTTATTATATGGGCAAATGGCATTTGGTTTCAGTAAAGTGCTTGCATAATCCGATTGCCCGCATTATCCGTGGGCGGTATAAGTAGCGCCGACTGTATGAACAATATGGCATTTAAATGAGTACTCTCATTTAAGTGCACTTCAATGCATTTTAACTGAGTCTACCACCTTGATTGGTGCATCAGTGGACATGATAATAGGTAACAGTTTTTTTTAAATTAGCTTAATTTTCTTTTTATCAATCTAAAACCAAAACACAACAAACATACATACATAAGAACCCTCCGGCTAACAGAGTGAAGTGGATCAAATCCACAGCAGGAAACCTGCAAGATACCATATACTATACATAATAAAATAGGGAGCCATCACGTGGTAGTATGAACATTTGAACTATCATCCGATATGAAAAGAAAATACACCTTGTATATCCAAGCTGGTGCTGCTTCTGAACAAAATTAAATTGCATACAGTATACGGTGTGTAATTTGCTCCATTTCCTAGAATATGACTTGAGCCTGTTATGAACATCTGCTATCATTTTTCTAAACAAAGATAGAACAGTAATTCCTGTCACCATTCCTGGTAAGAAATGGGTTCCTGATCTACCTACAGGTTTAACTGGTAAAGATATCACGCAATGTTAGATCTCCTCTCTTAACAGCTGTGCTCTGTAATCACCTACAACGCAAATTTCAGGAGTAAAAGTTGCATCTAAACCTAAAAGGAGTCCGACTTTGATTAAATCATTCCCCATAAATATTCAACTACAGCACATTTCCAAAGATATGGAGTAAAGTACCCTCTGCTTGACCACATCTGCTACCCTGGGGAGCTGTTACTTGACCCACTGTACCTAATTTTTTGGGGCGTAAAATAGAGATTATGCAAGATATGGAATTGAGTAAGACGTAATTTATTAGTGGTCCTCTCAGATGCGGGTTCAGTTAAATCGGTGGTCGGGGGATAATAGTAAATAATATGCTTTGTACGGCGCCTTTCTACAACCAAGGCACCTCACAAACGGTTAAAACAGAGTAAATCATACATCCACATTTTATAAACATTATAAAATACAAGAAACCAATAAACAAAATATTTGGGTCATACACCATATGCTTGATTCTACAGGTAAGTTTTAAGAGCCTGTTTAAATCCCTCCATGTTGCGCACTCCTGTAGCTGACGAGGTAGAGAATTCCAAGGAGTAGGGGCTGCATGTATAAATGCTCGGTCCCCAGAAGATTTTAAGCAAACCCTTGGAATCTCTATCAACCCTCATCAGCTGAGCAGAGCGATTGCCCAGGGCAGTAAGGAACCAGGAACTCTTTCATGCAGCTCGGGCCCTGTCCATGTAGGGCTTTATAAATCAGAAGTCTGACTTTAAAGGTGTGAAATTATAGTTCTTTTTTATTTTATATAAAGGTAATGTACCTGAGAGAACAGTACAGGGATTACACATTATGACCAATGACATAAACTGTATAGCAGCTGCAGAGTGACAATATACAGCATTTTACAGAAATCCCTGAATCTGGAAAAGCAATGAGAAATACCCCTCTACCCCCCTCACCCAAATCTCCAGGCCCACATCCCCCAACCCCCAGGATGTGCCTTCTATAAAGGAAAAGAAAGAAAAAAGAAAAGAAAGGAGAAGAAAAGGAAGAAAGGGAGCTGATTCTGATACATATGAAATACATAAAGGTATATCGGCTGCCAAGGTAGCTAGAGGTGTACCCAACAGTACATTAATTCAAATAAAGAGCATATAATTTGCCCCATTTCAGCTCAAACAAAACCAGACAATTCTGAGAACTTGCTATTAACTTTTCAGTCCGAAAACAGAGAGAAAGCTCACTAATCCATTCTGCATACGAGATAACCAATTGATCCATCCAGTGCCTAAGGACCAATCTTTTGACAACCATCGAGATTAAGGCCATGTGGAATCTACCCTCCATCACTTGTACATTGGAAAGCTTTCCTAGGATACAAACTTCTATAGTGAATAAATCATCCAGGCCCAAAAGAGGTCTAGTTAGATTGGATGGACTGCCATAAAGAGAGCCACTTCTCACAATACCGAAAATGTACCAGGTTCCCTTCCACTGTGCCACACCTTGTGCATAGGGTTGAAGATAGTCTGTTTAATTTAACCATTTTAACTGGGGTATAATACATGTTGTTCAATATATGGTGTTGAGTGAGTCTATGTCTGTCTTCATGAGAGATACCGATATGTGTCTGCCCAAATCTGTTCCCAATCTAGGAGGGTATCTGGCAGAAGAGAGGACCAGCATTTGGAGCCAGTCAGTGAGTCCGGGAATTTAGTGTCCAGTAGGAAAGAATAAAGCTTAGAAATACTATGGGCCTTGCTTGCCTGCTCCTGTATCTGATTTAGGAAGGGTTTAATTTGAGACGGTATGGGATTAGAGCCAAAGCTGGAAGCCACTAGGTGTTTTAACTGAAAAACTTTAAAAATGTGCTTCTGAGGAACATTATACTTGGTCAGAACCTCCCCAGAGGGTAGAAGAGAGTAGATACTCATCCACCCTCTGGTGTTCACCTTCCAATTTTTAAGCCATGGGGCTTGCCCAGTAATAGAGCATAAAGTTGGAAGGCGGAGCCCCCCTTCTCTTTGGGTAAATTAAGTTTTAAGAAGCTTTCCTGGGCTGTTTACCCTGCCAAATGAACTTGGAAATGGACCTGTGGAAGTGTTGAAAATAGGACATCAGTAGGAAAATGTTCATTAGGCTAAGTGGGTAGAAAACCCAAGGCAACACATTCATCTTAACAATATTAAAATGGCCCCACAGCGATAAAGGGAGGGCAGACCATCTCTGAAGGTCTTGTTGAATTTTAGTCAATAGATTGTCTAGGTTAAGCTTCCTGAAAAGATCAGGTCTTTAGTAAGAAAATGCCTAAATATTTGAGAGAGGAGGGCCCATTTCATACCAAACTGGGAAAAGTTGACCTGAAGTGTGTTGACGTTCAGTGGAAATATGATTGATTTAGCTAGATTCAACTTGTAATTAGCCACCTGGCCAAACTGGGCTATAATGTGTAATATATGTGTTAGGGACACTTCGGGGTTAGTCAAGTGTAAGAAAATATCATCAGCATAGGCTGAGAGAACCAGAGACTGCTGTTGAATGAAACATCCCGTGACCAGTGGAGAGTTTTGATACTGAGAGAGAGGCTCAGATATAGATTAAACAGGAAAGGTAACAGGGACAACCCTGCTGGGTGCCTGTAAATAACGAGAATCGAGAAGAAAATACCCGTTACAGTAAATTCTGGCAGTAGGGGATTGGTAGACCGATTTGATCCATTGAATAAAGACCTCCGAGAGCCCATTCTCTCAATATAATCCAGAGAAATTCCCAATGGACTCTATCAAAGGCTTTCTCCACATCTAATGATATCAGAGCCATAGAGATTTGAGAGTCCTGGGCTGGCCTGAAAAATATGTAAGAGAAGTATGCAGGTGGTCAATAGAGACCTGCCCTGCACAAACCTACTTGTTGGGACTCAACAAGTTAAGCCAGACCTTTTGATTCTAAGGGATAGGATTTTCGTTAGGATTTTAATGTAAGTAATTAAGAAGTGAAATTGGGCGGTAACTAGCAGATCCATTGGGGATTTGTCTGGTTTCAGTATCAGAACAATAGTGGCTTCCAGCAAGGAAGGGTCCAGAGTGTAGCGTTAAACATGTATTCAAATAATTTGTGAGGAGAGGGACAGTTTCTTCCCAAAAGTTTTATAAAAATTGGAGGGAAGCTATCAGGTCCGGAGCTTTGTCTGGAGCAAATTCCTTGATCACCTCCTCCACTTCCGTTACTGTGATAGGAGTGATCAGAGCTTCTCTAGGTGAGTTTGGAGGGTAGGGAGGAGGCCCTCCAGAAACTGGTCCACAAGAGAATGAGAGGTGGAAGGTACCACTGCCGTAAAGTTCTTATAAAATGACTCAAAATTCATGAAATATCCCTAGGAGAAGTTTTAAGGAACCATCGGAAGATAATAATGAGGAATCCATCTTGATCCCTCAATTTCCCTCAACCGTAAAGCTAGCATTTTACCGATTTCTCCCTTGATCGAGATAGTGGGCCTTTGTTTTAAGGAGAGCATACTCTGCCTTATCTCTTATCCAGTCTGAGTACTCATTTCTAAGTTTCATTAGGGTTTCTAGATCAGCTTGGGAGAGGAGGAGGATAACTTATTCTCTGCCAACCTAATTTGGTTTGACAATAACATGATCTTGGCCTCCCTTTGTTTTTCCTCCTAGATGCAAATTTAATAAATTCACCCCTAATGAAGCATTTAAGGAGCACCAAAGCAGATCCTCCTCTCGATTGAACCTATATTGGTCTCAACAAATGAAGTGATTAAGATCTGATATGGGAGACTATGCCCTTGTCTTTTAAAAGCTGGGTGTTTAGTTTCCAGGTGGTATCTCTTTGCACCTGCAGGTTTGGAGACCAAAATCCAAGCCACCAGTGGTCTGACACCACTATGGGCTCAATACCAGACTGAGTACTCCTGACAGAAGGTTATTGCTGACTAGTATTAAGTCAATTCTGGACCAGGTCTTGTGAACTTGGAGTAATAAGAAAAGAGTTATCTTGTGGGGTTAAGTAAATGCCAAGGGTCACACAGGCCCAGAAAGTCCATAAAGTTCCTCAAGGCTAGTTGTGAAGAGGAGAGTGGTTTCAGGGTCTATAAGATTTATCCAAATCTTGTGAGGAGTGATATTCAGCCCCCAATTATTAACATAGAGGGTAAAAGTCCACTCAGCTTTTGGCCAAAGTCAGAGAAATCTGGGTCCTCCTGCTGGGCGTAGAATCGCCTCTAGTGTTATCTTCACATTGTAGAGTAAACCTTTCACAATAATGAATCTAGCTTCATGGTCCGATAAAAGTTCTTCTGCCAGAAAGGGAATGAGCTTCTTAACCAGAATGGCCACCCCCTACTAGAGGACGACCCCCTGAGGCAAAAACCTGGCGTATCCTGTCGGCGAAGCCCATTGACTTCTGATGAGAGAAAATGGGTTTCTTGCATCAAGGAAAATATCGACATTCAGTAAAGCACAGTTTCTGAAAACCTGGTACCTTTTAGTTAGGTCTCTGACACCTCTTACATTCCACGTAGCAATTTTAAGTGCTGTAACAGTCATTATCAAATATACAGTGCAGCAATGGACTATGAAAATATGAAAAAGCAGACCACCCTAGAAGGCACATCTTGCCCTCCCCTCCCCCAAAAACACCATTGACCAAATCCCACCCTCCACCCTCCCTCCCCATGAAACCAGTAAAGAAGAACTGAAGCAGTATAAATTTCAGACATAGTGTTACAGCATTTACCAAATCCTGAACTAAGAAAGAAAGACCCCCCCTCCCTACCCCTCTCCACATCCCTAAAACTATATACAACTGTTCCCCTGACTACTTCTTAAGAAGAACTGAAAGTAATAGTGCTTAGGACAGGGATCAAAGCCCCAAAAGCCACCGCTAGATGGGTGTACCAGGAGGTAAACATGAACCAGTAACCTGAGGAAGTGTCGGATAATAAGTAGAGAGTAATTCCCTCATAAGTACTGAGAACTTCCTGGCTGAAAAAAAAAAAACATCTGGTCTGCTCTCCCCCCTCTCTTTGGTGCATTTAGCAGTCCCACCAGGGCCGACCCTCCCATGGAGCCCCCCTCCAAAGACAGATAAATCAGATTAAGCCTACAAAAATACTGGGAAAGATGAGAACCTGACCAAAATCTCGGGGTTATACTGAGAAAGCCCCATTAACCTGGGTTAGATACAACCAGAGCTCACTAGAGAGTGAGAACCCACCAGGGTCTCCTGGATTCCAGTCATCGCCATGAGAAAATAGCCATGAACAAATTGCTGACTGGGTGGTTCATCACCTGCCTCCAGCCCCCCAACTGCCATCTGAACTCCTTAAACCCTCAAGAGAAATAACCGAATTACATTACCCACATAGGTTCTGAACTGAATAGGGTAGGGGATAATAACCCTGAGACCCCAATGGTGATGCTAAGAATCAGAGTCAGCCCCCCCAGCACAGGGGGCCAACTACAGGCTTCTCCACCATCAAAACCGTCAGCGGTAAAAATTATGTTCTCAAATATAGAAGTGTGTTAGGGCACAAACAGGATCGGACTGACGTCCTGCCAACCCTCCTCCAAAGTGCTCACCCCAACAACAATCCTCATTGCCTAATATCGGCCCAGCTCATCCCTTTACTCAAAAAACCTCTCCAACCCACCAACTACACCTGACGAATACCCCAGGATATCTTAATGAGCGCTTCTGTCCAATTTGCTGTGAAATTAAGCAAGCCTAATTACCTGGGCCGGGGAAAGACAAGAGGCACCAGGGGAGCAATATCTACTAGGGGGACCAAAAGGTCCCACCGGACTCACGTCATGTGGAAACCACCTCTGCACCCCAAGTTCCCACCACCCCCCCCAGCGAGCTGGCCCCACGAACCACCACACAACCGAGCCCACTCAACCTCCCTCCCAACAGACCGCTCCAAAGCCGCTACCCCCCACCACCAGATAATCCAGATGAGAGAGAGAAGAAAAGCCAGAAACAAAAGATGAGAGTCCAAAGATGCAGCATGTAGCAAGAGGTAGCTTCTTGGTGTTGTCTCAGTGATTCAGCCCAGTTTAAACAGGTTAGGCAACTTGATTGAGAGATCTACACCAGAGAGTCCAGACGAGAGAGGAATGAGGAATCAAAAACCAAAAAAGAAAGTCCAAAAATGCAGGATGTAGTAATAGGTAACTTCTTAGCTCTGCCTCAGCGATTCAGCCCAGTTTAAATAGGTTAGGTAATTTGATTGAGAGATCTGATGCTGCTTTGTCTGGGGATTCATAGGAGAGCCAGGAACCATCAATGGCAACTTGAAGCTTGGCAGGGTAGATCATTTTGTAGCGAATGCCTGCTGCGATCAGCTTGCTAACTGTAGAATGAAACGCTGAGCACTTTTGCCTCATCTCATAGGGAAGATCCTGGGTAATACGCAGCTTGGAACCACTCCATAGAATTGCCTGTAATTCTCTTGCCTTTGATAGAACATGTTGTTTTTCCAAGAAGCTTAGAAATTTGATGATGATAGGTCTTGGAGGGGCTCCTGCAGCAGGTTTCGGTCTAAGAGAGTGATGAGCACGTTCAATATGATATTGTGGATTAAGAGGGGAAGGTCCAACAACTTTGTTTAGAAACTTCTGGAGAAAGAGATTAATATCAAGGCCTTCCTCAGACTGGGAGGCTCAGGATCCTCAAGTTGTTTCTTGGCTCCTTCCTTCTAAGTCCTCCGTTTTGAGTTGCAGTTTACTGATCTGTTGTCTAAGATGAATGATTTCTGGGTCTATCTTTTCCTCCAGGTCTCAAGGAGGAAGTTCTGGCTTCGAATCTCCCATTCTGGTGGTTAGGGCACTGAGATCTCCCCTTAGTGATTTCAGCTCAGCAGAGATATCGTCTAATGTTTCCTTGAAAGGAATTAGCTCTTGCAAGAAATGGTCCTCGGTAAGAGGAGTTGGAGAAGTATTGGAAGGGGGTGGTTTTACTGCAGGCCCCGAATTCTGGTTTTTAGATTTTTTTGAAGATTTCTCTGGTGTAGAGGGTGGGGTGTACTTCATGCCAGAAGGCCTCATCTCCGCTTCCATCTCAATCTGCTTCCAAGTGCATTAATATGCACAATGCAAGATGCTGCCAAGTACTGAAGAGTATTATCTATACACTAGATGTGGAATATAGCTTTAGATATCGAATTTGTAGGCTGAAAATAGTTAGAAGATGGGTGGGTAATGGGAGCTCCATAAAAGCGCTGCCTCTAGCTGCACTGCATCACGTGACCATTTTTACATTTTTACAATTCAATATCAGGCGGATCATGGCGGGAAGGGGGGTCCCTGGATCACCAGGAACTGATTTTTAACATGTCAATATTCAGGCATATTAGAGTTGGGGGACACTAGATCACTGGGGAATGATTCTTTTGACATGTCAAAATTTGGGCAGATCGAGGCTGGGGGGGGTGCCATGGAACATGGTGAGGGACTCGGATAGTTATGCAAGTGGTCAAACCTTCCCAGAGGGAGATATTCTAACTACCCTTAGACAAACCCAGTCTAAGAGTACTTAGAATGTCACTCTTTGTGAGGGTTTTGAAAATCCCAATTTAGGGGATGTGGCAGCTTGCATCTGCCGCATGCCCCCTAGCACCATGCTGCAGTCTATTTTGTAGCGCATGGATGGTGCAAGCACCCTTTGGTGCAGGCAGCTTGTGGTTGACACAGGCTGCCTTTGTGAATAGCTCCCAGCATATCTTTTGGTACTCTGTGGCACAAGCTCTTTGCACCATGCCAGGAGCTTTGATAATCAGGCCCCAAGAAACAAACTTACTAATGTGATTAGAAAATAAGGCAAATATAATGGGTCCTATGCACTATGCCAATGCGCCTCGTAACCCAGGCACTTTGGCATAACTAAGTCTGAATGCTGTGTAGTGGGGTCCCACGGACCCCATGTGGCATTCGCTAGGGGAGGACAGGATGTGTACACGCTGATCCCCTGGCTGTGTGGACAGCAGCATGCTAGGGGTGTGTCAGGGATGTGCCTGCACTCTGCGCCATTCACAAAGGTGCATATGCTGGGAACATGGATGCACCCTACGCTGGGTAACACCCAGTCATAAGGGATACATCCCCCCAGGATGCCTCCACCAGCAGCAGCGTGGATGTGGGAGCACTGCAGACCCCCTCTACATGCCGCTCTGGCCCATGGATCAGCACAGGGGCTGGGGCAGTGAACCTGGCACCTTCCTGCCCGAGCTTGTGGCACACATCGCACCCTCTACTGGTTTCCATGCCCGTGGTATAAGTGATCTGTTCACAGACTGGGTCCGGGCATCCCATTGGATATGTGCCAGGTCCACGGAAATGTTCTCCACATGTCTGTGTGCGGGGGCGCCGCAGACAGGTGGCAGCCGATAATGACTACCAGTCGGGGTGCACCTGTCTGCAGGTGCAGAACTCCGTAGGTGGTCAACGAGCCTCTGGTGCATATTACCCACCCATATGTGCATAGGGCCCAATAAGACCAAGCATCAATCTCATGATTAAGTTGTTTTCAATGAAATGTCTAGGCGGCCAGTGATATATTCAAAAATAGAATTGCCTGAATGATAGGAGATACTGAGTCACATTCCTTGTGTTTCTTATCTGTTCATTTCCAGTCATGGAACAATGGACTCCTAACCATAATAAAGTGGTTCCTATAGAAAAGGGGCAGAACTTTAATGGATGTGGAATACCTGTGGAGCAGCTGTTTTCAATGAGGTCCTCTGGAGATTAGTGTGCTGCCTGGTATACAGTAAGTTTGCAGCAATTGCAGTGGCACTAGCTGTGATAGATGCTAAACTTAGCCTTCTCCAGAACAGGTTTGGATGGGGATGGTGCAGGCATCCACTACTTCTCATCCACAAAGGATGCATAGGGTCCAAGCAGGGAGTATATATGTGTATGTGGGGATGGACTGTAGTTAACCAGTGATGCTAAGGGTCCTCTTGGGTGGGGATGAGGAGCCCTGAAGGGTTAACAGTGAATCTGTTCACCCCCTGTGAGACTCGGTAGGCCCAGTCACCCCAATAAGGGAACCAGAATCAGTTACTTCTCAGGATACCAGATCTGTCACTTGTGGTGAGCTTAGAGTTCAAAGGGATGGGGAGGTCTAGAAAGGTAGTTGTGCTAACGGACTTCATCATTTGGGGACAAAAGGGATAACTGGTGTGGGGACCAAGGAATTAGGATAGTTAGATGCTCGTGTTTTTTGTGGGAAGTCATGCACACAGGGTGGAAATGATTATCAGGGGCATGGGGTAAGGCTTGATGCCATTGTCTACCTAGGGACTAATGACCTGGCTAGCAGACCCTTAGAGGTGAATGACTGAAAGCTAGAGAGAGAGAGGCTCGGACTATCAGTGACCTCAGTAACTTTATCAGAGATCCTGCCAATTTGGTTGAGGGGTATGGCAGGCTTCTTCTGATCACTGCTTTATCTCATTGCTGAAGGAATGGTGCTATTAAGGAGACTTTGGGTACAGTGTATATGAAAGTTTTGGTAAACTCTTGGATGGACAAAAAGCTATACAAGTGGGATGGACTACAGTCCTCTGCAGAGGGCACCAAGGTGTTAAGAGTGCATGTTTACAGAGTGCATCAAAATGCTTTTGAACAAACAGAGGTGGGAGGTAGATCAGTGACTGATAGGTGCTCTGTCTCAAATGAGAAAGCCTCGTGACCTCCACTCAGTATAAGGTGAAATGGAGGAAACAGGATATATAATATATGGAGACAAAGGAGAGACAAAAAATATGTATATATACAGGGACGTGACTGCAGGCGGCTCATGAGTTGGGGGCAGGTAGGGGCAGGCATAGGGATGAGGGCAGCAGTGAAGATGGATGTAAAGGAGTCTCCAGAGGAAAGTAAGTGACTTGGAGAGCTATGTACACTAATGTCAGCAGTCTAGTTAACAAAATTAGTGACTAGGAGGCAGTGGTGACAGAATCACAGCTGGACCTGATGGTGAACAGAGAGACATGGACAACATGTACCATGACTGGGATCTAACCATTACAGGGTATGCAATGTTTAGGAGGAATAGGGAGCAAGGAAGGTAGTGGAACCATAAGTAAGGAAAGGTTTCAAAGCCATTGAGGTCAATGAAAATGGGGAAGGCCAGTGCATGGTGTCAGTGTAGGTACAAGTAGTCACGGATGGAAAGAATAACATTAGGACTAGAGTGGTATATAGACCACCATTATTTATTCATTTAATCATGTGGTTTTATTGATGTATTGTATAGTGCTTTGGTATCTGAAAGGTGCTTTATAAATAAAAATTGCTTACTACTACTTACTATTTCAGAAGTAGGGATGTGCGAACCTCTAAAAGCTCTACCTCACAAACTTTCTGAGTAGAACCCAGAAATGTTCTACCAGGTTTTATCTTGTTCTACCAGGTATAACCAGGTTCTACCATGTAAAACCAGTTTCTACAATATATAACCGAGTTCTACCTTGTTCTACTTGATTAAAGAAAACAAATACAGTAAGTATTTTGAATGTTTGGGTAAGTACATGTAGTACTAAAACGGGTATGTTTTGAAAAGTTTTGGTGCATACAGAATCTCTATGCACCAAAACTTTCCAAAACAGACCCCTCTTAGTACTGCATGTAGTTCCTACATGCAAAATACTTTGTGTGGATTTTGTTTATCAAGCAGAACCAGGTAGAATGGGGTTATATATTGTAGAACCGGTTATACCCAGTAGATGCTGTAATTAGCGCTATGTACCCCTGGTATCTATTGCTTTCTAAATCTTGTTTGCAGCCAGAGTGTTAACCCCTGAGCTACTCCCTGTTAAAATAATTTAAATTCTCTCCCCATTGTTGGACACAGGCACAGATAGCTCCCACTTGGCTCTGGCCATGGCCATAAAGCAATACATTGGTGGAGGCATCCATTAATAGTTTGAGGGTTTCTGTTATTTTGAGTAAAAATCAATATTACCCCTTTTCTCCTGTTCCTCTAGTACACTGTCCCAACCTGCTCCCCATTCCCTCAAAAACTTCATCAATATTACCCCATTTGTCCCACTTCTAACACCCTCTCCCACTTCCCTTCCTCTAACCACAGAACATCTTAGCTTATATTCTACATGGTAGTGACAGCCAGCAAGTACTACTTCCATACATGAGACAGAGGGGCAGAGACAGACAGAAGAATCTGTTTCTGATAGAGGTCAGTTGCAAGTGCAGCCAGGGAAGGAGGAGATTGTCCAGTGAAGTGGAAGGAGGAACGGATGGAGGAGGAAGGGAGCTAATTGATATGTCACTTTTTTGTTAGACTTCACTGAATGGTGAAGAAGGGCGGTAGAAGTTTCCTAAAAGTCAGAGTGTCTGGAGAAAATTATCTATGTGACATCACTAAGGAGAAGGGTGTGAGAGGAATGTGTGTAAGGGTAGGCAAAGGGGGAGGTATTGGAATACTTGGGCATCTGGTATAAGGAGGATGGGTGTCAATAGACTGTACTTGTTGGAAAGAGGAAAAGAGGGACCCCAGATATATTCATATTTGCTCAAAATAATGGAAAAAAAATACCAGTCTACCATCAGCAATTTTTCTTTATGCGGGGTTGAGGATCTAACAATGGAGGATGGATTATATTTGTAAGAGGAGTGGCCCAAGGGTTTAGACTTGGAGTTGGGAGGGTTAGAGGAAGATCAGGAATTTATTATTGTGGAATGGTCAGTCAGTGCATAGAAACATTCATTTTATGTTGATTGCGCATCGCAGAAACATGTTCGTCAGCTTTCTCCTAAGTAGGTTGTGGAGGCGTGGCACTGTTGTGCCCAATGCCCCCACAGCCTGCAAAGACTTGTCCCCATCCCCAATGCTGTAGCACACTGCTGCTGACACTAGTTCAGCCAGTGTGCCACAACCTCTAAATCCCGTTGGCTACAGCTGCCCCCAAAGCAAAGACTTCTTGGTGGCACACTGGGAGGCCCACCCCAGTGTGCCACATGCCCCTGTAAAGTTGAAAAAGGTCCTGCAACCTTTTTTGTGTTTTCACCTGGAAAAAGGAAACAGTCCCTCGTAGTCTCCCTGCACCCCTCCCACAACCTGCACCCACCACTGCCCACACTGCCTCCCCCACCCCCTCACCCCATACTTACCTCCGGAGCTTGGCGCGATCTTTGGTGGATCGGAACACATCTGCGCTCTTCAAAGCTGACTGCGAACTGAGGAAATGCCGGTAAGCTGTATAATGTAATGAATAGGATTTTTTCAACTTTAGTGCATATCTCGGGCATTTTTGGGAATTTTTTCACCAAATTTTCAACATGGGGTTTTTGGGACCCCTCCTCATGAATTCTTGAACTGTCATGGCGTTAATTGGCCCAGAAAGGTGGTTTCATGGTCACTGTGCGGAATCACCCTTCGGGGCTGATTAACAAAACGACAGTGCCAGTGTTCATGAGGTGGGCTAATCAAAAAAGCCTATATTTGCAAATTTCAGTGGGCATCAAGAACTGTTTTACCGAGTGTGCATTGTGCAGCTGCCTACGTCGCCGTACCTGCTGGTACAATATTTACACCAGATTTTCAACATTGGTATTTTGTCACAACTCCTTGTGAGCAGTATAGCTGTCATTGTTGACATCCTGGCGAAATGTGTTTGCACTTCGAGTGCAGAATAACCACGGTCGCTGTGGAAATCAGTGTTCAGGACAGATTAAGAAAATGACAGTGACACTGTTCATGAGTAGAGGTCCTAAAACAACTATGTTGAAAATTTGGTAATGATACTCCATAAAATGACTGTGTTACGAGCGTGCATTGCGCAGTTGGCACGCACGCTCATAGCTTTGCGAATTTATAATGTTTTCACTCCAGATTTTCAACATTGCCATTTTCCCAGACCTACTTATGAACAGTGCAGCTGTCATTTTTCCCATCCTGGCCGAAATGTGTTTTGCACTTCTGGTGCAGAATAGGCGGTCGCTGTGGGAAATCACTGTTCAGAACAGTTTAAAAAATGACAATGATACTGTTCATGAGCAGAGGTCCTAAAATGCCTATGTTGAAAATTTGGTGGTGATAGCCATCAATTGACTGTGTTACAAGTGTGCGTTTGCACTTTCACCCTTGTAACTTCACAGATTTGTAATATTGTCACACCAGATTTTCAACAGTGCCATTTTTCACACCTCCTTATAAGCAGTACAGCTGCCATTTTTCACATCCTGACGAAATGTGTTTTCACAGTTCTGGCGCAGAATAATTCGTGGTCACTGTGGGAAGTCAGTGTTTGGGACAGGTTAAGAAAATGACAGTGGCACTGTTCAGAGCAGAGGTCCTAAATCCCTATGTTGAAAATTTGGTGACGAAACTCCATAACATGACTGTGTTACAAGCGTCGTTGAACTGTTTCAGGCACTCTTGTAACTTCCACATTTGTAATACTGTCATGCCACATTTTCAACAGTGGCATTTTTCACAACTCCTTATGAACACTACAGCTGTCATTTTTCACATCCTGGCTAAAATATGTTTTTGCACTCCTGCCGGACAATAGCACGGTCACTCTGGGAAATCAGTGTTTGGGACAGATTAAGATCGACTGAGTGAGAGGGAGGAGTGACCGAGCTCAACTGAGCTCTGTTGGGACTGCTGCAGATTTGTTTGTGGACAGACAAAGGCCCCAACACAAGAGCCCAGTACAAAGGGTAGCCTGCAGCACTGGGAGAAACAGAACAAGAGAGCGAGTGAGGGAGGGGGAGTGAGCGAACTCACTGAAGCCCTGTCAGGACTGCTGCAGATTTCTTTGTGGGCAGAAAAAGGCGTCAATACAGGCAGGGGCCCAGTACAAAAGGCCAGCCTGCAGCGGTGGGAGAAACAGTATGAGCGAGTGAGACAAGGGGACTTAGTGAGCTCAACGGAGCTCTATCAGGACTGCTGGGATTTCTTTGTATTCAGAAAAAGGCACCAATGCAGGCAGGAGCCCTGTACAAAAGGGCAGCTTGCAGCGCCAGGACAAACAGAATGAGCGATGAGAGAGGGAGACTGACCGACCTCAACGGAGTTCTGTTGGGACAGCTGCAGATTTCTTTGTGGACAGACAAAGGTGCCAATGCAGCCAGGAGCCCCATACAAAGTGCAGTCTGCAGCACCAAGAGAAACAGAACCAGCGGTGACAGAGCGGTAGTGAGTGAGCTCAACGGAGCTCTAGTGTGACTGCTGCAGATTTCCTTGTGGACAGAAAATGCGGCAATGCAGGCAGGAGCCCAGTACAAAAGGCCAGCTTGCAGCGCCGGCAGAAACAAAATGCGAGAGTGACAGGGGGGGAGTAAGCAAGCTCAGTGGAGCTGTGTCGGGACTGCTTCAGATTTCTTTCTGGCCAGAAAAAGACACCAATGCAGGCAGGAGACCAGTACAAAAGGGCAGCCTGCAGTGCCAGGAGACACAGAAACGAGCGAGTCTGGAGGGTAAATCAATGAGCTCAATGGGGCTCTGTTGGGACTGCTGCAGATTTGTTTGTGGGCAGAAAAAAGGCAATGCATGCAGGGCCCAGTACAAAGGGCAGCCTGCAGTGGCAGGAAAAATCAGAATGGCCCAGTGAGTGAGCTCAACAGAGCTGATTGTAACTGCTGCAAATTTCTTTGTGGGCATAAAGAAGGCAGCAATGCAGGCAGGAGCCCAGTAGAAAGGGCAGCCTGCAGCGCCGACAGAACAGAATGGCCCGAGTGAGAGAGAAGGAAGTGAAGTGAGCTCAAGCGCGGCTTTGTCAGGACTGCTGCAGATTTCTTTGTAGGCAGAAAAGGTGCCAGAAGGCAGGGGCCAGCCCAGTACAAAGGGCAGCCTGCAGCGCTAGGAGAACCAGACTGAGTGAGACAGGGGGAGTGAGCGACCTCAATGGAGCTCTGTTGGGACAGCTGTGGATTTCTTTGTGGGTAGAAAAAGCCACCAACACAGGCAGGAGCCCAGAACAAATGGGCAGCCTGCAGCGCCAGGAGAAACAGAATGAGTGAATGAGAGAGGGGGAGTGAGCCACCTCAATGGAGCTCTGTCGGGACAGCTGCGGATTTCTTCCTCAGCAGAACAAGGTGCTAATGCAGGCAGCAGCCCAGTACAAAAGAGCAGCCTGCAGCACCGGGACAAACGGACTGAGCCAGTGACAGAGGGCCACTGAACGAGCTCAACAGACCAACGCAATCAACATTCGGCATTGACAAATGCTTGTTTTAAATTCTAGTCTTTTATTTTCATTTTCCAGGTTAGGATAAAAATCATATATATCTGGAGGATGACTCAGTCAAGATCAAAGCCTCAGAGGTGTCCTTGAGTCCACCACTGAAATAGAGAAGGAAAAGTGAACATTGCCACAATAATGAAAACATTCAGTCTCCATCTAGATCTGAAAAAAGACCATGGGCTTGATTTTCAAAAGTCGACACAGGGCTTGTATCATGCCCTGCATCAACCCCATTCTTTGGTGCAACTGCACCCAATTTTAAATACATCCATTGCAGTTGTGACACTTTCCACGATTTATGGCAGCTTACTCCAAATGGCACAAGCCCCATGAAAAAGCGAATCCTCAAAGGGCACAAGGTAGAGCAGGGAAAACCTGGTCTAACTTGCAGCATTGGCCGTTAGGATCGACAATCCGATTGCCAGCTGGGTGGATCCCAGTCCTCGTGCACCAAATAATCAGCACACATGAAGACGCTTGGCATTCATGGGGCTTTGAAAAATTGAGTCCTATTTATTTATTTTTTATTTTTGTAACAGCCTAATAAATTTTGAATTTGCAGTTAACAGAATTGGCAATACGTTTTAGTTTACTTTATTTATCTTTTATATAAACTCTGATTTTGTGTGTTTAAATTGCTTATATATATTGGCTTCTTTTATTAGTGATGGTCTTATTTATGTATATTTGTAATCTGATTTGTACAGTGCCCAGTGCCTCCAGGAATGGGCGTCTTTTAAATAAATAGTGCCTTGCCTAAAACCCAATGGCTGAAAAACTGTGACACATTATTGTGCAGTCATTTATGGTTGTTTTAGCTGAATAGTTTGTAATGGCCTTTCAACTGCTGGTGCTGTGCTTGGCCTCATTAGCACATGCGAAAACCTGCAGCAGACAGCTGTTTGAGAAATGAACGGAATGTAAAGAAGCAGTATTTGTTAGCTGGCAAAAAATGTCATATAATATATTTAGATAAAATGTATTTCTGGCATCCTAACATTCATGCTCAGTATATTTTTAGTTTTCTGAGATATTAACACAGCTTTGACAGCTGATTTTGAACTTAATGATTCATGTCACTAAATATGGCCGCCACTTGCAATTTTTAAAAGTCTCTTCCACTGAGGTTACCTGTTGAATATACATGCTAGATTCATGCTGTAGATGAACTGGGATGGTGCTACCATATGTTTCCCAAGATATTTAATTTTTGCCATGGTGGGCATGGCAGGGGAGTTGGAACTTTTAAAACTTCTAAATCCCATATCTTGGTTCAGAAATGAAATAAAACAAAAGAAAAAAATGTGACTAAGGCAAAAGTTCAAACACTGGCTGCCCATTCAAACAAGGAACACTCCTCACATAAGCATCAATGAAAAGCTTTATTTGAGATAAGACAACTAAATAGCAAACAGGTAGCACCTCTCCCATACAGGTGTGATGTTTCATGTCTCACTGATGCTAGTCTTGAGAAAGTATCAGGAGACATGAAACAAAGACACACCATATGAGGTCATCTGTTTGCTATTTGTTGTTTTATCTCAATTAAAAGCTTTTTAACTCAAGTGTAAGAACCGTTCCTTGGTTGGATGGGCAGCTGGTGTTTGCACTTGTGTCTTAGTCAGATATTCACCTTTTCACTTGGCTCTGTCCTGCAGTATCTTGAGCCCCTGTTCTACACCTTAAAAAGAAAATGTGTATCTTGATATTTTTGCCAGATGAACATTATTGCTGGAAATAATGACACGGTGACTAAAAAATACTGCTGCTTTAAGTAAGTGGAGGAGAAGACAGAAGGACCCACCAGTGGAGGAAAGACAGGTAGAAAGACTAGTGGCAATGGAATCCCTCACTATCATCATCATCTATGCGATGTACCATCTGGATTGTGTTAGTATATATATATGTATATATATATATATATATATATATATATATATATATATTAGAGGCAAAAATGTCCGTTTAATGCATCAGTTAGGGTTGTTCCACAGCGACAAAAGCAAGGAAATTCAGTGCTAGGGTTGAAAGTCCCCTTGGACCCCCAGCCCACCCCAACCAGCATCGGGTGCACATTGGGGTTGTCAGCCCTAACTCTCACCCCACCACATGTGTAAAGAAGCTGAGGTATAGGAGAATGGGGTGAGAGTTAGGACCAACAACCCCAATGAGCACCCCAATGCCAGTTGGGGGGGTAGGCTGAGGGGTCCAAGGGGGGCTTTCAACCCTAACACCAAATTTCCTCACTTTTGTCACTGTGGAACAACCCTAACTGATGCATTAAATGGAGTTTTTTGCCTCTAATTTCCCTTCTTTTTGAGAATGAGGACGATAAATAGTGAATGTAATGCAGTGGCGGGAGCACGGGACCCAAAGTGCCCCACGCTCGCACCACGTGATGTCTTGCCACATAGTAAGAGGAACAGCAATGCAAATGCAAGTGGCAACAGTTACACACATGGTAATGCAAACGTAAATGGCAAAGCAAACGTTAACAGAAATGCAAGTGCAAAGTGATGCGGAAGCGAACAGTGACACAAAGGGACACGCAAGCATGTACAAAAATGCAATTGGTAATGTGCACAGTGACAGTGCCGGTATTTTAAACACAAATGTTAAGTGTTACAGCAAAAAGAACACCAAAGGGAACAGAAACGGAAACGCGAACGCAAGCGTGCAGGTAAATGCAAACCGTTACACGCACAGTCACGGTACCACAATTGGAAATGTAAATGGTAATGGTAACGGCAACAGTAATGCCAAAGAAAACAGAAATGGACATGCAAATGCAAGCCTATACGGAAACACAAACCGTAATGCGCACGGTCATGGTAATACGATTGGAAACGCCAATGGTAATGGAAACAGCGACGATGACACAAAACAAAAGACACACGCACATGGAAGGTCAACAGCAAATGGCAATGCACAGGCTGATACAAAAAAACCTGAAAACATAAACAGTAATGGAAACGCAAATGGTAACAGCAATGCAAACAGAAGCGCAAATGAAAATGCAAACCATAATGCACATGGTGGCATACACGGGAATGGTGACATGAATGGTAACAGAAACACAACTGTAAATGCTAACTGGCACAGTAACAAAAGGGCACACCCTTCTTTTCCCCAAAAACTGCATTGAAAAAGACAGTGAATACAAAGATTGTATGCATAATAATGGGCCTCGGAACAGAAAAGGAGGACTTGGAATACTAAATTGCTTATATCTTAGGAACACGTACAACGTGAAAAAATGAAAATTTCATATGAATTATGACATTCCTGGCTAGTTTAGTGCTTAGCGCCACTTGGGGGCTAAGCATGTTTCGACGAAAAGTCCATTATCTCATACCGTTTCTGAGATACAGGCCTCGAAAGGCGCGACGGACGCCGTAATGTTAACCTATGGGAAAAAGTGTCAACTTTGGAGTGCTGTAACTTTGCAGCCCTCCAATATTTTTTTCACCAAACCACCAAAAGACACATCTGTGGCATGTTGGCTGTCTTCCCTCCAAATTTCAGCCCAATAGACCAAACCATTCTTTTGCAGCAGGGTGTTAACGAATTCCTGTTATTTTGAGCATAATGTTGCAAAATAGTGTCGCAAATCATGACACTTTCGCAAATGAAATCACAAAAGTGTTGTGAGTGCAACACTACTTTGCGACACTACTTTTTCCGGAAATTTGAAAAACGTATTTCTGGGGTGTTTAACCCCAAAGTAAAGACATGGCTAGCATCCTCAGGGTCCAACTAGGTAAACACAAAAAGAATTGTGTTCCTAGAGGTTCCCAGTTTTATATGCCAAACATTTTTCTGATCACCAACTGAAAACAAAATGGCAGATTTAGACACTACTAGGGCCATTTGCGACACTAAAAGTGCATTTGCGACACTGTCAAACTTTTTGTTAACTTTTCCATTGACTTATAATGGGAACTTATTTTTTGAATAACTTTTGAACTGTTTAATATTTTTTCACAAACTCTTCAAAAGGCACTTCAGGGACCCTGGCCGCACATTCTCTGAAGTTTTCAGACCGGTTGCACAAACCATGCGACCTGTAGGCCTGAGCAAAGAATTCACCATAAACCGTAAACACCTGCGCAGATCTCACTTAATAACTCTGCAGTCGTATACCTGACCACTACAAAAATTGGCAGATCCCAAGATGTATGGTTCTTGATCACGCATTCCAAATTTCAGGCAAATCCGTTGAACGGTGGCAAAGTTATTAAGGTACAATGTTTCACCTTTTAACCTTAAAAGTGCTACTCAACCCTAAAATGGTAGCACTACTGTGCTACCATAATATATATATATATATATATATATATATATATATATATATATATATATATTTTTTATTTGGCAGGTTCATTTTAAAAAGTGAGTTACTCTACATTTTTGTGGAGAGATGTCATTTACTATTGCTCCAGCAGCACTGAAAATTTACTCTGAATATGTCCTGGATGGACAATTGAGGTATTCAGTTGCAGTCTCAGTTAAAGAAAGCCACATTGATTTCTTCTGTTGCCAGTACAGTAATGCCTTGTCCCCTTTGGTGAGATGCAAAGACTCCTCTATATAATCCTTCACCATTTTGTAGCAGGGACTCCGGGTACCATAATAGTTGACTGACAAAGCCTTTCCAGCTGTCTTTATCAGCCCAAAGTCTGACAGTATGTCCTACAGTGGTTTGTCTTCTTTTGGTGTGGCATTAGATACCATGGTAGTAACAACAGTTCTGGTTGGTGTTTGGCAGCCAAAAACATCAGTAGTGGTGGCAGCAGCAGCAGTGGCATATTGTGTTCCTTCCCTCTCCACCAGATTTTGTGCAGATTCCGAATGTGGCTATAATGGCACTGATGATGCAATACTTTTCTCAACTACAGTACATATGCTGACACTTTCTCAATCAATAATGCAAGATAATATTCCATGTCCTTAAAGTCAGGTGGTTTGAAGAAGGCTGAATTGTGTCTTTAAAAGCCTGAGGTCCCAGGCCTGAAATATTTGGTGACGTAGCATCCCCCCATCATACAGAAAACAACTGTGTTATTTTGATAGACGTGTTTCCCTTGGGTACTTATCTAGGATGGGTGTGGTCTTGTAAAGTGGAAGCAAGGTATGCCAATGCAAGATTTTTGTACCCATGTCAAAGCAACATTTTGCTCAGGTAAAAAGGCCACAAAAATGTATTAAAGTTGCCAAGACAAGTTTGAAAGTAAAAATGACCAATAAAATGGGATTTAAACAATTTATTTTAAAGACAAAATAATTTTAGTCATGCGAAAGGTTTCTTTGACACAAATTATTACTAATTTATTTTAAAAGACAAAAACAAATTTTAGTCATGGAAAAGGTTTCTTTGACACAAATTATTAATAAGGCTCATTACTTAAAGAATTTTGGCCTTGTGGTTTGTATTGATAAATGCACAGATTATTAATTGACACAAAAGTTTTAAATACTGTATTCATTATAACAGAAGACAGGTATATTATTGTGCACCATGGTGCTAGCAAAATACTAATATCCAATGGACTCCCTCTCAGTGATAGGCAATATGGCAGTATATTTGTGTGTCTAGCCTTTTTCAATATATTTGTCATATGCTACATGTCTAAGTCGGAATCATCTGTAGTATCAGACTTATCAGGATCCACACTGACAACTTTATGAGTATAATAACAGTCCTCACCGCCAGTACACAAGCAATCCTGTGGGCATGCCATTCTCTGACTTAAACAACTGCAGCTGCGCTCCACAATCCCCTTTTACACCCATGTAATGAGTTCCAGGAGTGCTTCAGGGGCAGGTGTCTGTGTCATTAGTGTTGGAGAAATGTGGGATCCTTATTGTGGCACCATCCATTTCCAATTAGGGACGGGATGTCAGGCTGAGCCTCCAGGGCATGGTTCCAGATAAGGGTCTGGTAATTTGCATGCTTGGTATGTTGCAGAAGACTATCAGAAGTTGGGGGGAGGGCTTCATTCTGCGTCTGTTTGTGACAGAAATGCTTATATCACTCACCATTTACATCTGCTGAGTTAGCTGTTGGATCATAGAAAAGGGTTATAAGAAGTTCTACTGATTTCAACTGTGCAGAAGGTATATCCACCATAGTGCCAAACTTGATAAGGCTTCTAAATTTGTGTGTGGCTTCTTCCTGACAAGCTTCCGTGGCTTTAGTTTGCCAACCCTTGCAAGACTGCTGGTTGAATCACATCCAGTCAGTATGTGTACTGCTGGCAACATTCTGCATAGTTGTTGGCCAAATTCAGCTGCTATGGTGTGGGTCAGTATAAACCTGGCTTTATCCTTCACACCAGTATGAAACCAAAGCTCCTTGAGTTGCTTCAAACTTGTGAATAAAATATATATAGAGAACTGCAACATCAGTGACTGGCAACCACACCACTACATGAGGGCATTCTTGTGAAGCATGTACAACATGAAGTAGAAGCTGAGTATCTGCTTCTTCATGCAATGAGAATAGATCTTCTTGGTCTACAATTCCATCTGAAGTGACCATGTGAGCAATGATGCTGTCTTTGAATCCATCTGTAAGAACCATTTTCTGATCTGGGTCAAGTACAGTTTCTGCCATATCACACCATGATTCTGTCTGGAATTTTACCAGATATTCTTTATTCTTGGGATTTCCAATGATGCTGTTGATTAGGTCTACATCACAATCTCATTATCTTGTACCCAGTTACAAAATGCATGCCATCTCAATCTGGACAGAGCCTCCATTACATGCTTGGGGCCCTCATTCCAAGGTTGTATGATTTGCCATTAAGTAGATTGCTTGCTGTGTTGCTACCATACACCTGCGAGTCTATGAGGATGTCTTCAAACCACTATCTTCATACCTCTTTCCAATTACAGCCAGAAATGTCTGTGTATGTGAAACCACTCATTTTCAAGACTGTTTCCTGAAATTCCTCTGAGCACCTCTGCTGAATCTCTTTGGCCTTGCAATATATAGCCTCATCAAATGTCAAGACACTGTAATCTTGGATAAGTGTCCTAGACAGCTTGCAGATGTTCTTCATTGCAGTGAAAAGTGTATCTCATTCGGCAGGTGATGCTGGCGGCAATGGACAGTACCCAGTAGATATTACTGTTGATATGGTAGATGAAATCATCACATTAAAGGCTGTCCATCCTGGTACTTGCTGAGCATTCACCCTTTCAAACTCAACTTCAGTTAGCTTGGTAGTATACCAATTACTTTTTACTTTTCCCACAAGATTTGGGGTAGGGTGTCTGTCATGAGGATTGTACTCCAAAATGGCTTGATGTATTACAGGAGTTTCAAGTGATCGTGTTCGTGGTGCTATTTTCTTTGTTTGAGCTTGAGCTGCCACTGTGCCAAAGCTGCCTTCGGAAATTGTGGGAGTCTGACGCTGATATACTACAATAGTTGTGTCATGGGTTGTGTGCTTTCCATCTAATGTTTCCTCATTTATATTGTTATTGTCAGCAGCAAACTGAACAAACTCCCCATGCTGCATGTTTGATGGAATTTTATACAATGGCAAGAAATAATGCTGGACTGTGATTGGTCAGTCTGGGGCTGGACCCGGGATGTTATCCCAGCATAACATCCCGGCTGTAGTCCCAGTACAGAAAATGACCCAACCACTTAAAAAATCAGTGCACTCTACTGATTTCATGCTGCTAGCCACTTTTAAAATCTATCCCATAGTCAGCAGCGAGCTTTTCATAAATGCAGCACAACTCCCTTCACTTGCTGTAATTAAAACTTTAAACCGATAAAACAAACCAAGGGTTTTTTTTTTTTCTTTAGCAGCTTCTCAAAGTAATAGAAGCGCCAGAACCCTACCTCCGATTGATCCTTGCACCTACCACTTTCGATGTTGTCCATAGGTTTGTCCTGGTACACATCATAAATGCCACAAAACTACCGGGAGAACATAAAACAGAAATTAAATTTAAATCCGGTCGGCAACTGTGCGCGTGGATCAGCAGCGCTCCATTCCCAGCTTGGTGGCAACCCCGAAAAAACAAGTCAACAGTGTGAGTACGGCAACCAGGAAGTAAATACTGCCATCAACCACAGAACAGAAACAAAGGCTGATACAGGTCAAATAAAAGAGAAACACACAGGCATGGGGGTGGGGGGGCTGAGCAGTGAATCATTTGAGTTTCAGGTGGCACGAAAGACAGGAGACAACACGAAAATGTTTTTGTCAGTACTTACCAGTGTAGAGCCACAGTTATCACACAGGAGCTCCACCTGCTGGCCAAAAGAAGAAACAGGATCTATTTCTTAAAAAAGTAAACCTACGCTTTTCAAAAAACACAAAAAAATATACTTTTAAATAAACTTTTTCAACTTATTCTTTCTTCTCTGACTCCCAAGCCATTGTATAATAGGAATAATGCCCTCCAGGGTGGGTGTTATGCTGGGATAACATCCGCCCTTAGATTGGGCGCCTCGACCGTTAGTTCGGGCCCAACCGCAAGGTGGGTTATCAACTACATTACGCTAATATATTCTCCCTCAGCTCTTTCATGCTGATCCACTGCAATAGCTGTGTCAGTTCACTCTAGGGCTTCATAACTGACACAGGGTGCTAGCTGTGCACCATTGCTACTACCAGTTCCATGTCACCACAGCAACAGGGAATTTGCAGACTGTCATTACAGAAACAGCGCAATGCCGACAATTGGCATTGTGCCGTCACTATAAAAAGTGCACCCCTGCACTACAGATTACCAACTCTGAGTTGGAGTTGGTTCAGGAAAGTGACATACTCCCCAGAGACAGGCAACATCAGGAAAGCAGTGGACCATTACAGCGAACCATCGATTTTTCGCTGTGATGGTCTTCACTGTTCCCATCACTATACTAAATGTGATACTGTTACTACCTGTTTACAGCCTGTCATGTGGTTTAAGGACATTGCAAGCCATATATGTTTAGGTGTATAATTTGCACCTCTGGATACTATATGGATGAAGTCTGACCAACTGATAATATCTGTCTGTGGAGGGTCTTGTTGGTGGCTGTTACTAAAGGACTGCCATCTTCAATAGCTTCATCACCAACATCCCCTTGGAATACCCATTTCAGGAACCTGTACACATTGTTGTTAATCATGTTTAATGTTTGTTCTAAATTGATAGTAGAATTATCTGCTGGATTGTTATCCAATCCCTCACACATTTTGAATTCACTATTGAGGACCTGTGCTGCATGAAACAGAGTGAATGCAGTTGAATATTTATCTTTATTTTCAGAAGTAGTGAGAGGGTTTTTCCTCTTCATATTGTTTCTTTGAATGCCATGTTTATATCCAACACCCTACAGTTCACCCTGTCCAGCTCCCATGCCCCCACTATACGACACCAGGATGATCAAACTCGTCCTGCCACATTCCAGCCCGTGTATGTTGCAGGGGTATATATGCCCTGCAGCCCCACTGAAAAAAAGTCCCTACTTTAAGCAGGCCTAGTCCTCTTACTCTCTCTCAGTGTTCCAGATGGCTGATGTGATTAACACCTCATTAAGAAGCTTGTGTTATTGGCAGTTCAAGAGGGTGATCCCACAAAGGTTTAATGTGAGTCATACGCCACTGTTTGAACTTTCAGTAGTGTCCAGGTGTGATCATGGTAGAAGCTGTATGTCACTAGCTTCCAGCTGACTTTTGTTTGACAATTTTCCCACATTATTAAAACCAGTGCCCTCATTCTACATTTTGAGTGTCTGTATCCAACATTTCAGTAAAATATGCTAAGAGGCATACATTGTCAGCTCTGCAGGTTGGGTTTTATCCAGCCTCACCATAGCTGCCCTCCCTTTCAACCCTCAACTCTGTACTTTCCTGGACACCACTGCAGACCATACCTGAAATGACTATCTATAGATCCATAGTTGCTATTACTGGCAAGTGAAGGGTCCCCAGCTCTTTCCAAATGACTATGCCAGCCAACACCATCCATACAGTTCCATCTTTATCCTGCCCAGCATGTCCTTTCATCCTAAATGAACCCTTGGTGTATTGGACAAAAATATCTAATAAATCATATAATTTGAAGGTTAAATGAGCCTCTGAGAGCATGATCATTCTATACAGACATCGGATAGTACAGTATCATGCCCATGTATTGTTTACTTGGTTTGATGAAAGCAGTTTTAATCTGTTATTGTTTGGTAGCACATGTTACATATGAACATATGAAATGGCAGCAGGAACAGGCCTCATGGTCTATCGGGTCTGCTTGATTGTGGTAGCTCCTCGACTTGTAGTTGCCCCATCCTCCCTCCCTCATCACCACCCCCTGCCTCCACCCTCTCTTTAATCCTCCCACTGTTTTACACGATACCACCCCTCGGGCAAGTGTTCCACTTATCTACCAATTTTCTGTGGTGTGTCCTGATTTCCTCCTGAATCCCCTCCACTCTCTGCGGATGCCCCCTCGTGTTCCTCCCCGTCTGATCTTAAGAATCCTTCTGTATAATCCCAATACCCTTTAGTACTTAAATATTTTACTGGTATCCCCATTCATCCTCTCTTCCGGGAATACATTTGTAGCTCTCCAGCCTCTCATACATTTTCCTCGTCCCTTGTATCATCTTGTTTGTTCTTTTGCTTCACCCTCCAGTAATCTGATGTCCCTCTTCAGAATGGATGCCAGTACTGCATGCAGTATTCCAGATGTGGCCTTGACCAGTGATCTGTAGGGGTAGGATCACTTCCTTGTGCCTGGAGATTCCCCCTGGCGTCACCCCAGCATCTTGTTTGTCACAGCCACCTCCTGTACTGAGCTGAGTGGTTCATACTCCCATTATTAGTACCCCAGATCCTTTTCCTCCACGTGCTACCAACTGTACCTTCCAGTTGATATTTCCTCCCCTGGTTCTTTGTTCAAGTGTTGTACCTTGAATTTCTTGGCATTAACTTCAACTGTCATGTTCTGACCAGTCCTGAGTCTGTGTTAGCCTGTACCTGAGTGTATATGTATGATTAATACCTAGTTAATTACTAATATCTGATTGTTGTTGGTATTGTTTCTGTAACAAACTAGTCTGTGTTATGTTATCTAATATTGTTTGTCTCTAATTACTGTGATGGAACCTTGTAAAGAACTTGACCAAAGGTACTTTTGAATCATCAACACATAAATAATAAATAAATTCCTGTAGTTTGGTCGGGTCTACTGCAGTCCTCTCCACCCTGTATGCCATCTACCACTGTATCAATTTTATTTAATTCATTTATTTATTTATTGATATTCACGTTGAAATTACAACCTTTGAGTCAGGACTTGTTTCTAACGGCTCCACATCAGTAACAGACAATACATAGTAAAGTACAGGTTAAACACAAGTCATAAGATACATGAGTATAAAAAATAGCATACAGTAACAAGATTGTGAGACAGCCCTATTGCAGAACCTTAAAGCAAAGAAGCAATACGAAAGACAACCATCACAGTATTTGGTAGCGACTCGTGCTACACAGAGGAAGCCAGGCAACAGTAAACAGATATGTGGCACAAAGATGCAACCTCACATGAGGCTTTGTCTAAGTAGTAGATGAACTTCTGGGCCCCTGGAGAAGGGAGGCACAGGTGGTCTGGACCCACATGTTGGGGACATTTGCAACTGTGAGTGGAAAGAATGAGGTTCCTGAGAGCGCCTTAAAAGGACCTATTTTAGGAGGGAGGCAGGAGATGGAGGTGGGGAGGAGTTGAACCAATGTGGTGCCCTGTAACAGAAAAGATCTCTGGGAAATGTGGTCCCCACCCTGGAGACTCAAAAACAGCCTTGATGGCACTAAGAGTGGGATGGGGTAGCAGGGTGGGGAGGTGGGACCCCAGAGGGGTAGAGCCAATGAGTATCTTTCTTGCCAGGGAGGCAGGACTGATATTGCAATCTCTCTCTGGCATTGAGTATGCTGGCCAGGGAGTATAGTGTGCAGATGAGTCCACCTGTCTGCACTGGTTAAATTATGCCTGCTTGTTTAGGGACATTTGAATTTTGTTGAGGGGGTGGCATCAGCAGTGGTGAGAGACAGGGAGGCCATAGTCTACAAGTGACATGGACTGAAGAGGTCACAGCCAGTTTGAGGGCCTCTGGTGGTAGGCAATCCTTCTGGTGGTAGAGGAGCGTGATGCGCATGTTGGTAGCTGAGGTAAGCAAGTTGATAGAGAGAGTGGAAGGTGAGGGTCGGAGTCGCTGCAATGCCTCAAGTATTTGTCATGCAGTTAACCTGCTCCAGTGGGTGAAGTGAGTTGAGAGTATCTGGAAGGTGAGTTCTGGCCTTGCTTTGATGATGAGCAAACAACATAGCTTTTGTTTTTTAATATTATTAATAACCAGCCTGCGGTCGGTAACCAGCTCTTGATTTGGTTGAAGGAGCACTGGAGAGAGGTTTAGAAGTGAGGAGGGTCAGGGTGGGTGATGAAGAGAGACAGCATCATCTGCATATAGAAGAATCTTGCTAGAGCAGGAGTTGGGTAGGGCATTCAGGTAAGAATAAAGAGAAGCAGACCTAAATGGAACCCTGTGGTACCTCTGAGCGGACAGGATGGGTGCTGAGAGGGTGTTGTATTTTAACACATTGAGATCTTGTGGAGAGGTAACTGGAAAACCAGTCAAATGGGCCTGGGAGAAGCCGAGTTGGAGGAGGAGTCAAGAAGGAGAGGGTGACAGACCATATCATAATGCCTTGGAGAGGTCAATAAAGACAGCTCCCTGCAAGGTCCTCTTTGTCAAGGGTTTCGTGAAGGAAGTTGAGAACTCACAAAGAGCTGTGATCATACTATGACCTGATCAGAAGCCATGCTGCTCCCTGCACAGTAGATTGTGGGAGGCCAGATCTTCGACAGTTGGTCTGCCGCTATTTTTCCAGGGCTTTTGAGAGCTGTGGAAGAATAGAGATCAGCCGATAGATGTTACCAGGGAGGAGGTGCCTCCACTTTTAAGAATGGGAGTGATAACCACCTTTTTCAGGCTAGTGAGGGACTGACCAATGCAAAGGGACTAGTTGAGTAGGGTCTGTCAGTGGGGTAGCACAACATCAAGAACCAGTCATAGGAGCCTTGTATCCAGGGGGGTCACAGAGGGGCTGGTGCCACTGAGTGGCTTTAGACAGTTGGTGCCTGGCATCTTGTGTGGTGAAATGGTTCACAGGTAGAAAGGTGCACATGATGAGGGACGGAGGCTGTGGGAGGGGTTATCAAAGAATTTGCTAGGTAGGACTGTGCCAAGGTCTGAGAAGGGCAGGAGCTTAGTAGTCAGCAATGCTAGCAGGGTCGAAGCGATAGTGGTCTCATTAAAGTTAAGTTGAGACGGGGAGAGAAGCAAGATTTCTAGTTTAGTTCCTTTATGTTGTCCCAGAAGTTCCGGCGACACCCAGGAGGAGGCTAGAGTGGATCTGTAGTACTCCACTTGGCCTTTAAATGGCCCAAGTAAATCTTTGCGCTCTCAGCATTGTAGACTCTGCCTGTACCCAGGCTTACCATGAACAATGGCTCTGTGCCAGAGATTATCTCTGAGTCATAGCTCTGGCAAGAGTGATGGTATGACCCAAGGCGCATTACATTGTTTGGTGCAAGTTTTGACCACTGGGGCAAAGATGTCAGAGGCCTTGTTAAATGAGCGGTGAAGTAGTCAAGCACCTTGTCAATACTCGGGCCTGTCTTATAGGGACCAATCACAGTGCGCTAGATACTACTTAAGTTTATCGAGATTACTAGGGTCGAATGATGTAGTCGGGAGACCACATTGAGCACAAGTTTGGTAACCAACAGAACCAGGTGAAAGTTACTGGTGAGTGGTCACTCCAGGGAGTTTGATAGATAGAGATGTCCACAATTCTGTGAGGGCAGTTAGTGAGGAGAATGTCCAAGAGGGTGCGAGAGCCGCTGATGGTTCAGCCGTGGTGGGTTGAGTTACTAGTTGAGTTAAGTCAAGGGCTGCAAATGTGTCCTTGGCTTGTGCAGCTGAGCTGGCAAGTCAGCTGGTGTTGAGATCACCCACCAGTATCTGCTCAACCTTATGCAGAAGGCTGGAGAGGTAGTCAGCAAGCAATTGGATTGCTGGGATTTGTTTCTATAGGAGGACATACACCACAGTGATAATCAGCAGGGCTCTGGGTGGTGCGGGTAATTTTAAGAGAACTGGCAGGAACCATAGTCCAGCTTTGGGGTTAGTAGAGCGTGGCTCCATTAAGGAGTTACGCATGTAGAAGCACAGTCAGCCCCCACGCTTAACTACTCTGTCTCCCTAAAAAGGAGTAGTAGCAATCTTAGTATCTTCTGCAAACAGACTGATCCTACTCTGTATCCCATTTGAGATATCAGAATATATCCTCAACAGCACCGGTCCAGTACTGAACCCTCGGCACCCCACTCCTAATATCCTTTGGTGATTAAAGTTCCCCACCACCACCACCCTTTGCTGCCTACCCCTCAGTCAGTTGGTGATCCAGTTGGCCATTTTGTCCCCACCCCAGTGAATTCCAGTTTTCACCCAGCCTCCCATGTGGCACTGAGTCAAAGGCCTTGCTGAAGTCCAATATAGGATGTCTACTGCATGGCCCCATCCATTCCCTGGTAACACAGTCATAATACTCGACTAGGTTTGTCTGGCAGAATCTGCCCAATATAAAACCATGCTGATGGCCATATTGGAGTCCATTGTCCTCCAGAAAGGTCACCAGTCTCTCCTCTAGGATTGACTCCATGAGTTTCCCCATGATTGAAGTGAGACTCACGGACTGTGGTTGTCTGGATCATCCTTTGGGCAACTTTTAGAATGGGCCACATAGGCCATCCTCCAGTCCTGTGGCATACATCACGTGTCCAGTGAAGTACTGAACAGGTTGCCAGTGGCCCCGCCAGGATTTATGCTAGCTCCTAGGAAGTACCCTAGGGTGAATGCCATCCAGACCTGGAGCCTTGTCCATCCTCAGTGCCCTTAATCCCTCCAGCACCCTGTGCTCCAATTCTGATATCAGTCACCCACCCCCATGCCCACTTCCCCCTTCCCATGCAGTATCTGCCCCTTTTCCTTTTTGAACACAGAGCAGAAGTACTCATTCAGTGCCTCTGCCTGGTCTTCTCCCATCTCCACCCACCCCCTTCTTTCTTAATCCTCACAATCTGGTCTTTGTTTCTTCTTCTCTCACCAATGTATCTGAAAAGTCATTTTCCAATTCTGATTCCCTGTGCCAGCCTCAGCCCTCTGGAAGCCTTGGCCACTCTGACTAGCCTGGTAATCTCCCTGGACTTCTTTGTTGTACTCACCTTTGTCCCTTGCCCTTCTGATTTCCTAAGCCTCTGGAATGCTTTTTCTTGTCCCTCACCTTTCCATTATCTCCCGGGTCAGCCAGCTCGGCTTTGCTCTTCCTTACTTTCTTTGTGTCCTGGTGCAGGTCTCAGTAGCCTCTGCCAGCACTTTCTTAGTGATATTCCATTTTGGCTGGCACTCATGCATGTCTGAATTCCCACCAGATGCTCAATAAAATTTCCCCATCCTTTTAAGAAATGAAACCATAAATTAATCACCCTGGCACCTGTTCTTCTTGTTACCCTCACCCATAGTAGTATGAACAACACCATATAATGGTCACTCCCAGACAGAGGGTCAAGTACTGAGATCTCTTACTGCCTCCCATTTGTTAATACACATTAATCAATACTTTTAATATGTTAAAATCTATACTTTTAAACATATCAATGTCATAATGTTTTCTGTTTCCCAGGCCCTTTAGATTTGTGTGGCCCTCCCAAATAAATCCTAGAAGTGCTCCTGGCTCACTTGATGCTGTACAAACATTTCCAAAGTACTGGGCTCCAGTTTATCACAGGGTGGGGCTGAGAGTGTCTTTCTCTGCCTGACTCTGTTTATTGTGGGGTGAGTGGTGGTGAGAGTGTGATAAGTTTCATGATGATGCCAGCTATTGTGTGCAGAGCTAGATCTGCTTGATTGAATATTTGCTACCGTGTTGTGCTCTGGTTTGGGGTTGCTGAAAGAGAGGAGGACATGGTATAAAACAAGAGGGGCACAGTGTGTGTGATGGCATTGCAGTCTTTGTTTCTGCTGGGGCCAGAAGCAATGTGGAAGCAGGATAAATGTGTAATAATCAGAGTATTTTCTTGGCTTTCATTTTTTCCTGTATAAGTGGTCAAAATTTACCACTGCAATCGTAGGCTACTGCAGCTGTCTTCAGGCTAGTTCAATTTTAATCAACTAGTCCTGCTGGCTGAGTGCAAAGAAAAGTTAAGGTTGACCCTGTTCTGGTTTCTTCATTGCAACCCTCCTGCCACCCCAGCCTTAGCTTCTTCCAGGCCACCATCGGCAGGGGCTCCCAGTCTTTTCTTGGCCAGCAAGGGATCGTGGACCTCTGTCTTGCCCTTTGTCATTGACACTAGCACAGCTGCTACAACCACCAATATCACACGGTAAACCAGTGATGAGCTACACCACTTTTCTTCTGCCAGCTGTGCTCTTGCAATGCAGGAGCTTGTGCTCGCCCATTGTCAACAGTCTCCATGGTGTTGCCACTTGCCACCTTCCATCGACCTCAATTTCTCTTCTCCTGCATTACCACTGCCCTTGTTCAGCAGTTCGTCTCTGGCCTGTGCCGTCATTGTTGATGCCACGGGTGCTGTTGCTGTGTTGATGCCGCTTAGGCCCCAATGCTCTATGCCATTTTATCACAGACTTATTGTACACCACAGTAAAACTCTGAAAACTAACCTCTAAAAAGATTAGTGGAGCTATATGTGCATAGTTTGAAACAAAACAGATAGTTAACCAGAAATACTTTTGAAAACAATTACTCTTAAAATGATAGAAAAAATGAATTTATGCTATTCTGAAAACTACCATCAGCTGGATTCAAACTGCTGACCACAAAACATATAATCACAGACTTAATCATGGCACACCACCAAAGAAGTCTAAAACTTACCCTTTAAAAAGATTAATAAGGTACAATGTGCAGAGTTTGTAACAAACTAGATAGTTAACCAGAAATCATTTTGGAAAACTATCACTCGTAAAAATTATAGAAAAATGAATTTATGTAATCTGCATAATTTCTGTCTGATTTGTGCAACAATCAAAATCTGTAAGTTGATTTCTAAAAAAGAATGAAACTACAATATACATTTGAAATATAGCCAATATTTCACCAGAAATATTTTGGGAAAACAGCACTCTTACATATTATAAAAGAATTAATGTATGTTAATCTTGGAAAAATAGCATAAACTAGATGAGAACCACTGACCACAAAAACATGTAAGCTGAGACTTATCACAATGCAACACAGAAAACTCTAAAATCTGATCTCTAGAAAGATGAATTAAAGTGCGAAGAGATGCGATCTTGCCCCTCTGCAGGTTGCTAGTAAGGCCATACTTGAGTACTGTGTGCAGTTTTGGGAGGCATACCTAAAGTGTGATATCAGGCTACTGGAGGTGCAGAGGAGGGCAACAAAGATGATATGTGGAATGGAGGAGAGACCATGACAGCAGGCTGGGAGACCTCAATATGTACACCCTGGAGGGCAGAAGGGACACGATAGAGACATTCAAGTATCTGAGGGAATAAATGAGGATGGGGCAGTTAGGTCTTTAAACTAAGGGGAGGACACCAGGGGTCATGGGCTAAGTAAAGAGGGGGATTTAGGAGGCATTGAGGAGACACTGTTTCATGGAGAGGTGGTAGCAAAATGGAATGCACTACCAGAATGGGTGGTATCATGTAAATCTGTGAACAGGTTCAAAAGGGCATGGGACAGGGAGAGTGAGGGTGGGAGAAGTGGGAGCAGCACTGGGATGACAAAGGAGGGGTGGAAGATTGCAAACTAGGGGTGTTAGCTGCACACTCTAGCAGACTTAGATAGACCAGGTGGTCTGTTTCTGCTGGCTCATTCATATGTTCGTATGCTATATTCACAGTTTGAAACAAAACAAATTGTTAAAGGGGCACTGTCAGCTTTGCTCCCTCCGATTTTTAACATATGTCAAGAGTGTGCTCTAGGCACATATTTATGAAGGAGTTACTCTAAAATGTCCTGTGTAATATAAAAGTAATTTATTTACCTTTTCAAACAACATTAGCATATCTTTCTTTTAGTCAGTCTGCACTAAACTCCGTTGCTGTGCAGAAGCATATCCATCTCGAGGATGTCCGTCTGCCAGCAAGAGCTATCCGAATCACAACTTTTCACAAACACATTGTAAAATCAAGCATTTCAGCAGAAGTATTTTGGGAAAACGGCACTCTTACAAATTATAAAATAATCAATGCATGGTAATCTTGAAAAATAGCATAAACTGGATTAGAACCAATGACCACAAAAACATGTAAGCAGAGACTTATCACAATGCACCACAGAAGAACTCTAAAATTTGATTTCTAGAAAGATGTATTAAAGTGTGAAGAGAGAAATCTGACCTCTAGAAAGGTGAATTCAAGTGCAAAGAGAGGTGATCTTGTCCCTTTATGGGTTGCTAGTAAGGCCATACTTGGAGTATTGTGTGCAGTTTTGGAGGCCATACCTGAAGTTTAATATCAGGCTACTGGAGGGGTGCAGAGGAGGGCAATGAAGATTATATCTGGAATGGAGGAGAGATTAGGAGAGCAGGCTGGGAGACCTGGATATGTACACCCAGAGGACAGAAGGGACGTGATAGACATTCAAGTATCTGAGGGAATAAATGAGGATGGGTCAGATAAGATCTTTAAACTAAGAAGGGAGGGACACCAGGGTCATGGGGCTAAGTAAAGAGGGGAAGATTTTGGAGGAATTGAGGAGACACTATTTCATGGAGAGGGTGGTAGCAAAATGGAATGCACTACCAGAATGGGTGGTATCGTGTAAATCTGTGAACAGCTTCAAAGGGCATAGGACAGGAGAGAGAATGAGGGTGGAGGATGGGGACAGCATTGGGATGACAAAGGGAGGCGGTGGGCAGCTGCAAACTAGGGGTGCGAGCTGCACACTGAGTAGACTTAGATAGACAGGGTGGTCTGTTTCTGTTGGCACATTCATATATTCATATGTTCGTATGCTATATTTACAGTTTGAAACAAAACAGCTAGTTAAAGGGGCACTGTCAGCTTTGCCTCCGTTTTTTTACATGTCAGGAGTCTGCCTCTAGGCACATATTTGTCAAGGAGTTACTCTAAAATGCCCCTGTGTAGCATAAAGTAATATAGTTACCCTTGTCAGGCAATATTATTATTCTTTCTTTTTAGTCGGGTCTGCACTAAACTCTGCTGCTGCCAGAAGCATATCCACCTCGAGGACGTGCATCTGTCAGCAAGAGCTGTCCCGAATCGCAACCTTTCACAAACACATCATTAATTCAAGTATATGCTGTAGAGGTTCTTAACCTCAGTCACCCTGGTGTCTGTAAATAAAAACAGCACTATTTTGCTGCAAAATAATTTTACAAATCAGAGCCAAAATTTGTGACTGCCAGCAACTCCCTCCCAGCCTATAGGTGGCTTCAGGGTTTCTTCCCATGTGCATGATCTTGCACTTCTTTGCATTAAATTCAGTTGCCACTCTTTTGACCATTTTGCTAGTTTATCCAGATCTCTTCTCATTCTGCCCACCCCATCTACTCGTTGCAGATCTTGGTGTCATCTGCAAACAGACAAACTTACCCTCTAGTCCATCTGCAATGTCACTAATGAAGACATTGAAGAGGACTGGCTCCAGGACTGATCCTGAGGTACCCACTTGTGACTTGCATCTCTTCAGACTGTATACCATTTACCACCACTCTGCCCGTCAACCAGTTTGCCACCCAGTTGACCAACTTCTGACCCACCCTGAGCCTACCCAGCTTATTTATCAATCTTCTATGTGGAACAGTGTCAAAAGCTTTGCTGAAGTCAAGGTAGGCACATCAACTGCTCCCCTTGGTCCACCACTCTGGTTACCCAGTCAAAGAAATTTATGAGATTAGTTTGACAGGACCTTCTCTTTTCTAAACCCATGCTGTCTTGGATCCTGTGCCCTATGGATTCCAGGTGTTGCACTATCCTTTTTAGAGTGCCTCCATAATCTTGCCCACTACTGAGGTAAGACTGATTGGTCTATAGTTCCCTGCCTCCTCCCTGCTACCACTCTTGTGCAGAGGGATCACATGAGCCCTTCTCCAGTCTTCTGGGACCTCTCCTGTGCTCAGAGACTCACTAAACAGTTCTGCTAATGGCTCTGCTAGTTCCATATGGCTCCTTAAGTACCCTTAGGTACTTAGGAGCTACTTGGAGACACCCTAATGCCTTGTGCTTATCCCATGCCAATATCTTATGGTCTTGGATGTTACAACATGGCATAGACCCTGCCTTCATTTGAATAATATCGAGTTTGTATAGTGATACATGGACCTCCATCAGAATGGGGTCAAGGCCAACTCTCCAATATTTTTCCAATGAACAAATGAGACAGACAGGGCTTATTTTAGTTCCTTCACTCTTCTGCCTCTACATAGGCCAATTTTGAGGGATTTAGAGTCCTTAGAGTCTAATTCACCTAAGATACTTGACTTTGTCTGCCCAGCTTTGGGATAAGCGGATGATGTGATTTTACTCTTGTTGTCTAGAAAGTGCCTGCAAAAAAGCTTGATTTACTTGAGATAAGTCCCAAAGATCTAAAATTACAAATTAATTGCTCTAAAAGGAAAAGAATGATCTTTGGTTAAAATAATGCTAAGAGTTATTGGGCCATTGAAGCAGAAATTAGACTGCACAGATTCTCATGTTTACTTGGGATTTACTTTTTCACTGAGTGGTCTTTGGGCAAAACATATTTATAAAATTATGGATAATACAAAGAAAACAGCATAAGCATAAGCATCTTTATTTATAAAATAGCTTATTCACCACAAAGGACCATAGTGCTAGTACAATAAGTAGTAAAATCAAGTAAAATCACAGCTAAAATACTCCATTCATCACAGTTAAATATCAGACTTACACGGAGTCAGAAAAGCAAGATTAAACAAATAAGTTTTCAATGCAGATTTAAAACTCTCCACCATCAGGCACTCTCTTATCAGATGAGGTGGAGAATTTCACAGGGTAGGGGCCACAAATTCAAATATTCAGGCCCCAGAGGTCTTCAAATGAACCTGGGAATCTCTAGCAATCCCTCATCAGTGAAGCAGAGTGGGCAGAAGGGAAAGTAGAGGCGAAGAAACTCTTGCAGATAGCTGGCCCTGTCCGTGCAGGGTCTTATAGGTCAGCAAGCTTGACCTTGAAGGTGATCCACCACTGAACAGGCAGCCAGTGCAGATCACACAGTACAGGCGTAACATGTCAACCTTAAGGCAGCCTAGTTGACAGCCCAGCTGCTATGCTTGCACCAGCTGCAAGCAGTGGATATCAACTCCCAGTAGCCCTAGGTAGAAGGAATTACAGTAGTCAAGGCGAGAGATCACAAAGGTGTGGACCAAAGTTGGCAGGTCATCAGGCAGAACTAGGTGTTTGATCCAGCAATGTTCCTCAGATGGTAAAGGCAGTCTTGACAATGGATGACACCTGAGATTTAAGTGTCAGTCCCTCATCAAGAATCACCTCCAGATCTCATACCCATTCAGAGGCCATCAGTTGGCAGCCCTCAGAAGCCAAAGCCCAGGTGGCTGCCCCACGATGACCCCTTACCCGATAACCTGGGTCCACCTCCAGAACCTTGGTCTTATTTGGTTCAACCTCACTTAGTTGGCACTCATCCAGTCTTGAATCTCAGGGCAGCAGTTGTTAAAACTTAAGATGTCTCCCACCTGATCAGGCACAAAGGACAAGTAGAGCTGAGTGTCTTTGGCATAGCAGTGAAACTCAGCCCATACCACCTTACAATGTCTCCCAATGGCAGTATATACACTGCAAACAACATAGGAGATAGCACTGAGCCCTGCAGCATCCCACATGACAGGGAGAACTTGTCAGAGGAGTACACCCTGAGACAACTCTGAAACCTGCTGGTGAGGAAAGACTGCAACCATCTGAGGACCATTCCTGATAGTCCACAGATCAGCTGCAGGCACTCTACCAACACACCATGATCCACAGGTCAAATGCCACAGAGAGAGCAAGAAGAACCAAGACAGAACAGTTATTCTGTTCTCTCACTATCAGAAGATCAGTGAGAACCCGAACAAGAGCCGCCTTGGTACTATGGCTTTCTAAAATCCAGACTGGAGAGGATTATAGATGTCGTGGATGGTCAAGTCAGCTGCAGCATGACTGCCTTTTAATAACCATACTCAAAAGGGAAGGATAGAGACAGGTCTGTAGTTTCAAAGACAGTCCTGGTCCAAAGAGGATTTCTTAAGGAGAGGAGTCACCCCGCCTCTTTCAGGGTATCCAGAAACACACCAGACTGTAGTAAACACCAGATGATCTCAGCTAGGACGGGCCGATGGCCTCAACACACCCACAAGGAGGTGTGTTGGACCCAGGTCCAAACCACAGCAGGTCAGCCTCATACTCTGGATAATGCTCATGACATTTTTGATCACTGGCTGGCCAAAGTCAGACAGACAGACTGAGAGGCTGCAATCTCCACTGACCACTGCAATCTCCATTGAGCAAGCTGCATCGCTCATCACATTTCTCTTGTGACAATACTCTCGAGTCTGCAGATAGGCTGGATTGCACAGTCTGTCCACAGTATGAAAGAGCTGAGCTGGTCGATTCTGTGCTGCAGCAATCTCCCGGACAGGAACTCTGCCTTCTTATGGGAGATAATCAATTGATAGTCCTTGTAATGGGCAATCAATCTAAGTCTGTTTGCATCAAGGCCTGATTTCCACCAACAATGCTCCATCCTTCATCCCTACTCTCTCAGCTCCCTCAAACTCCCATCAAACCAAGGGGACCAAGGGCACTGAGTGAGGGATGAACATGGACAGGAGCAATTAGGTCCGGAGTATCAGACACAGCACTGTTATAGCTCTGTACCAGGATATCTGGCTCACCGCTAATCTCGGGAGGCCTGATAGGTCCAGTACCACTGCCAGACCATCTGGGGTCAGACCCCTTAAAGAGCGATACGACCATCACCATAGGGGCAGGCCTATGGGGAGGCTGGAAATTGAACCTTATGATGTGATGGTCAGACCAACTGACTGGCTCCACCACCAGGTCAGAAGTCTCCATACCCAGTAGGAAGATCAGGTCCAAGGAATGACCATGATTATGGGTCACAGAGGTAATCACCTGTGTGAAGCCCAATAAATTCATCAACTGGAGGAAGTCTTGACCAAACTGTAAGAGTTCATCATTGACCCAGGTATTAAAGCCCCCAGAACCATCCATCTTGGGGACTCTAACACCTTGTCAATGATAAAGTCCTTGACTTCCTGCAGGAATTGCTTCTGCCTGGGTGGATGGTAGATGAGAAGAACCTGCACCCCACACCTGCACCCATGATGCATTTGAAGGACTGGGTCTCCCAACTGATACATCCACAAGGCTCAATTCCATTCTAAAACATATAGCAACCCCCACCCCTACGGACTATCCTTGGGCAGTGTATCTCCGAGAACCTGGCTGGAATAGCTGATTCAAGAACTGGGCCAGAATTTGTATCCAGCCAGGTCTTGATGATGCAAGCCAGGACCGATGACCCAACAAGATCAGCAATAACTTCTGTCTTGTTTTTGATGAACCTGGCATTACACAACACCACCCAAGCAGGATGGGACCCCAAGGCCAGATGAGCCATCTGCTCACTCATGGTGGAGCCCTTGGGTATGGGAAGCAGACAGGAGGACCCCTATCCAGGACCCATTTTGCCCAGGGTGTCTTCTGAACCCCACTACTCCAATCCAACCACTCAGCTCCTCTCCCACATGGTCCGAGGCCTCACCCCTCACGACGATCTCACAATCCCCAATGCTCAGCATCAGCCAAAAACCTCAGCCAGCAAATGGGGACAGTCAAAGGTGGAGAACATGGAGCTCAGTGGGAGAGTAGCGCCTGATCGGTGGAGACTCTGCCAGCACATAACCAAAACCTCACACCAACAAACTACAACAAAGAAAATAACTAACTAAATAAACAAACCAAACTACTTATATTAAAACAAATACCCACAGTCCCAGAATCCTCAAACAAAATTAACTAATAAAACATGTACCCAAAATCCCACTCCCCAAGGAACTTCCCAAAACAATCCTAAACTAAATTTATGAATAAATAAGTACTGGCCTCAGAAAATTTAATTACAGCTACAGTGGTTTAAGAGTTAAACTACTTGTTAATGTAAATAAAGCTAAGGGATCTAGGTGATAATATCATCTACAAAAATATTGCAGCACACAATGCCGAACCAAAACCCCTAAAACAAAAAGACAACGTCTGTGGAAACACCGACCGCACAAATGCCAACACAACACAGAAACTTACATAAAACATCAAGATTTTTTTGTTTTGTGGGGACTCCAGCCCCAACACACCCCAACATTGGAGGCTTCACCCCACACACACCCAGAATTAATATAATCATCTCCGAGGAGTGTGGCCTCGGGACAGGGAAAACTTGGGAGGGGCAAATGTCTTTGTTAAAAAAAGAATAACTTCAGTTCCAGGAGATGGGGAACCAAGCCCTGGTCCCCAGGTCCTCTACTCTGGGTTCAAGTGCCTTAGCCACTCCACCATGTGAGTGGCTCAGCCAGATACCACACCTACTACTCCTTTATCCCATCTCCAACTACATATAGCGACAGGGGTAGCCATAACTTTGTAACACTGTTATATCCCCTGTCGCTGTAAACACTCTTTAGATTCCCGCCACATATTATTGGCGGTGACATTATGAAGCAATGTCCTAATGGGATACTAAGCTACGACTTTTTGCAGATATTATAAGAATCGAGATATGAGGTCTAAAAACAGGGGAAAAACTTATAATGCCTGTTTACAAGCTCTTGAAGTCAGCATTAGAGTAGCTTTCTCCTGCCCAGCAGTTTGTTTAAGATTAGAATTATGCCTTACTAAAATCAATGCAAATATGGATTCAAGAAGAATCAATTATAGGCTTCACCTTACTAGGTTACTGCAGGAGAGGCTTCCTTATAAGTGTCTGCATGAAAAAGAATCTTGATTCAGTTTGGATGTGGAAGCCAGAACTGGCTAAAAGAGTTACATCATAATTCAGACACATATGATCTGGCTGTCTTGAATAAATACTTTAAAAATGTAACTCTAAGTTTAAAATATAGAAAGTATATCAAAACAAAGATATGTAACTACTGGACCAAAGTGGACATGGAAAGACTGCAACTTCAATACACAATGGTTTGCAGTTAATTATTATTTTGGGTACAAATACTACCTTGATGTGCTCAAAGATCCTCCCCATAGAAGTGCTTTTATTAACGTTAAATTAGAACTATTTGATAGTAATGTTTGGAGGGCTAAGTATAACAAACTGCTATCCACTGACCAAAATGTAAATGACAACACAGAGGCAAGGAGGACCTAATTCATGTGTTATAGTGCTGTTCCTGGTATAATAAGCCTAGGAGCTATTGGCCTGGTCCATTTATGCTTGGGACTAATGTAGATAAATTTGAACTTACATCAATCTTGCTTCACACAGAAGACAAATGGTCTATTAGAGACTAGCTAACTACTTTAATATCATTTATAAAATCAAAAAATGTTTAGAGAAGCAAACAGTTTAAGCATACTGAGGAGCACACTGCACCGCTTGGTTCAATGTTTGTTCCTGGAAAGTAGCTCTCTTAACATCTTTAGATACCAAGTGGTAACCTTGTTTCTATGACTTAATGTATTGTAATTTGATCAGATTGATTGTGGTACTAATTAAGATTCTATTTGTTTTGTTGCATTTAACTGAGGCCATATGTTGTTTTTTAAAACTGGCATTTTTATTGTGTAATTTATTTGTGTCATAATGTGCTTTTTACATTGCAATGACTGTACATGTTTTTTTTTTTTACACTTTATTTCTTCACTGCCACTGCGAGAACTCTTTCAGGCATCCACCTAACCCCAACTCTACCTCCTGGCCTGAAACTCCCTTATGTCCTGGCACCAGCCCAGCTATTTTCTCTGGCTCTGAGCCCTCGAGAAAGGGCTGCCTCATTTGCCCAGGGTGCTCTATCTACAATTGGGCCAGGCTGGCTCGGCCCAGGGCTGGAGGTAGTCTGGCCTGATGGAGTGTGGTTGATGGGAGGTGGTGCCATCTCCTATCTCTGAGGGCAGGGTATTTCCTTTTCTCCCTGAAGCTTGGACGTGAGATGTCCAGCTTCAGCAGATGCACACCCCGTGCGCCCCTGAAAGAAATCTGCCGCAGCTTCAATCCCCTGCATTCTGTGGCCAAGTGCTGTAATGCCTCCAGCCTCTGCTAGAGGTCATCAGTGCATTAGCAAGTGGAATTCTCCCCAGGGAAGGAGAGCAGTCCTTGGGATGCTCAATCCATCCCCATCCCTGCCGACCCTCAGTGACCTGAGCTCATTCTCGAACCCGGTCCGGGCGTGGCGAGAGGTGTGGCATCCAGTGCCTCAACCCTCAGTGACACTGGGCTGCTATGACTGTACATGTTGATCAGTAAAATATGTTTAACTAATTGCCTGTGCAAGGCCAAATTAAGTCATTAGTTGTAGAAACTGTTGATCAATGTGAAGGCCTTCATGGATCCAGGCATTAAAATCCCTGATGTCAAAAGCTTTAAGGAGTCCATGACTAGGTTTCCACAAATAACAGTGCACATAAGGTAGTACTTTTAAAGCTGATGCATTGAATTTACCTGTTCCAGGACACAGACCAATACAACACTATCCCAGGTGCTTCAGAGCACCCTTCCTCTTGTCAGAGGTAGTGGCTAACTGTCAGTTCAGCCCCATTTTAATACCATTAGTCATGTCTGAATTGGCTAAGATCACAAATTTTAATTTATGAAGTTAAGTGATCTGCTTTAAAAGTGATCCACCAAAATTATTCACAATGTCCTCTTTTGACACATATAGGCCTAATTCCATAAGGCGTTAGTGGTACCTGGAGACAAAAACACCAATTATACAAACAAGAGCATATTACTTTAGTTTATACAATACATAAATATCATATAGAATTACCTTTGTTAAATTCCTTAATAAATTGATTGTATACTCTCAGTAGAAGCAACACATTAAAGAAAGAACATTTCATAATCATATCCATTTCTATGATTATTTTCCAAAAGTGTATAAGGAATGTGCATAACTGCTAATCTACTTTATAAGTTTCTAACTCATAGCAGGATAATTTGAGAACCCGTGATTGGAAATGAATTTCTTTACACTAATATCGTGCCTGCCAGCAAGGGAATTTAGAGCTTTTTCTCCCTACAGACAAGTTAAAATTCACTTTATTTGATGTTACAGTAAGTACTGTTTTAACCTGTGAAAGCACTGTTTTTCAAATGCCAGAATATTGGCATTGAAAATGCTGGACAAAACACAGATTTCGGTTTGAAACCCTTTCTTCTTGTGCTAGCTGACACACTTATGTAGTGTGAGACTGAGCTCTGTGTCTCTGACAAAAGCTGTGCTTCCTTCAAGTCTCCAGAATCATCATGGTCACCATAAAGTTCAATCAGAGCTTCCAAATTAGCCTGGTCTTGATTTGTCAAACATCCTAACTCTGCAGTCCTCCTCTGATGTCAGTTACAGGGAATTCTGGGATTTCTGTCTACAGGAAATGGAATCTTAGAAGTCAGCAAAAGTAGCCTAATACATTCTACTATACTGCAGTAAACAGTACTTTTTTTTTACACAAACTGCAAATTGGGATCAACCTCACACTTCGTGTGAAGCCCTTATTGCTGACAGTTCCCTTGAAGAAATAATTGTTATGTACCAAGTCATGCAACTGCAAAATGACTGAAAATGACACACAGCATCCATCTCCTCTATTGTAAGAGTATAAATACATTCCTAAAACAGGTGGAGCTGCTGCTAAGTGTATCCTTTGTCACACATCTGTGTTCAGGACAGTATATAGCAGAATACTTGTGAAGCTCCATTTGTTTTGAACTGACCAAACCTGTATTATAACATTTTCAAAAGAGGTTTAATACATATGTAAATGTTGTACTTCAATTAATTGAAATGTTGAGGTAAAATCAGCAATTACTGTAATGTATGGATATATATGTTACTACTCTTCATAACTAATTTTTATATGAGAATACCAACATGTTCTTTATTTATTTATTTAGATTTTGGTAACTGGAAAACCCACTGAGACCTGAGGTCCCTTTTTCAGGGCAACCTGGAATCAGTTACAGAGAAAAACATACATTGGCAATGATTTACAGTAGTTACAACAGATATATAAATATACATCAGCATCAATATTCAGTGGTTACAGCAGGTTCATATTCAGGTTCATGCATTCAGTACAGAGACGTCAGGATACACACAGTTCGTAGGAGTTGAGAAAGATATGCAGTACATTGACAGCCTTGCTTAGGAGATTCTTGAGGGAACTAGGTGGGGTTAAGGGTAGTGGAGGTAGGAGAGAGACCAGACTGGGGGTTAGCGGTTACAGCCACAGAGGCTGAGTTCGAGGAGATACGCTTTGAGGCCCAACTTAAACTGGGGAAGAGAAGACTTGTCAATCAGGCTGACTGGGAGGGTGTTCCATAGGTAGGAGGCAGCGTGATTGGAAGGAGTGCTTGCCTTGGTTGGTGCAAACACAAGGAATGTCTAGGGGTGATTTGCAGAGGATCGAGGGATGGCATTGGACTTTGGAAGTGAGGGAGTCCTCAAAGGTGGGAGGAGGGCCAAGGGAGGAGAATTTGAAGGCCAGGCAGGCAGTCAGGTAGGCCAGTATGTGCCATAGGGTGGGCCAGTTTAGGTCCGCAAGGGCCTCACAGTGGTGCCTCCTAGAGGAGGAGTTAGTTGCAAAGTGAGCAACTCAGTTGTAGAGCATGGTGAGTTTGTTGAGTTCCATCTCCGGACGTAATTGCAGTAGGGGCACCATAGGATGGAGGGAGGAGGTTGCAGTAGGCAATGGCTCATCATGCCTCACAGGAGAGGGAGTTGCCCAGGTGGTAGAGGAGGCCAAGCCTTTGATGGATGGCCCAAGTTATGGAGTTAATGTGAGGTTTATAGGTCAGCTCCTGGTCAAGGAGGACCCCGAGGCATCTGAACTTGTCAATGACCTCTACTCTCTTTCCTTGGGCTGAGTTGAGCTGGAGCAGCTCATTTCTGTCGGTGCCCAGGCAACTTGTCCCAAACAGGACAGCCTTGGTTTTATCTTCATTGAGCTTTAGGGAGTTGAAGGTGAACCAGGCCTCGAGAGTTAACAGACTGGCCTGCAGTTTGGTGGAGATGACGCTGGGTTGTGGGTCACTGCAGTAGATGACAGTGTCGCCCGCATAAAGGATGAGGTTGCTGAGCATGCAATTGCCCTCATTCTTGTTGAGGAAGAGTGAGAATAGCAGGGGCCCAGGATTGAGCCCTGGGGTACTTGGAGACAACAGGTCTTGAGCCAGACTGGTTCCTCTCCAGTGGACTTTTGGGTACGGTCGATCAGGTAGCTCTTGAACCAGGAGAGCGAGTGGTCGCCCAGTCCTAGATGGTGAAGTTTGGAGAGAAGGAGTTTGTGGCTGACCAGGTCAAAGGCCTTGATAAGTCGATGAATAGAGCGCCCATGGGGTAGCCTTTGGTTCATAGCCCTAAGGATGTCAGATGTTACTGAATGAGAACAGTGTCGGTGCCATGGCCTTTCCTGAAGCCGTGTTGTACATCAGCTAAGAGCAGGTGCTGCTCTAGGTAGTCTTGAAGCTGGTTATATACTAGTCTCTCCTGTACTTTCCTAGGGGCTGAGTAGGGAGATTGGTCTGTAGTTTCCATTTTGTCTGGCCGATTTTTGTGGGACGGGATGATGGTTGATACCTTCCACTTTTTGGGACTACTCCTTCGAGGAGGGACCTGTTGATGAGGAGGGTGACAGGGAGGGTGATAGCTGGGCCCCTCAGCAGCTGAGGTTCCTAGCAGGTCGTGACCTGGGGAGAAGTTAGGTTTATTTTGAGTAGGAGAGGAAGTACCGCAGACTGTTTGACCAGTTTCAGGTGGAATTGGGGCCAAGGAGGCACCCAGTCAACTCTGGAGTAAGGGGGTCCCGGAGAGGTTGAGGGAGGGCCCATTTGGGTTTGAGAAGGAGGCACAGAAAGCTTCAGCAACTAAGGAGGGGACATTGGTCAATGTATCCCCTACTAGGATGGAGTCTACTTGAGTTGTTGTAGTACCCTCGAGGAGGGAGTTTATATGGCCTCAGAATTTTTAGGGTCATGTAGGTGACTTGTTTGGAGGTCTCTTAGGTACTGGGACTTAGCCTGTTTGGAGGTTTTTCACTAATTCCTCAGTTCCCTGTACTTCTCCCAGTCAGATGTGTTGTCGGTGGATTTGTAGGTTCCCATGCCCTGTCGCGAGCAGCATGGAATGCTTGAGGCTTGGGCTCAGCCATTTATGGCACTTCCTGTACCCTGAGCTTCTTTCTCGGGCATGCAGATTAGCCGTAGACAGGAAGGAATGGGTGAAGTATTCAAGTGCTTCGTCGAGTGAGGGAGGGAAACGATGGGGTCCCAGTCTATTTTCCCCAGGTTGGAGCAGAAGTCAGCTGGTACAAGCCTGCTGTAGTTCCTCACTTCTATGACCTTAGCGGTAGTTTTAGAGGCTTGTTGGACCAGGTGCAGAAAATAGGTGAGTGGTCACTCAGGAGTCTGACATGATCCCAGCAGACAGAATGCTGGTCAGGGCAGGAGACTAGTGCCCAATCGAGGAGAGAATGGTTACGGACTTAGCATTATGTCTAGTAGGTAGATCTATGATTTGGGCAAGTGGGGAGCCAAGTATTGCATTCTTAGTAGAGGAGGGCCTCAAGGCTGGCCAGTGGAGATTGAAATCCTCAAGAGGATGGTCTCCCCATGGGGCACTCCTCAAGGGCATTGGTTAGGGATTCAAGGGAGGAAGCGGGCGGATTGGGGTGGGAGGTAGACCCACCCTATGAAGAAGGGGCTTGGTGTTTCTGAGGAGGACTTTCTCAAATAGTGTCTCGCCTAGGGATCTGCAGAGAGGGGCAGTCGAACTGGCAGGCTTGCAGGGCAGTGCTGATATAGATAAGAACCCTCCTCCCTTTTTTCCCCACTCTGTCCTTTCTGAAAGTAAGATAGCCCGATAGGTCTACTTTGTGGGGAGGAACGCGGCTTGAGCCAGGTTTCAGTCACGGCTAGGATGTCGGGTTTAAAAGTGCTGCCCATGCCTTGAGGTCATGGATTTTGTGCCTTAAGCTAGCAATATTCATGTGAGCCAGCTTGAGTCCTTTTGTGTCAGCCCAGAGGGGTTAGAGGGATTGCTGAGATCTGCATTTATTTTATACTTCATTTGTGAGTATTTCTAGCACTGGACACTTCATAAATACTGTTGTTTAGCACTCCATTTTGCTCCACTATCTGTGGTTCAATACAGCTACCACTTACAACTGGTAGTGTGATATCACAGCTCCATTGTGCATGGCCCTTTAAAAATTTAAAGGTTTAAAATGTTGAGTAGCCACTCATTTTAGGCATCCAATCAATGAATGAGAGCCACATATTTATAGTGAACAAGTAGCTGTTGGTAACACACCACCTGGACGAAGCTCATTCGAGTGAAGAACAAGGGAGAGACTGAACGGCAGTACATTGTGGGAGGTCAGTATCTTAGTGGGGGTTTATCCATCGTGTTCTTTGTTTGCACTTGTAAATGTCACCAAATTTCTAGGAATCCAACTATGCTATATACTGTTTGCATTTTATGTTTTGCTGTCTGCATAATAAAAGTGGAATATTTTTCTACAAATGAGACAAGTATTGTGCTTTCCAGTAGCTTACTAGTGGTTGTTGTTTACAATGACGCTTAGATATTTAGATCTCTGTGTGCACCTCATCCTATCTGAAGTGCTACATTATACACACCAGGCCAGCTGATAAGTTTGCATTGAAACCTTTATCATTGCAGTTTTATTCTGTGAGACCTAGCATTATACAAACTGTTGGAAGGGAAGGATTAGAGTCAGCTGGCCATCCGGCCTCTTGTATGCTTGAATTACATAAAGCCCACAATAGTGGAGGCAGACATGGAGGACCATTATCTGAATTCCACTTAATCCCTGGAGCCTCCTAGTCCTCATACATCCTATCTGACCTCCCCCATGTCTACCTTTCGGACTAAGCGCAAGCTTATTGACATACCTTCAGAATTCACAGCCCCAGCATCTAACTACATGCTCAAAATATTTGCAGTCATTATTCTCCACCCCAATTTCGCTAGCTTTTCCAAGACTATGTAAGGGTGTTTTACATATGCCACTCCACTGCACACCAACACCCATACCTCTAGGGTTTGGTAGCTGCCTAGGCATAATAAGCATGGCTTAGCAGTAAATGGGACCTGCACCCAGAGGTGAGCTTGTGTTGGATCAGCAGAAACCTGTGCACAACCCTCTAGGATGTCGACTAACCCACTTCCTGTAGGCATGAACCAGACCAGTTTAACAATTAGCACAGCTTTATTAACAGTCAACTCTGCAGGCCGAAAGTGAGCAGCAATGAGCAGTTACCCAGCACCAAGATATACACAACCATTTATTCAAACCCCATGGGGATGGTGATACAGATCCTCACAAGAGAAATCACTCCAACACCAGATTGTATGACTCAGTTTCAAGGAGCTCCACATGGTAGTCCCTGGGTACCCAGTGCTGAATCGTTGAGGGACTATTAATGGAGCCGCTGCTTGCAGCGGCTCACTGGCATAGAGGTTGCACTGGGTTTGACCAACACTGGTACAATAACTTGATCAGTGACAATTTGATGGCAGCTACTCCACCCCCACAGGCCATGGTATTGCAACAATAGGTTCTTAGATTTTGGTCACAGTGAGCTCCCCAAATCCATAAAAGAGATTTTGAGCCCCCCAAAATTGAAATAATCTTGGACCTCCTAAAGAAAATAACATACTGTACTTTACAGAGTACACCATTAATAAATTGAAACCCCTTGAGTACTTTGGCTCACGTCTGTTCTTTGTCTTATACTAATGTGGAACCTTTGAAAAGAGCTCCTGTGCTCAAAGGTGTTATCTGAATAACAAATGAATAAAATAAATATTATTCAGCTTATTGTAACACCCCTCCCGCCTCCACAGGCCAGCCTAATTGTTCCTCTAGGTTTCATTCTTGAACCATTGTTACCTCTTGTTGCAGTACCTTCATAGGTCAGACTACTTTCCCTGTTCCCTCTCTATATGAAATAACCTTCCTACATACTTTGCCTCTCCACCTCTTTCCTTCTTTCTAAGCAACTTCTCTGGATTACTTGCTCTTCCTGCTATTATTGTTTTAGGTACTCTATATGCCTAATCCTTGTATTTGGGCTGTTCTACCATCAGTCTACAAATTGATCAATTACCACCACTCATTATTAGTTTATTATTCATATTTTTTGCTCTATTGTTCACTGTGTATTTCTTGATTGTTTTGCAGTTACCTTTTGAAATGTATTCACTCCTACCCCTTCCCTGTACACCTGAAATTAGCCTTGGCTCATTCACCTTCCTTGTCACCTATTAGTAAGTAAATACATATAAATTCACCTACTGTTATCCTCTTCAGTTTGCTTCATCTCTTACACAAAATATATAAAACTCAGAATTTAAATACAGTACTTTTTCAGACTTGCTTGAGCCTCCCCTGGAACAGGTTGGGGCCTCCCAGAGAGGCTGGCCTCACCATTGAGAACCCCTGGCATAAAAGTTCTAACTAAACTTCCTAAGTTTTAAAATGGCATCATAGCCTTTATAAAGAAAGGCAGTTGTTAGCATTAATGCTGAAACTGCATTCATTTAGTAAAGATAAATGCAGTTTTGTAGCTTTTGACAACATTTAAACAATTGCCTCTCTGATTCAAATTTCCTCCTCATGATCCCTAAAAAGGCTGCCAACATGCAGTGTGATGATTTCAATGGAGTGACTCACACATTAGCTTTCCAAAGCACAAGTCTACAGTAAGTGAAGACCTGAACTTGAAACTTGTGCCACATTACACATTTTTTTACCATAGAATAATTTTATTGTCAATTTCAGAAGAAGGAACAAACATACAAAATTTAGTCAGGACACATAACACTTGTAGCAGATAATCCAAGTAACATCCAACCTGAGGCATTGACAGAATGATGAATACTGATCTGCTGATATTGGACTTACATTCATGCACAGTTCTATCACATTCTTAACCTCAAACCGTAGTCAGCAACACAATAATATAGGAGCCACTGCAGGGAAAGGATAGGGGGCTGATACAAAGCAGAGAGAATAGGTAGTAATCTAAACCTCCCAACTTGCAATAGACAGAATAGACAGAAAGGCATAGTGACTAAGAAAAAAAAGGGGGATAAGACCATAAGTGAGCTGTATAAGCCAGAATGGGCCATGGATGACCTCTCAGGGTACACCTAAGACAGAGAGACCGTGACTGTAAATCCTAGGGGCTAAAAATTCTGAATGGGGATTACATGGAGGGGGAAGCAGGACCCTAGAGGAGAGGAGTTGAGATATATCTCCCATTTATGTAGTATAGGAGGAGCTGTCCCTATTGGCATAGGTAAGCTTCTCAAAGATAGCAAGTCTGGCCAGAGCAGAATGCCATGAGGAGATAGTGGGAGGTGATGCCTGTCTTCATTTCATTAGTAGGAGCCTTTTGGCCTCTAAGAGAGCCACTAAAATCCACTCTGTCTGTGCAGGTGATAGCTGGCACAAGGAGGAGGGATCCCCAGGAGAAGCATGGGTCAGAGAGGTCAATGCATTGCCCCAGAACTCTAGAGCAATCCATTTCCACTGCAGACCAAAAAGGGATGAGGCTAGGGATTGCCAGAGGACATGAAGAATGTGGGCCAGACCTTGCCGACACCTCAAGCACTCACATGTGGAAGAATACCCCATGAGTAAGAGTGGCGCAGGGGTGCGATGCCAATGGAGGAGGATCTTGAGCTGGATTAGTTGACTCCTGCATCTTTGTAAGCTGAGCGTGCCAGTTTCAGGCTATGGGACCATGTTGCTAGTGTAATGGAGGTGCTAAGTCATTGCTCCAAGCAATCTCAAGCAGGGTTCCAATGATTGGGCTGTGCATCCAGCCAGGTATGGTAAACCGTTCCACAAGCCCTGAGAGGTAGGTTTAAGCAGGGTGTAGCCAGGAATTTTAAACTTGTACTCAAACTGATGCACTGTTGCTCCCTCTGCTATGTACACATAAACCAAAATATGCTACACACCACACCAACAATAGCACCCCACCATTTGCCATGTCTGAGTTCAAGTAATCATTTTTTTCCTGTAATCCTCCTTCCTTTGTTTTACTGCCTGCCTGGTAAGTTGCTCTTGTTTGTGTCTTTGGCTAGTGGCATCACTGCCCCATAGCAAACAACAAAGGCAAAAGGGCTCAGTGCCACACAGACACAATGTGACTCACAATGGCCTTGCTTTCCTGTTTTTGTTGCCCCTTGCCTGGCCTGTTGCCCCTGCCATGATTTTTTTACTGTACTCTGCTGAGTACAGTGGTATGCCTTCCGACACCCCTGGTTTTAGGTGCAGGGTAGTTAGCCAGTGCCATTTGGAGTCAGTGGGATATGTAAACTTAAGAGTTTGTACTGCACTGTGAAGCTGCAGGTATCTGCGGAAGTCCTTGCCTGGAGAGAGTAATAGGTTTTAGCTGGTCAAAGGACATGAGTTCAGAGGAGCCAGATGTGAATAAGTCCTGAACAATGCTAACCCCACTTCTCTCCCACGCCGAATCGAAAAAGGGTTTCTTTGTCAATAACGAAGTCGGTTATTCCAGAGGCTGATGTACCGGGCTGGTGGAAGCCAAGCTACCTTCTTTGTACCAGCTGCAGCCATGAGTTTGAACCATGCTTTCCTGGTCCCGCCATCACCGGATTTAGCTTATTGGGGGTAGGGAGGCATCCATTAACAGAAGGCTGGGGAGCTGCCCTGTAGGATTTGGGTTTCCAGCTGCACCCTACAGAAGGGGTGAAGATGAGGAGGAGATGAACCATTTGGGGGCCTGGGCTGACAGGTAGGACCAATGATAGCCTTGCAGGCAGGGGAAGTCCCAGGCCCCTTTGACCAGTGGGCCCACAGTTTGCTATGGCTCCAACGTGGCTTCTTGCCTTCCCAGAGAAGAAGTGAGATCAATTTGTCCAGGGAGTGAAACACTTTAACAGACAGTGTGATGGGGAGGCTATTGAACAGGTGTGCTACCTTTGGTAGGAGAAGCATGCAATCAAGCGGCTACCTTACCAGGAAGGAATAGACTGAGCCAACGCCAGCAGTTAACCTGACTGAGAGTTCTGAAATTATGGGAGAGAAATTGCTAGATTCTAACTGTTTCCAGTCAAGGGATATTTATCCCAAGATAAGAGAGGCCTTGGGGCACCCATTTAAGCTCTTTGCCCTGCAGACAATCTTTGGTACAGGCCTCATTTAGGGGTGTGAGGCTGGTCTTCTTTTGATTGATTTGCAGCCCAGATAACTGAGAAAGGCCTGCAGAATCTCCAGAATTCTCGGAAGAGAGTTCCGAGGGTGAGCTAGCTTGAGTAGCAGGTCATCTGTGTAAGAGGCAGCCAAATATGTGTGCTTCCCACCGTATACTCTTTCATCTCCTCGGTGGCCAAGAGTTTCCAAGTGAGCGGATCCAGAGCCACCAGGAAGAGCAGAGGGAGAGGGGCAGCATTGCCGCATACCCCTTTGTAGGGAAAAGGGGAAGGAGATGTCCTTATTGGTAAGAATCCTGGCCATCAGTGCATTATATAGGGTATGATCCACTGCAGGAAGTGTGGGTGGGCCGTACAGTTGAAGGACCTTGTGTAGGTAGGGCCACCCCAATCAATTGAAGGCTTTTGAAAAACATACCACCATCGCTGCCATAAGGGTGTGAGAGTGCATAGCCAACCATTTAAGATTGAGGATCAGTCTGGTGTTATCCACCGCAGCCCTGCTCTTAGTGAACCCTGCTTGGGATGGGTGTATTGTGGAGAGAATTACCTCCACCATCCGGTTAGCCAAAATCTTGGCTGCAATCTTGGTATCCACCGAGATGAGCGATATGGGGTGGTAGTTGGCACAGTTTAGCAGGTCATCTGACTTTTGGGCAGGAGAGTGACCAGGGCCTCCTCGATAGTAGGTGGGGAGAATGCCAATACTGTGAGCCTCTTGTAGGCCGAGAAGAGGGAGTAGTGATTTCCGGGCTCAGGAGCTGATACAGCTTCTGTGGTCATGCCATCAGGCCCTGGTGATTTGCCCTGGCTAGTTGAGATAGGGCAAGTTGAAGCTCTGATGTCATAAAGGGCTCATCCAAGGCTGTCGCCATTGCCTCCAACAGGTGGGGAAATGTTAGAGGTGGCAGAAGTCCTTTAGATCATGTGCCAGTTGCTCAGGATCAAGGGAGACATGGATTGATACAGCCTCTGACAAAATTGCTGCATACAGTCATTAATCCTTTGGGATCAGTGACTACCATACCAGTTGGGCTTCTGAGCGATGGATACAGGAGTGGCCTGTTGTTTCCTAAACTGAAAGCCAGAAGTTTGCCTCCTTTGTCGCCACACTCTCTAACATATATGCTTGACCCTAATTAGCATCCGCTCAGCTTGCTGCTGAACCACATTACACATTTAAAGCAACTCATCACTTAAACTGTATCACTTACAGCAATACACTGGTTATGTGATGTATTTAGCAGTCACATTCAAAATGCAGTACAAGCCACTTCAAAACTGGGTTGGTTGGCAAGCTTGGTATCATGTTTATGGCTGTCTCTTTAAAATGAAGAAAGTGTTTTACTGTATTTGTTTTATTTTTGTGATAGCACAGCGTAATTTGGCAAAGTCAATCTCTTATTGCTCATCTTCTACTGTTGCTGCTGCATTTGGTGTACCTGGGGCAAAAATAAGAAGTCTGCAATGTCAGCTGTAGAGGTTGATGCTAATTGAGTTGTTGCTGCAGCTGATGGTTTTCAGGCACTCTGAAAAGAGCAATTTCTGGAGAACCTTTTCTGAATGGCTCCCTAGTTTTGACTAGCTTTTCCCAGGTCTATATTTGCCCCACAGCTAGCACCACTCCATTGTTGCACTCAGTCCTGCAAGTGCCTCTGTTGTAGTGACTGCAAAGAGGCTGTTCCAGTTGTAAGTCAGCACAGTCCATCTCTTCCCTGGCTGCTCTCATAGCAAGAAAAGCAATTTCAAGGGAGAGACAACATGACTGACAGCACAAAGCAACAGCACTAGCAGGACATCAAGCTGCGAACCTGTTTGAAGACAATCAATTAACAAGGTGCTAATGATACTGCGACTGGCCAGCAGATCACAACTGATTACTGTACTAGTTACAAGTGTCACATTCTCAGCTGTAAGCATGCTACTAAACAGCTTGACAGTGAAGTACACCATCCCTTCTAAATGAAATCATGATCAGGGTTTTGTTGACAGCAAAATTCAGCCCTGGCAGGATGTCTCATTTATGTGGCAGTCCTGCATAACCGCATCCCACTTAGGTGATTTGAACTGTAACATCAACCAAAATGCCTCTGTAACTGACTGTCCCAATTTCTGAACCTGAGTAAATTAATCCTTGCAGCTGCCCAATCCCATCCCATTTCTCCATCCTCTACAATTTAAGTTATGGTTTTCATGTTTTCTCTTTTATTACCACTGCTGCAACAAAATCTCAGCAAACTGGTAGCTGCTGCTGATGGTACTGATGAACTGCCTGCTCAGACAGAGTGGGATCAAAATCGATAAGTGGTTTACCCCTCCTAGAGTTACTTACTGCACCTCTAACCCTCGTCAGCAATACTTGGCAATCCAGTGATTTTAGTTTCTGCACATGATGGTGTATGGTCACTTTTATCATTATTCAGCTGAAGGCAGGGCTCTATAAATAGCAGTTCCCGCACTGACAGCATGCTGCCATCACCATTCCTCCCCTGAAAAAACATATTTTAAATATTCTTTAATCTAATCTTCATGAGACCGGGTTTTGTCTGCATAACTACAGAACAGACATGGCTAGAGTTCAGTTTATTGAGGATGATCGGAGTGTGCTGTCAGTGCCAGTAATTGCCATTTATAGAGTTCTGTCTACTGCTAGATAATGGTAAGAAGTGACCAGCCATCATCACTTGCAGGAACTAAAGCCACTGGCTCACTCAGGTATTGCCAAAGGCCTGGGGGAGGGGCAGGCAACTCTGGGAGGGGTAAACCACTTTCTGTATTTTGGTCCCATTCTGTCTCAGTGAGCAGTTTGTGGCACCATCAGCAACAGCTACCAGGCTGTTAAGATTTTATTACAACTGTGGTTATAAATAAATGAGAAAAGATATGAAAACCGGATTTGTTTATTACTGAAAATAATTCACAAGCCATGAGTTTCACAATTTTACAATGATCTTTGCAGAGAGAGAAATGGGATGGGAGTGGGCAGATGCCACTCAGTTCACTTTGTGCTCAGAAACTGGGACAGTGAGTCAGAGGCATTTTGCTTGATGTTAGTTTGAATGTGGCTGCTAAAAATCAACATATAACCAGTGTATTGATAAGTACAGTAATATACTGTTTGTGATTATTTTTAAAAATCTGTTTTGTAACACAAGTTTCAAGTTTTACTACTTATTACTTACAGTACAGTTGTGCTTCAGAGGAGTTGCTGTGTAAATAGTTCTTTTGACATCATGATGCTGCACGTCGGCAGCCATTTTAGGTATAGGTAGGGAGGAAAATATGAATCTGGAGAGGCAGTTGCTTACATTTTTCAAAAGCTACAAAACTGCATTGATCTTTATTAAATGGATGCAGTTTCAGCATTAATGCTAACAGCAGCCTTTCTTTTAAAAGGCTATAAAACAATTTATTTTAAAACGTAGGGAATAATAGGGGTTAGGTATCCTTTAAATGACCAGCCATCTCAAAACAAGAGGTATTTGTTTTTATGTGAAACCGCAAAATTGTAATTCAAATGAGATTACATTTTTTAATGTTCAATCTCCTGCTTGTACTCAGGGGTCATCCTCAGGGACTACTTCCTCCACTGGGTTCATTCTGGACCAGGTCTTGCTGACCAGCTGAACAGTTCAACTTTACAAATGCAGCAACTCCTCTAGCATCAATGTCCAAGGCAGAAATCCTCCCGGAGGACTATGCAATGACTCTTCAGTTGTCATTTTAAGCACACTTCTGCCACTAGAACACCATTCATCTAAGCAAGGGTTCTCAAGCGGTGGTAGCGCCTCCCTGGGGAGGCGTGAGATGCTTCCAGGGAGTGTGGAGGCTTGGCTGAAATACATGCTGAAAGCATGCAGCCAAAATAGAAAATGGATCCTCCGTGATGCTGGAGTGGACTAAGCGCACATCCCCATCCCATCTTTAACATCATCCCCCCTACCTTTGTCTTGAATCCCAGGCAAGATGATGTGATGAGGTGCTAACAGCACCTTGATTAGAGGTGCCAACTTCCTTGTTCCAGTGCTGGGAGAAAGCGAGTAAAAGCATCAGAACTAGAGCTTACAAGTTCAAATGGGCAGACTGGGTGGCCATAGGCCTCTATCTGCTGACACTGTCTATGTATCTATGTATCTAGAGGGGCTAGGAAGGTATCACAAGCCCACCAATAGAGAGGCAGGAGTTTGTCTGTACCAGACCAATGAGGAGCATGCAAATAGCAGCCAATGAGAAGGGAGGTGAATGCAGCCAATCGTGATGCCACCAATTTCCAGCCAATGACTGGCAGACTTCTTCGCCAATCAGCTGCCGCCACCCTGTGCTGCCAAACAGTTCCGCACAAAGCAGCATGCCCAGTATGCTTTTTTCTCCATCTCCCAAAAATCTGCTGAATTGGAAGATCTGCGCGAAATTCGGACGGGGACCCGCCCTCAAGCCACTGCCCGAGCCGCTGACTCGATCACGCGCATTCGTCTGATTTAAAACTCCGTCACATTGATCTCCAACTTTAAGCTGCCACCTGGAGCATAGAACTGCACACTCTATGAAGTCATCTGTTGCTGAAGGGCTGGTAAGGATGGGTTTTTTGTTTTGCTGAAGGGGTTGGTAAACTCAGGGTTTTTGCTGCGGGGGGCTGGGGCTGCAAGGCTGGTGTTTTAATATACTGCTTAAAAATATTAATTTCATCCCCCATCCTGGAGGGGCTGTAAGGTTGGGCCTTTAATGTGCCACAAAAGTTCATTTGACCCCCATGGAGGGACTACAAGGATGGAGTTCTAAGGAAGGGGCTGTAAGGTTGGAGGTTTTACCTGCTGCTAAAAAATGTTCTTGCCCTCCGCCCATCTTGGAGGGTTCTAGGAAGGAGCTGTACGGTTGGGGCTTTTATCAGCTGCTAAAAATGTTCTTGCCCCCATCTTGGAGGGTTCTATCTGCTGCAGTGAAAATGGGACTCCAAATGCAGGCTCTGACCATCTCAGCCAGCAGGTTCCATGAGTATTGTTACTGGAAACAGGGAGTGTACACAGACAGAGCTGACTATTTCACAGGAAGGATTGCTTCTAAATTCTAAAACAGCTGGTTTATTACTTTTCTATGTCTGATTTATTTGTATTTATGGGAGGGTATGGTTGAAATGCCACAAAGGAAGTCTTGTGGTGATTGGGGTGCTACAGTGATGGACCTGCATCTTGGGGTAGGGGCTTTGGGGATTTTTGATGCTTCTGTTTTGTGGTTTTGTGGAAGATGCACAGTTCTTTCTGCTACTGTTTTGGAAGTGATGGACCTGGTGGTTTTGCTTGGAGGTGGTGTTATATAATCATGGTTTTGACTGTTTTGTGAGTGAAGGTTCTATGGTGTAGCTTGGGGCATATATATGATAGTTCTCTGGTACTAAAATGGTGCCCTTTTGGGGGTGGGCTGCTGGTGTACCTTGGACATGAGGAGCTTCTTCAGGTCTTAAAGAATGCACCCTCTAACCCAAGCGAAACACTTGCTACAAAAGCATAATTTTCCTTTCTTGTGTGCTGTGGGTATCAAATGGTGCTGTTTTTTTCTTTGTTCATTTTGGGAGTGAAGGGTCTGCTGGTGTAGCTTGGGGGTGAGAGGCTTCTTCAGATTTTCAGGAGCGACCCCCCAATCCATCCAAGACCCTTCACTGCAAAAGCATTATTTGCCTTACCTATATGTGTGCTGTGGGGTTCAAATTGTGTGTTGGAATCTTGTGCCTGCATATTTGGGTGGGTTGGGAGGCTTTGGAGTGAAGATCCTACATGAATATCCCACTGACATGCTGGAACTAACCGATAAGAAAATCATGGTAAGTATGAAGGAATTTCTACTATGCTTCTCCCTGCCCCCAACCCCAGTGTCTTGCCTGTGTGGTGGACAGCGTGGAGTGAAGGCTGTGCTCATGGCTTACCTTTACATGGGGTGCATCAGCCCAAAATAGGCTCAGTGAAGGAGTGGGGTCTTTGGTATTCACAGCAGGGTCTCTGCTGTGTAGTCACCCAGCTACCACGCCAGCAGGGTCCCTACTGTAAGGTTTAACTACATCTGCCTCAGAGCAGAGCACTCAAGAGCACTGAAGAGCACACAAGCCACATCAGCATGACCTTGAATCCAAGCCACCCATTTCCCAAGGGTCTAGTATGATTGCCCGTCATGAGATTTCCTGACTTTGTTTTCCTGCAATCTATTTCCGCCTTTACATTTCCGACGCGATCTTTCCCTCGATATCATTTGATCGCATAGTGCACAGTTACTTTGCTGTGCTTTCGTTAAAGTCAGTATCAGTTCCAGGTACATGCTATTACTGTAAGATGGAAGCCATGGTAACATTTACCAGATTGTTCCGTGTTTTACCTGTAGCCTGTACAATCAATTACAGCACAGCATTTGGCAACTAGTAATTAATATTAATTAAATAAATGGAAGCCATTGTGTGTCCCTTTCTCCCAGTTGCAGCAGAAGTTTTCGTGTTGTATCATGGCTGAAGCAGATCCCACAGTTTGTAAAGTTGTTTGCATTTAAGCGAGGACATGACAAGCTCTGCATTGAGGGTTTCTGTATGTAAAGAGCAAAGTCGTGGAGACCTATGGTATTGGTGCTGTCAACAAAGGAAGTCACTATGTTGTCACATGACAGGCATCTACAGTTCTTGTTGGGGGACAGCACCACCTTCATATCACAGCTCCACACTGTCACTCGCCAGATGCTGATGATTTTTTGCTGCAAATGCAGTGGTATCTCTGAAATCCGTGAGCTGTTTCCACACACGACACACCTGCACAGCTAATTCAAACAGAGCTTGCAAAGGTGTCCGCTGAAGTTAGGCACTAATATGCCCTGCTGTCAGGCATTACAGCAAATGGTAAAACGCTTAGGTGTGAACATATGCCTCCAGAGCCAAGAAAATTGGGTGACATAATTCCAACAGAGCATAGTGTCATCAATGGTGAACTGTTTTTGCTCCGTGACTGAGAGTTGGGGAATGATAAAATTCTGCTATTTAGTACAAAACAGAACATCGAAATGCTAAGTAAAGCTGATTATTGGTTAATGGATGGCACATTTAAAACTGTGCCTACACTGTTTAGGCAATTGTATTCTGTGCATTGCCTAATGTCAAGCAAATTACAAGAATGCTATCTACAGATGTTTCAAGATCTAATAGATGTTGCTGACAAGTTTGACTATACCCTTGGGGCCAAAATACATAATGACTGACTTGAGCATGCTGCAATCAATGCTACAAAGTTGAATTTCCCACATCAGAGAACAAGGGTTGCTTATTTCATCTTGGCCAGATTTTATGGAGAAAGATACAGGGCTGTGGCTTGGCTTCTAAGTATGGTGCAGAACCTGAGTTTAGCTTTAATCGTCAATTGGTGGCATTGGCATTCCTACTACCTGATGATATACCCACAGTATATGAAGAAATCAAAGCTGAAATGCCCACTATCACTAATCCTGTGTTAGAGTGGTTTGAAGAGAACTATATTTATGGACGATAAGAAGACGGATGAGAAATAATAGTACAGTAAGAGCCCCACCACTGTACCCACCACAGTTCTGGTCTGTGCACGAACAAACTATCCATACTATACCACAAACACAAAAATAATGTGGAAGCTTGGCATCGTAGACTGGGCTCTCTTGTAGGGACCACCCATGTTGGACTCCTTCGTTTTATTGAGGAACTTAGAAAGAGCAGCTGATCACTGAGTCCATCATTGAAAAAATTAACCGTGGGATGCCTAAATCCCCTTGAAAAAATATCTTGAAGCGGAGGAAAAGATTATAAATATTATTGCAGACAGACAGCAGCGTGTTGGAAAGGACTTCGTGAGAGGCATAGCATATAACATGGTGTTGTGATGCTGACCAATCTACTAATTTTTAATTCAGATTTTATGCTGTGAATTGTCGTTAATAAAGTTTTGAACTATTCATTTTCTACATATCAAATAAAGATGCAGATGGGATGCAGACAAATTTAGGTAACCTTTCTTTGTATCACTTACTTCTGCTATTATTTTGCAAAATGATCGCTGCTTTGGTTGCTGCAATGGTTTCAATTTTGTGAAATTTATCCTGCTGATGGAATCGAAGGGCGCTGCTTTTATTTAATTAATGCTGCTTGCATTTAATTTCTTTGCAGATGGAGAAGGGGCGCTACATTTGCTTTTCGTTGCTGCAGCGCTGATTTAATTTAATCAAGTACTGATCACTGCTTTCGTTGCTGCATTGCATTGTGAGTTGCTCAGAGCTTAATGCTGCTTCCATTTAATTTCATCATTTCAGATGGCGAAGGAGAGCTGATTTAATTTAATTTATTTAAATAATGATCGCTGCTTTCATTACTGCAGAGCTTAATGCTGCTACATTTGCTACGAGATTATTATTTCAATTTGCTTTGCAGGGTTATGAGTTGTCCAATTGCTGCGTTGCTTGCAGAGTAGATGAAATCGAAAGGAGCTGATTTAATTTAATTTAATTAAGTACTAATCGCTGCTTTCATTGCTGCATTGCATTGTGAGTTGTTTGCACAGCTCAGAGCTTAATGCTGCTTGCATTTAATTTGTCATTTCAGATGGAGAAGGGGCTGATTTAATTTAATTTTTAAAATAATGATTGCTGCAGAGCTTAAATGCTGCTACATTTGCTACGAGATTATTATTTCAATTGGCTTTGCAGGTTATTGATGCGTTTCTTGCACAGTTGATGAAATTGAAAGGAGCGCTGATTTAATTATGGTTAAGTCGGAAACTAATAGTCAGTCATTAATTAAGTCGGGATTAATAATAACGGAAATAAATGTCGGTCAACAAATAACGGAAACCTCATGCTGGGCAATCGTATGGATCCTTTCCATGTCCTTTGTATAAGATGTGTTAGAATTGCTGCACACCACAACAATTTTACTACTGCATGAGTGTTATGTGCACTTAAAATGAGACATTGAACTAACTGCACAGTACATTATCTCTCTGGATGGCACCTTTTGCTTAAGACCAGGGCACAAGCTGACGAGTGTTGCCATGTTGAGGTCAGTGTAAGTGCATGGAATCTGTGGGTGGTGTGATGGCCTGGCTTGAGCTGGAGGAGGGCTGCAGTGAAGCACAGGACTACCTAACCTGGGAACTGTGAGTGGTGCAGTGATGGCTTGGCATGCAAAAGTGACAAATGGGAGTGTTTGAAACATAGAAACATAGACTCTGATGGCAGATAAGAACCGCTTGGCCCACCTAGTCTGCCATTTCCCTACCTAATGAATAAGCTGCAGATCCTAGTTAACCAACAGCCTACTTCCTCCTACCCCACTACAATTGCCTTGTGTCGGTCCTATGCATTCTTGAATTCCTCCACTGTTTTGACTCACGACCTCCTCAGGAAGGCTGTTCTATGCATCCACAACCCTCTCTGTGAAAAATACTTCATCCCATTGTGTCCCTTGTTCTTGCACATCTCTTTTCTGAAAGATGCTACCCCTTGGACTTTGTTGATTCCCATGAGACATTTGAACATTTCTATCGTGTCCCCCTCTCCCTCCTTTCCTCGAGGCTATACATATTATGCTCCTTTAGTTTCTCTTCATATGTCTTCTAGTGCAGACCCTGCACCATTTTGGCTGCCCTCCTCTGGACAGCCTCCACTGTTCTGATCTGGTCCTGCCAGAGCTTTGTTGGGCTGGCTGATTACAGGTTACAAAGTGCTGCTGCAGAGCTGCAGTCATGCACTCCTGATCTGGTCCTACTGGGCTCTGTTGGGAGGGACATTTACAAGGTGACGCAAAGCAACAATCTTGTTTTGGTCCTGCCAGAGCTGCTACTGGCAATTGCTTGATTTAAAATGGATGTGACTGCCCGTCTTGATATACAGATATTGCTTTCTTCTGTCTTCTTCTTTCTTCAAAGTGTGCTTCAATTAATAAATGGTGTTCTTCTTGTCAGTGTGCCTCAGTTGGTGGTACAGCTGCCTATGGACCAGAGAGGTCATGGGTTCTGGTCCCACACGAGGACTGTACTCGTGCCAAAAACACTGGAATCCAAGTGCTGTATTGGGGGTGCAGTACTGCTGGGGTGCCACCTTCAGTATGAGATGTCAAACTGAGCTCTTATTCTACCCATCCTGGTGGGTGTCCAGGTGAAAGTAAAAGAAACCAAGGCACTCTTCGCAAGGGTGGGGATAGTTCAGTATTCCTCTTGTTTACCATAAAATAGTTCATGCAATTGTCCAGGCTGTGTGTGGTTGTTATACGATATGGTCGCCACTTCAAATTCAGTCACTTTACTACCACTCTACCATTGCTTCTTCAGTGCTTTGGGATGCACTGTGTATGAAAAGTGCTATATTCCTGTTCTTCTTGGTGAGTATTGTGTCTGTAGCAGTTGTACTGTAACTATAGCAGCGCTGGCAGAACATTTGGGCATGCCCAGGATGGTCTGGCTGCAGACTGGCTTAATTGATGTCAACTTATCATCAATATGAATTTCCCATTGCATTGTAGACCAAGAATGGATCGCTTTCTGGTGACTGGAAGGAAGCTGCATGAGGAGGTGGAACCTGTTGGGCAGAGAGAACCTCAAGCAAAATGCAAGGCCAGAAGATATGATGAGGACTATCTAAAACTAGGATTCACCTGGATCGGGACCAGTGATGCACCACAACCCCAGTGCATTGTGTGTGCTGAGGTTCTGGCACAAGACAGCATGCGCCCTGCAAGCTACAGCACCATCTGAAACAAAGCACCCCAGCTTTATTTCAAACCAGTGGAGTTCTTCAAGAGAAAACTGAGTGATCTCGAGGGCAAAAAAGTTGTGGAGCAGCATGTGACTGTATCTACGAAAGCTGTTGAAGCATCATATCTTCTCTCTCTGAGAATTGCCAAAGCTGGGAAGCCACACAACATTGGAGAAGAACTGCTAATTCCTGCTGCAAAGGAAATGTGCAGTGATGCTTGGAGAGAAAGCAGCTGCACAGCTGGATGCGATCCCTCTTTCAAATGACACAGTTTGCCGTCGTATTGAGGACATGTCTGCAGATGTGAAGCATCAGAGCATAGATTCCATTCATCAGAGCCTTTTCTTCTCTGCAGATAGATGAGTCCACTGATGTAGCAGATGCTGCACAGCTTCTGGTGTACGCTCAGTATGCCATGGACACAGATCTTCGGAGGAGTTTCTATTCCGCCATGCACTTCTTGCAAGAGCAACTGGGAAGAACAATTTCATCTGCTGAATGCTTTCACGAGAATGAAGGCCTTGATTGGGGTCATTGTGTTGGTATTTGCAGTGATGGAGCTCATGCAATGACTGGAAGACACAGCGGGATGGTGACCAGAATACAAGCAGTGGCTTCAGCACTGTGTGAACCACTGCATGATTCACAGAGGAAGCTCTGGCAGCCAAGAGGATGCCAGCTGAACTCAACAAAGTTTTGGCTGATGCAGTGAAATCTGTGAATTTCATCAAGGCACGTCCAGTGAATTCCAGACTGTTTCGGTACTGTGTGAAGAGATGGGAGCAAACACACACAGTTGCTCTTGCACACTGAGGTCCGTTGGTTGTCCTGGGGAAAGTGCTGACCCACCTCTATGAACTGTGTAATGAAGTCTGCATATTTCTTGCTGACTGTAACTCTCCACTTGTGGAACATTTCCACAATGCATAGTGGCTTGCTTTGCTCGATACTTGGCAGATATCTTTGACAAATTGAACTCGCTGAATCTGTCACTTCAAGGATGGGATGCTAGTGTTTTCACCATCTGGGATAAGATCAAGGCATTTGGTTCCAAGCTTGAACTTTGGTCCACAAGAGTGCAGCAAGGGTCAGTTGCCACATTTTCAACATTGGAAGATTTTCTTCATGAAAATGAGCTTTCAGTTGACAGCATCAAAGAGTTATCACAGAACATTTAAGTGGGTTGCAAGGCAAGCTTCAAGAATACTTTCCTGAACATAGCAGAGAGGACAGTGATCAGTGGGTCAGGAATCCTTCATTTTCAGGCCAAGCTCTGCAGACTCCTTATCACCAGAAGAACAGGAGATCCTCATTGACCTGGCCACAGACCCAACTCTGAAGGTCTCTTTGCCCAACAGCCCCTTGCAAACATTTGGCTGTCAGTTGGACATGAGTTTCCAGCACTAAAAATCAAGCTTTTTCTGTACTCATGCCTTTTGCCTCAACATATCTGTGCGAATCTGGATTTTCAGCACTGACCACAATAAAACAAAGTATTGGGCACGTCTTAAAGTTGAAGATGACTTGCGTCTCTACCTTTCAAATGTCAAACCAAGAATATAACAAGCTGACTGTAAGAAAACAGAGCACAGGTTGCCCTCTTAGACTGGCATTATTTGACTAACAGACAGCAAAATTTACAATACATTTTACTACACTGTAACAATAAACACACTTTTTATTTAACTGTGGCTGTGTGTGCTTTTGTGAGTTATTCATCATTACTGGTATCTGGCAAGGTACAGTGGTAATCATGCAAAGGTGACCGGAAGCACAATTTAGTGTGTGTGCATGTGCAGTGCGCTAATAGCCAGTTTTTATGCAATTATTGCCATATGCAAATGTGGTCATGACTCATGGGAGGCCTGAAATTTTTTCAAGTCCAGTAGGGAGGCTCACCATGGCAAGGTCTGAGAACCCTTGGTCTAGACCTAGGGATGATGCACTTAACTTGCATGCTGCACACTCTGTCTGATCAATTGGAGATCCCAAACAGATCTGATCTTTCCAGGGTAGCGTTTTCTTTTATACAGGATTACAAACTGCAGCCTCCATTGGTCACAACAGCTGCCTATCTCCATTCAGCCACAAAACAGGTTCTTAAAGAGCAGCTGATGCCTTTGGGAAAACTTTGAAAACACAATAGCTGGACAGAGTTCAGTCTGTATTTCACATCTTCTGTAGATTTCTCCTCTCCATTATTTATTACTGAAAAATTTCTGCAAAACAAGTTCTTTATCCCTTACAGTTCATCTACTTCTGCAGCTTACTCCTTGCTTGAAATCATAATATCCTATTGTGGTTTCACAATTTGTTGCTGTTGGTACAACTGTGATGTCACAGGCAGAGTATTATGACATCAGGTTGGGAAGAATCAGTAGAAGTTGATGAACCCTCAAGAAACAAATATCCTGCTTTTGAAGCAAATGACCTCAGTAATAAGTAATGGAGATAAAAGACAAAGCCGATGGGAAATATAAGCTGCTTTATGTCCAAACATTGTTTTCAAAGTTCTTTGAGAGTCAGTGGCTGTTTAACTGCCACCAGTTTCTATGTCCCACGTGCGTCCAGCCTTGGCAACAGTTCTTGAGGCAAGAGTATCACAAAGTGGTTTCCGTGAAGTCAAAGGTCACAAGCAGCAGTCCATGAGGATAGCTGGTCCCACAGCCCCAGAGCTAATAAGATAACCACATTCATTTAACAGTATACCCTACTCACACAGAAATCCTGGAAGTACAAAGTCACACAGGATTGAAATCAAGTAGGAGGCAGAAAAGAAAATGGGTTACACCTCCTTGCCTTAGCAAATGACTGTCACTAGCCATTAGTTGTGCACAGCCGCAGTCCTTTCCTGTAACAGAAATAACTACATCAGCAATGACAGTGCATAATTTGGCTAGGCTAGACACTGGATTCCTGAAGACAGGACAGAACAGGCCTATATGACAAATATTTCCTGACAAACTATTCAGTCTAATTCATCTTAATTTATACATTCAACAGACAAACCTTTGCAGAACTGGATATGGGGTAATGAATGGGAGTAACATAAATGCCCTTAGGGTCGGTGTACAAAGAAATATTAACAGAAACCCCAGGAATGTTATAGATAAGTTTCAACACAGGCTGCCATTTGGGAGTAGACCTTCAGGAGGACACTACACCTTATTTCGGTCACATCAGTCCCCTCCCCCGCTCTTCAGCATCTGAACAGGCTGCCTCCTATGCAAAGCAGAAGACCCATCAGGAATAGTGGTGAATCTCTAGTGAAGACCAGTTAGGCAGGTAGTCATTGCTTAGGTGGTCATAGGAGGTGGAAAGCAGTCCATCCCTAAAATACTGTATGGGTTGATATGTTAAAACATTTTTAATGTTATAGCGATAGAAAAAAGGTAACAAAATAAAAAGCCCTACACATAGGAAGTTCATGTTTCTTGAGGTTTTTTTTATCACTTATAAGTTTGTCATAAAAGAATTCAAATTTGAGGGTCAGGGTCTATCGCTTCCTCCTCATGACCACACAATTTGAGGTTTGAATTTTGACACAAATACATTTTCATGGATATCAAAGCTGGATTTTCAAATGAGCATCCAGGACTTGCAGTATCTTTTATCTTGACTGGACAACATGCATAAACCTAGACCACATAAAACACGATTTAACTGTTTGATGCAATACGCAGCAATTTGTGCACAGAAAATAATGTACTTGCTACACAAAAATAATTGCATGCATTATGTTTGTGCCAGAAAGTTGGTAAACTGCCAAATGTGTCAAAATGCTTGAAAATGGTATTCAAATAGTGAGTACGATTTGGATACTGCTGGCTGTACAAACTTAGGAACTGCACCTGTGTCATCACTTTTGAAAATCCAGACCCAAACTTAACTCTTTTTGGGGCTAAAACACCTAAGCCCCCTGTGTTGGTGCAGCGGTGTTTTTCTTCTTGGACTTAGTTCTTCAGCCACTTTTGTGAGTTACTAAATGGCAGTGGGTATACTGGACTAGAACATGACAGCTGGCAAGGTGAAAGGAGAGCTGTGCCATTCCCTACCAGAGGGCTATTTACTGTGTATGTAGTGTGGTGGCTGTGGGGAAAGGAGGGTGGCAGAGGTGCTGGAGAGTGGGTAAGGGTGAGGGGTTCATTTTATTTTATTGGCTGGGTGGGAGGAAGAGGATGAAGGGACTTCCCAGACAGTGGGTGGCAGAATACTTTTGTGTGTGAGGTGGAGGCAGAGGTACTGGGATGGTTAGGCACCTGACTGCCAGTAATCATAGTGTTCAAGGGAAAGGAGTACCAGCAGTGGGGTTGGGCACCTGACCACTGGTAATCACAGTGATATAGGTTGGGGAATACCAGCAGTGGGATTGGTACCCAACCATCGGTAATCATAGTAATTGGGGCAGCAGCACCAGTGGTAGGCTTGGACACATAACTGCGTAGTGATGCTGAGGGGCAGGGAGTACCAGCGGTAGGCTTGGGCATCCAACTGCTGCTGTTACTATTGCTGAGGGTGGTAGTAGTGGGCACCAGAGGTAGATGAGGGGAACAAGTTCTTTTTAATTCATGATTGACCTGAAAGTCAATCACAATTGAAAAAGCTTGTTTTCTATACTATATATTGACTGCAGGCTAAAAATGGTTATAACTTCTTAATTTTTTCATTGCTAAACAAATAAAAGGCTCTATTGTGGGCCAATATTAAAAAAGTAAAAACTGAAATTTCAGGTTTTAAACTGGTGCATCTTTCCTTTCTGGTAAGAGTTAGGCCTACCATGTGAGCCTATAGCTCAGTGGTTAGAGTGCCAGGACAGTGTTCTGGGGGCCTGGGTTCGATTCCCAGTGAGGTCACATGATCACTTTCTCACCACAGTTTGTGATCTAAAATTGCTAAGCAGTGGCTAATACTGCACCAAAAACATATGTCATCTAAATAGCACACTAAAATCCTTGTGCTCTTTATTGGCAATTTGTCTCTTCATCTGTGTATCTATAGATATACCTATTTTATCCAAATTTTAAATATAACCTGGATGTTTTATATCCCTACAACTAGAGACCTTAACACATGTGTATTGTATGCGGATCATGTCTTAGTCTTTCTGTGAAAAGTATCTAATAGGATGGTAGCTACCTCTAGTCTATGCACTGGCTTAACATTTTGACTTCCATAGCCTCCTCTGTAATTCTGCTACATTCTACCTGAATAGTTTAACTTGTCATATATACAGTAGAATATTAAATATATAAAAAACAATCATTTCTCACTTATTCTGTTTACTGTTCCACTAGTAGAGCTCCTGTCTGTTCTTATTAACTGTGATTGTAATCAGACATTATGGTATTGTTTTGAATATAGAACTCACTCTCCATGCCATCCTCCTCATGGGATGCTTACTTATATGTATACTTTCCTGATGTGTTGTACACCTTCTATTTACAGTGTGGGATTCATATTGTAAATGTAAGGCATTCATGTTTTCTATGCCTGGCAGCCTTGGTGAGCTGAAACTTCTAATTTCTGTGAGCAACTTTTTTTTAGCTGTGATCTGGATGACTGGATAACTGTTTCACATAGGTGACAAAAAATCAATTCCTCACCAAATTTGCCATACATCTTTCTCATGCAAAGATTTATGATCTGTGGTGACACTGCAATGAGAAAAGTGCAAATGTTTTCTGGGCATGTGCTCTTTCTGTTTAGAATCCAACAGTTTTTTCTCCTGCTATCTGAGAAAAGTGATGTCTGTTCCATGCAAACTGTTTCCACACCTTACTGTTGCATATATCTCTGACCAGGCTTGGTAGCAAATGTGAGAGCTGGGGAACTCCATTTGTTGACACATGAAATAGTCAAAGACTTAGACAACATGGGGTGATTATTGAAACCTTTTTCAGCACTTTATTCTGAAAATTGATTTCATACTTCCCTTATTTATATGTTTTCGTCATATTAATGGGCAGATTGGGTGGGTCAAGCTTTCCTTATCTGCCATCAGACTTTAAGTTTCTTCATGTTCAGTCTCTCCAAAGTGCCTACATCACAACTCAAGCACTCACGCTTTACAGTTCTTTCACCACAGTTAGCAACAACAAGAAACATGTAGTGAGGGAAGAGGAGGAAGCATGTGTGTGTGTGTGTGTGTGTGTGTGTTGTGCGTGTGTGTGAGAGAAAAAGAAAAATATGTGTTTGTGTGTATATGTATGTGTGACAAATCATGCTAGCAAGAAACAACACATCATTATCCTTGATCCGTGGTCTCAGTGAGTTGCAATGAGAGTAATAGGAAATCCATGGTTGGGGAGAAGCGGTCATGCATGGCTGGTGGAGAGAGACCATGCAGGGGATACATGCATAGACCAGTAAGCCTGACTTTGATGGGGGCAAAGTTATGGAAACACTACTAAAATAAGGGATTGTGGAATACCTTGTGACCAATGGACTGCAGGATCTGAGGCAGCATGGGTTCACGGGGAAGAGCTGCCAGACAAACCTGATTAATTTCTTCAAATGTCTGACCAGGAAGTGGATCAGGAGGGTGGTGGATGTGGCCTGTGGTGAGATAAGGCCTACATTGTTCTAATTATATTTCATGTTATTTTATGTGAGAAATGCATCAGAGATAACCATGGCAGCCCAGTGTAACTTTGCAAGGATCATGGGTACAAAGAAAGCCATTGGCCCCAAAATTATGTAATTTCTGTTACTAGGGCAGAGAAACTGTTAGCTGCTTAGCCAGGGACTGGATTTGATTAAATCATTTAAAAAGGACAAAAGAAAATTTAACAGAGCTGGAAGCAGGCACATTCATTTGTGTCTGAATAGCCCACAGCATCTAGAGGAGCCGGATGTCTGGGGACCTTTTATCTTGAGAGGACTTCTCTGAGGTAATCTAATTCAGCTAATGGACTAGCATTTGAGGAAATTGTTGTGCTCAGTTTAGTTTTATTGCAGCTATTGGGAGGGGAGGCTGGATCTGCTTCTGGAATGCAGGCTGAAACTGGTTTGCCTCTAAGCTCTGTGTTACTTAGAGAAATGAAACTTGTTTTTTTTTGTTTGTTTTTAATAAAATAGTAAACCTTGATTAGTTGCATGAGTAAGTGGAGACAGAATGCTAAAGTAATTGCAGAGGCAAGTCAATATTCACTGGACCTGCCTTTTTTAGAAGCCCAAAAACAAGGGTGCAAGACAGTATTAAGGTCTTTTGTCCTTCTGCTTTTGCTTGTGACCTTTGCCTGTTTGACTTTGTGTGAAAAAATGCATGTGGACCCTGTCTGCTTAGAGAGCAGAGACAATTTTCTTTTCAAGACATTCTCCTGGACCACAAGAACCTAGACTTCAGCTACTGCTTTTAAGAACATTTTGCACTTCAAATTCAGCAAATAAAGACTTGAGGTAGAATTTTCAAAGTTTAGGGCTTTTTGGTATACTTCCATTTTATTTTCCATATCCTGTAACCAGTGGATAAAATGATCTGTCTTTAAGTTATTTACTGCATATATTAATTAATTAGTAAAGCCTTTGGCTTATTTTAAGAATAATTCTGCCAGTGTCTTTGTGTGTGTGTGTGTGTGTGTGTGTGTGTGTGTGTGTGTGTGTGTGTGTGTGTTGGGAAGAGTTTGTTGTGCTATACTTTCTATAATTTTGCTTTGACTCAAGTGAGGCCACATTACTAAAGTAAAGTACCACAAGAGACTGTGTGTATGAAAGGAAGGGAATGAAAGGTCTCAGGAAGGGTTTGTGAGGGTTTGCTCCTGTCTCTGCATTTCTGGGGAAAACACATATAGGGTGTTATAGGGCATCCCTGAAGGCCTATAAATGCCAGTGGCTTTCTGGTTCATTGTGCAGTGGCCAGAGGGATCTCTCCAGGAACACAGGCTCAAGACTGTGTTTGCACCCCCTAGCACAGAGAGAAGGTGTCCTGGGATCCTCTGGCATACATTCAGTTGTGAAACAGTGAGCATGCTAAAGGACAGAGGAGGTATCCTGACCCTGATCACAAGGGGAGTCACTGTAGCCCAGGGAATTCCAGCCCCACTGGAGTGGCATGACTGCCTACTTAGATAGGCAAGGCTTTCAACACTGTTGCATATAAACAACTGGTAAACAATCTGGGTAGACAGGAGTGGGTCTAAAGGTAATAAAATGTTTACAAAGTTGGCTGAGTAACAGAAGCAAGAGGTGGTGGTAAATGGTGTTCACTCAGAAGAAGACACAGTAACCAGCAGGGTGTCACAGGGTCAGCTCTGGGACCAGTCCTTTTCAGTATCTTCATTAGCAACATCACAGAGGGTCTTGAAGGAAATTATGCCTTCACAGATGACATAAAATTCTGCAACAGAGTGGACACACCTGGGGGACAGGAAACATATGGGAAGACCTGGAAAGCTGGAGGAATGGTTATGGACATGGCAACTGAGCTTCAATGCCAAAAGTGCAAAATTATGCATATGGGTACAGGAAACCAAGGACAAAGTACCAACTGGTGGGGGGGTGACAACTACAAAGCAGGAAAGGGACCGGGGTCATCATATCAGATGACCTGAAGGTAGCAAAGCAGTGTGATAAGGCAGTAGGAAGGCTAGTAGAATGCTGGGAGTGCATAGGAGGGTATCACCAGCAAAGTAGAGGAGTTGTGGTACTCCTGTATAGATCAATGGGGAGGCCACACCTGGAGTACTGTGTCCGGTTCTGAGGCCCCATCTCAGGAAGGACATAGATCAGTAGGAGGTGATACAGAGGAGGGCAACTAAGATAGTACATGGCTTGCAGCAGAAGCCCTATGAGAAAGACTCAAATAATTAAATATGTACTCTTTAGAAGATAGAAGGGAAAGGAGACATGAAAGAAACTTTCAAATACCTCAAGGGTATTAATAAGTTACAGAATAGCATTTCACATAGAAAAGAGTTGCTCAAGAACAAGGGACATGACTTGAAGCTGGAAGGGAGGCTCAGAGGGGATGTGAGGAAGTACTTCTTCTTAGAAAGGTGGTAGACTTTTGAAACAAACTCCCAGCAGAGGTGGTAGATACCAAAATGGTAGCAGGATTCAAGCATGCATGGGATAGACACAAGTGAACCTCAGTAACATATCTGGGGGGCTTGAGATCGGTTATGGTCTGTGGTAACACAGTAGGTAGGGAACTTCAGGGCAGACTAGGTGGGCCCAGGGTCCTTTTCTGCTGACAACTTGTATGCTTCTCTGTTTCTATGGAGAGACTCAGAAAAATATAGCTCAAGGCTATTGTAAAATTTATCCGTTATAAATGATTGTGATTTCAAACATCGTTGGGAAAAGGAGGGAAAAAAAAGCCCCTTTCTTCCTCTCCTCTCCTCTCCTGTCCTCTCTTTATAAAGAACCATCAAGTTTTAGTGTGCATTGCTAATTTGCCAGTTTCTCTTTGCCTTCATGGGCTAGTGATTTGGCTGCTGGAGTTGAAACTACAAATTTCTGTGACCAGCTTCTTTTAGCTGTGATCTGAAGGAATAAATAGCTGTCTCACACAGATAAAAAAAAATAAACACTAACCCCTCCCCAAATAATTGCAATGCATCCTTCTCATGCATAGATTTATGAACTGTGATGTGCCCTGCAGTATTTATTTATTTTATTTATATAATTTTGTTGACTGGGTAGGCCCACTGAGACTAGAAGTCCATTTTCTGGGGTGACCGGGGGATACAGATGGTAACCAACTGAAACTAAATCAGATTAAGCTGTTGGTGGTATTTTCAGTGAACTTGGGAAATGTGGCCAGGACACTGGGAAATTCCCCTACTCTTCTGTAGGTGGATGGGCTATCAGACATGATGATGACCACTTTGGGAGAGACTTCAGAGAAGAGGTTGGTCACTTGGTGGGAGACAAGGCCTCTCCTCCCACTGTTCTGCAATCGGAGGCTGTTCAGGCTGAAAGTCTGGATACGATTGTCGGAAATCTTTCATGAAGCTTTAATATCAACTGATGAGATGGATAATATAAATGAGCCAAATGGAGAAATTTGTCTAAAACACAACAAAGAATCAGACGTGTTATGTGCTATAACCCAAGCCATGTTACAAAGCAGTGCCGAGTGAGAAACCCAGCTCAAAGCAACCCCTAATTCCTTTAATGCACGACTGCTACATTTGACAGGCCCCGGAGAAGCCTGACAGCAGAATCAAGAGCGCACCTCAGTGGGAGTTCGCACAAAAGAAGGGTGAGTCAACAAAACTGGTTACAACAAAGCTACTGTCGAGGAAAGCGCTAACTGCTCTGTTACGGCTGGCAGATCTAGCAGCTGATGTAAGTGAGTGCTGAAAGCCAAGGGTTTCCTCTAAAGATGATTCTTTTGAAAAGGTGAACCCTACGATCACTAAAGAAGGTAAAGATACTGTTGTTCATAAACCAATGAGTGGCGGGTATTCTTACAATCCAAAATCTTGTCTTACTAAAGAAGCTGGGTTTGTATTTAAATTACCTGACCACTGAGGAAAACCTCTCAAATATCTAACCCAGTGATTTATCAAGGCTCAGATAAACAGCAAGAGGGTCACAGTATTCTTCGGAGAAGCTAAATTCTAAGTCTTTCACAATAGGAGAAACTATAGGGGCAAGTCCTATTACACACCTTTCAACTCCCAAGGAACCTACTAAAAAGCAAACAATAACAAAAGTAATGGGGAAAGAAAAGGATTCAACAGTAATCACGATGAAAAGTGGTCTCCAAAGAAAGCGCTCTAGAGGCAGGCTGGGAGAAAGCAGCCAATGGATCTTGGTCTCAGACCCCATGTGGGATTCTACTTTTGACTTTCAGAATGCTTCCCTAATTGGAGGCCTAAAACATTACCCTTACAAAATACTGACAAAAACTTTTACCAGAACTCTCTCAAGACTGTTTTAATTCCTAATATTGTTGTGCCTCCTGAAATGGATTATGAGCAGTTACCACACCAGAGTAATGAAAACTCTTTTCTATCAGCGATAATGGTGATATGGGGAAAGGAGACTCCTCAGATATTAAGAAGCCATTAATGTCTGAACTTTTCTCCCAAGCAAAATGAGAAGCAGCCCCTAGGCGTAATGCAGATCACATACGTTATAAAGGGAGATTAGCTGAATGACCTGACAGATTTTATGTAGGAAAATGCTTAATAAAAGATTCACTGTATTTTACCCCAGAGATGTGTTTGCTTTTATAAACATTTCCAGAGAGGACAATTTTGATATACGTTTTAGAACATCATATGCACTGGACTTATTTTAGGAACAATATGGTCAAGTCAAGATTTCCCTCACGTGGACTCCCTTTCTAGCGATTCCTTTGACAAAACCATTAAGTAAATATATAACTATAATGTTTAGGAATGAGGGAGTTCATGTGGAGGATATCACATATTGGCTGGTGCAAAATGTGAGGTCCTTAGTGAACCTGAACCCATTTTGGATTCTGAGCAATTCTGGACAGGGACTGGAAATATAAAATCCTTCCTATTAGGAAGAGATGGGGGTTGCTTTAATGGCAGTCAGCCTAGAGCATGCTACAAATGTGGATCAAAAACCCATCTATCTAGTGTTTGTGACCAATCTAGATGTAATAATTGCAGTGAAATTGGATATGTAACAATGCAGTGTGACATTTGTGAGGCATACGGACATGCACTCAGGGACTGCCCTGGGCAGCAAAAATAAAGCTAATTGTATAAGCCCTGATTCATTGATTCAGAAAGCCCAGGTGACTGCCTCTAAACAGATAGCAATGCCTCAGGAGAAGCCCTCTAGCAGCCAACAACAGGTCGACGAAGAAGAGCCTTGGCCAGTTGACCCCCAATTTTGTAGTGAGTAGCAAGGACCTGTTAGAAGACAGTGGAAATGAAACCAAGGAAAGAAAGGTCTTGAAGTGAATCTGGAGGATGTGGAACCTTTGAGCCTGTATGTTATAGGGATTACAGATAGTTCAGCATTAGTCAAGGGCCCATTACCCCCAGAAGGTCCTCTAGGCATATTAGTTAATTCTTCCCCTTCCACCGCGTCCTTTGAAAACCCCAAAGTCCTACGCTGCACTTTTATGAATTGGGGTGATTCGGAAATGGAGGTTGGGGACTCAGACTCTCAAAAATCTGTTTATGAATCTACAGAACAGCCAGAAGAATATAAAGAGAAGAAAAAAAGGAAAAAAATAAAAAAGTGGAATAATGAAAGTTCAGAAATGGGGCTCATTAAACACCGCAGCATATTAAACAATATTAAGAGCAGGCTATATTCCAATATTTACATGAAAATAATATACGTTAATTTTTACAAGCAGTGGATGTTTGCAATGGATCAGATTACCTCTTTCAAAAGAGACTGGCCATGGGGACACTCATACTGGAATTTTGGCAGGGATTGTGTTGATGGAGTGGGTATTTTGTTCAATTCATTTAACTTTTCAATACACAAACTGATTGATCTGATCCTGGAAGGGTCTTAATACTAGATGAAATTGGAATTCAATAGATTACAGATGTATTAATTTATATAACCATCAAACTAAGGCTCTCAGAATAGAGTGTATGAAAGCAATTCAACCTTACCTAGAAACCTCATATAGGATTTTATGGGAGAAGATTTTAATTGCAGCTTACGGTTAAAAAGTAAAAGCTCTAAGAAAATATATTGTGATTTAAATTCTCTTGATTATATTACAAAACAAGCAGGTCTAACAAATTGTCTTCAATTCCTGAAATCAGGGCCTGAATACACATTTACAAAAGGGACTTTCGTTCCACAATAGACTCGACCCGGATATTCAAAGGGTTGCATATGCGCAACAGGGTTCTTGTCTTATGATCCAATCATCATTTAAGCGATATTCAGAAGGGAGGCAGTTGCGCTCCGAAAACATGCTGAGCAACAGCGCAATGAAAATGAAGGCATGCGCAACTGGGGGTGGATCCATGCATAAAGACCGCAATGTGATATTCAAAGACTTGCACGACGCGCAAGAGCAGCACAGCCGGAAATTGCACACCATCGGAAATGAGCCAAAATAAAAGGCTCAAGGAAGCAGCGCAAGAACGCTACCAGGCTGCCAAGTGGGAGAGAGAGAGAGAGACAGAGAGAGAGAGAGAGAGAGACACAGCCAGCCAGCCAGCCAGCCAGCCAGCAAAGGGCAGGCAAGAAGTGTGGGCCATAGTCTGTAGAGGCCAGCGGGGTGCCAGTGCAGTGGAAGTAGCAGTGAGGACAGCGGGATAACACAGCAACACCCAGCCAGGGGGTCAGAAGCCAGGGAGATGGACAGTGCCAGTTTCCACATGGAAGCTGTAATGAGGGGTGAGAATGCATGCTGCAGGGGGACGTGGCGTGGAAGAGCCCGTTGGCGGTATCCCCGACAGAGCGGTACCGTGCCCACATCAGCTTTGAGCTGTACACAGATGTAGAGATCGTGGGCTGGTACCGCCTGAACAGGGCAATACTGAGGCGGCTCTGTGAGCTGTGCAGTGATGTGATGCAGGCACCCTCACGATGGAGTCACGCTCTGTCGGTGGAGACCAAGGTGACAGCCTGCATGCCTGCTCCCCACGGGCACCTTCCAGAGGCCGACAGGGGACACCACAGGCATCACACAGTCGGCCACATCCGCATCCTCACCCAATTCCTCAGCGCACTGCTGCCACATGCTGTGGAGTACATCCATTTCCCCAGCACCGCGGCAGGCGTACAGCAAACATGCAGGAGTTCCACAGAGTAGCACATATGCCTGGCATGCTAGGGGCCATAGACTGCACCCATGTGGCCATTCGCACACCACCTGGCCCCGATGGCCTCACATATCGGAACAGAAGGGATTCCTAGTGTCAACTGCCAGGTGGTGTGTGATGCCACTGGGTGCATAATCAATGTCTGTGCCACACACCTGGCGGAGCACATGATGCCTTCATAAGGTATCAGTCTGCACTGTGCCATCAATTCAAGAGTGGGGACATCCCCACAGGACATCTAGTGGGTGAGTACACATGTATGGAATGCAAACTCGGGCAAGGGTGGGAATGCCACAGGTGCCATGGTAGTGGCACACGGGAGATGCCAATATGGACCTGAACATGAGACTGATCTCCACTATCTCCACACAGGTGACAGCAGATACCCTCCGTCCCTGGCTGCTCACACCGCATCGCGCCCATGACCCCAGCGCAGCAACGCTATAATGAGGCACATGCCGCAACACGCAACATCATAGAGCGGGTGTTTGGGATGCTCAGGCACGCTTCTGATGCCTAGACACCTCCGGGCGGTGCCCTACAGTACAGCCCCCAAAAGGCCTGTCGGATATTCCTGGCCTGTTGCATCCTGCACAACATGGCCAAAGACCATGGGATAGCCGCATAGGTCAAGAGGGGGACAGCGATGGGACGCCAGTGGTGCCGGTGTTGATGGTGATGAGCAGCCCCCTAGGATGGCGGGACCCCGACTGATCCGGCAGGCCCAGCTGCACCGGGACACCATCACAGAGGAGCACCCATACACAGGTAAGTCAAGGGGATATGTGCAACCAACACTGTCCATGCGCAAATCACAGGCACACAGGGAACACACCAGGGTGCATGACGGTCAGGGGAGTGGAAGGGTCCAGGCATACAAACACACCATCAGGGAGGGTGAGCACTCATATGGACACACACACCAGGCACAGAGTGTACATGGGCAGATGCACAGCATTGCAGAACCGACATTGCTAACACACAGCACCACCGACCACCCCACCACCTGTACTGTCCAAGTCATGTGTCAGATGCTGGGCACCCTTGCGCCTTGGTGTACAGTACAATGCAGGCATCATCATGCACACGCACCTGTGAACAGCAGTTGGGTGGGTGCAGGTGGTCCGTGTCGCATGGTGAGCAGAGCACCCAGCAGTGCACTACCCACCATGACACACATTGCACACATGGCAGCACCAGACAGGACCCACACTGGGAGACAGCTCAGTCATGTAGCACTGTCCCACAGCCACTGCGGATGCGTAGGTGGCCCTGCCGTGACCAACAGCACTGGCAGGCTGAGCAGGAGCCACATGGGGTGGCACTGTTGCACCACCAGGGTCCCACTGAGCGGTAACGGCACTTGCCCCGCACAGGGTTTGCAGCATGCCGAACAAACCTGCACCAGGGTTTCGGGATGCCCACAGCAGAACCACGCGCCGACAGGCCTGGTGTCGCCGCGATGCCGGGAACGGGAGTGGAGAGTGAACTGTGGGGTGTGTGGTACAGGGGCACCTGATCTGTGCCCAATGCGGCCACGACAGAGACCACTGCCTGGGTCAGCCTATCAATGGCGGCGGTCACATCCGTCCAGATATGGACCAGCTCAGCACGGTCCAGTGCACACTCCCTGCTGTGCCACTCCACGGACACAGACAGTGCCTCCACGGACATTGCAATCCACCTCTGCAGCTGTACTGATTCCTGCAGCAGATGGTGTACTCTCCAATGGGTACTGTGCCCCAACAGCATCCTGTCCCCCAGGGTGTGGAAGGTCCTGATGCACAACACCCCTTGAGGGTGGGGCTGTTCGCCAGGACCAGGAATGGCGGATCAAGGGCGGCGGACATGTGCCACCGCTTGACACTGTACCCCCAGACCTGGTGGGTGACTGCTGCTGCTGCCCTCCAACCGCTGTGCCCCAGGGTCCACTCGCTCCACCGCTGTGCTGGCAACAGTGCCAGACACCTGCACAGCCACCGGTGCTGCCCCACTGGTGCTGACAGGCACAGCCTGGGACTGTGCCAGCATGCTGGTACACAAGTTGGAACCAAAAGGCCCAGGGGCACATGTTGGCCTGCTGTGTGTCCGCCATAGGACACACACCTATCACTGCCCATTGCAGTCCTTGTATCATCAATGGTGCAGGTACGCTACAGCCATGGTCACAGCGTGCTGGCATGCTTTGCATGCTAGACTGCTGAGACACAGGCTGTGCACCCCACACCGTGATCACCAACACCAGAGTTGGCGGCCCAGCGTACATGTTGCGCAGTGCCTGCTGGCTGGTGATAGAGGTGGATGGACCTCCTCCATGTCCAGCAGGTCATCATCACTGCCTGACCCACCACCACCGTCTCCTGAAGACGAACAGGATCTGTAATAGAAAGAGAGTACATGTGAGTGCATGTGAACAACCTTCCCCACCCCCAAACACCACCACCATGTCATACAGTGCAGTGAGGGCTTCCACCTGTCTGGAATCCACCTCCTGGTACGCCTCAACAGCGCCTCACTGCATGGATGCGTACTCAGTGTCCCTCAGTCGGGGTCAGCCCAACACCACTGGTGGGCCCTCGCCAGTGCCAGCACGCGGCCGCCTGGAAGGCTGCCACCTTCTCCTTCAACCTCCTGCGGTCTGTCCCCATCTTCTTTCTTGCATTCCTGCATGGAGCCTGGTGGCTTCCGTGCAGGTTAACGGCCCGAGCTACCCCTCCCATGCAGCTGCATGGGACTGAGGGGTGCCTCCGTCCACTTAGTACTGGCTCCTCATCCAGGTAGGCCTGGAAGAGGGCCTCTGTCTCTGCTGCTGTAAAGTTGGGCCTCCTCCACGCCCACCGTCCCTCACCTCACCTTGGCTCTGCTCGGTCATGGCGATCTGTATGGGGAAAGTGGACACCTGTCACTGTGCAGTCTATAGCATTTTCCCCATGACCATTGTCCAGAACACCACAGCATGCAACTCACCTCTCACCTGCAGTAACCGAATCTGCCAGCGCAGCCCAATGTCGCACATTTATAGCGCAATACATGCAAATTAGGAGTGAGCAACTTTAATGACATGCAAATCACGCCACTGTGCCTTTGAATGGCTGATCAGATGATTTGTATGTGTCAGCTGAATATCGCGAATCTGCGCTTGCTAATACGATGAGTCGGCTGAGCCAATGGCGCAGATCTGTGACGTGTGGTGGCTAATGCATTGCGCGATGCTTCAGATAGCTTACGCAGGCATCTGTCGCGCTGCTGATGTGCTGAGCGCGATCGGCAATTCAGACCATGGCCACCATTGTGCCAGTGGTGCTACAGCAATGGGCACTACATGGCGCTGTGGCACTACTGCCAATAGTCCACTGTGGCACTGGTACGCAGCTGGTCGGTCGCGCAGGATGCCTATACATCAGATGGCGCCAGGCGTAGCCTCCGCGCTATTTCCCATGACCTTGTGTATGACCTTTGCCCCGACGCTGTTTGCCTGCCATGTGTGTTCTTATTGCGCTGTCTGGTGACAGCGCGTGAAGTGACGGCGCAGTTCGAATAGAGCGATTGGAGCCTGTGGTGTCTATTGCGCAACATCTCCATACGGGTTATGGTGCAGCGGCGCCATATTGCCTACTGTAAAGTTGGTACTGTGGCTAGGGAGGAGGGCTGTCCCGACCCAACTTGAAGTGGCCAACCTGGTGGCTCTAGTGGAGCACCACTATGGTGAGCACTTTGTGGTGAGGTGCCCTCACCATTGCAAGAGCACAAGGTGGCAGCAGTGGCCACTGACCTGGTGAGGCACTGACGGTGCCGGTCTGCTGAGCAGTGCCGCACCGGGAATAGTGACCGCCGCCGGAGGATCCGGACGTGTTGGCCAGGCGGTCATGTGCCAGGTGGGACATGGTGCCTAGCCAGGTGGGTGTACCATCTATGCACCTGTATTCTCTGTAGGGGTGTGTGTTTTGGTGGCTGTGCATAGGTGATGGCTCGGCCACGGTTGGCTGTGTCAGTGTGTGCAGCTGTGAGATGAATGGGTATGGCTGTGTGGGCAGGCACTCACTGGGGCAGGGGGCAGTCTGCTTTTGAGTCACACTGATGTTTGTCTCAACATATGTCTCCCATAGGCTGGGATGTGAGGATGCAGGCCCAGGTTGATGAGGGCCATGCCAGGGCCCCAGTGCCAGCAGGGGTTGCACCCCAACAGCAGCAGCAGTGGCAGCAACAGCAGCAGCAGCAACAGCAACAGCGGCAGACACAGCTGCTTGAGCAGTGTGAGTTTCATGACTTCATGGATGCTATTGCATGCTGGGGAAGACCAGTATCCCTGCACAATACAACCATGCAGGAAAGGGAGGTCATAATTCCACTATACAAGACACAAGTGAGGCTCCACCTGGAGTACAGTGTACATTTCTGGAGACCATACCACGTAAGGACGAGAGTGGCAGAGAAGGTTCAGAGAAGGGCAACAAAGATGGTGCATGGCTTGCATCACAAGTCCTATGGAGACAGGTTGATGGAACTGAACATGTACTCCCTGGAGGGAGGAGGAGAGAGGGATATGATAGAGACATACAAGTATCTTACAGGGAGCAACATAGGGTAGGGAAACACTATTTTGAAGTGAAAAAGATGTTCCAGGACTAGAGGGCATTGGATGAAGTTGGAGGAGGACGATTCAGAGGAAACATGAGAAAGATTGTCTTCACAGAACGGGTGGTGGACAAGTGGAACACCCTGCCAGAGGAAGTGGTGGGGCTGAAACAATCATGGGATTTCAGAATGCACGGATAGACATAACTAAATTCTGGAGGTCAGGGGTAAGGGCAACAGACTTCTAGGACAACAAAGTGAACTTACTAGCTCAAATGCACAGACTGGGTTGGCCATAGGCCCTCTTATCTGTTGACACTGTCTATGTCTCAATGTCTGTATTACACGACACAGGTGACATGCATCACTGTCCAGTATCACAGCACGTCTGTGTATGCATCACTGGTGGTCCATGCATGCACTGGGCACATAGCTGTGTAACTGGCATCGCGACCACGCTGCCATGTCACTGACAGCCTTGTTTGTGCTGTGATGGACATGGGCAGTGTGTGTGTGCAGTGGTGCATATAGCTGGTGCCGCCTGTTTGTGATGGCCATGTGCATGTTCACTGTGGGTGGGTGCATGCCATCACAGGTGCGGACATTGGGCTATATGGCTTGCAGGTTGGGTGGTGTTCAGGGTTGTGGTCAGTCACAGCCATTGACTGTGTTCCCATTTTCCTAGGCCTCGAGGTTCTCCAGCGCATTGGGAGGGATGTCCGGGCCTCAGACAGCTGCTGGCAGACAACCAGGCCATCCTGCAATCAATACAATCGACATGGCTCTTCACAGGAGGTGGCAGGGATGGGCCGACACCAGCCAGAAGACGAGCGTCGGCTGGCCCATAACTTCTGTTACCCTTCCCAGTTCTCCCATCCCTATCATCCTGCCTTCCTCTCCAAGTTTGTCATCCCTCCCTTGAACACCCCTACCTTGTACCCGCCCCCTTGTAAATAGTTTTTATTGTTATGGTTATGTTGTTTATCTCAATATACATTTCTATTTTGATAAGAATAATATGTTGGTCTCTGATTTGCAGCTGGCTGTGGGTGCTCAGTTGCAGGTGTACATGCCATCTGGGGTGGTATGGTCCTGTGTGTGTGTGTGTGTGTGTGTGTGCATGGGGAGGTATCTCCAGCATGGCAGTGACTTTCTGTTGGTCTTGCATCTGCTGCCACCCACTTGGGTGCACAGGGTGTGTCTGGCTTGTAGGCTTCTGTGCTGCACGGGTTGACGGTGCTGGGGAGATGGGTTTCCTGCAGTGCCAGTCACTGCACATAGGTGGTGTCTTGGGGTCACAGTGCAGGGTGTGCTGCTTGCGTGCGGGGGCTGATGTGCACTGTGGTTGCCAACCCCTGTGTGTGGCACTCTCAGCCTGCTAGTGGTTGTGCTGGGGTGTCATGGTTTGCAATGCTTTGTTGGCTTGTCCCCATGGGCTAGTAGATCATCCATCACACCCTCAGTGATGCTGTGCTTGGGATGTGCAGGTGTGATGTTAGTTCTGCAGTGTGTTCCTGTGCCCATGTGTGGCATGGCTGGCGGTGGGCCCCAGCTTGTCTCCCTGGATGTGCAGTTCCATTGCTCTGGGGGGCTCTGCTTGTACCTATAGCACCTCTGGACTGCTCAGCTGGGTTGCCTTCTATAGCGCTTATAGCGCAACATTTCGGCTCAGCTTCTCCTTCCTGGTTGCACTATGGCTTAGTATGTGCGATTTTCAGACGTTGGTTGCTTGCGCAATTTGTTCTGCTCCATGTTTGAATATCACACCTGTTGTGCATATGCGCAATTGGTTTGTGCTTGCTCTGCTGTTGCGCCTATTTTGGGCGCAGTTTGAATATCTGGGCCTACATGTTTATCTCCCTTCAATTCCTAAGGGTACTTTAATATTATTCCAATGGAGTTATCAGATCATTTATTATTACAATACACATTTGAGAGCCTCCTTATCAACACACAGGAAGATTAGATGGAAGTTAAATACTTCCACTCTTTCAAATAGCCTTGTAATAAATTCAATTAGGGGCATTTAAAAAGCCCAGTGTTTTTTTTGTATACAGACCTCGAACTTGGTGGGTAGAAACAAAATCCAGCTTAAGTCAATGATTAAAAAATATGATTCACGCCAAAAAATTGTAGATTTTTTTTTATCTTAAATTGAAAACAGTTACAACACATTATGGCACTTGCTAATGTGTCCAATCTTGATTATTCAGAGCAAATAGAAATTCTCAAAACCAAGATGAAGCAATTCCAATATGATAGAAACAAAACACTCCAAGTCCTAATTACTAACTGTACCTAAAATCTGTGATTGGTGATCCCTTCAATCTTGCAGAATAATAAAAGAATCAACATCAATGGATTTTTTAATTATATGGGGAAAAGAGTGGAAATGAAATGGAAATGAGTTCAGTTATAGAACGACATTTTAAATCCCTATACCCAGAATCTTCTATTGAAAAATGGAAATTAGTAATTTTAGCCCCCTGTTTTGCCAAAGAAGCTATGGCACTACAAGAACCATTTATTATTTCAGAAATAGAGTTAGTTATTAAAACTCAAAGAAGGAGTCTCTAGGATAGACGGACTTCTAATAAATTTTATAAAACATTTATATCTGAATTAGTAAAATGTTTATACTTGGTATTTAAATTTTGTATGCTTAAGAATGCAGTGTCAGTTTTTTGCATACGGTTTAATAATTAATATCTATAAATCGGGAGATAAGGAGATATCAGAAACTGGAGGCCCTTTACAATCTTAAACTCAGACTATAAAATATTTACCACATTAATAAATAACAGATTGAAGTCATATGCAAATAAAGTTATTTCACCTTGTCAATATTGTGGCTTACAAGAAAGAAAAATTCAATCTCCCTTATGATAATAAGAGATACTATAGAACATCTGTCCTTGGAAGGTAAGACAGGATATTTGATTTCAGCAGACTTAGAAAAGGCCTTTGACAGAGTGGATCACACCTTTTTGTTCTCGGTTTTGAGATTCTTTGGGATCCCCATCCAATTGTGTCAATTATAAAAGCATTATACACGTTGGCTAGGGTATTTCATTTTATTAAAGGAGAACTAACTAATGGCACTAAATTACAAACAGGGGTTTGACAGGGTTGCCCACTAAGCCCACTCTTATACATATTTTCATTAGAACCTCTTATTCAATCACTATCCCTAAAGCCTAAGTGGGTAGGGATAGGGGGCCAAAGAAAAGTTTTCAGGTTCATCCATTTATGCAGATGATGTCTGCTTATTTTTTCAAGATTATAAACAAATTCATTTTGTTTTTACTGAATTTGGTCGATATGCAGAAGTATCAACACTAGGATTAATATGGCAAAATCAAGAGGTCTTATTCTAGGAGCAGGTAAACATTCTCCCTCAGCTACAACAATATTTTGATCTCATCAGAACCCTAAACATATTAGGCATCCAGTTTGGTCCTCAAACCCTACCAGAAGAGAATTGGGATTGTGTGTTAAAAAAATTGAATTTAAAATAAGGTAGATGGAGACAGTACAAATTCTCAAAGTTTAAACAAATTCATATCATTAAACAATTTATGGTACCATGATGCAATATGTAGCCATGCTGTTCCCCATACCATCCCAATATGAAACAAGACTATATAGCTGTTTTTTCCAGATGCTCTGGGGCAATCAGTTAAATCCTGTAAAACGATGCTATACTTATTTAGATGTGAAAAGGAGGATTAGGAATGCTAGATCTGATCGTCTTTTCAATGCCTTTTCTTTACCCAAACAATTAAAAAATGCTCACAAAACTGAACAGCAGAGAAGGCATGTGATAGGGAAGGCATTTGGTCGCTATTTTTAGTTTGGCAAACAATGGCCCCGAAACTCAACCCACATATACATATTCCAGCTTATTTTCACCTGCAGCTCAAAAATTATATAAATGGCAGATGTCCAAGAATCAAATTAACACAAACACAGTAAAATCATTATATAAAAACATCATGTGTAAAATCTACCCACAGGAGCCAAGCTTTAAAACTACCCCACCCTCAAAATTCATACATTCTAGCTCAGCTAAACAATAAAAGACTTCCAACTCATATGTGGGAAACACAATGGTTGATTATGTATGGGCGACTAAACGTTAGGGGAACAGCTAAATATAAAGCTAAGGAGGAAAGAAACTGCCCATTCCTGGAGTGTATTAACCAGGAAGAAACGATGGAGCATTTTTTACTAGAATGTTCAAATGTGAAGGAAATATGGAAATATGTGGCAAAATGGAAGTTACATTGGGTTATGAATTTAAATTATGACTTCTTGGTTCTAGGTATTTATCCCCCAGTTTGAGATCTTTTAATTATAATACATTAGCAGTCTTTTGGATGTCTAAAATTTTGTTTATGGCAAGCAAGATGCCAGTGGTAATATATCGAAAAAAATTTCATTGAAGGCTTTCTCAATTAGTTATGAATGAGTTACAGAAAGTATATTTAAATGACAAGCAACAGTTTAATTCAACCAAATTCACAGCCTGGTAGAAAGATTTTCTCATATTATTAAGTACAAATGAATCTGTTCATGAAAAAACAAAACAATAGAAGTTAAAGTGATATGTTAAATTGAAGTTCTCAGGACATCGTGATTTATTTTGTTTACTGTATTTTTTTCTTTTATATCTTGTCATATATTTTATTATTAATAACCCCCATTGTTCTGGTAGAGGGGCTGTGGTGTGCTTCATTCATGGCCAGTATGGAAAAGCTGGCAACGAAGGTGAGAGGCTCTATGGAGGAGCTCAGTGCAAAAGAAGAAGATATGGATGTTAACGCCTCTGAGACTGAGGATTTGGAGATTTTCACATTGGTAGCAGCTTCGATGCATCGGATGAAGATGATTGGATCAACGACACAAAGCTGGCCGGTTGTGAAGAGGCTTTTACTACTCCCATAGTGATCAAAATGACTGCAGCTCACCTAGAGCAGACGATGGAAGCAAAGAAAGTGTCAGTCCTCAAAATTTTAGAGAAGGATGATGAGAGGCATATGGAGGAGAGGAGAAAGGAACCTAGAAGAAGAGTTGAGGCAGAACAAGGTGGAGCTTGAGAGTGTGTCGGAGCCAGTCGGATGCCAGAAGAGGCACCGAGGAAGAACAAAGCTGTGGCACCATGGCTGTCAGTAAACGAGGTGGTTGTGTATGCTTGTGGCCTTAAAACATTTGGAAAAGATGAAAAATAATCCCCAGGATCTTGGCAAAGGCGCTGGTTAGATACAAGAGTCAGATGGCAGCTGGAAGCCAGAAATGGAATGGAAGACTTTTCTCAGTCTGGTAAGGGGGTTCTTGGAACGACTGGGCCAAGCAGGCCGAGACAATGGGTTTGCCTGGCCCTGGTCGGCCTAAGGGTGCCTTTGCAGTAAAGGGATGTTTTCTGATGAGGCCAGTTTGCTATGAAAGTGATTTGCTAGATAAAGCGGGACTAGTTTGGCCTATGTGACAGGCATAAAAGGACAAGGGGTAGACAGGGAGTCTGTTACATCTCTTCCTGAGGTTAAAGTTAAGTCTAGTTTCCAGAAGGATTTTTCTGCTCCTTCTGAAGGTGGTGGACAAAGTAATGGGATGGGTATTAAACCGCAGCCAGTTAAATCTTATGCAGATATGGTGAAAAGAGAGATACACCCTATGGTAATGGTAAGACTGACCCTTCCCCCAAAAGAGAGAGAGAGAAGAAAGCCTGGGTGGTTCAACAACTCTGGTTCTAATGCCCACCCCACAGAAGATTTGCTGTACATCTGAGATATAAGGGTGGTATGGATAACTTTCCAGACAGGTATCATGTGGGCAGAGTCCTGTTAAGGGCTCAATGAAGTTTATCACAACAGAGATTTATGCCTTATTCACATTGCTGGTGAAGATGTGTTTGGCATTAGCTTTAGGTCTATGAAGGGCCTAGAGTGCTTCTGCTTAAAATATGATGATTTGAAAATACCCCTCTGTGGGCCCGTTTACTGCAATTCCTTTAACAAAGCCTCTGATTAAAAACATAACAGTAATGTTCCAGTTAGAATGTTCATGTGGGGATATTATGCAGTGGCTAAACCAGAAGAGTACAGTAATAGGTCAGCCTGAGGCCATCATTGACGATGAGTTTTTTTTGACGGGGTTGAGATTCAAAGTAAAATTGAACCAAAATGAAAATGGAATCAAGCATATCCCTAATAGTTTTTTCTTAGGAGAGATAGAAGGGTGGTTATTTACCAGGGGCAACCCAGGGCATGCTACAGGTGTGGATCTCGATCACACTTGTCTAATGTGTGTGATATTCAGTGTGGTCTGTGTGGAGAGTGCAGCCACAGTAATTCAGAATGTGCTAACCATGTATGATGCAACCTTTGTGAGGAATATGGGCATATGTTCCAAAACTGTCCATGGGCCACAAAAATAACAGAAGAAGTATGAATCATGAGGACTTGATAAACAAAGCACAAAAAGCAGGTGCTAGGCCATAACCCTCGGCTCCCCTTCTCAGGACTAGAGGAGAAAGAAGACAACTGGAACCCCAGGTGATAGATATGATTAAATCAAATAAAAAGGAGAGTCCCCAAAAAGGAGTCAGGGGACACAGCACCTGTAAGAGTGTGGGAAGGGGAAGTTGATCACAAATCCGATAAATCGGATGAAGAGAAAGAGAAGGGAGATGACAAGGGTCTGAAAGAGGTGACTGTGGAGGAATTAAAGATGCCCCCCAAGTGTCAGGAAGTTCTCAAGACCTCAAAGGAGATGGAAACTGAGGAGCAATAAGAGGGTATCATCAGAGCTTAAACTGGAAAATGCCTTGAGGTTTTGGAAGCTCAAGGTGGGGAAGACAGCTCTCTGGTGATGAGGAGTCGGAAGTCTCTTTGGGAGTTCAAGGAGGAATTTACTTCACATGAGGCAGACAATATGGAGGAGCAGGTTAAGAAAAAAGGAAAAAAGAAGGAAGCTAAAATAAATATTAGGATTTGTTCAGTAGTCCTGGAAAGAAGACAGCTGCTTACCAACACTGAGTACTTTAAGTGGTTTTGTTTTCTTTGGCAACGTTGAATGTGTAGTATTTTGAATGGGAACAAATGGGGTCTTATGGGTGGAATTAAGGAACCTAGCATGTTAAGTGATTTTTACAGGAGACATGGCTTAATTCAACGCAAGCTATGGCTCAGGCAAAAAGGGAATGGACCTGGGGCCTCTACATTGGTCCTTTGGCTAGACAAAGCAGATGGGGTTGGAGTGATATTTTCTGGTAGGGGCTGAAATGTCCAAAATAATGGATCTTCAGCCTGGGTGAGCTTTAATAATTTATGGGGAACCTAGCAGGTTTATAGTGGTCTATGCCTCTCAGTTAAAGACAGAAAGAGTGGAGTTGTTTGCTCTGATACAACCCTTTTGTGTTCTGCGAGGAATATTTATTATGATGGTGATTTTAACTGTTCATTGGAGATTTTGAAAAGGAAAATAGTGGGCAAGAAGATTATTGTGATTCAGCCGCATTTAAAAAAGTATAAATACAGCTGATCTTCAGAACGTGTTTAATAAGGGTGTGTCTTCTGTCAATTTTACCTTTTCAAAAGGCATACTGTACTCTAAGATTGATTATGATTATGTATTTACTTCTAAGAGGCTAGACATCTATGTGAAGCCATACTCCCCACTACTTTTTCTGATCATCTTATTTTTAGAAGTGTTATAAATACCATAACTGGGGTGGAGCAACCCTTTACAAGATGGAAGATGAATGTGAGCAGTTTGGGGAGTGATGAAGTGATGCTAACAATAGGGGACCTGTTGGTTGACAGAGCATCAGTGATAGGTTATATGAGGACTTGGGTGTGGTGGCAAGAAACTAAAATAGAGATTAGTAATTGGTTTAAGGCTTATGGGAAAAGAGTGGTGAAAAGGGATTTTTTGTGTAATTATCCCTTAGGACTAAGCTGTACAAACTTATGGAACAAGGCTTTGGGGATGGGAGGCAGTCTTAGGTCAGATTGAATGGATAAAAAAGAGATGAAAGTAGTCAATACTATAGAGGTGAAACACTTAAACATGAGTTAAGTTTTAGAATACAGAAGACACCTACAGCTGACCCATGTGAAGTTTTTAAAGAAAAAAAGAGCAGGTCATGCATAACGAGTTTGAAAAATTAGAGGAGGATCATAACTGACATGGAGGATATTAGAGAAATTATTGAGGGGCATTTAAGTAAAACAGGTAAAAGGATTGATATGGACAAAGTAGACATGGGGGCTTATCTGGCTGATATAGGAATTCTGGATTTGGAAACTTGTGAGGTGGAGGCCCTAAAGGAAATATCACAGAACAAAAGGTTGTGGATGTAATCAAGAACCTGAAAGGCGAGGTGGTCCCAGGGTTGATGGGATCCCAAATGAATTTTATAAACAATTTTGGGGATATTATCGGTTTTGCTGCTGAGGGTTTACAAGTATATGTTGAGTAACAAAAGTGTGGCAGCTGATTTCACTTTAGGATTGAAAATTTTTCTTTTAAGTCTGGCAATAAAATAATTTGGATAAATGGAGGCCTATAAGTGTCCTGAACTCGGACTTTAAAATCCTGCCTAAGTACTACAGAGGAGACTAAGGGTTATAGATGGTAAATAATACATAAAGCCCAGACATGTGAGATTCCAGAAAGAAATTTCAAGAGAATTTGTGTCTGATTAGAGATGTTTTAGAATATGGGGAAAATCTCAGTGTGATGGTTGTGTAATAGCGTGACCAAAACAAGGCGTTTGACCGAGTAAACCAGAAGTTCTTATTCTTGGTGTTAGAAAAGTATGGGATCCCTAGGGAATTTAGAGAATGGGTGAACTTGCTTTATGATAATGCAGTGGTTCAAGCAGAATTGGTGGAAAAGGGAAAAGAATCAGGGTTTTCACAGGGGGTCAGGCAGGGTTGCCCTTTAAGTCCTTTTACTATATACATTTGCTATAGATCCCTTGATAAGGACCATTTTAAGAACCAGAGAACTAAAAGGTATTAGAGAGCTTCAACAAGGATGAGATAAAATAATGGCTTATGGGATGATTTGACTATTTTGTGAGTTCTTTAGAAGATGTAAATATTCTATTGAGGTTATTGGATCAGTTTTCTTGGGTAGCAGGAGCTAGAATAAATGTGAGGAAAAGTAGGGGATGTGGTTTGTGAGGAAAGAATTCCCTAGCATAACAGTGGGTGAACTAATTATAACCAATGAAAACATAAAACTGTTAGGGTCCTTTTAGGGAGGGGAAATGGATAAGGAAAATTGGAAGGTTGCATTGAGGTAGCAGAAAAGAAGGTTGAAAGGTGGAAAACATGGAAGATGGCTAAATTGAAAAGGTTCATGTGGCAAAACAGTTTTTGATACCTTGTTTTCTATATGTCATGAGGGTTTCCCTTGCCTGTGGAATTTGAGGTGATAATATTGAGATTGAGACTATTTTTCCAGCTGGTAGGGGAATAGACTTAACCCTATTAAGAGGAAATTTTATATAAACATAAAAGCAGGGGTCTAGGATGGTAAATCCCATTACCTTTTTTCATACATTATTTTGTTACTCAAACCTGTATAAAATATTTGAGAATCAACAATGTTTAAGTAGCAAATGGGGGATGAATGTTCTGGGGAATTTAATTGGGAGCAGACAGGTGAATCCTTATGAGGAATTAAGTTACAGGAGATTCCAGTTTACTACAGTGTAGCGTTAAAAAAATGGTAAAATGGAATGTGACAAAAGTACAAATGATAGGTGCCTCTAGAAAAAGGATGTATAGCCATATTGTGGAAAAGATGGGACCTGGGGACCCAATATTTAAAGGAGGTCTGCCAGGTGAGACGAGGTTTGTTTATGGCATGTTAAATAATTCAAGGACTCCTAAGAAAATGCGGGACATTCAATGGTTGATGGATATGGGGAGGGTGGGTGTGAAAGAAAATTTAAAACACAAAGCCATAGAAGAACGCAATTGTCTATACCAGGTGTGGTAATGGAGAAGAAACTCAGGAGCATTTTTGATGGATTGTATATATGAAAGGGTTATGGGCATATTTAGCAAATGAGTGGAAGTTGCTTTGGCTGAAGAGGATATCTTATAGAAATCTGGCTTTAGGCAGTATGTCAGAATTTAAAGATCAATACCACATCCCTACATTGCAGTTTCTCTTTGCTTGCCTAAAGTATTATATGCAGCAAAGTCTTGCCAGCCAGTTCATACAGCAAAGGAAATTTCATTTAAGGGATAGCTGTTCTGTATGAAGCAGCTCTCAGAGAGGTGTATAATTATGAGTGTAGGTTCCATCCCAGGAAGAAGGTGAATATGTGATGAGAGGGTTATCCTTTTTATTAAATATGCTTGAGGTAGTTTTGTGGCAGTAAGTATTTTTCAGCTATTTTGACATTTGAAGAAATTCTTACGTATATGTTGTGATTTTTTTCCTTTGATTTTGTATGAATCTACTGCATTTTATATAATGTTAAGTTGGGGTAAAATTTCTTTATACCTTCAGAAGGTGAGGGTCCTGTTTCCTTTTTTAAGAGGAATTAATTCAGTCTTTACTCATTATGTATGATGTAATACAGGTTTATGTTGGGTTTGTTTCTATTCTTTTCCGTTCCTTTTTTCTTTTGTTTATGGGTTTGTTTTGTTTGAGGTTTGTTCTCTTTTCAATATAATTTTGTATGAAGTAATATATTTCTGTATATTTTATTTTGAGTTTTGAATAAAAAATTCCTACTCTTTCTGCAGGGGTGCTGTCTCTCTGTGGAAGGATGGAGGAGCCAGTCTGGATGGAATAGTGGATGGGGATGGAGTTGCTCCCATTGGAGCAGTGAAACCTGTGGAATCTGAGAAGTATAGCCCGTTTGAAGACTCTGACTCTCAGAATGTTGAGCCACCACCAGTTCAGGACAATATAGAATTTGGACGTGAGAGTTTGCAGCAGAAATTTTCCACAGATCTACATTCTGATGTACCAGATTTTCCTAGTGCAAATATATCTGTAGATGAATTTTGTTTACAGAGATTTGAATGATAAGAAAGAACATTTACTAGCCATGTTAAATGAGGCTGAAACAGAATTTGTCCAGCAAAAGAAACGCTCGAGGAAGAAAAGAAGAGGAAAAGGAGTGATCAGTCCCAGTGGAGCGATGAGGAAAAGAATATTACTCACTGAAGGAATGCAGGTAGACCAAGAAGCAGAGATTTACTGATTTACTGGATAAAATTAGGACAAAGGAAGGCACAAGGCCCATCTAGATTGTCCTCCCACAACAGTGGATATTAAACAGATTTCGGCTAACAACCAGAGATCAAGCCTAGTTTTGAAGGAATCAAAATCTACTGCCTCTACAATAGTTGAAGGTAAAGAATTCCAAGATTTTGCTGCCTTATATTGAAAAAATGTTCATATTTTTTTGTTGGCCACTCCACTTTTAATTGCTTAGTGTATAATCTTCCACAATTCTTTTATCAGCATATGCTAGTCCACATCTGTTAAACAATTTGGGATTATGGACTAACCTATACATTAGAGTAAATCTCCCTTTGTCTTCTCAGTGTTAGTGGATAAAGACTTGTCTCTCATAGCCTAGTCTCATAACATTTATTTTTCAATCTAGGAATGGATTTAGTTATTCTTCTTTGTACTTGTTTAAGACGATTTATGTCATTTTTCAGATAAGGACTCCAAAAGGAGAACCATAATCCAAGTGGGGTCTAACCTAAGCTCTATACAGTGGTATTAAATTGTATTCTGATTTACTAATACATGTTTTTTGATTTGTCTCATTACAATATTGGCTGATCTGACCACTTTACTGCAATGATCACCTGATGACAGTTTGTTGTTAACTAGGATGCCAAGCTCTCTTTCACAGCTTGATGATTCCAATTGCTGCCTATTTAGGTAGTAATTATAAAATGGATTATTCCTACCAAAATGTAAAATCTACATTTATTGACGTTAAACATCATTAAGTTTTTATTAGCCCATTGTTCTATGGTATACAAATCCTGTTCGAGCAATTTAAAATTTTCTGGAAATCAACTCTTCCACCAAGTTTTGTATCATCAGCAAATTTTGATAAATGGTTGTTAGAGTTTATAACCATACCATGAATAAAAAGTTAAATAAAACCAGCCCAATAGGATCCCTTTGGGATCCCACTCGTGATAACTCCAGGAGCAGATTGACTCCATTTATTCTAACTGATTGAGTGCGATTGAACAACCATTCTGACATCCAATTAACTAGTCGAAATGGAATTTTGAAATTATGTAGTTTATTTATTAGTAAGGAATGTGATATACAGTCAAAAGCCTTACTAAAATCTAACAGTAATACATCAATAGATACATTACTATCCAATAGCTTAGTAATATGTTGATAAAATTATATGAGATTTGTTGTACATAGAAACCTGATTTGAAACCATGCTGAGATAAATCAGAATTATTCAGTTTTTCCAGTGCATTTTCTAATCTGCATTTGATTAATCGTTCCATGGTTTTTCCCAGAATGGAGGTCAAACTAACTGGGTGATAATTTTGGACATTGGACTTTAACCCTTTTTGTAAATAGGTGTAACCAAAGCAATATAGCCATGCATCATGTATTTTACAATCTAATAATGATTTATTGAATAGAATTTGAAGAGGGATAATAATTGAATCTAGTGTTTCAAGAAGAAATATGGCGTTATTATTATCAGGTCCGAACTAGTCGCTCTTTTAATCTTAGATAATGAGTTCTTAATTTCCATTAACTGAAATAATGGAATACAAGAATCATTACTGTTAGTAAGCATACAAGATTTTTGACTGATCAAAACTGAACAGAAATACTTAATGAAATAATCTGCCATATCTTTATTTGAGGTTATAGTAATCCCGTTGTTACAGAGAGGTCCTATATTTCTGTTATTAAATCTATTTCCATTAATATAGAAGAATAAGGATTTCTGGTTGTTTTCGAATGTGCCAAATTAAACTCTAATTTTAATTTAGCAGATTTAATTGATTTTTAATGTAGTCAAAGCAATTTTGTATTTATCTCTCAAGGATGAACTTGGATTTGATTTTAGTTTCTTGAATAAATGTTCCTTGATTTTAATTTGTTTGTTATCAGTGTTATTAAACCAGACAGGAATTTTACCATTTCTGTTGCATTGTGACTTTAAAGGAATATACTTGTCCTCTAAAGAATGTATAATATTTATTAAACATATATACATTTCATTGACTCCTTTATCTTTGAATAATTTGGACCAATCAATTCTTTTTAATTCCTGATTGATCTTTGTAAAATTAGCTTTGTTGTAATTCCTACATTGGAAGTTATTAACTTTGAGAGTTTGTAAGGAAGTACTAACAAATATGGAATTGTGGTCACTGTTACCAATAGGTGCCATAATATTAGTCCCTGAAATATTAAAACCTTTATTTACAATTACAAGGTCCAGAATATTATTGCCACGTGTAGGCTGATTTACCAATTGATCCAGACCTAGGTCAATAATTGAATTCATAAATAACCTATCATGGGTATTATTACCTATATTCAGGTTCCAGTCTATACCAGGCATATTAAAATCCCCAAAATTACAATATCATTTTTCTTGGATAGTTCGATATTAAATGTAATAATTGGTAGTATATTGATATCCGCTGAGGGTGGTCTATAGCAAACCCTATATTAATTTTGGGATGATCAAGTGGTTGAATGGAAATCCATAATTATTCAGTCAATGTAGTTGATATTTCATATGCGGTAATATCTTCTCTAACAAAGAGACATACACCACCACCTTTTACTGTCTATTCTGTCTTTATGAGAGAGTTTATAATTTGGAATATTTCTAGTCCAAACTGAAGATTGATCCCACTAGGTTTTGGTTACAGCAATAATATTAAGGTTGAGTTGGATACATTTTGCTGTAAGCTCAGCCATTTTTAAGGAATTTAAAGATCTTGCATTAAAGGACAAAAGTTAAGTGTTTTCCCAGTGCTGACATTAATTTTTGTGTTAAGAGAATTTGGAATACTCCGATTCTCCCCGATTTATTTAGTTTAAATATTTGTTAATAACAGTACCTATTGTTTTGCCCAATGAGACACTTCCCTCCTACTCAAGTGTAATCCATCCCAACTAAAGAGGATTCCTACCATCAAAGTTCTCCCAGTGTGGGATGCAGCATATGCCTTGTTTAAAGCACCATTTTCTCAACCATTCGTTAATTTCCTGAATTTGACAAGTTATGTTATCAGTTGCCCAAGGAACTGGTAGTATTTCTGAAAACATATGGTACATCCCTCTCTACAAGTAAGTTGTTTAGAGCCACTAAGTCTTTTTGATCTGTAGGGACTGTTTCAATTTATATCATTGGTTCCTACTTGGATAATAAGTAAGGGGTTATTTCCAGCATCCATAAGTATATCATTGGCCATTTTGGTAAAATCAGAGATCTTTGCTCCCCAAAACTGGAGCATGTTCTTGATGCTTTATCTGGATTGCAAATGCCCTGCCCAAGTGTTTAATAATGGAATCTCCAATACATAGACTTGACATGTAGAATCCTGAAGATTTGACTCAGTAATATCCATAGTAGAGGCTAAAGTCCCAGTGGCAATGGGGAGTGAATCTGGTATATGACAGGCATTAACTCATTTAATAATAACATAGAATTTATATTTGATTGAGATGAAGAAGTGTCAATTCCTATTTTTGGGGATTCTGTACTAGCTGACATCAGATTAGGCCTGCATTTAGAATTTGTGAAAACACCTGTTATTTCACTGATAGATGGTTGTGAACCTGAATCAATAAGCGTGGTGTTAAGAATTTCATTTTCACTGGTTAACATGTGATAACCTGAATGGTCTAGGTTATTTTCAATTGGGCATTATTATCAGATAGATTAGAAAGTGCGAAAAGGAATTAAGGATTGGTAAACAAAATTTATCAGTTCTTCACCCTTTTTGCAAGGCCTTGCACTAGTTACCACTGACCATTCAGAATCATCCTCTCTATTTCTTTCTTATTTAGCAAATTAGTGATATTTGCTTCCATTATCACATTTTTGGTAGCTATTAAGTTATTTCAGTGTTACTGTTATAACGTGCATCTTTATTCAGGGTTGTATTCAAGGGTAAGCAGGTGGATGAGTGAAAAGATATTATATTACCCATAGTTTCAGTTATAGGGGAGGGGCTGTGTAGTGCTTTAAAACGTTCACACATAGTAAATTGGCTTTCTTCTAGCTGTTGTAATCTAACCGAAAACATTTCAATATCTTCTAGCAGCCGTTTATTATCAAGGCATTTTTTTCATATGTAATCCTTTGCTCGAATTCATTGTAGATTTTACTAATTGATACATATTGCATGACTGGCATATAATTCCAAGTTCACCATCCAGAGTCATAATAGTGGAATAATCATCCCTGGTTGTGTGTTGGCAGTTGTTGCTACCATGGAATTTAAAGAATCCATGCTAGAAATCACCACTCAATTTACCCAAATTACACTGAAGAATGTTTTAGGATAAAAATAAAATAACCTCACCTAACTCTTTTAACACCTCCAAACACAGCTAAACACGCTAAACATGCACTGACGCACGTGTGTCTTTGTGTGTGTCTTCACGCAGATCGCCCTGCTCATCACAGAGCGCTTTATGTAGCTCTGTTCCTGGAGGTGCCAAACAGCCGGTGGAGCTTTAAATGTAATAGCCTGAAAGCTGCAACAGACTGAAATCAGTACTTCTAAGTACTGAAAGAGCAAGTCAGTGAGTTTAAAATAAAATAAAAGTTAGCTCCCAAGATCTGTGGTCCTCAGCAGTGCTGACATGAGCACACAGCCCCTTTCTGCCACTGCTATTAGCAGGGCTCAACTGTATTTTAGCTAGTAGGCTGACAAAGGCAAATTCACTTAAAATAATGCAGACACACTCATGCGACTGCAGCACTTGTTCAAACAGTTTAAATTGCTGCTGCAGATTGTTTTATGTAGTTCTGTTTCCCCGGAAGTGCCAAACAGCTGGTGGAGCTTTAAATGTAATAGCTGAAAGTGCTGCAACAACAGACTGAAATGAATACTTCTAAGTACTGAAAGAGCAAGTCAGTGAGTATAAAATAAAATAAAATAACGGGTGTTCAGCCCTCCTCAATTCCCTTGGACTCTCAAGATCTTCCCTCATCAGCCGAATGGTGTCCGGAGACTGCCCTGAAAGGTGCAGTTTGGATTTTAGGGAAACAGATGGATTCCTGACCCACTATCCAAATACCAGGCTCACCCAAACAGCACCAGTCTTGCACAAAATGATTCCCTTCTGTATGGGAGGTGCAACATCCATCAATGTATCAAACAGCAGCTGCAGCTGTAGAATCTGTGCCTCTGAGGCTTTCAGTGACTACTGCACCAGATGCAAGGACCCAGACCAGTACTATGAGTTGGACCTACGAGTGACACACCCTGAGGTTTTGAAACCAAGACATTTTAGATTCCAGCCCAGAGGAAAATGAAGGAGTAGAAGCAATGCAGCTTGAGCAAAGTAATAATTCTGACATTTTACTACTACTGTTGAGGAGGCTGATGGGGATGGGGATCAATCTGTTGTATCAGACAGTTTTGAGGCTAATACAGGGAAACAAAAACTGCCACATATGCAAGTTTATTCCAGCAACCTGTGGAAGCAGCTAAAAGACGTTTTGTGGTCAGGCTGCGATATCGAGTGGGGTTTGGATCAGGTTCCAGATCAGAACTATGTGGGAAATGTTTAATCAAGGATTCATTGCATTTTACACTGTCAGAGGTATATGCCTTTATCCACACCCCAGAAGACTATAATTTTGATGTCAGTTCTGTTCAGCCAAATTATTAGATACATTTGGAATCTGTATTACCCAGTCAAAGATTCCCCATTGTGGGCTTCCTTTATGACTATCCCCATTACTAAGCCAACTACAAAAACATTACTGTTTTATTCCAAAACAAGGGTGTGTGTGTTAATGATATCATTTTTGGCTGGAGAAAAGATGTGACATTGATGGTCATCCAGATCCCATTATGGAGGGCAATGGATTTTGGACTAGTGGATGGACAGTCTGTGTTCACCTGAAACATACTGATCATGGCATTCAACATTTGCCAAATTGTTTATTTGGGAGAAACTGGGTATCCTATTTCACCCTGGCCAACTGAAATCTTGTTATCATTATGGTTCTTTAACCCATTTGAATACAGACTGTGACCTGATTAAATGCTTTCACTGTGGTGCTTTGGGTCATTCTGGAGATGGTTGTACAGTGCCCCCTCCATCTGTAATCTGTGTGGAGACTATGAACATTCTTTTAAGTCCTGCCCTTGGGCAGCCCACAACTCTCCAGATGCCACAGATTCAACAGAACAGGACTTGTACTTACTAAGGGCAAAAATATTTCAGGTCGGATAGACCTCAAACCACCACAAGGTCTCAAGTTCCCCACCCTTTGTCCCCAACCACCACCCTGTGGTGGAACAGGCTTCTACATTCCAAGAATCTGCCCATATTTCCTACCTACAACTGATGAAGAACTCAGTGTACAATCTGTTGTTCAGGAATCGACAGAGACTGCATCTACTATGTCTCCCCCCTCACCCCACAGCCACTGGTAGTGCACAGTTCTCTGGACTCAGACTCTTTTCAAACTGTTTCAAAGGGGCCTAAGTTGAAAGGCCAGCCAACAGGGAAGGGACTTCCGTGTGAGTGTACTTGTTCAAAATAGATATGAAGCACTCCAGAGTTGGAGTGACAGAATGGAGGAAGGGATTCAGATGTGTTAGCCCATTCATTGCAGGGGCATATCTCAATGGATTTATCAACCCCAAACAGTACTACCTCAGCTGTACTTCAAGGGGAAAGGTTTACACATTCCAGTATATTGAAAAACATTAAACTCATAATTACTTACCTCTCTTAGGCTAGCGGTTTCATGTCATAATAGCAATCACAGAACAGTGATCGCTATTATATGAGTGTATATCGCCAAAAAGCATTTTGGCAATATACATTCTCGCGCACCCCACTCCGTATCATTTAGTGTTTTTGTGAGGGGGGACTTCACCCCATACCCTCTGCTTTTAGATTGTCAACTCCAAGGGATGCATGTCGAGGAGGGGCAAACTGAGCGGGAGAAAAAGGCAGCCGCAAGAAGCAGCAAAATACTCACCCCAGTCTGTCCTGAACCCAGTGCCTACTGCACCGACAGCCATCTCCCCACCACACCACAGGGCTGGCTTGGCTGCAGCAGGCTCTCCTTGCAATCTAAACCCTCCTTCCTATCCCTCCCTCCACCTCCATATATCCCTCCATTTCCAGTTGTCTTCCTTGTTATTCCATCACTATCTTTGCAGGGTAACTGATGGTGATAGCACTATAAATGAGTCACTATTTTCAGACGCTCATTTATTGTTGCTATCATCACTGGATACCAAGGCTAGCAAGCCTGAATGTGAACAGTATGACATCCACAGTTAAATGAACAACAACTTTTTCTGTTTTGTCACAACTTACATTTGATGTTTTTGTTTACAGGATACAAGGTTACATACTGTTCAAGATACTGAGTTGGCCCAGAGGAATGGGTTTATGGAGACTCTATTGGTCCATAGGAGAGGATCAGTGTTGCGGCTGGGGGTGTCTTTCTAACCAGAGATTATTTTACATAAATTAATAGACGTTTCTCCAGGTAGTGCAATGATTGTGGATGTAGGTTATGCTGGTATGGACTTTAGACTAATAAATATCTATGCTCCCAGTCCAAAGTTCTTCGGATACATTTGTTGAAGTTAATTCAGCCTTATCTATATACTGGAAAACAGATTCTATTTTGGGGGGTTTAATATTAGTTTATTGAAAACTGACAAAACTAAGGTTCAGAATAAAACCTATTGCAATGCTAATTTTCAAAATCATTAGTAAAAAAATCAAATTTAATAGATGTACATGGTACTCAGACGAGACACCGCACATACCTTTTATAAAGAAACTTAGAACATAGAGACACAGAAGTTGATGGCAGATAAGGACCGTAAGACCCATCCAGTCTGCTCATTTCTTTTTCTACATTATAAATGTGACATTAGCCTTTGCGCTGTCAATGGCCTATCAATTCATACTCATCTGCATTTGCTCCTTATGCCTATCCCATGCCTGTTTGAGCCCTGCACTGTATTCATATCCATATCCACAACTTCCTGAGGTAGGCCGTTCCATCGTCCACTACTCTTTCTGTGAAAAGAACTTCCTCACATTACCCTTAATCAGCCTCTCTCTAATCTCATGCTGTGTCCTCTTGTCCTGCTATTTTCTTATACTGGAACATGTTAGACTCTTTCACCTTGTTAATGCCCTTAAGGTGTTTGGAATGTATCACTCTCTCCCTCCTTTGCTCTGGGGTATACATATTGAGCTCCATTAATCTGTCCTCATATGTTTTCTGATGCAGTCCCTGCACCATTTTGTTGCTCTTCTCTGGACTGCCTCAATTTAGTTAATGTCCTTGTGAAGGTGTGGCCTCAGTACTACACGCAGTACTCCAGATGAGGCCTAACCAGTGTCTTGTAAAGAGGATTATTACCTCCTCTTCCAACTTGTGATACCTCTACTAATACACCCCAACATCCCCCTAGCCTTACCTACTGCTTTAGTGGTCTGCTTGGATAATTTCAGGTCATCGGTGATGATGATGCCCAAGTCTCTTTCTTCCTTGTAACTGCCAGCAACTCCTCCCAGCCTATAGGTGGCTTCAGGTTTCTCTTCCCATGTGCATGATCTTGCACTTCTTTGCATTAAACCCCAGTTGCCACTTTTCAGACGATTTTGCTAGTTTATCCATATCTCTTCTCATTCTGCCCACTTCATCTGGATCATCTACTTTGTTGCAGATCTTGGTGTCATCTGCAAACAGACAAACCTTACCCTCCAGTCCATCTGCAATGTCACTGATGAAGATATTGAAGAGGACTGGCCCCAGGACTGATCCCTGAGATACCCCACTTGTGGCTTGCATCTCTTCTGACAGTATACCATTTACCACCACTCTCTGTTTTCTGCCCGTCAACCAGTTTGCTGTCCAGTTGACCAACTTCTGACCCATCCCGTGCCTACTCAGCTTATTAATCAATCTTCTGTGTGGAACAGTATCAAAAGCTTTGCTGAAGTCAAGGTAGGTGACATCAACTGCTCCCCTTGGTCCACCTCTCTGGTTACCCAGTCAAAGAAATCTGAGAAGTTTGACAGGACCTTCCTTTGTAAACCCATGCTGTCTTGGATCCTGTGCTCCTATGGATTCCAGGTGTTGCACTATCCTTTCCTTAAGGAGTGCCTCCATAATCTTGCCCACTCTGAGGTAAGACTGACTGATCTGCAGTTCCCTGCCTCCTCCCTGCTACCACTCTTGTAGAGTGGGATCACATGAGCCTTCTCCAGTCTTCTGGAACCTCTCCTTTGCTCAGAGACTCACTAAACAGTTCTGATAATGGCTCTGCTAGTTCCAGCCTTAGCTCCTTTAGTACCCTGGGATGTGTGCCATGGGTCCCATTGCCTTGTCCACCCTGAGCTTATCGAGGCTCTTGTAGGACCTTTCTTTATGAAGGACTAGAGCACCTCCCTCCCCCGTGTCCATGGTGCTGAGCTATGGGCCCCTGCCCTACCTTCTCTTTCAGTAAATACTGAGCATAAGTATCTATTTAGGATAGATGCTTTTACTTGGTCCTCCTCCCTCACATGCCCCTTATCTCCTTTGATTTTCCATAATACCCCTCTGGACATTCTCCTTTCACTAATGTATCCATAGAATTCTTGTCCCCTTCTTTTACTGTTTGTGCTAGTGTTTCATCAGTTTGGGCCTTTGCCTGCCTTACTGCCTTCCCTGCTTCCATTAGGGAAGTTTGGAATGCCTCCTATCTTCATCCGCTGCATTCCTTATATTTCCGAAGGTCAGTCTTTTAGCTCTGACATTTTCTGCTACTGTTTTTGAGAACCAAAGTGGTTTCTTCTTCTTTGCACTTCTCTTTCTCTCTAACACAATGGGATGTTGCTTCAAGTATTGCATCCTTAATGATTGCCCACTTTGCCTGTACCCCTTCATCTATATTTATTTTTCCAGGGCTAGCTTAACTCTGTTGGCCATCTTATCAAAGTCAGCTCCTCTGAAGTCCCATATTTTGCCTTGGAATGGGAGTATTTAGTTCTAGTGGCCAAACTTGAACATACCATGTGATGGTCACTGGCCCCAGGTGGCCTTTTACCTGGAGATCTGTGATCCTTTCCCTGTTAGTCAGTACTAGATCTAGGATAGCCCTGACTCTTGTGGGTTGTCGTACCAGTTGTTTGAGGCCTCCCTACAGGGACTCCACTATATGTCTAGTTCTGGCAGATGTTCCTGCTGGTATTGACCAATCTGTATCTGGCATGTTGAAGTCTCCCATTATCAGATCCTTCCCTTTAGTGGTCATGTTTTGTATATCTTCTAACAGTAATGTGTCTATGTCCTCCCCTGGTCCGGGGTCCAGTAGACAACCCCAGTTTGTATGGCTGTCCCATTTCCTGTTTCCAGGGTGACCCAAAGTTCTTCTGGCTCCTTATGTGTATTCTGAATTTCTGTAGCTTTGATATTTTCATTGACATAAGGGGCCACTCCACCCCTTTGCACCTCAGTCTCTTCTGAACAGTACATGGCCGGTACTGAAGCCTCCCAGTGTGGTTTCTGGTAAACCATGTCTCGCTAATTGCTACTATGTCCAGTTTAGCTCTGTCATTATTGCCTGCAGGTCTGGGATCTTGTTTCCTGGACTCGAGCATTTGTGTACATGATTTTCCATTGGCCAGATTTTGGTGTGTTAGTTGTTGAGTGAGGTCTGACATTTCCCTGTGTGTCATATGGGGAACCAGGCCTTTTCCTTACCTGGTGATGCAAATGAACTGCAAACATGCTGAACTCCTGTTTGACCACTAGCTGAGGGGAGGGTGTTCTTCCCATTCAACGTATGGGGTGCTGCACCCTCCTCATTTGCTAATTTAAATATTCTGCAAAGACGTCAAACTTCTGCCCCAATGCACTGACTCCCTCCTTAGTCAGATGTAGTCCATCAAATTTAAAGAACTTTCACTCCCCAAACAGTTGTCAGTTCCTACAAATTTGTGTCCTTTTTCCTGGCACTAGCCCTTGAGCCACATGTTTAGCTCCCTATCTCCCTTCTCTGACCTTCTGTCCATCTGCCCTCCCCTTCCAGACTGGCAGGATCTCAGAAAAGGAGATGCCAGATGAAATGAATGATAGTTTGTCACTCAGCCTGGTCAGGTGTTCCTTGGTCTCCATGACTGACCGGCTGGCGTGAGATCATTAGTCCCTATTTGTACCAGGATGTCAATGTAAAGGAAAGCTTTCAACTAGAATAGATTATTGGTTTGTGTCTGAATAACTCCCAATTTCATATGTTGAAACAATACCAGTTGAGACCTCTGATCATGTTTTGTTGGGATTTATGTGTCTTCCTTTCCTCCTAGGATTTCTGTTAAAGGGACATGGAGAATGAATGCTAGTTTGCTTCAGGATCCAACTGTAATTAGGGACCTTTCATATATAGTTTTAAATAGGCAGTCTGTGTTTTTCTTTATGATTTCCCCACTGACTGGTGGGAAGACAGCAAACTATGCTTTGCTGCTTTCTTTTAAACTATTGCCCAGCATAGAAATTGCCACAAGAATGATAGATATCTGCAGCTTAGAAGACAGCCTTATAATTTGTTTTCTGAACAATCTTGTTCTAATATAGATCTTTCTGCCCAGATAGAAGAGAAAAACAAGAAATGTTCGAACTACAATATGATAGACAGCTGTCCTTAGAAGCCAAACAGCATTTCAGTATCCAAGGGACAAAAGATCAGACAAATCCTTTGAAGACTGCTAGTCCCAGCTACATAAAATAAATATTACTGCCTTAAAATATAATAAAGGGAAGTGATAAATGATAATGTAGGGATTTTGAGCATACTAGAGGATTTTCTTGTGAATCAACAAAATATTTCTGATCCACTTCCTCACAATAGTCCTCAAATTCTACAGGCTACTAATCTCCCATAGTTAGGGAAGGAACAGAAAGAGTGCATATTAGCCCTTTAGAGACCTGGAAACTGAATGAGATTATACACTCAGTTACGAATGGGGTGGCCCCGGGTTCAGATGGGTTACCTGGGAAATCTATAAAGTCCTTTCAGAAATTATGTCCACTGAATTCATTGCAGTTTATCAAGCTATGTTGCCTGAATTACATCTGCATCCTCAGAATGTATGAGGGTTTGCTTACATTTATATATAAAAAGGGATAAATTGAACTTGGAAAATTGGAGTCAAATTACCCTCCTTAATATGGATTTTAAGATACTGACTAAAATTTTAAGTAAAAGATTGTCGGCTGTTTTGGATTCCATTATTCATCAGGCACAAGCTTGTTCTATCCCAGGAAGGAAAATATGAGATTTATTATTCCCTCCTGAGAGAAATTCTAGACAAAGGAAGTCTGGTACAATAGCTAGGTATTTAATATGTCTAGACCAATCACAAGTATTTGATAGGGTGAGTCATGCATTATTATGGGAATGTTTGAATGGTTATGGAGTTCCTATGTTGTTTATTAGATGAGTACAGCTAGCTTAGGGTCATGTGTATAGTAAACCCAGTGACAATAAATGATTGGGGAAGAAATGTAAGCTTAGGGTAGGGTCAGACAAGGATGCCCCTTACTCCCCTTTATATATTCTGATATTAGATCCTTTTTAAGAATTTTGGATGCCTCCAAAAGTCCAGGGTATTTGGTTTGGACAAATAGTCCCACTTAAGGCATTAGCCTATGCAGATGATGTGATACTGGTGGTCTCGGACCAAGCATCAGGAGATATAGCTGTTAATATAATGATATCATTATCACAGTGTGTGGGAGCAAAAGTGAATTTAGAAAAGAGTAATTGTATTTCATTTGGAGAACACATTCCTCCAGGAGGTACTGTTGCAACCCTTACGGTGGTATCAGAGCCAAAGAAAGTATTAGGGGTGTATTTTGGCCCAGGGCATCTGGCGATTATAACTGGGAGATTCAAATTAATATTGGGTAAATGGAAAGTTGCTAACTGGAACAAATGGCATATGAACAAACGGAAGAGAGTATATCTTATTAAAACTTTTTAGTGCCTCTTTTTGTATCTGAGTTATGTTTACCCGGTACCAAAGAAACTGGAAACAGCATTATGTTATTGTTGTTTTGTTTGTTTGTGGGGTAGTCATCTGAACCCCATCAAATGGAATATTACTTATTTGGCAATTAAAGAAGGAGGCTTTGGGATGTTAAAACCTATAGTTTTTTTTTTGTTTGTTTTAGTATATTCCTCTATGCTAATTTAAAACCGATTTTAAATAATGAGAACAAAATATGGGTCTCTTGGACTCATCCCACATTGCTAGAATTCTAGGACAGTGGAGAATTAATACCTTTGGGCACAAAAATAAACATGTACAGAAATTAAATGCTATATGGACATATTGTTTTGATTATGTAAAGATATGAGGCATTTCAGTGGCCCATGTATTAACATTACCCGTAAGTTTGTACATAGTCATGTTACATACACATTTCCCAGCTATACCTTTTGAACAAGTATCCCAGGAACAACAAGATAGTTTGGTTTCCTTCTTCTGGCAGATCAATAATCCATCCAAAATGAAAGATGTTGTCTGGCTAGGGGTTCATGGGAAAATCAATGTTAAAGGAAATCAAAACACAAAGAAGTAGAGAGAGGTATTCCCTAGGGAAACATGTATAGCAGTGATAGTAACTATAGAGCATTTATATTTTGAGTGTCCTTTTATAATGGAGTTTTGGACTCAGTTGGAGACTTTATGGAAAACAGGCTTGATCCAGTCTCTGACACCTTCTCAACTTCATACAGTTTTTTGGTTTTGTTTTTTCAGTTTGGGCACTACATAATGAGAGCAGTTTTAGAGTTATTATGGCTACTTTGTTATACTGATATGGCAAATTCACTGTCAACTAGTTTTGCAGAAGCAGGCCCTTTCTCCACAAGAATTGGTTTATATTATACAGAATGAATTAGTGTCTATTAAAAACACTGAAGAGAAGTGCATGGAAGTTGCCCTATGGCAAGAATGCTGGGGATCATTTTTGGTTGTCATAACTGTTTAGATATGAAGCTAGCTCATCCTGATTTTTATTTTTTATGCCTTGCAGAAGAGCATTTCATTTATATGCAAATTTCTTAGCATTTTATAACTTACAGAAAGTGTATTTTGTTTTATGTTTAAAAGCTTGTCTTTTTACTTTCTTTCTATAAGATCTGTATTTGGAGCAACTGATTGGATTATTTCTATAGCATATTGATTTATGTAATCCTTTTCTATTGTGGGGGCAAGTGAAGGGGATGATTTGAATATGCTACCATTTTACCTTGATGTATTTTATTAGTTTTTTTTTTTTTTTGGCAATCAATAATGTAGAATTGTATTTTGTATAAGACAGGAGGTTTATGGGACAGGGTATAAAATATGTATTTTTCTTTTTTTTACAGTTAGTCTTTTTATTGTAATTATTGTGATTATCCATACAAATGCACTACTTTCTCAATATACACTTACAAAAATTCTTAATAGGAGAAGGAAAGAACACGACATCCTGAAGTATTATGCAATGACATTAAAGAGAAAACTAATGTTGAGAAAACAATATGTAGCAGTACAATCTGTATGCTAGAGAGAAAATATGGCAAGGGGTAAAAGGAGTAGATACAAACAAGAAATATGAGCAGTCATGATTGTACTTCTATTATGCTGTAATTTAATACAGGTATGTGTAAGATTGTATAAAAGAAGAGCATAAAAAGAGAAAATATCTAAGAAAGTGAACAAGAATGAAGAGGGAAAGGAAAGAAGAAGAAAAGGAGAGAAAAGATAGAAAGAGAGGAGAGGAAAAGAAACAAAGAGCTAAAGCGAGATACTGATGTGAACATATAACAACCCATGGTTTAAGTGACAATATGTAGACATGTTTAAACATTTAAAATAGTCCTGCAAGCATTTATTATATAAATTAAGTCAGTCAGAGGCTAAGTGTGACATAGGATCAAGGATGGCATATTGAGATAGTTGTTTGAGAATATCCGGGAGGGTGGGAATGATGTTGGATCTCCAACACATTAGTATAGGTGTTTAACTTGAAGGAATAGTAGGAATAACCACCTATTCTGAGAATGGATATTTTGTATGCATGAGCACTGAAAATACCAAGTATGCAATGTTTTGGATCTAATGCAAAGGATAGACCAATCACTTTCATTGCAAAAGAAATGAATATGACACCAAAGACTGTGTATGGGAGAACAATGCCATAAAATATGTAATAAATTGCCATTGGGGAGTTATAGCCCAACATTTATTGTTGTTCATTAGCCCATTTTTGCAAAATCTCAGTTCTGTACCATAGATGCAGAATTTTGGTTTGTATGAGTGAACTGCAATTATCCTTGAAAGATTTATGGCAGGATAGCCAGCAGTTATGCCATTGTGAATTGGTTATGTTATAATTTAAAGGGTACTGATTTATTTTTGCAATAATAGATTGATCTGGAATTGTATTTCTGATATGTTTGTAAATGATACTATTTAATTTAGAGTTTGTTTTGATCCATTTAGAAATAAAAGTATCACATATAGATTGATGAGGAATAGTAGGAAGATAAAGGTTCCATGCTGTGCGTAACTGTAAATATTTCCAGAAATCATGCTGTGGAAGATTCCACTGTTTATGCAGGTCAGAAAAGGATTTTAATTTGAGAGTCTGAGGTATAAGTATATCCTCCAAGAAAATGCCGTTTTCCATTACAACAAAAATTGGGTGATTATCAAGAATGATGTTGAGGTTCCCCAAACAGGTGCATATATGAGAGGGGTTGGGTTGGATTTAAGGCATTTATGAACTATTTTCCAGTAGTATATGGATGATGCTATAGTAGGGTGGATTTTAAATTGGGGAGAGGGTAATAAATGAAAGAAGTGGTGACATTGTCTGGACATAGAGATGTTTCCATATTGACCACAACGGTGATTTATTGCTGGGTTTATTAAACCATTTTATAGTTTGGGCAGTGCAGAAGACCCAAAATATGGTTGGAACCAAGGAGCCTGAAGCCCCCTTTGGACCAATGGAAACACAGTTTGTTATGACTAAATCTGGAATTTCGCCCTTCCCATAAAAATTGCCCATTATATCATCAATTCTGGACAAAAAAGTAGGAGGGTTAAAGAGATATTAGAAAATAGATACAGTATTTTGGGAGCTATTTACATCTTGATAGTGGAGATTTTCCCATTAAAGAGAGATTAAGAGTTTCCATCTGTTGAGAGTGTTTTAATATTTGCTAAAATGGGGAAAGATTGGCTCCCATATCTCATCTAATTTAGAGGTGATCTGTATTCCAAGGTAAGAGATACCTCGAGGGCCTAACAAAACCTAATATTGTATTCATAGAAGGGTTACAAAAGTTGTTCAATGGCATTGTTTCTGATTTGTTTAGATTCAGAGCAAGTCCAGAAAGTGAAGTAAAGTTGCTAAGTAACTTAATTAAGGGTGGTCCCAAAATTTCAAGATTTTCGAGTAGAATGAGGAGGTCATCAGTGTAGGATAGTGAAATATAGTGGGAATTACCAATAGGGATACCTTGGACCATGGAGGATTGATGAAGAGCAGCTGATAGGGTTCCATAACTAGAATAAAATGAGTGGGGATAAGGGCACCCTTGCCTGGTACCTCTTGCCAGATGAAAGGATGAGGACAGAGTAGAGTTAGTAAGAACCTGGGCAGGGGAGGTGTAAAGTAAATGAATCCATGTACAAAATGTATTAGTGGCACTAAAGTGGGATAGAACACGATACAAATAAGTCCAGTTGAGAGAATCGAATGTCTTTTCAAAGTCGATGGCTATAGCTGCAGCAGGTGATTTAAGAGATTTAGCTTTGTAGATTAAATTAAATAATGAGCGGAGATGATCAGAACCAGTTCTATTTTGATAAATCCAGCTTGGGAGGTGTGGACAAGTTTTGAAATTACTGATTCTAAATGAGTATTTAATATTTTGGCAACATTTTCCCATCTGTATTAAGTAATGATATCGGTCTGTAACTGGATGGGAGAAGAAGGTCTTTATCTTTCTTTGGCAGGACGGTTATAATGGCTTCTATCATAGAATAGGAAGTTTACCTTGTGAAGATGCCTCTTGAAGACCTTAAACAGTAAGGGGCACAAGATGTCAGCTAGGGGTTTATAAAGTCTACAGGAAAACCATCACTCCCAGGAGTTACCAGATTTAAGGGAATTTAGCACTGCTTGTATCTCCTTTAGGGAAAAGGTTTCATCTAGCAAAGCCATATCTTGTTGGGAGAGGTGTGATAACTGTAAATTGTCCAGAAATTGTTGTATATATTCAGGTTGTGGGGAGTGGGGTGAGAATATAATTTTGGTAGAAGGATTGCATAATATGTTCAATTGGGGGATGATCTGTATGGATTTTGCCTGAAGAATCTTTCAAACCGCAATATGTCTCTCCATCTGTTGATTCTTGAGTTTATAAGCAAGCAGCTTCCTTATTTATCCCTTGTTCCCAAGGCTCTTTAAGTCTAAGGAGGGTGAGTTCAGCTTTCCTGGATATTAATTCATTGATTTAATTCTAAGCTGAAGAATTCCAAGGTGAAGTTGTTAGTTATTATCTGGATTTTATTTTATAATATTAATAAATCAACCAATTGCTGCTCCCTTAGTTTTTTCTTGTGCTGCATAGCTTATAATTTTCCCTCTAACTGTTGCTTTAAGTGCTTCCCAGATGGTACCTTGAGATACATCACGAGTGTTGTTAAAGGAAAGAAATTCTTGGATTTGGGATCTAATCCATGGTAAGAAATTGGGGTCTTTCAATAAGAGGGGTCTAGATGCCAGGAGTTGGATTTAGAGGCAGGCCCCAAATATATGATGTAATTTTATAGGAGAATGGTCTGATATAGTAATCGGCAGGATAGTTGTATCGATAATTTTTCAGTGATGAGTGGGAAGAAAACCAGTAGTCAACTCTGCTATAAGATTTATGAAGCAGTGAGTAAAAGCATAGTCCGCTTGTCTAGGATGGTGTAGTTCCAATTGTCGGTGAGACCGAAGTCTTTCATTGGCATTGAAAGTACAGAAATATCTGGGGGGGAATCACATGAAGAGTTTCTTCTGTCTAAATGTGCTTCCAAAGCTAAATTGAAATCCTCCTACAAGTATAGCAGAATTGTTAAAGTTACTGTTCATAATTTGTTGGTCCATATTATGAAATAATTCAGCTGAATCAGAGTTAGGGGCATAAGGTTGACTAACATATGAGGGCCTGCAGGGGTATTTAGTGGGCTATAATCCATCTGCCATCTGAATCAGAGATGGATTTGATAAGGGTCCAGTTAAGAGATTTATGTAATAGAATAGCAACCCCCATTTTAGAAGTCGAGGAGGACGATATACTTGACCGACCCAATCCCTTCTGAGTCTCGACAACCTCTATTAAAAGTTTTGTTTCTTGTAAGAAAGCAATATGAGTTTTATGCTTTTGAGGTAAGAAAGTATTTGCTTCATTTACAAGGTGAGTTGAGTCCCTAACGTTCCACGAATGTAGAATTAGATCATTCATGTTAATGGGAGATGAGTATAAAACACAAATAGGAAGTAAGGGACCTCATATTGAAAGGGCTAGAGGATGTTACAGACTCAGAAGGGAGAGGCTAGCACAGTCATATACATGCAGGATATTTAGTTTGTGGAAATACTTAAATCCTGGGTGAATGTTTCCATTGGGTCTCACAAGGAAGAGAGGTAGTAAAAAGAATATAGAAAGCATATATACAGTTACTAAACAAAACCAACAGTATGCATGTTATACTAACACACTATGAAGTCTTTAGGTAATATAGCAAGATATGAGTCGGTGAAATTGCCAAGACTCTCTTGCTATACTACAGAGCATGTAAATAGTAAGTAAATCTTGGGAGAAAATGATCTTAAACCCAAGATACAAACTGTAAACAATTATTTCTATCAAGTTATAACTGTGACTAGAACTAAAGAGAACATAATAATTCCCTGGGGGCCATGAACATCTTACCATATATGAAAAGGTGATTACAGAAAGTACATGCAATCCCAGACATAATAATACATCGTGAACCTAAGTTAGACTGGAAAAGAAATGAGCTGAAACACTATTACAGCAATACAAACAGTATGCCATCATGGTTGGCTAAGTTCTAAAATTATAAGAGCAGCTGTACCTGTGCCATCTACTATGTACTTACTCACATAATCATAATGCTTAGACACAGAAGTGTTTATGTAGGAGGAGGTTCAGGTAAAATGGAGTGAGTAGGGTTCAAATAGTATAAGGATTTATGGGGTGTTGAGGCATTGCAAGATCCAAATTGTATGGGGGTATCTGGTGAAAGTCTGATATTGAACAGGAATATGTAGTCATTCTGGCAATATGACATTTATAAGAGTTGAGTTTGTTCAGGCTTCAAGGTATTGCATATATTATTGATAAGTACTAGGTATTTAATAGTAGTACAGACCCAAAAATCTCCTCTAGGGAAGGAGTTGCTTTAACATAGTGAGATTTCAAGACTTGGAGAGGGTCGGAGCTCAGCTATAAGATTACAACACAGGCTTAAAAAGCCATATCATAAGGGTTTTGAGTTAGACTGTGCTATCTATTATTGATTGCAGTACATTGAGTAAAATAATAAAGATGAGACACCTCTAAAATAGCCTGCAACGCCTAATTGTAGGGTAAAACTGAAGACTAAGTGATAGATAAATAAAACAGTACAAGACATTGGTATACCATGGTTAAAGAAAAGAGGATTTAAAGTTAGATAAAGGCAGGTTGGAGTGGAAGGAGACTAGAGAAAATATTAAAGTGTTAAATGTTAGTCTGGGATGTAGTAGTGGACGAAGGAATAACTAGTTGAGGACCTCATTAATATAACCCAAGATACTGTACATTTATAATGTTTATATATGGTAACAAATGTGGGGTGATGTTGGATCACAAATTAGTTAAGCAGGCAACCTCCCTTAATGGTTATGTGAGAAGGACATACTGATAAAAAGATGGTAGACACCTCTAACTGAATATAGAAAATCATTGAGCACATATGAATTAGTCTAACATTATATAAGAACTGTCCCTTTAAAAGAAGAACATACCCAACATTAAGGATACTGAAAAACTGACATTATGAGTAATATATGCAGAAATAACTGGATGTATAATGTAGCAGACATTACACTGAGGTAGAAAACTCCAAGACTGTCACAATGAGATGCCTAAATAATATGACATGCTATTAAACCAAAAGCCTGTAACTGTGATGTACAGCTTATCACTTTCCAAACCAGCTGGGTGCGTATAGTATGCACACACAAGGAATGCGGCGCACGGTTGCAGGGCAGACAAATTGTGATAGTGATTAGAGAGCCGGTGTTAATTAGGCACTAACCTTTAGAAGTACTAATATATACACATGCCCAGGCATCATTTATAGGTTTCATTTGTTTTTGTGCTTCCCTTCCGTTTCTTTTCAGGAGGCTCTGCCGATTTGAAACAGGAGCTGGCCACCAATCAGCCCAAGAGGAATCAGGAGACCTGCCATTCTGTAAAGCATTTCCAAGGTTATTGCCGACAGGATCCACAGCTGATTCCAGGAGGTCTTCCTGAGACAAGTTTAAGTTCTCTTGTAGTAAAGAAAACTTATTGGAGAGGGTTAGGGTGTAGTAAAGCCAACAAAGCTACTCATGCTGAGAGGTAGGCCTAGAAGGAGTAGCATCTGCACAACAGGCATGTTTAGAAGAAGGTGGATTCAAGTTATTTTTGTTAGTAAGCAGGCTGAGATTCGGACAGGAGGTGCTGCATCAGCCTGAGAGATCACGGGTTTCTCAGTGCGTCATGATTTGAAGCCATAATGTGGGTGTGTTGGTCTGATTGGGAAATTGCAGAAACAGTGGGAGAAGGGGTCACATCAGTATTTCCAAACGGGCACTTGGAGGCTGGGGCTCACCAAGAAATGCAGACAAGGCCTTGGGAGTGTTTAATCTTTGGTTGAGTAACCAGAAACAGACACATGACAGCAGGATAGCACAGAGCAAATTTGATCCCTTGTTGGTGTAGTGTAGTTTTAATAGGATTGAAAGCTCTGCATTTATTAGAGAGTTCCTTAGAGAAGTTTCTAAAAATAGAAATTCTATGATCTTGCTAAGTAAGCGTTCCACTTGCTTTGCTCTATTGATAATCAATTCAGTGTGGGTATAGTTTAAGAATCTTGCAATGATAGGCCTAGGTTTCTGATCTGGACCAGGCCTCCAGCTTAAAGTATGGTGTGACCTCTCAATAGTAAGATCTTGACCAGGTGGAAGTTTGAGCAGGGCTGGTAGCACATGTAATAGAAACGCACTAGTGTCTCCGAGTTCTGCACCTTCAAGAAAATCCAAAATCTCAGGTTATTGCATCTGTTTCTGTTTTCAGTATCATCAATTTTACTTTGTAGGCGTCTGATAACTCTGTCTTGCTCTCTGATGGTGGCTTTCAGGATGTTAATAGAACTTTAATTTTGAGCAACTTTAACTCCAGCATCATTGGTTTTTGGTCTAACACTTGCATGTTAGTGATGTTTTGTTGAGATGTTATTTTTAAAATAAGTTGTTAATTTCACAGATGAGCTGTTGAAACATAGTTTCCACTCTGTTGAGGAGCTGTTTTGCAGGAGTTGCTCAACCATTGTAGTAGGCCTTCACAGAGAAGCAGTATAAATGCAGAAAATGATAGCTATAGAGTTATGATATAGAGAAAATAATTTACCAGAGTTGAGCTATGATGTTAGTAAAATTATATTTCACTTGCTGGTAAATGCTGACAATCTGGGATCAGGAGGATGGGATGATGGTAGTCTCAGGAAAAGCTGAATTAAGCAGCCATTTTCAGCACAGCCAGGCCACCCCTCTGTTTCTTTATTTTTAAAGTCTTCCTTTATGTTTTTTTAGTTTATTATTTTTATCAGTGGTTTCAAACAAATACTTTATTAATTGACTAATGGGGTGAGATAGTTTGGTTTTCTTTTTCTCCTCAGTTTTATGGTTGATAATCAAAACAGGATGCATGACTGAAATACTTATTTGATTTTTTTTCATTTTCAATGTGACTATAACCTGTTTGTAAATAATCTGTTGTTGTATTCTTAATAAAAATTCCCCTACTCTTAAGTAGTGGGGAGGAGCAGGACTAGTATGTACTAATACTTACTTTGAGTTAAATTATGATTTAATTTTGATCGTTTTTAATATTAAAACAGCATAACATTATGTTTTTTGGGAAGGAGGCATAGGGAAAAGGGTGTGAATTAATAAGTCTTTGATTTATTATGATTTTTTTCAATCTGAATATTTATTTTGATGTGAAGTTAACATGTTTTTATTAGGTTTCTGGATTATGATTTGATTTTGAAGTTTTATAAACAAATTCCCTACTTAGGGAAACCCTTGTAGGCCATAATCCAAGATGGAGGACACAGACTCTGATACAGCAGGAAGCAGGTCTCAGGGGAACCGCCTCTCAGTGTACTACCCCTGAAATAGCCTTATCTCAAGAACAGATGGGTGAGCCATTCTACAGGCATGGATGATGTTATGGATTTCTTTTCATGTGCTGAACCAAATGTTGTTCTAGAACCTATGGGCTTGGCAATACCAACAACTGATGTACAAATGAATAATGCTAAATGGACTCCACGGAACATTCACCTTTTGTTGGTAGGTGCACACTAACTCCTGAAAAATGCCATTGTGCATAATAAAACATTGTTGCTTAAATTGTTGAAGGAATCAGCAAACAGGCCTGCACTGAGTTTTGAACCCATGACTACACCTACCACCACAAAACCTCCTATGCAGTATGGACCACCTATGCCAATGATTAATTTTCAAACTACAGAAGATATACCTTCTTCAATGGCTTCAACATCGGTGACTCCCACAGATGTCCAAAATAGCAACTAGTCCATACTCACAGCTCCTGAGCTCCATCAAGGTTGACCAGCCAAGGTAAACAACACACTGGTTTTTGAGCCTTGGAACCCTGCCTCTGCATTGAAAGCTGCAGGATGGGTACTGATGCAGGATGGAGCTGGATGGACTTCTCCAGGTCCTGTTCCTGCCTCTGATATTATTTCCACCACAAAAACAACAAAACAGCACCAAATGATAACCCCTCTGACACAATACTGGCCTGTCCAGGACAACCTTTTGCCAATCCATTGCCTGCTGCCAGATCCAAACAGGAACTAACACAGTCTGGGGTACCCCACACAGAGTGAGTACAACTACTGTAAATGGGCAAACTGTTTCCAACTCAGACATTCCTCTTACCCAAAAACCATCAGAAGTGAATTTAAATTCAGACTTGCCTCATTACTATACAATGCCATCTACTAAAAGGTCTCAGATCGGCACCAAATCAAATTCTATCCAAGAGTATGGGTCATCTGAATTCTGTATTACCAATGCAGCAGGGCATGAAAATACTGCTCAGAGAACCAACTCTTTCGCATGACCGACTTCTTTCAACAGGTTGGAGAGCATGCACAGAGACACAATGTGGTCAGGCTAAAATATATTAGGACAGATGAGTTATTCCCTGATAGCAAATTTGTCTTGCACCAATTTCTAAAAGATACTATGGGAATTAGTGCATAGGAACTCTTTGCATTTATACATGTTAGGGAGAAAATACTTATGACATTAGTTTTAGGAATGTCCACACCCTAGCAAAATTCTGGCAGAAATTTAATGTACTAAAATACTAATGTTTGGCATAATTTTTCCTGTACCATTGACTAACCCCTATATAAAACTGTTACCCTTCTGTTTAGGAACAAGGGAGTTAATATTGAGGATGTACAGTACTGGCTATGCCAGAAATGTGAAATTATGTAGAAAGAAGTACCTATACTGGACGATGACTTGGTATGGACAGGTGGCTGGTGAATTAAGGTTAAGCTCACACACAATGACCCTGGGATACAACACCTCCCGGTAACTTTTACACTGGCAGGGATAGGAGCATTTGCTTCTATCTGGGTCAGCTAAGACCTACCACAAATGTGGGGCCAGAACCCACCTCATTTCTTCCTGTGACCTGCCAAGATGTAACCTTTGCCTAGAATATGGACATGTTAGTTTAGGGTGCCCAAACCCCTTTAGATACAACCTTTGCAATGACCCAGTGCATTCATATCAAAATGTCCCTGGACAGTGCACAAGAGACTGGATAGGGCAATACATGATCAAGATGTCCTAATTACTGCACAACAGGTAAAGGTCATGCAAGCCAGGCAGGTATCAAGTCTGTCTCCTCAACAGAATACTCACCCCACCAACTTTGGTGACGACATGCAGTTAGATCTCCAGACTAACCATACTACCACTGTGACTATTACTGAAGTTGTCCCCCTCCCTCCTCCACCCCCCAGCTCAAAGGATAGGCAGGTCCTGCTGACCAAAGCACTTCAGAACAACCATCTCCTGTAGTCATGCCACCTCCAACACTACCCCAAGAGCTTCCCATGACTGTAGTACACAAAAGGGAGGAAAAATATACAAAGAAAAAATGGACCTCAAACAAACTGAGACCCCATCCTAACCAGAAATTGCTATAACATTCCAGCTAAAAGAAAACAATAGGGAGACACTAAGGAAGATGTGGGAGACTCAGGCATCTCTTTGGTGACCTCAGGAGCACCAAAAATAAAAAGCTAAGGGAAAAACTAAACAAAAGAATAAATCTGATGGTTGACCTTTCACCTCCCATTCTTCACAAAACTACATAATCTGTTACGCTCTCTGACTAGTAACATCAGCAGCGTCAAATCTTTGAAAAATGTGGGACCACCTTACACATTCTTAAAGATTTAACCAATGACATTTTTCCTTCAAGACACACATTAAATTCACCTATGAACTCTCACAAGCAAAGCAGCTTTGGTCAGAGGGCCTCACACTGATCTCAAGGGGAGGACATTTGAGATGGGGTCGCAATTCTTTTCAAAGGGCCCCTTTTCAACTTAAAAGGTCACAGACATTGCACCAGGCAGGACTTTATTGGTAGACATGACCTATGAAACTGTTAGTTAAGATTAATAAACATTTATGCTCCTCAAAGTATAGCTGGATGAGGCAAACTTTTCGGCTGATCCAATCTTACTTGCATACCCAAAACTGATAATTTGGGGATTTTAATTGCAGTTTATCCCCTTAGATAGAGGATGCAAAACTCAAAAGATTTTCAGTGACATGGCATCCCTAAACCAAATTACTCAAACTGCAAACTTGCAGGAGGGTTTCAGGCAATGAAGCAGAAGGTAGGCAATACCTTTTTAAGGTTTGTTAACCTGCAGAATTGATTACCTGTTCTTTTTCAAAACATTTCTAGTTCAAAATGCTAGTACCCTACTTATTGAAACATCAGATCACATGGCAGTCTCTTGTGTGTGCACTGTGGAAACACAAAACACGAATCACCCTAAAACCCCATTGAAGTTAAATAATTCCTTATTACAAGACACTGTCATGGCAGAAAAATGGGATCAACTATTAAAAGCGAGTTTCCATACTGGAAGCATATGACTCTTTCTTAGATTGGTGGCTTGAATCAAAACAGGACTTCAAGACCCTTTTTAAGCAAGCAGCTTGGAAGGACAGAAACAATGTTACTATTACTTGAAGTTAAGAAACCAGTTGCAAAACCGATTTCCTTAGACCATGAATGGAAAATAAATTTTAAAACACAAATAAAAATAAAAACACAAAAAATACAAAACAGAAATGATTCTGTATCAATATAATAGATATAGGAGTTTAAAACTGGAAGCACAGTTTGGCACGCAAGGTTAACAACCTACCTAGACATGTTTAAACGTTGTGCTGACACAGTGAAATCTACAAATGCAGACTCATTATCTGTCCCTGATGAGACTACACCCTCTACAAAACAAATAAAAATTCAGGCGAAGGCAGAGCAATACTTTCAGACATTATTCGAATTCTTCAGAAGCAAGCTGTAAAGAGTCATTTTAAGATGATTTAAATATTTTGCCCTTACCATCTTCTGTATCTCAACTAATGACAGCAGAAATAACTGTAGCTGAAGTAGAGATGGCTATTAAAAACTCAACCCCAACATAACACCTGGAATGGACGGACTCCTCCAAATTTTATAAAACCTTCCAGGCAAAGCTCACTTTTGAAATCCTCCAATATCCCCTTTAGTTTCACACAAGTCCTCATTATTCTCCTCCATAAAGAAGGAGATAGAACTGAAATCAAGAATTGGAGACCTATTAGCATCTTAAGGTGGACTGCAACATTTTATCAAATATTTTGGTTCTCAGATTGACTCAAGCCATGAAGAAATTAATTGTTCTGCACAATCGTGCACAATCTCAAATAGATCTATTTTTAATAATCTACATTTTTTAAGAGATTTAATGGAATTAGGTATTTCACAGAAGTGTAAAGATTTTCTGCTGGCATTAGACCAACAGAAGGCCTTTGACAGAGTCAATCATCCCTATCTTTTCAATATATTGAACAGATATGGCATCCCAGATCTATTTGTGTCATGGATAACTATTCTATACAAATCTGCTTATGGACAGCCTTTTATTAATGGGTACATTGGACAATAATTTCCCATCCTGAGGGGAGTATGGCAGAGCTGCCCCTTAGTCCCATTCTATATTTATTTGTAATCGACCCTTCATTAGGAAGATTCAGAGTACCACTGCCATTCCAGGAATTATTCTACCTATCTAACAGAATACAATAAAAATCTGTTCTTATGCAGATGATTTATGTTTATGGATTCAAAATACAGAGGGTGCAGCCCCTACGCAACATGCTATTTCAGAATATAGGAACACAGAAACACATAGACTTTGACGACAGATAAGGACCACTTGACCCACCTAGTTTCTAGTTAACCAACAGCCAGCTTCTTCCTACCCTTCACTATGATTGTCATATGTCTGTCAAATGCATTCTTGATTCCCCACTGTTTTGTAGCCATGACCTCCTCAGGAAGGTGATTCCATGCGTACCACCCTCTCCATGAAAAATTACTTTCTGTATTGCCCTAGCTGTCCCTCCTCTATCTTCAAACTGTGCCCTCTTGTTCTTGCACATCTCTTTCTCTCAAAGATGCTCCCATCTTGGACTTTGTTAATTCTCTTGAGGTACTTGAAAGTTTCTAGCATGCCCCCCCTTCTTTCCTCAAGGGTAGCATATTAAGCTCTTTCAGTCTCTCCTCATATGGCTTCTGTTGCAGACCCTGCCATTTTAGTTGCCCTCTCTGGACCGCCTCCATCCTGTCTATGTCCTTGCAGAGATGGGGTCTCCAGTACTGCACACAGTACTCCAAATGCTGTCTCACCAACTGTCTGTACAAAGGGATAACAACTTCCTGTTTTCTACTGGTAATGCCTCTTCCTATGCATTCCAATATCCTCCAGCCCACCTTACTGCCTTCTTACATTGTTTGCCTACTTTAAGGTCATCTGATATGACTACCCCGATGTCACTTTCCATTTTGTTGTTGCTAGTGCCCCCCATTGTGTACTCTCTTCCTGGGTTTTGTTTCCCAGGTGCATTACTTGCACTTCTTTGCATTGAATCCAAGCTGCCATACTTTTGACCATTCCTCCAGTCTTGCCAAGTCCCTCTCATCCTTTCCACCCCTCCCCGTGTATCAACCCAGTTGCAGATTTTGTGTCATCTCCAAAGAGGCATACTTTTCCTTCCAGCCCTCTGCAATATCTCCTCTAAAGACATTAAAGAGGATCGGTCCCAGTACTGAATCTCATGTACCCACTAGTAACCCCCATTTCTTCAGACTGTACTCTGTTTACTATTACCTCTATGTCCTGTTGGTCAGCCAATTTTTTACTCAGGCTATCACCCTGGGACCCACTCCCAGGGTGGCTAACTTGTTTATTAATCTTTGTGTGGGACTGTGTCAAATGCCTTGCTAAAGTCTAGGTAAGCCATATCTACAGCCATTCCCTGGTCTACTACTTTGGTCACTCAGTCAAAGAAATCTATTAGATTCATCTGGCATGACCTTCCTGCTGTGAATCCATGCTGCCTCAGGTCCTGTGCCCCACAGGCCTCTAGGTACTCAACAATCTCTTTCTTTCAGATGTGATTCCATCATTTTCCCTACCACTGATGTTAAACTAACAGGTATGTAGTCCTCTGCCTTGCTCCCACTTTTGTGAAGAGGAATCACATCTGCCTCCTCCAGTCCTCATGTACCACACCATCCTCTCATGACTTGTTAAAAGGGTAGTCAGTGACGTCCACTAGGCTCTCCTTAGTTCTTTTAGAATTCTGGGGTGAATCATCAGGCCCCATTGCTTTGTCCACTGTGAGATTCAGGAGTTCTCTCAGGACCCTTTCTTCTGTGAATGGACTGTTATCGACCCCCGCTGTTCAGAGTGCTTCTATTGCTTGGTTTGGTACCTCCTCCTACTCTTCTTTTGTGAATACTGAGCAAAAGTATTCATTCAGTATCTCTGCTTTCCACTGTCATTTCTCTACCCACCTCCCTCCCTTTGTTAAGCCTCACTATCCCTTCCTTGGTCTTCCTTTGCTCCCTGATGTACCTATAAAGGTATTATCCCTTCTTAACAGAGTTGGCTATCTTTTCCTCGGTTCAGGCCTTTGCTATTCTGACTGTCTTCTCCATTTCCTTCTGCTTTAACTGGCACCGTTCTCTGCCCTGCTCATTCTGTGATTCCTTATACTTCCTGAATGCTATCTTTTTCTCCCTAACCTTTCTCGCCACTCTTTGAGAACCATAGTGTTTTTTACTTCATTATGTTTTGTTTATTTGCTTCACACAAAGACTTGTTGCTTCTGTGATGCCAATTTTGATTTTTCTCCATTGTTCTTCTACCCTCCTTTCTGCTTATTTGCTAGTGCATTCCTTAGGCTCACCCATTTTGCCAAAATCAGCCTTCCTAAAGTCCAGTATTTTTATCTTTGTATGGCTTGACTCTACACATATGTTTATAATGAACCACACTGTTTGGTGGTCGCTAGTTCACAGTTGGCTCCACTTCAAATCTGTGATCCTCTCACCATCTCCATTTGAGAGTACCAGGTCTAAGACTGATCCTCCTAGTGGTTTCCAGCACTAGCTGTCTGAGGCATGTCCCTGCAGAGCATCAAGAATGGCCCTGCTCTTGGATGTGGCTACAGCACATGTGCTCCAGTTAACATCTGGCATATTCAGGTCCCCATCAACAAAATCTCCCTTTTCTGCCATTCTAAGGATGTCTTCTAACATTTCTTTGTCTATTTCCTCCCCTGAGATTGGGGTCTGTATGCAACCCCGTGTGGATTGTGGTGCCATTACCTGTCTCCAAGGTGACCCACAGTGCCTCCTCTCTTCCCTGTTTACCCTTCAGTTCGGTTGCTTTGATCCCTCTCTTAGGTAGAGAGCTCCTCCTCCTCCTCCCTCCTTTTACCCTCCCTGTCCCTCATGTAGATTGCATACCCTGGTATGCTTACATCCCAGTCATGGTTCCCTGTGTACCATGTTTCTGTGACTGCCACAATATCCAGTTGTCCCTCTTCCATCAATGCTGCTAAATTAGGAAGCTTATTACCCAGACTACTGGCATTGGTACTCATCACCCTCAATTTTTTTTATGGTCGTAGCTCTTTAGCCCCATCCCTGCCATTACTGTCTTTGGTGATTTCTTCATTTACCCCATCCTACTCCTATCAACCTCTCTACCTTGGTGTTTACCTCGTTGATGACCCTGTTTTGTGGGGAGGCTGAGAATTCCCTGCTCTCATCAGTGCCTCCCCACTTGGCTAGTTTAAAAGCTTGCCAATGAAGCATTAAGCCTATCACCTAGAGCATGCTTCTCTCCGGGACAGATGCAGACCATACTATTAAGGTTCATACTACTAAGTAAGTTCAAGAGCAAGAAGGCTGAAGCCCATACTGCTCTTATACTAAACCATTGAATAATAGGAGAGATCATATCCTGTACTTATCAGTTTATCCAGCGATATTTAAAATACTTTTGGTCTCACTTATAACAACGTGAAGTGGCAACTATTCCAAAGACCAGTGACTCAGAGCAAATAAGGTTTCAGCTAATATGAATAAATGATTTTCTTACTAACTGCAAGGAGTGACCCTAATGTCATAAGAATAGTTTTTATAGTTCAGACCTAATTCACATATAAGGTAGGGATCTTGAATAATATCATAAAGAAACATAAGGTCGCCTCTGAGATGATGAGTGGAGAGGGCATAAGTGTTAGGGACTCTAGTCTACTTTAATATGGTACTGTTTTAAGCCCAGAGATCTTTTCTGCAAATTTTCTTTGAACTTTTCTAGCAAATTTCCTTCTGATTTTTTTAAGGACACCAAAGCTGGCAAGCATACTCCAAGTCTAGTCTGGCATATGCCCTAAACAGTGGCAACAGTACCTCACAATTCCTGGATCTGATGTTTCGAGGATAGACCAGATTACTCTTTTGGTTTTGTTAATAATACCATGCACATGTTTGTTATGTGACAAATCGTCTGAAATTGTAATGACTTAATCCTTTCATCAGATGTTTTACAAGCAAAGAAACTGCCAAAGAATAAGCATAATATAAGTTTTTGCACCTAAATGCATCGCTTACATTTAGAAATATTTAGTGTCATACCCATTTGTTTACCCATGAGGAGCTGTGGTTTAAATCATTCTGAATAGTTATGGCTTGTGAAACAGATGCACATGAACCCCAGTTTTGACGTCATCAGCATATTTAGTCATAATAGATAAACAATCATGTGTTAAATCTGCTATAAATGCCTGGAAAAGGCAGCGGCCTAAAACGGAGCCCTGTGGCACATCACTTGACACACTACCCTTTATTGATTTCGACCCACTGATGATAACCTGTTGGGTCCAATCTTGTAATCAATTATTTATCCAATTAACAAGAAAGCTGTTGATATTAAGTTTGCAAAGTTTGCTAGTAAAGGCCCAGTGTGGCATAACGTCGAAAGCCTTGCTGAAATCAATGAATATGACGTCACAGGGTAATCTCTGTTCGAGAAGGGAGCTGATGTACTCATAGAAGCACATTAGGTTAGTTATACAACTTCTGCCACTTTTGAAACCATGCTGCTCTGGATAGTGATACATAGCTACATACATATGTAGATACATAGACAGTGTCAGCAGATAAGAGCCTATGGCCCACCTAGTCTGCCCATTTGAGTTTGTAACTTCAGTTTATGTTTTCCTAGAACTCTGTTGCTCCTTACTCCTGACCTCCAGAATTCCTTTATGTCTATCCCATGCATTCTTAAATCCGTGATTGTTTCAGCCCCACCACTTCCTCAAGCAGGTGTTCCACTTGTCCACCACCCGCTCTGTGAAGAAATTCTTCCTCACATTTCCTCTGAATCGTCCTCCTCCAGCTTCATCACATGCAGTCTAGTCCTGGAACATCTTTTCCACTTACAAATGGTGTTATTCCTGCACCTGTTCCTCCCTGTAAATACTTGTATGTCTCTATCATGTCCACTCTCTCCCTCCTCTCCTCCAGGGAGTACATATTCAATTCCTTCAACCTGTCCTCATAGGACTTGTGATGCAATCCTTGTACCATCTTTGTTGCCCTCCTCTGAACCTTCTCTACCCTGTCTATGTCCGTCTCCAGAACTGTACACTCGTTCCAGGTTGGGCCTCACTAGTGTCTTATAAGTGGAATCATGACCTCCCTTTTCCTGCTGGTGATGCCCTGCCTATGCATCCCAGCATCCTATTTGCTTTACCTGCTGCCTTGTGACACTGTTTCCCTACCTTGAGGTCATCAGAGATGATAACCCCAAGATCCCTTTCCTGCTTGGTGCATGCTATATCCTCACCCCCAAATGATATAATTGTGCCAGGGTTTTGTCTATATGCATTATCTTGCACTTCTTTGCATTGAATTTCAACTGCTAAACCCTGGCCATTCTTCAAGTTTCTGCAGGTCCTTCTCATTCTGTCTACCCTCTGGTGTGTCTACTCTGTTACAGAGCTTTGTGTCATCAGCGAACAGTGAAATTCTGTCTTCTAGGTCCTGCGTAATGTCACTGATGAAGATGTTGAATAGGACTGGTCCCAGCACTGATCCTGTGGTACCCCACTGGTCACTCTTCCTCTGTGGAGTGACAGCCATTTACCACCACCCTCTGTGTCCTGCCGCCGAGCCAGTTACCTACCCACCACACTACTGTCCTGCCCACACCCATATTCCCTAGTTTATGTAATAGTCTTCTATGTGGCACAGTGTCCAAAGGCCTTGCTGAAGTCCAGATAGGCCATGCCCACTGCCCTCCCCTGATCCACCTCCCTAGTCACCCAGTCAAAAATTCAATGAGGTTGGTCTGATATGACCTCCCCTGGTGGAGACCATGCTGTGGATCCAGCGGTCCATTGACTTAACCAGATGTTCCATAATCTCTCCTTCAGTAGTACTTCCATGATCTTCCCCACTACGAGGTGAGGCTGACTGGTCTGTAGTTCCCACTTCTTTTGTTTCCACTTTGTATAAGGGGACTACATCTGCTGTCCTCCAGTTTTTGGGTACCTCCCTGTTTCCAGTGATTGGCTAAACAGGATAGCCAGAGGTTCAGCCACCACCTCTCTGAGTTCTTTAAGGACTGTAGGGTGCACCCCATCTGGCCTCATTGCTTTATCAACTCTTTTTACTTCCAGTTCCTTCAGGACCCTTTCTCGTGTAAAGGGACTTGTGTCCATTTCTGCACCTTGTACTCCCTTCAGACCCATTACCTTCCTCTTCCTCAGTAAAGACTGAGCAGAAATACCTGTTCAGTATGTCAGCTTTACTGTTGTCATCCTCTGGTGGCCCCTATCCTCCCCCTTCAGTCTCACTATCCCTCCCTTTGACTTTCTTTTTCACTTATGTACCTGTAAAGGTTTTGTCCCTCTACCCACTAATTTTGCAATCTGCTCTTCTGTCTGAGCTTTGGCTTCCCTTACTGACCTCCCTGCCTCCTTTGCTTCTCCTGGTACTTCTCCCTATCCCCTTCTGCCTGTGTCTTTTTGTATTGCCTGAATGCAATCTCTTTGGCTTTCCCTTTCTTTGCTACCTCTTTGGAAAACCATAATGGCCTCCTCTTCCTTTTCCTCTTGCTAACCTGCTTAATGCATAATTCTGTTGCTCTTGTAATCCCCATTTAAAATGGCCCACTGTTTCTCAACCCCTGATTCCTGCCCCATTCCCTTAATGCCTCTTTCAAGTATCTCCCCATTTTCCCAAATGTCCCCCTAAAATCCAGGATCGTGTTTTTGTGTGTGTTTGGTTCTGCTCCTTCTGTGACTTCAAACCACAATGACTGGTGGTCACTGTTCCCCAGGTGCTCCCCATGGTTACCCCCCATCACACTGTCCCTGTTTGTGAGCACAAGGTCCAGTATTGCCTTCTACCAAGTTGGTTCCATGACCAGTTGCTTGAGGAAGGCACCCTGAAGGAGTCCAGGATAAATCTGCTCCTAGTTGATGCTGCTGCTGGGATGCTCCAGTCCACGTCTGGAATATTGAATTCTCCAACCAGTACTACTTCACCTTGTCTGCCATCCTTTGGATGGCTAGCATCAACTCCTATCTGTTTCTTCCTCCTGGGCTGGTGGTCTAGAGAACACACCTGTGCGGATGGCTGGCCCCATTTCCTTTCCAGCTTAACCCACAGTATTTCTTCCCATTTGTTCCTCCTGGATCTCTTGTGGCCCTTATGTCATTTTTCACATACAGTGTCACTCTTCCTCCCTTTCTACCTGCCGGTCTCTTCTGAATATGTTGTAGCCAGGAATAGCCATCTCCAGTCATGGTTATCATTACACCAGGTTTCTGGGATGGCCACAATGTCCAGGTCTGACTGCACCATGACAGCCTCCAGATCTTCCATCTTGTTGCTAAGGCTCCTGGCATTGGCACACATGGCTTTCCATGATTTTACCTCCCTAGACTGTTTAGCTGTTCTACCCAGCCCCTTCCCTGGTTGTTCTTTATCCCTGGTTCTCCTTGCTGTCTGCCCTTCTGCTGATTTTTGCAACTGTTCTGCCTATCCACCTCTTGGGCACTAATCTCCATCTTTTGCATATGATTATTAAGAGTAGGTGAGATCATATCTTTAATAAGACTCTCTAAGAGTTTGCATACCAAGGATGTCAAGCTTATGGGCCAATAGTTTTCCCAGTTATTTTTCGGACCTTTTTGTGAATGGAACAACATTAACTTCCTTCCAATCATGTGGGACATAATTTTCAGCAAGGAAATGTTTGAACATTATTTTTAAGGGCTCGATAATAGTATCTGCTAGAAAGAGTAATAGGCGACCTGCTATATTGTCTGGACCTTGACTGTATTTACCTTTGAATGTTAATAGCTTTTTCTTTATGATATCTTTGGTGAATAAAATGGGAGGTCATTGTCATTATTAAGTATTGTAGAATTAGATTTATTTTGAGGTCCGTTTATAATTCTTTATTAAATAAATCAGCCATGATTTTAGAGTCATGAATAAGAACATTACTTTTAAGTAATGGACCCACTTGACATATGGGTTTCTTCAGCGAATTAATATATAAATAGAAATGTTTACTGTTGGTCTTTTTTGCATAACTAGCAAATTATATTCCTACCTGGATTTGGCCTTTTGATCATATTTTCACATTTCTTTTTGAATTTGTATATATATATATATATATATATATATATATCAATTAATGTATATTTATTTTAAGGTAAATATTATATTTTCATGTTTTAACCTAATAATTATTTTTATGGAATGATTCATCCATTTAGGTGTCCTTTATATAATTTGTGTTTTTGTGTTTAGATGGAATAAATGCATCTCTTAAATGGCAGATAATATCTTTGAAATTTTCCCAACAGTGTTCCAGGGTAGAATTTAATAAAGCTGTCTCCCAATTAATTTCACTAATAACATGTTTTACAGTAGTTAAATCTGCTCTGTCATATAAATATACAATTGTGGGATTAGGGTTGTATGTGTAATTTTAATGATCTTAAAGGAGATAGTATTATGATCACTGTTCCCAATAGGATCACTGTTATTAATGTTATCAATCATCAGGTCATCATCACTAAAAACAAGATCCACGATAGTCTCTCCTCTAGTTGGAGTTAATATACTCTGCTTGAGGCCTAACTGGGAACATATGTTCAGCAGTTTATTCCCATGTTGATATTGGCTCTGAGATTAAGCCAGTCAATTTCACCCAAATTGAAATCATCAATAACAACAATACTGCTTAATGCCTTAGCCTGTTCCATTTCACATAGTATGGCTTCTAATATATTCATAGATGAATTAGAGGACGGTAACAGGAACCAAAAATAAGAACATAAGAGGAAGGGTAACTTGACCCAAATAGTTTCTGTTTGTTTGTCATGAGTTTTATACTGTTAGTAATATCTATTGAATTTAATTGGCTATTGACAAATAAGGCAACCCCACCACCTTTCCTGTTTGTCCTATTAAGTTCTGTAATGGAGAAACCAGGTATATTAGTTTCCATAGAGACTTGTCATCTCCCCACGTTTCATAGATCGATATGACATCAATATTATCTTGGCAGATTCTACACTTTAATTCATCCAATTTGTGGTTCAAGCACCTGCATTGAAGCTCAAGTGATGTAATTGATGGCTCTTAATTTACTGTTGATTGCAGGTTTTAGAGATGATGACATATCAATCATCTCCCCACAGCTTAGTTAAAATGACTATTAATGACTGATAGGAACTGTTTCCCAAAATAGCGTTTCTGCATCTGCTTAGTGTAAACCATCAATACAGTATACCTCCTTGCGGTTTCAAACTCTTCTCAATGGGTTATGCAGGTAATGTTTTGTTGCAACTCCATTTCTGAAGCCATTCATTTATGATTTTCATTTTTGTTAATCAATGGTGAGTAACGGGGATGGTGAGAATTTCAGACAAGCAAATGTCAAACCCAATATCAACCAACTTGTTAGTCATTGCAATGAAATCTTTTTAATTTCTTCAGCAGAGTCTCAAAGGATGTTATTTGTCCTACATTTATAAGTGCAATGGGGTTAATACCACAGTCCTTCATAATATTAGTCATCATTTTGGTAAGATCTGATATCCTGGCACCACTATAGCTGGAACTAGTCCTATTAGCTTTATCAGGGTTGCATATTGACCTGTCTAAATGTTTGGTAATAGAATCACCTAATACATAAATCTGTTGTTGGCAAGGAACATCAAGTAAACAGGGACCTCTAGATGGAGCTTGACTTGTTAGGTAAGTTGAAAGGTCAATGGTGGTCCCTCACCTATTTCTGAGTTGCTAAGGTGGGGGTAGGAGTAGAACCTGAAGTAGTGGTGCAAGCTGGGTCACTAGAAACCATAATTAAAATGGGGCATCTACATTAATATCTGTAGTATCTGAGGAGAGAGTATAAGGGGTCAAATCTATTGTATAACTGGGCGCTAAACAGTTGAGCCTTTCTACCCTTTCTCATGCTGTGGTGCATTGCACTCTGTACCATTTGTCATCATTATTACAGTCATCATCGGAATTACAATCATCTTCCCTTGCTCTTTTTTGGTTTATCAGACAGAGTTGGGAACAGTGTTTGTTGTAATATATCAGTATCCTCCTGGGAGCTATGATCTGAGTTATGAGGTGGTGGGTATTATAACACTCTCAGAAACCAGGGCGTTGTTTGAACCATTAAATTGTAGTGTGTTAGTAGCATTAAAACATTTGTGCACTTCCGATTGGCTATTTTCGAGCACTGCTAAATGTAAATTAAAACAGCCAATAACATGCTGTAGTTCACTGATTTCAAACATTTACTGCACGTAAGATTGTGTTGGGAGAGCTCCTGATGTTAATACATACATTTTGCACACAGTGCATTGTAAATCAATAATCCCAGTTGATGTAAGAATAGTTGAGTGATTACTTGTAGAAGGGATAGGGCTTCCATCTTGTTTATATTAAATAAAATACAAATGCAAGTTCAATTTAACAGTCTAACATACAATCTAAGCGTAACACCAAGAGTGAGACCTACTTACTGATTTGTGGAAAATGGCACATGTCGGGAAAATGCGCATATATGGTGGCCCTCTAACCCTCTGAACCCTCTGGACACTCTAGCCATGCGCAGATGCACATGTCTTGGCATGCGTCTCCATGTGCTGACCCTGCTCGTGCTCGCTCTACTCACAGAGGGCTAGATATTAATATCACGTGACCCAGAAGTGCTACACTGGGTCACGATCCCCAGAGTCAAATAAACACACTAAATAGTTTTAAATAATGCTCCAAACACTACCTAGTGCTCAATATCACACCAGAGTGCCCTGGTTGCAATAGCAGTTAAAACTGCTAAGCACAAGCAATATTGCAGGGTTTTATTTAACTAAAATTGATTAGCGTTGCTCATAAAAGTGCTTATACATTGTGAAAATGCATAGCTCTTGCCTCACTGTGTTTATCAAACATAACACTTCAAGAATACCTATATAAATACTTTAGTATTGTCCCAAGAAAAAAAACTGCTAATCAATTATTTAAACCCTATATTGTAGTTCTCCCTGAAGTTAAAGGACTACAAGCCCTGCAAATAGCTTCCTGGTTGAGCTGCTTCAATGTCTGCATTAAAAAAAATGAGAGTTTTCTTTGGCACAACACTACTGGCTCCTGTACTGTCACACACCCTCTTGCCAGTATAGGTGTGCATCCCTCCAGGTGGAGCCCAGTACCAAATGAAGCCAAACCCTGTGCTCCACACCAGTTTTTCAACCATTCATTGAATCGCATGAGTGTGTAGTACCCCAGCCTCACCCCGGGTATATAGACAGGCAGTACCTCTGAGAAGGTTACCAACGTGCTACTTGGACTAAGGCCCTCCCCAACTCCACAAACTCCCCTGCACTGCTCTGATCCCATGCCCAGCAAAGTCATTTGTCCCTAGGTGGACAATGATGTCCAGCTCCCTCCCATGCAGATGCTCTTGCAATCCTGAGGATTCACTTCCTGTCCCTCAGAGCCATGGCTCGGGCAGGCACCTTATCTTCCTCTCCACTTTTCCCCCAGTTCTACCCCTAATAACTGAGTCCCCCACAAGGGAGCTGCTTCCTTCCCCTGTGGTGTCCCGTTGCACCCTCCTGTGGGCTTTCCTTGTGGCAGTTCCCAGCAGCATCCTTGGTCTCCAGTGCAGGTGCCTCCAAAGGGAAACTATTCTCTACCAGTACAGCAAAGGAATTGTGGAGAGGTGCAACTGGAGGGATGCACTCTGTTCTACCACCCTCACCCTCACTGAGCCCACCATGGTCCAACTGCTCCTCTTTCCTGACAATCTCTGAGGCAGCGGTGGTGGCCCTGGTGTTCCCTGATTGGGGAAGGTTTCCCACTCCTGTCCAGTTCGGCCTGGAGATGGGCAACCTCCTCCCTCAGAGCAGAGAGTTGACTGCAAATAGGGTAACATCACAGCCTCCAGAATGTCAGCCCCTATTTCAGGTGTAAAACTAAACTATGATAAAGTTGAGCCTGCCAGATTAACCCAGACTTATGTACTCCCAGAGAAAACCTCTATTGCAAACATACCTTTAAGTACAGGCCCCATTAAAATATTAGGAATTACCTTTGGCACACAAGATGTGACTCCACGAAGTCACTGAGCAGCAGGCTGGCCCCGAAACCCCTCTCGGAGAGAGGAGATGAGTTCTCCAGATGCTCAATCCTCTCTCCCCACCAACCCACAATGGCCCGGCTCATTCCCTCAACCCGGGTCACTGGCATTGTGCGAAGTGTGGTGTCTAGCGCCAACCTCAGTGCCACCGGCCAGCCCAGCACATGGTTCTTAAACCTTTAACCTAAGTATAATATAGGATGATAGCCTGTTTTAGTTAAATGATTTCTTTTCCTTTCTGTCCTTTTGCCAGAAAATTAAAGTTTTGTTTTCTTTTGTTTACATGACAACGGCAGTTATTTTTTAAAACAGGCCTGTCATGTTTCCGCTAGATGTATTACTGAAAAGGTTTTTTTTTTTTGCATACTTAATATTTTTGTTAAAAGCCTGGTTTCTTGTAAATTGATTCCTTTTCAACTCAACAAATTCCACACTAATGGGGAGGTGTTGGGTAGTATGAATGAAATACTTATTTGATTTGCTTAAGATTTGTACATGATTTTCACGTGAATGTAATGTGCTGCAAGTTGTTTTGTTTTGATTATCTTAATAAAAATCACCCTACTCTTTTCAAGAAGTGTCATGGGATCTTTAACGCTCACCTGAACAACCAGATGGGATCTCAATTTAATGTCTCATCCGAAAGACAGCACCTCAGGAGTGCAGCATCCCCATCATGCTGCACCACAGTGTTAGTATTGGGATTTACCCCAAGTACCTGTGTGGGCAAGAACCTACAACCTTTCGATCTTTCAGCTTCAGAGGCAAGAGTGCAACCTGCTGAGCCACTAACACTGATGCAAATTTTCTCTGTGCATATGCTATTTTGTTTAGAATCCAACAGTTTTTCCCTGCTATCTAAGTGAAGCAATGTCTGGACCACAAAATATTTCCACACTTTGTTGTATAAATATTTCCGACCAGGCGTGATAGTAAATGTGACAGCTGGGGAAATCCATATGTTCACACATAACATAGTCCAAAGACTTATAATTGCTAAAACGGGAGAACAAATGAGGTACTGTACAAAAAATAAACTGTAAAGTGTGAATGCTTGGAGTTGTGATCAAGGCAATTTGAGGGAAACAAACCTTAGGGATTTAAAAAGAGGCAAACAACTTTGATTTCCCTAAAACATGGATCTGATTGAAGAAAACCTTACTTCTGTGAACACGTAAGTTTGGCCTGTGTGCATACCACATCTATGATATGATATTGTTGTGATAGTGTAGCACTGAGTGTGGCTTTTAAAAGGAAGGTACCAAATCTAAACTGTTCACAAGCAAACCCTCCCACCTGAATCCACTAGCAGCAGATTTCAAGGTCAAAGAGATGTTCTCATTGTGAGATAAACAGTGACGCAAAATAAATAGAATGAAAATAGTAGGACATAATATGGATGTATTTATTATCTAAATCACAATATATGATATTGGATCAAATTGAGGAAATCAGGAGACCGATTTTAATGAACTGCAGGGCACGGAAGAGTAATATAAAGCCCATGGTGTCCCAAAATAACTTAGAGATACATGGACTAGCACTCCATATCTAGTCCATATGTAAAGAGACCCATATAACAGATTGAATAACCACAAGGATATATACAAAATTTGAAACCTGAGGAAAAGGGGCATTATCACTTAAAAGAATTGTCAGCTTATTGGCTTCAATCCTATATTTCCAGATGATTTTCATGCTGCCCATTACTCTAGTCTCTGTGTAGCTCATGTAACACATATACAATTCTCATTTACTTTTTGAAAACAGGAGATGATATTGCCCTCTCTCCAATGTCTCGTATTTGGGAACCCATTTCTCCCTATTTCATTAACATGGGTAGAGCTGATTAATTAAATTAAAACCAGAACTTACATTTCTATTTTTCCAGTTCTTCCATTGTACAGTTCTGGCTTTTAGGTGCCGCAACCTCCACACCTACCACCTCTTTTGAGGATTATATTGTGAGATTTTTCAAAGCTATACTAGATCACAGCACTCCCTATCGTGAAGTGTATATTGAAGTACAGTAATTAGAATTTCTCAGGGAATACATTTCACAGAATATTCTGTTATGTATGTCCTCAGTTGTGACAATAGTACATGCAGTGAAGTAAAAAGTTCCCAGTGTTGTGCTGGGGAGACTGATGATCGATGCTTTTATTCTTGAGAATAAAACATGTACATGAAGTATAAAACCATCATATACTATAGCAGTAACCTTTTAAACTAAGTGAAATATTCATACTTCATGTACATTTTGTAAAGGATTCCTTTGTGGCAAGTTTGAGAACCCTTTATGGCAAGTTTAACTTTTAATTTGGATATATTTTGAAAGACTGAAATTCAGTAACCCAAACTCTGCAAGACCAAGTTCAGGAGATTGATTTTCAGTATCCTGCAAGGAACTTACATGTAATGTGGGAGCTATGCCCCCTGCACCTCTCCCCACACCCCAGAACTTAAAGAACTAACTCCAAGGGCAGCAGACCTCAGAGTAAAAATAAATAGTTATGGGGGAACAGAACTCGGTATACCTAGACCATGCTGCGAGCTGCTAATGGCTTAGACCTCCATGCCATGGGAGCAGCTCAGCCAGCTTCCACATTTTTAGTCCCTTGTGGTGCCTAACTAGGGTAAGGCAGCAGTTCATCACATCCACTATCGTACCCCTGTCAGCATCGGCTTTCTTCCTGTCAGGCATATGGGTGTTGGGAGACTGAACCCAGTCCCGTCAGTTTTAGGATTCTGAGTTTCAGTCTCCTAGTAGATACCTTTCATTTAACATAACTAATTGTTAATTATATAGAGCATAATGGCTTGTGAGCTTTATAACAAGGTTTTACCCCCAAGGTGTGGGATGTTACATAAACCCTGCGAGCAAATCTCAAGGGATTCATACAGGCATCCCACACTGAGGTGTGTGTAAAATCTGAGTTTTATTTATTTTTATTTGGAAAATGTTTCACCAGAAAAGACAACATGAGTTGTAAACAGCTCATTTCAGAAGCATCCTGGGTGAGGGTACAAAATTGGGAGAACAGGCAAACACATAGCAACAATACAAGTACAATGACTAAAACAAAACAGTGTAGAACAATTACAGAGCAGAAATAACCCAGACCAACCGGCCAGGGTAAACAAAACCGTGTTTGGATATAACGTACATTGCAATAACCAAAGAGCAGGTGATCCAATAGCGTAAAGGTTAGAGGATGGATAACACATTTGAAGTTGCTAGAAGTAGTAGGCTGAGCACACAATTGAAGTGCTATTGTATACCCAAGGGAGTGCAGTTATAAGACAAGTGGGGAAGTGGACAGGTGAGAGTTTTACACCCCCACCCAGCCTTTATTTTATATAATTGCTGTCGATCAAGCCACCACAGCAATTATATAAAATAATACCGCTTACCTGTTCAGCTGCAGTCTCAACTGGCTTATGTGCGGTCTGTGGCTGGTGAGTCTTTTCTTTCTTTTTCTTTTATAATTTGTAAGATGCCTTTGCAGTCCTTAATCAAATGTGGGATCCATGGTTACAGTTATTTATGTTTTTTAAACAGTCTACCTACCGCCGACTGAGCAGTGGCGGACTGACGATGCAATTTTCTGTGTGACGCCAGTTGGCATGTGCAGACTGAGGGAACCCAGCGCATGTCAATCAATCAATCGATCGATCAAAATCTTTATTTAGCCAGGGGGCACCATTGAGCAAGGCTCATTTGCAAGGTGGACCTCGTCATGAATACATCAAAGTACAGTACAGAAGCAGGTATACAAAAGCAATAATATAAAAGGAAGAAAAAGTACTGTATATACAGTGTATACAGTACAGTACAAGGTTGAAATAAATAAAAAAAATAGCATTATTTTACAATTGAAGAAGTCAGCAGATGTACAATCAACCATGGGCATACAGGGGTTATAAGCAGAGATCTTTTGAGTGAGGCAGCCAGCAACTACACATATAGGGGAAAGAGGCCATGTATGGGGTGGCAGGTTAGAGAGGTAGAAGAGGGGGATATATTGCCGATGACTTGGGAAAATTGGGCTAAAACCACAGAACATGACGATGGCTGTCGGTACTTGTTTATTATGATAATGATGGAGGAGGGTAGATAATTGGGACACTACTATGGATGGGGTGGGACTTTAGCCAGGTTGGAGCGGACTGGGAAGGGTGGGTGCAGGAAGAGTTAATAGGGAAAGAGTGAGACCAGGGGTAGAAACATGACTAGCATCAGGATGGAAAGGGGAGTTGTGGAATTAGTGGGCTAGCGGTGAGGAAAACATTTGCAAGGTGCTTTCATGTAGCAATCGGAGAGTGCCTTGAAGATATTCAGGCTAACAGGGCAGCTCAGCTTCAAGTTCCTTTGTAAACTGCTCCACAATGTGGGTAAAGAGAAGCTTACAGCAGCTTTGCTGAAACAAGTTTTGACCCTTGGAACTTGGAGGGCAATTAGGAATAGCTCCTTAGAGCATAGGCGCCAACACACTCTGGGGAATACAATCTGAGACATATGAGGGGAGTTTGTTGGTCACCGCCTGAAAGCCCATAGGGCTGTGTTTCTATTCTTCTATAGTGAAGGGAAGTCCAGCCTAACAATGAGTACAGGAGCAGTGGTGTGTGAAAAGTGGAAGGCCAGTAATGAACCTGATAGCTCTGTGGTAGAGGGTGTCCAACTTAGCCAGTGCAGAGGCAGTGCAGTGGCTGTAGAGCAGGTCCTGTAATCTATTAAAGATAGGAAGGTAGCTTGAACCAGTTGAATCTTGGCCTCCTTTGTGAGCAGGTGGTTAATTCTGTAGAATAGTCCTAATCTTTGCCTTTAGTTTCTCTGTAGTTCTTCTAGATGGTCATGAAGGAAGGTTTATGATCGAGCCAAACTCCTAGATATTTGAATTTAGCTACATACTCTAGTGTTTCTCCAAGAACAGTGATAACTTTCAGGGATAGCCCCCCCAGCAGGAATTGCTGCATGCAAGGAGGGGAGAAGAGCATGGCTTTTGTCTTTTCGTGATAGCAAAAGCTTTTTGTTTATGAGCTGGTATTGTAGAAAGTTAAATTCAGCTTAGAGGTCTTCACAGGCTGCTTCCGGCATGGGATGACTCAAGTACAGTACAGTGTCATCCGCAATAAGTGGATGTGGCTTTTTGATGGGGTCATTGATGTTGTAATGTAGACTGCAAGAGGAGGGGACCAAGGATAGAGCCCTGGGGCACGCCTCAGCATAGGTTTTAATGGAGAAAGATCACCTTCAGCTTTAACCTGCTATTTCCATTCTCTGAGGTAGTCTGCAAACCAGCACACAGATTTATGGTCCAGACCTAAGGTGCTTAGGGAGGAAAGAAGCAGGCTGTGATCGACTGTGTCGAATGCCTTACTAAGATCCAAGAAAACGACACAGACATGCTTTGTTGTCAAGGTCTAGGAGCCAATCATTGGTCACCTTAGCGAGGGTTGTTATGGTGCTGTTCTTGCTCTGAATCCAGACTGAACCGGGTTTAATAGGCTTCTGGATTTTAAGTATACCCCTAGCTGGCCACACACTATTTTTCTAGTAATTTAGACAGGATGGGGAGAGAGATCGGTCTGTAATTATTTAGATCGAGGGGTTACCTGCTTTTAATAGATGGATGACATGGGCTATTTTCCGTTGAGGGGAGGCTACACTGGGAGAGTGACATGTTGAATAGGTGGGTGATTGGCACCGCAAGCACATGGTAGGCACATTTCAGATAGTATGTTCATCTTTATAACCAGCTGGTTATAATGGCAAAATTACAACTGGGTTTCCTATGGGAAAAATGTGGACCAGTAACTATATATAGAATAATATATGGGGTGGTGTTTATAACAGGAATTGTACACACACCTGAGGTGTTGGATGCCACACAAACCCTGGTGTGTGTAAAATTTGAGTTTCTGCACCTATATATTATTTTATATAATTGCTGGTTTTCCTTTTCATCACAGCAATTATATACTGTAAAATAAGAGACGTTTGTGTGTGGCCATGGTCCGGTTAGGTTTCAGTGCAGTCTGCAGTTGCCTTTATTTATTTATTTAAATGTTTAATTTATTTATTTTGGTTTCCTGCCAAAAGTTATTTTTTTCCCAGCTGTTGATTTTGTTTTTAAAATAACTTACCGCAGTCCAAGTGGTGGTTCAGTCTCTTAGGGCAAGTCATAAACACTCCTTATAATAGCAAATTATGCCACGGGTTTCCCTACGAAAAAGGGAAAGCCAATTACTATTAAATAATTACAATTTCCTTAAAAACTAATTAATATTTTTAAACAAATAACCCAAAAGGACCTATTCTTATAGGAACCTACAAAACCTGTAAGTTCCATAGTTCAACTCTTTCGCATTTTTGAGCTATCTGAGAGCAAAATTTATGCTGTAAATTGGAAAAAATAAACGTAATTGCAGGTCTTAATAATTCCAGAAGTACAAAAGGTAGTCTCATGAAAGTTGGAGGGATATAGGACCAAAAGACTGAGAAGGCACATACCAACTTTTACAGTCCTATGCTAACACAGCCAAGATAGAAGTCTCTGAAAATGGCCATTTATAATGAAACACCAGTCTAACCCTAATATACATGATATACAGGCCTGTATAATGTGTGTGAAGATATATTTATATATCTACCTTTCTACTCTATCTATCTGTCTATCTATCTATCTATCTATCTATCTATCTATCTATCTATCTATCTATCTATCTATCAATATATATTATACAAGCATGATAGTGCCTGTGTATTAGGGTGAAGTAAGTACTTTAGCGTTAAACCCCAATTTGTGCAATCTTAATAACTTTGCCACTGTCCAGCCAATTTACATAAGATTTGGAAAGCTCAGCCTTTGTGCCAGGATCTCTCAATGCTGAAAATTTCATAGATCGGTTTAGTGGGGGCAAAGTTACAGAGATGCAAAATGTAAAAGCTCCATTTTTAAGACTTTTTTTTTTACTCTCAATAACTGAAAAATATATAAGATTTGAAACCTGAAACTTTCAGGTTTGATAGAGTTTGGCCCAAGGTATGTGCTTTTGTGTTTTTGCCTCACAGTTTGGCAGTTTTAAATTATTTAAGAAAAAATTCCATTTGTGAGCATGTGCAGTTCAAAAATCAACTTTCTATGGATAGCTGCTTTTTCACGAAAGTATAATATCCTGTTATCATATTTTGTTATGTGTGTCATATCATATACTGTGATGTGTTATATAGCACAATACATGTATGTGTTATACACATAACAGAAAAGTTGTTTTTATTTTGTAATAGTTTAGTGAACATGTTCTGGCATTACTACCCCCCACTGCTACAATCGACATTCTATAGATAGTTGAATTTGACAACAGCTGGTTACATTATATGACACAGCTGTTGTTTCGAACCAACAACAGCTGTGTTATATGGCAACCTCTGCTGTGTCATGACTAGTATGTCAGGGATGGGACTACTGTCACCCTCCATACTGACTGTGTTGTGCCTTAAACTATCTGCACACCAGGGGACCCAGTCCCTGTAGCAGTGTATTTATTTATTATTTACTTATTTATTTATATCAGGGGGTTTTGTATATCCCGACATTGGGATGCCCACTCCCATTGTCAAATGGTTCTTCCTCCACTGCCTTATCTGCACAATGAAGGGCCCAGTCCCGTGGCAGTGTATTTATTTATTTATTTATTTATATCGGGGTTTTGTATATCCGACATTAGGATGCCCACTCCCATTGTCAAATTATTCTTCCTCCACTACCCTATCTGCACAATGAAGGGCCCAATTCCGGTGGCATTTTATTTATTTATTTTTGTATAATCCAATACTGGATGCCCACCACCGTGGAGATCCCCCACAGACCATTGTTTTATTTTAATAATACTTGCTAACATCAGGGGCCCAATTCCTGTGTCAGCATTTACAAGACCTCAGCAGTGTTGGACACTGTGAAGCCCACCCAGTGTCCTGAAATAGTTTATTATTTTCTCGGTTACTGTAAAAAGAAAAAAAGTTCCAGACAGCTTTTTTTTAACCTGAAATAAAGAAAATGGTCCCTTGTGATCACTGCCATCCCCATCCCCATCCCGACCCTTCCACTGAGCACCCACCACCCCACACACCCCTATACTTACCTGCTGAGATTATACACTGTCATCCTCTGTGGACTGAGACATGTCTGCACTCTTCAAAGCGCAACTGTAAGCGATGAATAAAGATAAGCACTGTATAATGTATTTCTGTGGTGTTTTGAACTTATGTTCATAATTTTGCCATCTTTAGGAATTTTTTCACCAAATTTTCAACATAACCTTTTGGGACCCCACCTCATGAACACTGGCAGAGTCATTCCATTAATCGGTCCAAGAAGATGATTTTATGGTTGTTAGTGAAATCACCGCTTGGGACTGAACAATGAAATTTCACCACCAGTGTTATGAAGTGGGTCCCAAAGATACTGTTGAAAATTTGTGAAAAAATTCCTAAAAATGACCAGGTTATGAGTATTCACTGAAATTTTTCTACGCACTCACATTACTTTGGTAATTTCAATACTTTAACTCCAAATTTTCCAACATAGCCATTTTCACACACCACCTCATGAACAGTACAGCTGTCATTTTCACATCCTGGCTGAAACATGTTTTTGCACCTGTGGCATAGAATGGCGCTCAGCAGAGTTTTAAAATGTTCGCCACCGGTTTATGCGCGGTGGGGTCATAAGAAGACTATGTTGAACATTTGGGTCAAAATACTAAAAACAAATAATTTATTAAGTAGCGTTGTTTGCAGGGATGTCTGTTTTTTTTCTTTTTTATTTATTACAACCTCAGAAGTATCTTTGAGTCTTATACTCATTTATGAAAGTTCCAGGTCAAGTAAACAGAAGACAATACAAATATCATATTGATCCATAGTTTCCCATTAGGCAGATAGTAAGCAGATGGAGGGTATACATAATATGCATGGGTGACCAGGAAGGTACAATACACATAGGTGACCGCAAGGTCAACAATTAGATTACCAAAACATTATATCACAATGTGGTTGATGAAAGCCAGGATTTGTTTAAGGAAGCAGTCCTGTTGTCAGAGTATTAAAGGAAAGTGCAATAAGTGCTGTTGAAGTTAAGTAGGATCCAGCAGGGTATATGCAAGAGGGAAGACAGCAGGGTAATTGTGGGAGAGAGGGGCGGGCAGGAGGGTGGAGAGGAAGGGAGAGAGGTGCTCACACTGGGGAAGATAGGGAAGGGAGGTGCCAAGAAAGGGGTGATAGAAATAGAGTTTGTAGGGGGAGGTAGAGGGAGCAAGAGATATGAAGTAGGTTGGTGGAGGCAGAGCGAGTAGGAGAGCAAGCGATGGAGGGCTGGGTCTGGTGGCATGGGTTGGCAGGACTGGAGTGGGCAGGAGGAGAGGAGGCGGAGGTCAAATGGGGTGGCAGGTAGGGAGTTAGAGAGTGGGTGGCGTGGGGAAGGTAAGGAGGAAACAGGGAGTGGTCAGTTAACAGTCAAGTTGGGTATGTGTGGGGTAAGAAAAGTGTGGGAGATCAGGTGGGGCAGTAGGGGCAGCAGGGGAGAACTGTGTGGGCACTTTGCAGTCCAACAGCATAGGTGTGGGGGTGCGAAGGCATGGGGACTGGGTGGGGCAGGAGGGGCAGCAGGAGGGTGATTGAGAAGGCAGGGGAACAATGGGGACAGTACTAAATAATTGAGGAGGTGTGAGAATTAGGGAAGGTGAGAGGAAAGGTAGACTGGGGGGTTAGATGTAGCAGTCACAAATACTATCCCTGCAAGCGACGCTCTAAGCTTGGTTTTAAAAGGGCCAAGTCTGGTTGCATTTTGTAGCTCAGCACTGAGAGAGTTTAGCCAGGTTGGTGCACTGTATTCAAAGGACCATTGCCTAGGGATATCCTACGGAAGGGATTTTAAGGTGAGGTCATTTAAGCCTCTGTATGCCTTGCTGAGTTGGAGCATTTGAGGAGGTTCTGAACTTCAGGGGACTAGACTCAGTAAGGATTTTTAGAATACAGGCAGGTTTGATAGCAAATGCGACTGTCTAGGTTAAGCCAAAGGGTCTGGGCATAAAGCCTCGCGAGGTGTGGATTAGGTGGTGCTCCCCAGAACAAGTCTACATGCTTTGTTTAGGGTTGTTTTAATTCTTTTGAGTGCAGTGGAGTTGCAACATCATAAACCACAGGATCATAGTCAATTATCATCAGGACCACACTTCAGACAGCTAGTTTCAGGACATCAAGAGTAAAACACCACTTGTTTCTGTAGATTTGTCCTAGTTTCACATTTGCTCCTGGCAACCAGGTCTATATGTGGTATATAGGATAGCGTTGAGTCTAGTGTTACTCCTAGGTATTTGGAATTGGGTTACAGGTTCAAGGGGAGCTTTCACTATTTAAAATGTGGGGTTGGTAGTTCCTTATGCCTGCTATGTGTCAAAAGAGAAGACCATAGTCTTGTTTTTTTTATAGTTTAGGACTGGCCTAGAGTCCTTGAACCATTGTTGCACCACTGGGGAACATGCTGCCTTACTGTGCCAGTGAGCTGAGTTCGAGTGTGAACTCAGTGAGCCGGTTTAATAGGACAAGGCTGATGGGGAAGGTGCTGCAGAATGCAGCTCCAGCTCTAGCATGGGTAGGGATCGAGCAGTGTTTTGGCATGGATGCCACACACTGTGGTGCATCAGGGAGCCTTACCCACAAGATATCGACATGCATGCTGGGTCGTGCTGGGCCCAGGCACTGGGTCAGAGACTGTCTCCAGATTGTATTTATCTCATTTTGCACAGATCCCAAAATAACCTGCGCAAATTCTGATACAATTCCACTATCAGAAAAAGAAGGAAAATTCATTGCAAAAACACATTAATGCAGACATTAAGGTTGTAGAACACAAAGCAAACAAAAAGGGAAATGAAAACATTAGGAATTTGGGTCTCCAGAGTATTAGCAAATCAGTGGTGGGGCCTTACTTGGGGTTGTCAACCCAATGCCCACCCCTCCCTAATCAGACAAGCAAATGTGATGTCTTCATGCAGGGCCCTTAGGGCTCTGAGTGAAGAAAGCTGCAACAGATTATGTTCATAAGTTCATAGGTTCATAGTTGGTAATCATGTTCAGGAGGTCGAAACCTATATGGAACTCACAAACCTGCTATCAGTGGAACTAAAATGTATCGATTCCCATATGGTCATCAAGTTTGCTCTTAAAGGTTTGTATAATCTCACTTTCGACAATATTTTAGGTAATCTGTTCCATAAAGGAATGATTCTCTACGTGTAAAATTCTGCCTTTTGCTGGTATGATTTACCTCACCTATCAATTTTAAATTATGAGATCTTGTTTTGCTAGGGCCATTATGTTTGATTAAACCTATAGTCTCCATGAGAAATTGATTTTTAGGCATTATAATGAAGACACAGATCTCCTCTTTGTCTCCGTAATGCAATGAATACAGTCCCAGTGAGTTTAATTTCTTACCATACTCAATGTGTTTTAGTTTGTGTATACGCTTAGTAACTCTCACGTTGTACTCCTTCTATCAATTTCATTTCTTTTATTGTTGTTGGAGCACACAAGGGAGAGCAGTTATCAGAATGAGGCCTTACCAGACTAGTATATAGAGGCATTATAACTTCTGGTTGCCTGTTCATTACATTTCTAAAAATACAACCAACTATTTTTTGACATTTTGAACTGTTGAGTCAGTATGAGAATTGCATTTTAGTTTATTATTAATTGTTATCCCCATATCTTTTCTTTCTCTACCACACTTAGGTCTATATTATTTAATTTATAGTTAAATTTCAGTTTTTTGTCCAAGGTGCATAACCTTGCACTTTGTTTCATTAAAGAACATTGGTTTTCAACAGCCCAAAGTTGTAATTTGTTTTAAGTTATCCTGGAAGTTCTGGGCATCTTGTGTTGTTTATTATACTACCCATCTTGCAGTCATCTGCATATGTTGATGCCCATCCATTACCATTAACCTGCAAAGTGGAGATTAATATATTAAAAGAGTTGGGCCCCAGACTGATCCCCTGGGACTCCACTAGTGACTGGGCCCCAGTTAAACAAATATCCCTTATTGCTACCCTTGCCGCTTTCACTCAGCTAAGATATAATCCATTTAATAATATTGTTATGAAGCTTGAGTTGGATTAATTGACCTATTAAGATATTATGACTAATGGTATTGAATTCTTCAAGAAATCCAAGAAGATTATATCTACAGAGCATCCTTTGTCTAATGCTGCTCTGACTGGTTCAAGAAATTAAGTAAGTTTGTCAAACATGATCTCCCAATACAGAAGCCATGTTGATTTATATTGAGTTGTCTGCTTTGTATAATACAATTTAATATGCAAGCAATAAGACACTGACGAGTGTGGGTTATCTCTGATAAGAGCACGCCCAGGTGTGCTGTTAGGCACGGCGCGCTTGCTGCGAGTGCCTTATGCACCTGGGCGTGTTCCTTATCAGGAGATAAACCCACACCTCGGAGTGTCTTATTGTGCTTATAAAATGAGCCCTCCTAAAAACTTTACCTTGAAAATTAAGTTAATAAATGAAAGAAGTCTCATAACTGTTAGAAAATTAGGTTAATTAAGAAAAGTGGAAAAAATAGTCCCAGTATTTGAACTGCAGAACATATGTAAAATCACAGACAGCACACACACACACACACACACACACACACTTTCTATTTTTGCCCCTGCCACACTTAATTTTTTTTTATGTTTTGTTTCTAGCTTTTTTATTTGTTTTACATGTTCTCATTTTGTCTAGTAGGCAGTAGTCAGAGTGGCCAGCACAACTGGTAGTGAGAGCTATGTGCCATCATGATTTTGCATTTTAGTACCCCACTTCCCCACACTCACAGACACATTGATTTAATTGTGTTTTGTCTGCCGAGAGTTTCTCTTGAATTTTGTTTTTGGCAGGCTTTGAAATTAAACACTGCATTTACTTGTCAGCAGTTGAATCGAGCGAGCATGTCCCTTAGCGACTTCCATAGACAGCGGTTTTGTTCACAGTGCAGTTGTTCTGAAAGAGATGGCAGTCAGAGTTGTGCGAAGTGTATTCCCTATCTGCAGTTAAATAAATATCTCATATACTTGTGGCAACAAGACTTGAGGAGGCACGAGTGTCAATTTTAATTTAAAGGAATTTCGAGCATGCGATGATGCTCGGTGGATCATGGACGGCTTATCTTGAAGTGGGATTGCCAGAGGCTTTTTTTTTTTAACTCAAGAGTACAGGTCAGACTTTTTTAAATGTTTTACTTGGGTTCACTTGTGCATGGTTCGGGGGTGCAGGTCGGCCAGGCCAGTACAGGTCTTGCACAGTGTTCACCTGTGAAAGCAGTTTGAAGCTATCAGAGGTTATTGATATTTCCCTGTTGTGAGGTCGGCCAGGGAAGAGAAGTGCTGGTTGGTATAGATATTGGCTGATAAGGACACGGGTGAAAGGCCTTTTCAGCCAATCAGTTTAACGATTTTATTGACCCATTTTATAAAAGTTGTTATTATATGCTGGCCATACTGTATCACTATGAGGCATTAGGGTGAGCTACACAGTATCTTGTATTTCGGAAAGGAGGCTACAGGCTGGGAGAGAGGATGAGCATTAGAGCTGACAAATCCAAGTAAGACTCCACTACTGATTCACCAATACTCTGGAGACCCAAATCACTAATGCTTTTCATTTCCTTCTTTATGCGCTTTGTTTTCTACAATATTAATGTCTACATTAACATAGTTTTTTTGCAATGCATATATATATATATGCAGCTATAAAAATCCACGTATCAGTTAGGGTTGATTCTCATTGCAAAGTCTGTAAATTCAATGTTAGATTTATCATCCCTACCCCCCCACTGACCATCCACAGACTGTCAGGAGCTGGGTGTGCCTTGTGGTCATTGTCGTAACTCTCACCCCATTCCATGTGTAAACAAGCTGAGATGGTGCAGTATAGGAGAATGGGGTGAGAGTTAGGCCCGACGACCCCAAGGCACACCCCGTGCATGATGGTCTGTGGATGGTGGGTGGTATGGGGGTAGGTTGGTTACCCTAACACTGAATTTCCAGACTTTTGTTGGTGTGGCATCAACCCTAACTGATGCATTAACAGAGTTTTTGCAATGAATTTCCTTCTTTTGAGAAAGTGAAATGTTACTCATATGGTATCCATAGGTGGGGGAGGGCCTCTGGGCCCTGTGCCCCACCCACAAATCAGTGTAGAGGCCTCATGTAGGAGGGCCCTGTGCTCCCAGTTTTCATAATGGGTGCATATTTGGGAGCATGGGCCTCTGGGCCTCATGGCCCCACCCACCATAAGTGTAGAGACATAGCGCCTGGAGTGCCCTGTGCTCCCAGTATTGCAAGATGGTATCTATGGTGGGAATGTGGGCTTTCTGGGGCCTGCACTCCCACCGACTTATAAGTATAGAAACATAGCACAGGAGGGCCCTGTACTATCAGTTTTGCATAATAGTATCCATAGGTGGGAGCACAGTCCCTCTGTGCCCTGCACTCCCACCCACCCATGAGTGTATAGGCATAGTGTAGAAGGGACCAGTGCTCCCAGTTTAGCTTAAATATGCATATATGGGAGCACAGCGCCTCTGGACCCTGCGCCCCCACCAGCCCACAAGTACAGACACATAGCACTAGGGCTCGCAGGCATTCCAAGTAACCCTTGTAATGCTTATTTGACAATATGTCAGTAACCATAGCAACTGTGGAAAAAATTATTTTGCAGTTGTATTCATGACCTAGCCACCTCCATGCATGCTTGAAGTGGCAAATAAAGTGGTGTTTTGGGCTGTCGAACTGCAGAACTTTTGTGAAAGTTCTGTGGGAATTTCACAAAATCCCATTAGTTTACATGGGAGCTTTACACGAAAGTACTGCTGTATTTCTAAAAGTCCCACCACCATAGATGCAGGACTTTCACAAAAGAATCCGTGGAACTTTCATAAAAGTCCACGGATGTTTTGCAAAAGTACCGTGGCTAAGATGGCAGAACAACTTTAAAAACATATTTCTGGGCATCCTGGTGAAAACTAATGCCAAGGTCATGTTCTTGGGGTTCTGATTAGGTAAACCCAAGTGCTGGTGTTTACCTAGGGCCAGTATTTTTGAACTACAACATTTTTTCCACCTCACTAACTGAAAACAAGATGGTGGCAGCACAAAAGTATGAGACCTATTTGTAGACTAAAAGCACTTTTATGATAGCAAAAGTGCTTTCAAGCCATACATATATTTTTTCCCATAGGCTATATTGGGAAACTTTAAACTTTAATAACTTTGAACGGAATAATATTTTTTCATCAAACCTTCAAAAGAGCACTTCCTGACCCAGACCCCATATACCCTGAAAATGTCAGCCCAGACAGAAAAAAATTTTCAGGCTGTGGAGACAAGCAAAGAATTCACAAAAATTAAGGATTTTTCACACTTTTGATGCTCCACAGCTCCATAACCGCACATCCAACCAGAACAAAACTTTCCACATCCACAGATCTATGGTACCATAATGTCATGCAAGATTTCAGGTGAATCGAATGAATGGTTGCAATGTTATTAAAGTGCAAACCTTTGCATTTAACATACAGTAGATGTGAGGTTGCCACCTAACTATACTGATCCTACTGGGCCAGTATTATATACATACATACATATATACATATATACATATATATATATATATACACACACATATATACACATATACATATACACATATATATATATATATATATATATATATATATATATATATATACATATATATATATTATATATATAAATAGTGGTGCAGTCGCACCACTATAGTTAGAGTTGAGCAGCCAGTTACATACCAAAGTCAAAAGTTTGGACGTTAATAACTTTGGACCCATTCAATGGATTTTCCTGAAATTTGGTACACACATTAGGTGCACTAGATCTCTTGATCTGCTGAATTGTGTTTTGTTGAGTACTGGTGTTTGTATACGAAAGCACTGAAAATGCAAAATTATCCATTTTTGGAGTCACCTTTGGCAAGTATAGCGCAGTGGTTTAAGGCTCTGAGCTGCAAATCTGAGACCTGGGTTTGAATCCCACAGCCCCCACTTGCATACTGTGTGACCCTGAGCAAGTCACTTAACTTTCCTGTGTGCTCCCAGGTTGCACCTGTAAATAAGCTTTCAACTTAGTGTGTCTTCACCTGGTTAAACAATTGGAAAAAAAAAAAGAATTCTTAATGTGGCCCTGCATGGCCATTGTGTAGTGTGCCACTCTGCAAGATGGCTCATTTGAAAGAAGCTTTGGTGGCTGAACATGCCACTTTTGTTTTAGTGAAAAAATATTAAGACATTCAAAAGTTATGGCACTTTTAATTTCCCATTATAAGTCAATGGGAAAATTTATATGTATATCTTGCGATCAAGAATGGGGGCTCTGGCCATCTCTTCCCGCCTGGCGATCAAAGAATTGCAGCCCGGCGGTTCAAGAATCTTTGATCCTGAGGAATTTCAAAAATTCTTTTACCGCGGTCCGCCATCTTGTTTTCAGTTTTCCGATCACACAAACACAAATATCTCAGCTCAGGAGTCACTTCTGAAGTAAAACTTCAATGGGTTTTACTCAGGGGACTCGATCTATCAAACCATGGCTTTGGTTCCATTGAAATTGGTCAAAATAGAGTTTTTAGCTTTTAAATTCTTCATTCCGGCTCGCTAATGATCTTTGATCGCACGAGCCGACAAATTCTTGATCGCGAGAATCTTTGATCGCGATCTTGCATCACACCTAAAACACATATATCTCAGCTCAGGGTCGGCTAGGGATACAAATGAGGGTGGGTTTTGCTCAGGAGGGTCCGTTCTATCGAGCCATGGCATTGGTTCACTTCAAATCGTCAAACAATAGTGTTTTACCATTTTTATTCATTGATCATGAGGCGTGCAATTTCTTTGATTGCGAGCCTGCAAATTCTTTTATCACGAGAATCTTTGATCGCGATCATGCATCATAAGCGAGGATGAGATGGCCAGATTTAAAAATAGTTTTTTGTAGCCCAGGGTGCCCTACAGTGTTCAATTATGGTGAGTTTTGCTCAGGGGCTTCGTTGTGCCCCATCTGCATACCCAAAATAATGTAGTACCTATCCCTGGTAGTCTAGTGGCCCCCATCACAATAAAATAATTTACATCCTGGTAGTCTAGTGCACCCCACCCTGATTTTCCACATCCCTGGTAGTCTAGTGCCCCGAGATTATTTTATTATAAATAAATTTTATATCCCTGGTAGTCTAGCGGCCCCCAGCATAATGAAATAAATAATTATTTATATTATACCTGGTAGTCTAGTGGCCCCCACTCATCCATCTCAGCCACCCAGCACCCCCCACCCTTAGCCAGCCGGGGACTGGCACCCACCCCTCTCACCTCCACGGCCAGCTACTGACTGTCTGCAGTTATGACGGTAATGCAAAGGTGCTCTGAAATATTTCTGAGCACCTCTTTGCGTCTCCTCATGTGACAGTCAAACTGAGCCATGGTGAGAGGAGAACAACTCCTGAACTGGCAGAGCGAGGGTGAAATACGTGGCTATGAATGGTGGGGGTTGAAACACCACTAGACTACCAGGTATCGTCATTATTGTTCATTATGTAGGGGGGCCACTGGGTGCAGGGATATTAAGCTGTGTTATAATAAAACAATACAGCTCGGGGCACTAGACTACCAGGAATATGGAAAAATACAGGGGTGGGGGCACTAGACTACCAGGACACTACATAGTTAATATATTTTATTGGGGCCACTAGACTACCAGGGATGTTAATATTTTATTAGTGATGGGGGGCCACTAGACTACCAGGGATGGAACTACATTATCTTGGGTATGCAGATGAGGCACATGAAGCCCCCTGAGCAAAACCCACCTTTATTTAACAGTCTAGGGCACCCTAGACTACACAAATATATTTAGAATTTGGCCATCTCGTCCTCACTCTTTATTAGTGAGCAAGCAATTTCTTTGATATGAGCATGCAAATACTTTGACCGTGAGATTCTTTGATCACTATCATGCATCGTGAGCGAGGCAGAGATGGCCAGATGAAAAAGCAATTTTCTCACTAGGTGTGTCGTGAGGAAGTCAATTGAGGGTGGGTTTTACTCAGGAGGCTTCGTCCTGATGAGCCATGGTGGTAATTTACTGCAATTCTGTATATTTTGTGAATTAGAAGAGTTTAAATTATTTGATGGTGACCCTGCAAATTCTTTGATGTGAGCCTGAAAATTCTTTGATCTAAGATTCTTTGATCGCGATTCGGCGTCATCGTGAGCGAGACAAGATGACACAATTAAAAATCAATTTTCTTAGCCCAGGGGTGTCGTGAGAAGTCAAATGAGAGTGGATTTTACTCAGGGGCTTCGTTCTGTCGAACCATGGTGGTGGTTTACATAATTCCTTCCATTTTTTGATTTTTAGGTTTTTAAATCTTTGTTTGTGAGCCTGCAAATTCTTTGATCGTTAGATTCTTTGATGCCATCTTTGATCCGAGGGAGGGACAAGATAGCCAGATCTTTATAATGGAATAGAATAGGGAAATTTTAGTAATCTTTCATATTGAATATCTTGGGAGCGGTTTGGTCTTTTGACTTGAAATTTGGAGGTAAGAAAGGCAATATCCCACAGGTGTGGCTTTTGGTGGTTTGGTCAAGAAATAGTACAGGGTGGCAAAGTTACAGCACTACAAAATTAATATTTTTCCCATAGGATAACATTGCAGCATTTGCTGCACTACAGAAATTCTTTGCCACACTGCTGCAAAATAACAGTTTAGTCGTTTGGGCTGAAATTTGGAGAGAGAAATCCAACATCCACAGATGTGCCTTTTGGTGGTTTGGTGAAATAATATTACAGAGCGGCAAAGCTGACACTCTGAAGTTAGCTTTTGCCAATAGAATAACATTATGGCGTCCGTTCGTCTTTCAGGGCCCGTATCTCGGAAACAGTGCAAGACACGGACTTTTCGTCATAAAAATAAGCTTAGCCCTCCAAGAGGAGCCTAAGCACAAAACTAGCCAGGAAAGTAATAATTTATACAAAATTTTATTTTTTTCCCTCGTCGTCACGGTTCCTGAGATATAAGCAATTTAGTATTCCAAGTTGTAATTTTCTGTTCCAAAGTCAATTATAATGCATAGATTCTTTGTTTTCAATGTGTTTTCAATACAGTTTTGGGGAAAGAAGTTGTGCTTCTGTTACTGTTTCACATCACCGTTCCCATCCTAAGCCACCGTAATGCGTAACAGTTTGCATTTTTGTTTTGCACTAGCGTTTCCATTTTGTTTCGCGTTATTGTTGCTGTTACCATTATGATTTGCATTTGCAATTGCAGTACCATGCCCATGCGTGTTATGATTTGCGTTTTTCATATACGCTTGCGTTTCTCTTGGCTTTATTTGTTGCTGTTACTGTTACCATTTACGTTTACAATGCGGTACCATGACCTTGCGTGTAACGGTTTGCATTCCATATGCTTGCATTTCTCTTTCTGTTGGCTTTATTGTTGCTGTTACATAACCATTTGCATTTACAATATTGGTTCCGTGAGTGTGTGTGTTATGGTTTGGCGTTCAACGAGCTTGCATTTCTGTTTACTTTGGAATTATTCTTGCTGTTACTGTTACCATTTGCATTTACAATCGTGGTACCATGAATGTGTGTGTTACCAGTTGTCCTATATGCACTTCTGTTTGATGTCTCTGTTTACGTAACTGTTCTATTTTGTGTCACTTTGTGCTTGCATTTCTATTAGTCTTTGTGTTACCATTTACATTTGCATCACCATGTGTGTAAGCCTTTGTGCTTGCATTTCTGTTACTTATTTTTAGTATAGTCACACAAAATCACGTGGTGGGGCGTGGGGCCCAAAGGCCCGCCTCCCAACTAACAACTTTCTACTTTTCTATTCTTTCTTACAAAGTATGGAAATTCTGTGCAAAAACTTCATTAATGCATCAGTTAGGGTTCTTCCATGACAAAAGTGAGGAAATTCAACATTAGGGTTCACCCTTGCACCCCACCCCACCCACCCCACCAGCAGGCATCGGTGTGTGCGTTGGGGTCATTAGTCCTAACTCTCACCCCATTCTCCCACACTGCACCACCTCAGCTTGTTTACACATGGGATGGGGTGAGAGTTAGGACCAACAACCCCAACAACACACCCGAAGCCTGCTGGTGGGGTGGAGGGTGGGGGGGGTGGTGGTAAAGGGAACCAATGTCAAATTTCCTCACTTTTCTGTCGAAAACTATCATTAACAAAGTTTTGCATAGATATATATATATATAGATATAATATATATATATATATATATACACACACACACACATACACACACACACACACACACACACATATATATATATACACATATATATATATATATACACATATATATATACACATATATATATCTATATTTATATTTATTTATTTGTTAATTTTTGCAAATAACTTTGTTAATCACCAATTAGGGTTCAAAATAACACAACAAAGGTAGGGGGAATGTCTTAGAGTTTTCAACCCTAACTGCCACCCCACACACACACACCCAAGTAGAAAAAGGAGAAAAACATTAAGGTTTTGGGTCTCCAGAGTCTTGTGACTCAGTGGTGGGGTCTTCTCTGGGGTTGTCAACCCTAATGGCCAACCCTCCCCAACCACAGCCTCCTGTCTGAAGCACGCAGAACAGCTGCAAGCCAGCGCCTCATAGTGATGCACTCTTCTAAGGTGAGAAGCATGTCTCCCAAAGTTACCAGCACAATCTGTCCACAGGGCCCTGCGTGAAAAGCCACAACAGATTATAAGAAAGGAGATCATGGGTGATGATGTTTGTTTAGGGAATAGGGTGAGCATTAGGGTTGACAATCCCAGTGAAGATCCCACCACTGATGTGCCAATACTCCAGACCCAAAACCCTAATGTTTTTTTTTCTTTTGCTGCTTGGGAGTTGGGGTTGGGAAGTTAGGGTTGTAAACCCAAATGCCACATTTCCCTATTTTTGTGATGTTTAACTTGAACTCTAACTGGTGAATTAATAACACTTTTTGCAAATAATTTCCTTCCTTTTGAGATAGTGGAATCATATCCTCATGCATGCAGGTCCTTCAGGACCTACATGAACAGATGAACACACAGGGCCCTTTGGCCTCTGCACAAGGGAACTCTCTGTCTGCAGAAGTGCAGGGCCTTGTGGGATCTGCACTTCTGTGTGGTGATGGATGTGAAGAATTCATGGGGCTGTCTGGTGGGCTGCAGAAGCTAAGGTCCTCTGGTCCCTGCAATTCCACGTGGCCTCAGATACAGACAGAAATCAAAGAGACCACCTGTCAGCCAATGCACGAGCCCTCTGTCACCCACAGGTGAGAAGATGCAGGGCCCTATGCCAAGGGACAGTTGTCTTGATTATATGGTACCTGTCCTGTGTGGACAACCTGGCAGCTTTCATTCCCTGGCTGGGGGTGTCATTCCCCACCATCACCCCATCCTACTGGGTCACTAAGCTCATTGGCACAAGATCACAAAGCATACCTGCTGGGGTCAAGACTGGCATAACATACAATTTTCTTAACAATTATATATATATATTTTAATTTTGACCCCAAATTTCAAGGTAATCATTTTATGACTCCCTTATAAATATGACATTTAGCATTTATAGAATATTGGTAGAAAGATCGTTTTGCTCCAGAAGTGTGAAAAACATCTTGGCCAGAATTTAAAAAATTACACTAGTCACATTATGAGGTGTTGTGGAAAAATGGTCATATTGACAGTTTGGAGTTAAAATATTGAAAATTAGCAAAGTTATGAGTGAACACTGAAATACTGCAATGTTCACTCATACCTGGGCATTTTACCATATTTATACACCAGATTTTCAGCATAGCTCTTCTTATTACACCACCTCATAAACCTGGTAGGTGAAAATTTTCAAATCCTCGCCAGTATGTCATTCTGTGCCACTGTAATGGCATTCCATGCCACAGGTGTGAAACACATTTTGTACAAGATTTGAAAAGTGACAGCTGCCACATTCATGAGGTGGTGTGAAAAATGATTATGTTGAAGATTTGGGGTCAACTATTAAATGACCAGAGTTATGAATGAGCATAAAAATTTTAATGTACACTCATAACTTTGTCATTTTGATCTTGATACACTGATTTTCCTGATCTCTTCCCTGGATATCAGATGCATAAACGGTACCCCTCTCTCTACAGTTGAGGAATTTAAATACATGGGTATTACCCAAGACCCTGGCTTAGAATTTCACCTCCACATTACAAATCATTGCAAAACCACCAACTCTCATATCAGGCTGGTCTACCACCTTAAGCATCTTCTCACTCCCTCCCCAGCCTGGCAGACCATTGCTCCAGGCTTATTCCCCTGCCTACAATATGGGTCCCTTCTCTTCACAAATGCCCTCTTGGCTACCTTGCACAAGTGGGACATGACCTATAACAACATATGCCACTTTGCCCTTTCGCCACCATGCCTCACTCATCACTGTTCACTCTATAACTCCTTATGGTGGCTATCCCCTCTGCATCATGATCCTTTACCCTAGGCTGTTTCATGTATAAGCAATGACAGTCCCCTCCCTGTTATAACCATTCCACATCCTTCAAGTGCAAGTGCCCTACTCCCTCAGATCTCGTGATGCTGCCAGCTTGCCACACCCAAGAGTGCAACCAAGATGGGTGAACAGGCCTTCTCATCATTCACACCCAGGTTCTGGAACTCTCTTCCACAAACTATCCACTACTCCACCTCCACCCTATCTTTCAAATCAGCCTTCAAAGACCACCTTTTCCAATCTATCACCTGCAAGGGCTTCCAACCCATGTGACTTCAACACCCTAATACACTCTCTCCTATTTGGTTACTGCATAGACCTCTTTCTCTCCAAAAGTGTTGTCCTCTTTGACTGAAACCCTCCTGACACTATTTTCACTGCTGCTTGTATACTTATTGCACTGTACTAAACCCTGATGTGAATAGGTTGCATTCTATAGTTGTACCCTCTTGATGATATGGTACTACTGTCTCCTTTTATGTTTATGCTGTTGTTCTGCTGCTCGTATATTGTCACTATGCACAAAACCCTTGATGTATAAAGGATGCTCTCTATGCTTCCTCCCTTGACATTATTGTACTATTGCCTGTATATTTTTACTATGAATAAACCCTTGATATATATATAGGTTCTCTCTATGTAGCTGCACCATTTCTGACTTTTAATGTACTACTGCTTGTATGCCAGTTGTCCCCACTTGGAGAACTGTGCTAAAATCTACTTGATGTGCTCTTGTGTAAGGTAATCTCCTGGGTCGTACTTGAAAATAGGCCTTGATTGTCTAGTGTACCTATCCAGTTACAAAAAAAACAAATAGATAAATAAATTAATAATTTTCAACAAAGCCTTCTTAACCTCACCTCATGAACAAGGGTGGTGAAAATTTTCAAATCCTGCCTGAAAGGTGATTCCACAAAGTGACTACAAAATCACCTTTCAGGCCAGATTTGCATACTTCCCCCATCACTGGTTTTAGGTGGAGTCCCAAAAGAGTCATGTTGAGAATCTGGGGTAAAAATATGTAAAATGACAAAGTTATAATCAAAGTTCAAAACCCCACTGAAATACATTAAAACACACTTACCTGATTTTCTCATATCGCAGGTGCTAGTTCCAGCAGCAAGATGCATCTTCAATCAGAGAGTGGATCTGTGCAATGTGACATGTTCAGGAAAGTGCAGGTGGGTGGGGGTTTGTGGGGTGTCAGGTGGGGTGCTGAGTGGCAGGTTGGGTTAGGGTGGGTGGGGTGTAGGTAAGTCACATCAGTGAGGGACCATTTCTTTCTTACTGATTAAAAATCATTGAGGATGGCTTTCTTTATTTAAGATCACATTCTGACACTGGGGACTGGGTACCCCAGTGTTGGAGCTACTTTTGGTGAATGGGGAAGATGACCTGGAGTGGAACTGGAGTAGAGGGGCATGGGAAGTGGTACAAGGGGTGGGCACCCTGGTCTACTTATATGTCATATTTAGAAATAAAGAAATACTGTGAAGGGAGGTTGGGTGACCAGGAGGGGAGAAAGAAGCAGTACCAGGATGGGCATGCCAGTCTGCTTAACAATCATTTTAATGAGATAGACAGACAGACAGACAGACAGAGAGAGACAGACAGACAGACAGAGACAGACAGACTGACCAGGGATTGCTGTTCACTGCTTCAGTTGAAGCTGCAGCATGACTTCAGCTGCAGTTTCATCATTCAAGAATGTCATGCTGTTCTCATACACGAGAACACAGGTGAACAGCTCCTCTCGCTAAGCTGGCCACCCTGGATTTTGTGGTCCCCAAAAAGGTATTTCTGTCCATTAATGATTTTGCAACACAGAATTTTGGTGTCATATCAGAATGTTATCCTAAAAACACTACTGAGCATGCTCAGAACAGAAAAAAACTGTTAAGCTTTATAACTCTTCAACTGTTTAATATTTTTTCACAAAACCTTCCAAAGGCACTACCATGGCACAGCATACTTCTACCTAAAGTTTGGAAAGAATTCCATTCCATGTAGGCTGCACATGACAGCAAACTCAAATTCCATGTTAAGTACAAGAAACAAATCTGAGGTAGGAAAATGACATATGGGAATCTCAGAAACTGCACAAGCTGCCATCACAAAGATTCCACAATTTATATCTTGCCTCCTAGACAACACATGCAAAATTGCAACTAATTTCATCAAATGCTGTTAAGGTTATTAAGGTCAAAGTTAGTGGTTTAACATAGAATCTTTCTCGCAACCCTAACTATGTGGGTTCTACTGCACCTCTATAATATAAATACACATATGTATTCTTTGCAAACTGTGGTGTACATGAAAATATACTATTTTTTCAAATATTGTTTACTGAATTTTGGGTGAATAAGTTGCTACTGCCTAATAATATGTATAGAGAAGTAATAAAATGCAAGTTGACATTTACAGGAGCAATATGAGAGACAACAACTGTTGAAGAAATTAAATAATCTGTTATGACTGGTCACATTCTGTAGATACTGCTGTTGTTAATTGATAGTTTAATTCCAATTCCTTTTTAAAAGTGAAAACAGACTGCCAGATAGATAGCTAGGGGGATACTGGGATGCATAGGGAGGCATCAACAGTAGAAAACAGGAAGTTGTTATCCTCTGTACAGACAGTTGGTGAGACCCCATCTGGAGTACTGAGTGCAATTCTGGAGACCCCATCTCGCAAAGACAGACAGAGTGGAGTGTGTTCAGAGGAGGGCAACAAAATGGTGCAGGGTCTGCACCAGAAGACATACGAGGAGAGACTAAAGTAGCTTAATATGTATACCCTTCAGGAAAGGAGGGAGGGGGACATGATAGAAACTTTCCAAGTATCTCAAGGAATTAACAAAAACACAAGAAGGTAATATCTTGCAGAAGAAGAGATGTGCAAGAACAAGGGGCACAATTTGAAGATAGAGGGGATAGTTCAGAGGCAATGCTAGAAAGCATTTTTTCACAGAGAGGGTTGTGGATGCATGGAACAGCCTTCCTGAGGAGGTTATGGAGTCAGGAACAGTGGGAGAATTCAAGAATGAATGGGACAGGCATAAGGCAATTCTAGTGGGGGTAGGAGGAATTAAGCTGTTGATTAACTGGAATATGCAGCTTATCCATCAGGTAGGAAATGGGCAGACTAGGTGGGCTAAGCGTGTCCTTATCTGCCGTCAAATTCTATGTTTCTACCTTTAGATAGATAGATAAACAGATAGAAACATTTATTTTTGACAGAAAGTGAAATGTTAGGACTGTGAAGCCCTATTTTACGAATTGGTTCTGTGTGAAATGGTTACAGTACAGATTATGCCATGGAATGCTATATTACAAACATCATAGCATCAAAGAAAATCATACATGACATTGTGACTTAAACAGAGCAACCAGTATGCATCCATTAATCAACTAAATTTAATTACAATATGACATCAACTACAAAGAAACCTTGGTGTTACCACAAAAAGGTGTTTGTTTACAGTCCTTGGTCAACTCCCACTGCATCTTCCAGGGACTTGAAACACCTTCAAAACAATTTAGCCACTCATGATACAGTAGGAGGAGAGACAACTATTGCATCATGAGTGGCTACACTATTTGTGGATGTTCCTAATGTTCAGGAAGTATGCAGCAAGAGTATATCAAGGATTTGAAACAAAACAGCACTGTACAGACAGTTGGTGAGACCCCATCTGAGTATTGTGTCCAGTTCTGGAGATCCCATCTCTGCAAGGACATAGACAGGATGGAGGCAGTCCAGAGGAGGGCAACTAAAATGGTGCAGGGTCTGCAAGAGAAGCCATACAAGGACAGACTAAAGGAGCTTAATATGTATACCCTTGAGGAAAGGAGGAGAGAGGGACATAACAGAAACTTTAAGTACCTCAGTGGAATCAATAAAGTCCAAGAGGGTAGCATCTTTCAGAAAAAAAGTTGTGCAAGAACAAGCTGACACAATTTGAAGATAGAGGTGGAATGACTCAAGGCAGTGTGAAGAAGTATTTTTCACAGAGAGGTTGGTAAACACGTGGACAGCCTTCCTGAGGAGGTTGTAGGGTCTAAAACTGTGGGAGAATTCAAGAATGCATGGGACAGACATATGGCAATTTTTGTGGAGGGTAGGAAGAAATAGGCTGTTGGTTAAATAGGATCTGCAGCTTATCCTGTAGGTAGGGAAATGGGCAGACTAGGTGGGCCAAGCGGTCCTTATCTGCCATCAAAGTCTATGTTTCTATGTTTCTAAAACAAGGTTGGGTATAATTACACCATTAACATGCATTTTCATTCTACTAAGAAAAGAAGCAGATAAAACAAATAGTTACATGAATGAATTTTAGAGAAGGCAAACAATCATAAAATGTGGATTTTCTGCTAGAAATACTATGATGCAAAAGGGTTGACTTTGTCCTTTTAGTAAACAAAAGTACAACACAAGAATAATAAACAAACATGAGATACAAATTAATTACCAACATGTCATTGTACATTTAAGCAATATACCTCGACAGGGTGTGGGTATTCTAGAAGGTTACCACGGCTGGTGTGGATTTGGTCCTGAGGCGCAGCCGAGGACTTAACCACACCAGTAGTGGTAAATCCTCCAGTATTTTGCACTGCGGAGGGGTATATTCATGACATGTAAAGGCACCGCTTTGTTTTTTCACAAAAAAAAATTTAAAACGCCCGCTTTTAAAAGTTGCTGCTCATTTGTTTTTCACTGCAGCGGTACTGCTCGGATTTTTTGCAAGTTCTGCATGACGTGCCAGAGGAGCGAATTTCAACCGCCACTGTTCCAAATTTTTTCAGCTTCTTTGCTTTGGAGAAAATGAACTGCATTTTCTTTCTTTTTCTTTCCGGTGCTTCGCTTTTTTGGAATGGCGCAGCAGTTTTTCTGAACTTTTCAGGCTAGTGAGAGACTATCGGATGTGGGGTAAGACAAGGTAATCTTGCTGTCATCTGTGTGTTTGGCAGTGGTGTGTTTGTATATGAGGAACGAGGGATTTGCCAGGGAGTTCCTGATGTGGCTGAGTGGTGGCTGGCACCTTTTCCAGTGGGTACTCTGGAGGATTTACAACGCTGGAAAGGTGCCAGCCAGCCAATCAAAATGCAGGATTCTTCTTTTTTTGCCCGTTATATAATCAAGAACTACTAGACAACTTTTACTGATGAGGTTCTGACAGTTGGACAGACCCTGCTATCATATTGTGCTCTTTAAGTGTATGACAAAAGAACCTGCTGGGGTTTCCCAAGGATTATAATAACATGGTCATCAAAGGATGCCCACGCCTTATCAACCACATGTAATCTTCCTCTGGTTTTACAAATGAGCTTCTCCATCTTCATATTGTCCAGTATAGCTTAATAGTAGTAGTAGTAGTAGATTTTATTTATTCAGGCACCTTCTCCTAAGGCCCAGGGCAAAAGATAACAAGAATTAAAATCAAAACCTAAAGCAACTAAGGCAGTTCTCCATCTCAGACAGTTAAAATATCTACCTCAGACCCAGAAAAAACTGTCTAAATAAAAAGTTTTCAGTTTACGTTTAAATATTTCCAATGATGGTGCCTCCCAGAGATGACTGGGCAGAGAGTTCCAAAGAACTGGAGCTGCAACCTCAAATGCCCAGTCACCAGAGCTCTTCAGCATCATTCTGAGAATCTCAGGAGGGCACCAGAGGCTGATCTAAGAGACCGAGACAGGATATAGAGGTGCAGGAGATCCTCCAGATAGCTTGGACCCAAACCATGTAAGGCCTTATAAGTCAAAGACCTATCTTGAAGTGATATGCCAGCGTACCAGCAGCCAGTGCAGCCTGGCAGCACGGGGTGATATGGCTAAATCTAGAATGACCGGTTAGCACCGTGCTGCTGCATTCTGCAAAAGCTGCAGGTGATGCAACATTCCACCTCCGACCCCAAGGTAGAGGCATTACAGTAGTCAAGTCTTGAGGTCATTAGACGTATGTACCAGCTTGGCCAAGTCTTCAGGTGGGACAAAGGACTTAATCTGGGCAATGTTCCAGAGATGGTAAAAGCCAGTCCAGACAACAGCCGACACCTGAGCTTCAAATGACAGCTTGTTCTCAAACACGACGCCCAGATTTTTCACCCTTAATGAGACATCCAGTTCCGTTGGGCCAATAAAGGCCCAGTCTATCACTGGAGGTTCGAAACCCACTCTTTGACCTGGATCTACTACCAGTACCAGTACCTCAGTCTTCCGGGTTTAGTCCTAGCCAGTTTGACGCAGTCCATGCCCGGATCTCGCTAAGCATTTATTCAATACATCAACATCAACAGGTCTATCAGGTGAGAAAGACAGGTAAAACTGTAACATCAGTGTAACAATGAAAACTTAGCCCATACAATCTTATGACACCACCCAGGGTAGCATATATACTGCCAACAACATGGAGGAGAGGACAGAACCTCAGGGAACTCCACAGGGCAGGTCCCTAGGATCAGAGGAACAATTCCCCAAACTACCCTCTGAGACCTGCCGGAGAAAGGACTCATACCAGCTGATGATCTTGCTGGTGGAGTCCCACATACCCCTCAGCCTGTCCAGCAACCCCATGGTAAACAGTATCAAAAGCTAAGGAGAGATTAAGGAGGATAAGGATCATACTCTCTCCCAATCTCTCACCTTGAGCAGGTCATTCAACATCTTGACCAACACTGTCTCCGTACTGTGCATGACCCAAAACTGGACTGGAGAGGTTAGTAAATCTGGAAGTCTGAGATGCTCGTCAAGCTGTTCTGCTACCACCCTCTACAGAACCTTCACTGGAAAAGGAAGGTTCAAGATAGGTCAGTAATTTGCCAGGACGTCAGGATCCAATGATGTTTTTCTAGCAGAAGCCTTACCAGAGCCTGCTTTCAAGACTCCAGTCAATAAAGCTCTGTCATCAGCTTACTTTAGCCTCCTCCTGGAATTGCCAGTAGGCCCCTGAGGAGGAAGAACTTAGGAGTGGACTGAGGTGGCTGGCATAAGAAGATCTACCAGGCAGCCAGGGCCCAATACATGTGGGCCCAAAGGTGAGCAACCACCTTGAAGAGGACCTCTACCTGACTGCCAGCCAGTGCAATTCCTGCAGCACTGGGGTGATGTGAGCACTTAGACTGCCCCATCAACAACCTGGCAGCTGCATTTGCAGCAGCCGAAGCTGACAGAGGGCACCCCAGAGACCCTGAGGTAAGGTGCATTACAGTAATCAAGCCTCATAAGTCACGAACGCATGCACAAAAATTGGAAGGTCTAGAGGTGGAACTAGGGGCCTAAACCTAGCGATATTCCTCAGATGAAAAAAACTGACATGGACAGCATCCAACACCTGAGCCTCACGTGTCAGACTGCTATCCAGAATAACACCCAGGTTCTGCACCCCAGAGGAGGCCTTCAAAAGTACAGATGCCAGAAATAATCCTGTTTCTGCACCGAGACCAACCTATCACATCCTCTGTTCAACTCCAGAACTAGTACCTCTGTATTATAGTGGTTCAGTTGCAACCAGCTGGAGGCCATCCAGTCATTAATTTCAGTGAGGCAGTTATGTGGCGTGTTCACTGCATTCGATGTTCCAGGGCAAAGGAAAATGTAGCTGGGTATCACTGGCACAGCAATGAAAATCCAAGCCATGCTTCCTAATGAGCCTTCCCAGAGGTAGTATGTACATGGCAAACAACATTGGTGACAAGACCAAACCTTGAGAAACTCCACAAAACAGGAGGCTAGGGGAGGAGAGAATTCCCCATTGCTACCCTTTGCCTTCTGTTTGTGATATAGGACTAAACCAACAGATGACCATGCGGTGAGTCCACAGAATTCCCTCAGGCAGCCAAGTAACACACAATGGTCCACCGTGTCAAAAGCTGAGGAGATCAAGGAGAACAAGAACTGTCCCCTCCCTTGATCTCTTGCTCTGAAGAGGTCATTGTACACCTGAACTAATGCAGTTTCAGTGCTATGCTTTACCTGAAACCCAGGCTAGAAAGGCTCATATAGATCATAGGCTGGAGGTGCCCCTCAAGCTGAAGTGCCACAATCTTCTCTACAACTTTTCCCAAAAAGGGAGATTGGAGAAGGAACTGTAATTTGCCTTGCTGTCAGGGTCCAACAATGGCTTTTTCAGAAGGGGTCTCACATACCTGTTTCATGGCATCAGGAAAACCCCTTCCGACAAAGAGCACCGGATGATCAAGGCAAACACGGGCCAACAAAGTTGGCACATCCCATCAAGACGTGTCAGCACCGGTCCAGTTCACAAATGTGTGCCTCAGCTTGGAAGCAATTCCAATTACCTCCTCCGCCTTCACTGGTCTAAACTCACCCCAACCAGATGGAGTGCTCTTCAGATGTCAAGGTGATCACTGTCAGCCATGACATGGCTCACTGATGGAATTCCTTGCCGGATGCTGGACACTCTGTCTGAGAGACCGAACAAACTCCTCACATAACTCATTTGAAAAAGGGTTTTCAGCTGCAGACAGGCTGGGTTTAGCAGTGAGTACACTGGGCCAGCTTGTCCACCTCCAGCCCAGTCTTCTGCCAGCAGCACTCTAACCTCCGACCCACAGTCTCTCATCACCTTGAGCTCCACATCAAACCAGAGGGGACCTCAAATGAGAAGACTTGGGTCATACATAGACTGGTGCGAGGAGCCAAGTATGGCACACATCGTCAGACAGGGCGGCGATTGCCAGGACATAACCCCACACATGCACTGCCCATACCAGGCAAATCAGCCACCACTAGGAAACCCTCCGGGGACAAACCCCTCAAAGGACGGTAGCTAGCCATCTCAGCTGGGGAGAGCTCTTGAGGGGGCCCCGAATGAAATTCCACCATACAATGATCGGACCAAATGACCCAATCAGTCTTGAGATCATTTATCTCAAGCCCCAGTGAGAAAACCAGGTCCAACATGTGGCCACTCTGATGGGTCTAGAAGAAACTTCTTGTGACAGACCCAGCAATGACATAGTCTGGTGGAGGTTATAACCAAGCCTAGATGTTTATTTATCGGCCCAAACATTGAAATCCCCAAATTAAACATCTCAGGACTTCTAATGTTTCACCAAGATGAAATCAACCACCTCCTGCAGGAATTCTCCTACCGCCCCAGGGCGATAAAGCAGGAGAATCCTGCATCCTGTGCTCGGACTCCCATGAATGGCACACATTCAAATTAACCCATCCTTCCCACAGGGTGCATGGTGAAGCCAGCTCAGATCTAAAACAGATGGCCACACCCCACCCCTGCGTTCCACTCTTGGGCAGTGCACTACAGTATACCCGGAGGGATGGCAACCTCTAGAACAGGACCAGCATCATCTCCCACCCAGATCTCTGTGATGCAAGCCAGATCAACCATAGAAACCAAGTCCACTATAATTGAGATCTTGTTTGAATTGATCTGACATTGCAAACACTGCCCTCAGAGGATTGGTGGACAGTGTAGCCACTCTGACTACCTGCCCATGTGGTCTGGTGGGAACCCTGGGATGGGCACCAAACATGCCTGGCCTCTCCTTAGGCCCAATGAACCCCAGGGCACCTTCTGCACCTGACCACCCCTATCCTACTCCCCACAGGCATGCTCAAGGTGTCCCGCACATGACTGATCAATGCTGCTTCTCCTAATTCCAACCCTGACAGCGATGAGCAATCATGATGGACACAGGGAGGTCGGTGAAAGGCCACAGATCGAGCAACTGAGACACCTCATACATAATCCTGACCCTCCCTGGCCTGCATATCTCCCAAAACACATCCTGACCAGCAACAATGTTCCATGACCACAACAATCCTCACTATATTACACAGACACCCCACATACACACACTAATACAAGACTTCCTAACCAACTACACTACACAAACACAGAATTACCTAAAACCCCACACCCACCCAACAACCCACAAAACCCCACCACAAGAAACAAGGGACAGTTAGGTATATAGCAGCAATTCAATTATCCAGGAGAGCAGCCTGCAGGACTAGAATAATAACCTTCAAGACAGGGTAAATAACACAAAGCTATGAATTATCCGAATTTGTCCAAAAATGTTCCAGAGCTCAGTTTATAGAAATGTCAGGGTCCTCTCACAATCCCAGTTCTATACTGGGCAAGAAGCAGCTGTCACCCATATATGCAACACCAGGAATATGAATAATCCAAATTTAGACCAAAGAATGATCCAAAGCTCAATCTATAGAAATATCAGGGCCCTCTCATGACCCCAGTTCTATGCTGGGCAAGGAGCAACTATCACCCATATGGTCCCGAGAATGTGCAGAATCTAAGGACTCAGAGCCTCTTACTCACCCTGATCAATTGAAAGCATGCAAAAGTTACCTTGTCAGGACACCACCAGCCGTTTAAGCGAACCTCCTCCAAAAACAAGCAAAAGACATCAGGAGGCTTCACCCTCCATGTTCACCCAAGCCATTGTTCTTGCTAGTTCAGCGTATGCACTCCACTCCACAGCAGTCCAAGAAATTTCTCTGAAAGAGAAAAATCACAGCAGACAGTGCCCTCAGCATCTGTGTGCCCAGAAAATGGATCTGGATCCAGCCAAGTAATGACACCACAGTTCCTTTGACCTCAGTAGGATGTTTAAGAAGCACCTTAGGTCACTCTAGTACCCCGTCACGGTCCTCATTTACTGAAAATCCACAGAAGATGGATCCGGCCACAGCAATGACACTGCGGTTCTTTCCAGCCCTCTGGTGGGATGATTAAGAGGCACCTCCATTCACCCTGAAGCTCCTGTCTCTGCCTTCATTACACTGGAAAGCTGACAGAAGTTGAGCACAGTCTGAGAAACACCACACGGCACCCTCAGAGCTGGACAACACCGCTGGGCAATCATTCCATAATAGTCACTGGAAATAACTCCTCAGTCATAATTGGCATCGGGGACAGTCCACTCAGATGCAGCCACTGGAATATCGAACAACAGCCTCATTGTCTTGATGTCTCTCAGGGGAATACAGGAATTCAAGAGGCCTACAGGCTGCAATTTCTGAAAAACAAAAGCTGCCTCCTAATCTGTCTCACTCCAATGCCCTGCCTAGCACTACCCACCTAACTAAAACCCTATCAAAGGAGACCACCTTGCCATAGCATTTAGGTACCTGGCCAGAGACTACCGACCTGGCACATGCACACAAAATTAACTCTCCTGGGCAGAGTTACTCCAATAGGAATAAAATTACAGCAAAATTTTAGTAAAATGGTAAGAGGAAATTAGACAGCTTCATGCTCTCAATGCTTGACAGCCATCAAGCAACAGTCGAGAATGACTGCCATCTTGCTCCTCCTCCCTGTTAGACCTTGATCCAGGTTGCAGAACATTAGTTTTAGCCCATGAATGATCCTGCAGACTTCCTGCACCATCACCGCCAGAATTCACCCCAGGGCAGCCAAGTGAAATCGCTCATCCAAGACATACCACTGTTTGAGGCTTGAATTCCACTAGAGATGATCCTGGATCTCACAGAGGACACTGTCTGAGAGGAATCGAGCAAACTTCTCACATTTGTGAGTTGAAAAGGCTTTAATGGGCTCCAAATGGGCCAAATGTAACAGCCTGTTGACAACCTGGAAGAGCTGAGCTGATTGATTCTTCCCAGCTGCAATTGTCCTAGACATAAAAGCTACCTTTTCTGGATGATTGCCTTTCTGATATTCACAGTAATGAGATATCAGAGCCAGTTTGTCTTCGAGAGATCCAGTCTTCTTCAATGCCTCTCAACCTCTACCTCATTGTCTTCAACTTCCTTAGCTCCCATTAAAACCACAGGGAGCAAGGTGTGAGGCAAAGGCGTACCTGAATCAGCGCCATACTGTCCAGAGCCTCAGCAACAGCACTATTATAGGCCATGAATGTGTTCTGGGCTGCTGGCACATGCCTGAACACAGATGAAAGGTCCAGTTCCACTAATAGTCCCTCTACCTTTCAACCTCAAATTCAAGGAGAGTTCTTGCTTCCAATCAGTTAAGATGCCTAATTTTGTGGTAGTAGTGGCTAGAAAAGTTAACTTTCTTTGTCCAGTTTGTAGATCATCCACATCCATCCAACCCCAAGTAAAACATTTTTAGGAGTAATTGTAATTTGCTTTACCAAAACATCAGTTTGGAATTGTGATATGGCTTGCCAATAGTCAGACAATTTGGGGCAGCTAAATGTCATATGGACTAAGTCTGCCTTACTGTGGGTACCTCATGGGTAAATCACATCATAATAAGTGGCAAAGTTTTGAAGCCTGGCTGGAATGTAAATATGCTCGTTGTGTGGTCATGAACTAAATTACCTTAAATTTACTCTGTATAGGCATCTTCAACCCTCATCCAAAATTTCCTACCAGTCCTGTGCAGGAAGATCTATTCACAGGAAGTCCCACCACTTAACTTTATTGTGATACACTACTGGTGACAGAACTCATTAAATTTTGGTATAATTTAGTTATAAGGCCTCCTGTCTTCCACACTACCCAGTATGAAGCTAATCCACATGGCTCCTGTAGCTAAGAGGGCCCAACTTCATTCACAAGAAGTGTTTCACTTGTAAATACTTAAACAGGTGTGTGGTAGGAATACCTCATTCATGTCAAAAAGAATAAAAGAAAAGCAAAATGTTGCAACCGCTCTAGCACAAAGCCATACACAATAGTCTTTGTTGAATTCTCAATCTTTTATTTTCATCTTTAAAAGTATCCCAACATTTCACCAATCAAATGGCTTCTTCTGGGAACTGTTAATTAATTAAGAACATGTTTTAGTATATTAATCATATTATAGTCGCTCAATTATCTCTTTTAAATCATAATTAATCTTTATAAATCATTCACAACATGAGCTTGTAAATCACCTCAGGATCTGTATTCATTGTGTTTAATAAAACATAAAGTTTTGTAGAAAATTCTTTTATCAGCAACTCCTAAATTCTGACTAGCCTTACTAGTAGTCATGTGTACCAAAGGCTACCTGTTTCTCTGACTCCAACTTTGCAAATCTACACACCTTTATCTTCTTATATTTCAAAGCCAAACACATCTATGAATTCCACACATAAAATTATTTAGCTGGGTAACCATAATATTTCTTTACAGTCAAGTACCAACATTCCAATCGCTACTTAGACCATTCTTTCATTGTACACATAAGTTTAAACACAATTTTCATTGTTTATAATGAAACTACATTGCATTATTACTTATGAAACATGCCCTTATATGGTACTCTTTGTTGTTATCAACAATGAAAATAATGTAAATTATGCATACTTAAGGAAACTGAACTGCCTGTTGCTTTTCCCTTCATCTGACATGAGTTTTGCTTCATATGCTCAAATGTGCTAAATTTCAGAACCTAAAACAAAATTGAGATGCTTCATATTGCATTTATTAAGTATAAGAAGATAAAGGTGTGGTAGTTTTGCAAAGTTGGAGTCAGAGAAAAGGTGATAGCCTTTGGAACACATGACTACTAAGTAAGGCTAATCAGAATTTAGGAGTTGCTGATAATATAATTTTCTACAAAACTTTATGTTTTATTAAATCATAATGAATACAGATTCTGAGATGATTTACCAGCTCATGCTGTGAATGATTTACAATGATTAATTATGATTTAATAAGAGATATTTGAGAGACTATAACATGATTAACATACTAAAACATGTTCTTAATTAATTAACAGTTCCCCAGAAGAAGCCATTTGATTGGTGAAATGTTGGATACTTTAAGGATGAAAATAAAGATTGAGAATTCAACAACAAAAAACTGTTGTGTATGGCTTTGTGCTAGAGCAGTTACAACTTTTGCTTTTCTCAGAATATTCACACCACAGCAACCAGGCTCCATGATTACTCTGGCGTAACAATAAGAGTTCTCTTGGACTCAGTTTCCCTTAAAAGAATCAAAGAACTTCCATTTTCCATCTTAATATTTGTCCCGGAGCATAACATCCCCAGCTGCTCATTGCTTAAATCCTGGGCCATTTAAGATATTGGGGAGTAAGGTGTTTCCCATAATGGGATAGGTACTATATATTTCAACACTCCTCATGCTTGTGTACTTTGTGCCATGCCATTGAAAAGTGCATACTGTAATAAATGGATTAGCCTTAGCGCACTGAAAGTTATTGATGGATGAACAGTACAACAAATCAGTCACTCTTAACTTCAAGGTCCATTCTTTTCAAATTTAACACCAGTATTATTACATACTAACATACTAAAAGTCAGCAGAATAGGCCCTCTGGTCTAACAAGTCTGATCAGTGATCAGTGCCTGTACAAGGCACTGCCATGGCCCTCCCTCCCATCCCACAGGTCCCTCACTCCCATCCCCAAGGGTACTGAGATGAAGCCTCCCTTATACCTATCCCACCTGTCTTGAACCCCTCCATAGTTTTACCACCACCAGTTCCATGGGCAGCATATTCCAGGGATCCACCACCCTCTCCGTAAAATAATGTCTTGTTGTCTCCCCTTAGTCTCCCCACTACCAGCCTCATAGAGTGTCCCCTACAGGACCCCTCTTCCCTCAGCTGAAGCACCCCATCCCTGGTTACCCTATTTATTTATTACACTCTAAGTGATGCCATTCTCTGAGTTCAGTTAACTGAGCCACCCAATAATAATTCTTGAAATAAGGCGCCCCTATATGTCTGCTAAAGGGAGGCTGTGTGAGCCAATCCAGTTTGATTTGTGAGGTATTATTGTTCCAGAGTCAAGTTGAAGTGCAAGCTCTGAGTTGCTTAAAATGTTTCTGCTATGGGGCTAGATAACAGTTGAAATGGGTACAAAAACTTGGGCAGAACATCAATTTTAAGAACAGTGGCGTGATCTCACATGGATAAAGGCAAAGTGTGTCACTTTCTACACAACTCTTTTGCTTTTCTAACAGAAGTGGATAATTTGCATTACATATGTCCTTAAATTTCTTCTGTATATGAACTCCTAAGTATTTAAATCCTACTTGGGTCCACTGGATTTTGGTCATATTTGCATAAGGGAAGGACAATGGTATTATTAAGGGTAATTTTAGAACCTAAAGTGGTGCCAAGGTTTGTAGAACCTTCAGCAATGTGGGCAGAGATTGCCCTCCTTATGGAGAGCACTCCTTAAGGAAAGGATAGTGCAACACCTGGACTCCATAGGGGCACAGGATCCAAGACAGCATGGGTTTACAAAGGAAGGTCCTGTCAAACTAATCTCATAGATTTCTTTGACTGGGTAACCAGAGTGGTGGACCAAGAGGAGCAGTTGATGGCGCCTACCTTGACTTCAGCAAAGCTTTTGACACTGTTCCACATAGAAGATTGATAAATAAGCTGGGTAGGCTCGGGGTGGGTCAGAAGTTGGTCAACTGGCTGGCAAACTGGTTGACAGGCAGAAAACAGAGTGGTGGTAAATGGCATACAGTCAGAAGAGATGCAAGTCATAAGTGGGTACCTCAGGGATCAGTCCTGGGGCCAGTCCTCTTCAACATCTTCATTAGTGACCTTGCAGATGGACTAGGGGTAAGCTTGTCTGTTTGCAGATGACACCAAGATCTGCAACAGAGTAGATGATCCAGATGAGGGTGGGCAGAATGAGAAGAGATCTGGATAAACTAGCAAAATGGTCAGAAGAGTGGCAACTGGGATTTAATGCAAAGAAGCGCAAGATCATGCACATAGGAAGAGAAACCCTAAAGCCACCTATAGGCTGGGAGGGAGTTGCTAGCAGTCACAAAGGAAGAAAGAGACTTGGGCATCATCATCACTGATGACCTGAAATCATCCAAGCAGACCTCTAAAGTAGTAGGTAAGGCTAGGGGGTGTTAGGGTGTATTAGTAGGGGTATCACAAGTCGTAAAGGGAGGTAATAATCCCTCTTTACAAGACACTGGTTAGGCCCCATCTGGAGTACTGCATGCAGTATTGGAGCCACACCTTCACAAGGACATTAACCAAATTGAGGCAGTCCAGAAGGGGCAACAAAATGGTGCAGGGACTGCATCAGAAGACATATGAGGACAGATTAACAGAGCCCAATATGTATACCCTTGAGCAAAGGAGGAGAGAGGTGATATGATCGAGGCATTCAAACACCTTAAGGGCATTAACAAGGTAAAAGAATCTAACATGTTTAAATATAAGAAAAATAGCAGGACAAGAAGACACAGCATGAGATTAGAGGGGGCCGATTAAGGGGAAATGTGAGGAAATTCTTTTCACAGAAAGGGTGGTGGATGCATGGAATGGCCTACCTCAAGAAGTGGTGGCTATGAATACAGTGCAGGGCTTCAAACATGGGATAGGCATAAGGGAGCAATACAAATGAGTATGAATAGATAGGTCACTGCCAGAGCAAAGGCTGATGGCACATTTATAAGGTAGAAAAGAAATGGGCAGACTGGATGGGCCATGCTGTCCTTATCTGCTCAACTTCTATGTTTCTATGTTCTAGGTGTGTAACACACAAAGAAGGTATCCACATGTAAAAGTTTTTGCAGTGGCCCCTCTAATGCCTTTGTGATCCCTTATGACATGTTGCCAGGCAAGTGCCAGGTCAAACCACAGTGGGGACAAAGGAACCCTAGTTGGATCTCTGTCTAATGGAAATCAGTCTGACACCCACAAACTGGTCTGAACCACTGCTGAGGCACCCTTATATATAGCCTGTCCCATCCCAAAATGTGGGACCAAATCTCATATGTCTCACTGTGCACCAGTGGTGGTCCCATTCAATATGATCAAAAGTTTTTCAGCATCTAAGGAGACTGCCACTGGACAGTCATATGAGTTATGTTTCCTTCTTGAGAGAACCTGATGCAGTGTCCTAAGATTAGCTGGGACACCACTCAGTTTGGCAAAACCTGCCTAGTCTCCATAAATTAATTCAGATAAAAACTTTTCAAGCCTATTTGCCAGAACCATTGTGTATATTTTGAAATTAGCACTTAAGAGTGACATAGGCCTATAAGAGGCCACAACATCTCTCAGTATATTGGGTTTTGGTAGAACTGTTGTGTGGGTCTGAAAGGAAGACTCCAGTGGTCTGCCCAATTTAAACAGTGTTGTTAGAGTATCAAACAACGGGCTCACTTCTGTACTTTTTAATTGTAACTGTACCTGATGAATTGCTGTAATTTTGTTATATTGTACTCCCTGCCCCCCTCCCTGGGCCACACCTGGAAATGAGCCTAGGTGCAGTGTGCCTTTCCCAGTAACCAATTTTCAAATAAATAAATAAATGAACAGTATTGCAGGGGTCATCTTTTTATATAGGTCAATATACAGTCCGTCTGGACCTGAGGTTTTTCAGATGTTAATTGTAAAAAGCAAAAGTTCAGGAATTCATGTTTCTTTTTTAATAGTGTGGCCCAAGCCAACTTAATAAATCAGATATAAATAATGAAAGGACCTGTTCAGTTCATTGAAGTGCATCCACTTTTATTCTTTTCAATAGCGGAAATTCAAATGTTTATCCAGCGTTTGAGATAATCTTGTCTCTTCATTAGGGAATGTCTGTACATTATATAAAATAAGATCATGAATCTCCATTCATGATAAAATGATCACAAATCACAAACATATATTTAGGTAATGTGGAGTGGAAACAGGTCTCATTACCTTTACAAATCAAGGTGTGCACTTCTAAGTTTCAAACTAAGTAATTCAAATTTTCTTAAAATGTTTTGCTTTTTCTATAAAAAGAAAGATATCTATAAATAAACAACATTAATTGCAATCAGTCTACAATGTACTAGAGAACTCACTGAATGCTTTTTCTTTAAAAAGGGAGGGACAGAAAACAAGCTTTCTAGAAACTTTTATCCAAACCCACACCAAAAACATCATTTTGTTTCAATAAATCTGTATTCAGTATAACCATTTATATTCAATCAGTTCTTAAATGTTTTCCAAACTTAACAAACTCTAAAAGAAATATATTTTCCTCACATCACTCTATTAGTTTTACATTGTATTTGAAATTCAATTATAAACTCAGCAAACTCTCTGTACTTAATTGTTTTCTAATCATAACTTTTTCTACAAAACTACATTACATGAAATAAAAATAAATATAAATGGGTGGAAAGGTTCCTACCTCTAATCCTAAAGAATGCTTCCTCTCTGGCGTTTATTGTTTGGCACATTCTCAAATTTACTATCAGTTTCTTCTATGCTGCATACAAACAATACTTTTTAAATTGCCACGTTATTAAACCCGCGCATAAAGCAGTAAACTATCTATATATTTTATTTGAAGCTCCTTATTTATTTAAATGTTACTTAATATCACAGTATTCACTACTTAAATGTAAAAGTTCCTACCTCTAATTTTTGAAACGCCCTTCTCTGACATTTTAAAATTAAACTCCTCACTAATTTAACTCCAGACTTTTTCTTTGTGCTGCATTCAAAGAGTATTGTTTGATTCACAGGTGCTCATTAAAGTAAAGTTACCAAAAATATTTTGAAAGCTACTGTGCCTACCTCTGGTGTGGAGATGCTCCCTCACTGGCATCTCAAAATCTCCAATACTACTAACTTGCAAGTTTGATACATCTCCTTTGTGGAGAAAGAGACAACTCTGGGCAGTGATTGGACCCATTAATATATATTTTTTTATTTCATGTAATGAAGTTTTGTAGAAAAAGTTATGATTATAAAACAATTAAGTACAGAGAGTTTGCTGAGTTTATAACTGAATTTTAAATACAATGTAAAACTAATAGAGTGATGTGAGGACATATGTTCCTTTTAGAGTTTAAGTTTGAAACATTTAAGAACTGATTGAATATAAATGGTTATACTGAATACAGATTTATTGAAACAAAATTATGTTTTTGGTGTGGGTTTAGATAAAAGGTCTCTAGAGAGCTTGTTTTTGTCCCCCTTAAGAAAAAGCTGAAATTAAAGTAATTTATTTATAGATATCTTTATTTTTTATAGAAAAGCAAAACATTTTAAGAGAATTTGAGTTATTTCAAAGGGGTGGGGTGGCCATCTATGTTGGGGGAAGGGATAAGGTATAATAGGAAGGAGGGAGGAAGGCAGGGTGGAGGCCATATGGGTGCAACTATACAACCCAAGGGTAGCAAGGTTAGATTGGGGGTAGTTTATAGGCCTCCGACACAGAATGAGGAAATTGATAAGGATCTGGGGAGCAGCTAAAGAGGCTTAGTGGCAGAGGGAGCACTGTGGTGGGAGGGACTTTAATCTACCAGGGTGGATTGCATCCCTGCTACCTCATGTGCTAGGGAGCAAATCCTCCTGTAAGCCTTCCAGGACAGCTTCCTGACACAGAGGGTAGCAGAACCAACCAGGGAGGGAACATCCTGGACCTGGTGCTGGAGGATGGGGAGCAAGTCAGGATTTTGGAGTAGAGGAACCCCTGGAAGTGACCACTGTACAGTGTGGTTCTCAATAAGTCTAGGTAAGGAGGTAGCCACTACAAAGACTATGGTCCTGGATTTCAAAAGGAAGACTTGGCAGGATGGGTAGTATATTGGAAGGGCACACATCTAGCATCTGCCTGAACATGTACACTAAACAAAAATGGGCAATCATCAAGAGGGGCCTGGCTGAGGCCACTAGCACATGTGTCAAGAGCCAGCGCAAGAAATCCAGGACCAAGAAGCCAGTTGGATGAACAAGGAGGCAGGGGAGAGGGTGAGGGAAAAGAGAGCTGCATTTAGAACCTACAAAAGATCCCACTAGGAAGAGGACAGGGAGGAATATGTGAGGAAATCCAGGGAATTGAGTAGAACAGTAAGGGCAACCAAGGCATCACGAGAACTGAGGCTGGCCCAGGGGATCAAAGAAGGTGAAAAGGATTTCTTCAGGTATATAAAGGAGAAGAGAAAGTGAAGGATCAAGAATGGCAGTAGGTGGGTAGAAAAGGACAGAGCAGGCAGAAGTACTAAATGAGTACTTCTGTTTGGTATTCACTAAGGAAAGGGATGGGCCCATACCCGTGGAGGCAGGGGTGGAGTGAAGAATATATGGGCAAAATCAATGGGGGAGGCAAGGGGAGGAAGGCAGCTGCAGTCTGAAAGATTAAAGTGTTGCACACCGAGCAGACTAGATAAACCGATAGGCCTGTATCTACTGGCAATTTCATATGTTCGTATGTCTTTAGTTTGAAACTTGGAAGTACATGCTTTGATTTGTAACAAGGCAATGATAGAGCTGTTTCCACTCACATTACCTAATATATGTTTGTGATTTATGACCATATTTTTGTGAATGGAGATTCATGGTCTTATTTCATATAATTTACAGATGTTAATTCTCCCAGGCCCTGAGAACTTCCTGCATAGTGAAGTCCTGCTCCAACTCTGAATCCTTTTCAGAAAGAGAGTGCAGTTGTTACCAAAGGTTTGTGGATTACAGGTCTCCATTGCCCATGGGTCCTGAAAGCCAGATGTGCATAACTATGTAAAATAAGATACAAATTGCACATTTATTTCCATCAAATTTCATGAGCCCCTGATCATCTGTTATGCCATCATTTTGTCTCTGCTCAGCCTCCTGTTTCACCTGATAAGTCAAAAGTTTGCCACTTTTGTTGACAGTCATAACATTTCAGTTTTATAACCTAAGACTCAGTCAGTTATGTATTCAATTCATTGTGTTCATTTCTTAATCTAACTAAGGCTTGGTGCTATGTAAGGTGTCTGAGAGCTCAAAACTTGTCTCTGAATATTAAATTTGTTTCTCCAGGGTGTCTAATTGTGCTTGGTTTTCTTTTTCACTTTACTAGTAAATGCAATGCTTTTCCCCAAAGGTAGTCTTTTAGGAATCCCACACAATACCCATATCATCTAGAGTGCCATTATCTGTGGCTCGAAAGTCTTCAATTTTCTACTCAGCTGTTCTATGAAATCCTGCCTATTTAATAACAGGGGTTCCATCTGCCAGATTTTCCTGTTGCACACCTTACTGTGATCAGCTACCCAGGTAATTTTCAAGGGTATGGGCAGAAATAAGTATTGGTAGGTATTCACACTGCAGAAAACCCTCCATTTTGCTAGCAGATGTCAGGAACAAATCAATTCTCATATCATTGGTGTACTGAAGTGTAAAATGAATCATTCCCCTATGAGGGTGTTGAATTTGCCATACCTTATGCAAGCCAAGGTCTCCCATCTGTGATTTCAGCATGTACACTGCTCTCAGGAGCTGATAGGAGCAGGTGGATGACCTATCAATGATTTTGTCTAATGTGAGGTGAAGGTCACCTCCTCAAATTATGCCACATGTAATATGCCCCAGTTGTAACAGCAAGTTTTGAAAGAATGTGCTGTCATCATAACTGAACACATATATATTTAAAAATACCGATGACTGATCGAATAGTGTACCCTGTACTGTACTAGCACCAATGCCTTGTAGCACCTGAAACACTAGACTGTACTTTAAATCAATATTTTTGTATATCAGGATGACCACCCCTCTAGAATGAGATGTATATAAGGCTTTTTGGTGCTTCACATCTGTAAGATGCATCTTTGTAAATATGCAACATTAGCATGATGTTTTAAGATATGTGAGAACCTTTTTTATTTTGAATGGGTGGTTCATCCCTCTAATATTCAACAGGCCCGTTGCCCACTGGCATTCATCTGGTTTGAATGAACCTCCCCAATCCTGTTTTGAACCTTTTTTTGTTATTACATGACGTTACCATCCAGTTAAAAATGTTATGGTGGCTCCTGCTGCTTTAAGACTGTGCCCAACTCATATCTGAGATATGCGCTCATCTCCCCACCAACTCCACTGTCAATCATTCAATGGTAGTCCTCCATTGTGAGCCAGTAACAAGCCTGTCTCCACTGATGAGTCTCCGATCTTCCAATCATCTCCCATCCCTTGCTATCGCCGAGCTGCCCAGTGGTTTGTGCGCTACCTCCCCAGTGACCATCTTGGCTAATCAGTAGTGTGCTAAGCATGTAAGCATGCACAAGATGCAACTGGAATCATACTCAAATTTCACACTGAACTACAAGCTGAGTAGGAGCTGCTGAAATGGAGCGTGGACGTCCGAAGCAATGGTTCAGGATTAAGCTGCCACTAATAAAAGAAAATCAATGTGGGCACAGCGTCAATCATTCATGCTTACTATGGACTATTTTAACAGACACCAGTCAGTGGCACAGTCAGGTAATTGCTTGGAACCATCCAGATCAGTTTTTCTATTGTGGCTGAGACTGTGTGACATTGAGGACAGGGTCAGGCAGGAGCAGTCCACTGGGACTAAGCAACATGAGAGAAATTCAGAATAAACAAGAAATTAAAGATTCCTCTCTCTCAATATAAAAATAATAGGTGATACCGGAGGATTAAGGACCCCTCATGCACTCAGACATTGGCATGGGGAGTTGCGGCACTGTCAGACCACAGCTATCTCTGCCTACTGCACAATGCAAGTAGGCAAATCATTAGGAAACTGTGGTGTGCATTGAGTCTAAACGCACGGAAACCAAAAAATAAATAAATACTGGCCAGAATACAAAACTAAAACACAAGTTTTGCACAACCAAGTAGGTAAATAATTAGGAAACTGGGTGCATAGAGGTTCATAATTAGGAAACTGTGGTGTGCATTGAGACTAAACACATTGGGGCCTATGCTCCAATAGGTGGGATTTAGGTGGTTGAGGTGTGTATCCCACCACGGAGCTCTGCTTCATGGACAGGTGCATGCCACCAATAATCCCCAATGGCCACAATCTGTTCATGGTTTGCCCCAGTGCGCAGTACTTCATTGGATGGCTGAGGGCAGAGTCGTGGACCCAGGTAAGCATCAATTGGATGCCCATCCTGGGTCCAAAGTCAGATCTCTGCACAGTGGGGGTGTTGGCTGTGCTCCCCTGCAGATGCCTGCATGGCCAGTGGCCATGGAGGTGAGAGGTGAGTAGTGCCTCTGCTGTGTCATCCCATGATCAGATGGGAAGGTACAGGGTGGTGCCATCATTACGTGTGTGGGGGGTGTTTGTGCCAGCCTACCACACCACCCAGTGTGTGGGGAGCCACAGAAGCAGGGGGATGAGGGGTACATGCGGTCCTGGAGCCAGTGCCCCATATGTGTGTGTGTGTGTGTGTGTGTGCGTGCGTGCATGGTGGGGGTTGGCATGCACTGGGATGGTGGGAGTCAGCTGGGTGTTGGGTCGGTGACCCTGGGTGGCCACTGGATGTGTCAGTGGTGGTCCCCTTGGTGTGGGACAGATGTGTGGGGTGCATAAGGGACTTATCTGGAGGATTTTCCTGGTGTACTGGATGCCCCCCTACATACCACTGCACAGCACTACATGGCTTTGTGCATGCCACGTAGTGCTGGCACACCTTCCGCCTGCCCTTGCACATTGTGGTCCACATGGATGGGGATCAGGTGCATGGGGCTGCACACCCCCTTCATGCATCATACGCGGGGGTGCGATGGGTGCAGAACATCTCCACGCCTCACATCACGCTATGGAGGCACTCTATGCCTTCACATAGGGCCCATTGAGACTAAACACATGGACAAAAAGAAATAGGAAACTGGTATGCATTGAGACTAAAAGCACAGAAACAGAAAAAGAAAACTGCACAAAATACCAAACTAAAACACAAGTTTTGCACAACACAAGTAAGTAAATAATTAGGAAACCGTGTGCACTAAGACTTAAAGCACGGAAACAGAAACAAAAATACTGGACAAAAATACCAAACTAAAACACAAGTTTGCACTATTCAGGTAGGTGCATTATTAGGAAACTCTGGTGTGCACTAAGACTAAACACACAGACAAAAATGAAATAGACAATCAAAAAATGTTAACTGCAGTACTATCCTGAATACAGCTTCTGACTGCAGAAACAGGGGAGTGAGGCAGAGCCCCTACTAAAACAAAAATAAACTGACATTTAAAAATGTAAACTGCCATACTGGCCTGAATACAGCTTGGACTGCAGATACTGGGGAATAGGTAGAGACCTCCCAACTAAAATATAACAAACAGGGACTGCAATTTACAGGGATAATATGCTGTTCATTTCAGTGTGTGGTGGGAGTGTCTGCATGATGAGGTCCAGGCAAGTACGTATTGACTTGAGAAACAAATTGAGTGCAGAGGGGCCTTAATCCTCCGATATCACCAAATAATAAAATAAAGATTCACTGTTAATCTCACTCTCAGAGAGCCAACATTCCTGTGTAGCTGCCTGAATAATGATGTTGCTCATCCATTCTCACCACTGCAGCAAATTAAGGGACTAGTAGTGACAGAAAAAAAGACTGAACTCCTCCACAGTTTGCAGGAGTAAATCTGAATGTGTTGAGCTGTCAAGAACCCAGGCTTATCACCCTTTGGCTGCCTGATTTTTGCTCTGTGGTGTTGTATTTTTATTTCTGGATGCCTGTATTGTTGTGTGCAGATAATTTTTTCTACATTTTAAATTTCTCCAAGTCCTGGGTCAAAACAGGTGTTTGATTACTTCTGCATCCTTATAGGGATGCAGAAATTATCATTGACCTGTAATAGTAAGTGTAGGTATTTTATGCAACTTTTAAGTGAAATTATAACAGTACTACATCCTCCTACAGTTTTTCCTTTGACTATGTGTCCAGCCCTGTGACCTAGCTACAGTGGGTCACTGTTTGATTAAGAAGATAGGCACAGTGTGATATTGTTTTTGTAAGCGCACCAGCTTGTGAACCAGGCAGGATATGCTAACATCCAGAGCCAAATACTGTGTGACATTTTAACACAGATAGCAATTGTTCTGACAGCCAGAAGTGGAGGGAGATGACAGATGACTTATTGTGCTTTAAAATTAATAACAAAATGAACCATAGAGCATATAGTGACCCAGGGCTTCTATGGGCTCAGCAGCCACAAGACCCACTTATATCTGCCTGGCTGTTGGGTGAATTCATACTTCAGTTCTGTATGTGAGGTTAGCAAAATACTAACATCAGTCTGGCCTATGTCAAGCCAGCAGGTGACAGCTGCAGCCAATTATGTATCACTTATACTACAATATCAGCATTTTGCTAACCTCGTGTACAGAATACAAGTATGTATTCACCCTGCAGCCAGACACATCATCATTTTAGAGCAAGGAGGTGGAGGAGAGCTATGATATGAGTTATTAGCTTCAAATAAGCTAGAAAATGTACCATAGAGCATTCTAAAACCCCTGGGCTTGGGGTATGGTGGCCCCAGACCAGCTTTTTTAAAGAAGTCACAGACTCCAAGAAAAGAACCCCACTTTGTAAAAATCCTGGCAATGGCTCTGTTCCAAGAAATAAAGTTAAGTGGGACTGCCATGATGTACTGAACAGATAACTGCTATATGCCGCCCGCCATACTATGATACCATTTGTTTAGGGAGACATATAACAGGTACCTGGGGCCCTGAAAACATACCATGTGTGACAAGTCTGTTGTGCTAACCAACAAAAACTTAACCATTGATACATAAATTTAGAACATGTAGAACTGTAGGACCTTAAAATGAAAAACCCAAGATCAAGAATAGGATAGACCTTGAACAAACTCTCTCAAAGTTAAGGGATGACTGGGGAGAATGAACTGTCGGTCTCTTCCTGTCCAGGTTGTTTGAGAAATAGCCCTCATATCTTGATAAAGGCTAATGAATGAGGTCCCAAAAACACAGTGACTTTATAACTGTGCTCACTATAACCCACTCAGATTCCAAATTAGGTAACCAGATGTACATGTTGCCAAGATTCAGTAAGAACCTACACTGCCCTACAAGCCCGTACCCCAATAGAAAAAGTTTGCAACTATCTAGCTTCAGACTAAGTTGGATATATCAATGCCAGCCTTCAAGTTATCAAGTACTTGAGAGACATCCCAAGGCCACAGAGGGCTGGCCAACCATAAAAGACCCCTGCGGCTCATACAAAGGGTTCTCCTAATTGTGACCCCCACCATGAGCCAGCACAAACATCCCCACACCTCTACCACATACTAGATATTTCTTTGTAGTAGGTGGCCTATCAAAAAGTATGCACTTCATCAGTTAGGGTTCATATTAAAGCAACAAAAGTATGGAAATGCAATGTCAGGGTTTCCAACCTAATTTGCCTCCTGCACACACACACACACACATGCAAGCAGGATAAGGGGCAAGGCAACACAACCAATCAGCAACAGCCATTATCAGGTAAGAGAAAGAACATATAATTATCTGAACATAAGAATCCCACTCCCTGTAGTCCATAAGCATATCCAATCAGAGACATCCATTATCAGGTAAGAGAAAGAACATACAATTATCTGAACATAAGAATCCACACCTGTAGTCCATAAGCACATTTATGCATTTGTCTATGTGGGAGCACAGGGCTTTCGGCCCTGTGCTCTGATGTGTGCATATTGTAATTGTTCCTCATTTACATGTGGTCAGCAGTCCACACTGGTATCCATATGTCCATGTGTAAGCACAGGGCTCTACAGGCCCTCCAACTCCCATCAGTCCAAAACAGTATGCATATGTCATGTGGGAGCACACAGCACTCCAGGCCCTGTGCTCTCATGCATTTATTTATTTATTTATTCATTCATCTAAGTGTTTCACCAGGAAGATATACTGAGCAGTATTGCTCATTTCCAGATACGTCCTGGGGGTAAGGAGAATTGAGATGCAGTGCAGCAGCTGCAAATACAGTTGAGTTATTTTTGGCAATGTGGTATACTTAGGACAAATAGTCAAGCTACAATATGAGTACATTAAGTGCAGCATGAACAGTTAAAGTGCCATAAAGTACAAATTACAGAGGACAAAATGCATATGAGCAGGAGAAATAGGAGCATTTACAGTCAAAGCAGTGATAAATGTTTAGAATATCAAGGTACAAAGGAAATATGTTACAATAACAGGGTACAGCCTGGATACTGTAAATAAAAGCATATATAGTATAGTAAAGGAAGTAGTCAAATTGAGCATTTAGGAGATCATCTCAAATGCTATGTTGGGCATAGCTGCAATTGGGCACAGGGAGATTAGAGAAGGACCAAAGGCTTTAAGTGGCACAGAACTTCGGAAAGGGTCAAGAGGTTTGGCATGAGCAGGAGTGGATGTACACATGCAGGAGGGAAGAGAGAGCTTTGGGAGATGGCACATTATGGATATTAGAGGGAGGGTGTTCCATAGTTTTAGACAGCATTAGGAAAAGGCGGATTGGCCAACAGTAGTGGAGCGGTAGGGGATGGCAAACAAACAAGAGACAGGGAAGAGGAGCTCAGTGATGAGACAGAGATGACAGAGGAAATACAGGAGGAGATTCCCAGACCAGAATTTAGCCATGAAAGCAGCAGAGTCTGCCAGACGCCAAGACTCCAGTAAAAGGAGGGACGTGGCTATATAAAGATCACATTGGTGAGTGCGAGGGGGCAGGATAGTATGAAGCAGCAGAAGAAATTGAAAAGAGTATCCAGTCTGGACAGAGTAGTTTTGGTGGTGGCACTGTAGACTACATCTGTATAATCAAAGGTAACAAGGATCATTTTTGCACAATAGCATGTCGGACTGATGGAGGAATGCAGGCTTTGTTTCTATGTAAGGTACCAAGCTTGGGGTGAAGGTTCTTATGGATTGCATCCACGTGTGTGGAAAAGTCCAAATGGTGGTCTAGCCAGACCCAAGGTGTCTGAAGGAAGTAACATCTCTATCAGAGTACTATCCAGCGTGTAGAAATCTGGGGGCTTTAAGGGTAGATAGCCTCTGTCTGGTGCTGAAGGACATGGAGTTTGTCTTTTAGTGTTCAGAAACAGTTGATTTGACTGGAACCATTTCTGAACCTTAGTGAAATCCTATTGCAGTCCAGTCTGGACATCACTGTGAGATTTGCTAGACATGTAGAGGACTGTATCATCCGTGTACATATGGATTTGGGAAGGAAACAGGCAGAAGAGCAGGTCATTAAGTAAAATAGAAAATAAAATAGGCCAACTACAGAGCCTCTGTGGGACACCAGTGGTGATAGGGACTGGTGAAGAGAGGATGAGGCAGTCTTGACAGATTGGGTCCTGTCTGTCAGGTAGGAACTAAATCAAGCTGTGGCGGTGGGTTTAAACCAGCCCCAGTGAGTGTTTGGAGGAGAAGAGCATGCGATACCATGTCAAAGGCTTTGTCAGATCAACAAATATGACCAAGGTTATGTGACCCAGATCCACCTTGGAGAGTATGGAGTCCATGAGGCATATTAGGGAGGTAGTGGTGAAGTGGGACTTGTGAAGCCAGACTGGAAAGGAGTGCAAAATGAGGTGGGGTCAAGGTAGGAGGTGAGTTGAGCAATGAAAATGCAAACCTGAAGCTTTGCTAGGATAAGGAGTAGGGAGATAGGGTGATAAGTCCCAGGGAGGTGGGGTCACCACCTTTGGGAGGAATTACTGTAAAATGTTTCCAAGTGGGGAACTGAGGATAGGGTAAAACAAAGGTGGAGAAGAGAGGCCAGAGGACCAGCTTGCAGGTGTGGAGGTGGAGTAAATTGGGATCAAGGCCATCTGGGCTCTTGCCTTTTGAGAGGTTTATGGCTAGGAGGGCCTTGAGGGCATCATCTGATGTTATGGAGAGAAAGAAAAGGAGTGTGAGAGGTATGGAGCAGCTAGGGGACAGGGGAGTCAGGAAGTGGGCAAGTAAGAAGGGAGGAGAAGGAGGAGGCAAAGATGTGAAGAAAGTGTTGAAAGTAGTTGAGACAGTTGGAGAATCAGAAATAGTTATATTACCATGGGTGAGTAGGGATCAGGGACTGGAGGGTGGTGAGAATAGAAAATTGACTACCTTCCAGAACTTAGAAGCGTGGTTTAGGCTGGTATGGAAAGATGTGGAGATGTAGTCTGCCTTGGTATATCTAGTAGCTTTTGTACAATCATTGCAGAGTTGTCAGTAATAAAGGAGGAGAGTGGGAGTTCTGGAGTATATGTAAGCCTTCAAGGCCTGATCTCTGGCCTGCATACACGCCAGCAGTTTGGCAGTAATCCAGGGAAGGTGAGAGCTTTGACCCTGGTTAGCTTATGGGGCATGACAATCCCAAATTTCCATGAATTTAGATTGGAAGTAGCTGAGGCAGCGTTGATGGAGGTTTCTGCAGAGATGGTAGACCAGTCTGATTGGCATAGGTCATTTAGTAGGGGAGCTAAGTTTAGGGAGCAGAAGGGTATATGGATCAATTTACAGGGCTTTAGGCTGATGGACTTTGGATGCAATAAATCATGTAGTGGTCGCTAAGAGAGTCTGGAAGGATGCGGAGTCAATAACACAATGGGGGGTGTGAGGTGAGGGCCCAGTCAATAAGAGTATGTTTCAGAATTTGTGGTTGAGTCGGGTAGAGAGGTAATCAGTTGAACCAGATTTAGGGATTTTACTTTGGAGAGTATAGCAGAGTTGGCGGATGAGGTCCAGTCCATTTAGGTCACCTAACAGGTGAAGCTAACCCGAGGTGGTATGAGAGGTGATAGTAATAATGAGATCTGTTATGGTACTATAGGCTGATGGGAGACCAGGGCAACAATAAATGCCTGCAATAGATATGGCAGTGTAAGGGAGAGATAACTTAATTAAGATGAGTTCATATTGGGAGGGGATAAGATTGACAGGACAGGAGAGTATTGAAGGTTAGATGAGATAAACATTGCAATACCTCCACCTGCCAGGCCAGTCCTGTCTTATGAGGGAGTAGTTTGAGTTGTGTGAGTGGCATCCAATATTTTCTTGAACAGCCAGGTTTCAGACAGCAACATGACATCCAGCTGTAGATTTAGCATAATTGACTGGAGGAGAGTGAGTTTGGGCAGAAGGCTTCAAATATTGAGGTGGGCAATTTAAACCCTAGGAAGGTGTGGGTTGATAAAAAAGTCGGACCAGGGTTTGGTTCTATGTCTCCAGCAGAGATCAGGAGAAGGGTGATAAGCAGTTTGGAAAAAGTGTAAGCTAGTTTGGCAGCTTTAGAGTGAAAGCATGGGTGGGTGGAGGAGGAGGTTCGGTGCAGTGGAGTAATTAAGAGCCACTACTATGGATGTGAGAGGAAGTATGGAAGCGGCGGGCCATGGAGATGGTAGGAATAGGGTGCAGAGTAGCTTCGGTGAGTGTGGGAGTGGGTTGGGTAGGTGGGGGCAGGGTATGGAGGGCTAAGAGAGGGGAAGGGAGAGCAAACAAAGGGAGGTGAGTAAGAACTAGGCAGAAAAGTACTAAGTGGTGCATTATGGATGGGAGCAGAAGCTTGTAGGTGGGGTAAGAGAAGATATTCTCAGAAATAGTGTACAGCTTGTAGTCACAACTGTACAAGTTGCTTAGTGGTGTAGTACCACCTGTAATCATTAGATAGTAGAAGGCTATCAGGAAATGAGAGAGGGAACTCCTAACAGGCTATGTGTGGCCTAGGAGGGCCGCAGCAGCCAGACTGAATTGGGTCTGAGAGGCATAGTTTCAAATCTGCCTTCTGGAGGAGGGAGTCATAGGGCAGAAAATTTGGGGGAGGTGGGGAGGAACTTTAATCTAGTATGGGTGGGAATACTAGTGAAGGGATAGAAAGTAAATGATACAACCCCAATGAGGTTGAATAGTGACCTCTAGTGGTTGAGAAATATAACCGGAGAATGGGAGATAAAGTTAGCAGGGTGGTCATGTGACATAGTCATATGATGAGGACCGCTATATAGGAAGTGACACAGGGCCCACCAAAGCAGTACTGCTAACACATTGGGGAATGCATACCAATGTTTACTAAGGGACAGTATTTTTAAGTTAGGTAGTTTTTTCTACATCACTAACTGAAAACAAGATGGTGTAAGCATGACACTACTAGCAGCATTTGCGAAAGCAAAACCTGCTTTTCGATAGCAAAAGTATTTTACTACACATTAAATTTTTCCTATAGGAAATAATGGGAGACTTTGAACTTTAATAACGCTTTGAACGGATTAAAATTTTTCACCAAACCTTCAAAAGGCCCATCTGTAACTCAACCCCGATATGCCCTGAGAGTTTCAGACCAAATCCCCAAGCAGTTTCAGAGAAATGGTGTGACAAGAATTTGCACAAAACTGGTAAATTTTCACATTTTTGACATTCCGCATCTCCACAACCACACTTCTGACTGGAACATAACTTGGCACATCAAGAGATCTTTGGTCTCCAATGGTACTTTCATAATTCCATGTGAATCAGTCAAACAGTTGCAAAGTTATTACAATGCAAACTTTTGGGTTTAACATAGAAGTGACCGTTGAACCCTAACTATAGTGGCACTACTTAACTTATGTGACCCATTTAACCGGTCAAGCAGATCTATGTGTACTGCAAGTAAAATTTCTGGTGGTACATAAAACAGAAAATAGCAGAATACCCTCTCACATGAATTATATACAGGATTGTTGTGACCTGAGCTCAAAACAGCTGCTTAACCATATGCAGGCAGTCTGAAATCTCAAATCCATACCATCAGTCCTGTCTGAGCATGTCAGTTCTGACCCAAAATCGGTCTGGATGCTGGTGAAAAATAGATATGGAGGGAGATGGCAGGTTGGGAACATCTCCCACCATTTAGACCACAGGCATGCCGATAAAAGACAAGTAGCATGCATAGACATCCTGCATCTTGAGCAACTGTGGCACAGCAGTAAATTCAACAATGTGGTCACTACCACCTGCTGCTCATGGCATACTTGGCATTATTCCCCCAGCTACATGCAGGAAGACCATAACAGGCTTCATATACTATCCCATAATTAGCCCAAAATGTCAACACGGGCACTTGATCAGCATATCAAGGAAGTCCCAGTTCAACCATACATTCCTAAAAGGTGGTATTAACCAGCTGCAGCTAATCATAAAGGAAGGCCAAACAGTAACTGCTATCCCAGTCAAGTCAACCAGAATGCATAACATATCCAGAACCTGGAACTTATTTTAATGTGTCCACAACATTTTTAGCTTTGTGGAGGCCTGTAAAAGACCTGCTTTCCCGACTGTGATTGTCAGCTTAACAGACATCAGTAAGGCAAAGGGATGTTCTTTTGCTTCAGGGCCTCCTTCACATCCCCAAATATCTGCCACTTAGAAAACAGCTCAGTACTGATGTCAAAAATACTTGAAGCAAATAGTTTTTAAAAGCCTCCCCCCACCTTCTTTTCAGGCCCTGCACATCACCAGCTCTTGTCATCAAACTTTTGGAATTTTGTTACGATGAACCATGTTTTCCCTTTTATTGTCCAACCTCTGAGGGATCTATACCCCTTATTTATTTATTTAAGAACATAGGAATTATAACCCTTTGAGTCACAGACTTGTTTCCAAAGGCTCCACGTCAAGTCAGAGAAAGAAAAACAATAACAACAACCGATAATAACAAAATAGCAGTTGTGGCAGTTGATTACAGGAGGTGTCATACAAATGTGTTTACAGAAGACTAGTTGAGGCACTTGTCCTATACATTTGGTAGCTAAGTGTAGTGGTTGGAGAACATGGTTACATTCATATAACAGGTGCTGCCTCAGGGAGGCATCGTCAAGCATTCTATCGATCTCCATCTTGTCTTTATATCCCATGACAGGAGAAAGACAGTAAAAGGTTTATGAAAGAACACTTCAGGATGATTGCCTTCAAGACACTAAGGAAGAACAATAGGTTTTATATTCTTCCATCTGCAGTGATTTTCTGGGGCGCCCACCTTCTGTTGGAACTGTGAAAGGGTATGTTCATGTTCCATCACTAGAAGTTCTAAAAGAGCCATATTACCCTCATTATTACTCACCTGACTCTCAACCTGGGTAAGTCTTTTGTCCAAATAAAAGCAATGGGCACCAAGATGGCTTCACAGTATGCTAATCTCTTTATGGCCAATTTGGAGGAGGAGGACTCTAAGGCACTGTATACACAAACCACTTGCTTACTCCTTACGTTGATGATTTGTTTATAATTTGGACAGAAGGTACTGACACACTTATGGATTTTCATTAGGGACTTAATAATCTCCACCCAATCATTAAGCTTTCCCTGGAATATTCTGCCACCAGTGTTAATTTTCTGGATACCACTGTCACCATCAAGGATGGAACCCAACATACATGTATTTACAGGAAACCAACGGACAGACATACTTACACAAGAAAAGTAATCACCGAATCACACTAAGAAGTCTGTCATATAGTCAAGCACTTCGGTACCACCATCTCTGTTTAAATGAGGAAGACAGAGATAAATGTTTAGTTATGCTGAAAACATCTTTATTGAGCAGGGACACTCTCCCAGAGAAATTGACAGGGCAGTGGAATGTGCTACACAAGTACCAAGAGAACACCTACTGCAATATAATGAAAGGACCACTACTAACAGAGTACCCTTAGTAGTCACATATCATCCTGACCTTGAACTTCTATGTAAGATTATTAAGTACCTACACCCCATAATCAGTGAGGATGAAACCCTTAGTTGTATTCTTCAAGAACTGTCACTACTATCTTTTAAACAACCACCCAGTCTAGCCAACAGATTATTAGGAGTAAACTTCAACCTGAACAGAGTGCCATGACATCATATGGCACACAACCCTGTAATAAACGAGATGTAAAACTGTAGAGCACATTTCCACCTCAGACTGTGTGATTACTTCACAAAACAGACAATTCAGGATATTGGGTAATTATACATATACATCAAGCAATGTTGTTTATCTTATTCAATGCAGGAAATGTTCTCACACAGGGTATGTGGGGAGACAAAACGGCAACTCTGCAAAAGAATAAATTCACACAGGTATGATATTAATAGGAAGGCGACTGACAAACCAGTGGTATAGCACTTCTATTAGGATAACCACTCAATTTCAGATATGTCTGTGATGGTCTTGAAAGGACATTTCAACAGTACACAACAGAGACGTGCTTGTGAGATCAGACTTATGTTCCTTCTTAATACAGTGCAAGATGGCTTGAACATTGATGTTGGATTTATGACACATTATATGTAAACTTACATGGACCTTTATTTTAAAAGATGGACATACATGTTTGAGGTTTTCAGTGAGCCTTGACTTTGACTCTTATACAATCCCTCTTAACTGGTTATCTGCAGGTTGGCCTTTCACATTAGTATTGTGTGAATGTGTGCAAGGGTGTGTGGGTATGGCTATTTTGTGGGTTTGTGAATATGTTTATGTGTGTGTTGTGAGGGTAGAAGAAGTGTAGCACATTGAATGTTTAATATGGGTATTTGAGATGGGTGGTTATGTGAGTATAGGATGTGAATATTGGGGATATTGAGGTAAACTTATGTTCAGGTACATGACATTATGTTGTCATTGTGGTTAGGACTCTGGACTCATATTAGAGTGGCTATTTACTTCCTTATGCTAGTTCTGTAATATGAGTATATATAGCAATGTTTTAACTCTGTACTTATTAGGATGGTGTATTAGGATTCATGTACATAAACTTCATTTTATGTAGTTACTTTCCCGGGGAGTAATTACTAAGAATTCTGGTTTGGATTCCTTAGGCTGTTTCTATATATGCATTATTTTGATTACAAACTGACATTTTCTTGAAATATGTACACATCAGGCCGCATAGTCTCAGTTTCTTGGGGTCCCTGACTAGCACTCTTTTATTTGGCACTTACACTGAAAATTGATATTATTATGTATAAAATCTTGTTACACAAGATCTTAACATAATAGGTTGTTGAGAATATGTTGGGAATATATTTTCAGCTTTTGTACTTTCCTCAGTGTGATACACTTACTTACCTTGGGTATACATCATTTTCATCATTCTATATGCCATGTAAAGATAATTTCTGATGCTATTATTTTGGGGCTCATCATTTTTATAATTTTTTACTTGGTTATATGTTACATTATAACTTGTAATTGTTTCTCGAGGGTCAGCTCATTATGAACAGTTCTACTCTGAGCAGAATGATGTACTGTGGCCTCACTTGTAAAATGTGTGTCTTACGGAGGTTTTCTTCACTTGACATATAATTTACTGAGCAGAGAATCTAAGGTCCTTTTTGTTTTTTGTCCATTAGACTGGTACATGGTACTGCCTGCTGTTATGTTTAAACAACCTTTGACCTTTTAGTTTAGTTCAGCTGAAATCACTCTTTAGATATTCAAGCTCTCCAATGTCACTTTAATTATTTCTGAAAGCCTGGTTTAAACCAATGAAAATGATTTCTGTTGTTTTCTGCACGTTCTAAGTGTTAATAATATGGGATTTTCTAAATAACTTGTAGGTTCTAAAGAAGGACTTGTTGGTCTGAAAGCTAAAGCTCATTGTTCTTTTTGTAACATCCTAGTTGGTCCAATAAAATGTATCAAGTCATTTGTTCTGGAATTGTCCAAATCAGTGATTTTAGCCATTATTTGTTCCACAGTAGTCTGTACTGAGCTAGGTTTGTCATTAATGGAGGCAAAACCATATCTCATCTCCTTGAGTAGAATGTTTTGTCACCACAGGAGGCCTGCTGCTCCATCCATCAGCTCCTTCTCTGCAGCAGCTTCACTGGGCTTCCCTGCTTCACTGCCTACTGGGCAGACACTTTTTGGGGCATTTTCTGAGCCAGTTTCAGAAAATGGAAATGTCAGGTAAGTTCGACTTCTCTTTCTTTTTGGTGCTTTCTCCTTTGCCTTTCTCATTAGCCAGCTTGCTGTGATTGCAGGATAGTGACAGTAAATGAGTTCTGCTGGATTGAAGCTCCTCCCAACAGTTGTTGCTCAGTCAGCAGCCGTCTTTGAATCCAGAAAATATACCACCAAGGAGAAATTTGCACTCAGAATTTTATTGCAAAATCTGCCATTTTCACCATTCTCTGCGATAAAGTAGCAATTTCTTTCAATTTATTCAGTTTTTGGCAGACATTACTTAAAAATATAAACATTTGCAGGAAAGAGACCCAAACATACTGCCAATTTGACATGCAGTCTTGTGTTTGGCCAAAACAATATTGTGTGAGGTGATTAGGGGTTCTATGTGACTGCTTTATTCTGATTCTGGGTTTGAATTCAACAGCTCCCACTTGCATACCATGTGACCCTGAGCAAGTCACATAATTTCCTCGTACTCCCAGGTCACATCTAGTAAAAGCTTCAGCTTAGTGTGCCTTTCCTGGTTAAACCATTTCCTTTCCCTATTTGTCTACCCTTGTTTGGTTACAAAATCCTCTGGCAATATATGCATTCTCCTAAACACTTAACATCAGTGTTAAGCATACTATCAGAAAACACACAGAAACAATAGGTGTGAGTAAAGCTGCAAATAGTCCCATTCAACTAAATGGACCGCTAATTACAAAGCTTTATTATGAGTGGTAGTGTAAGTTCTTCCTGATATGTATACAGTGAAACTTAATTTATCCAAGTGTACTGGGAGACATAAAACATTTTCAGATGAATGGGGTTTCAGATAAATGATCGCCCTATCATCAACCTGTCCAAAGCCTTTGACTTAGTAGATGATGAAATTTTGATCACCAGAAACAAATAGGATTAGCTTCTCATCCTATAGGCTGGTTTGCTTCCTATTTAAGCCACATGAGGCAGCATGCTGCAGTGGATAGTCAGCAATTACAACCAGGATATTTAACAAAGGTGTGCCCCAAGGTTAAATATTAGGGCCATTATTATTTTTGATGTATATCAGTGAGTTTCCAAATTATATTAAAAACATGAAAATTAGGCTTTATGCTGATGACATCGTTATACTAGGCACAGAGAAAGAGCACCAATCAATGGTAAACAAATTGCAAACATATTTTTTATATTACAGAACTGGTTCTGTGAATCTAGACTTGCATTTAGTCCTAAAAGACGCAAGTTATGGTATTTCATAATAAAAAGTCTAGAAGTAGTTTGATAGATGCATGTGGCATAGTGATTTTACCTTGAAGGTTTAAAATTAACTGTAGCAGATCATTACAAGTATCTGGGAATAATATTAGATAACGCCTTGTCATTTGAAACTCATATAAATACTATAACCAGGAAATTAAATTCAAAAATTGGAGCATTGGAAAGATGGCCTCTGTAATCAAGTACTGTATAACATGGGAAACACCATTGCAATACAATTAATCTTGCCTGTTCTGGAATATAGGAATTTAAGGTATAGTTATTCAAATCAAAAATCACTTGACAGAGTAAATTTAACATGCAGTATAATATATTGGCAAGATGTGTTCTACAATGTTCTTATAAACTCATCACTGTCTTATGTATCAAAAATTAAATGGGATATCATGATAGTTCAATGCAAAAACAATGGTTAGCTTTGATCTTTAAAGTAAAAACAGATTGATCAAGGGAACATTACATTTTGGTAATGAGAAAATGAACATTGGTATCCCTTGAGAGATGTCATTCACAGAGGGGTTACTATTCCAAAAATATGGAGCAAATATGGTCAAATGACACTACACTACACTACAATATTGCCAAACTGTAGAATGAACTACCTCCAGCACAAGGAAAATGCCTCAATTAAGTACTTTTGTGCAAGATGTAAGTGTAAATTTAACTGAGATCTGTATGTGTACAAACTGACTGAATGAGTTTGTCTTTGCACACACCATGTATTAGGAGATGTAGCTGTTTGTTAGTCCTGTTTTGGGGAGTGGTGAAGGAATTTCCTTTTTATTTTGGTTATGCTGAACTTATATAGTTATGTCTCATATTGTCCAGACATGGTGGGTAGAGTAATTGTCAAACAACAATAATTGTAGAAATTTGTTTAAAACATGTGTTTGTTCATTCTAAGGAAGGGTCAACTGTAGATCAAGAACTGTACTCTAAGATTATACATACTTATTTTGTTAATATCCCAAAATCTTATGTTTTTGTGACAAATGCAGGTCAACTTTGTAAAACAGGTTCCTCAGACCTAAAGTTTATATCCTGTCAAAAATAAAATGTTACTACTTCTACTAGTATACTTTGCATTGCACACTTTCTGAAAATGCCAAACAGAAATGGTTCTATGTGATAACGGCAATCGTGAAAGGTGATCACCGTTAGGGTGAGTGTACGTCGTGCTAATCAATTTCTTCATGTACATTCACAGCATACCAAAATGGCACCAAAACATAGGTTTTTTTTCCCCTGCACCCCCTACTAAAGAATTCTCAACCTGGGTGCGTCGTGGTGTGAAAAAATTAATGGACCGTGCAAAATGCCGACACACCCAGCTTTAAACCTGCACCCTCCCAACCCTAGCTGCCACAAACCCACTATGCCACACACAGCCAGCTTGGCAAACCCACTGCCACACTACACCTCACATATCCTCCTCCTCCCTCCCATACACTCCACTGCATGGCATGCTCGCCTCCAGGCACATATACATATAGTGACAGGATGAAGCTACAGAATAGCAGTATTTGCCCACCTGTCCAGTAGCCCTGTGAACAGGTGCCATTATTGAGTTCGTCTTTGTAAGCACTCAATAGCAGATGCCCATATCACAGGATACCTCAGAAACACACTACACCATTTTTAGTTAGTTATAGTTCATCAGTGATTGAACTTATAAATTAAAACAACACAAATTAGTGCATTACACCACTACATCTCTTTAAAACAATGAACAATCACAGTTTGCTTTTGTTTATCTTTGTGAGTCGCATAGCTTTACCCTTAGTTGCTACAACAAAAGGATTTGCAGTGGGTCAGCTTTAGACTGATTTTCTAGCAATCTAAGGAAGGTTTCAAATCTGTCTACTGCCTTAGAGTCCATTGGTGCTGCAGGTGTTTCATTCTCATCATCTTCAACTGTGTCTGTCTCCTCACTCTCTTCATCATCAGCCGATGCCATGATCTCACCATCACTGAGATGCTCCTACCCTGGGTCTTGTGAATCATCTAGCCTCCTTGGTTAATGTTGACTTTCAGCTCGGCAATAGTGTCTACCAGGGCTTCCTGATCCTGTGCACTTTCCATAAGGCTGTTGTGGGGGTCAATGCCTTTCAGTAACCCTGTCTTGCCCAAGCATTTGCTGATAGTGTCTGTTCTTATCTCATCCAAGCTCTCTACAAGCATGTATATGGCATCCTTTTGTTTAGTGCTTGGATGATATTGCATAGTGATGTAGTCTCATTCTCTTCATTTAGGATGCTGGTGAGTAACTTGCTCCAATACAGTTTCTTCAAAGTGGCCAAAATCCCTTGATCCATGAGCTGGATATTTGCTGTTGTATTTGTTGGTAAAATTCACATCATGTGGAGCTGTCTGCAGCTATCATCATGTTGTGGTCGGCTACTGCATTATCAATCAACAGAATGTCTCTTTAGGAGATCTTTAGCCCAAAGATGTTTTTGACAGCTTGCACAACATTTTTAAAGGAAAACTAAAGTCACAATGTACAAACAAAATGTTGTGCAGAGTGTTTTGATTTGTAGGTATACTCCTAGTAACTTCTTCCCTTTGTTTACAGAAAGGAATTTTCTCCTAAAGTCGCTTGCTGGTTAGCATTTTTTATGGCTCTTCTTGTTCCTACAGGGTCTCCTATCCCATGTGACAGTGATGCATCCAGGACCATTAAGTTAAAAATGGCTGTTTTTGTCAAGTTTACAGTACTAGAGTTGTAATTGTGGAACTCTCTTTGTCCAGAGAGCTCTAATGAAGACTACATTTAAGATGGCAAATGCCTGAGGCAAAACTGAGTGGCTGCTCTGTGAGGAAACAGCTAGAGTCTTCACTAATTATAGCATTTGTGACCTTTGGTGATTTTTGTGTTTTTAAATTGTTGTGTGTAGTCTGATGAAACAAAACTTTAAAACAAAACATTCACTTTGCTGGCTAGGCTTAGACACATACCTAGAAAACGGAAAGTTTGGATAAGACAGAGTTATTTAGTTGAAGCCAGAATATCAGGCTCCTCACAGTAGATTGCTGCTGCAGCAGTTATTACCTCTGAATCAATGGTCCTGATGTATCACTGTCACATGGGACAGAAGGCATTGTAGGAACAAGGAAAGCCATATAAAATGTTAACATGGAGATCCCCAGGCACCATAAAACAGCTAGCAAATTTAGAAAAAAAATATTTCAGTAAACAACAGGAAAGATTTACTAGGAGTACACCTACAAATCCAAACACTCTGCACAACATTTTTGTGTGTAAATTTTGGTTCTAGTTCCCTTTAAAGAACCAGCCCTTAAAAGTCACAGTTTATCCAGGCACAGCATTGTGCCCAGAAGATAACTGGCAGGTTACTGAGGTTCACATGTTTGAAACATCTGGGATTTCGAGATTTCCTCTGACTTGAAGGGGAGCTTGATAATCTGCTGGCATGGCTGCAGCAAGGACAGTTAGACATTCCTTGTTCATTCCACAACCAGGGGCATGAGTTTATGAAAAGCGCCAGTGTTTTTTTTCTGGAAGCACTTTCCACTAGCTCCCAGTTTCATCAGCATTGCAGATAGCCTCCTCTGTTAGCCCCTCTGCAGACATCATTGATAGCAGTTATTGTACTTTAATGTTGAATGGAATTTGATTCTCACATCAGAGGATTTTGCATGGTCCTGCTGATTATAAACTTGAATGGACTTCTGATGAAGTTGATGACAGTGGTCTTGTTCTCTCTGATAATTTACCTTCCTTATGTTCACTTGCAAAACTATAAAAACTTGACTAACATTCCTGAAAACAAGCTAATAAAACAGGCAAATGTAAGGATTAACCCATGACAGAGCATGGGTTTCTGAGAGTTAATCCGTGCCTGGGGGCATAGGTTGTGAGGCAAGTGCCCTAACCACCCAGGCGTAGATTAATTTCCCAGTTAGCCCATGCTGTGGAGGGTTAATTCATTTATAACATAGCTATGGAAAATGCTAACATGGCTCTCACCTCTCATGCTCACCCTTCCACAGCTGCACCTGGTGACATCTTGCATGGTTGTCAGGAGTCTCACGCTATCCAATAGGTTCATCTCTAGGAGCTACTTATTTGCTCTCCCTAGCATGATCCGTGTCATCTCTTTGTGGAGCAGCTGGTTCTCTATGACTGTCCCCACTCCCCAGGCACCGCTTCTTCCCAATCCTACCAGCCCAAACACTAGTGCTGATCTGGACTGTGTCACCAGTGATGATCTTGGTCAGTGACCAGAAATACTGGAGGAGGGCACAGGAAGGTGGTGCAGGATGGGTGGGGTTTGTGAAGGTCACCTGTACTGATTCTGACTGTGCCACCCGGTGATGATCCTGGTCGGTGATTGAAAACACACTGGGAAGGAGAGCGGCAAGGGGTGCAGGATGGATGGAGTTTTCAATAGTCATCTCACCAGCAACCACTATGACGATTTGTTGAATGATTCCTCCTCTTGATAGCCCTACCTGCAGCACACAGCACTCACTCTGGATGGCAACCAGGCATTAATGTTAGCTGACACTGTGAAATGCATTCCCAAAAGCCTTGTCCCCAGGACATAGTACTTGTTTTGATGCCAACCATGGATTAATTCTCCCAAGTATGGATTACTTGGGAATTAACCACAGTCAGCTGAGCTTTTTAACCAATCAGAAGCCACCATTTTCCATGGCTATGTTATAAATTTGAACAGTTACAGTACGGAACATTCAAATAAACAAAAACATGACAGCCAGAGTTAAACAAGGGGCTGTGCATTAAAGGCTATTGTATGATGCAATGAAAATACATGGGTATGATTTGGTGCCAGGAACAGTCAGCACTAAAAGCCCCACACCCAACTGTGCACTTAGTGTGAAAAAGTACTTACTGTTACTGCAGTATAGTAGATTGAATCAGGATGATCCTTCTGACTCCCAAGATGATATTTGCTGTAAATAGAAATCCCAGAATCCCCTGCAGCTGATGTCAAAGCTGAGCTGTAGCAGTGGAGATTTAATAGTTTTCAGTGCATATCAGAGCATGGATAAGCTCAGATCAGGGCTCCATTTTCAAAGAGATGCATGGCACATGCCAGCAGAAGACGGAGATGAGCAACACAACCCACACAATGAGCCTAAGCGCAATATTGAAATGGCGGTGATGGGCCACCCAAGGTCAGATAGGCCATGGCCCAGATATAATGTATGTGGCCCATGTAGCAGGATCCACCGCTAAATATGCCACGATCAGTATATTCAGTGGAATGAGCCCTGCAAGGGCCATAGAACTGTGTTGCACAAAGATAGGCTGACAAAAGTAGCCCTAAATTGGCCTAGCCACCCACAGCAAGGTTGCTGAAGTGCAGACAGGTGCACAGCAGCCTGCCAGCTCTTGCATCCTAGTGGTACCCCTCCCATCCCCCATCCCTGTTCATAGTACAGTGCCCTCCCTGAGACATTTTTGAAAGTGTAAGGACCTCCCTCCCATCCCTGATCCTCATTCATATCAGAAACATAACCCCCCCCTGCCCCTAATCCCTGTGTGAAGCAAACACTTACCCCCTCCCAGACCAGGTCCCAAAGTCCATAAGCATTTACTCACCCTCCAAGCATTTCCATAGTGTAGTGTGCCCTCACCCAGCCCAGATCCCAGATCAAAATGGAAACAACCCCCACCCTGCCCCATCCCCAATCAAAATAAAAACAACCCCCCACCTGGCCCTGACCCTTATGACTGCAATAATGGCCCAGGCCCCAGTGCTTCCTTGGTGTAGTGGCCTCAGCCCATCAGGACTAGATCCCCAACCCTGCTCCCCCAGGACAGGGAAGGGTGCCACTTAGAGCTTCCGTGATGTGGGTCAGGCTGGCCCATCACATTCAGACATGTAGCCATGCTAATGAGCCCATAATGGGCATGCATGGTGCCCATTTGTGCCATGCATGCCCAATGAGCTCATTAGCATAATCTGGTTGACTATCACCATGGGGGAGCCAGTGCATCCACATATGCACTGCTCATTCTTCACTGGTGTTCTTCAGCCCCATCCTCAGGATGCACTGCCCATACATGATGGCTGCCACTTTGTGCAGTGCATCTAGGGTCCCATATTCACACAGAATGCATGATCTATGCTGATCATGCATTCTGGGTGAATATGGCAACAGAGCCAGCCAGTGCATCTATTTTGTGCAATGCACTGTTATGCAAGCGTAACCAGCCAGCTCTGACTATGTCCCCCAGATCTTTTTCAGTCTTGCTGTTCTCCCAGTGCTAAGTCCAGTCCTCTGTGACTATACTGTACTTAGCCCTGGGAGGACAGCAGGACTGGCAAACAAAATATTACAGCTTATAAATACTCTAACATGCATTGCAGGTAAGTAGCAATGATAGTATATTTCACAGATATACTACTGTTGCCTATTTTTGTATGTAATACATCTGGATGGTTCTTAACACAGTTCATATACTGTACAGGAAAATAACTGCTAACCACAGTTATTCCCTCTGCCACTCATGCATTATGGTCTTACTCTCTCAAGTGTTGATAAACTGCATATGTTGTATCAGGCCATTACATATTTGACTTATACATCACTTTACTAGTTCTAATCTTTAACTATGCAGTTTGTAAAAAGATTGAAATTTTTCTCACTTTTTCAACTGCTGGTTTTAGTGCTATACAGAGGAATGGTGGTGTCATCAGCATTGTGAAAGCTGCTCTCTGATGAATTTATCTCCACTGATGTAACATAAATATATATAAACAGAATACACACACACACACACACACACACACACACATACAGCAGAGCCAGACATGATGCAGCACACTAACATGCAGTAAATTACATGTCACAAAATACTGCATTAAAAAAGGGCCTAATTGTCATTGAATTATACTGTTCCTGTGGCATACTGCAGCATTTTCTGATATAATGCAGGTTTGTACTGTGTTGCATTCTGTCTGGCACTGCTGGATAGATAGACAGATGAGCCTGCAAGGGCCAGAACTGTGCCACACAAAGATAGGCTGACAAAAGTAGCCCTAAATTGGCAGCCACCCACAGCAAGGCTGCTGAGTATATATATTATGGTAGCACTGTAATGCTACCATGGTTAGGAGATTAGTAGCACTTTTAAGGTTAAAGGGTGAAATTCTGCACCTTAATAACTTTGTCACGTTCAACTGATTTGCCTAAAATTTGGCAAGCATGGGGAGCACCATAGATCTTGGGATCTGCCAACTTTAGTATCGGTCAGATATACGGCTGCAGAGTTATTAAGTGACATCCGTGTGCACAATTATGCTTTTGAATTCTTTGCTCTCACCTACAGGTTGCACAGTTTATGCGACCGATCCGAAACATTAGGGAACATGCGGCCAGGGTCCCTGATGTGCTTTGAAGATTTTGTGAGAAAATATTAAATGGTTCAAAAGTTATTCAAAAACAAGTTCCTGTTATAAGTCAATGGGACAAGTTAACAAATAGTACAACACTTTCACAAATGCACTTTTTAGTGTCGCAATGGCCCTAGTAGTGTCACAAATCCACCATTTTGTTTTCAGTTACTGATCAGAAAAATGCTTTGCATTTAAAATTGGGACCCTCTAGAACACAATTCTTTTTGGTTCACCTAGTCGGCACCTCAGGATACTAGCCATGTCTTTATTTTATGGTTAAACACCCCAGAAATATGTTTTTCAAATTTCTGGAAAAAGTAGTAATAAAGAGTAGTTCAAACTCATGACACTTTTACAAATTTTTGCAAAAGCTTTTGCAAATTGCGACACTACTTTTCCAGACTACTATGCCCCAAATTACATGAATTCTTTGTCACTCTGCTGCAAAAGAACGGTTTGGTCTTTTGGGCTGAAATTTGAGGAAGGCAGCCAACATCTCACAGATGTGCCTTTTGGTGGTTTGGTAAAACATATTGCACAAATGCCAAGTTACGGTACTCTGAATTTGAAATTTTTCCCATAGACTAACATGGTGGCATACGCTGCCTTTTCAGTGCTCGTATCTCAAAAATGGTGCAGATACAGAACCTAGCCTGAAACTCATGAATCATGTGAAATTTAAATTTTTTCTACGTCATACGGTTCCTGAGATATCAGCAATTTAGTATTCCAACAGCTCATTTTCTGCTCTGAGGCCCATTATTATGCATACATTCTTTCTGCACACTGTGTTTCTATGCAGCTGTTGGGCAAATACAGGGTGTGCGCCTGTTACTGTTACAGTTACCATTCCCACTTGTGTTTCTATACCCATTTGCATTACCATTCTGTCATGCCACCATGTGCTTTACTCTTTTGCATTCTCATTTGCATACACGCTTGCATTGGCGTTTCCATTTCTGTTTACTTTGCCATTATTTCTGCTGTTAACGCTTACCATTTGCATTTCCAATTGCCTTCCGTCACTGTGCGATCACGGTTTGTGTTTCTTACACACTTGTGATTGCGTTTGCGTTTCTGTTTTCTTTGGAGTTATTGTTACTGTTACCATTACCATTAGCATTTACAATTGTGGTACCATCACCGTGCAGTTATGGTTTGCGTTTCCATATGTTCTTGCGTTTGCCTTGCATTTCTGTTTCCTTTGGCATTATTTTTGCTGTTACCATTACCATTGTGTTTGTAATTGTGGTACTGAAGCTCACTGTGCGCATTACAGTTTGCGCTTCCAATGCGCTTTGCGCTTGCCTTTGTGTTTCTGTTTTGGCATTATTGTTGCTGTTACCATTACCATTTGCATTTACAATTGCAGTAACATGACCATGTGTGTAATGGTTTGCAGTTCTGTCGTGATTAGCGTTAGCATTTCGCTTTCTGTTTCCTTTAGCGTTATTTACTTGTTACCTTTGCCATTTGCATTTCCAATTGCGTACCATGACCGTGCTACGTTGCGGTTTGCATTTCTGTACATGCTTGCATTTGCCTTTCTGTTTCTGTTTCCTTTGCCATTATTTTGCTGTTACCATTACCATTTGCATTTGCAATTGTGGTACCATGACCCGTCGCATTACGCTTTGCATTTGATACGCACGCTTGTGTTCTCTTCCATTTCTGTTCTTTGGAGTTATTGTTGTTGTAACACTTAACATTTGCATTTCAATAGTGGTACCTTGACTGTGCGCATTACCAGTTGCATTTCGTATGCTTTGCATCTCCGTTTGCATCACTGTTCGCTTTGCCGTCACTTTGCACTTGTGTTTCTATTAACGTTGCATTACCTTTACGTTTGTGTCTGTGTGTGTAACTGTTAGCGCTTGTGTTTGCATTGCAGTTACCATTACTATGTCACTACACATCACGTGGTGGGCGTGGGGCCCAAAGGGCCAGCGATCCCTCCACATTCTATTCATTATTTATAGTCCTCATTCTCAAAATGAAGAAATTCATGGCAAAAAATCAGTTTAATGCATCAGTTAGGGCTGTTCCACAGTGACAAAGCAAGGAAATTTGGTGTTAGGTTGAAAGTCCCTCCACTCCCAGCCCACCCCAATCAGCATTGGGGTGTGCTGGGCTCATCAACTCTAACTCTCACCCCATTCACCTATACCTCAGCTTGTTCACACATGTGATGAGGTGAGAGATAGGCAACTAGTCTAATGCACCCCGATGCTGGTTGGGGTGGGCTGGGGTGCAAGGAGGGCTTTCAACCCTAACACCGAATTTCCTTGCTTTTGTCACTGTGGAATAACCCTAACTGATGCATTAAATGAAATTTTTGCCATGAATATATATGTGTGTGTGTGTGTGTGTGTGTGTGTGTGTGTGTGTGTATTTACTAATGGGGTGGAGATAAACAGAGTGTGATAAATCTGTTTATCTGAGTAATTGTGTACATAAATGGTATTTATGTATACAGTGCTTATGTCATCAGCCGTTTATCTATGCAGTGCTTATGTCATTTAGAATGTTCGGCCTCAGTAGCAGTATTAACCATTTTCAAATGGAAATAACTTTAAAACTAAAAATGATAGCACGGTACTGTGAGCACGAAAGTTGTTCACCACGGAAATATCTATAAAATGAGTGGTGTTTTATTTATTGATACCATTTACATTTTTGATAATTAACAAAAACACAGCAGAAAATTCATATTTTTTCATTTTGTCTGCAAACAAACGTAAATAACTTTAAAATGAAAAATGATAGCATGGTATTGTGAGCACAAATTTTATTCAGCACAGAAATATCTACAAAATGAGTGGTGTTTCATTTATAGATACTTTTTAGTTTTTTCAGAATTAATGAAAACAGCAGAAAATTCCATTTTGTGCACTTTTTCATCAAACAAATGCAGATAACTTAAAACAAAAATTGTAGTATGGTACTTTGAGCATGAAAGTTGTTCAGCATAAAAATATCTACAAAATGAGAGGTGTTTCATTTCTAGATTCCTTTTATAGTTTCTATAATCAGCACAAAATGGCAGAAAAGTCAATTTTATTCACTTTTTGACTAACACATCCCTGCAAAAGCAAAAACAAAAGAATTGCATAAATGAAATATGCCATGGAAAATTCATGTAATAATGATGTATCTGCACTTGAGCAGTTGACCTCAGACACCTCACTCATGGCTTATGCCACTCATGGATTACCCAGGTCAAACTGCTCTTCAAGTCAGATAAATAATTTTTACACTTGCTTCCATTGCATATCCCTATATATATATATATATATATATATATATATGATATAGAGTATGCAATAATACCCAACAGAGTGGGCTGTACCGACCACCTAGGGCCTAATGAGGCCTGATGCCACTGGCAGAGGGCCTTATAGCTTACAAATTACAAAAGGATTCGAGCACTCACTCCAAACAGTAATTAATCAAATAGTGAAAATATTTATTTGTGGTAAGAAAGTTCAAAAAGCTCCCTACATCCTTGCAGCCTTTTTCTTCAGCACTGAAAGTCTCCTGTGTGCATTTTCTACCACACTATAGGAGGGCCTTGTAGCCCTGAAGGTCCTGTATAGCCCATACTACCCACCCTAGGGGTATTATTGCACTTAGACAATGGTCCACTGTATTATATATGTTTGAAAACAATTATGTTTAACTGATAAAACTTAAGCATTCGGTATTATTGCTTGCATAAAATAGTTCCTCCACCTGCGTTATAATGCTGTTTTTTAAAACTGGTTATTATGGTTACACCTATCCCCACACATAGGCATTAATATTGTTAAAACATTTTTGTTTAACTTTTTTTCACTGTGTAAGAAAAGGAAGACTTTTAATATTTGCATCCTAGTAGTTGTTCTTCTGTTTTTATTTATAGCATTTATGTTGGGTTTTTCATTAATGGTTAGACCGCGGTCCAATGGGACTTAGCTGAAATTGCATATTCAGCATGGCCCAGTGCTGAAACAGGTAGTCAGCACTAACAGATCTGTGTCTCCCACCAACACTTTTGCTTTCTTCCTCCCTCCATACTGTCTGGCAGTACACTTTTTGTCCATTTTGTTTTGTTTTTTAACTGGGACTAGGAGCTGTTCTGATTGCAGTTGATAAGAGAACAGAGAGAGAAAAGTGGGCACACGATCAGCAAAGTGAACACAGCTGTGGGGTCATGGAGAACATGTCAGGAAGAGGAGTTCTTTAAAGTAGGTGAGACTGGGAAAGTTGTGGCATTAGGAACAGAGTTTTTTTAACAGCTTCAGCTTGCTGGCATGCCATGGTAGGAAAGGCCAAACCGAGGCAGTAAAATTTGCAATCATGAACCAGCCAATAGAGAGAGAGAAGGAGAAAAACAGTCATTTCTGTAAGAAAGTAGCTCTTTCTTTTGAAAACTTTGGATGTATGTATTGAAACAAGCAACTGCTGCCACTCACTAAGTGAGAGAAAACAAAGTAACAGTTACTTCAGAAATGAGCATGGGATGCTGTATCTCTCATTAAGCAAAGAAGAACATGGTGGCAGTTTCAAACTGAAAGTTCCACTGGTAAAATGATTTGGAACCTAATCAGGCAGCAGAGATGGGACTTATTATTTCCGGTCTCTGTTGCCTGATACCAGACTGGCTGGTTGGTTGCCTTAGCCAATCAGCTTTAAAGATTTCCATAACCTATTTTCTAAAAGATCTTAATGACTAGTGCAACACAAAGCCCCTAAGAAATAAGAATTGGGAATAATCCATTCCTGCAAAACAAAATTACAAGGAAGCAAATAAATTGCTTTTCTGGAAGAACAGAAGTGCAGGACCCAGAAAGTCAAGACTCTGGAGACCCAAAATCCTCATTTTTTCCTTTTGCTGCTTGGGAGGGTGGGGTGAGAATTTAGGTTGGAAACCATAATGCCACATTTCCTTACTTTTAAGTAACACTAACTAGTGCATTAATGACATTTTTGCAAAGAATATATATGTGCACATATATAACAGGGGCATGGTAGCAACCTTATAGTTAGGGTTGATTAGGGAGGTTAATGTTAAACCCCTAACTTTGCATCTTAATAGATTTTCCCCATTCTACAGAATTGCATGAAAGTTTGCATGCAGAGTTTGGGGAGCCAAGCACTCTTCATTCGGCAAATTTCATGATAGTTGCATGTCTAGATTCCAAGATCCAATACAGCAAAAGTAAACAAATCAGGCTTTTTGCTGTTTTGTGCTCAACTACAGCCCACATGATTTGGAATTGTGTTCAGGCATTTTCAGGGTAGAAGGGCTTTCCCTAAATGGTGCCTTTTGCTGCTTTGGTGAAAAAATCCTTTCCTGAGTTATCAGGATTTGAAATTTCAGTTCTGAGCATGCACAGTAGGGTGTTTCATTTATGTTTATATTAAAGAAGAAATTCATCTCATGGCAAAAGAATATTCTTTCACAAGCTGAGATTCTTCCTTCATGAGCTGAAATTCTTCCTTTGTATGGCCACCATCTTGTTTTTGATTTTTAAAAAAAGAAAAAACCTGAAAATGATGAATTTTCAAAAACAAACACCTGAACCTAGGTAAATGGCACACTTTAGCTAGATTCCAGTGTTAGGTTTTGAAAATATGCCTGAAATATTGTTTCTGGGCACCCACAAATCTTGGGTGCCCAGCTTAGTGAGAGGAGCCATTCACCCACATTCTCAGTATGAGAACAGTGGGTCTTTCTTGAAATGTGAAGCTACAGCTGGAGTCCTGCTGCTGCTCTCAATTACAATAGTGAGACATGATACTCTGATCTCTCTCTCTCTCTCTCTCATCTCTATCTATCAGTTTAGCTTTGAATACTACTCCAAATGTAGAACTCCATAATCTGCCTTCCAAATTGCCTGAGTATCATTTACTGAACTGAGATATCCAGTTCCTGAACATTTTGCATCCTTCTCCATCCTACTACCTGTATATCCCACCAGCACCATTTCACCACCAATAATAAGCTTTAAATAAAGTGAGAAATGTACAATGTAACATTACTGGGCTTGGAAAAGTAGGAATTTCTGAACCATTTATTAATGTACTGCTGTGTGATCCTACTTAGTTAATTAGAGGAAAGTTCTGTTGTTGAATGTAATGCCTTGTGTAATACAGATCAGAAGTGCTCAGTCCAGATTTCTGCTTTCCCAAATTTAAGATATTTAAGGAGAGCAGGAAAACAAATAGTGCATTTACAGATGAAATTAAGTCATCAGTAGACACTTTACCAAAATCATAGGTGTTGCAAAGTCCCATTTTGACAGAATCAAAGAGTTGAAAAGCTCCTCCATCCATTCAATTTTATATAAATGAATATTAGAGACATTTTGTGTTAAGATTTCCCAGAGGCTGCAGTGGATAGTGGTTGGTTGACAAGAAATATCTAGAGGATCTCACAATTGTAACTACTGTCTACACCTAAGTGATAACTCATGTCCATTAGTTCTAAAATGCTGTGTAGGGTGGGAGATGCAAATAATAGTCATAGACTGATCAACTGAAATGAGCAGAGGAAGTAAGGGAAATTAAGGAGTAGAACAATGAAAAAATATGTGATGGCAAGAGAAAGAGATGAAGCTCTTAGATGACAAAGGGAAGCACCAGTATACATATAGGCAATATTATCTGAGTGGGCTGACTGGTGTCTGGCAAAAAGAAACAGAAATGGTAAGTAAAGTATGGGGTGAACTATCATATTTTGTTATGTTTCACCATTTGTGCCAGTGTGACATTAATTGTAAATCTACACAAGCAAATGCTTTACTGTGTGCATGTGTGCTATTTGGAAAGAATGCAATACATCAAACAGCCCTCTTTCATTGTTCTACATTTCAACAACACAGGCCATAATTATCTGCACGGTCTCAAGTGCAGGCTGCACTTAGGATTTATTATGCCCAAGCTGTGGGATATATTTGAATTATGGTGTGCAGAGAGTGTGGGAATTATGTGAGGTTTCAGGTATATACTCAGCATGTGAGGCAAGTTCAACCCTTACTTCCTTGTTTGATGATGCATTTAACTACTTATACAGCAGGATAAAAGCAAAATATTTAATGTTGTTTCCTCCTCCCAGGATCCTCAACCACTGATTCTCGCATTTCTGAAGAGGAAATAACCTCTCTAAATAATAGATACTGTAATGGAAAAAGAACCAGGTAGTACCTAGCCAGAATTCACAATGACTTATATAGTATTTAAAAAATAAGAACATTGATCATTTATCTTCACTAACAGTGCTTTTAATTCTCTTCCTGCAGGATGTGTGCAGGAATTACCACCCTGGACCATACATTAAAATGTGGCAATTCTCTTCTCTCTCTCTCTCTCTTCTCTCTCTCTCTCTCTCTCTCTCTCTTTTCTCTCTCTATCTCTCTATCTATCTATCTATCTATCTATCTATCTATCTATCTATCTACTATCTCTGTCTATTGTCTTCTGTCTGTCTATCTGTCTGTCTGTCTGTCTATCTATCTATCTAACTCACTACATATTTATCTATCTATCTATCCATTTATCTTTCATTATACAATAGACTAATTTTTTCAGAAATCTGATTGGCTACTGAGGGTCTTTACCCATGAGAAAATCCTATGATAACCCACAGTTAAAGATCCAGTAGCCCTTCACAACAACAGGCAGAAAATCCATCCATGTAGGCAAAAAAACATTCTGACCCCCAGAAAAAATGTTCAAGCTGCCATCTTTCATACCAGTAAACTGCAGTGCTGCAGCACTAAACCCTAACAGGCTCATTATCACCTCCGACCATCCCAGTTCAGCTACTGACATATTTTAAGTCTCTGCTGAATGCTGAACTGGGCAAAGTCTTTCTTTGTTAAACACGAGGACTATAATTTACAGATATGACGGCCTAAAGTGAAGCCGTGAACTTGGCACATGCATATCATAGGTTCTGCTTTTTAGCCATAATTTCTGTAAATTGCAGCCCTATTTTTATTAGAGTGACTTTGCCCAGTTAAGCATTTGGCAGAGGCTTAAAACATAGAAGTAGCTGAACTGGGACTGTGTAGACCGACCACAACCCTCCCTATGCCTTCAGTGCTATGACTGGAAACTGATATTTCAGGACAGCAAGTGGGAGCCACCTATGCCTTCCACAAAATGTCACTGTAATCCTTCAGACTAACTTTGTCAGTCACCCAGTGTGGGTACTCTGCTTCTGCTTACAAAAAATGTATTTATCTCCGACCTGTTTTCACTTAAACCCTGTGTAACAAAATTGACATTTATCCTGGGACAACAGTCTGAACGCCACCAGCAGACCTTGTCATTTGACTCAACAAGTCTACTCCTACTCTTAAACAGCTATTTGTTAAGAGAGAGGCTGTTTCTATAAAAGAAAAGAAAACTCATGAATTTCAGGTTCCTTTAAAAAAACTACTTAACAGCTTACTATTGTTTGTGGGGGGCAATATATGAATGAGGCAGCACTTCCAGTACACAGTCTACTCAGCAACACAGCACTATTTTTTCTAGTGCAATTTTTATTTACATGTATTGTTATTTAAAATGTCAAAAAAATCTTCTACTTTTTTAACCAAAAATAAATAAAATAGGGACATTGTATAATCACAATAAAGCCTCCAGGGTGTGGTTATGTTGGGAGTTACCCACTTCTGGTGTGGATTTGGTCACTCAGCTGCACCTTCATGACCAAACCACAACAGGCATGGGTAAATCCTAACATAACTCACACCCTGTTGTGGTTTATTGCTTAAATAAACTCCAAATATAGAATGATGAAATCTGCCTTCCAAATTGCCTTGGCACCATTTACTGATCTGAGACATCCAGTTCCCCAAATATATCACATCCTTCTTCATCCTACTGTATCCCCACCCAGCAGCATCATTTCCACACAAGTATTAAGCTTCAAATGCAGTGGAAAATGTACAATGCAATAAGACCAGGCTTGAAAAGTACAGGATTCATGAGTCAATTATTAATGAATTGCTGCATGATGCTATTTGGCTAATTAGAGGGGAGTTCTGTTGTAGAATTTAATGCCTTGTGTAATGCAGATCAGAGATGCTCAGTGGGGATTTTTGTTTTCTGTATTTCAGTTACTTAAGGTGAGCAGAAAACAAAGAGTGCAATTACAGATTAAATGAAGCCAATGGCAGCCATTTCACCATAATCTTAGGGGTTGAAACTACTTATACAGCCAGATAAATGCAGACTATTTAATGCTGTTTCCACCCCACAGCTTCTGATTCTGTGCATTTCTGAAGGAAAGACCTCATTAAATAATCTGTATTGTCACTGAAAACAGAATCCAGGTAGTACCTGGCCAGATTATACAATGATTTACATAGTATTTTAAAAAATATTTGAAATTCTCTTCCTGCACTATGCATAAAGGAATTACCACCTGGACCGACACTGAAATGTGATGTATGAAAGTTAAACAGGACGTGGGACAGAGACAGAGGGATGATGTAGTAGGAGATAAAGTCCACCACTGTACCTACAAATAAATATGTTATACCTGCACAAAAAGTGTTCTATTTTCAATGCTAAAAATGAAATGCTGGCTACTTTTGTCAGTGAAAAAGGAAAGGGTAAAAGGAAAAGAGGCTGCCTAACTTGTCCTATTACCATATTACCATGATTCAAAACATATTGCTGTAAAATAGGAAAGAAAGAAAAATATAAATGAAGAACACTATATACTACTTAGGCATAATAGTACTATTCAGTTAAATAAACATAAGATTAACAAAGAAAATTTATAGCCTTTTTCCCAAAGTTGCTGTCTGTCATAGTTTTTTGGTTAGCCAGTCTCGGGGATCGTGAAAAATAGCAGGAAGTGCCTCTGAGCTAAAATCTTTTTTTCCCAAATAGACAGCAGTCATTATTTTATTTTTGTCCTGTGAGTGAACTGTTTTGTTGTTATGGGCTGTGGTGGCAGCCCATCATCTTGTTTTGCTCATCTCTGTCTCACCCACTCTGTTAAAATTGTAGACGCCAAGATTTTAAGTCATTAACTGTTGTTTTAATCACTTTAACTTGCTGTTAATTTGTCCACTGTGGTCTCTTTTCCTTTGATAAACAAAATGTCCAAAAAAAACGAGCATGCCCAGAGTGGTGGAGAGTCTGATTCTGGGGATTGTTGTGGCAAATGATGATTTGCTGCCTTAGGATCTAATGAATTATTCTCTGGTAGTGGGATCTTTTTATTTACATCTTGAGAAACCTTGCCAGTTTTAACATCTTCTCCAGAAACAGAGGAATTTTGAGCATCCAAACAGACATTCATTCCATCCTATCCAGCATTACCTTGTTCTGAGTCAGCCTGACTTTCAGGAGTGTCTCTTGTTTCCCCAGTTATTTTTTCTGCCTCCCCAGGGTAGATGAGTAGAATTATCTGTTTTCCTGTGTTTGAGCAGCATTTGCAGGTAGCATTTATTCTTTTGCTGTTGATCTCGTAGGAAAGTATGTTCTGTCTCTTGGGATAATCAGCTTGTCCTGGGAGAGGGACAATGTGTTGGTAATTATTAGCAGGAGTGTCAACTCCTCAGAAAAACTTCTGTGCTGATTCTGATAATGTTTGGGGAGGCAATGGATGCACATTACTCTTTATTGTAGAATTAGTCTGTTCAGGTTCTGGCATGTTGTCCCCATTATTTTAGCTTGATTAGCAAAGAAGACAGGAGAAGGTGGTGAAAATGCCAGCCCTATTGAAGCCAAAAAGCAGTCTTAATAACTAGGAAAAAGTCTATTTTGCTATTGACTGTGAAAGGGTTACTAAGCAAGTCTCTATGAGCTGTTTTAGTTTGCTTTTTAACTTGGTCATTCTCTCCAGCTTTTTTCTTTTCTGTCAGCTGTCAGTTTTGCCTTTCCCTGGTATCCGAGTCTCACATATGTCCTTAATTGGAGGAATGCAGTTGAAGATGGAGATGTGGTGACAAGTCACAGAGAAACTGTGAAAAGTAATTAAATTATATAAATAGTGGCACAGAAAGGACTATTTCTCAATTCCAGGAGTGCAGCATTTCTCAAAGGATTAATGAGTGTGAAGACAAAATTTGTGCAGACCCGTGTAGGACCCAACACCTGGAAACTCAGCATCTCAGTGTATGTGAAAGCTCAAATGGAGAAATATTTGTTTAGAAAAATCTTCTTATCATCAAACAGCTCTGCTTTACATAGAAAGGCACAAAAGCAATTACTAAACTTATTTCAACTAATATTTTTTCTGACCCTGTGATACTAAAGGGTTATTTATGAAGGAAAAGAGCTGTCTCTACCAGTGTCCACCTGTCAGCGTATCATTAATTAGTGCAGCTTTCTTCCTTGGTAGTACACAATGACTTATACAGTATTAAAAAACAAAATAAGAGCACTGATAATTATCTTCACTACTGATGCTTTTAATTCTCTTCCTGTAGTATGCATGCAGAATAGCTACTTCTTTTAAATCGCATTGTGATTTCACACCAGAAAGAAGGGCATACTTGCAGCCTCATTAGTTGTGTTACTGCCTGCAAAATTATCAACTTCACATTTATTTATTTCAAATGTTTTACTAGGAATGACATACTGAGCTGCCAAAAGCTCATTTCCAGGTGTGTCCTGGGCGGGGAATAAAGCAGGGCATGAGAGCATGCAAAGTGATAATTACATAGTCAGACAGGTAAACATATACAGCATTATATAACAAAAATCAGAAAGAATAAAAATTCATACAAATTAAGGTCAAAAGATGTATTCCAGCAGATAACAAGAAGAAACATTGTTTTGATACAAAGTACAATTATACAGGAGGAGAGGTAGTAAGTGCAATTCAGTGAGAATGAGAGGGTAATAGATTGAGGGGAAGGATAGTGGTGGACTGAAGGTGTAAAATAAGGCAGGAGGCAGGAATTTGGGAGAGGGAGTGTGAGAGTAGTAGAAAGTAGGGGGTAGAGGAGCACAGTAAGGTATGGAATCAGGTGCAACTGCAAAGTGCAGAGGAAGTTGTGGAGAAGCGAGGATAGGAGTGTTGGGATGTGGCAGAGGAGATAGCCAGGAGGAGGAAATTCCAGAATTTAGGGAAATGGTAGGAGAAAGCAGCCTGGCCAGCTGAGGATTTCCTGGAAGGGAGAGTGAGAGAGCAGTAGGCACAGCTACTAAGGGAGTAAGTGGAAGGGGAGTGGAGGACAGGTGAGAGGTATGTATGGGGGAGAGCAAAGCCAGTATTTGGAGAGAAAGGAGGCACAATGAGTTAAGCATCTGGCTTTATGGGAGGGAGGGAGAGAAAAATAATGGGAGCAATGGTGTGTATGGGGCAGACAGTCCAGGGCACAGTGACAGAAGGAGTGAAAGAAGGTATCCAGTCTGGCTCAAGTGATCTTAGGAGCAGCACTGTATACAATGTTGCCAAAGTCAAAGATGGGAAAGATCATCTTCTGGACAATTGCACAGCAAACAAGAGAAATGCAACCTCTATTCCTGTACAATGTTCCCAGTTTGGGGTGAAGTTTGCTGTGTATGGTGTCCACATGCCCAGAAAAGTCAAGGTGCCGGTCAAGCCAGACCCTGGACTTACAGTAAGTAACACTGTTGATGGTGGCCCTTCAAGGGTATGGAAGGACAGGAGGACAGTGAGCCTAGTGAGCTTCTGCCTAGATCCAAAGGTCATAGAAACCAGTTTCTTGATATTGAGGGATAACTGAATTGAACAGAACCAAAGCTGAATGCTGTTGAAGTTCAGCTGAAGCCTGGCCATGAGATCAGAGGAGGAGGACCCAGAGGTAACAGAACAGTGTCATCCATGTACATGTAGATGGACACTGAGGAGCAGGCAGCAGGAGGTCATTCAGGAAGACTGAAGAGAGTATAGGTCTATGGACAGAGCCTTGTGGGATGCCAGTGTTTATAGGAAGTGGAGGGAAATGGAATTGCCAGTTCACATCGATTCAGATCTGCCTACTAGATAGGAGTGGAAGTGATTGGTAGAGGAGTCAGAGAGGCCCACTGCATTGAGCTTGTCAAGGAGAAGGGGTGAGATACAGTGTTGAAGGGTTTGGCCACATCAACAAAGAGGAGGAGATGATAAGGCCCTGATCCATGCCTGAGAAAATGGAGGCAGTAAGCTGGAGGAGGGAGGAAGAGGTGGAATGGAATTTACGGAAGCCAAATTGAAAAGGGTGAAGAAAGAGGAAGAGTCAATGAATGCTGAGAGTTGGGTCTGCACAGGGTGCTCCTACATTTTGGCAAGAGTTGGAAGCAGGGAAATGGAGCAGTAGTTACCAGGTGAGGAGGAGTCATCTCCTTTGGGGAGGGGTATGATGGTAGCATGTTTCCAGGAGTCAGAAACAGAAACAAGGCAGAAGAAGAGGTTGAGAAGGAGGTAAAAGGTATAGCAATGGCCAAAATGGGGAGATGGAGGAGTTTGGGGTCAAGCCATCAGGGCTCCTGCCCTTAAGGGGTTATGGCCAAAGAGAGCAGCAGGAGTGATGGGAGAGAAGGAGAAGGGAGGAAGGTTGGTAGGATTGCAGCATTGCAGCATGCTATTTTAATCCCAACCAAAAGCCCAGATTTCTGAATAGCGTGGTTATTTTGTATGTGAATGTGTTATTTTGCATGTGGATGTCAGACACCATGTGCCAGGATGAATATCTATCTATCTATCTATCTATCTATCTATCTATTTTTTTTACATATATCTATCTATCTATCAAGTTTTTTTAAACCAGGTAAGCACGCTTAGGCAATTAGTGTCTATTTTAGGTACTATCTATCTATCTGCCTGTTTAATTAATGATTTATGTTTTCCCTCCCTCCTGCTCCCTGATTCATCCCCAATTACCCTAAAGTTTTTATTGTCACAGCAGACAGGGTGCCCACCACTGGTACCACTTGCCCATCCCCCCTTCCAGATCATCTACCCACCCTTCTGAGTGTTCTTTTTATATAAACAAAGGCAGACCAGGGTGCCCACCTCCAGTACTGCTTCTATTGCCCCTGTCCCCCAGGTCACCCACCACCTTCCCAATACATGGTTGGTGGCACCAGGGTCCCCACCCTCAGTGTCTCTGAAGATCATACCAACAATAGTGGGGTGCCCAATTCCCAGTGTTGGCTTGGGTCCCCTAAAGTAAAGAAAACTGACCCTTATTGATCTTTTCTTTTTTTTTGCATAAAGCCTGTAAAAAGAAAATGACCCATTGCCAATCTAACCCCCAATTCCCATCAACTCCACCTCGACCACCCACTCAGCACCCAACACACCACCTCCCACATACCCTCACCACGTAAAACTCTCCCATGTCATAGAGCCAGTCTCCTCATCGAAAAGACATCTTGCTGCTGGAACCGCAACTGTTACTTTGTGCAAAATTACCAACTGCATATTTCCAGAAGGTACTGAAAGACAGGGCTATTGCTATATGTCTTGATGTTGCACTTGACAAGAAACAACATGACAGACTCATCTCAAAGGTTTACACACATGCTCGCACACACACACACACACACACACACACACACTTTTCCGTCTTGCTCCTGCTTTTAGGATTCTTGTTTGCTAGCTGTAACTACAGTACAGCATAATGGATAACTTCAGATGCCATGTTAAAATAACCCCATACCCTTTGCTTCCTTTTTCAACTTCTCCCCAGTTAAACTCAAGTCTTAAGGCCAGTTATCACCCCCGCCTCAATGTCAGCATGATGTTGGAATCCCAACCAAGAGCCTGAATTTCTGGTCATTTTGTATGTTGATGTCAGAGAACTTGTGCAAGGATGCCTGTATACCTATTTATTTATTTAGTTTTTGTTAACCAGGAAAACATACTAGGCAAGCAATGCCTGTTTTCAGGTATGAACTACTTTCTCTATCTATCTATCTATCTATCTATCTATCTATCTATCTGTCTGACTATCTATCAATCTATCTCTCTGCTTAATTATTTATGTCTTATTCCCCCTTAACTTAGGCAACCTTCCTATTTAATCTTTGATTATCCTAAAATTTTATTATCAGAGTGAACTGGTGCCCATTCATAGAAACATAGAAACATAGAAGTTGATGACAGATAAGGACCGCAAGGCCCATCCAGTCTGTCCATTTCTTTTCTACCTTATAAATGTGCCATCGGCCTTTGCTCTGTCAGTGGCCTATCTATTCATAGTCATTTGTATTGCTCCCTTATGCCTATCCCATGCCTGTTTGAAGCCCTGCACTGTATTCATAGCCACCACTTCTTGTGGTAAGCCATTCCATGCATCCACCACCCTTTCTGTGAAAAGAATTTCCTCACATTCCCCTTAATCAGCCCCCTCTAATCTCATGTTGTGTCCTCTTGTCCTGCTATTTTCTTATATTTAAACATGTTAGACTCTTTCACCTTGTTAATGCCCTTAAGGTGTTTGAATGCCTCGATCATATCACCTCTCTCCCTCCTTTGCTTAAGGGTATACATATTGAGCTCTGTTAATCTGTCCTCATATGTCTTGTGATGCAGTCCCTGCACCATTTTGGTTGCCCTTCTCTGGACTGCCTCAATTTGGTTAATGTCCTTGTGAAGGTGTGGCCTCCAATACTGCACGCAGTACTCCAGATGGGGCCTAACCAGTGTCTTGTAAAGAGAGGATTACCTCCCTCTTGTGACTTGTGATACCCCTACTAATACACCTTAACACCCCCTAGCCTTACCTACTGCTTCAGAGGTCTGCTTGGATGATTTCAGGTCATCAGTGATGATGATGCCCAAGACTCTTTCTTCCTTTGTAGACTGCAGCAACCCCTCCCAGCCTATAGGTGGCTTCAGAGTTTCTCTTCCCTATGTGCATGATTTTGCACTTCTTTGCATTAAATCCCAGTTGCCACTCTTCTGACCATTTGCTAGTTTATCCAGATCTCTTCTCATTCTGCCCACCCCATCTGGATCATCTACTCTGTTGCAGATCTTGGTGTCATCTGCAAACAGGCAAGCCTTACCCTCTAGTCCATCTGCAAGGTCACTAATGAAGATGTTGAAAAGGACTGGCCCCAGGACTGATCCTGGAGTACCCCACTTGTGACTTGCATCTCTTCTGACTGTATACCATTTACCACCACTCTCTGTTTTCTGCCCGTCAACTAGTTTGCCACCCAGTTGACCAACTTCTGACCCACCCGAGCCTACCCAGCTTATTTACCAATCTTCTATGTGGAACAGTGTCAAAACTTTGCTGAAGTCAAGGTAGGTGACATCAACTGCTCCCTTGGTCCACCACTCTGGTTATCCAGTCAAAGAAATCTATGAGATTAGTTTGACAGGACCTTCCCTTTGTAAACCCATGCTGTCTTGGATCCTGTGCTCCTATGGATTCCAGGTGTTGCACTATCCTTTCCTTAAGGGTGCCTCCATAATCTTGCCCACTACTGAGGTAAGACTGACTGGTCTGTAGTTCCCCGCCTCCTCCTGCTACCACTCTTGTGGGAGGGATCACATGAGCCCTTCTCCAGTCTTCTGGGACCTCTCCTGTGCTCAGAGACTCATTAAACAGTTCTGCTAATGGCTCTGCTAGTTCCATCTTTAGCTCCTTAAGTACCCTGGGATGTATGACATCAGGTCCCATTGCCTTATCCACCCTGAACTTAGCAAGCTCTTGTAGGACCCTTTCTTTTTGATGAAGGAGTAGTGCTCACCTCCCTCCCCTGTGTCCATGATGCTGAGCTGTGGGCCCTGCCCTACCTTCTCTTCAGTAAATACTGAGCAAAAGTATCTATTTAGGATAGATGCCTTTACAGGGTCTCTCCTCCTCACATGCTCCCTTTTCTCCATTAAGCTTAGCAATACCCCTCTGGACTTCCTCCTTTCACTAATGTATCTATAGAAAGTCTTGTCACCTTCTTTTACTGTTCATACTAGTGTTTCCTCAGTTTGGGACTTTGCCTGCCTTACTGCCTTCCTGCTTCCCTTAGGGCAGTTTGGTATGCCTCCCTATCTTCATCCGCTGTGTTCCTTATATATTTCCTGAAGGCAAGTCTTTTGGCTCTGACCTTTCTGCTACTGTATTTGAGAACCAAAGCAGTTTCCTTCTTCTTTGCACTTCCTTTTCTGTCTAACACAATGGGATGTTGCTTCAAGTATTGCATCCTTAATGCTTGCCCACTTTGCCTGTACCCCTCACCTGTGTTTCTTTTTGCCAGGACTAGCTTAACTCTGTTGGCCATCTTATCAAAGTCAGCTCCTCTGAAGTCCCATATTTTTGCCATGGAATGGGATGATTTACATGTAGTAGCCAAATTGAACCATACCATGTGATGGTCACTGGCCCCAGGTGACCTTCTACCTGCATGGTACTGCTTGCCCACCAGCTCTGCTCCAGGTCATCTGTCCCCCTTCTGAATGTTTTTTATACAAAATAAGTGGAGCAGGGTACCCACCCTGGGACAACTTCTCTGACCCCTCCTTCCAGGTCACCCACCCACATTCCTCAATATATGGTTGGTGGCACGAGGGTACCTACCCCTGTGCCTCAAAGATCATCCCAACACTGGGATGTCCAATCCCCAGTGTTTGCTTGGGTGCCCTGAAATAAAGAAAACTGTCCCTCATTATTTTTTCTTTTTTTTTCATGAAACCTGTAATAAAGAAAACTGTCCATCGCCTACCTGACCTCCCAAACATCCACCCCATCCATCCCCACTCAGCAGCCACTGCACCACTCCCTACACACCCTCACTCACCTAAAACTTTCCCATGTCATAGATCCACTCACTGATCAAAAAGACATCTTGCTGCTGGAACTGGCAACTGCAATGAGAGAAAATAAGGTAACTGGTTTAATGTATTTCAATGAGGTATGAACTTTTTACTCATAAAGTTGTCATTTTTTTATATTTTACAGCAACTTTTCAACATGGGATTTTCTAGGCCTCAGCTCATGAACAAGGGAGGTGTAGTTTTCAAGTCCATTCTGACAAGGATTTCATGGTCACTGCATGAAATCATCTTTCAGGTGAGATCTGTAAATTTTCACCTCCTGGGTTCATGCATTGGGGTCATAAGAAGGCTATGTCGAAACTTTGGTCATAAATATGGTAAAATAACCATTCTGCATCAGGTTTAATAGACTCCTGAGACTCACATACCCTAAGACCAAAGACTTTACCTTTTCTCCCCAGTACATAAATGTTTCTCCCACTTAGATTTTTCTGGTAAGCCAGCGTTTAAGCTCTTCTATAATGGATTTCCAAATTTATGCACTGGTTATTTCTGATCATTCCATAATAGCTGTCAGTTGGATATCCCTACTACCCCCTAAGGCCACATACTTGGTCTCTAAATAATACACTGTTAAAGGACCCCAGATTAAGTCCAAGTTTATGTAGTTCCTTCAAGACTCTATCCAGCACAATATAAACTCTATCCCTTTGACTGATAAGGTGTGGGCAGCCCTAAAGTCTACCTGGAAAGGTGAGCTTATCCATATTGCCACAATAACCAAAAGAAAAGGCTATTCCACTTGAATTTATGTTTGGAACAGATTAGGGTTCTAGAAAAGAAAGGATTAGATATGCTAACAAATACTGAACAACATGAATCGGTTCATTTGAGGTCCATTACTCAAGTATATTACTAGAGAAAGTTGAAAAACAGCATTACTCATTAAAGCTTTCAATATAGGACAGGGTAATAAAGCAGGCAAGTTACTGGCCTGGCAGCTGAAGCAGAGAGCAGCAGCTAAATGGATCTCCTCTATTAAAAAACACTCGGATATCCCTCACTGATACTATGGAAATGCTACAGTCCTTCCGAGATTTCTATCAATCCCTATATTCTTAGGTCCCATTCTCATCGGCTCAGAACCAAAATATGCAAGACTTTTGAGAAGGGTGAACCTCACTAGTCTCTCTAAAGAGCACCAGTCTCTATTAGCTGGCCCTGTTATTGTTGAAGAGATTTCCCAGTCCATTGATTCCCTAAAACTTGACAAAGCACCTGGCCTAGATGGTTTTCTCCTTTTCTTCATAATGTTTTTAAGGACCAGATCAGCCCACTACTTCTGCAGCTATTCCACTACTGGGAGACTTCCCTATTACAGACCCTTCATTAATTGAAGCCAAAATAATTCTCTTACCCAAACCTGGGAAAGACCCCACTATAATTAGAAATTATAGACCGATATCTCTACTTAATGTAGATGTTAAATTATATGCAAAAATCCTAGCCAACAGACTAGCAAATGTCTGGTATGGCATATTGGACCCAGAGCAGGTAGGTTTTGTAGTGAACAGGTCCTTTGTAGACCACTTTTGCAAACTTTTTCCATCTCCTCTCAGCATCCAGGAACCCCAACCTCGAGGCAGTCTTGGTATCCCTGGATGCAGAGAAGGCATTTGATAGAGTTGCCTGGCCATATCTATTCAGGGCCTTAGCTAACTATGGTCTACTGGACAATTTTATTAACCATATTCGCATGCTTTATCAATGTTCCTCAGCCGAATAATGTGTAATAATTGTTTATCAGACCCTTCCCATTATGTAGTGGCACCTTTGCTGGGCTGCCCTCTGTCCCCATATTTATTTAACCTGTATATTGAACCCATGGTGAGAGTACTTAACCAGGAGAAAGACTTAAAGGGAATACAGGTAGAAGAACAAGATTTTAAACTATCACTTTTTATGGATGACCTGCTCCTACACCTTTCCAATTATAACCACTCTCTTCCCATATTGCTTCAAATTACATCCCAGTTTGGGAATTTTCTGTTACAAACTCAATAGGAGTAAACTACAGTATAAGACATATACAGACATAATGCATGGGACAGACATAAGGCAGTCCCTAGTGGGGGAGTAGGAGGAAGTAAGCTGTTGGTTAACTAGGATCTGCAGCTTATCTTTTAGGTAGGAAAATGGGCAGACTAGGTGGGCCAAGCGGTCCTTTTCTGCTGTCAAATTCTGTGTTTCTTTATCCCTTATCAGATTTAGTGAAAAAAGAGCCAATAGGGAACTGGGTCTGCAATGGGAGAAGACAGCTATAACATACTTAGGTATTAAAAGCACTAAAGAGACAGGTAGACTGAAAGAGTTTAACTTCACCCTCTTGAAATCGACAAAAAAAGACTTGGCTAGGTGGCAAAAACTACCCTTATCTTTCTGGGGAGGGCCAACATTATAAAAATAGTTATTTTACCTGCATTTCCTTATCCTTTATACAACCTCAACTTTTTTTGTAAAATATTTTTATTAAGAAAAGTATCAGTACATCATGAACAATATCACTTTACACATATATTTGCTTGACTTCAGGGTCACAGATAAAGAGTGCATCATTATAAATTTTTCCACATACATCAGATTCTCTTATTGATTATACACAACTCATTTTGGTTACAGAAACAGGTAACAGTATAGGGTTAACCAGTGAGAGTGGTTGAAATGCAACTGTGTACTTAAGAAACATGGAAATATAGATGCTACCCAGGGGGCTGGGGCGAAGTGTGTACAAGCACCCAAAGCACGGTGCATTCCGCTAATCTAGCTGAGGTTATACCGAATTTTTCCAGCTTCAATATCCCTCTCCAAGGGGTCCCAAATTCTTTGAAAGGTACCCTTAGTACCATTAGCTGAGTGTTGAACCTTTCAAGTGTGAGACACTGCCTTAGGTTGTTTAGTTGTTTATGCTGTACTGATGGGGGTTACATGACATCCATATCTGAGCCAGTGTTTTCTTTGCATTGACCAGTGCAATTCCCCACAGAGGATGGGCAGTCTGTTCCGATCCTTTAGTGGCTCTGCACCTAATAACAATTCCATCAGGATGCAGGGTGACTTCGTTGAGAGGGTTACTTTCATTATTCTGTGCACTTTTGCCCAAAATGGGGTGATTTTCACACAGGTCAGGGCCATATGCAAGAAATCAGCCTGCTCGTGCTGACATTTAGGGCAGGTGTGTCAGTTGTTGGGGCTTATGACAGAAGCCTAGGTGGTTAAATAGGTTCTATACAGAAAATTGAACTGCACCTGCCACAGCCTGTTATTCCTGGAGCACGTGTTGAGGTGCTTCACGGCCAACTTCCAGACATTGTGATCTAAATTAACACCGATGTTAACAGTTCTACTTCAATCTGATGTTCTGTGCCTGATCTGGTTCTGCTCCCAATAGTGTGATAATAAATGGATAATGCTTTGCCCTGGAGGAGGACTATATAAGCCCTCCTCAAAAGGTGTAGGCTCAGCCCAACCAGATTCCTCATTCATGATGTCCCCAAATCTGTGGCGTACTAATTGGTAAATGAAGTAGTCCCCAGGGTCAATTGAGTACTGAGCTCTAATTTCAGAGAATTCTAGGATCTTCCCTCCTTCAAATAACTGTAGGCATATCCAATTCCTGGCATTCCAAACTCTCAATCTCTGGTGCAAATGAACTGCATAAGCACTTCTATCTTTTAAAACTGTGATCAGGTCTGAGTATGGTGAGTGATTTACCCCACCTCGCTCCCCAACTTACAATGTGCAGTATGCCAAGCCCCACAGTGGCCATTGTGCAAGGGCTACTGGTATTTGTCTTCACCCTGGATCTTAGTCCTTCAGACAAATACATATGCCTCAGGGATCCCCAATCTGCTCTTGTTCCATCTCCATCTAGTCCGGCCTTTAAAGGTTCATTCCCCGGCAAGAATGCCAGTTGTGCAGCAAGGTAATATAGCTGGAAGTTGGGGAGGCCCAACCCACCTTTACTGGATGGCATTTGTAACACCAATCTTTTGTTCGGGCAGCTTTACTCCAGATAAAGCCATGGATCAGGGAATTCATCTGCTTATAGTGTGTGTAGGGTATCCGAACAGGCAGAGACTGGTACAGGTATAAGCAACTTGGGAGTATCATCATCTTTACCGTGTTTACTCTACCAATCGGGTTAAGGGCAAGTTTTGCCAGTTTTCACAGTCCAGGCCCAGTCTTCTAACTAAGGGGCCATAGTTCTGGGCATATAGTGTTCCAATTTTTGTTGAAATAAGGATCCCAAGTATTTTACCTTATCTACCATCATCAGGCCCCCCAAAACCTACACCAGTCTATGCCTGCTCAACTGACCCACTGGGAGGAGTTCACTTTCTGTCCAGTTAACCTTATGGCCTGACAGTGCCCCATATTCTTGCAACAGACCATGTATCAGAGGCAGGTCCTCCCCAGGGTTCTGCAGGTATAAAAGAATGTGATCAGCATACAGTGCTATTTTGTGTTCTTTCCTCCACCCCTGAAACAATGTATCCCTGTGTGGTATCTAATGTCTGTTGCCAGCGGTTCTAGTGCCAGGATGTAGAAAAGTGGGGATAAGGGCAGCCCATCCTTGTGCCACTTCCCAATGTAAAGGAGGCGAACAGTACACCATTCACTAATATTTGGGTGCTTGGGGCTGTGTATAGTGTCCTAATCCATTTCATGATCCCTGCCCAACCCCTGCCATTGCAGGGCCTCAAACATGTAACTCCATTCGACTCTGTCAAATGCTTTTCTGCATCCAGTGCCAATATGGCCACCCCATGTTTTTGGCAGATTTGCCCCATGAGTGCAGAATATTTATGGTCCTCCAATATTATGTTTCCAATGTCTACCGCCCACAAATCCTGTTTGATTGGTATGTATAAGCACAGGAGTACAGGCTCCAGCTGGGAGGCCAGTACCTAGCCAATATTTTATAGTCAGCTGTGAGCAAAGAGATGGGTCTATATGAGGTGCAGTGTGCAGGGTCTTTCCTGGTTTAAGAAGGCGATGATAGTGGCAGCCCTCATAGATGGTGGTAATGATCCGTTAGCCAGTTCTTCCTGGAGGACATCAATTAGAGGGCCCACTAACTGGTCCCTAAAAGCTTTGAATAAATCAATAGGTAGGCCAATTGGGCCCCTGCTTTCCCACCTGCTAGGGACTTAATGGCCTTAGATATCTCACATATCTCTAGCGGCCTGTCTGCCTCATCCGACATTCCAGGAGACAAGGTCCATAGGGGGCTTTATCAAGAAAGCATGCATTTGCTGTGGGGCAGGAGCCCCTCTGATGCTTACAGTTTCTGGTAAAATTTGCTAGATTCCTCCCCAATTTCCCCAGTGGAGGTCATGAATTCCCATCTGCCTTTTGGATTTGTGTGATAAATCTATCTCCTTCCCTCTTTTTAGCTGCCAGGCTAAGAACTTGCCTCTCTCCTATCCCCATCAAAGTAGATCATGGCTCCTGATAGCAGAATTGCTCTTTCAATTTGTGTAGTGTTTAATAGATTGAATTCCACTTCAGTTTTGAACTATTCTGTATAAAGACTGTGTGGGGTTCTCATGTGAGCCTCTTTAAAGGCTATAATTCATTGTCTGAGCCTTTGCAGATCTATTTGAGTCTCTTTTTGTGAGCAGAGTAGGAAATTACCTGACCTCTTACATACGCTTTCATGGCCTCCCATCTGGCCGATGTGAGGTATCTGCCCTTTATTACGGTTCCAGTACGCCTCAAGTGACTTAATCACATAAGCCAGGAAGTCCCCATCTTCAACAATAAGGATCTAGTCACCATGCCCCTGACGGGTCTCCTCCCCGCCCAGGTCCACTGGGACTTGCAAGTATGCATGGTCCAAAACCATAATTGAAGAGTATTGAGCTGATCCCATACCACCTATGAGAGGGGCACCATTAATGCCCAGTCAAGTCTAGCTGAAGAGCTATGGGCATGAGAGTAGAAGCTGTACTCTCTATTAGTGGGGTTCTGGTGATGCCATACATTTACCAGGGTATAGGCCTGTTCTATTTCTGCTAGGCCAGCATATTCTTTGACATTGGCAAGGGGCAGAATTGATCTGTCCAGAGTTACATCACTGACACAATTATAGTCCCCCATCACTCAGGGGCCTGGCAAGTTAGACATGTCCAGGGCTAGGTGCTGAAAAAACCCTGATCATCCACATTGGGGGTGTAAACCAAGCCCACTGAAATGGGACATCCATCCTCTACTGTCAGGTGGGCCAGGATGTACCTACCTCCCCATCCTTAATTACTTTATGAATTTTAACCCTCAGATTTCTAGGTATCCAGATAGAGGTCCCCTTGCTTTTTGGAATAGCAATGAGATCCACTGACCTCCCATATATTGCTCAGTTTTAGTGCATCTTGTGCAGACATGTGAGTCTCCTGCATAAGGATAATGTGGGCCTGAGCCCTTTTCATTTTATTCATGACCTTTCTTCTTTCAACACTGATTTTAGACCATTGACATTCCACATCACCACCTTAGTTAAGCTACCCATTTTTATTTTTATCTAAGATCACTATCCTATTGTCACTGCACTGTGATGTTACAGAGCTCCAAAGATGTATTTCCTCGATATCTGTGATTCCTCTCCACCAAGTGTTTTTGTTCCTTAGTAAAACAGAATTTCTTTTCCTCCTCCCACCTTTAACATTGCCCTCCCCAACATATCAACTATTTGTGCCAACAGGACAACCAAACTATCCCTTTTGTACTCCCATACCCCCCTTGACTGAGCAACCCCTGCCCTGTCAGAAGTCCTCTCTTATAGATGGCGAGTCTCTGGAGTCACCTGAGCATCTATTTGTTTAATATATTTTCGAATCCACAGACCTTAATACATGGAGCTGACAGCTGACCAATCCCTCTGTGGCAGGCAATAATAAAAAGTATTAAAACTGACCACCTTACCTGCAATCAGCTTTAGTCCTGGTACTGTTCTTCAGAAGTGGAATTCACGGCATCCTCCATCCTGTAAAAAAGCAAGCAAACACCAAGTATCCATCTTAAGGTCAGTTTACCTCCCTCCCCTCCCCTCCCCACCTCCCGATCTCAATTATAAGCATATAAGATTGACAAAATATTGGACACAGGCAAGTAACAAAAACGTGCTACAAGTTAAGAAATTTCATGCAGTTTTACATGCAACTGATTGGTGTCAAACTTAGTCCACAAACGTACACCTCCTTAACTCCCCTCTTGCTTCTAGAGGTACCATCGAGCCTTTTGAAATACCCTCCCTAGATCCATAGGCTTTAAGGTAATATACCGCATAGACTTAAGCCCCTTTTATTCCCCATCTCTGTCTATGGCAGCCCCAACCTCTCCCTCCAAGCCTCTATGGAGTAGCACATTCTAAAGCATATAGATCACACCGTGGTCACCCAGCCATTTCAAGTTTCATGCTGATGCATGCACCCCCTCACATGCAGTCACCAACATGCTGAGCATACAAGGAGGTGCACTTCCCTGACGATCCTCCACACGATGTGCCAGCTTCACACAAGGACAGTCACCACCGCTGGTACCCACATCCCCAGATGTGGTCAGGTTGGTCCATCTCTCGCCCCAGGCCAGTCGCAAGAAGTTGTTGGGTTGACTAGACTGGTATACATCATGCGGCAATCCTGGCAACCTGCAGATCAAAGTTTCCAACACCAGTAGACCAGCACATGATTTTTCCCCATACAGAGCCAAAACCACAGTACCTGAGTGAGTTGACCTCCAATTGTAATTTGACTCCGCTGCTCCATTATGATGGTGGGCTCACCGCTGAGCCATGACGCAGGTCAATTTAGTCTTCCTCGTGTTCTTTACAGGATTTCATGGCCTACACGGTCAACTGTTACAGCACTTTTGTGCAGAGAAGTCAGAAAGTGATCCGCAATGAAAAGATGGCTGCTGTATAGGAGGGACACAGTCAAAAGGAGGAGGCTACCAGCAACACCAAACATTTTAGTTAGAAAATCCACTGACCTTGGGCATCAACAAAGGGCTTTTTCTTTTGTCACCAGTGATGCAGCGATCACTCCCCTTCTGCCGAGCCGCCCTAGCCTCCCATTTCTCTGCTTCTAGATAGTTATGAAAAGTTTAGGTGGGGCCCCTGGATGATCGATCCTCAGTTTGACTGGAAAGAAAAGGAAAAGGGCCACCCAGGTCATATAGTTTGGCTTTGACTCATTGAACTTCTGCCACTTGTTTTGCAGGTCATGGCTATAGTCTTGATAAATCCCCACTCTAGAGTTGCCGCACTTGAGAGAACCTTGTTTCTTCACTGCTGCAAGCACCTGTGTACTGCAGGTATTTGATCAAGTAGTGTCTTGGAAGTTCATTTGGCTTGGGTGGGGCCCACCCTGTGCACCTGCTCAGTTTCATAATTTGCAGCCTCTGTAGGTAGTTTGTGTTGCTGTACCAGCTACTGCTGCTGACCAACTGCTGGGAATTTCCTCTGTGCCTTCAGGTAGCCCCACTATTTGTATATTTGAGTGACTGGAGCAGTTTTCTTGTTCATCCACTCTCTCCCGTAGCTCAGCAATAATTCTGTATGATTCATACGCCCCAGGAAAGTATGTGGAGCGAGTCTTTCAAGTCACTCAGTTGTTGCAGCTCACTGATGTTGGTGGAGTGAGTGGCCGTGGTATCCATCAGGCTGGTCACCACTGATTGCAGGTGACCCATTTGGGAAGTCACTGATGCAAAATCCACCCAATTTCCTGCTGCATAGGCTCTAAGGTGGATGGGATTCCTGCCAATGAGTGCTCTAGGGCAGACATACCCAACCTTCTGCCATGGTGTTTCTGGCCTGCAGATGTGAGGAGGGTCCGACCCTGTGCCAGCTCTCTGCATGTTCTGCTGACCCAAACTGAAATTTTGATTGCCTATTTTTGGGTTTTCTGGATGCCATGAACAACGCTGTCACTCCCAAGTCAATAGCGACTGTAAGCTTAACTGGTCACTGGAAAATGCCACTTTTAAGGTAGATGCTCTAGAGTGGTACTAAAATGCGACCACCATCATGTGTCTGCACTAGCCATGCCTCTATACAACCTCAACTTGTATTTACCAAACTCTTTCTTCTTAGCAATCCAAAGAATCTGCTCTGACTTTCTTTGGAATGGAGGCCCTAGTGGGCATACTGGAAACCTAGCTGACCTAAGACTTTGGGAGGCCTGTAACTTTCAGACGCTTATTTTTACTACCTGGCTGTTCAAGCAGGTAGAGTTCTGTTTTGGCTAGACCCTAACCTGGACCATTCTTCTACCTCTGAGTGAATGCAGTTGGATCTAAGCCAGGCAAAAGATCATAAAATTTCTCTTCCAGCACTCAATATACTCCTGGTCAGTGGTTCCAGCAGAACCACTTGATTCTCCAATAGGTGGGATAAGAAAGTTTCTCAACAATTTTGCTTTCTAGCCCAAATCCAAACTAAGAAGGACCTTATGCAGCCCTTTTTCAGGAATTCCACCCTGAAAATAAATAATAAAATGATTATCCCAGGAGACTGGTGGCCCTACCCAAACCCCAGTTTAAAAGATTTTACCACGAGGACAGTCACCCTCTCCTTGTCTAAGATGCAAGCAAAATTCAGTATCCCTCCCAAACATTCATTTAGACTTGCTCAAATTCTCCACTGTTTAAGAGATTTTATAGGTGATCCCACTTGGACAGACAGGGCAGGAACCTTCCTGACGCCACTGTTAACTCTGGCCAAAAACACAGACCAGTCTCAAGTTATATCATGAAATTATAAATTACCCCTGTTTCTGGTGGCGTATTACTGGAAACATGCTCTTTCAAAAGTCTCCTTGATAGTGCCTGGAAAACAATCTGGTTGGGCATTTACACCTTTATAAAACAGGATAGACTTAGGAACGTTCAGTTTAACATACTCCATAACATTTATCACACTCTCATCAAATTATATTGAATGGGCAGGGTGTCCTCCCTATTGCACTGATTTTGGGGCCAAAGTCGCTACACTATATCATAAGTTATGGTTGTGCCCAAAATCCTTAAATTCTGGGATTTAGTGAAAAGTAATATTGCACCCTTTTTAAAACTAACTCAATTTTTGGAGGATACCTGTGTCTTAGGTTTTTATGCCTCTGTCCCCACATACCCCAAAAAGTTCAGTTAGCTGTGGTTTCCTGGTTACTAAGTTATTAATTCTTAGACACTGGAGGGATGAATGAAACTGACCTTTAGTGAATGATGGATGGAGTTTCTTACTGCTTTGAATGCAGAAAGGTGTGTAGCTAAACCACCCACTCATGGAAAGCATTTAAGAAGTGTTGAGTCCTTTCTTCTCAATACTGAGACTAATTTGGTTACTAAAATAACTCTCCACTTTCCTACCATTCCTTCCCATCCTTCCTCTATACCTCCAGTGGTTAGCCTTTGACTCATTTCAGTTTGTTTTTTAGCAAACACAACCCAATTTGTAGGAAGTGTCATCTCCTTTGATTTTCTTACTTTTATTGACACCCCAGGTAGTTGTGACCGTGCTTAGTAGGGGAGGGGTGGGAGGAGGGCTGGGAGAAGGCATTTGTGGTTGTTTGTTTAACATGGTTTCTCTTTTCCCTTTGCCCTTCCTGATACACTGTTAACAATGAATGTTGACTACCTGGATATGTGTTGCAGTATATCCTGTTATCTTATGGAATGTACTGTTTTCTCTTAAAACTGAAAATAAACTTCATTGCAAAAAAATATGGTAAAATAACCAAGTTATGGTGAATGTTGAACTATTTCAACTTTCAATCATGTCTTCACAATTTCAATTTTTCTTCTGCAAACTTTCAACATGGCCTTTCTGGCCCCACCTCATGAACAAGGCAGATGACATTTTTCAGATATGCGCTGAAAGGTGATTTTGTACCCACTGCATGAAATCGCATTTGGATCTGGATTTAAAATGTTCGCCTACCAGGTTCCTAAGGTGGGGTCATATGAAAGCTATATTGAAAATTTGGTATAAAAGTATGGTAAAAGATCAGCTTATGAGTGAACATTGAAATATTTCAAAGTTCACTCTTAATGTCACTCATTTTCAGTATTTTTACTCCAAACTTTCAACATAACCATTTTTCTGAATGACCTGACATACATGACAGGCATCATTTTCGCACCTGTGGTGTGAAATGAAGCTCAGCCAATAAAGTATAAATGCCAGATGTCATGTTAATAAGGGACCATCATAAATGATTATCTTGAAATTTTGGGGTCAAATTAAAAAAATTATTAAGAAATGTTGTGTATGGTGCCAGCCTTTACCCTAGCGAGTAGTGCTTGGTCATTCCATGACGGTGAGATGAGTTCAGGGTGATTTCAGTGAGCCAGCTTGATGGGGTGAGGCTGGGAAGATGGCAGTATAATGCTAAATCACCCACAATCCAGAAACTTTCTATGCAGGGAGCTAGAGCCTCATTTTCATGAAGAAAATCACTTGACAAAGTGCAAAATTATTTTTCTTTTATTTCTGATATTCAATTTCCCTACGTTTCACTCTTCAGAGCTTGTTCAAGGAGATTTGTTTTCTGTTTAAAACACAAAATAAACTTTTTTAGTATCATAAGTATTTTTCATAACCTTATTGAACTGCATGTTATTTACCATTAACGCTTCTGTTGCTTGCTATATTTAAATGCTTTCAAATTCCACCTGTGGTATTACACCCTCTGTGAATATATAAACAAACAACAACTTTTATGATTAAGCAGCATAAATGCCAGCCATGGTTAAGTGCCTATTTTAACTTCTGTTATAAACATGACTCCTCATAGCCACATACATACCTCATATGGAAAAGATTTGTGCTTATTGCCTTCTCTTAATTTCTCTTGGCCCAAAATCCATTTGAATTTTGTTGTTTCTCTTACAAATCCATGCCTATAATGTATAAAATATTTTTATATTTTTAGCTCAGTTTTCTTTGGTTTATGCCATTATTCTGGTGATTTTAAATTAATCTTTTACCTTTAAACAAGGTGCTGTTCCGCTCTTTCCCTTGCTCTGCTTTCTCAAGTTTTGAGCTGCAGCTGAGCTGAATAATGGTATTCCAAATGTTAACTTGCTCAATAAGGTGTGGCTTCCTCTTGAGCCTCCTTGGATTTGCCTCTGAAGTGATGTATCACTTCATGTAGCCTCTCGCGTTCGCATTGCCTAAACTGCTTTACACTCTCCCCAAGGGGTGGAGACATGGTTCACCAAAGCAGGCTCTCCTGCACTTATTACCATAGCCTGTAATGACTGCCAACCTGCTTTTTACATATTGAAAATCTGTGTAAGGACTATTCAGAGTAAACAGGGACCTGTTCCCTCATAATACATTTTGTATTTTTAACACAATTATGAGAACAGACCAACGTAAACTTTCATTTATACAAGGCATTAGTTCCATAATATAGATTTTCTACATGCATGATTAGAGTTGTGCAATTTAAACAGGCTGACAAAAGATTTTAAACATTATTAAAGCTCTAGTACTCTAACTGCCCTTTTCCATTGATTATTTTAATACAGCCATTTGCTGTGCTTGTTGCAGCACTCCAGCTTTTCCATCAAAAATATATCAGTCTCCTAATTTCTACATCATATTAAACTCTGTATCAGGACTATTCAGAGTAAACAGGACCTGTTCCCCCATAATACATTTTTTGTATTTTTAACACGATTGTGAGCACAGACCAATGTAGACTTTCATTTAAACAATGCATTCATTCCATAATATAGATTTTCTACTTGCAGGATTAGAGTTGCGTGATTTAAACAGGCTGACAAAATTATTTTAAACATTATTAAGCTCAAGTACTCTAACCGCCCTTTTTCCATTAATTATTTTAATACACCCATTTTCTGTGCTTGTTACAGCACTCTAGCTTTTCCATCAAAACATAGTCTCCTAATTTCTACATACAAGCTTGCCAATTGCTCTCTATATTCATTCCTATAGCTGGTGTCAATGATTTTAATTGGAAAATCCACTTCACCTCTGCTTTATCTAGCAGTTATTTATGATTGCCCCGGAGAGGAGGAGGTGGTATCACCTCCAATCCCCAGAACCTTAAGGATGCTCCCATATGTCCCTCTTGATTGAAATGCAGTGCAACAGGTGACTGCTCATCCCTATTTCTGATATCTCCTTATGCTCTAAGATCCTCTTTTGTTGCTCTTTTGTTTGACCAATATACAGTTTGTCACACAGACACTGTATAACATAAACAACAACTTCTGTGTTACAGTCTATATGATCCCTAATCTTGAACTCCATATTTACATGTGAATGTTTAAAATGTTTTTACTTGTATTATTGCAGACTGTGCACCTTCACACCTTGTCATGCCCAGCTGCAAAGGACCCAGTAGCAACTGAGGTCCCAACCTGTCAGATCTGGCAAACTGCAAATGCACCAGCCTGTCTTTAATATTCGGAAGTGTTTTTGCTGCTATGATTGGTTTTGTTGTAAAGCCAGATTTTATGGATTATCTTGGGATACCATGTGCCATGTCTATTTACTATTTTATGAATTTCTGACATTTTGTGATTATACTTAAGTGCCAATATTGTCCTGTCAGTCTCTTGTTTTTCTTCTTTATTCTGTAGTAATTATTTTCTAGTTTTGTTTTCAATTCTATAATTTGCTTGTTTTAGAACTCTATGTTTAAAACCCCTATCTCTAAACCTTTGTGCCATTTCCTGTTTATTTTTCTGATAATCATGTTTTTGACAATTTCTCTTACTCACACCATTTGTGAATATGATATACTGTTCTTTAATTTTGGCTCATGGTAGCTAGTACTATGTAATAAGGTATTTCTATCAGTTTCTTTTCTGTAAATTGATGTACTGATCTGGCCCTTTCATTCTTTATCAATAAATCCAGAAATGGGATGCTGTCACTGCTGCTATTTATAATAAATTTCAAATTTATATCCCAATTATTCATGATCTGATGACATTCTTGCTATTCCTGTTCTGTTCCACCCATATACACAATACATCATCAATGAACCATTTCAAAACATTATTCTGTCAGAAAGTGTATTTATTTGTCCATTAAACACCTTACTGACTTCAAAATCAATCATGAAAGCAGTCACATATACGGGTGCCATGGTACTGCCATAGTACCCCATCTTGCTGATAGAAATGTCATTAAACTTAAAATAGTTATTTTGTAGTATAAATAGTGCTAACTCCTGTAGCATTTCTGTTTTTGATCCTCTTCTTCTTTTTTATTAAGTATCTTGCCCATATTAAAGACACCTTCTCTGCGTGGATTGACGTGTATAAATCTACTACATCCCATGTCACTAGAATGGTACCATTAAGATCTCTTATTGTTGCTATTCTTTCCAATTGTTGCATAATGTCCATTGAATCCTGAATATATGTGTCACTTTCCTCAGTAAGAAGTTGCAAATGAAAATTAATATATTTTGATATAGAGTTCGAACAGAGAATCTATGCCAGACACAATTGGTCTGCCTGGTGGATCTGATGCATTTTGTGGATTTTGGAATGCTATGGGTGCTCTTTTATAAGGATTCTCTTTTCCCACTCATGCAACCAGTTTAAATCAACATATTCTGCTAACATTTCCTTAGTATCACTTGTAATGATACAGTGGGGTCTTCTGGTAATAGTGAATAGTTTTGTGTATTTTCTAATAATTTCATGCACATTACCTCTATATTGTTCTCTATCGGACTACAATTCCTCCACCTTTGTCTGCCTATTTTATAATGATTGTACCATCTTCACTAAGGTCTGATATAGCCTGTCTCTGTGCATGTGTTACATTTTTTGTTTAGGCAAACACTGTTCCTTATTTTATACAACTGCATAATTTCCTTTCCTACTGTAATGCAGAATGTTTCTATCCATGGTTTTTACCAATGGGTGGGAGAAATTGGATTTTATGTTCAGTGTGTTTTAAATTTCCTTTGATGTTCATCTCCCCTGTTTCTCCTGAAAACATATTTTCAGTCTCAATGTACAAAAAAATCTTTGAAGATCTATTTCTAAATCAAACAAATTTACTGGTTGAGTGGGTGCAAATGATAAACCTAACCCTAATACTTGTTCTTCAATTCTTGTCAGATTTCTTTTGCTTAAATTAAATATGGCATCATTTCTGGGGTGGTATGGCTGTTTCTCTGTCCATGTAGGGCATTTTTGTAGTCCTTCCACCTGTTCCTCCTCACCCTCCCCTCCCTGAAAAACCTGATTGTTGTCTTGGGAAATTCCTGTTGATATTAGAATTCCTAAGCTCATATCTAGATCCCCTGGATCTACCGGTGATGTGCTAGGTTGTTGCAATTCTCCTGTGTGCTGATATTTTTCTTCTTTTGCTGGTCTATGGGACTCCTTCTATAACTATTATCACTGTCTGGTCCACTTTCAGTATTGTAGTTCATTTGCCTTGTTGTTGTTTAATTAAGCCACCCCACAGCCAGGGAAGGAAAGGTACAGGGTTGCTCATATGGGGACAGGTACCATATAGTGAGAGACTCTTCCTTGGCATGAGCCTCTGCACATCTGCACCCATGGGTGGTAGAGGGGCCTGTACATTGGCTGTGAGGTGCACTCTTTCCCCACCTATACAGCTGTATCTGTGGCCATATGTGGAAGCACATGGTCCAGAGGCCCCTGTGCTTCCACAGCCCACCAGCCAACCCAATGAATTCTTGATAATCCATCTCTGTAAAGAAGTGCAGGACCTGCAGAGCCCTGCACTGCCATAGGCTAACAGAATCTTCCCTTGGCACAGGGTGCAGAGGGTCCTGAACATCTGCATCTGTTCATGCAGGTCCCTTCAGCACCTGGAGTGAATGAGGGCATGATTCTACTATCTCAAAAAAAGGAAATTCTTTGCAAACAACTGTGTTGATGTACCAGTTAGGGTTCAACTTAATTCCACAAAATAGGGAAATGTGGTGCTAGGGTTTCAAACCCTATCTCCTCCAAAGCAACAAAAGGACAAGACCACACAAGCAATCACAGTCATCAGCAGATAAGACAAACAACATACACCTGTCTTCAGATGACACAAATTCAGTATCACTAATGTGCTACTTTTGTGAATTTGTATCTGCAGCTGCATAGCACAGGCCTCACAGGGCCTGTGTTTATGCAACCACTCCTAATGAGTATATGTTGTACTGCATGCAGGATTACATGTGGCTACAGAATTGAAGACCCATGGGAGCTCCACCCTGCAGCCAGAGGTACTCATGCATGATGTGTGAGGTAGGCTAGATAGTACGATCTGATAGTGCATGGATTTCTATATGCAGCTGCAACTGATACCCACTTGAAATATTTCAAGATTTGATGCTGTAACTATGATATTTAAACTGCAACAGTACTTCTGTCTGTGTAACATCAGGACCCACAGGGGCCTGCCCTTCTGGAAGCAGTTGGTATATACAGTATGTCTTACAACTGTGTCTGAAAGCTTCTGCAGACAGAAATACTATTGCAGTTTGGTATCATGGATGTTGTGATGTCTCAGCTTCTGCAGTCAGAGGTCAGTGTGTAGGTCTTGTACTTGTAAATGCAGAAGCGTAGGCTCATCAGGTGTGTGTATGTCTTGCAGTGTGCATGAGTATCTAAGACTGTAGAAGCACTGACCCCTTATGGGCCTGAACTTCTACACTGAAAATAACTCTTGTAATTAGTAAGTAAGCTTTTATTCATACTGCACCCAATCCTAGAGGCTTTTTGGGTAATGTGGATTTGTATCTGGGGATGCAGGGGCTCTGCATTTGTACACAGAAGCAGAGTTGTGATTTTTGAGTATAATGGAATTCTATCTACAGCCACAAGTGAGTGTCTATGTCTTGCAGTGTGCATGCCACAGATACAAATTCACAAGGTAGCACATCAGTGCTACTGCATCTTGCCATCTGGAAACAGTTGCATGTTGTTTGTCTTATCTGACAATGGCTATCTGTGGTTGCTTGTGTGGTCTTCTCCTTTTGCTGCTGGGTGGGGTGGGGAGTTAGGGTGGAAGCCTCTGCCATATTTCCCTACATTTGTGATGTTAAGGTGACCCTAACTGGTACATTAACAAAGTTTTTGCAAAGAATATATGTATATATACAGTATATACCTATATTAATTGTAAAAACTGCATTAATGCACCAGTTAGGGTTCCACTTAACACAGAGTAGTAAGGAAATGTGGCACTAATTTTCAAAATAACTCCCACCCCAAGAAACAAAAGGACAAGACCACACAAGCAACCACAGACAATCATCATCAGATGAGACAGAACATAAACAAAACAACAGAAGCACAATTTCCTAACCTTGTAGCACTAGACTTTCAATGACAAATTGATATATAAAGAAGATGACTTACCTCCCATCCATGGACAGTAGCAACATTTATTATGCAAGACAGCAACAATATGTAAAAATAGATGATCAAAGCAAAAGTGCACAGTGCTCTGGTGGTGGCAGAACTAGGCATGCAAACAATCAAACTTCTTGACACCACCCATATGAGTGTTTTCTATAGCAGCATATCAACCAGGTGGCTGGTGAGAAAGCAAGTGTGCATGTGACGCGCATACACCAACAGCTAATGTTTCAGCATAACCTTCCTCAGAGCTGATTGGCTGATGCTCCAAGATCAAATAAATATCCATGTCTGATGCACATTCATGGTCTGAGCATGATCATCATATCAGTTTAGACAGCTCCATCTCACCAAGTAAACCTGTGGAAAAATGTGCAAAGTAAGTAAGAGAACAAAGTGGTTTAAAACAACACTGAAATAGGCAGAATTAAAATAATCAGACAACGACACCAGAAAAGATCAAAGATGAGTGGAAAATACAAGATGGACAGGGGAAAGTAAGGAGGGACCAACAATAGGTACCAGTAGGGACCAAGACAAAGAACAACGGGAAATACATCAAACGCGATAGCCAGAATGGCCAGTAGCAATATAAAGGTATAGTAAGACTGTTTCCTCTCATGACTGGTCTGGGACCAGTCTGGTTGACACCAGTTTCTGAATAACCTGATCTGGGACCAGTCTGGTCTGAGACCAGTCTCAGAGCTGGCTGGTCTTAGACCAGTTTCTGTGCCACCTGGTCTAAAACCAGGTTTTCTTTCCACTGATCTGGTCTGGGATCAGTTATTGTCACATATGTGTCTAACCACAGGCTTGCTTGGCAGCCATCATAGTGTAGTGGTTAGTACACTAGGCTATGATCCTGAAAGTCTGGGTTTGAATCTCACTCCCTAAAATTATTTTGACCCTAAATTTCACCAGTGTGATGATCCATGGCAGCGTGGAGTTGATAATAGTAAATCTACACTATAGGGAGTTGTTGCAGGAAAAAATAAATACAACAAATAAAGCTCCTGTACAGTAGTGAAACTGGTCCCAGACCAGGTGGCTCAGAATCTGGTCTCAGACCAGGATGGTCCCACATCAGTCAGTTCAAGTTTTTTTACCTGCACCTTGAGTTAGAGCAGGTTCCCTCAGCAGACAGGACACAATCCAAAAGTATCCAGACAGTCCTTGTGTGCTGACACTCTCAACCCTCAGCATTCAAACAACAAATGAACAAAACCTCCAGATGAAGCTTAAAGCTCTATTCCATTAATTGCGCTCATTTAATATCACCACCTCACACTGCCCCAGTGCTTTGCTACTGCCTCCTCAGGGGGTGCCCTGAGGAAGTTCTATCACTGTAAATTGAGATTAGCTGGAGAGCAATGACCTTTTCTTTAAAATGTCTCACCATCACATTGGTTGACACCTTACTCCTTATGGAAGATTTATGGTCTTCGCGCATTCTTCGAGTTGGCATTTTGTCTGGCCAGCATAGGCATGTTAGCAGGTATGTAACTGAGACTGTTGAACTGTTAATAAAGGAATTAGCTCTAAATTTCTTACCAGATTTTGGGTGTTTGAAAGTAGGAGAGTCTACAGTGTTACAGCAGTGAATGGACTGACTGCAGTGGTGGTTGTCATTTGGCACATTCAGTAGCCACATTCTTTCTGTAGGATCTTGATAAAATTGTAAACTATTGTATCCCTGGTGCCCTTGCCATGACTATACATAATCTGTGCTTTGGAAAATCTGTTTTCTGCAAATGTGGATCCAATTGGGACTTCCAATGTTTCTTGATTATTAGTAACTTGGTTTCCTTCATTGCAATAGGTAGTCACGAATGTTATTGGCTGTGTTTCTTCCACATGCATTTTGGATGTGAGCAGGCTCTCTCTGTCACAGGTGTTAGCTCTTTCCATCCTGCTTGGGTTTGTTCTAGTGTGATACCCACATTGGAGAAATCTCCCTCCCATAAGTGAAGGTTGTTTTTTATACTCAGATTCACTACTACAAAGGTGTTTTGTTCTCAGCATTTGATGTACTGGTATATTCCTTACCAGTGAGTACTGATGATTGCTTGTGTAGTGAAAGAGATGATTTTGCTCCATAGGTTTTCAGTAGATAGTTGTGGCTGGGAATTTTCTCTACTTGTTATCAAGATAACCAACATGCAACTGTTTCAGATTACACAAATGCAGTAGCACTCATGTGCTACCTTTGCATATTTGTATCTGTGCCATGCACACCGCGAGACATACACACTAATTTCAGGCTACAGACAGATATTCAACACCATTGAGGGGTAGGGTTGGAAAGCCTAAGGTCACATTTCCCTTCTTTTGTGGTGTTAAGTTGAACTCTAACCAGTGCATTAATGCAGTATTTTGCAGTGAATTTCCTTTCTTTTTGAGATAGTGGAATTATATTCTCATTCATGCTGGTCCCTTTGAAGCCTGTGTGAACAGATGCAGTTGGGCTTGGCCCTCTGGGCCCTGTGCCAATTGAAGAGTCTGTTCACATTTAAGTGTGATCCAAGAATTCCATTACGTAGTGCGAACAGAAAATTTTAATGTTGCAAATTTTTGTGTTGCATTTTAGTGTTGCACTTCATTTTTATTTTTTTTAACCAGAAGAGACGCACTACACTGAAGCTTGTTTACAGGTGTGACGAAGGATCACAAGGTAGTTAAGTGACTTGCTCAGGGTCACACAGTATGCAAGTGGGGGCTGTGGGATTCAAACCCAGGTCTCAGGTTTGCAGCTCAGAGCCTCAAACCACTGTGCTATGCTGCCTCCATGCTCTAAATGTGCAACATGAAAATTATTTTGACCCTACGCCATGAAAATGGTTGCTAGAATGTGTCAAATCCCTCCCAAAAGGTGGTTTCATAGACAGACAGTGAAATCACCTTTTACCTGTACTGAAAATTCCCTCCATCTTTGTTCATGAGGTAGGATCATGTAAACAGTAGATTCAAAAATTTTAGAATAGGGGTTACATGATGAAGTCAACTGGGTAGCAGCTTCTCCTATGTGCTTCTGCTTCCCCTCAGGAAAAACTCTGTTTTTACATAGCAGTTTTGCTCTACCTGCTCACCTACCTTCTATTATTGTTCTCTGTGCTACTGTGAAGCCAGAAGAAGTGATTTCAGCAGTCATGGAAGCTGAAGTGAAGGACCCACCCGTGGCACACTCTGCTGCCCACCCTGACAAGACCTCAAAAAGAACCAAGGCTCAACCTTCAGAGGCTGGGCACATGCCAACTAAGACATGGGAAACTCCATTGATGGAAGAACATTTTTGACTAAGTTCCTTCCCTTCCATGAAGAACTCCAATCACTCACGAGGGAGCTGGAAATCACTTGCTGTCTCCTTAGAATAACTCCATAAATGTACTGGAGACAACGAAGCTAAAATCATTTCTTTAGAGAAAGAGACCAATCCTCTGGAACCTGAACTGGTGGCCTTAAGATAATGATTCTCTCAACTTGAAGCAAAACTAGAGGATCTGGAGGGTAAGAGCTCCTGAAACAACTCAGTGGGTAATAGGGCTCCTGGAGAAGGAGGAAGGTTCTGATCCTCTAGTACTTGCCCAAAAGTTTGTTCAGAAGTTTGCTGGACCTTCAACTTATGGAGCTAACTATTCCATTGAGCGTGCACACCATGCCCTATGCCCCATGCCACCAGCTGGCTCCCCATCCCGGCCATTTATCTTCAGATTCTTGAATTACCTGGAGAAGCAGCACTTCTTAATGAAGACTCGTGAACTTCAAGAAGTCAGTTGGGAAGGAAAGCACATTATTATAGCACAAGATCTCCCTAGCTCTGTCTGGCAATGTTGCACTGTATTCCATCCCATTATGACCAAAATAATAGTGGCTGGTCTTAAATTTAGGATGGACTATCCAGTTCAGCTTCAGGTCCTCATTAAAGACACTTGGAAATCCTTTGAGTCTCAGACTCATCTTTGCAGAACTGAAGGTGGCTCTACCAGATTTATTTTGAGATCGCTGAGTCTCTGGAATAGGGCAGAGCCTGGCTTTAAATAGAGTGTGTCGGACTTGAACTGTTATTCTTATGTGGTATACTGACTGTGATCTACTACCTTGTTTGCTTTGTGGTTTATGTCCAGTTGGTGTTATGGTGCCTATTTTCCTTTCCTTTCCTGCCCTAGTATTTCCTGCTGCTGATGGTGTCCCCTCACGTTATCAGTTGGAATGTTGGACACTGAGAATCATTTTGGGGGCATTTGCAGAGCATAAACCTACATGGGTGTTATCCGGTGTGCAATGGATTCCCTTATGGCCTTTTGTGTTTCTTGGCCTGGATACCTGTAGCCCCAATGCCATCTATCATATTTTCTCAGCATTCCCTAGATGCCTGATCATTCTGTGACAACCTCGTCTACCAGATCGCATCTGCAGCCGATTTCATCAGTATGTATATAGTGACATGTTTTGGAAGAGGACTATGGCTGGGTGGTTGGAGCCTTCATTCCTTTTTATTTGCCCTGCTCTTTGCACTGTGTCCTAAGTTTGTTAACTGATTAGTGGAAAAGAACTTAGTTTGTTTGCCACAGTTCCGAATGGTGGTTTTAGGAACTCTGGGGCTGGAGCTGCTTCTAGATGCATTGGGTGTTATTGGTTCTGTGAGACACTCCTAGCTTTGATTTGTGCCCCTCAATGTGGGTGCCTCAAATCATTGGCAGATTCTGAACTTCATCAGCCATTTTGTTTACTGTCTAACCCTACTTTAGCTGCTGAACTTTCCTGATTACTGGAGCTGATATGCTGCTGGTCCGATTGTAGGATTCTCAGCAGTGCTTCAACAAGCTTCTGTAATACCTCATCAGAGAGTTTACCCACACTGATTGTCTTTTTGTTAGCACAACTTTCTGTTTGGAAGAATATAGGTACCTAGCCTGGGGTCTTCAGATGTTGAATTCAGCTGTTTCTTTAGATGTTCCATGTACTTTACTAGTGTTTGCTTTTTGTAGGAGAGTTTCAGTATTTTATTTCCTTTTAGTTTGGGAGGGCTCACTGGTGAGGTTAGTATTTGCTGGCTATGGTGGCTCTCTTGTTTTTGGAACCAAGTTACTATTTAATAAGGGAGGGAGAGCCTCGTTGTCCTGTTCTTAAACATTCTACTGTTTTGTTTTCATTTTCAGGGATTGGAGCTCTCCATAATTACCTTTGGATTTGTGTTCTGTGGGGGTGGGGGACCAGGGTTTTCTGTAGTCAGTTTTGCCTCATTATGGGCTTTAAATAGTATTATTTGGAGGGTAGGGGTGGGGGTTGGGTATCTCACCTGGTTAATGGCATCATACTTAGTAATATCATGTTTTTGTGGGAAGAGATAGGAATACTTGCTTACTGTACTTTCTCATGTCATTTTCCAGCTTATTGCATATCTTAGATGATGTGGGATATTGTTTGTTCTTAGGGGGGGATGTGCGGGGATGGGGCTGGGAGGGAAGGGAGAGGAGAGCAGTAGAACAGCTGCCACATGTCTTTTCACATTATGGTCACTTAGTGTACTGCTCCTGGTCCACCTTTTAACCTTCACTATGTTCGATGGCTAGCTCTTAAACATTTATTACCTGAAATGTTTGGGAGCTCATACTAAGTCTAAGAGATATCAAATCATTAAGCATATACAACATCTCAAAGGCTGTTTCCTTTTACAAGAACTCATCTCCTTGAAGGGAACATTCCCTTTTCCATAGACAGTGGGTTGGGCAGGTTTTAGCAGGGAATAGCACTCAGAGTGGGGAGGTAGCTATCCTCCTCTCTCATCATGTCCCGTTTGTATTCTTACAGTGTCTGAAGGACCCCAATGGCAGATTTTTATTTCTCAGGGGATCTTGAACAGGGGAGGTACTACTTAGGTGCCTATATGGACCCAGTATAGATACCCCTTCCTTTCACATGCCTTACTTCTGTGTAATCTCTCTTTCTTTCTCTTCTGATACTCCTGGGGAGAGACTGGAACCTCCCTTTTTGCACCTGACTTGGAGAGGTCAGACAGACACAGAACTGGTCTCTCCCTTGCCCAGCATGCCATTAGAGAACTGGTCAATTTCCTGGGGTTTGCAATCCCGGCGAGTACTATATCCTGACCCAGAGAATTCACATTTGCTCCCCAGTGCATGGCTCTTCCTCCTGCCTAGATTACTTCTTTCTCAGTCGGACCTCACTAGCGGGTGTATTGGGCAGCAGGATTACACCTGGCATTATCTCAGACCACTCTGCAGTCTGGTGCAAGATGTCATTCACTCCACTCCAGGATAGGACACAACTTGGAAGTTAAATAATCTGTTGTTGAAGGGACGCATGGGTGGTGAAGACATATTAATGAGCGTCTCCTGGAAGACCTCCTGGCTTATAAATCTCTAAGAAATAAGTGCAAGAGCTCCATTTTACTTCGAAGAAGGAGTATGTCACACACCTACAAGGGACCAATCTAGGCAATCCAAAGCTCTTCTGGTCCCACATCAATGAATTACTTAGAAACTCCAAGGAGGCACCTTGCCTAATAGAGATAAATGGACAGCTACAGAGTGAAAGCCAGATAATAGCCACAGAAATAAACAATCGTTTTACCAACCCTGATGACTACAAGGCTGGACTGCCTCCCTTTACACGGCACAGTTCACAGAAAAACACTCCTGCCTAAAAGACCCCAATCCCACTGAGACTTGTCAAGAAAAAGAGCTCCTTCCTCTCCTTAAGGCTCTGAAAATTAAAGAGGCAGGAGGCCCTGATGGCATCACCCCAGGCTACTTATGGAAGGAGCACAGTCCCTCACCAGGCCTCTGACCTGGCTCATCAATAGATCCCTACTGGAAGGAACTGTTCCTCTCAATGGAAGCAGGCAAACGTGGTCCCCATTCACAAGGGTGGTTCTAGGAACTCATCAGCAACTATAGGCCCATCTCCTGCTATGCACTCTTGCTAAACTGCAGGAAAGGCTGGTTTACAGGCAATTGAAGGACTACCTTGCATCCCATCAACTCCTTGCCCCTCTCAGCACTGGCTTTGGATGAACCATGGCACCGATACAGCTGTCACCTATCTCACAGTGGGGGTCCTCAGTGCAATGGACTCAAGAAAACCAGCGGGTGCAATCTTTATTGACCTGCCTAAGGCCTTCGACCTTGTGGACCTACAACCTCCTGCTAACTAAGCTCGACAAAATAGGTCTTGATCTCCATGCCTGGGATGGTTCAAGAGCTACCTATCAGGTCGCTCCCAGGGGGTCATCTGGAAGGGTGTGCAGTCAGATCCTCAACCTATCAGAGAGAGAATTCCTCAGGGCTCAATTCTTGGCCCTCTCTTGTTCTCTCTCTTCACAAATGACCTCAACCTTCACTGTGGAGATAACTCTCTTGTTCAATATGCTGTCTGGGGACAGAGGGATGAACTATGAGGAAAGACTGCAATACCTAAATCTGTATCCCTTGGAATACCGTAGATTACGGTGATATGTGTTTTATCTATAGGGCATGGACTGATTCTAACATGTGGGAACTCTTGGGACTGAAAAAAGAGAACAAACATATGACACTAGGTCCCATAGCTTTCAATTACTCAAGGATAGATATAATACTATCAGAAGGAAATTTTGGTTGAATAACAGAGTAACAGAAGTATGGAACAGCTTACCAAAGGAAATTGTTGAGAGCAGTACCATGCAAGTGTTCAAAACACAATTGGACAAGTATCTTATAGAAAAAAGATAAATAGGTATGGGTAAATTACAACTTAGAGCTCACGGACAATTGTCTATATGCTCCAATGATCTATGTAATCTATGTAATCTATGTAATCTAAGACACTGTAATCTACCTATGGAAAATCTGGCAGAACTAGGCCCTCTCCTCCAAGCTGACCTAAAGACACTGGAGGCCTGGCTCACTTCCAACAGAATGGTCCTCAATGCAGGCAAAACCAAAGCTATGCTATTTGGTCCAACATCCTTTAAGGGCTGAACAGGTCAGATTCCTTCAGTTTAACTCTCTAGCGGGAAAAAGCATAAATGTGGTAGATACCATAAAATACCTTGAGCTCACAATGGACCAATGTCTCATCTTCAAGTCCCACGTAGACTAAGTAACCAGGACCATCCACTGCAAACTAGACACATTATACTGGATAAAAGCCAGCTTATCTCTGGGGCGAGGGTTGCTATTGCCTCTAGTGTTCTGCTACCAACTCTTACCTATGCTGCCTCTAACCTACAGGGTATGCCAAAACAAGAGTTCAACTGGCTACAGGTACTGTACAACAAGGTTGCATGGTTTACTACCCAAAATCACCCAAGAAGCCACCCATGCAACTCCCTCGCCCAGCTGCAGTGGCCTTCGGCTTAAGGCTCAGTACCCCTGCCTGCCTCTCACGTACAAATTCACTGAGTCCAGCAGCTCCCCCAGTCTAATAGAGACAATCTCCTTAAGCACAATTCTTGGATGCTCAGGACCACTGGTCAGTCCTTACTAGCAACCCCAGAGTCAGAACAAATGCTGGGGCAGATCCTTCTCTTTCTCTTTCATCACCCACTACCTATAATCTCTCACCTTCAGTTCAGGAAGCCTACTCCCTATCAAACTTTCACACTAGGCTCAAGGCTTACATGTTGGAGACCAGTACCTGCCATTGTCAAGGTATAGGGTAGTCTTCTCCCTTCTCCAATAAATAATACTACCTCTCCCAGATCACCCAATTATCCTATTAGGCTTGGTCAAGACTCAAAAATCACAGCTAGAATGTCAAATGTGTTCTCAGATTTGATTACTTAATGTGAACTGCTGCTATTACAATGTCACGGCCTTCACTGTAACCTGGCAAGGATTGTAATATCTCTGTAACATGTTTTCATCCAACAACCTGTACCTAATAATCTGTCACTGTATCATTTCCGGGTCGCCCCTGAAAAGGGACCTTCGGGGCTTAGTGGGCTCACTCAGTAATCAAAATTTAATAAATAAATAAATGTAGAGATGTTTACCTCCACTTACCAAGACACAGTGGATAAGGCAGATCTAGAATGGTGCACCCTAAAATGCTATCTTAGGTGGGAATTGTGAGTTTGGCTTTATGAGGAAATGAAGATGAGAATCATTTGCATCTGACTTGCTCACTTGTATTAGAGATATTGAAAAGCACTTGTCTCTGGCTACACCTGAATCTACTTGCCAAGAGCTCCTGGTCTTGAGGGACTGGTACACAGAGCTCTGGAGTGAGAAGGCTTAATTTGCTATACTCAAGACCCTAAGCCAAATATGTTGATCAGGGTGAGAAGGCGGTCATTTACTAGCTTTTAAGGGTGCAGAAGCAGGAAGCTTCTCAGTTGAACTCTGTTATCGGGTCCTCCTGGATGGATCCTTAAAACAGCCCCACGGTATATCACCTCTGAATTCAAGAGGTTTTACCACCACCCGTATAGTCCAATGGCCCTTTCTTTCATTCTCATTGGTGATGGACTATTTGAATACCGTCCCTCTTCCTGTCCTATCTGATGGTTAAAGGAATTCCTAATAGTTCCCATAATGGCATCAGAGATGTTATTGGTGATTAAGTCACTCCCAAGTGATAAAGCTCCAGGCCCGGATGGGTATTCTCCCAATTTTTTAACGTTTTCTCTGATAAACTGGTGCCCTGGTTGTTGATGTTCTATCAGACCCTCCTCACTAAGTCTCTTTTGGAGGCTTTGACTGTGGTCTTCACGGCTGGTAAGTCACCAGAGAATGTTTCCAGCTATCTTTGCTAAAATCTTAGCTGATAGACTTAGTCAAGTCCCACTGTCACTTATTGATCCTGAGCAGGTCAGATTCATGGCAGCCTGGTCATCCTCAGACCATCTACAGAAATTGGTTTGCATCTCCTCCGCATCTAGGTACTCCAAGCATCCCATGGCTCTGGTCTCCTGGACACGGAGAAGGCTTTCAATGGAGTGGAGTGGATAGGCAATTTTATTTTGTACTTTACAGAGGTTTGATTGCCCACCCCAGTTCATTGATTGGATTAAAATTCTGTAGTCTTCCCTAGTGCCTGGATATATTGTAAATGGGTCTTTTCCACTCTTTCCCACTGTATTTGGGCATTAGGCAAGGTTGCTCCCTATCCCTGTTATTGTTCAATCTCTGCCTCAAACCTTTACTGCTCAAGTTAAAGGAGAATCCTTTAATTAGGGTCCAGATTGGAAGCATGATGACACTGTCAGCATATGCTGATGATATTTTGCTACACCTCTCATACTTCTACTTCTATTCAGTACTGGAGGCCATCCAAGAGTTTAGCTCGTTCTCAAATTACAAGCTTAATCTGGACAAAATGGAGGTCATGACCCTAAAGTCCGATTCCTCAAATCAGATATTGTGGAGTTCAGTTTAGCTTGGTCCCTTGTCACATTAAGTACCTGGGTATCTTCTTGTCTAGGAGTGAGGTGCAAGTGAAACAACTGAACTTGACCAGTGGAAATCCCTCCTCTGACTCTTTGGGGAGTATCACGCCTTATTAAAATGAACATTTTACCTCGCCTTTTTACCCGATAAACATGCTTAATATTTGGTTGCTCCTTTCCTGGTTTCGTCAGATTCATTCCCTTATCTCTGATTTTATTTGGCTAGACAAACCCCCAAGACTTGCGTAACATAAAATGGCGGTGCCTAAGTTGTAGGGCACTTCAGTTTGCCCCATTTTTGGCTTATATTATTGGGCCAGTCACATATCCAAAACATGCAGTGATCCTCTTCACTGGCGAGAATGCCCTCCCATCTAGCTGTCTTTGGACCTGGCTTCCCTCTCTATCTGTGCTGGGTTTGGTGCCATCCTACTGCTCGGGGTTGAGGTGGGGGTTACTGGTTGGGAGGAGGGTTTGGGATGGTATGTACTGTTTGTATTTGTTGATTGCTTGTTTGCTTGTTGTTCTGAGACTCAATAAAGCATACTTAATTAAAAAATTCAGAGTAAAACAGTGTGAAGTGGCCAGGTTCTGAGTAAAAGTATGTGAGGCATAAAATGGAATTTAAGTGCAACACTAAAATGTGCAACACTAACATTTATGTCACAAATGTTAGTATCACAGCTGGCCTGGTGGTGCTGAGAGGACTAAGGCATGGACACCTTACCCTGCGCCATGCCGATGACCCATGTTCAAGAATGAGCATAGACCATCAGAGGTTGGCAGGGGGTGCAGAGCTGGATGTAACTGCTGAAGGCAGCTCTCCTCTCCAGGGAAGGGTTGGTGGGATCCCTTGGCTCTTGACTGCCCCATGGTGGAGACTGGGGGCAGCACAGGCCAGAGGAGCACCAGGCAATGTAGGCCAATGGGTGGGTGGATGGAGATGTCACCGGGCTGTAGTATATATATGCGCCTCCATGAACATGTGTCTCTACTCCTGGGGCCCCGAGGTAAAAATGGGACCTCAGAAAATGTAAAATCACAGCGTCCAGTGGCAGGATGATGCCTGACCCTCCGCAGGCTCCACTCCCGGGCTGGGCTTAAGGTAATCCCCAGTAATTACGGGATGTCGGGGCTGGGGGGCTGGTTGAGCTAATAGGGCCGCTGGTGCAGGAGACAAAATAATCACTAAAAAAAATGTTAGTATCACAGTTTAGTGTCACACTTAAATGTACTTGAAAATTTTCCACCATTCTTGTTCATGAAGTAGGGTCATATAAACCGCATATTCAACATTTGGAACTAAATATTAATGACCAAGTTATGAGTAAAAGTATGTGAGATACTGAAATATGTGACACATAAATTTATGTGTTGCAGATTTATATGTTGCACTTTGAAATCAGCTTTTGACTTGTATTTGAAAACTACCACCATCATTAGAAACATGGAAGATGACAGCAGAAGGGGACCATAAGGTCCATCTAGTCTGCCCAAGATATACTTTCTATACACACCCCTCTATTTTCTCCTGGTGGATGATACCCTTGTGTTTGTCCCAAACACTCTTTAAACCCCTACTGTTTTAGCTCCCATTGCCTCTGGAGGCTGGCCATTCCTGGCATCTACCACCCTCTGTGAAGAAGAATTTTCTGGTGTTAGTCCTGAACTTTCCTCCTTTCAGCCTGAGATCCTGCCCCTTACTCTACTACCTTATTTGACCTGAAATAGGTCCTGTGTCTACACCTTATTAATGCCCGTGATGTACTTGAAGGTCTCAATCATGTCACCCCTCTCTCTTCTCTGCACCAGGGAGTACATGTTTAGTTCCTTCAACCTATTCTCACATGTCATGTGGGGTAACCCTGTATCATTTTCATTGCCCTTCACTGCACTGTCTTTATCCTATCACTGTCTCTCCTGAAGTGTGGTCTCCAGAACTGGATGCAGTATTCCATTATACAGTGGCAATATCACCTCCCTCCTTCTGCTTGTGATTCCCTTGCAATGCTTCCCAGCATACCACTAGCCTTTAGGGCTGCCTTTTCGCACTGTCTTCCCACCTTCAAGTCATCTGATATCATAATCCCCAGGTCTCTTTCTTGGATGGTTGCAGCTAGTCTTCCTCCCAAGTAGTACTCCTTTATGGGGTTATTTCTTCCTAGGTGCATGATTTTGCACTTCTTGGCTTTGAATTTCAGCTGCCATGCTCTGGACCACTGCTCCAGTTTCTCTAGGTCACATTTCATTTTCTGAACTCCTTCTTGGGGTCCACCCTGTTGCAAATCTTAGTGTCATCTGCAAACAGGCACACCTTCCCTCTAGTCCATCTGCAATGTATGCTATGAAAATACTGAATAGCAGGGGCCCTAGCACTTGGTCCAGGGTTACCACCCCTCTTTTGATAATGTACCATCCACCTGCACTCTTTGTGTTCTACCATGTAGCCAATTTTTCACCTGGTTTACCACCTCCTGACTTTGTTCATGAGGTAGGGTCATGTAAACAGTATATTCAAAATCTGGGACTAAAATATTGTAAAACAACCAAGTTATTAGTAAAAGCATGTGATACACTAAAACGTGTGGCACAGAAATTTATGTCACACTACAAAACCACCTTTTGACCTGTACTTGAAAACTCCCAACATCTTTCTTCATGAGGAAATGTCACGTAAACAGTATATTCAAAATTTGGGACTAAAGTATTGTAAACAGTCAAGTTATGAGTAAATGTATGTGAGACACTAAAATGAGTGAGCATAAATTTATGTATCACAAATTTATGTGTTGCATTTAGAAATCACCTTTTGACCTATACTTGAGAATTCCCACCATCCATGCTCATGAATTAGGATCATACAAACAGTATATTCAAAATGTGGGGCTAAAATATTGTAAAATGTCCAGTTATGAGTAAAAATATAGGAGACATTAAAATGTGTGTCACACTTCAAAATCCCTTTTGTCCTGCACTTGAAAATTCCCACCATACTTATTCATGAGGTAGGGTCATGTAAATTACATATATTGAACATTTGGGACTACAATTTAGTAGAATAGCCAAGTTATGTGTAAATGTATGTCAGAAACTAAATGTACAAAACATAAATTTATGTGATGCAAATTTATGTGCCACAATTAAAATCTCCTTTTGACCTCTATTTGAAAATTCCTACCATCCTTGTTCATGAGGCAGGATCCTGTAAACAGTATATTCAAAATCTGGGACTAAAATACTAACATACATACAAGCATACGAATCTGCCAGCAGAAAAAGGCCTTGAGGTCTATCAAGTCTTCTTGGTTCCACAGCTAGCCACCTTACATTGCAGCTGCCCCCCACAGTCACCCACCCCTGACCCTGGCCCATCCTCTTTTAAAACTGCCCACCATCTTACAGGATACCACCTCCTCAGGAAAAGTGTTCCATTTAGCTACCACCCTCTCCATGAAGAAATGTCTTCTCATCTCTCTCTCTCTCTCTTAAATCTTCTCTATCTCCAATCTGAGTCCATGCCCCTCGTGTCCCTCCCTCCTCAAATTAAAACCCCTTCTGTACTAGTCTTGTTCATCCCTTCAAGTATTTAAAGGCCTCGATCATATCCCCTGATTCCTCCTCTCCTCCAGGGAGTACATATTTAACTTTATTTATTGAACACATGAAATTACAAACCTTGGAGGTAGAGACTCCTTTGCAAAGGCTCCATTTCAAAATACAAGTGAACTGTACAATAAAAATTAAAAGAACAAGTGGATACATGAGGTACAGAGCTGGGTACAAGACATTCAGAGGGTGAACAACTATACCCTGAGTCACATCAAGCAGATAAGCAACAAACTGTATGTATTACATTAGGATAGTACAATAAGTATCATAGTACAGCAATATATTTGAGAACACCCAGGAGCAGGTACAAGCCTATTATTTTAGAGATGAGGGGACCACTCAGGAGGCGTTACAGACACAGTGATTTAGAGATGGGAGATAAGGTATGGAAGAGAAAGGGAGGGGTGGTGGGGTTACCATCAGAAAAGACTTTGCTCGTGAAAGCTAGTAGGGAAAAAGTAAGGGATGTAAGGAGAGCAGGGGAGGGAGGAAGGTTATTATCAGGGACACAGGAGGAGAGGAGTAGCTCTCTAAGTTTGGATTTGAAGGGGCCCAGTTTCAATTCTGAGGAGATATCTACAGGTAGGTCATTCATTCATCCAGAGGGGCCCTATAGTAGAGTGCACATTGACCCAAAGACATCCTGCCATGAGGGACTAGGGTGGGTCTTTTGAAGAGCTTCTGGTGGATCTAGCTTGAGGGGCATGCTGGATTAGATCACAGAGCCCCTCAGTCTTTCCTCGTGAGGGTTTATCCTCCAATCCCTGGATCATCTTTGTTGTCCTGTGCTGTACCCCCTCCAGTAATCTGACATTCTTCTTCAGAAATAGGCACCAGTACTGCATGCAGTACTCCAGGCTTAGCTTGATCAGTGACCCATACAGAGCAGGATCACCTCACTACTTCTGGAGGAGATTCCTTTCACATACACCCCAGCATCCTGGAGACCACTGACTCCCAAGAAGGTCACCAGCCTCTCCTTCAGGATTGTCTCCATTAGTGTTCCTACAATGGATTGAAGCTTACTGTTCTGTAATTGCTAGGTTCATTCTTTGAGCCACTCTTGTGGATGGGCACCACGTGAGCCATGCTCCAGTCTTGTGGTACACAGCCTGTATCTATGGAGGTATTGAGACAGGTTGCCAGCAACCCCACCAAGGCCTCTGCCAGCTCTTTAAGTACCCTGGGGTGAATGCCATCTGCCCCTGGTGCCTCATCCACCCTCACTGCCTTCAGCCTCTCCAGCACCCTGACCTCTGTAATTACCTCATCTGTCACCCTCCCTTCACTGCCCACCTTCCCCATCCCTGAGGGTAGTTGCCCACCCTTCTCCTTCATGAACACAGAACAGAAGTACTCATTTAGTGCTTCTTCCTGCTCTTCCCTTTCTCCACCCACACTCCATCCTTCCTATTCCTCACTATCTGGTCCTTGCAGCTCCTTCTCTCCCTTATGTATCTGAAAGTCCTTTTCCCTTCCTTGATGTCCTGTGCCAGCCTCAGTTCTCTGGATGCCTTGGCCACCCTGACTACTCTGGTTACCTTTTGGACTTCCTCACATGCCTTCCTTGTCCTCCCCTGGATTTATTGACCTCTTAAATGCTGTTTTATAGCTCTCACCCATTCCAAGACCTCCTGATTCAGCCATCTAGGTTTCTTAGCCCTTCCCTTCTTGCTCTGTGACTTGGTACATGATCCAGTAGCCTCCACTAGCCCCATTTTATGATTTTCCATTTTGGATTGCATCTTATCATAGGTGAATTTCTGCCAGATGCCTCCCAAAATATTGTAAACAGCCAAGTTACAGAAACATAGAATTTGATGGCAGATGATAACCACTTGGCCCACCCAGTCTGCCAATTTTCCCTTCCTACTGTATCACCACAGACCCTACTTCATCTCTTTGCTTGTTCTTCCCACCCCTTTCCTTTCCATTAAGAGTCCTGTATGCCTATCTCATGCATTCTTGAATCCCGCCACTGTTATTGCCACCACCACCTCCACTGGAAGACTGTTCCAGGTATCCACCATTCTTTCGGTGAAGAAGTACTTCCTCAAATCTCTCCTGAATCTTCCCCTTCAGCTCCACTCATGTCCCTTGTTCTTGAGCATCTGTTTTTTCTGAAAAATATTCCCTCCTGTACCGTGATTACTTCTTAGAGATATTTAAAGGTGTCTATCATATCCCCTTCTCCCTCTTCTCTAGCAGGATGTACATATTGAGGTCCCTTAGTCTCTCCTTGGCCTTCTGTTGCAGAGTCTGTGCCATTTTAGTTGCCCTCCTCTTGACAGCCTCCACTCTTTCTATGTCCTTCTGGAGATGTGATCTCCAGAACTGGACACAAATACTCTAGGCAGGTTTCACCAGCATCTATACAGAGGTCACAACACCTCCCTCTTTCTGCTGGTGATAACCTTCCCTATACACCCAGCATCCACTAGCCCTTTCAACTGCCTTGTCGCACTATTGACATCTTTTGGCCATCAGATATGATTACCCCCAGGTTTCTTTCCTATTTGGTGGTTGTCACTACCTCTCCATCCATTTTGTACTCTGCCACTGGGTTTCTGTACCCTAAGTGCATGATTCTGCACTTTGTTGCATTGAAACCCGCTACAATCACTGACCACTCCTCATGTTTTCTCAGGTCTGTGCTCATTCTTTCCACACACACCCCCAGTGTCCATCCTATTGCAGATTTTTTTATCATCCACAAAAGGCTCAACTTCCTTCCAGTTACTCTGCAATGTCAATTATAAAGACACTGTAGAGGAACAGTCCTAGTACTGATCCCAGAGGCACCCAATGGTCACCCTCCCATCTCCAGAGGGAACTCCATTTACCACCACCCTCTGTCACCTATCCCTAACCCATTTCTTACCTAGATTACCATCTTTGAACTCACCCTAAGCTGCCAGTTTCTTTGAGAGTGTCCTGTGTGGACTGGTGTCAAAAGTCTTATTGAAATCTAGGTAGGCCACATCCACCACTCTACTCTGATCTAATTCTTTGTCATCCAGTCAAAGAAACTTATCAGATTTGTCTGACATGACCTCCCCACCCATAAATCCATGCTGCCTTGTGTCTTGTAACCTGTTGGATTCAAGATATTCCACAATCCTTTCTTTGGGCAGTGATTCCATTAATCCATCAACTTTCCCACCACTGATGTCAGGCTGACTGGCCTATAGTTGCCAGCCTCCTCCATGCTACCACTTTAGTGAAGTGGAACTGCATCTGCCTCCTCCAGTCCTCCAGAACCACTCCTGTTTCCAATGAGCTGTTAAATAGGACTGTCAGAAGTGCAGCCAGTACCTCCTTGAGCTCTCTCAATACCCTTGAATGCACCCTATCTGGCTTCATTGCTTTGTACACTTTCAGATTAGTGAGTCCCTTCAAGACACTCTCCTCTGAAAATGGACTAGGGTCCACCTCCCTCCCTTCAATGCTACTGTTACATTTTGTGTCCCTCCTTTCTCCTTCCTCTGTAGAACACTGAACAAAAGTGTTTGTTCAGGATACTATACTTGATACTATACTATACTTGGTAGACAGACAGAAGAGGCTTAAGCCCATTGAGTCTGACTTCCAGCTTAGCGGGCCACTATGCAGAGTCTTTATAGAAGATAATTATCTGCTCTAATTTTGAATGTATCAAATGAATTAGCAGATACTACTTCTCTAGGCAATGTGTTCCATAGATTAACTGCTCTCTGTATAAAATAACCCTCCTAATATTTCTTTTTGAAGGTATCAATTTAATCGGCTTACTATAACTTGTCAAATTTATATTATATTATCTTATATTATATATAATTTATAGTGGATGTCACTAAGCTCTGAGGGAGAGTGGACACAGCTGAAGGTATACAGGGCCTACAGAAAGATCTGGAAAAGCTGGGAGGTGGACCAGGATCTGGCAGCTTGGCTTCAATGCCAAAAATGCAGTTATGCATATTGAGCCAAGAATTCAGGACAGAGTACTACCTGGGTGGAGTCTGAGTATCTGCATCAGAGGAGAAGAAGGACCTGGGAGTGATGACCACTAATGACCTGAAGCACGCCACGCAGTACAAGAAAGCAGCAGCAAATTCAAACAAGATGCTGGAATGCATATCTAGGGGATCAGTAGTAGGAGACAGGAGGTTATACTGCCCTTATTCAGGTCACTGGTAAGGCTGCATCTAGAGTATGGAGTTCAGTGGCGCCCACACCTCAAAGGACATTAACTTGTTGGAGAAAGTCAGAGGAGGCTACAACGATGATAGTGGGTCAGCAGGGTAGGGCATATGAGGAGAGGTTGAGGGCACTGAACATGTACTCCCTGGAAGACAGGAGAGAGATGGGACATGATTGGGGCCTTCAAGTACTTGAAAGGGATGAATAAGATTGATAAGGAGAGTCTCTTTAAGCTGAGTGGCAACCACATAACACTAGAGGCACAGTCTTAAGCTGGAGGTGGGAGGTTTAGGAGGAGGTCAGAAGTACTTATTCATTGAGAGGGTGGTGAACACTTGAAATGCACTGCCAGAAGGGTCATCTCATTGAACATAGTGGGCAGCTTTAAGAGAGGCTGGAATAGGCATAGTGGAAAGTAAAGATCATAGGTAGGGAGGATGGGAGGAGTGGGAGGAGGGGAGGACATTATCTCAAGCTGTGTGCCCTGCAATATGAGCAGACTTGATAGACCAAATGGCTGTCTGCTGGCTTCTTCATATGTTTGTATATCCTTTCATTACATTGTAATTCTAGGCTATTCATAAACTTGTTATTCCTGATAATTTTGTAGATCTGTAGCATGCCTCCCTTTTCTCCTCTCCTCCAAGTATACAGCCCCAACTCCGCAATCTCAGTTCATTGGGTTTTGCCCTAAGTCTTATCATTTTAGTTGTTCTGTGTTGAACCCTCTCTATGTTGTTAATCCCCTCTGCAAGTATGGATTTTATAGTGGGGTACAGTAGTCCAAATGTGGTCTAATGCATATTTTGTATTGTGGGAGTATACAGTTTTCATTTCTAGAACGATGGCCCTTCTGATACAACCTAGATTGTATTTGTTGTATTGATGACCTTGCTATAATGTTTGCTGAAGTTAAGGTCATTGATAATTATTATGCCAAGGTCTCTTTGCTGTCTACCTTGTTTAGTATGCTGCCTTCTGATCAATACATGATATTTTGTTGCTTGGTCTAAATCGTGACACACACTTTTCTGTATTGAAGGACATAACCATTTGTGCCCAAACCTCTATAACCTCCAGATAGTTTATTAGTTTGCCTACTTGTTCCTCCATTCTCACTATGGCGCCAATTTGGTATCATCCACAAATTTACTATCATGTTAGTGACCAGGTGGTTCATATCTTCTATGAAGAGTGAATAAGGCAGGCCATCTGCCTTTTTCTGATCCCCATCTGCACAGTTCCCTCTTCCCTTTTTATTCTTACAAGTCCACCCGGTCTTCCTCCTTTTTGCTTATATACCTAAAAATGTCCTGTCCCCTTCATCACCACCTGGGCTATTTTCTCTTCAGTTTGTGCCTTGCACTCCATACTGCTCTTCCTGCTTCCCTGTTTCCCTGATACATCTCCCTATCCTCCTTCCTCTGTTTCCCTTATACCTTGTGGCCTCTCCCTTGACGTCTGCAGCACTGTCCTTGTTTGTGAGTACCAGGTCCAGTATTGCCCCATCACAAGTCAGTTCACTGACTAGTTGCCTAAGGAATGCTCCCTGCAGAGAGTCCAGGATGTCCTGCTTCTAGCTGAGCTGCTGATGGGAGGCTCAATCTACACCTGGTAGGCTGAAGTCCCCACCAGCAGCACCTCCCCCTTTTTTCCATCTTGCTATTGGCTTCCACCAGTACCTTATCTAATTCTATCGCCATGCATGAGTATTTTGATTTTGTTTGCAGAGTCAGTACCCAGTTTGCTACTGTTTTAGTAAAGAGCTGTATGCTTAGTTTGGTGGCTCACTGACCGCTGTCTCTGTGCCCTATCCCAATCTCAGTTTTCAAATCTGGGGTTAAATTAGAAATTGCAGACAATGTCACCAGGACAGGTGTTGAGTGTGATGAGTGTTAGTCACCTGCATCCTAAAACTAACAGAGGCTTGAAACTGATGGTGTACAAGAGCAAAACCCTTGAGCAGATAACTTATTACATATCAGCAAGAGCCATTATCTTCTGCAATACCCAGACCATTACAAAACAAAACCACAGCTGAGCTGACGTTCATTGTGTGCTACCACCGTGCCCACTCCTTGTGGTTGTCAGTGGGCTGCCTCTGAGTTACGACTACCTCAAGATGTTTCCAGTGAGTTGTTAAATAGGACTGTCAGAGGTGCAGCCAGTACCTCCCTGAGATACCTCAGTACCCTTGGATACACCTGTGTGGAATTGCTTTGTCCACTTTCAGATTTGTGAATCCCTTCAGGATTGTCTCATCCAGAAAAGGACTAGTGTCTACCTCCCTCCTTCCAAAGCTCCTGTTACTTTTTGTGTTCTCTCCCTTCTCCTTCTCTCTGAACACTGCACAACATTATTTGTTCAGGATATCTGCCTTTTTCCTGTTACTCCTTTGCACAGTCCACTCCTTCCCTTCTTAACTTTACAATACCTCCCTGGTCTTCCTCTTTTTACTTACATATGTCACAAATGTCTCATTCCCTTCCATTAATGCCTGGGTTATTTGCTTCTCAGGTTGCACCTTTGTATTCCTTACTGCTTTCCTACTTCCTCTGTTTCCATGATACACCTCTATCTTTCTCCTCTGCATCTCCTTCTATCTTCTGAATGCTAACTCTTAGCCTTTACCTTTTCAGCCACTTCTTTCCAAAAGCATTGCAGTCTCTTTTCCTCTTGCTTTGCTCAGTTGCTTTGGTGTAGAGGTTTACTGCCTTCACTATGCCCTCCTATAGCTTTGCCAACAGTTCATTCACCCCACCAAGGTCACCCCCGCCAGGTCACCCTGAGTCATTCACCCATCTTTTAAAATCTGCCTCCAGAAGTCCAGGACCCTCGCTCTTGTGTGGTTCATGTCTGCACATTGTGTGGTTCCTTATGTTCAACTACACTGTACAGTGATCATTGGTCCCCAGGTGGCCTCCCACCTTGATGTCTGTAATGCTGTCCCTGTTAGCTAGCACCAGGTCAAGTATTATCCCTTATCAAGTGTGCTCCTGACCAGTTGTCTGATGAATGCCCCTGCAAGGAGTCCAGAATGTCCTTGCTTCTACCTGATGCTGCAGCTGGGTTTCTCAGTCTACATCCAGCAGAATGAAGTCCCCAAAAGCAACACCTCCACTTTTGCTATCTTGCCAGTGGTTTCCACCAGTAGCTTATCTAAATCTTCCACTTGTGCTGGAGGTCAGTAGATCACACCAGTGTGAATAGTTGCTTTGTTTCCCATCTCTAGGAAGACATTCAGTACCTCCACCTCCCTTGATTCCTTGTTTCTCTATTACTTTTATGCCTTCCATCACATAAAGCCCAAACCCCTCCTTTTCTTCCCCCATCTCCTTACTGAACAGATTATAGCCTAGTATGGTCATGTCCCAGTAATGATTTTCACTACACCATGACTCCAAAATGACCACAATATTAAGATCAGCCTCTGCCATGATGGTCTCTAGGTCCAGAATCTTATTTCCTAGACTTCTAGCATTCACACTCATGGCCTTCTACATTTTGTTACCACTGTGCTTGCAACTCCTTTTTTTTCTTTTCCCTCCTCCCTCCTTCCCCTCTCTTTTTCAAATAAACTTTATTCTCATTCCTAGCCACAGGTTGAGATCTCCTTCTGCTTCCTCTGTTGTGAGTTCCCCTCTACCTGAAACCCTGCTGCATCTATTCCATCCTGGTCCCCACACCCACCTGTGACACACCTATGTTGCCCCATGCTTACCCCTGAGGCAGGATATGCCATCAGCCACTTTGGAAGTTTTCTGACCCACAATCATCTGGTTTACCCAAGGCAGAGGTGGAGATTTGGGATGTCCGGGAGTGGTGCAGCCTGGGCCCTGGAGGAGCATCAACTGCTTTATCTGTGCAGTCTTTTCATGTTTTCTCCTGCCTCCCATCAGGAGCATGCATTGGGATTGGCTGCCGGAAAGACCTGATGCAGCTAACCCATGGGCATGTGCCACTGGTCCTGCACTTCATTTGTGTATCCACTGCATCACCAACTGTGATCACCCAGGTGGCAGTAAAGCAGTGAGATACAAAACCTTCCTGCCAGAGCAGGAGGCGTCTTATGGGTCACTCATTCCTCCTTTCCTGGCTGGCCCTCTGATGGTCTAGGTTCATCTCAAACCCAGGTCATCAGCGTCACAAGCAGTAGCACTACCGCTGTGTCAGTGGGCCAGCAACCTCTCCTTTTAATGCTCTTGTTCCTATCCCCTTTATTTCTACCACCCTTCTTCCTTTATTAATTTGCACTCTTGGGACTCATCTCCCCTCGGGTCCTCCCTACTCTAAGAATCATACTAAGAAACAAATAAGGAGCAAAAGGCGGTATGTGCATCAGGCTCTCTGATCTACATATAATCGTGGAATTATCTGTTCTATCTTGAAAGTAGGTAACTGTCCAACTTTTTTAAATGTATTTTTATTTGAACTGATAATAACTTCAGTTGGTAAACTATTCCAAGGTGTCACAATTCTCTGAGAGAAAAATCCTGCTCTTTTCTTACTATTAAATTTGCTTTTGACAATTGAAGCAGATGACCTCTGATGTTAACAGTAATTTGCTTAAAGTTCAACCCACTTTCATACATCAAACTATCATCCTGTATGATGTCCCATGCAAACAGTAGGTTCCGTCTAAATTGTCTCTGCTCGAGCGACATTAGACCTATTTTAGACATTCTGTCTTCATAGGAAAGAGACTTATTGACAGTACCTGATTTTGTGATTCTACACTGAATTTTCTCAGTTCTGTTTATGTCCCTATGTTTATAAGGACACCATAGTTGTGACACATAGTTAAAATGTAGTCTAACATAAGTGTGATAAAGGGGCAGAAGTATTTCTGGGTCTTTAGATGTTATATTGTGTCTAATTGCCCACCACGTTCTATTTGCTTTGTTAATAGTGTTTGTAATGTGGATATCAAAATTTAAGTTAGAGTCCAAAGTGATACTTAAATCTCTTTCATGAGCTTTATTAGTTATAGGTTCATTATAGAGGTAATACTGGGTATTGAGATTATTTTTTCCAAAATGAAGAACTGTACATTTTGAAATATTAAACCACAGATTCTATTTTTTACCAAGATTATAATAATAATAGGACTCTTTCAATAGTTTCACTGTCTTCTAGGGTGTTAGAGATATTAACCAATTTATAATCATCAGCATATTTAGTAAAATTACTAAGAATGTGTGTAATAGATTGGAAATAAATATTTGAAATATTATCAGTGCCAAAACAGACCCCTGAGGAACCCCACTCATGACCAGGTTCCAGGTGGATTTATGACCATCAATAACCTTTTTTATTTGTAACCAGGAGAGACACACTAAGCTGAGAAAGCTTGTTTACAGATGCGACCTGGAGCACAAGAAGTTAAGTGACTTGCTCAGGGTCATACAGTATGCAAGTGGTGGCTGTGGGATTCAAATCCAGGTCTCCAGGTTTGCAGCTCAGAGCCTTAAACCACTGTGTATGCTACCATTATTTCCTGTCTTGAAGCCAATTTGCAGTCTAATTCACAAACAAGGGATAAATTTTGTGAAAGTGCATTTTTGGATAAGTCGCCATGTGGTACCAAATCAAATGCTTTTTGAAGTCCAAAAGGACTGCATCGCAAAAATTTTTTATAAATTAAATCACTAATGTAATCGAAAACCCTACCAATTTAGTATTGACTGAACATCCTTTAACAAAACCATGTTGAGTGAGATCTAGGGTAGTTATTGTTGGTGTGATCTCATCTTTGATGATTTTTCAAGTATTTTTGCAAAATACAGATGTAAGATTTATGGGACGATAACTATCTGGAGAACTCTTATCTCCTTTTTAAATAATGGTGTCACATTAGCTTCCTTCCATTCAGAAGGAACTGTGCCAAAATGTAAGCTTTTTCATATAGAATTTTCAAAGATGCACATAGATGGTCTTTCATTAAGCAGAACATATCTCCAGAGATTCTGTCTGGTCCTGGAGAGGACCCTTTCTTGATTGTATCTAACTTATCTTTAATGATTTCACTAGACGGAACCATATAACCTAGCATTGTACTTGGATTAGTAAGTAAGTAAGTAAATCGAAACTGTAGTACTGAATGATTTGCAGAAGTGTGAGTTTAGTGTGTCAGCCATATGTTTTGATGGGAAATATTAGATCCATTTATACTTAGTGGTCCTACCTTGCATTCTTGTTTATTGATGGAATTAATGTAACTGTACATTAATTTGTCATTACCCTTCTGTGCCTGTAAGGCAATATCTTTTCCATCCCTAATTTTGCCTTATTAATTTCTTTTTTTGCATTTTTGAATAGCTTTAAATGCTGAAAAGTTTTTCACACTTATTTCCAGAATATTTTGAATAATCATATATATATATATAATTTTCAGTAGTTTCTTATAGAGCCATTTTGGATGTAAATAGGATTTCCTATTTTAAATTTTTGGGATAAATTTATTTGCCACTTCAAGAATGATAGATTTAAAAGATGACCACACACCTTCTATCTCATTAGAGTTTAGATGTTCATCCCAGTTAATAGTGGCTAAAAATGAATTCAATGCATTTTCATTTGCTTTATGGTAGGCAAATATTTCTGTTGTTTTCAGATTCAAAATACATAAATTCTAGAAAAAAGGCAACAGAATTATGATTGCAGTTACATATCGGTGTTGAAACTGAGTAGTTTGTCATTTTAGGATTTACTACCTAGAACTATATCAAGAATATTTGCACCTTGAGTCAGAGATGCTACATGCTGTTTTAGATTTAGTTCTTCCCATAATTCTAAGAACTTCCTAGATGTAGAATGTGAAGCTGAGATGTTTTCCCAGTGTGTCACCTAGATTCAGGTCACCCATTAATATGATGCTCCCTAAATCTGCTGCTTTTCCATTTCAAACCATTATTTCACTTAATACTTCTTTTTGTGAATTTGGTGCTCTGTAGCATAGGCCCAATATAACATTTTTATTTTCAAAATTTTTGATTTTCACCCAAAGTGATTCAGTGAAGCTTGATGTAGATTTAATTTTACTTGAAATATCTTTCACTATCAGATAAGAGTTTACAAATAGTAAATTCTCCACCTTTTCAGTTTTCCTACCTAGATAAAACATTGTATAACCTGTGGCAGACTTTACCCAAGTTGGCTCTTTTGGCCACCAGGTCTCTGTAATGCCAATTACATCTGGAAGCTCTGTTTTTATTTATTTTTGTTACTTATATTTTATTGTTTTAAAATAAAACAACATCATACAGTTATATCTCCTACCAGGCATACAAACTTTAGTTCAAGGAGAAATTCAATGGATAATAGAATTCATAGCCTTAATAGGCAGCGTAAGAATATGGGGTATTCCAACATTAATGATACAAAAATACAACCTGGATAGCTACACCCTTGCAATATTGAAGCGATCAAACTGTAATGTTAAACTCATCATTTTTATACTCAACCATAAGGCTGATATGATCCCATACCAAACATGTGACATATAGAAAAATGATTAGTGCTCTCCTACCCTCCACATAACCCCACTTCTGTATACAGAATGGTATTCATTCTTTTTATATTAGCTTGAAATATTCCACCTTTAGAACAAAACTAGCAATGTAGCTATCAATAAAATTATGCAGTGTATCCATCTCTGAACTTAGAAGACCTTGAATAACCATCACTATTTATCTGTTTTAATTAAGAATTTAACTTGCCATTTAGATGGCAAATATCACCGAAAATGAAACTAGATGTTAATAAGCTTTCTTGAATCTATGTTAATTTGTACAGCACACCTTAAACTCTTATTAACTTAACTGTGATTATGCTGCATATGAAGGCTACGACGAGGTTACCACCATCTGACTTTCTATGGCTTAAAACAATCTCCAGTTCTAAACTGACAACTTAAAATGTTTATGTTGAGGAAAAGTTTTTACTAGCTTCTATTCAAGTGTCTTCATCTGATTCCTCTTCTCTTGGTGAACGAACGGCAGCAAATTCATGCTCGAACATCTCCACCTTCTTGCTGGCCTCCTGCAGGTCTGTGAAAATGTATGTATGCCCTCTGTGGTGTATGCATAGACCAGCTGGTATTAGAGTGAATGTACAACTCCGAGACTCTGAAGCGAGCCCTCACAGCATCGAATTTCTTCCTCCTTGAGCGGGTAGCAAAAAGGTCTGGGAAGAGATGCAGAGTTATCCCATCAAAGTTAAAGCTTTGTGACTCTAGCAGCTTGTAACTATGTGTCCAAAATTGCTATCCCATAGTGATGACTAGTATGGCCCTTGGAAGATCTTGGCACTGGAGAAGCTCAAGGTGAGATTCGGTAGGCCTTAAGAATTTGCAGGGCCAGTATGTTCCCTGTCTTTAAGCCCAATGCATCAGGTAGTCAGTTCTGAAGAAAAGATACCAAGTCTGAACCTTCGCTACTTTCCAGCAGACCAACAAGTCTTAAATTCACTGCTTGCTGAGTATTTTCAATGGCTTCCATCCGTACCTAAGCTAGTTGTTTTCTTGCACCAGCTTGGTGGTCACATTAATGGCTTTAGTCATGTGTGTCTCTGCAAGAGAAGCTGTTTAAGTCGCTGATTCTATTTTTAGGTCCTGTTCCCAATCAGGAGAAGGATTTCTCAACCTTCTCATCTATGGCCTTCATAAATAAGGTCAATGAGCTCCATGGTGGCATAGTTGGTTCAGAGGATCCACTGGGTCCATCAGGGCCTGCTGCTCTGTAGGTTGTGCATTTTTGGATCTGCTCGCTCCTCCTTAATTGTCTGACCCATGGTTAAATTCGTACTGTTATGTTTGTCTCGATGAGTTCTATGGTTTTCTGTAGCTCAAAATACCCAATAGTGGAAATATTTCAATTATTTTTATAATGACAGGTAGGAATCTGTGGAGCCAAGGTGAAGCAAGTCTATTTGGCAAGAGTGCTCAATACGCCCCTGTTTTATTCTTAATATTGGTTCATTGAATTTATTACCTAACCTACGAGCATTTAGGAGTTGTATGTTAAGATTATTCTTTCAAATTTGTTCAATGAAGTGGTGACAGGTGTTGATTACATTTTCCCTCTACTACCAGTTTAGACTAACTGATGGCACATGTAGCTGAAATTGTCTACAAGTTCATTTACTCCTATTATTAAGATGCAGACCATCTCTGGTGAATAACATCATTTTATTAAAGTTTCTCCAATTATCAATAAATGTCAAATTTTCAGATAAACACCAGTTTATTAATCTTGTATTGATTTGTTCTATGGTGTTATTTCTTCTTGTCTGGCACGTGGAATAGGAAGAATTCCAGAAACAAAGACATTACAGTTTTTTGTTTTAATAGTCTTCCCTAAATTAATAATATCAGAGCAAATGTCTTTTTCATGGAGTACCCACATTATTGATGCCTACATGTAGAATTACAATTTGCTGGTTGGGAGACTAATTTATCAATTCTTAATGAAATATCCTCAAGTCATGCACCAGGAAACTATGAACTAATGTATCATTATTGCTTTTTTGTGAATCAACATATTTAATGATTGAATCTCCTATAATAACTGTAGGTAATGTAGTATTAATATCATCACTTATGAGTCCAGAATCAGAGTTCATCATAGCAAGAGGGGAGGAACTATTGCTAGTTTCCAAATGATTACTTTCAACATTGTAAAGAGTAGTAGAATTGTATGTTTTACTATTTATACAGCCTGCTCTCCTACCCTTTTAAATTTTCATTTACCAATGGATTCCCATCCATCTTCAACTTCTGTAAATGGATCTCTACTTTTTATTAGATATAGTTGGATCCTGAGTAGTAGTATAGGGCAGTAGCTTTGATGAAAGGAGAGGAATGGAGGTATCAACCTGAACATTGGATGACTGACAGTTTGTTAGCATTGCTTCTTTTCCAAAACTGCACTGACACATACTATTCTATGCAGAAACAACTGCTAAAGACTCCTTCTCAATATTCAAATGGGTTGAAAGGCCTCTGACCTTATTGTCTACAAAATGTTCAAGCTCTCTCAGTTCTCGAACGTTTTGTAGTTCTACATTATGGCTGAGATGGTATCTTTTGAAGTTTTAATTTCCAAGCAGTTGGGACAATTTATATCAGTTTGCTGTTAACAGTGTCAAGCACATGCTTACATCTACCACAAATTTATAACAATTACCCTGTATTTAGAGTTAGACTCAGCCTATCTGCTTCATCACTAGTCATTATTTTTACTTAATATTGCACTTACTGCTGATGAGGTTTCAAACCAGGATCCAGTGCCTGTTTAACAAATCACAGATCATTTCCTCAGCCCATGAGTCCCTCGCTGGACATGCTTGACATGTGTACAGAGATGCATGTGTCTCTGCACGTGTCTCTCTGCCGGACTCACTCACATGTGCGCACTCCACCGGTGCGAGCGGTTTTATTTTCGACCCGAAGTCACGCCACGTGACCATTTACGGTGTCCCAAATATAGCACTCAGAAACTAGTGTTTTCCTCTAAAAACACCTGCAGTAGTGTAGCTCTAGTAGCTGAGAGCTAGATTTGGCATACTGGCTCAGTTTAACACTTACACAGCTCCAGATATTGTAGTCCTGACAAGGACTCTCGTTCCCCTAGTTAAAAGGTGGTACTGTTAGCAATTTCTTACTTGTTACAAGTACAGACTCACACAAAACTTTAAAAGCAGTCAGCAGTTATAGCCTGGATGGGAGCCTGTCCCACAGCTTTGGCTCTCACAGGTCAGTCCTGTTTGTCCCGCATACTGCACTACTCAATGTCAGCTACAAAACAGTTCTCTCAACTTCAGGTCTGTGGGAGGCAGTTTATACCTCCCTGATTCCTTCTGCTGCCACCTGGCTAGTTCAAATGTTCATTAAAGTAACATTTACTCCATCCACTGAGGACTGCAGTTCCCTCTCAGATTGATGCAGGCCATTGCCCCTGTGTAGGACCTTTTCAATCCAGGTAGGCCCCAGTCCCCAGTGTAGCTGAACCACTCCTCTTTGCACCATTCCTTCAACTATGAGTTGAAGCTCATGGCAGACAACCTTCTCTCACCCCTTATTGCAGAATGGCGGCAACTCAGTGAAAGCCACTGAATGCATTACCTGTCTAAGACCTTTTCAGTTCCCAAATTCCCCTGCATGATCCTATCCCATCCTAGACAGGTCAACAGCCCCAGTTGGACAATGACATCCAACTCTCCTTCCTGTCCTGCCACCCTGGCAATCCTCAGGATCTGCTTTCCATACCTCTCGGCCATGGCACCACATAGGCACCTTACCTCCTTCTATCTCATTTCCTATTCTCAAATCTATCCTCCTTACAATACAGCTCACCCACCAGAAGTTCCTTTCTCCTTCTCCTCCTCTGGGTTCTGCCTACCCTCCTTAAGGTCTCCACTACAGAGGACCACATATCCTCCCTGGCCACTACCATAGGTGCCTCCTCCCAGCAGTTCCACCCCATCAGACTGGCATAGGAATTGCGTAATGGTACTAGTTGAGGAATGTGCCCTACCCACCATGCCCACCCTTCTGGAGTCCACCACACTCCAACCATTCCTCTTGCCTGGCATCTTCTGTAGGAACATGGCCAACTTGGTGACCACTGGGTGGGGAAGAGGTTTCCCTGAATCCAAGCCAACTCAGCCTGGAGTCTAGTGACCTCCTCCTTTAGCCCAGAGAGGTGTGTGCAGATAAGGTAGCACTGCAGTCTCAAGAAGGTCTCTAAAAACTATTGTTCCACAACCCACTGCAGGTCATCAGGGTGCTGGCATTAGGGGCTGAGTCACTGATGCACTGAATGTCAGGTTTGCTGCCCCTCCCCGAGGTCCACCCCCCAGAGTTAGTATATATAGTTAGCGGGTGTGGGGCACAGCCCAAGAGGGGGGCATGGGAGGTATACAGCCCTGCAAAAGAAGGGTCAGTGATCAAGTGGTTGGTGCCACAGTGAACCAGTGCCCTAATGCTGGCACCACCCAAGGGGAACCTCCACAACCATTGCACTGCTCCCAGCATTCCCAATTCATACCTCCTGGGTCACCTAGAAATACTTTTGCAACTGTATCCCATATAGGGTGTTTCTAGTTTTCCTTTTTGTCTGCTTTGCTCCATTATACCCTTATCCTTGATAAGGTTTTCCCATCTACCCCACTCAGCAAGTAGTCCCTCTTGTATGAAGTGCTTTTCCTTCCTTTACCTGCCTATCTTTCCTCACATTTTAGAGCTGTAATGGGCATAGCCCTGCAGACCTCTTGTGATGAGAGAAAAAAGGACCCACCTGATTCTGACTGAAGAACACTGTGGAGTTCCATCACAGTCATGTCCATGGTCTGTGAGACACTCCGTCTCTTCATTGAATACAGAAGCAGCAGCAGCTACTTTCCTCACTCAGTGAAGTTTCACTTGCAGAGGTCATGGTGCAACATGGCACAGTCTGCCATGTCCATGATGGCTCCGTAAACTGTAGTGTGCTTGGCGGCTACTTACTGCATGCATAATACAGTGTGGTGACCATCTTGGTCACAGTGGACTGTGCCATTTTCTGCCATGACCTCCTTAAAGAAAAATATTGCTGACAATAAATATATTTTCTCTCACCCACCTGACCCTCCATCTCAGCACCCACCCCAAAATATAACAGTGACACTAGAGATTCCCAATCCCCCAGTGTCGCTGATGATCAGTCCTTGGTCCATTTACTTTTTGTTGTTTTAAAAACCTGTAAAAGAAAACCATCCATTGATGTATTTTGCGGCCATAACTGCCCCCACCCAACCATCCCACTCAGCACCCTGCACTACCCCAAGCCCTTACTTACCCATCAGTGGTACAATGCAGTTATACTCTGACCTCAGATATGCCTTCAGTCTTCAAAACGGACCATGAACTGAAGAAACAGGTATGTGGTGCAATCAATTTCAATGGTGTTTTTAACTTAGTGGCATAACTTGGGCATGTTTTATATTTTGGCCCAAATTTTCAACGTGCCTTTTTGGGACCTCCTCATGAACCATTGCACTGACATTAGGCAAATCTGTCGTCAGAAATGTGATTTAGCAGTTCCTGCATGAAATCACCTTTCCTGAGGAGTTGACATTTTCTATGCCCTGGTTCAAGAGGGTGGGATGGAAACTATGTTGAAAATTTGGTGTAAAAATATACTAAAAACCAAAGGTTATGAGTCTATACTAAATTTGCAAATGCAGACTCATAACTTTGGTAATTTTCAATATTCTGACCCTGAATTTACAACATAGCCATATCTGTACAGCACCTCAAGAATGTGACAGCTGTCATTTTTCAAATCCTGACCAAATTTTTTTTGAAATCCCGAAGGTGATTTTGCAGTCCCTCTGTGAAATCATCTTTTGGACAGGAGTTGAACATTTTCTCTTTCTTGTTCATGAGGTAGGGTCATAAGAAGGCTATGTTATAAATTTGGTGAAAAATATAAAAAATAAACTTATGAAGCTATAGTTGAATTTAGCAAATGCAGGCTCACAAGTTTGGTAATATTCAATATTTTTACCCCAAATTTTCAACATAGCCATGCCTTTACAACACCTTGTGAATTTGACAGCTGTCATTTTTTAAACACCTGCCCAAATTGTGTTTTTTTCCAAAAGGGATTACAGCTTCTTGGAAATCACTCTTGAGCCAGGAGAAGAACATTTTCTCTGCTCCTTCTTCATGAGACAGGGTCAAAATAAAGCTATGTTGAAATTTGGTGTACAAATATTAAAAAACAAAAATTATGAGCCTACATTTCATTTTGTGAATGCAGGCTCATAACTTTGTTAATTTTCAATATTATTACTCCATTCTCAACTGCAGCCCTATTGACTCTAGACAGAGTTTGTTCCTACTGAAGCAACAGCACTTTCACTTTCACCTCATCCTGTGTTACCTCACTCTAGAGATGTTGCTATTAGTGTTTCTGTATACCAGTCTTAAATCCTTTATACTCTTACACTAGATAGGGTGTAGCACCAATTCCCAGTTAAGGCCTAATGTTTGCACTCCATCCTTCCCTGCAATGAGTGATACAATGGGAGTGACCAGGAACTTTATCTTAGTTGATCATCAGAGTCTCTTGCTTACATGCTTCCTTCTGTTGACACTGCCAATGCCCAACATTCCAGTTACCTGTTCTACTCATTGGCTGGGACATGAATGTAAATAAGACACATTAGGAGGAGTCATTTTGTAGTGCTCTTGTAAGAAGGCTGGGAAGTCTAAATGCAGACAACTGTTTCAATTCTGCCTAAGCTATACCCCACAATTCATAGCTATCCTGATCCAGTGAACTGCAAGGATGAGTATCAGCTCCTTTCCCACAACTCAGACTAGCACACTGATAACCACTGTGTTTTTGTTTTACTCTGACTGAGATCCCATTTTACCTTGCAGACCCTGCATTTTAATAAAGTCCGCTGTCTACTTATCTCCTAGTTAGAAATGTTCTGGCAGAAATGTCCTAGCTGCTCAGTCACCTGTCTCTCTGCTCTGATAGCAAGATTGCTCTGTGAGGAAAAGCTAACTACAGAGGAGGCTAACTGCAGACAGCTGCTTCACGTCTGCTAAGCCACCCCTTACCACCACAATTCACAGCTATCCTGGCCCGCTAACTGCAAGGATGATTATCAGCTCCATTATGCCAACTCAGACTAGTAAATTTATAACTATTGTGTTTTTGTTTTTACCCCAACTGAAGGTCCTAATTTACCTTGCAGAGCCTGCACGCCTAATAATGTTAGGAGTAAAATATGCGAGACATCAAAATTGTGCAACACATAAATTTATGTGTTGCACCCTGAAATCACCTTTTAAACTCACATGAAAATTCACACCAACCTTGCTGATGAGTTACGGTCATGTGAACAGTATATTCGAAAATTGGGATTAAAATGTTGTAAAACAACCAAGTTATGAGTGAAAGTATCTGAGACACTAAAATGTGTGATATATAAATTTATGTTTTGCAAATTTTTACGTTGCATTTAAATGTGCTACACATCTGTTTTGGCTCACAACACAAAAATTGGCCTTTTCAGTAAAATGACAGTCAAAGTGTGATATTTTATGTTGAAAATTTGGGGTCCAAATGTGAAAGATTTACAAAGTTATCAGGCAACATACATACAGTGAGGATATGATTACACTGCCTGAAAAGTAAGAAAATTCATGCAAAAACTTCATTAACATCAGTTAGGATTGTTACTAAAGCAACAAAAGCAGAGAAATGGAAACCTAACACCCCATCCCCACCTGCAGACATTGACAGGAATCAGAAGTGTGCCTTGGGGTCATCGGCGCTAATGCTCACCCCATTCCACCCCACCCTGCACACACTGACAGGTGTTTGGTGTGCCTTGGGGTCTCAGCCCTAACACTCCCTTTTTATCCTATACAGTACCCTTCTCAGGTTATTTACTTATGGAATCGGGTGAGCATTGGGGCCAATGACCCCAAGGCACCCCCAACACCTGTCAATGTGTGCAGGGTGGAGTAAATTGGGTGAGCATTAGGCCAACAGCTCCAAGCACACCCCAACTCCTGTCAGTGTCTGCAGGGTGGGTAGTAGGCACAAAACCCAAACACCCCATTTCCCTGCTTTTTGCTTTAATAACAACCCTAACCGATGCATTAATGAAGTCTTTACAATGAATATATATAATATAAATATATTGTACTGGCACAGTAGTGCCAGTATAGTTAGGGTTGCCCAGGCACGTCTATGTTAAACCCCAAATTTTGCACTTTAATAACTTTGCAACTATTTGACAGATTTGCCTGAAATTTTGTATGTGGTCTGGTACCATAGATCTCTGGATCTGGCAAGTTTCATTCCAGTGGGATGTACAGTTTTGAGCTGCAGAGTGCAAAAAACCTGAAATTTACTATTTTGGGGCAAATTCTTTGCTCAGGGCTACAGCCAAAATGATTTGGGTGTCTGGTCTGAAATTTTAGGGTATGTGGGGTCTGGGCCACTGATGTGCCTTTTGAAGGTTTGGTGAAAAATATTAATCCAGTCAAAAGTTATTAAAGATTTAAGTTCATTATTATAGCCTATGGGAAAAAATATATGTGCCATCGAAAGCACTTTTATTTTCACAAAAGCACTATTTTCTGCCACAAATGGATTGTGCACTTTGTGCTGCTGCTGCCATCTTGTTTTTGGTTAGCTACAGCAAAAAACACTGTAATTCAGAAACTGCTGCCCCTTGGTAAACAGTTGTGTTTACCTAATCAGGGCCCGAGGAACATAATCCTGACTTTATTTTTCCAAAATAGTGGCCAGAAATAGGTTTTCTGACTTTCGGACATGGGTAGTGCCAATTTGCAGCACTTCATTTGAGAAAAGTGTACCAAACTATGCTGAATATCGTGCAATTAAGCGCTGTTGTGTGAAATCTGCCGCCAAATTGCAGGACTGATTCTCATAAATTAACGCAATTTGTGACAATACCTCAATGGTAAAAATCCATTGACCCCAGTAATAAAGCCCAAAACCTTTTCTGGCCAAATTTCAGACTAAATAACATCAGAATCGTGTTCCTCGGCCACCGTTTGGGGTTTACCTAATAAATGGAGTTTTCTCCTTTTACTGCCGTAAGGGGGCTGAGGCATGTTTTATTTAATAACAATGTTTCTGCCAACATATGGGTGCTCAATCCCTGTGTCGGCAGAAGGAATACCCACCCACACACACACATACATACTCACACACACACACACACAATTGCCACTGTGGAACACTGGGTAGCCCACCCCAGTGTCCCTAAATGTTAATTTTTTAAATGCTTCTGCCAACATCGGGTGCCCAGCCCTGTGACAGCAGTAGAAATCCACCCCTTCGCCCCCACCAGTGTAGTACATTGAGGAGCTCACTTCCAGTGTACCAAAATACTTGTTTTGCATTTACAGTTTTCTGTCAACATCAGGGTACCCAATCCCCATGCTAGCACTGCCCGACAGGGTGGGACACTGAGTAGCCCACTCCTAGTGTTCCCAGTTATGTGTTCCATCCAGTCCCTCAGTACTAAGGGACACTGGAAGCCACCCCAGTGTCCCAATCTATATTGCTACCTGTAAAACAGAAAACAATCCCCGATGTCTGTTTATTTTTAAACCTGAAAGAAGAAAACAGTCCCTCATTGTCTCCCCATCCCTCCCCATTCTATTCCTCCCACTGAGCAACCCACCTCCCCACACACACCCCATGCCCTATAATTACCACCAGAGGTCATTGGCTGCCATCTTCTGTTGAGCGGGACACGTCTGCACTCTTCAAAGCTGAACTGTGAACTGAAGAATCAAGGTAAGTTCTGTATAATGGCTGTCAATAACATATTGAACTTATGTTGATATCTTGGCCATTTTTCTACATTTTGCACCAAATTGTCAGCATGGGCTTTTAGGACCCCACCTCATGAACACTGACACTGTTGCTTTATTACTCAGTCCTGAAAGGTGATTTCTGATCACTGCATGAAATCATCTTTCAGACCGGTCGAAATGACATTGTAGTGTTCATGAGGTGATTAGTCAAAAGCCCATGTTGAAAATTTGCAAAATGGCAAAAACACCTGAGTTATGCACGGTTGTTTGCATGCTTCTACACATGCTCATAACGTTGGCATTTTTTTTTATATATTTTCACTCCAAATTTTCAACATTGTCATTTTACACCACCCCTCATGAAAAGTACAGCTGTCATTTTCACATCCTGCCCATAACATGATTTCACTACTCTGGTGCAGAATGTCGCATACACTGTGCAAAATCACCTTTCAGTGCAGATCAGTGAAATGACAGTGCCACCGTTCAAGGCGAGGTCCCCAAAAGTCATGTTGAAAATCTGGTGCGACAATTCTTCAAAATGCCCGAGTTACATCGTCCATTGAATTTATTCTACGATCGCCGCATAACCTTGTTACTTTTGAATATGTTGCTGCCAAATTTTCAACATAGTCATTTTTACACACCACCTCATAAACAAGTACAGCTGTCATTTCCACATCTTGTCTGAAATGTGTTTTAGCACCTGTGATGCAGAATGGCATTGCAGTTGCACATATACTAATGTTTTGCCTTGCATTATACAATTTCTCTGTATCAGGGTACATGAGGTTAGGGTAATAAGATGAGTAGCTGACAAATTGGTCACTGTTGTTTGACACATGGAAGTGCAGGGCCTTCCACACCTACATATATGCGCATCTATGGAGGGATTGCAGCGCGCAGGGACTGAAGGACCCTGAGCTCCCACAGTAAAATAAGGATACTATTATACTGTCTCAAAAGAAGGAAAATCATTGCAAAAACTCCATTAATGCATCAGTTAGGGTTTCTATTACAGTGACAAAAGTCTGAAATTCAGTGTTAGGGTTACCAACCCTACCACCCCATCCACCCTCCACACACCAACAGATGTTGGGGTGTGCCTTGGGATATTGGGCTAACTCTAACCCCATTCTCCTATACTGCACCATTTCAGCTTCTTACACATGGAATGGGATGAGAGTTAGGGCCTATGACCCCAAGGCATATCCCGTCACCCGTTGATGTGTGGAGGGTGGGGTGGGGTAGTAGGGGTTGTAACCCTAACAATGAATTTCAGACTTCTGTTGTTGTAATAGAAACCCTAACTGATGCATTAATGGATTTTTTGCAATGAATGACTACTATAGTGGCACAGTAGTGCCACTATAGTTTAAGTTGAGTAGGCAGTTTTATGTTAAACCTCAAATTTTGCACTTTAATAACTTTGCAACCATTCAATGGATTTGCACAGAATTGGGCATGCACTGTCCCATGGAATGGATCTCTACATACCGAGTTTTGTTTCATTCAGATGTACAGTTTTGTGCAGCACATAGTAGTAAAAAGTGGAAAATTCGCTTTTTTCACCTGTTTTGGCTGTTTTTCTCATCATGCTGCAGCCACACTGTTTGAAACTTTGGTCTGAAATTTTCAAGGTAGATAGAGCTTGCCCACAAATAACAAGTCAGTGTTGGTTTGGTGAAAAATATTAATCTGTTCCAAAGTTATTCAATTTAGAAATTTCAGGTTATGAGCATGTTCAAGTTCAGTCTTTTGGATAGCTGCATGGTACAAAAGGAATTTAAGGCTTACAAATGGGTTTAGACAGCTCACAAAAGGAATTCATTAAATCCTTTGTGAGAAAAATTTTTCATGAAACAGCTCATTTTGTTTTCAATTTTGTGCTCAAACAAACGCTATAACTTGCCCGAGGAATGTCTTCTGTAGACATCCAAGTATGGATTTTGTTCATGGGGATGTCCTGCACACTTCTGTGCCTTTGGTTTAGTTTAGTCAAAAAACACTAGTTTTAAGTTTAAAAATCCCTTTCATAACTCACTTCTAATCCATTTTGCAAGCCCGATCCTTTTCAGCGAGTTTGAAATCCTTTTTCATAAGGAGATGACTACATGGCCCTACCTCATGAAAAGGGATTCACTCATGAAAAGGTATTCTGACAGCTCCGAAAAGGAATTGGCTCATGAAAAGAGATTTTGACAGCTGTAAAAGGATTACTTTTATAATCCCTTTTTGAGAGTTCGTCAAAACTTTTGCAAGAAATCTTTTGTGAGCTGTCAAAATCCCTTTTCGTGAATGGATGACCAGATGCCCTACCTCACAAAAAGGGATTTCTCAAAAAATGGATTTTGACAGCTCAGAAAAAGATCACCAACAGGGCCATCTAGTATGTCTCATAAAACCTTTTTCAGCAGTCAAAATCCCTTTCCGTGAGTTGTTAAACTTTTCATGAGGGAACAAACCAGCTGGCCCTACCTAGTGAAAAGGATTAGCTCACAAAGAGGATTCTGACAGCTCATGAAAAGGGATTTGGCTCACAAAAGGTATTTTGACAGCTCATGTAAGGGATTTTTAAAGATTATTGTTTCTTTGCCACTTCACTGCAAATAAACATTTAGGACTTTCAGCTTCAAATATGCAGGGTATAAAGGGTTGCACAACAGATGTGAGTTAATTTGGTTTGGTGAAAAATGTATATCGGTTGAATACTTACAACATTCCAAAGTTTAGAAACTTCTCATAAGATAACATTGTGTGACGTACATGGTACATTTGGCACCTATATCACAAAAATGGTTCAAGATACAGATTTTTGCTAAATGCAGCTTAGTACACCTCCTTTAGTTGTACTAATCATGCATGCGGTTGCCAGGTTATGATTACAACTGCAGTGGAATTTTTTCCAATGTTACTACAGTTACTGAGATATTGCTGCATTTACAGAACAAGGATTACTTGGAATGTGTGTAGCGCTGCACTGTGTCTGTACAGTTAGAGATAGATGGGAGTGTATGGCTCGGGGCCCTGCGGTGCCACATATGCATGCCACTTTGCAGTACTGACACCACAGGGTACTCCATTTTGCATTACTGGGCAAGAGGGCCCTTCCATGGGGTGATGAGGGTTACTTGCAGTGTCCTTAGTCTTATGGGTAGATGGGATTGCAGGGCTTGGAGGGCCCTGCACTCACTCATATGGATACCATTATGTACTGATGGGTGCAGGGCCCTCCACAGGAGGTAAGGAGGTTAGTTAGAAGGTCACTACAGTTATGGTTACATAGGAGTGCAGGCCCTGCACTCCTACATGAAGAATTAGGTTACATTGTCTCAGAAAGTAAGGAATTCATTGCAAAACTTTGTTAATGCAACATTTAGGGTTGAACAGCAAAAGTTGGGAAATGAGGTATTGAGTTTCAACCTAACATGTCCCTCAACATCCAACCTGACCACCCCTCCACAGATCAACATGTATTGGTGTGTTTCTTGGGATCATCGAGGCCTAACTCTCACCCCATTCCAATTGTAAGGAAGCACGGTACAGTATAGGAGAATGGGTGAGAGTTAGGCCTGATGGACACCAAGGCACACCCCGATACCTGTTAGTCTGTGGAGGGTGGAATAGTGGGATGGTCAGGCTGGTGTTGTGGGGAGGTGTTAGGGCTGGAACCCTAATGCCTTATTTTCCTACTTTTGTCGCTTCAACCCTAACCAATGTATTAACAAGCTTTTTGCAATTTATTCTTATATATATATATATATATATATATATATGTATATATAGCAGTATATAGATATAATACTGGCATTGTAGTGCACCAGTATAGTTAGGGTTGAGTAAGCACTTTAATGTTAAACCTCAAATTGTGCACCTTAATAACTTTGTCACCACATGACAGATTTGCTTGATATTTTGCATGCATGGTCTGGTACCATTGATCTCTGGATCTGGTAAGTTGCGTTATGGTCAGATGTATGGTTGTGGAGCTGCAGAATGTCAAAAAATGCAAAAAATTGACCTTTTGAGCATTTCTTTGCTCAGCTCACAGCCCACACAATTTGTTCATTTGGTCTGAAATCTTCAGGAAAGATGCAGTCTGGGTCACTGATGTGCCTTTCAAAGATTTGGCAAAAATATTAAACTGTTCAAATGTTATTCAAAAACTAATTTCCCATTGTAATCAATGGGAAAACAATATATGTGTCTCACAAAAGCTGCCTCAGTGAATTTTCCTTTCGCAAATGGCCCTTTTACTTTTATGCAGTGGCCATCTTGTTTTCAGTTAGCATGAGAGAAAAATGCCTGGTGTTTAAATTTGGATCCCTAGGTAAACACTGACTGTTGGATTTACCTAGTCGGGTCCTGAGGATGCCAATCCTTATCTTTTTGGGGGTAAATGCCAGAAATGCCAATTTTAAAATTGGCACCCAATACTTTGAAATTGTGAAAGAAATAGCCATGACACTTTCGCAAACACTAAAGTGCCATGCTGTTTTTGCAAACTTTTGCAACTTGTGAAAGTACTTTGACCAAAACTGTGAATCTTTGCCATCCCCTGCAACAAAATGGTTGGGACTTTTGAGCTGAAATTTGCAGGGTGGCAAGCCCTGAGGCCAACAGATGTGCCTTTTGGTGGCTAGGTGTTAAAACATTCAACAGGCCCAAAGTTACAGCGTTCAAAGTTGAGAAATTCCCATGGGATAACATTGCGGCATCTGTGATGCCTTTGAGTCCCTTATCTCGAAAATGAGCGAGATACAGAGTTTTCATAACAGCAGCTTAGCTCACCTTTAGGTGACTTAACCTGCAGAAACACATTTGGAAATCATATACTACCAGCAGTAATTTTTTTTTCATACTTATACGGTTATGGAGATATTGGTAGTTAGTGCCTTAAGGGTTCCAAGGGTGCCTTTTCAGCGCATTTTGGTGCCCATATCTTGTAAACCATGTGAGATACAGATTGGGTTGATTTATCTTGCATGGAGGTTATGCTGTCATGATTATGGCACTTTAATTTTTTCATAGCTGCTACAGTTGATGAGATATTGGTAAATTAGTGTTACAAGTGTTCATTGCCCTATGGGGCTGTTGTATGCGCCGTTGTTATATGTAGATGGGAATGCAGGGCCCAAGAGGGCCTGAGCTCCCACAAACACATACCATTATACAAAAATGGGCAATGTGAAGGGAGCACAGGGCCCAGAGTGCCCTCCCACTAACACATACCAGTTACCAGTTGCATTACACTTTCTCAAAGAAGGAAATTCATTACACAAAAACTTCATTAATGCATCAGTTAGGGTTCATAGCACAGCAGCAAAGTATGGAAATGTGATGTTAGGGATACACCCCTGCCACCACACCTCCACCCCCACCCTCCACATGCCCAACAGGCATCGCGTGCTAGATCATCGGGCCTAACACCCCATTCTCCCATACTGCACCACCTCAGCTTGTTTAACATGAAATGGGGTGAGAGTTAGGCCAATGACCCCAACACACACCCTGATGCCTGTTGGTGTGTGGAGGGTGGGGTGAGTGAGGGTGGGATGGTTGGGCTGTAACCCTAACATCACATTTCCTTACTTTGTCACTGTGCTATTAATTCCAACAGATGCATTAACAGAGTTTTTGCAATGAATATATATATCATATGCAATGGAAATGAGTGGAATAAATGATTTATGTGCACAAGAGCAGTTTGACCCGTAACCTCATGAGCAGCGTAAGCCACAAGTGAGGTGTCCAAGATCAAACTGCTTGAGTCTAGATAAATCATTTATTCAACAAGTTTTCCATTGTATAATCCATTTTGCAATAGGATAGGCATTTTTAATGCTTTTTATTTATGTTTAGTGTTGTTTGAGTTTTATTTTTGATAAATGTTTTCCAGTGTAGCTCCATTTAGCATTTGAATATGGTTAGTACTGCTACTGAGGCTGAACATTCTTAATGACATAAGCACTGTATGGAGAAATGGCTGATGACATAACACAGACCAACACGCGGCCGGGGTGTGGAGGGTGGGTGGGGTGGGCTGGTGGGGTTGGGTGGGGTGTTAGGGCTCAACCCTAATGTCCCATTTTCCTACTTTTGTCCTTCAACCATAACTGGTGCATTAACAAGTTTTATTGCAATATATTTCCTTACTTTTTGAGATAGTATAATATTACCTTTATTTTACTGTGGAGTGCAGGGTCCTTCAGACCCTGTGCTCCCATTCCTTCACAGATGCACATATGTATCTAGCTGTGGAAACACAGGGATATCCATCCCAGCACTTCCACACATTAACTTATGAGCAGGCATCACAAAATTGTAACTCATAACTGTGCCATCTTAAATAATTTTCACCCAAATGATCAACTTAACCTTCTTATCACCTCACCACATGTACCCAATACAGAACATTTTCAAATGCCAGTCGAATGCAATTAACTGTAATGCCATCCTGCGCCATAGGTGTAGAAAAAACATTTTCATATGATTTGAAAAGTGAAAGCGGTACTGTTCATGAGTGCGGTGTGTAAAATGGCAATGTTGAATATTTGGAGGAAAATATTAAATTTGTCAAAGTTACATGCGTAGTAGCGAAATTTCAATGACCACACATAACTCAGGCATTTGGAGCATTTTTGCACCAAATTTTAACATGGCCTTTTGGGGACCCCACCTCATGAACAGTGGTACTGTGATTTTGTTAATCCATTGCAAAAGTTGATCTCGCACAGTGACCGCACCATTCTTCGCAAGAGGTGAGAAATCAAGTTTCAGGCAGAATGTGAAAATTAAGGTGGTACTGTTCATGAAGAAGTGTGAAAAAATGGCAGTGTTGAAAATCTAGGTGAAAATTTTAAAAATTGGTGAAGTTATGAGCATGCGTAGAAACTGCACAATGCGCTTGTAACTCAGTCATTTGCAGGGATTTTTACGCAAATTTTCAACATGGGCTTTTGGGGCTTCCCTCATTAACACTGGCACTGTCATTTTGTTAATCATCCCAAAACATGATTCTCGCGAAAGCAACCGTGAAATCACCTTTCGGGATCGAAGTAATGAAATGACAGTAACAGTGTCCATGAGGTGGGTCCAAGAACCCCATGTTGAAAAATTTGGGGTTAAAATTCCTAAAAATGGCTGAGATAGCAACATAAGTTGAAAACCCTATTGACATCCATTATACAGCTTACCTTGATTCCTTTAGTTCGTGGTTTTGGCTTTGAAGAGTGCAGGCGTGTCCCGGTCCACAGAAGATCGCAGCCGCCGACCTCAAAGGTAAGTATGGGGTAAGAGGGCTAAGGGGAGGAGGATGCACAGAGGAGGGGATGGGATGGGGAGGGGACTGGGGAGACGATGAGGGACCATTTTCTTTTACAGGAAAAAAAGACATCAGGGATGGAGGTTTTTGGCAGGGACAATATGTTAGGGACACTGGGGTGGACCCAGTGTCCTCATACTACTGGGGTGGCATACATGTTGGTACACTGGGAGTGGCTCCAATATCCCACAATGAGGAATCATTTTCTTTTCTCAGTGTTTATAAATAAAAAAAAGAAACATTGAGGACGGACTATGGAACACTGGAAGAGGTTCCCCAGTGTCCCCAGTGATTGTGTGTGTGTGTGTGTGTGTGTGTGTGTGTGTGTGTGTGTGTGTGTGTGTGTCTGAGGACACTGGGGGCTCCCAGTGTCCAACACTACTGGGAGGGGTGCATACAGGGAATGGGTTCCCAAGTCTCAATGACGAGGGACCGTTTTCTTTTCAGGTTTCAATAAAATATAACAAAACATTGGGAGACTGCTTTCAGGACACTTGGTGGGCTCCCCAGTGTCCCGCAGTGCTTGTGGGTGTGTAAAGTAAGTAAAATTGTATTTATTGAGTGCCTTTCCAAAACCAAGGCACTTTACAATCATAAAATCACATCATTTTAAAACAGTTTAAAATAAATCATAACATCCATAGACAGCTGCAGACCTTAAAAACCATCAGGGAATGCTAAATGAAACAGGTGGGTTTTAAACTCAGATTTGAAACTTGAGATGATCAGGCATTCCCTTAACCGATACGATGAGAATTCCACAGGGTAGGCAGCAAAAGAAAAGCATGTGCATCCGATGTGTTTAGCAAACCCTGGGAATCTATAGCAATCCCTCATTGGCGGATTGGAGTGGACAGGAGGGGCAATAGGAAGTCAGAAGATCTTGCAGGTAATGGGGTCCCTGTTCATGTAGGGCCTTATAGGTCAGTAAACTGACCTTAAGGTGATCCACCACTGTACTGACAGCCAGTGCAGTTCGTACAGCACAGGCATACAACAGCCACACCTGAGATTTCAGGATCAAACCATTATCAAGCATCACGCCCAGTTTACTTGATCTCGTCTGAGGTAGTGAGCTGGACGCCATCGCCATAAGCCTGAGGACTGTCCAGCCCCCCATACCCACCTCTGGATGGCCCAGGTCCACAACCAACATCTCAGTCTTATCCGATTCAGCCTCAACCAGCTGGTGCTCATCCAGTTCTCGATCTCAGCTAGACAGTTGTTAAGCATAGAGACTGCATCATCCCTGTCAGGCATAAAGGACCTATACAGTTGAGTATCATCTGCATAGCAGTGAAAACTGAAACTGTATCACCTAATGATATCGCCTAATGGCAGCATATACACTGTGAACAACATATGGTGACAATATGGAGCCCTGTGGCACCCTGCAGGACAGGGGAGACATCAGAGGAATAAATTCCAGTGACAACCCTCTGAGACCTGTCCACAAGGAATGATCAAAACTATCTTAAGACTGTCCCAGACAATCCACTGAGGAACCTGAGCACTCCAAAAGCACACCATGGTCCACAGCATCAAATGTCCCCAAGAGATCAAGAAGGACTAAGACAGTACGAGCCTTCGATCTCTCTAGTTAGGAGATCATTTAAAACCCAGACAAGGGCAGGCTCAGTGTTATGTCTCTTTCTAAACCCAGACTGGAGGGCATCATAGACATTGTGAGTTACAAGGTGGTCATCCAGCTGCAACACAACCACCTTCTCAATAACCTTACCTACAAAGGGTAGGTTAGAGACAGCCTGTAGTTAGCTAGACAGTCTGGATCCAAGGAGGGTTTTAAGGGTGGTCATATGACCACCTCCTTGAGGAGCTCAGGAAAGACTACCTTCTCAAGGAACTCCAAATGATTTCCAACAAGGATCGGGCAGATGACATCTACACAACCTACAAAGAGGTGCATAGGGCCCAGATGCAAACTACAGCTGGCTGGGCATAAAGTGTGTGTGTGTTTGGGGACACTGGAAGTGGGCTCCCAGTGTCCCACAGTGCTGGGGGATTTTTAAGATGCATAATTCTGCATCAAAAACAGCAGTTCAATGCAGAGTTACACATCTTACAAATCCCTTTTATCCATCTGATCTTGCAAAAGGAATCAGCTTATGAAAAGGATTATAAACTTTAAAAAAATGATTTAAAGTTAGAGAAGACAAAGGCATGGGCGGGTAGAGGACATCCCCTCACCAAAACCCATGCCTTGGTTTTCAAAACACTTCCCTGGGACAAGTTACAACATTTGTTTTCTCCTTGCTAGCGAGAAATAAAATGGCGGCCAATGAACAGGGATTTTCTTGTAAAAAGGATTTTCTGAGATGTATCAATCCCTTGTCACAATACCTGATTGTGAGCCCTTCACAACCAAGGAATCCTTGATCGAAACTGTGCATCTATACAAAGACTGAATTGAGCATGCTCAGAACCCAAAATTTCAAAATGTAATAACTTTCCAACTGATTAATATTTTTCACCAAACCATTGCTAGATTGTTCCTTAAGATGACCTCTTTCTACCCTGAAATTTCAGACCAACATTCCAAATGGTGTCGCTGGCGTGATGTTGAAAATGTCCCTGATATTTGCCACAAAAGTGAAAAATGCATTTTTTACCCTTCACTGTGCAAAACCTGCAAATCTGATCAAAATGCAATTTGACAGATCAGAGAACTACCACCAAGACTGTATACTCCAGATTTATAGAAATCTGTTGAATGCTTATGAACTTATTAATGTACAAAATTTGGGGTTTAACATTAAACTACCTACTCAACCCTAACTATAAGGGCACGACTGCACCTTTTAATAAAGTAGTAAGTCAGTGTGTGTAAACTTTGAGTTTACACACACCAACCCATATTTTATTTTATATCATTGCTGGGTTTCCTTTTTGCATCAACAATGATACAAAATAAAAGGAAGTTGCTGTGCCACAGTGGTCCGCTTAGGTTAGCAATGCAGCCATGGTTGACTTTCTTCATTTATTTCAAAGGTTTTTGTTTTGTTTTGGGGCAGCCAAAAGTAAATTTTAGTGCATGTGGTTCAAAAGTTTTTACTTATCGCCAACTTGGAGTGGTGGTTCCATGTCTGTTAGGTGAAGGTTTGGCAAGAAGGCAAACGGCGAGAAGTCAGGAAGCTAGGAACAGCATCAGGCGCATGTGTACAGGTGAAGGAAACTGTGCACATGTTTCCATAATAAACACTCCTTTATTATGGCAAGTAACACTATGGTTTCTATGGGAAATAGGGAAACCAGAATTATTGTTGATATACTGTATATGTATATATATATAAGAGAGAGAGAGAGAGAGATGTAGACATGTACACACACACACACACACACACATATATATATAGCTATAGATATATTCATTGCAAAAAAACTCTGTTAATGCATCAGTCAGGGTTGAAACAACAAAAATAAGGAAAAGAGGTGTTAGGGTTGACATCCTAATACCCCTCCACCTAACCACCCTATCCCCACCCTCCACAGACCAACAGGTGATGGGTGTGCCTTGAGTCATCAGCCCTAACTCTCACCTTATTCCATGTGTAAGAAAGCTGACATGGTACAGTATAGGAGAATGGGGTGATAGTTAGCCCAACAACCCCAAAGTACACCCCGTCCTTGTTGGTCTGTGGAGGGTGGGATGGGGTGGGGTGGTCAGGTGAGGGTGTAGGTGTCAACCTAATGTCTCATTCCCAACTTTTGCCACTTCAGCCCTAACTGATGCATTAACAAAGTTTTTCCAATGAATTTCCTTACTTTTGAGATAGTTTAATCTACCCTGATATGTTTGTGGGAGGGCCCACTGGGCTACAATCAGTCCATAGTTTGATGCAGTTGCACAGGACCCTCCATCATGTGGAGAGCAGGGCCCAGAGGGCCCTGAGCTGCTATGTTACCATAACTGTATCCACACTGTAATCAACCCTCATCTCCCTGTGGGGCCCTGCACTCCAATCACATTTCCATCACTCCATGATGGTATCCAAAGTGTTTAAATATTGTCATGAGCTGTCTTCTCCTGTGGGAGTGCCGGGCCCTCTGGGCCCGGCCTCCTACTACTTCATAATGGAAGGCCCTGCATGCCTAGTACTGCATAGTAGTATCCATATGTGGAGTGCAGGGCCCTCTAGGCCCTGTGCTCCCATCTACATATAATTGTAGGGACATAGTGCATGCCTACAGACATTCCAAGTAACTTGTGTTGCAATGTGGCAATATCTCAGTAACCATAGTAACTTGAAAAAACTCCACCACAGTTGTAATCATGACCTGGAAACCTGCCGGATGCTTAGTACAAAAAATCTGTATCTTGAACCATTGTATAGTGTAGTACAGCCATCAAAATATACTATGTACACCACAATGTTATCCTATGGGAAATTTCCAAACTTTGAAATGTTATAACTAGGAAGCAATGTAAATTTTATCACCAAACCAGCAACAGTCATATCTATGGGTCAAGCCAGATGATACAAAGCTATGTAACAGGGTAGATACACAGGAAGGCACAGAAAAAATTAGGAGGGATCTGAAGAGGCTAGAAAACTGGTCCAAGGAATGGCAGTTGGGTTTCAATGCAAAAACGTGCAAGATTACGCACCAAGGGAGAGGAAAACCTAGGGCTGAGTATGAACTAAACAGGGTAACACTGGAGGCCACCACAGAGAAGGGATCTAGGGATTGTCATAGAGAACAACCTCAAAGTGGCTAAACAGTGCAACAAAGCAGTTGTTTTAGGGATGGGTGCATAGGAAGGGGTATAACAAGTAGAAGGAGGAAGTGGTGGTACCGTTGTACAACTCACTAGTAAGGTCTCATCTGGAGTACTGTGTTCAATTCTGGAACCCCATTTCCAAAAAGACCTAGACAGGATGGAGACGGTACAGAGGAGGGTGACAAAAATGGTGTTGGGGATGCAGCATAAATCATATAAGGAGAGACTCAAAGCTCTAATCAGTACTCCCTGGAGGAAAGGAGAGGGGGGACATGATAGAGACCTTCAAATATCTAAAGGGGATCAACAGGGTACCAGAGGGAGCATCTTTCACGTGATGGGAAACAGCAGAACAAGGGGCACAGCATGAGACTAAAAGGTGGAAAACTTAGAGGAACTTGAGGAAATTCAACTTCACTGAGGGTGGTGGAGAGATGAAGCAGTGTCCCCAGGAAGTGGTGGGGGTGGCCACAGTTCAGGGATTCAAGAATGTGGGATAGGCACATGGGAATTATCAAGCTAAGGGTGTGGGGATGGGGGCTTGTAGCATCTAGGGTACCTTAAACATTAGAAAGAGGAATAGGGCAGACTGGATGGGCACAAGGCCCTCATCTGTTGACAACATCTATATATCTATGTACCTATGTAAGCCCTTTCTACCCTGAAAATTTCAGCTCTTAATTCCAAACCATTTCTTTGCTATGAAGTGGCAAAGAAACAGTAACGCTTAAAAATCCCTTTGTCAAAATCCCTGTTTGCGAGCTGAATCCTTTTCATGAGGTGTCAAAATCCCTGTTTCTGAGAAGTCCCTTTCAGAAGGTAGGGCCATCTGGTTGTCTCCTCACGAAAAGGAATTTTGACAGCTCATGAAAGGGATTGGCTCACAAGAGGATTTTGACAGCTCTGAAAAGGGATTTGAAAAATGAACTTTAATACGTGAGCAATAAAATCCCTCTTCACGAACTGATCCCTTTTGGAAGCTGGCCATCTGGTCATTCCTCATGAAGAGGGATTTTGACAGCTCACAAAAGGATTTATCATAAAGAGGGACTTTGACAGCTCATGAAGAGGATTTTGGCAGCTCATGAAAAGAGATTTGAAAAATGAATCCCTTTTCATGAGGTGTCAAAATCACACAAAAGCTCGATCCACTTTATAGAGCTGCCAAAATCCTGCTAGTAAGCCAATCCCTTTCGTGAGATAGGGTCATCTTGTCATCCCTGCACGAAGAGGTTTTGACAGCTCACAAAAAGAATCGACTCACAAAAAGGATTTGACACCTCACAAAAAGGGATCAGAATTGAGTCGCAAAGAGGATTTTTAAATTTTAAAATGAGCATTTTGGAGCTGAAGTAAAGTAAACCAAAGGCACAGTTTTATAGAGGAGTTCCTAATTAACAAAGCCCATGCTTGGATGTCTTCAGACGACATCCCTGGGGCAAGTTATAACGTTTTGTTTTTCAGGAAAAATGAAAACAAAAAAGCGGCTCGTGAAGAGGGATTTTTTCCTCATGAAGAGGGATTTTATAAATCCTCTTCCTGAGCTGTCAAAATTCTGTTCATAAGGCTGAAATCCCTTTTCTTACTGTGCAGTTATCCAAAAGACTGAACTGAGCATGCTCAGAACCCAAAGTTTCAAAATTGAATAACTTTGGAACAGATTAGTATGTTTTCACCAAACCAATGCTGACTTATTCTTTGGGCCAAGCTTTTCTACCCTGGAAATTTCAAGCTGAAATTCCACATGGTGTGCCACAGCTCGATGAGGAAAAATCAGCAAAAATGGCGAAATAAATCCACACATCCATTCAAAACAAAACCTGGCAGGTCAAGAGCTACACCACAGGACCAAGCATTTCAAATTCATGCCAATATGATGAACAGTTGCAAAGTTATTAAAGAGCAAAATTTGGGGTTTAACATTAGCTGCCTATTCAATCCTAACTATAGTGGTGCTATTCGCCACTATCAGATGAATAGATATAGATATATATATATATATATATATATATATATATATATATATATCCATATAAAAGGGACAGTTTTCTTTATTTCAGGTGATGAGACTGGGAATGCACACCCAAGTATCAATGTTATGTTGTGGGGGTGCTGTGAGAGAGGGTCGGGTGTGGGGACAGTTACGGTGGCACCAGCGACAGACATCAATGGATGGTTTTCTTTGTTACAGAGTGTAATTCCTCTGCAGGCTGATCATGACAGATCAGCTGTGCTTGCTGGCAGCATAAATCAAAGCAAAGAGCCAGCCTATGATTGGGTTGGCTCTTTCCTTTGAAATACACAAAGTTTTCACCCAGCAAGCCAGAATAGGGTCAAGATTGATCAGCCTAGCTGATGATTGGTGTGACATGGATAAGCCCCTTGCAGACCAGTCTGCATTGGACTGACAGTGTCACACCCTCAAAAGCCTCTCATAGAAAATGTTCAATGTGCATGCACACATGGTGAACATAAAAATTGCATAAAATTAGCTATGCATGCCTGAAATTGGCATTTTATTTTCTTAATAATTTAAAAGCTGCAAAGTTCTAACAAATGCCACTTATCAAAGAATCATCCTTGGAGCAGTCCCTAACTAACCTGGACATTTCATGTTTGAACTTGCAGCCATTTTACAGTATCAGTGAGCAAAAAAATCTTAAAGATGTTTCCTTCACATTTTAACCCTTAAGAACTTTTAAACTACTTAACCAATTGTTACTCCATTTTGAAGATCCTGACACTGAAAACATGCATGCCACATTTCAGGTTATACTGTTCAGGGACAGCGAGGGTAGTATGGTGCAAGAATCAGGATTTAACATATAACAGCATTTGTTTCCCTAATAATAGGGTGCTACTGCACCCTATAATATTTCATATGTAATTATAAAACATATTAGTAAGAAAATGCAGGTTTTATTTGTTAAACTATATGTAGTTCAAAGCCAGACTGATAGTACAGTGGCAAGGCATCTGCTCATTATTCTGGTGAACTGGGCTTGGGAATGGGCTCAGGTTATACAGGGCCAGCGGGGAAGGAGTGATGAGCATCCCAGTGGACAGCTCTTCTCCTTTGTAAAGGGGGGTTCCATCCTCCCCTGCTTGAATTCTGCCCAGCAGAGGCTGGCACAACACACATGGAGCTGCCTGAGGGGTTGGGGACTGCTGCAGATGCTGTTGCATGATGTGCACCACTGCACATGAACACACCTCATCATTGACATGGGGAATCCCCAGAGAGAAAAAGTAGTGGAACTACTGTGGCAGCAGTATGACAACTGGACCTTCAGCTGCCCCTGCACCATCACAAAGATACCCACCTCCAAACTGGATCCTGCTCCCACCAGGAAGGTATGCTCCTGGGGTCCTCTCATTGGAGGCAAGCCACAGGGAAAATTGGAGGTTGGAGTAAGCACCTGGGTATGCCAGGTGACAAGGCTGAGGGCCAGTCAGATGTGGGCTACCCATCAGATGGAGGAAATAACAAACTGAAAAGAAAGAAATATCTTGTTCAGAATACCATATCAATGACACAGTCTGTGTCATTTTCCAATACTGCCCTTTCCTGATCTCTCAGGCCCAGAATATTCAGATGAAATAATATTAGTCAAGGATATCTAATTCTTTTATTTTTCTGATCATTGTATTTGTCCTCCTTACTGTGCTCATCAACACCCACTGCATAGGGGCCCCAATGTTGCCCCACTACCCACCAGAGTCCCTCCATACTGTCAGCTTTATTGTTCTTTCCAGACCTGCAGCCACACATTCTTTGCTGGTTTGTCCCTATCAGGGCTTCCTCTGATCATCATCAACATGCATGTCTCCTGCATGCCACTTAACATCCCATTCCTGGTGTGCTAGCTTGTTTATGCCAGGGGCCTCTCCATAACCTGGAAGAGGAGAGGAGAGCTTTCTTAGATGCAGCTGAGGTGCTCTTTGTGCTGGTGTGCTGGGAAGCCCATGGTGTTGGGGAACCACAGGGCCATCACCCAGCTTACCAGTGTGGAATTTCTGCCTTTTCTCCACTCTTTATCTTCTTATCTCCTGTATGCTGCAGCTGGCTTGTAGGGGTGCCCAACAGTGTGTGGTCACTCATGCTGCCAATGCACCTACACCAGCCACCACCAGGAGGTGCTGCTGAGCAATACAGTGTGTAGGCACCACCCCAGAAGGAGAACATCCAAAGGACACTTGTGCATCAACACCTGATGTCCCAGGCTTGGAGTGTGAACCTGAGTCGCCAGCGTGCCAGAGTTATCCCCATCGCATGGTGCCATGGAATCAGCGTTAATTATTTCTAATCCCAGCCATGTAGGAAAAGTTATGTGAAGTAAATACTGATCAGATCTAAAATCACAGTGGCAGAATTACTATTCTTTGATATCATACCCAGGGATTCGCTTTGCTACATTTTAGCAGTAAGAAATATGAGCTGTGACATACAGTGTATCACTTCATGCTGCTACACCCACAATATTGTGGCACATGGAAATCACGATTCACGGAGAAAGCCACAGTGACAAAAATATAATACAGTTTAATTTACTAAATGGTATCTATTACACGGACAGCTTAAAACAAAATATATGTTATGTTATGTTGCCAATGATCTTTCAGAAAAGTTTGGGTGAATGCCATGATGGACTTATCCAAGGAATGAGCATTATGCTGATTTATTGTTCAAAGCTTGGGCTTCATGGTCACTTTTCTTGCTGCGTGCAGATTTCTTCTCTCTGTTGATGATAAGTTAGGCTATGTTGATCTTTCCAGTTGCAAGAGGCCAGCCTCCTGTGTCATTCCCATACATGGAAGGAGTGCTGTGGAGAATTTTGGGAGAGTGCCATACTGGATGATGCAGAGAGTGAAGAAACAACAGTAGCCCTAAACATCCTCAATAGTCAGTGTTCTCTCTGAGCAAGCTCTCCCATACTTGATTGTTCATCCCTCCCAATTTAATTTAAGCCCTTGCATACTTGCCTCATTATAAATCATGTCTTTAAAATTTTTAACCAGTTAGGATTTTTTTTCTAAACATTCTAGTTACTCATATATACATATATGTTTGTAAGGCTACTCTAAGGTGTCTTTTACAATATGAAAGTTACCTCATGCTGTTTGGGGAAGAGGTCTGCAAAGCAAAAGTGAGCAGCTCTGTTAGCACAAACAGCTCACGATCTTTCTTATTCAATAGGAATTATTTATAGCCATACTGATCCTCATACAAAAAAATGAACAAAGTCGCATAGCAGTAAAATGCAAAGTGGCATAACAGTAGAAAGCTCATGTTTTGTAAATCTCTTGTTGCTCCAAGAAAGGTATCAAATCACCCACTTTGTTCATCTTATTCAATAAGGGACAGCTCAGTGTAGCACTATAAGTATGTTATACATTAATGAAAGTCAAATAAATTCAAAGGAAGAGAAAGTGAGTAAAAAAGATTTATTGACGTAGCAAATGTTATTGTGTTCTCTATGTCTCGTGTTGTTGGTACAGTCCATGTTGTTTGTGGCACTATTTTAGCAAGCCTGTTCACTCTTCTGTTGTGTTCAGTGGGCTTGCTGTGCGGTGCGATTCAGTGCTCAACCACAAGCTGGAACCCTTCCCAAGATGCTCACTCACCGACTAAATCTGTGACTCATCTTTCTTGCTCCAACTCTTTTATTGATTTTATTTATTTATTTATTTTATTTATTAGATCATCGGTTTACAAACCTTTGAGTCATAGACTCATTTACAAAAGGCACCTTGTCAAGGTAATGTGCTGCCCAGTTAGTCACCCAACAGCTCCCCCAAACCATTTGCTCAATCATGAACTCCTCACTCTTCTTGGTCACTCCGAAACTGTAAATATGTGGCTGCCCTGACATACAACTGGATAGACTGAGACTCTGCTCCAGATTGAGAAAATGTATACCTTTTCACATCTGCAGTGGGTGGAGGCTGCAGGCGTTTTGCATTGGAAAAGGACCTGCGTCATGTTTTCCGTCCTGGAACTATTTTTCCTCCGCCTGACCCTCCCCAAGAAGCAGTCCACCCATGTTGTCCCTATGGACTGCAGCACTGCATTGTATCACAGTGGGAGTTTTTTTGTTTTTATGGGCTTTTTTTTTTTTTACATTTCTGCATCCCTGCGTAGCTACCGATACACGCCTGGCATGCCATGCGTGCAGCACACCAAAAACTCTGAAATGCCCAAATCTGTAGAAAGGATTCACTTAATTGATTAATTAGGGATCCTTTCTTGATGCTCCATCATTCCAGGATGCACTCCATACATGCAGTGCAGCTCATGCAACTCACACAGCATTTGTTCTTAATCTTCTTAATGGCATTCATGGGGACAATGCAGAACGGTATACATAAATAAACAGCATTGTTGCTAGTACTACTTTAGACCTCTAAATGTGTTTTCCTTTCCTAAATGCCCGCTTGATCGCAATAATGTAAAATAACCTCGACTTCTAGTAGCAGATATGAAAAAGTGCATTAGTTTCCTCAGTCCCCAAGTATTCTTGAACATAAACCAAAACAACATAAAAACAACAACAGCTAACAACAGACAAAATAAGGATTTACAGGCAACCTGCTTCCTTATCTTCCTTTGTCTTACAACTGGAGCTAGATTGAGGCTGTGGTTAATATAAAGATCAGCATATGTCTTTTTTCCTACTGTGAATTTGGAAAAGTGTATCCTTTCAGAGGTTTAATTGGACATGCATCTTTCTCCACTGAAAGCTATAGGAGTGTTCTGCCACCAAGAGGTGACAGTCCCCACCTGTATTTGTAAAGCTGAGTCCCACCACCTAAACATTTCAAATCTAGTCACTAAGATTCCTTTTAGTTGTGTATTTCACTGATTTAGAAATTCATGTGAGACCTCCAAGTTGAAAAAAAGCACATCCCTTTCCATGCGTGCACAAGGTTCTGGGACAAAGTTGCAACAAAAGGTATGACATCACCTGCAGGCACACACCCAACCATGCAGAATGGGGGTGGGTTGATCAGAGAGGAAGAAAGAGATCCTGCAGCGCCACAGTACAGTACATGTTACTAATGCAAACTACCACTGAAGCCTTGAGATGGCACAGAATGGCATTCGAATGCTCAATGGTGCTTTGCAGTTTTGATGCTATTCCCCGACAATATTCACCCGTTCTCAGAGAACACATTTCGTCCACTTTCCTTGTGTCTGGTTTGTATCAATTTGGCTTCAGAGACCCGATTATTCCTGGCCATAGGCTAAAAACAAAGCCTATTACAGCGTGAACAGCTTTTATATTTAATTGACATGATTTAAAATGAGCATTACACAAATTTTATATTTCTAAAAATCCCTAGCAAAAAAATTGCGTGCCATGTTAACCTGCACTAAACCATGAAAAGAAAACCTTTTTGTAATTTTTGTTGTTGTGAGAATACCCTTATTAGGAAAGCTAAATGTATGAGATAGAAGCTTTCTTGGCCTCTTTACCTCTTCATCTTTTCATCAGGCATGTCAAGCAACATCGCCTACTTATTTTTATAAAGGTTTAATTCTAATCAAAGAAGGGATTTTAGTCAATTTCAATTGCTCAGTTGAGATATAAAGTTTTATAGTGTGCAACTGCATCAAAGAGGAGATGATCAGTAAGTGTTAAGTAACTTTAAAATCCAAATGAATACTGTTATTCACCATACAGTCTCTCTCTCTTTCTTCTCTCACACACACACATATTGTTAATTGCCTTTCTTTTCTTTATTATTTATTTATTCAAAAATCTCAGTAGCAGCTAGTGCCCTCCCCCATCTGTCCAGTAATATTTTCTCATTCCCTGGTGTCTAGCGCCTCCTCCCCAGGCTCATGCTTGCAAATTATGCTTGTTATACAGTCAGGCAGCATGGTTGGTGACCTTCTCAACTGCCATATTCAGATCCTGAACCAATTGTCAAAAGCTTTAGAGAGGTCCATTGTGCCCTGGTCTGATAACTCTGGAGAATGCAGAACAGAGGAATTCAGTGCTTTATCAGCGTCCATAACATAGCATACCAACAAAGCACACCAGCTCAGAGGAAGGTGCACGTCTTTAATGTTATACTTCCCCCATTTGCCATGTCATGCATGTGCAAGTGGCTCACAACAGAAATGCTTGCTGTGCTCAAGATGGACACTGTATCTTACTGCACATGTGTGAACTCCACTGACAATCTTGGACACAGCAGACATTTACACCGTGAACTCCATAACAGGGAGACTGTTTCCACCATCACTTCCATGCTCTGCTAATAGCTTCATGCAGACATGTGAGCTCTGACCAGATCTTGTTTTGTGTTCTATGACTATCACCTGTACAGACACCACTGTGGAGGAGGGAGACAGATATTGCTTTGTTTACCCAGATGCCCCCAGATGAAGCTCCTTTCAGCAACGCACCAGGACACCTGGATATACTGTACAGTAAGCAGTAAAGTCTATTTCCTTCAATATGCCAGCATCAATGGAACAGTATTACACTATATAACATTTATACAGTAACTAGACAGCCATACTGTTTTGTTTGCTGATCTTAACTGTTGTCTTGCCTGAACTACTTCTGATGGAGTGAGATATCCTGGGGGAGTGCTTCCACTTCCTGTCTGGCAGGGGCTTGATCACCCGATGGCTGTACCCAAGCCCTGCATTGCTTAGCACACACTTTCTTGCTCTCTTTACACAGGGTAGCAGGACAAAAATAGTCCAAGGGGCAACTGTATGCAGGATAACAGGTATACCCATTTCTGAATCTGATTGCCTGTAGAATTTCAACTGATTTATAATGGTTATAAGAGTGCATTACATAGAAACATAGAAGCATAGACTTTGATGGCAGACTAGCCCCCTAGTCTGCCCATTTCACTACCTATTGGATAAGCTGCAGATCCTAGTTAACCAACAGCCTACTTCTTCCTACCCCCACAAGAACTGCCTTATGTCTGTCCCATGCATTCTTGAATTCCCCACTGTTTTTGACCCCATGACCTCCTCAGGAAGGCGTTCCATGTATCCACCACCTTCTCTGTGAAAAATACTTTCTCACATTGCCCTGAACCATCCCCTCCCCATCTTCAAATTGTGTCCCTTGTTCTTGCACATCTCTTTTCTGAAAGATGCTACCCTCTTGGACTTTATTGACTCCCTTGAGGTACTTAAATGTTTCTATCATATCCCCCTCTCCTCCTTTCCTGAAGGGTTACATATTAAGCTCCTTTAGTCTCTCTGTTTGTATGGCTTCTGTTGCAGACCCTGCACCATTTTAGTTGCCCTCCACTGGACTGCCTCCATCCTGTCTATGTCCTTGCGGAGATGGGGTCTCCAAAACAGCATGCAGTACTCAGAAGAGGTCTCACCAACTGTCTGTACAGAGGGATAACAACTTCTTGTTTTCTACTGGTGATGTCTCTCCTATACATCCCTAGCATCCTCCCCAGCCATCCCCACTGCCTTCTCACATTGTCTGCTAACCTTTAGGTCATCTGATATGACTACCCCAGGTCCTTTCCATTTTTGTTGTTACTACCTCCCCTCCCATTGTGTACTCTTCCCTGGGTTTTGTTTCCCAGTTGCATTACTTTGCAATTCTTTGCATTGAATCTAACCCACCATACTTCTGACCACTCCTCCAACCTTGCCAAGTCCCTTCTCATCCTTTCTAGCCCCCTTTGTAACAACCCATTGCAGATCTTTGTGTCATCTGCAAAGGCATACTTTTCCTTCCAGTCCCTCTGCAATGTCACTTATAAAGACATTAAAAAGCACCGGACCCAACACTGAACCCTGCTGCCCCACTAGTAACCCCCTTTCTTCAGAGTGGACTCCGTTTACAATTACCCTCTGTGTCCTATTGTCCAGCCAATGTTTCACCCAGGCTATCACCCTGGGATCCACTCCTAGGCGGCTAATTTGTTTATTAATCTTTTGTGTGGTACTGTGTCAAATACCTTGCTAAAGTCTATATAGACCATGTCCACAGCCCTCCCTGATCTACTGCTCTGATCACCCAATCAAAGAAATCAATTAGATTCATCTGACATGACCTTCCCACTGTGAATCCATGCTACCTTGAGTCCTGTGCCCCCTGGTCTCTAGGTACTCAACAGTTCTTTCCTTCAGAAGTGATTCCATCATTTTCCCTACCACTGGGGTCAAACTGACAGGTCTGTAGTTTTCTGCCCCTGTCTTGCTCCCACTTTTGTGAAGGGAATCACATTCACTCTCTCCAGTCCTCAGGTACAACACCATCCTCCATGATTTGTTAAAAGGTAGTCAGTGGGTGTCACCAGTTCTCCCCTTAGTTCTTTTAGAATTCTGGGGTGAATCCCATCAGCCCCATTGCTTTGTCCACTTCAGTTTTTGGAGTTCTTTCAGAACCCTTTCTTCTGTGAAAGGACAGGAATCGACCCCCATCCAGAGAGCTTCTATCAATTGGATAAGGCACCTCCCTCTTCTTCTTTTGTGAATACTGGAAGTATTCGTTCAGTATCCCTGTTTTTTACTGTCCTGTCTGCCCACCACCCTCACTCCTTTTTAAGCCTCACTATCCTCCCTTTGTTCTTCTTCCTCTCTAATGTACCTATAAAGATTTTATCCCCCTCTTAACCAAGTTGGCTATCTTTTCCTCGGTTTGGGCCTTTGCTATTCTGACTGCCTTCCCGCTTCCTTCTGCTTTAACTGGTACAGTTCTCTGTCCTGCTCCTTCTGCGTTTGCTTATACTTCCTGAATGCTATCTCTTTCCGCCTAACCTTCCCTGCCATCTCTTGAGAATCATAGTGTTTTTCTTTCATTTTGATTTGTTTATTTTCTTCACACAAAGACTTGTTGCCTCTGTAATGGCAGTTTTGATGTTTCCCATTGTTGCTCTACCCTCCTTCTTGCCTGTTTGCTAGTGCTTTCTGAGGCACTCTTCAATTTTACAAAGTCAGCCTCCTAAAGTTCAGTACCCTCACTTTTGTATGGCTTGACTCTGCGGCTGAGTTTATCGTGAACCTCACTGTTTGGTGGTCACTTGTTCCCAGATGGCTACCCACTTCTAGATCTGAGATCCTCCCTCCGTCCCCATTTGAGAGTACCAGGTCTAAGATTGCTCTCTCCAAGTGGGTTCAACACTATCTGTCTGAGACATGCCCTGTAGGGCATTGAGAATGACCCCTGCTCTTGGGCGTGGCTGCAGCAAAGGTGCTCCAGTTAACATCTGACATATTCCGGTTCCCCATCAACAATATCCCCTTTCTCTGCCATCCTAATGATGCCTTCTATCATTTCCTTGTCCATTTCCTCCCTGAGAGAGGTCTGTATACAACTCCTGTGCAGATTGTGGAGCCATTTCTAGTCTCCAAGGAGACCCACAGTACCTCACCTCCTCCTGTTTACCCTTTGCTCTGTTGCTTTGATCCCTATCTTTACATAGAGAGCTACTCCTCCTCCTCCTCTTCTGCCATCCCTGTCCCCCTGTAGATTGTGTACCCTGGTATGTTGACATCCCAGTCATGGTTCTCTGTGTACCATGTTTCTGTGACTGCCACGATATCCAGGCATCCCTCTTCCATCAAGGCCGCCAGTTCAGGAGCTTGTTACCTAGACTACTGGCATTGGTACTCATTACCCTCCATTTTTGATGGCCTTCCCTCTTTTGCCCCATCCCTGTCCTTACTGCCTTTGTCTTCTTCTCCATTTACCCCTGCCCTTCTCCCTATTGACTTCTCTATCTTGGTGTTTACCTCACTAAATACCCTGATTTTTGGGTGAGCTAGGATTTCCTGCTCCTTTTCAGTGCCTCCCCTTGGCTAGTTTAAATGCTTGCCAATGAAGCATTTAAACCTATCTCCTAGGATTCTGGTTCCCTCCTTGACAGATGCAGACCATCACACCAGTATAGGGCCTGCATCCCTCCAGGTGGACCTCCAATCCCAAGTGAAGCCAAACCCTGAGCTCTGCACGGTTTTCAACCATTGATTGAATCCCATTGTGGAGCACCTAGCCTCACCCATACCATAGACAGACAGCACCTCTGAGAAGGTTACCGTGCATACTACTTGTCTAAGGCCCACCCCTCCAACTTCACAAACTTCTCCTGCACTGCTCTGATCCCTTTCCCAGCCAGGTCATTTGTCTCTGGGTGGACAATGACATCCAGCTCCTTCCTCCGTGCAGCTGCTCCGCGATCCTGAGGACCTTACCTCCTCTACCCTCCCCCAGTTCTACCTCCTAACAATGGAGTCCCCCACCTGGAGTTGTTTCCTTCCCTGTGGGGTCCCATACCACCCTCCTGTGGATCTCCTTTGTGGAGGTTCCCAGCATCCTCCTTGGTCTCCACTGCAGGTGCCTCCATAGAGGAACCACACTCTGCCAGAACAGCATATGAATTATGGAGCTATAACTGGAGGGATGCGCCTCTGTTCCACCACCATCACCCTCCCTGAGTACAACTGGAGAGATGCCTCTGTTCATCACCTCACCTCCCTGAGTACAACTGGAGATGCACCTCTGTTCCACCACCTCACCCTCCTGCATGTGCCAGAACCATTCAGCTTTGCTTCACAATTCTCTCACCCACAGAACTTGAGAATGCCTCTACAATCATAACAGACACAGTAACTGTACATATTTATTTATTTAAAACATAATTTACCAGCTAGACAAGCAGAGCAAGAAGACTCATTTCCAGTTGTGACCTGGGGAGTGGGGAGCATAGAAATTAATAGTGAATATACACATATAAATATACAGTATAGCTTCTCAACCATTTATCTTGCATAGCCTCAGTGCTTCTGTCCACCCAGCTGCATTAAGGACAGCTGTTGACCTTGACAATAAGTTCAATCCCCACTCCCCTTAGTTGCATAATCTCCCCATCCTTCACTGTACCCTAGGACCCCACTTCTTTTTTGAATTACTACTCATTCTGACTGTGATGGTCTCCATCTGCCCGGCTGCCACCCAGCCCCATTACTATCCTGGTCCCAAAGAGCCCCACTCACCTGCTCTTAAGGGAATACTCCCTGTTAGGGTCTTTCATGGGAAAAGAAAGACCCTTCCATTCAGTGCACTCTGAATTCAGTCATGATGGGGCTTCTGGCACTGGGTGGGTGGCCCAGGGGTGTCAACATACCAGCATCGTCCTACTGAGTGGAGATAAGTTTTTTCCTGTTTTTCTCACCTTTATGATGCTATGCTGTGAACACATGATGAAACCTACAATAGGCATGCATGTCACAAATCCCCTATGTGTCTCCTCCACTGTTGTCCCCACTTACCTGCACCACCTGGTATCCAGAAAGTGGCGCTCATGCGCAAAGGGCAGACTGTCTTCCATCCGAGGAGAACATCCTCTGGGATGCTCAGTCCCCCCGCCAGTGCTCCAGTGCCAAGGCTCGTTCCCAATCACTGATGTCTCAAGCAGGAACTCTACCCTTGCCAACAGGTTGAGGTCACCCTGTGCATCTTCTTTCAACTTCCCATCCTTTAAAAATATAAAGTGGAATGTGATCCAGTGACAGCAGCAGGTCAGAAAAGTCTGTCCTATTCATAGTTTAGAGGCTGCTGCTGCCTTTCCAGTGTCATACTTCGCTCCTGGGTACTTTATCTGAGTCTGCTAATACACCTCTTGGTGAGAAGCACAGTTTAGTTTAAAATTCATTGCTCCCTCAAAATCTTATTAACTTTATCTAACTTGGATTAAACCATGAAAACATGCCAGATGAAATGTGATGAAGAAAAGTGAGACTACAAATGCAAAACATTATGTGCAGAGATTTTTGTGGGGTTGTCCTTTCACCATGATTAACTGGCTTGTTGCTGGGTGGTGGCATGTTATTTAGGTGGTACTGTGACTTTGTTTGTCACTGTTTCATGGGATTTCTGGGCTGATGATTTAAAAGATATTTATTAAAAATATTTTTTGAGCTAAAATCAGGTCGTTGCTAAGAAACAGTTTCTTGGCGTAGTGTTCTAGTTTAGATAGAACACTGGAAGTAGCTGGCTGCTGAGTTCTAGATTATTGAGATTGTTGTTACATTTTGATGATAAAGTGAGATAGAAATGTATATATTTTTGAATTTATAGTTATGTATAACTGGAGGCTAGTAGAAGCTGGGCTGGGGGATGTGGGGAATAGATACATGTATGGCAAGTAGGAAAGTGGTAAACTGCAATAGCTGTGGGGCAGCTGTCTTTCTTGAGGTGATGTGGAGCAAAGGGGATGTCCTGTATAAGAGCCTAGAGCTGCTAAAGGCTGAAATAAGGCTGCTCAGATAGGAGCTGGGGAGGATGGTGTAGGAAGTCAGAGGAGCAGAGCAGTGGAGAAAAGGCAAATGGGGTACCCAGGGAGTGATGCCATCAGGCAGGGGATGGGAGTGGGGAGGAGCACCAGTATACAGGAGTATCTCTTCCTCTTAAGACTAGGGAGCCCAAGGTGGAGGAATGGCAAGTGGTAAGGGAAGGGTGGGAATGTGAGAGTAGCATCAGGGTGGAACATTTTAAAGGGTGCCTTTATTGAATAGATTTTCACCACTGTCTGGAAGGAGGGATGGGGCAGCAGGAGGTGTGGTAGGAGGTCAGGTTGAACCAGGGCTGAGAGTAAGAATACAGGGATGGGAGAAAGAACTAATCAGGGTGGGCAGGGAAGAAGAGGCAGGCAAATGGAGTGGAGGATGGGGAGAGAGAGAGAAAAGAAAGGAGGAGGGAGGAAAACTGAAAGCAGATACAGATAGTCAGAAGGGAGGGCAGGGGAGATGGAAAAACAGTTAAGGGGATAAACTGTGGATGTGGAAATAAGTTCACCAGGGTGCAGAGGAGATTTTAGGTGAGGAAGCAGTAGTACCAAGGTAAGAAAGAAAGGACAGGGAGCATGGGTGCAGAGGATGGAAGGTGGCAATCATAGGGACTCCATAATTATGGGTATTCACTGGGAGAAGGGGACCCAAATGCAAGCAGGAGTGTGATTTGTATGCCAGGGATAACCCTAGGAAGGTGGGCCCAAGAATAAGAGAAATAAGCACGGAGGTTGGAGGAAAACCTAATTTAGTTACACATTTGGGAACCAACGACCTAGCTGGGGAGAAGGTTGAGGTAGAAAAGTAGGTTCAGGGAGTTAGGAAAATCTGCAGGAGGAAGAAGTTTGCTGGCCTTCTCAGAGTTGATACCAGTACCAGGGTCAGCATAGCTAGGAAGAGAAGAACAGAGGATTTTAATGACTGGCTGAGGAAATAGTGCAGGGAGGAGATGTTTATCTGTATTGGGGACTGGGAGGAGACCTAGTCAACAAAGCACTTTTTCACCAGACAGCCTACACTCAGTAGGGAGGGCTTGGGGATACTCGGGGACAAACTGAGGAATACATAACCACTACACTTAATTTAAACTACTGAGGGGCAGTGGGTGTGCAGGCCCACAGACTCCGAGAGGAAGAGGTCAGTGAACCTCCTCCCACAGTGATGGATGAGGTCTGGAGGAGGAGGTGGATGGGGTGAGGACACAGTTAGCAAAGGATGGAGGGGTGAAGAACACATAACAAGATCAGTGGAGGGGGTGCACACAGGGGAATAAATGTGAATAGAAGAATAGAGGGAAGAGAAGGAAGGTCAGAGTCTAGGTGGAGGGTGGCGTCTCTGAATGCATGAGTATGGGAAACAAGATGGATGACCTGCAGACACTATTAGCAGACAGGAGGGTGGACATAGCTGCAGTAACCGAGACTTTGGCAACATCACACCATGACTGGGACCTTGCACTCCCTGGATATAAACTATACAGGAGGGACAGGGTAGTCAGGAAGGGGTGGCAGTTTATTAGGGAGGAATAACTTGCATGAGGGAGGTCAGAGAAGGGGAGGTGGAGGCTTTATGGGTTCAGTTAAGGTCCAATAAAGCAGAAAGGTGAGGTTGGGGGTGGTTTACAGACCACCCAAGCAGGATGATGAGAGTGACAGGAACTGAGCTCACAAATATTGGAAGCTGCGGGAAGGGAAGCGGTATTGTGGGGCGTAACCCTGCTCAGGGTGGACTGGAGCATACCTCCACAACATGTGCTAGGAGTCAGGTGATCCTGGAAGGACTGCAGAGTGGGTTCCTTACACAGGGCATCACTGAACAAACAAAAGCTGAGGCAGTTCTTGATCTAGTGCTCACAAATGGGAGCATGTACAGGGTCAAGGAACCACTGGGTGGAAATGACCGTTGCACAGTGTGGTTCCAATTGGATATGGGCAAGGAAAGCTTCCCAACTAAGACCAGAATCTTGGATTTCAGGAGGCAGACTTCAGAAAAATGGGCAAAGTGCTAAGGAGCCATCTGGTGGGCATTATAGCAGATATGAGGGTGGACTAAGGTGGTCCATCATTAAGGAAGGAAGGAAGGAATACTGGTTGCCACAGATGAATGCCTTAGGCTCAAGGGAAGAACATATGGGAAAAGGCACCCAGCTGGTTCAGTTCTGGGGTTGCCCAGATAGTAAGGAAAAGAGGTTGGCCTATAGAAAATTCAGGAAGACCAGGAGAGAGGTGGATAGGAAAATTACCTAAGGTTGACTAGTGAGGCAAGTAAAGTCTGGTGAGCAAAGGCACAGAAGGAGTTGCAGATAGCTGAAGAAATTAAGAAGGGTGAGAATACTTTATTTCACTATGTAAGTGAGAAGGGGACAAGAAGAAAGGTATTGGAAGCTTAAGAAGGGGTAGAGTGGGTGGAGGATAATGGGGAAAGCAGATATAGTAAATGAATACTTCTGTTCCATCTTCACCAGGAGAAGGACAGACCAGTGCCTTCAGGAGGGGAAAAAGGAGGGGCACAGATGTGGTGATACAGGAGGATAGAGTGATGGAGGGCTGCTGGCATTGAAGGTGGACAAATCACCAGGCCTGAACAGAGTACATCCAAGGGTACTAAAGGAATTGGCTGAGGAGCTGGCAGGGTCACGGCAGACCTATTTAATAGTTCACTAGAGCCAGACATGGCACGCAGGACTGGAGAACAGCACATGTAGTGCCCTCCACAAAAGTGGTCCCAAGAATGACCCAGGAAATTACAGACCAGTCAGTCTGATCTCCATTGTGGGCAAGCTCATGGAGACCATACTAAAGGAGAGGTTGGTGGACTATCTAGAGGAGCATGGTCTCCAGGATGCGAGGCAGCATGGGTTCATGGGGAGGGGAGATCATGTCAAACAAATCTGATTGACTTCTTGACTGTGTCACTAAGACATTAGACAGGGGCCAAGCAGTAGACATCCTCTGTCTTGATTTCAGCAGGCCTTTGACTCCATGCCCCACAAAAGGTTGATTAGGAAATTGGTGGATCTTGGGGTTCGGGAAAGATAGCCAGAAGGGTGGAAAACTGGCTGAGGGACAGAACCCAGAGGGTGGTTGTGTGGGAGAGTTATCTGGCACCAGGGAGGTAACTAGTGGAGTCCCATAGGGCTCAGTGCTGGGGCTGGTGTTGTTCAATGTCTTCATCAATGACGTTGGTATGGCATTAAGGGCAAAATGTGCCTATTCGCAGATGACACCAAGCTCTGTGGGAGAGTGGACACAGCTGCAGGGATACAGGACCTACAGGAAGATCTGGAAAAGCTGGGAGGTGGTCCAGGAACTGGCAGCTTGGCTTCAATGCCAAGAAATGCAAGTTATGCATATTGGAGCCAAGAATCCCAGGACAGTGTACTACCTGGGTGGAGTCCGAGTATCTGTATCAGAGGAGGAGAAGGACCTGGGAGTGGATCACTAGTGGCCTCAAGCACTCCACGCAGTGCAAGAATGCAGCAGCAAAGGCAAACAAGATGCTAGGATGCATAGCTAGGGGAATCAGTAGTAGGAGAGAAGAGGTTATACTGCCCCTTGCACAGGTCACTGGTAAGGCTGCATCTAGAGCATAGAGTTCAGTACTGGTGCCCACACCTGAAAGAGACATTAACCTGCTGGAGAAGGTCCAGAGGGGCTACAAAGATGATAGTGGGTCAGCAGGGTAAGGCATATGAAGAGAGGTTGAGGGCACTGACAAGTACTCCCTGGAAGACAGGAGAGAGAGTGGGGCATGATTGGGACTTTCAAGTACTTGAAAGGGATAAATAATGTTGACAAGGAGAATCTCTTCAAGCTGGTGACAACCGTAACACAAGGGGCACAGTCTTAAGCTGGAGGGTAGGAGGTTTAGGAGGGAGGTCAGGAAGCACTTCTTCACAGAGAGGTGGTGGACACTTGGAATGTGCTGCGGAACAGGTCATCTTGTTGAAAACAGTGGGCAGCTTTAAGACAGACTAGGATAGCATAGGGGATGGTAAGGGTCATGGGTAGGGAGGATGGGAGGAGCAGGGAGGGAGAGCAGGGACATTAGCTCAAGCTGTGGACCCTGCAATCGAACAGACTTGATAGACCAAATGGCCTTCTTCTGCTGGCTTCCTCATATGTACAGTATAACACTGGTTTCCAGAATCTAGAGCTCAAATAGAAAGACAAGTAACACTGGGCCTATAGGAGTCAGCACTGGCCCAAGAACAAGTCACTTGGCATGCAAAAGCAATATTATTAAAATAAATAACTGCCATAGAATGGGACAATTTCATCATGAATAAATTTTATTTACATTACTCAGGATCAGGTCACTGCAAATTTAAGTTTACTACATTAACATTCTAGGAACATCCAAACCACACACAAAACATGTCTGCAAACCAAAACAAGCCATTTTACAAGCAAAATCACTATGGCTTCATTGTGTGTTTACCTGCAAAATACATTTTGCATCAAACTGCTTACAACTGCTGAAAGCACAAACTTTTGGGCCAGAAGCATTTTCTGTTTCTGCCATATCTTTGTAAGCAGCTTTGCTCATGATGCCGACTCTTGTTTTTAATTAGCTGCTTCAGAACAACCTGGTACCCATGGCATATTGCAACTCCATGCATAGCCTGTAGCTACAGACAGCAGTACAGATACAAGAAAGAGATCATTAATAACCAGCTTGTTTTAAAAAGTATTTTATGTTCATCAGTTATCAGTGAACTTGGCACTTAGTCAGTTGAGCTCACTGCACAAATGTATATATATAGAAGATTTCTTTTACAGAGGATGGAAAAAGAAAGGCGTGCCCACATGCTCCAATTATTCCAGACGCCTACTCAAACCCTGATATGAAAATGAAAACTGAAAAGCTGGTTTACAGGACTCTGCTCAAATTCTTGTAACTGTCTAAACACAGTTCATGAGTTGCCTTGAGTAAGCGTTCTCTATATAAGATTTTCCTTCTGATACATAGTGAGATCTTGCCACTCTGGCAGCTGAAGACATACTGAAACTGCCAGAGCAAGTAAAGGCACCAGTTTCCCCTCAATAAAAACATCAGTGCATGGAGGTCTCACAAGGTGTCCCCACTTCCTGACCCATACTGTATGTGGGATTTTGCAGTTCTGGGAAGCAATCTATGTGATAATTTTGCAGTTTCAGTCACCACGGCTAGAAATACACCTTGCATATCATAAATTATTAGGAATGTTCACAGAACATTGGTTTGTTCAACACCCAAATATTTTCAAGTACTACAACAGAGCTTTAACTTCCAATAGCCTCGTGTGAAGTCGAACCATCCACTGCTTAACTTGACACAAAAAGGCTGCCCAGGACAGAATGAGTTGAAGATGCAGGAATTAATTAATATGATATGTTTTCTGGCAAAGCAGGATAAGTACCATTAAACTAATTACAAAAAAAAAAATTACAAGATTAACAGCTTTTATTTTTTTCCATATGAGCCAGCCAGCCAGCTAGGTCAGGAAGATTCTTTGGGGAGGGGTGGGCAGGCCAGCTACACTGTAGCAATGCTATGCACCTTCAGCACGCACAACCCACCAGCCATTCAGTTTTTCTACAATCCAGCAGCTCACAGCCACACACTGCCTGCCCACAAAAACATACCAACACACCTGCATGCCCTTCCTGTCGCCTCCTCCCTTTCATGCTTTCAAAGCATGTGCAGTATGTCTGTGACTGACACGTGGGAAGAGCAGCACACACCTCAGTTTTGGCAACTTAGCGACACTCATCTCGTCATGGTGTCAGTGTTAGGAGAAAGCTGCAAGCAGGGTGGGTGGATGGACTGTGCAGAGGTGCCATGAGAATGGGTGGTGAGTATGAGTTACATCTACAGACTTAGCTCCAGAGGGACTGGGAGGGAGACAGACAGGCAGCCAGTCAGGCCTATACCTTATTGAAAGCAGCAGACATTCCATCCTTATTGCCAAACCTAATGCCCCACCAGCGTAAATGCTTACTCAGACACTGGTTCCTTGCTTGTGCCCATGCTTCAGCCCTGCCACCTTCCCTTGATCCCACCCAGCTAGCTGCCTACCTGCATGCTTGCTTGCTTGCTCACTCATATTCCCATCAGACAGGTGTAACCCCTAGGTGGTGCCATCCCTTGGGCTACTACCCCTGCCTGCTTGGCTACTAACAGGTTAAGGGGCCTGAGTTCTAAAACGGATGCCTCCACCCAAAGATCAGGGTTGGTTGTGGCTAGTCTAACCAGGTCACAGCCCTCAGGGACACTGTGACCCCTTTCTCCCACTAGTGGCCCACAGTACACAACAGTGACTTTCCCAATACCCCAGATATGCAAACCACATATACTTGTACTTGGCACTTACCCCAGGACTGATTCCTTCAGCTTGATTCTGGGAACCCCTGTAAAATAAGGTGATGCAGTACAATAGTAACAAAGCAATACCTTCAGCATAAACTGACACCACAGTCAATGTAAATTTGCAGAAACAAACAGATCTGATTTATTTAGGGAGCTGTAACAAGGAAGGAGAAAATCAGGTTAATTGGCTTAGACACCTTAATAATCACACTATTGTGCATGCACTTAGAGTCCCACTCAGTCACATTCTCTGGGTACCCAGGATGGGGAAAGGGCCAGCCAGGTCCATTGCAGCTGGTTGGGGCCCTGTGATGAAAAAGAACATGCACACACAATTTGTAATTGGAGCCAGATGGTTCAGCTCGTGGAAAGAAAAGCACAAACAATCAGATGACACACATTGGTTAAACAAAAGTTGCAGGGAGCTACCCTGATAATTACTCATGATACCCAGCCTAAACACAGGAGGGCTGATGGTTGACTGACTGGTTTGCCAGAGGAAGCTTGGCCCTCGATGATGGATCTTTCTGTGCGGCAGGGTAGGGGACTAGACCACAGTGGCAGGGGCTAGCTGCATCAGGCAGCACAGATTCAGTCCCATTCAGACAGGGAGACACTTCCTGTGCTAGCACAGTTTACAGACAAGAGGGAAACCAGATAGGCTGCTCCTAGATCCCAATTGCAAAATCACTGCTATTACCGGGAGCACTACGGTAGCTAAGTCCTGACAGGCCATGTCGCTTCAGCAAAATCTTCAGTCTTCTACAGAGTGAGCCTGGTTAGAAATCAGCAGCTTGCTTTATTCTCTGCAAATCTGGATTTAGTCTGAAAACATCCTCTTCTCCCTCTCAGGGCAGACAGCAGGAGTGTAGGCCAGGAATCAGGCCTTCCACGGTTCTCCTGTGTGAACTACGCCACAACGCCACTCGAACACATGCAACAGCACTGCTCTTTCAGCTTCTAACTCGAATCTGGCTTTTCAGCAAACAGCTCTGGGGCTTTCACTCAGATCCAAAGAGTTCGGTTGGTCGGTTCAGTTGTCAGTCACAGCAGGGCTCCTCTATAAGTGCAAAAGGCACCAACAGGCTAGAAACTACATTACCCAGAGTCTCACTCCACATAGCCCCATTTCAGCAGGCTCCATTTGAGAGTCCCAAGTACTGATTGGTCCCATGCGGCAGTCCAGGACCAAAATGGTGGAGCTAAACAGAAACAGTCCATGCTGCAAGAAAGGCAGGTTAGAACAAAGTACATTCTCTCTATTATTCTGCATTTTCCCCAGAATTAGTTACAGTTTTCAGAAGGGCTCCCTCTGCACTTATAGCGATGGCAGAAATGGAGCGCTTACAGCAACCGGGCAGGACTCAGGCTTAAAACACACAGTCCCCCATTCACATTAATGATGTCTGCAAGCAGCAGCTCTTAAAGAGACATTACATGGAGGCTTTAAAAGCACTCACTGCAACTCCAGTTTAACGGCTTTAATGCCGAACACCACCCAGACTGAGAGCACTTAGGCAAGCTCCTGGAAGACTTTTGGGAACACCCATTTGCAGAGGGGTTACACTGGAAACAAACTGTCATGTTGCATAGCCCAGAGTTACTCTCTCCACAATGTGGGCAAAGAATGCTGGCTGCAATACATACAGACCATAACATTTTCCAGCAACAAATTGGAAACCAAAAATGAAACCAACTTTTGGAAAATTGGAGGTTTTGTCCTACAGTATTTCAGTGCAGATGATGACCGTAGCAACTCCACACATACAGACTGTTTAGCAAACCCTGTAAGTCCTTATATGCTCCACATATGGTACACAGCTAAAACAACAAAAACAACTGTGAAACTTAAGCAATATACCACTAGAGGTTTGGGTAATGCCAGGATTTACCCACACCTGTTGTGTTGTTTGGTCATGAGGCAACAGGCTGAGTGAGAAAACGCACCAGGCATGGGTAAATCTTGGCATCACCCACAGCCTCGAGTGGATATCTGATTATACAATGTCCTTTTTATGACAAAAAAAGGAAAAATAATTTATGGATTGTTATTATTATTTTTTTTTTTGTTTATTACTGCACCAAATAAAATAGTCCTTTGTTGCTAGGGAGACGTCTTGAGTTGTGTGTTGGTAGAGACACTGATTGAGCTCCAATTTTTTTTTAAACAGAAACACCAGCAGTGGGAAATACAGTCTGATAACATTTTTTAATGACTGACAAATGGTAATTGTTACGACAGGACTGAGATAAACTGAGAGTTGGTGGTGCGATCAATTGGATCATGGTGAGCACAGTGACAGTACAAGCTGCCTGAGAAAGTTTTCATAGTATGGGACTCTGTGTCCAAGAGACAGACTGTGAAAGGAGCGCATGAAGAGTGGGACTGGAGTGGAGAAACAGAATGGGAAAGGACGGGGTGAGAGGGGCTTGTTTGTAAGTGATGCAAGAGTTGGACAGAGCTGGACTGTACCTGAGAAATGACCAGAGAGAGAGCGGGATGTGGGTGAAGAGTGAATGACTGGTGAGGTGGCTGCAATCCAGGAGTGGTTACCATAAGAGATGATGAGATATTCAGCAAAGAGGAAACAATAAGGCTGTTTATGTTACAGTGACTTAAATTGTGACTATAAGGAGAATTGCACCATGGAAAATCTTTCTTAATGAAAAATGAGCACTAGAAGTTACAGAAATAAAGCCGAACCGTGATGTTGGGTATGAGCCTATACATAGGCTCTTGTCCAGAATCACGGCTTAGTTCTTCGGTGATTTCTGTAACTTCTACCGTTCATTTTCATTAAAAAGACGTTCCACAGTTCAGCATTCATTATTCTGTTCAAATGTGTCCTTAGCTGAATGGGGATGGTATGTGTTAAGTGGTGTGGTTTCCAGCAGCTAAGCAGGAGACTCTGATGTTGTGGCCAGTTCAGACTGATTTGAAATGGGGCTTTCTAGATGCAGCTGGCTGGCACTTTTCCAGTGGGGTGATGCCATGATTTACAAAGTGTAAATCATGCCAGCCAACCAACCAATCAGAAGCCAGTATTTTTAAAGCCATTGTATAATGTTGATTTTATATCATACAGAAACCTAGAAAAGTATTGTCACTTTTAAAAATAAGCATTTGTCAATGCCAAATGTTGTCTCACTGGCATTGGCATTGGTAGTGCCACAGTTAGAGATGCTTAATAGGAATGGCAGTGAAGTACTGAAGTGATTCAATCCACCCCACCCTGTAGAGTGACAGGCATTGGGGTGTGCCTTTGGGTCATCTGCTGTAACGCTCATGCCATTGTACCCTCACCCTACCCTGTAGACACTGACAAGTGGCGTGGTGTGCTTTGGGGTCTTTGGACGTTATACTTACCCAATACATAAGGAAATATGCTGAGGTGGGTGCAGTATAGAAGTATGGGTTGAACTTTGTAGCATAACAGTGCAAGGCACACCACAATGCCTGTCGCTCGCTGCAGGGTGGGGGGTGGAATGCGAAGCATTACAACCGATGATCCCAAGTCACACCCTGATGTCTGTCAGTCTCTCACAGGGTGGGGGGGTGCCACAGCTGAAATCAGAATACCATAGGCGCCTGTCGGGTATTTTCATTCCAAATTTAACATGGGCTTTTGTGTGAGCCCACCTCATGAAAAGCGGCACTATTAGTTTGTTAATTGAAAGGTGGCTTTGCACAACAGCTATGCCATTTGGCGACCCAGGGATGAAAACACATTTTGGGGAGTATGTGGAAAATGACAACTGTATTGTTCATGAGATGTAAAAATGGCAACGTTGAAAATCTGGAGTGAAAATATGAAAAATTGGTGAAGTTATGAGCATGCATAGAAACTATGCAACACACATCCGTAACAATTATTTTGGGGATTTTTTAACCACATGTTTAACATAAGCATTTTGGGACCTCCTCATGAACAGTGACACTGTGATTTTGTTAATTTGTCTGAAATGTTGATTTTGCACAGTGACCACGCCATTGTCACAGGTACAAAACCACATTTAGGACAGGATGTGAAAAATGACAGCTGTACTGTTCATAAGGAAATGTGAAAAATGCCAGTGTTGAAAATGTAGCATGAAAATATTGCAAATTTGAGAAGTAACAAGGGTGCCTGAAAAACTGCACAAAAGCACACTTGTAACATAGTCATTTATGGAATTTTGTCACCAAATTTTCAACATAGGCATTTTAGGGTTTCTTCTCATGAACAGTGTCACCGTCATTTCCTCAAACTGTCCTGAAAACTGATTTCACACAGCCGGCCCGCTAGTCTACGCCAGGCGATAGCGAAAATACATTTCACCAGGATATGAAAAATGACAGCCATACTGTTCATAAGGAGGTGTGGAAAATGCCAATGTTGAAAATCTGGAGTGAAAAATATTACAAATTCATGAAGCTACGAGTATGCGGGAAACTGCGCAACACACAATCATAAAACAGCTATTTTTTGGATTTTTTCGACCAAATTTACAACATAGGCTTTTTGAGAACCCCCATGAATAGTGGCACTGTCATTTTGTTAATCAGTCCTGAAAGGATTCACGCAGTGACTATGAAATCACCTTTGGGACGGAATAACGCCATGACAGTGTCTGAATTCATGAGGAGGGGTCCCAATTACCCATGTTGAAAATGTGGTTAAAATTCCCAAAAATGGCTGAGATATGCACCAAAGTTAAATACAGTACACCCTATTTATGCCATTATACAGCTTACCACAGTTCTTCAGTTCATGGTCGGCTTTGAAGAGTGCAGGCGTGTTCCAGTCCACGGAAGATTGTCCTGCCGGACTCCGGAGGTAAGTATGGGGTGAGGAGGGTATGGGAGGCAGGGTGCACAGAGGGTGCTCATGGGCTGTGGGGGGGGCAGGGAGACCATAAGGGACCGTTTTCTTTTACAGGTTTACAAAACAAACAAAAAAATCGCTGAGGCGGTTTTATTTTGCAGAGGATTTGGCATGCTGGGGTGGGCTCCCAGGATGCCACCTAAGTGTTTTTGGGAGGGATTCTTTAGCTGATGAGGATTGGGCACCCCTCGGCACAGAACAAAAGTGGGGGATATTATGCCGACAGAGTGGGCTCCCCATCTGCATTGTGACAGGAGGTGGCAGCAGTCACTGCCGCCATGTTGTGTGCTTGTTGGAAAGCGTTGTGGTCACGCTGCATGAGAGCTTCGCTCCATTGCAGAGGACCTTTCTTAGATCTGGTGGCCACATTAGAGATTCATGATGTCAGTGCCTGCTGCTGCTGGCTGACTGGGAATGAGGATGCACCTACTGATGCATGCCCTGCATTACGCTCAACAGTGGCCATGCCTCAAATCTGCTACTACCGCAAGATGTTGGCTGGCACGTAAGTGCCAACCAACATAAAAAGTGGTCTCTTCTCAGTAAAAGCCTTTATTAAGCATTTATGCAAACAACAGGTAAAATATCTTATCATCCCCCAAAAAAACTGGCATGTACCTGCAGATGAACTATTTTACATAGATTTTGAATGTTTTAACTCTTTAGATAATTTTTAAAGGTGTTTTAAAATGTTCAACAAGATTGGTTAAATCCTCATTTTCTAAGCACACAAAGATACTCTGAGATTTGGTTCGGCTGGGATAAATGCACTTCAAGGGTTGCATGCATTTATTCCAGAACAGCCAACATGCAGTTGTGTCTTATTCTATTGCTTACAAAAATGCATGCTAATTGTTGTCTGGCAGCTGGATTTAGGAGTGTGTAGTATTTGCATGCTTGGATCTAACTGCTGCATACTCTCCAGCACTCACAAGTCACTTTGCAAATGTACAAGTATGTTTGAACAACAAATATTAGCATCAAACAAAGCACATGCCAGCTAGAGAGCAGCCGCAGTACTATATACCATTACAACAGCGACATATTTATGTTGCTGCATTTACAACTACCCACTTTTTCCAACACTGACAGGGGCAACCATGATTTCTGGTTGCCTGTTGTCAGGTCAACTTTTGCCTCCAACGGGTTTCCTCATCGCCCGATATGCAACCTCCCTCCTCCCCTGAAGTTTGTTATATATAGTCTGGGAGTGCGGGGCATAGCCCCCTTAAAAAAAAGTTTTCCTTGTAGAACGGTTTGGTGCTTTGCCATCAGGGAGCTGCACTGTCCGTGCTGTAAAGGCAGGTGTCGGATTCCTAGCACCCATGTCGGTGTCGACAAAATGTGGTCACACCAACATGGTGGGACCATGCAGTACAACTTGGACCATTGAAGGAGGTCACAGAGTTTGGGGTGGTCTCATCATAGCTGTCAGCTATTAGCCAGTGTGGTCCACAGCCTTCCTTCCATATGGCAAACGTACACCAGGAACCGGAGCCAGCCAGACATGAACATCATGCAAGAGATCCTAACATCCAAGCAGGTCAATGCAGCAACGGATCAAGGCCAACTAAGCCAGGTAATGCTTGGCATAGCAGTGGAAACACCAAATCAAATAATTAAACTAAAGTCATCCTTTACATCTTTACTGGCAGTGAAGATGCAAAGGATGACTTTAATGTGCATTATCTGACTTGGAGAGTTTCCACTACTGTAATGTTCACATCTGGCTGGCTCTGGTTTCCTGGATGGTCTGCAGTACAGAAGGAAGGTTGTTGCAGACGGCGAGACCTGTTAGAAATGCTGCAGGTGTTTTGATTGTGGAAAGAAAGAGCAGTGCATTACATGATAGAGCAACCTTAAAATTGTTTCCTCCATGAACTAAGAATGATCGTTTGTTTAATAAGTAGCATGTACTTATTGATGTCAGTGACCAAGAGGCTCCTTTGTTTTGCTGACCAAAAATTGCAGTTAAGCTAAGCGTGAAGCTATGTGAAGTATCGTTTGGCATGTACGCTTCTTTTTAAGGTATTGTTTATTGAGCATTTATTCTATGTGCAGGACTAAAACAATACTAATACTAACAAATGGCATGCCATCACTGTTCATAAATTATGTGGAAAATGCACAAAAGGCATATCTAGGTCAATGGTACAACACACCTGTCTCTTGCAGACAGTGAGAAGGGGTCTTGATAGAGGAGATGCAAAGTAGAGGGCAATGCAGAAGGATGCTGATTATTGTAAGTCTGGCACTGTTATTTTTCCAGCGTACTGTAGGCTTCTTATTCCTTGGCACTCAATAGTAATTCTTAACAATGCACTTGAGTAAATCGACTTTTACCAAAGACAAACATTATGTAATATTATGATAGACCTTATGCCATATCTGAAATGAAGGAGTGTTTCTACATTGTGCCCACCCAGTTAACAAAAAATAAACACTGAAAATAGATATGCATCCAACTCTAACTGTCCTTGATAGTTTGAGGAAAGGCACTAGCACCTTTTGAGAATACCAGCTAGTGATCATTTAGACAATCTGGCTTTTACCTGTCTGGTCAGGTCCCAGTAGTCTGGGTTTCACCCGTCCTGGGCAGGGGTGCAGACCAGACCACCAGAATGGGACCGAACCAAATAGGTACAAACCTGACCCTCCATCTGTCCATAGTAGCCAGACCAGCAACATTGCTTGTACCCATCCTGGCAGGACTAGCCAGTCCAGATTTATTGACCCAGTCTGTGTTTGAGGTACAGTTTTCACACATACCCAGATTTATATGTGTAGTTTCTTATTGTGCTTTATTTATTGTATTGAAAGTATCAACTGCAGCACAGTATAAGGTATAATTGCTTAATTAGAATTAAGTAGTGAATGTTTGTGTGACAACGTTTGGCCATGCAACAGGGTTTGGGGGCATGGTTACTTCTGTGCATAGGGCCCATGGCAGTGTAAATCTGGCCCTGATCATCTGTAACGTTAAAAGAACTCTGGAAAAGGGTTGTATCCACATTTAACACATTTGCAAACTGTGTTTCAAAACTATGTAAACCATGATGAAATAAGGGTTTTAGCTCAGTTCTGAAAATAGTTTGCACTGTAGCATGGTTAACTCGCCAGTATGGATGGGAGTTCATACCATGCTTGCACTACAGTGCTTTGCAACTCTGTCCCATGAGTCTGTGCCTGCAGCCGCATGTGTCCCAGCACAGCAGAATTGGCAAAGATAGGGGCAAAACAGGAAGTGACCTTGCTAATAACTAGCGTGCACAGTTCTTGTTGCAAACATTTAGATTATATTGCATTTAAACACACTACAGTTGCTTTGCAGTCTAGCTGTGTGTTTGTCTGTTATAATAAAAACTGCAGCCAACACAAGTATTGTAATTGGAAGCTTTTTGTGCTGAGCACATTGCTGAGGAACTAACTCAGTGCTGCTGTTATAAGCAGATATTTATTTTATTTTAAAATCTGGTCACTCAGGAAAGGCACACTGAACTGAGGCTCATTTCCAGGTGCGACATGGGGACTGTGGTGCAATACAGGCAAAGGGAGTTTAAAGATTCGATATACCTTAAGTACACATCAGGTAGTGACTAACAGAACACAAGATGCAACAAAACAAAATCATAAACAGTCTGTTAAACTACAGTGGTATCTACATAACTACAATGAAGTGCGAAACCATTCAGCAGATAAGGTAGAGGCTGAGAAAGGAAGGTTAGGGAGGGTAGTGGGACAGGAGATGGAGGCAAGAGCAGGGAAATAGGAAGGAGTCAGATAAGTAGCTTGAAGGCAGGGAAAGAGTGAGAGTTATGGAAATGAGGAGGAGCTGGTTCCAGTGGCAAGGAGGCGATGCTAGAAAGGCGGACTGACTGGTCATAGTGTGTGGATTGGGGAGGGAGAAGGAGCAAGGTTCCTTGTGCTTAAGGCATATGAGGAAGGCATAGCAGGGGATAGAAGAGAGGAGAGATAAGAGGTAAGCAAACCAAACCAGAATTTGGCAATGAAAGTCAGAGAGTGTTTAAGCCTCCTGATGGAAAGAGGCGTGATGGAGAAAGCAGAATATAGGGAGCAGTGGTGAGTACAGGGGTGAATTGTTAGCAATGAGGCAGAACAAGTTTAGAAGAGTATCAAGTCTGGAGAAGGAGGTGATAGGAGTAGTGCAGTGGGCTAGGTCAGCATAGTCAAAGATTGGAAGTATCTTTGTGACTAGCTCATGGAGAACAGGGAGGGCAAGGCAGTCTTTGTTTCAATGGAGTAAGCCAAGTTTAGGATAGAGTTTTGAGCAAATTGTATCTATGTGGACAAAGAAGTCAAGGTGGCTGCCCAGCCAGACCGAGTACTAAAAGTGGGGACTGTTTGGAGAGAGGAACCATTCTGGGTGGGAAACACCAAGTAGGATATGGGGTCTAGCTAGTTTCTGTGTGGAGCCAAAAGTCATGGTTAATGTCTTCTTGGTGTTAACTCTAAATTGATTAGTTTGGAACCTGGTCAGTACATTGGTGAAATCCTGCTGGAGAGGAACATTTATGTCAGCAGGGGAAGGACCTGAGGTAAAGATAATTGTGTCATCCACATAGATGTGTATCTGGGATTTGGCGCAGACAGAGGGAATTGTTAATGAACACAGAGAAAAGATGGGGCCAAGGATTGAACCTTGAGGAACTCCACCACAGATGGGGAGAGGGGGATGAGAGTCTCCACCAGCACAGATTGCTGCCTACCACAGAGATAGGAGCTGAACCAGTTGATGGTGGTGGTAGCCAGACCAGCAGTATGGAGCTTTTGATCAGGACTGGGTGAGAGACAGAATCAAAAGCCTTGACCAGGTCTATGAAAATTGTGGTGGTAATGTGACTCTGGTCCATGGCTGCATGGATAGAGTCGGTGACCCACAGTAGAGAGGAGATAGAAGAATGATGTTTCCTAAATCCTGATTGGTAAGGGAAAGAATTCCAGAAGAGGATAGGGACTCATAGAACCTTGAATAGATAGGAGATTCTTCAAGTTTGGCAAGTGAGGGAGAAACAGGCCAGAAGTTGCCGGGGAAGATGGATCACCACCCTTGTGGAGGGACAGCACCTTTTCAGGCTTGTGGTATAGTACAAAGGAGAGGATAGATTTAAGAGGTGTGTAAGGGGTGGCTATAGCTGAGGCAGAAAGGTGGAGGAACTAGGGGTGGATACCATCTGGGCTAGATTTATTGGGATTAAGCTAGTTCAGTGCCTGGGGGACTTCCTGAGGGAGACCGAGGAAACAGAATCCGTTAGGTGAGGGAGAGGCAGAGAGTCAGGAGTCAGGGAGGTGGTCAGGAGGAGCAAGTAGTGAAGAACATGGTGAAAATCTTGGCAACAGAGGAAGGTATGAGATGGGAGACCATCTAATTTGAAGATAGGAGGGGTTGTATGTGTTAAGGTCAATGGTAAGTGGACTACTTTCCAGAAAGAGGCAGGCGAGTTGGAGTTTATGTGTATGTATCTTTGAAGTACTCAGATTTTGCAAGACAGATGACTTTGGTGCAGGCATTTCTAAGGGTTTATACAGTTGCTGATCAGATGGGGAATGTGAGAGTTTAAAACAAGCCCAGGCTCGATCCTAGGATTTACATGGTGAGGAGGTCCAATGTTATCCAGGAACTGGGTCCAGGAATAGTGACAACGCTTGACCCTGTCCTTAATTAAGGGGCATTCTGGCTCCAGACCAGAGTAAAAGTGGCTCTGAAGTGGTCAAGGACAGAATCCACTACAGAGGCAGAAAAGACTGGGGACAAGTCGGCACGGGCTAGCTCATGAAGAAGGGTGGCAGTGTCCAGTGCACGGAGTGAGTGAAAGCTAATATATTGATGTGCTCAGCTATGTCCAACATTTATTTGGTGCCTTGCTAAGGTCTGCTTCACATATCTTTCAACATAAAATGAGTGACAGGTGTGCCAGCTGGTCAGATGAACCTACAAGACTCCTCACTGAATACTGGTCACAGGGTGCATCAGGATGAATTGACAGATTATAAGCATAATAGAAAGATTCATCAATGTGAGGACTATGGTAAAGGTAGCTGGGGTTAGAGCAAAAGTGACTAGTGTGGATGATGGCGCTTATGTGCCAGCACAGGGAAAGACTATAGTAGAGGTAGCTGGGGTGGGAGCACAAGGGACTAGTGTGGGTGGGGACCTTGTGTGCCAGCACAGTGGAGGAGCTATGGTAGAGGTAGCTGGGGTGGGAAGCTCAAGTGACAAATGTGGAGTGGGATCTTAAGCACCAGAATAACAGGGAAGGACTATAGTAGACATAGCTGTTTTGGGAGCATAAGTAACTAGTGTGGGGAGGGAGCTTGTGTTCCAGTACAGAGAAACACTATGGAGTGGGTAGCTGGGGTGGGAGCAGAACTGTCAAGTGCAGGTGAGGGAGTTTGTGTGCCAGCACAGTAGAGGACTATGGTAGAGGTAGCCAAGCTGGGAGCACAAGTAACTAGCTTGTCTGCCAGCACAGTGGAGTACTACTGTGTAGGTAGCTGGGGTGGGAGCACAAGTGACAGGTGCAGGTTAGATAGTTGTGTGCCAGAATAGTGGAGGACTGTGGTAGAGTTAGCTGGAGTGGGAGCACGAGTTATTAGTGTGTGGGTGGGAGCTCGTGTGCCAGCAGAGACAAGCACTACTATAGGGTAGGCAGCTGTGGTAGGAGCACAAGTGATTAGTGGGATGAACAGAGCTTGAATGTCAGCACAGGGGAGGACTGTGGTAGAGGTAGCTGGGGTGGGAGCACAAATAACTAGTGTGGAGGAATGAGCTTGTGTGCCAGCACAGGGGCACTTTAGTCACTTTCATTTTCTCAAAAGGTTGCTTAAAGTTCTGTAAATTCATTCTGAAAATGAGCCCCACAGACTTGTATGGGCACGTCCCTGCACTCTCCTTGGTTAAAAGTCACAATACAGGGGAGTGCCAGAGCAGGTGGACTGGGAAGTGTAAAGGGATCAGCTGGTTGCCTGTTCAGCCAGCATTATGATCCTTTCCCTTCCTTATGGAGTGCATTAAAATTTATATTTTGTCACACAGGGACTATCACCACCCAAGAGCAGGGGCTATGAAGCCCAAAACTGTTTGGGAAACAAGTCACACATTTACTTTAATATTTCCATGAAAATATACTGTGAACAGTTGTTTAGTACTATGTTCAGATAAGCTAAATAAAGTCCTTATAAGCTAAATAATTTCAGGGATATAAAATGTGTTAGCGAACAGTGTTAAATACTTTTTCTAGGATGGTGGATATATCGTTCATCCACACTCTTTGTCATGTCCCTTCCACTTTAAATCTGCTGGAAATCTTCAAGCTAGCTCCTCCCACCCACCCGGGGTATATACCTCGCTCTGCCCCATGACGCCAGATCTTCCTTTCTGCTGGAAGATTCAGGTTGCCTCCCTCGTGCTCACGCATTTTGTAGGCCCTGGCTCTAAAACCTTTGGTTATTCTGAAAATCCATCTTATTCACGTTAGTGATCGTGAATCGCATCTTCGGTTATGGAGGACATGTCTTCCCAGTTTGTCCGGTGCCCTTGAGGCCAGAAGATATCATGCACCGATCCCCACACCACGTGTATATTGTCTCAGTGTCGCACATGACACCGAAATGCGATTTGTGTCTCACTCTTCCATCCTAACGCCCCGACGACCGCCTCGCATGCCTGAAGTTGGGGGAGGCAGGAGAACAGAACCCTCAGGTGAAATCGAAGGAGGCTCAGTGGGCGGTTTCTGCAGCTATGGGATCCACTGAGCAATTGGAATGAATGCAAGCATTCAAAGAGGAAGCGGCTCGGGCTACAGAAACGTCTTGGAGCTTCTTTTCCTCAACCTGGGCTCCACCTTCTGGGTTCCTTTCGAGAGCTGTGCCAGTCTCTCTCTCACTAAGGGAGAGGGTCCTGCAGGCATGCACCTCGATCCAGTAAAAGGAAGAAGGATCCGGATCGCCTTCATCTAGATGGAGACACTCTTGGGAGTGGGAGAGATCTTGGTCCCAGGAACCAAAGTCGAGACTGCTTCTTCAGCCACTGGCTTTCGCTTTGCCAATTAGCCAGTCGACCAAACTGTCGATCGACAATGTAGAAATCGCATCAACCCAATCGATCCTTTATCGCCGATCCGTTGATGATTCCCGATCAAACTCCTATTTTTGAATTTCCCCAATGAGGAGACCCAGCCTGTTGGGACTCCCCATAGAGGAAGTGGTCCCCAACTCTGGGAAATCACCGTCCCACGGTGTGTCTCCCAGTGACCGAATCAGCCTGCCAATCTCGATCAAGGTCTCGAACCTCCTTGACCAAAAGGCAGAGGAAGAGCCATAAACACTCTAAAGAGGTGACACCATAGAGACATAGAAACATGGACTTTGACAGCAGATAAGGACCGCTTGGCCCACCTAGTATGCCCATTTCCCTACCTACAGGATCGCTGCAGATCCTAGTTAACCAACAGCCTATTTCTTCCTACCCCCACAAAATTGTTGTATGTCTGTTCCATGCATTCTTGAATTCTCTCACAGTTTTAGACCCCACAACCTCCTCAGAAAGGCTGTTCCATGTGTCCACCACCCTCTCTGTGAAAAAATACTTCCTCACATTGCCCCTGAATTGCCCGCGTCTATGTCCTTGTGGAGATGGGATCTCCAGAACTGGACACAGTACTCAGAAGGGTCTCACCAACTGTCTGTACAGAGGGATAACAACTTCTTGTTTTCTGCTGGTGATGCCTCTCCTATACACCCCAGTATCCCCCAGCCCTCCCTACTGCCTTCTGCATTGTTTGCTAACCTTTAGGTCATCTGATATGATTCCCCAGGTCCCTTTCCATTTTTGTTGTAGTTACTACCTCCTCCCCATTGTGAAATCTTCCCTGGGTTTTGTTTCCCAGGTGCATTATTTTGCACTTCTTTGCATTGAATCCAAGCTGCCATACTTCTGACCATTCCTCCAATCTTGCCAAGTCCTTCTCATCCTTTCCATGCCTCCTTGTGTATCAACCCTGTTGCAGATCTTTGTGTCATCTGCAAAGAGACATACTTTTCCTTCCAGTCCCTCTGCAATGTCACTTATAAAGACATTAAAAGGACTGGACCCAGTACTGATCCCTGTGGTACCCCACCAATAACCCTCTTTCTTCAGAGTGGACTCCATTTACAATTACCTTCTGTGTCTTGTTGTCCAGCCAATGTTTTACCCAGGCTACCACCCTGGGACCTACTCCCAAGCTGGTTAATTTGACTATTAATCTTTTGTGCGGGACTGTGTCAATTGCCTTGCTAAAAGTCTAGGTAGGCCATGTCCACAGCCCTCCTGGTCTACTACTTTGATCACCCAGTCAAAGAAATCAAATAGATTTGTCTGACATGACCTTCCTGCTGTGAACCCATACTGTCTTGTGTCCTGTGCCCCATTGGCCTCTAGGTACTCAACAATTCTTTCATTCAGAAGTGATTCCATCACTTTCCCTACCACAGAGGTCAAACTGACAGGTCTGTAGTTTCCTGCCTCTGTCTTGGTCCCACTTTTGTGAAGAAATCACATCCACCTTCCTCCAGTCCTCAGGTACCACCATCCTCCCATGATTTGCTAAAAGGGTAGTCCATGGTTTCACTAGTTCTCCCTTAATTCTTTTAGAATTCTGGGTGAATTCCATCTGGCCCCATTGCTTTGTCCACCTTCAGTTTTAGGAGTTCTTTCAGAACCCTTTCTTCTGTGAAAGGACGGGATCGACCCCCTATCCAGAGTACTTCTGTTAATTGGATTAGGCATCTCCCTCCTCCTCTTTTGTGAATACTGAGCAGAAGTATTCGTTCAGTATCCCTGCTTTTCACTGTCCCTCTCTGCCCACCCGCTGTCCATTCTATTCAGCCTCACTATCCCTCCCTTTGTCTTTCTACACTCTCTGATGTACCTATAAAAGGGCGCCATTGGTCGTCTTTGTGCTCCTCAAATGAGGAGGCTCCGCAGAAACTCCATCTCTGCTATGAGGACCTTATGTGGCAGCAGCTGATTTTGACCAGGCACAAGCGACTCTGCCTTCCACCTCAGCCATTACTTGGTTTATGCCTCCTAGGCTGAAGCCGACTCCTTCAGAGCCGATCAAGTCAGTTCCCTCACTTGCAGAGTCGTAATACCCTCAGCTCAGCCTAAAATGGTCTCTCCACCGATCATGGTGGAACCACCACCAAGCAGCCTGCGGGAGGGTCTCCTTCCAAGGAAGATAGGCTGGACACCGGGCTTCCCCAGCATTTTCAGTCCCAGTCTCCCCAGACCACCCTCGGTGGATTGAAGGTGACCTGGGCGGTCAACCGTTATATACAGATTTCTCAGATTCGGATGTCACCAGCCTGCATTCTCATGCAGAAGATGATAAACCAATCATTGGCTTAGAGACAGAAAAAGTCCCTCTTCTGTTCAGGGCATTCTTTGCCTCATATCTGAGTCCACAGGGATGCCCCTGGAGCCAATCCAGAAAGGGGCAGAGTACCCTCTCTCGGACATCCTCAAGAGGGATACCCTGATGGAGGCCTTTCCTGTGGCGAGGCTATTGTTGGCGGGCCTTAGAACTCTGGCAGCAACCTTCCTTTGTCCAGCTCTGTCTACCACATGGCCCACAAGTGATCACGGTGCTCATGGGGTCCCTTGCAGGGTTCACAGAGCACCCTTTGACCGAGCCTGGTGACCACCTCTGTGTTCAGGCATACTGGCAGTTCTGCCGATACTGACCGACCTCCTGATAAAGAGTCAGTCTTTTGGACCATTCAGCCAGGAAGGTCTGTCACGGCTTCTTCCCTGGGCCTTCCGTCAAGTAAGTTGACCATCATCATAGCACACTTCCTCCCATGCCCTTCTTGGGTCCTTGGATAAAGTCCTTCACACATCTCCCCACGGACATGCAGACCATGGTCAAGCAGGTCCTAGAACAGGGCGGGCTGTAGCCAAGCAGCAGCTGCAAACAGCCCTGGATATTAGGGATTCTTGTGCCCATTCGATGGCAGCCACAGTTATCTCTCGCCGCAGGGGCTTGGCTGAGGCTCTCCTCCTTCAGCAGATACCCAGCACAAACTAGCTGACATGCCCTTCCTAGAGACCAACCTGTTCAGCCCAGGAGTGGCTGGTCACCTTCAGCGCATTGAGCAGTCCAATGCCACCTAGGACACTACTTCTGCCAAGGGTTCTTCAGGCAAGAACCAGCAGAAGAAAAGAAGAAGCCTTTTCAGCATTCTTCCCTGTGGCTCAGGAGTCCTCTTTTCAAGGGGACAGCAGCATCAACAACAGCAGCAGGCTCAAACTTGGCACCTCGGCCCAAGCCTGGGCCCCCAGGCCCATAAAGGAGGCTGAGGTTCTGGTCCTGATCCTCCTCCCTCCAAGCCTGCTCAGTGATGGGACGGGACTGCCAACCCTCCCCGTCACCCCAGTTCTGGGTCCTCCCATGGGGGCTGGCTCGCCACTTCCTTTCCACCTGGTCCACTGTCTCCTTGGACAGGTGGGTTCTCAGTGGTCGGTCAGGGACTGCCTCTGGAATTCGAGCAGTACCCTCCAAGCCAAGCCCGCACCCCTCAGGAGAAAGGAGTAGCCACTCAGACTCATTTGTCTCTCTGAGATGACATCGCTCAGCTCCTCTTCAAGGAGGCTGTAGCTCCAGTGGTGGATCCTCCAGCAGACCCAGGCTTTGTCTCCAGGTAATTCCTGGTGCCCAAGCAGATGGGGGCGGGCGCCCATTCTTGATCTGCATGACCTGAATCAATATCTCAGGTTCTGCACCTTTCAGATGGTCAATCTGTCCCAGGTCATACCATCCTTGGATCGAAACATGTGGTTCTGTTCACTGGATCTGCAGGATGCCTTCTTTCATGTCCCAATACGTCCATCCCATCAGTGGTTCCTCCACTTCAGGGTTGAAGGGACCCTGTTTGAGTTCTGAGCCATGCCGCTTGGCCTGCCATTGGCCCCATGGGTCTTCACTAAATGCATTGCAGTGATGGCGGCCCATCTCAGGCATCGGGGGTCAGGATTTAGCTTACCTCGACGATTGGCTCCTAGCAGGTTCCACCCAACAGGAGGTGGAGAGGTCCAGGGACCTGGCCCTCCAGACTTGCTCCCAACTCGGTCTCCTGATCAATGAATCCAAGTCAGAACTCATGCCTTTTCAGGTGATTGGCTTCATCGGGCAGAGCTCGACTCTTGCTAAGCCAAAGCTCAGCTCTCGGCAGACAGGGCGGAGATTCTCTCCTCCTCCTTTGCCCAATAATTTCTCGTTGGGCAATTGTGCCTGCCTGGGACTTTCTGAGCCTTCTGGTTACATGGCGGCATGCACCTCAGTGGTCCATTGGGCCCGGTTGTGCATGAGCCCCCCAATGGGAGATGGCAGCAGTGGACTCAGCGCCATGGCCATTTCAACCAGCTGATCACTGTAATCCAGAAGATGTGGGACACTCTCCACTGGTGGACCGCCCCAGACCAGTTGCAGGAAGAGATCCTATTTGTCCTCCAAGCCAATGGTCATCCTTATGACTAATGCATCTCATGGGCTGGGAGCCCATATGAGAGACAAAGGGCCCATGGGCTCTGGACCTCTGAGAAGTCCCGATGCCACATCAACCTGTTGGAGCTCAGAGAAGTCAGACTGGCACTGTCAGCCGCTCCTCAGCTTCAGGGTCAAGTGGTCCAATTCTAGATGGACAATACAGCGACCATGTACTACCTCAACAAACAGGCGGCATGCCGCTCGTCTGCTGTGCAGGGGTGCTCCACATCTGGACTCTCATGAGCGATTAGAAGCAGATCTCCTAGCCATCCATGGCAGGAGCCTCAAACCATCTGGCGGATGCTCTTAGCTGCTTAGGCCAAACATCCCACGGTGGTCTTTCCATCCAGAGGTAGCTTATAGCCTATTCTCCCAGTGGGACAACCGATGGTGGACCTGTTTGCCTCCAGGAACAACACCAAGCTGAGGCTGTTCCATGCATGCCCCCAGCACTCAGCAGGGCTCGCTGCAGGGGATGCCTTCTCAAGGCCATGGACCCCAGGCCTCCTCTATGCCTTCCCTCCATTTTCCTTGATCCACAAGGTGCTCCTCAAGGTGAGGAGGACAAGGCAAAGGTGATCCTGGTAGCTCCAGACTGGCCATGCCAGTTCTGGTATCCAGATCTCCTCAGCTGCAGGCCCCGGAGCAGCTTCCAGCAGTCCCAGACCTGATATTCTCTCAATCAGGGAAGGTATTCCATCCAGACCTTCAATCCCTGTACCTCCCAGCCTGGTACCTGGCGGCTACAGTTTCAGGCTTTGGGTCTTTCTGAGCGATGTCTATACCGTGGTGGAGGCATCTAGAAAGAATCGACCAGGAAATGTTATGCCTTCAAATGGAAAGCGTTTTCCATTTGGTGTCAGAACAAGGACCTGGACCCTCTGTCCTGTCCAGTGGCTAACATTCTCGACTACCTTTGGTCTCTCTCCAAGGGGTCTACAGTCATCAACCCATAGGGTTCACCTGGCAGCCATCTCTGCTACCGGGCATGGGCCAGTCAGTCGGCGATGGTGCAAGAGACAGTGAGTCAGAGTGCTTTTCAAAGGCCTAGATCACATATCCCTCCAGTGCATGAACCTCCATCTCCATGGGATCAGCGTGGCTCAGTTGGTAGCACATCTGCCTCTGGACCAGAAGGTCATGGGTTCTCTTCCCACACGGGATGGACTTGCACCCAAAAATCACTGGCATCAAGTGCAGTATTTGGGGTGCTGTACTGCTGGAATGTGCGGCCCTTCAGATAAGAGCGTTAAACTGAGGTCCCTTGTGCCCATCCTGGTGTTGTCTTGGTGGGTGTCAGGTGGAAGTAAAAGAACCAGGGTACTCTTCATAAAGAGCAGGGAACATTCCGGTGTCCTGGCCAACATTCCCTTCCCATAAACCAGTTCATGCAATTATCCAGGTTGAGTGTGGGTGATGATCTGTGATATGGCTGCCACCACACATTCAGTCACTTCACTACCAGTCTAGCATTGCTTGTAAAGCGCTTTGGGATACTATGTATGAAAAGCACTATATAAATGCTGATTCTTCTTCTTCTTCTGCTGGTATTGGCAAAGCTCTTGGGCAAGCCATTCGAACCAATGCACAAGTGTGCCTGTCACACTTGTCATGGAAGACAACCTTCCTGGTGGCTATCACGTCTGCCAGAAGGACAGGGAGCTCCAGGCACTTTTGGTGGACTCCTTATCCGGTCTTCCACAGGTTGTCCTATGCCCCCACCAAAATTCATTCTGAAGGTGGTGTCAGAGTTTCACCTTAACCAGCTGTTGACTCTGCCAGTTTACTACCTAACTACCTCGGACACAGAGTACAGGCTCCATACTTTGGACATGAAACGTGCTGTCTCCTATTGTAAGGAGAGGACGGTGGAAATTGAGGAGAGGTTCACCAGCTATTTGTCACCTATGCTAAGCTGCTTCTGGCAGACCGGCAGCAAAGCAGATTATTGCAAGATGGATTACATCATGCATAGGTTTGTGTTATGAGTTGGTGGACAAGAAGCCTCCCAGAGGATAAGGCTCATTCTACCCGCCATACCTCTGCATTGGTGGTTGCTTCCAGGGACATCCCTATCCAGAAATCTGTCGGGCTGCTACCTGGAAGTCCAGCAAACACCTTCATCACCCATTACCACATCGACCTTAGAGTCACGGGATGCTGGTTTGGGGGCCTCAGTTCTCCAATCTCTGTTCCCTAAGTAGGGGGTGTGCACCTTGCCTCCCTCCTCCCGGAGAACTGCTGGAGTCTGCCAAAGAGTGTGGATGAACAACATATCCACAATCCTAGAAAAACAGGTTACTCACCTATAACAGTAGTTGTAGGAGTGGTATATGTTGTTCATCCACAGGACCCACTTTCGACCTCTCCGACTGCGGATGCACAAACTAGCTTCCAACGAGCTCACGATCTGTAGAGAGTGGAACCAAGGTATATACCACCGGATGGGGGGAGGAGCCAGCTTGAAGATTTCGGCAGATTTAAAGTGGAAGGGACTTGTCAAGAGTGTGGATGAACAACATATACCACTCCTAGAACTACTGTTACAGGTGAGTAACCTGTTTTTATTGAATTTGCACCATTCATATGAAACAGGTCAGAAAACATTGTCTGTTTTTTGTTTAAAAACCTTTGTGTTGCATGTTTTCATGAGCTGCAAAAGTAATTCTGCTTTTCACTCCTCTCCCCAGTTATGTCTGCTCCTTGCTCTCTCCACTCCAAGGACTAGCGAACCTTCTCCATTTCTCCCTGGGCTGGGTAATCCACTTTCTCCTGTTGCTGTCTAACTCTCCGGAATCAGCTCCCTCATCCCTCCACCACTCCACTACCTCAGGCTCTTTCAGGCAGCAGCTGAAACTCCTTTCACCTCAGACCTATTCCTGTTTCCCCTAAGTGGTCCTCCTGCCTTACACTGGCAGCCGTGGGTTCTGGTTTTCTCTGTATTGCAACTTGTTGCCTAGTGCACTTTCTTGCTCATTTTGGTTAACATTTATATGGCAAAACTCTTGTTGTATCTGCATGTGCATTGGCATGATACAGGTATGCATAATTGCACTTGATCTGTTCCAAGATGTACCTGTAACTTATTATACTTTGTATTTGTGACTGCACTTTACTTCTGTACTAAATTGCACTGTAATTTTGTTTGTTGTTCAGTGTCTTGTTGCCTCTCCCCAGGTCATGCCTGGAAATGAGCCTCAGTTCAGTGTGCCTTTCCGATCACCAATTTTTTGCATATTATGTTTTTACCCTCCACGGTGAGAGTGGAGCAACTTCCCTCTCCGTCGCCTCTTCACCCTATTGCGGGTCATGTTGCTCAACAGTGGGGGTTGGTTTTCAAAGTTGCTTTTGTAGTGACTACTTTTTAAACCCTGAGCCCACCCCTGGAGCAGCTGGTGTGCAGAACAAGGTCAGGCAGGAATCTGTGTGGAAATGCGACTTCTGCCAAGCACATAACAGCATCCCCTCCCAATACCATCCTTTAATTGGATCGGTGACCACCCTCCTTGGAGGGAGACATGCCTCTCGGCAGCTCAATCCAGCTCCTCCTCCCTCCCTCCCCTTGCTGACGACCTGGGCTCATTCCCGATCCCGGGTCACTGGTGCAGTGTGAGTGTGGTGTCCAGTGCCTCACCCTCAGCACCACGGTGCCAGCATCTGATCACCAATTTTCAAATAAATAAATTTATCAGTGTTTACAAACTTTATTGTTTACATTAAAGCAAACTTTTCTATAAGAAAAGCTCATTTACTGTAATACATGCTAGTCACACTGCCGTGAACTGGATGCAGCAGTTGTGTTTTGTAGCTGGCCATGGGGGTAGAGCAGGAGTGATGTATTGTGCTTGGTCCTGATGGATCAGTGCAGGGGCGATGTATTGTGGTTGGGGAAAGGGATGAAGTGTTTTACCCGACCAATGGGGGTGGGGTGGTGAATGTTATCTGGCCCTTGGAGGGCAGTGGTAACACCTTCACAGTTTACATTAACTGAAACATTTTCTATGAAAACAGGAACCAGTGTTTTGTAATTTGTTTTGGATAAGCTAAATAAAGCCCTTATAAACTAAATAACATCAGGGATTTAAAATGTTAGCTAACAGTGTTAAACTTTTTAAGCAACTTCATTGAAATCCTTCTTTGCTTTTTGTTTAAAAACCTTTGTATTGCACATTTTCATAAGCTTCAAAATTAATTCTAATTTTATCACTGTTTCCAAACTCATAGTTTACACTGAAGCAAACTTTGACTATAAGAAAAGTATCTATTTTCCAACACAAAACTGTGGCATGTTGAAATGGTTTACTTAATTGCCCTCAAGGACTGTGCAAGTACATCACATAACAGGACCACAGTACCATCTCAGCACTCCTAGAATTCACATCCCTATGTGCGAGGCTCTTGATGAGGGTGATATTGCTGGAGCAATCTTCATCGACCTAACCAAAGCATTTGATACTGTCAGCCACGACCTACTTCTATACCTACTCCCTCCTTCAACCTTGCACCAGGCACATTAACCTGGTTCAAGAACTATCTAACAGGCGAACTCAACAGATTAAAATCAATACCTCCCTATCCACTAAAACCCGGTCCTATCAAGTGTACCCCAAGGATCTATCCTAGGCCCCTATTATTCACTCTCTTCCTGAATTCCATCCCCAAAGCTTGCTAATGGGAAACTTCTGCTCTATGCAGACTGACGCAGTAGTCTTCTGGAAAGACAACTCCCTTGACTCCCTCCAACACAAGCTGCAAACCTTCTTCCACAAACTAGAAGACTGGTTCACAAACCACAGGCTAATACTAAACCACACCAAAACAAAATCCATGATCTTTGGGCACCGGCAAAGCCCCCATGTAAGACCCACCTAAACATCACCAACAATCAGGGCCTCCCTAATTGAACAGGTCACGATTTCAAATACTTAGGCATCACCTTAGACTCATCTCTCACCTACCACACACATCAACCAACTGTTCTCCTCACTAAATACTAGACTAGGGATTCTCTATAGGCATAGACAATGCCTCCCACACGCCGCGCCGTCTGGCAGTGTTCCAGCTCGGTCATATCCTTGATTGACTGGAATAATAATTCACAGAGACGGCTGACCCAACTCGTTGAAGCGCATAGGCCTTGCCCTCAACAAAGCTAGCAGACTGATCACAGGCCACCACCTAACCACACCTGCGACTTCTTCAAATTAGCGAACTGGCTGACCTTTAAGGGCGACTTAAATATCATACCTGTCTCCAGGCTAAGAAAATCCTGCTGAAAGCTGCACCCCTCGGCCTACACTCCTTAATACAAACCAACACCACTAGGAGCACCCAAGGCACCAAACAAACGTGCCTATCCATGTCCCCTACCGAAGGACAGCGCTTAGGCCAAAGATCCTTCAGCTACCGTGGCACCCATCTGGCTCAACGAACTCCCATCTACTATAACCCTGGTGCCAACCCTAGGCCAATTTATAACCAAAACCATGAGACACCTCTTAGCCTCAGAGAACTGCAGCTGCAATTGAGTATCTATCCCCCTCGGCGCAGGGTACTAATTAACCCCTAGTATTCCCTTATCCTCAAATGTAGACTCAGAAAGTGAAAGACTGCCCACACACCATTTGGTGGATGCTTATCCTGCCCAGGGCTGTATACAACAAAGCATTGCAACTCTCTGTAAAGGTCTGTTGTTAACTTGTAAAGCAACACTTTGTAACATTAAGCATTGATGCTTGTGCACATGTTTCCGTAAACCATTGTCTATCATAATCTGTTTGTTTGTCCTGACGTGGAGCCTTTGCAAAGAGTCCTTGACTCAAAGGTTGTAATTCTGAAAATTTAATAAATAAATAAATAAATAAATAAATAAGGCAGAGTCCTGTCTATTCACTGGAGCAGCTGACATCTCCTCAGCTGGTGTGCACTCATCAGTGTCCTCAGGCTACTGAATTTGGTCAGTTTCAGGGACCCAGCTTGGGCTGAAATTCTCAGATTTGCTCTCACACAAATTGTGCAGGGCACAGCAAGTGCCAATAACATAGCTGATACATTGTTTATGCTATGCGCATTATGTTTCAGTCGACATCTCTACCTCCCTTGAGATGACGAAATGTGCATTCCATAACAATACAGGCCTTCCTAAGCCTGTGGTTGGAATCTGGTTTGCATGTGTTGCTGTATTCTGGGTACAGCTACAAATTCACAGTAATAGAGGGTAGACAGGGTCTCCAAATGTTCTGACAGGAACACTGGTGTCATTCAGGTCACGCATAAGTGGTGGAAATAGCCTGCCACTCTGCCCCATGTTATACAAGTTGTTGTTCTTGGTACCTGTGCATCATGTACCTTGCCACGATATCCAGCGTTAATATCTATGAAGCAGTACGGTGATCTACAACAGCCTGCATAATAACAGAGTAGTATGATTTCGATTATAGTACTCTGCAGCATTGCCAGGAGGGCAGATGATGGGAAATGCATTCGATTACTACACCCTACAATCGGAAAACCCCACTTAATCTTATATTGCTTGTATTATGCTTTGAACATCGTGAATCACAATTACTTTAGGGAGAATTACATGCACACTAGCCATGCAGACCTCAATTACAATCTGACCAACAGCTGACCAACCCACTCCAAAAGAGGGCTCAGTGTTCTGTATCTCACATTAGTCACAATACGCTACAGTATCATGGCAACACATTTATCAACTGAATAGCTGTTTGCATCCGAGTGTCCATTCTGTATATATATATATATATATATATGGCCTTAATTCAGTGCATAGCATTTTAAATGTCATTTTGCACATGCAGAAGTTGACAAGCCACTGATCATCACTCCATGTTTCCAAATATATTCTGTCCTATCATGTAGATGCAAGTTCTCTGAACCACACAGTTCTTTCTACTGTCCCATAACATATGCACAAGCTATCATGTTGTGCAGTACACTGAGGCTCTCCAACATCTTTTGCCTCTTTTGGTATATGTTCTAAGACACCTAAGTTCACACTTTTTTTACATTTAAGTTGTTGCTTTGCTTTACTTTGTAAAAATGAGCTAACAGAAGAACGAGCATATAATCTAAACATGGGAGCTGCCATGTTGTGTCCTTTGCACAGCAACTGCCAGTGCTTCATGGGAAAACCCCGCATGCTTTCAAGTAATGTACAGTAGATGTACTAGCCTGGTAAGTGTGTAACATTTTAAAAACTGTTACTAATTTACAAACACCAGTGTGCACAGGGACCTAAGAAGGCACTGTAGTAGCATGCTGCCAGTCTGGCTGAAGACACTGTCCACAGTTACCCCTAGATCCTCTTCTTTCATTGTCTACTGTTGTGACACCCCTCCACGCCCGGTATATGTACAACCAAGTTACCTTTGCTAGGTGCAGTACCTTGCACTTTCCCCATTTAATTAGCAGTGCATGTTACAGTGAAATAATCTGACCAATGCAGTACCTTTTTATGCTGTTTTAAAGGACCCTTGTTTTCTGTCTTGTAAGATGCCCTTTTCCCTATTTTGGGTTTGTGATGGGCATTTTTGGACATTTGAATTAATTTAAATTAAAGGAATTCTGTGTTTGATATGGCTATCCCCAGGTTTTCAGCAAACTTCTCAGGTGTTTTGAACACCCATTGTGTGAATCACTTTCCTTGTGACTAAGGTAAACCAGGACACAACAGACATCTGACATAATCAGTGTCAGTGGCTCAGCAGGCAACACACTGACCTCTGAGGCCAGGAGATTAGAAGGCTGTGGGTTCTATCCCCACACCAGTCACTTGCTTAATATCCCAATACTGACACTGTACTGCAACATGAGGGGGTGCTGCACCCTGAGGTGCCGCTATTCAGATGAGACATTAAACCGACATCTGCCTGTTCAGGTGGGTGTTAAAGATCCCAAGGCACTTCTTAAAAGAGTAGGAGAAATTTTTTATTGAAATCAAAATATACATAAACATACAGATTGGAATTACATCATATTGGATCATAGAAAAACAAAACATAATTCATATACAATATACAAATACGAATACCTTGGGATTGGACCAGCTCTCCCCAAACAAAGTGCGGAAAAGGAATTTTAAAAATGCAAAACAATATTTATTACTGAAAGTATAAATAAAATAAAAGGATTAAACTGAACTAGAAAAAGGACAAACCTTGAATCATGTCATCATTCAGTTCCCTTACTCAACCTCACCTTTCTCCTTATTAACAACACAGGGTTTAATTTGACAAAGTTTCTTTTAGGCCAAAAAGAAATAACAGTTTGAAAGGACCTGGTAAATATGAGGAATAAAAGGCAATGATGTTTTTTTTACTAATTGGGTGGACATCGATCCTAAATGAAAACAAAAACAAAAAATAAAGGGAAGGGAAAGGAAAACAGTCTGACCCCTAAACCCTGACTTCAAAACAAAATAAAGAGGGAAAAAACACAGGAAACTTCAAATAAAATTAAAACCTCTCTATAGTCTTTCCCACGCCTGACCCCCTAAAGAAACTCTCTCTTGCTTCCAACCTAACAAATCCATAAGAAACATAAAAAGTTCCTGTTCTGAAATAATCTGTTGCTGTAAAACTAATCTGCACCTACAGATCCATAGCCAATATAAGAAATGAGCATGTATAATTCTAAAGGTACCAACATCACCCAACGTATCTAATCCTGTACAAATCCCGTAATACAACATAGTTACACTGAGGGAGGTAACAATCACTCCTTTCCATGTCCCAAAACTGCATAGCATATGGGCAGTGGAAACAGATGGTCCATAGTTTCGATTTTGTCATACATCCTGCCCTAGGACAATAATGGCCCTGTACAGTTTTATGTTTTGGTTTCCTTAGCGTTAACACAGCCATGAATTCTAACCATATAGTATCCCATAGTTTCTGGAAACCTTCTTTCTATTATATATTCAGAAATATACTTTTGTTCAATAACTGAAACCCCTGAAAAGGGTATTCTGAAAATATTCCATATAATGTCCATGTAGAGCATTCTCCTAGGAGATCGAAGGACCATCTCATATTCCACCTTCCAAAGCTGGATTTTATCGAAACCCCTACCCAATCTACACCAATTGTGGGTGATGTTTATTTTATGTAGAAAACACCTGTTTTGCATTCTAAAAGAACTCCACTCAGAACGTATAAACCCCACTGCTCCCAAAGTTGCCCTTGTTGTTTCATCAGTGGTATCAAATTTTTATAAAGAAATACCGTAAAAAGAAAATTAACGGATGTATCATATTTACCCGCCCTCAGCTAAAGGTTTAAATAAAACAGCTCTTTTATGGGATTGAGACGACTGCCCCAAAACCCACAAAAGAAAACCTCATCAGTGACACCTCTAAAGATTTAAGTAAAAAACACTGCACTAACAAATAAAAAACTGGAACCAGAAATGTTTTGATGCAATATATTCTTTTAAGTTTAGACATCTTCCAGTTATCCACCATAAGTTTCCCCTATTAATCGCTATCTCCAATTATAAAAGGCTAAATCAGAGTCTCAAAATAATTTCTTAAGATTTTGCATGGTACCATAGCTACAGAAAAACCACCTACTTCCATAGGACATTGCGGAATCCATTCAACCACAGGAAATCATTTTTATCATTTAAATGCGCTCCTGTTATTGTTCCTAAAACCTGAATCAAGTTACTAGCCACTGGATGAATGCTCCATCAAGAACAACCATACATAAATCGTCCACATAAGCCAACACTTTACAATATCTATCCAGAGACCCGAAACATGCTTAATACCCAGGGATCTATATAGGATTCTTAATAAGAGATCTAAAGCAAACACATATAACAAGGGGCTCAACGGGCATCCTTGACAAACTCCTTTGTGTATCTGATGCCGGGCGCCTAGCCACCATTCTCATAAGGTATGACGCATGCTAAAGAATAACAAAGTCTTATCCACTGAATAAAATATATGGGATCCCGTAGGTTCCAAATATAACCATAAATAAAGTGTGACACTCTGTCAAGCGCCTTTGCCTGGTCTAAACTTACCAGGTATCCAGGCGTTTCCAAAAACTTGTTCCCACCATTGTATTGTGCCATCAGTTCTCACAACAAAACAAAACCCTGTAATATTTCGGCCTGGGACAGAGCAAAACTGTACTGAAGCAATTAAATCCAGCATTATAGCACTAAGCCTATTCCCTAACATTTTAGAAAAATCTTAAAATTTGTGTTTAATAAAGTAAGTGGTCTCCAATTCCCAATCTCATTTCAGTTTCCTGATTTGTAAAGAAAAATCATTAATCCCTCATACATGGAGGTGGACAATATCAAGTCAGTAAGAAAAAAAATTGTATAAATTCAATAATTCCTGTGGCATTATGTCCTACAGTAATTTATACATTTCACTGGAAAGCCCATCCGATCCAGGTGAAACATTTTATGAAGAAATTTTATAACCACCTGTAAGTCTAAGCATGTAAAAGTTTTAGTAAAGTTTCACTCCAAAACTTAGAAAGCTGAGGAAGTTCCAGCTGTAATAATTGACTTGTAAAACCTGATTCTGTTACAGGTGTACTGAATTGTTCTGTAATGTAGGTATCTATGACCTGCATGATGCCCTTATTGTCACAGACTTCCGACCCAGATAGAGTCAACAAACTATTAAATTTCAATCGATCTCGCTGTTTCTGACAAGCTATAAATGGGTTAATCTGCTCAGCTTTCCTTTTATACCAAACATCTGTTCTCTCTGTAAAGACAACAGTCTGTCATATTGAAACTGACATGGCAGTTTTACTTTCTAATTTCTGCACCATAATCAGCAGCTCCCATAGACTGTTGTGTCAATAAAACCCCAAAATCCTTCCGTTATACCTATTTAATGCCATTAGTAAACCCTGAGCTTGAAAAATCCTTTTAAACATGATTTAAACTCATCCCACCAAAGGCCCAAATCCTCAAACAAAACCAAAGTAGATAACTTATCTTCTATACCTACCCACAAGTCTTCAAGTATTATATTCTGTGTTAACAAAGAGGTATTCAAGCATCAATACTCCCTTCCTGAAATTCTGGTAGTAGTAGAGACTTTGAGACCTATCAAGGAATGGTCTGAAGTCTCTATCGGAGTATTCATAGTATTAATAGCTGTCAGTGAGTGGTGGATAAATAAAAATCGATACAGGAAGACAATTTGCCTTTAAAAAGTAGGTTTAGCTCATCCCTTCCCTGTAATATGGGCATCCTTTAATCCCGCTGTATGTATAATGCTTTAAGAAAAGCTGTATCACAATATTGTTTCCCCACCCCTCTTGTGGTTGGAAATTGATATTAAAATCTCCCCAAAAAATATCTGGTGAGTTACAAATAAAAAGGCTGAACTTTCATTAATAATTCTATTTGCAGGCTTTAGTCTGAGGCCCATATAAGGTAATTAAGCGACAAGAAATACCACCAATCACTACATCTATTAAAAAGCTCGACCTGGATCGATATCCACCATTCTAGAAACCAGTACACTGTGGGTCCAAAGCAGAACCCACCCCACAACATTTGTCTTCCCTATTGACCAGAAGGAAAATCCCCAGACCCAATCTCGAGAGTTCTGGGTCACTTCCCCAAAATATGTAATCGCGTGTCCTGTAAGAAGACCACATCATAATTTAGTTATTGTAATGTCCCAAAAGTAGAAACACATTTCCTCACTGACTCAATACTGTTTACATTTAGACTTGTAAGTCTCAAAGTAAACCGTTCGGAGGAGGGGTTATTTGTTTTTCGCTTGATCTAGTAACTCGTTTGCTGCCCCAGAAACTGAGTTGTATTTACTGGTAATTCTGACAATTTTGGGGGAAGGAGGTGCAATGAGATTAGGTAGACCTTCTTCCTCCAAGGAGTTTCTTCATCAACTTGGTCTGCCCAGGTAGAAAGGGGCAAAGCGAATGGACAAGGGTAGAGGAGAAGAGGAACCTCTAATGGAACCATTTCTCTCTGGGCCAGGGTGGGGTTTTTAGAAATCTTCAGGGAGGTTCATAATTTCCTGATCACAAATTATTTCAGTAGAAACATTACTGCCTTTGGGAAAACCATTCAGATACACGGCTAGTTTGGTGGGGAGAACCCTGTGGGATTACAAAGGAGTTTCTTTTGTGGAAGATTGTTCCTGGGAACAGCCATCAATGTTAAATTGAGTCCAGACACAGGAGGAATTGAAACAACATCTAAAAGGGACCCCGTGTCCCATTGGGCTGTTCCATACGGAACTTCCATGTCCCCTACCCCGTCTTCCACCACGAGGAAAAAGTCCTTCTCAGGGTAAGGGGCTGACAAAAGGATCTCCTAGCTTTAGAGAGAAAAAATCATGGTCAGATAGCTCATCCGGGCTCTAGGTGGCCCAGGGACATTCAGCATAGGAAAGTTCTTCCTCTCCACATAGATTGCATTTTGGAGGAGCCATACAGTTTACCACAGCATGACCTAAAACTCCACATCGAAAAAATTTAAGTTGGTCACAATCTGCATTCAAATGTGAGAGAGAACCACACTTATAGCAGCTTTCGGCTGCCCTGCATAAAAAAATCCTCCTGTCCCATCCCAAAAAAGGAGCTGGGCAGATGATGGATCTCAGACTCCATTTGTTGTAGTTGGACCCAAACTGTCCACCCCAGTCCAAAACCCATTGTCATCCATAATTGGTCGTGGGGTACCAAAAACAGAACATCGTTTTTCTAACCAAAATATAATGCTGTCCAGATTAACCCCTCATTCCAAAACAAGATAGTCACAGGTTTTACAGTCGGCTTCATAATAGGAATGGTGATAAAATCTTTCAGACTTCTGAATGTTTCACATCATAATATAACGCCAAAATTTGTCAAGAGTGACAACTGTGCAAAACCCACATCGTAAGTGTGGTCTCCCGGGATGTATAAAGCATACACCTCCACTGGGGTGAAAACCATAGAATCAAGCAATAGATGTTTCCCACCCAGAGTCTATCTGGGACAATAGGTGCAAGGCCTGTGTACCATAACGGACCAAAACTGGCATTTAGCCACTTCAGCTGGCTCTATGGAATAAACCCACATAAGTCTTAGGTCACTGATTCCCTGTTAAAGGGTGCTCTGGACAGCTGTTTTTGAATCTTACCTTCTCCCTAAGTTTGAGTCCAAACCAACAACCTCAGAGTATGACCTGACCTGTGGAATTGGAAAACCTTCATCTGCAGAAGGCCCCACTGATTTCTGACCATTTCCTGAGATCCGAGGTTCATCCATCTGCTTAGAGGCATCTGTCATAGCAGTCAAATTCAAGCCTCACTTCTAGATGGCACAGTCGCAGTATCCAAAAGGGACTTCAAAATTTCTGTGTACCCATCTCAGGTAACATTGAATCAGAACAGTCACATTCAAGCGTTAAGAGTTGGGCGATATTCTGGGGAGCCAGGGAGAGGAATGGAAGGTTCTGGCACCATATTTTATCTCGTTTATCCACCTGCTTTAGATAGCGCATCTCCAGGAGCCCAGGGCTCAGAGAAATCTGTAGGGTTATTGTCTAATCATACAGACCTCCCCCATCCTGAGGAGACAGCCATATGTCCCATTAAATCATTTGAAATGTCAGTATCAGAGTCTATAGAAATCTTTTATTACCTGTTGAAACTGGGCTGACCATAGATCGTTTTTTTCTCATCTTCCAACTTTTGCCTGCAGGACTGGAAGTCCTGCTCTGCTACTGATATTAAATCCAATAGATAGAAACATAGAAACATAGAAACATAGAATTTGATGGCAGATAAGGACCGCTTGGCCCACCCAGTCTGCCCATTTCCCTACCTACTGGATAAGCTGCAGATCCTAGTTAACCAGTAGCCTACTTCTTTCTACCCCAACCCCCAGAATTGCCTTATGACTATCCCATGCATGCTTGAATTCCACCACTGATTTTGACTCCACAACCTCCTCGGAAGGCCATTCCATGCATCCACAACCCTCTCTGGAAAAATACTTCCTTAAATTACCTCTGAGCCGCCCCATCTTCAAATTGTGCCCTTTTGTTCTTGCACACCTCTTTTTGAAAGATGCTACCCTCTTGGACTTTGTTGATTCCCTTGAGGTACTTGAAAGTTTCTATCATGTCCCCCTCTCCCTCCTTTCCTCGAGGCTATACATATTAAGCTCCTTAAGTCTCTCTTCATATGTCCTCGGTGCAGACCCTGCACCATTTAGTTGCCCTCCTCTGGACAGCTTCCATCCTGTCTATGTCTTGCAGGAGATTGGGTCTCCAGAACTCCAGATGTTTCTTTTTCCTTTCCAATTCTGTGTGTAAATTCTCCTCTGTTTCCAAAGATCCGACATCGAAATTGTCCTGGTCAGTCACTTCCTCTATATCCAAAGCTATATCTTGAACTATCTCATTCTCGGTAGAACCTCAGAATGCAGCAAAAGCTCTGGACCTGCAGTAGTACCACAACCTCCTCCTCAAGTGTCCTGAACCAGAATGGGGACCTCCATTCTTTCTGCTGCGCTACAGCACCACCTGCAGAAAGAGTAGGGGATTTTTTATTTGAAAGTTGGACTTCATAACAAAACAGTGCAAAATAAATCAAACAAAAACAATTGCAAACAAGAAAGCATAAATCATGACAAAGCCTGTATAGGGAAAGAAAAAAATAAACAAAGGCAAACAGCAGAGTTAATACAAGGTATCACAATGAGCCCAGAAATGTGCCACTTTTTCTTTACTATAATGAAGTAGATCCTTCTGTACTATTTCCTGTAAAGACCTCTTAATGTTCGCTAACAATTCAATATCGAGACCCACTTTTGTTGAAGAACCCCCAAACATCTAACTTGCCATAAATGATAACGAATCACAGCCAGAGTACATGCATATTCTCAGGATTATATTTCTGGCATACGGTCTGATTCCCACCATACATAATTTCTGGATACGTTAACAATGAGAATTCAGGTTCCCCAGGTTACACTCAAGAAGGCCCAGAAGTTCACCACATATACACATTCTTGAAACAAATGAATTTGTGACTCTAAAATCTGAGTACAGGAATCACGTGGGCAATATCTATCTTCTAACTATTTATGTTTATGATTACCCTTACACTGAGTCTACAAAATTCCCTAACCACAAACTATCCGACATTTTGGGAGGTATTCGAGGATTACGTAAATGCTTCAACACTTGAATCTGTTGTACAGATGAACACATAGGAAATTCTACAATGGTCTGACTATTGTTAGCCAAAATAGTATGATAAATAGCCTTCTGTCCAGAATCATAAGATCCTGAGAGATGAAGCCCCATTTCACAGCCAATTTAAAACTTTCAACACCATAATCTGGTAAAGGGTTCTCTTCCAAAACAACCTGGTACTACCTTGGTCCCAAAACTGCCTATTTGGAGTAATACAATCCAGAACCAAGGGACGCCACAGTTTAGAGTCAGTTTCAAGGCAAAATCAAAATTATAACTGAAGAAAACACTAAAATAAAAGGCTACTGGATTGACCATTCTATACTACCTTCTACAACGGGCCTATAAGTAATGTCCCTCTTAATCGAGTTTAACCGTGACCCCAAAAAGCCTGAAAAAATATTAAACAACTTAGTAATAACCTCTGAGGAGGTGGGAAAACATAACTACGATACAAAAAATAGGCAAAAGCAAGGTTTTGATCAAAAGCACCCTTTTCTTTTTACTAATTAATTTAGTATGCCAACCCTGAACCAGACGCTCTGCTTTCCCAACATTAAGCATCCAATTAGAATATGCCATATCTGACCCCCAAACCTCACCCCAAGAATTGTCAGAGCCTCACCTGTTATCCTGATTCCCCTAAGAAACCTGATGGTAGAATAGGGTTGTTTCCCAAAGGGATACCGATACTTTATCCCAATTAATCCTGGAACTGGAAATATCTGCATATTGCCTCAAATAATACAAAAGTACCTCCTCCTTAGTATGAACCCTAATGTAAGAATCATATCATCTACGAATGACATAGCCTTGACTAAAAACAGTAAAAACCAGTATACTCTGTATGTCAGGAGTTTTGTGTAGAAGCTGAAGTAGAATATCAATACAGAAAACATACAAAAGAGGGCCAAGAAGACAACCCTGCGCACCCTCGTCTAATCATAACCTTCTGGCCATACCACCCATTTACATTAGGGCATAATGAAATATTGGCATAGAGAGCTTTAACCCAGGAAACAAAACCACTGTAAAACCAAATGCAGTTAAAACAGCAAACAAAACTGATGTGAAACCTTATCAAAAGCCTTCTCTTGATCCATACCCACCACCTACCCTGAGACCTGTGGGGAATTGGTCTGCAGAAACAACTCCTAAGCACTATTAGGTTGTCTTTTATCTGTCGTCCCAGAACTGCACGCGTCTGTTCAGAATTAATTAAATAATCTGAGATATTATTCGATCTGTCCAACAAAATTTTGGCTACAATTTTCCAATCGTGTTAAGGAGACTCAGTGGTCTCCAATTTTCTACATCATTCTGAGCCCTCTTTTATGAATCAATACAAAAACTGCTTCCTGCATGGAAGCAGCAAAACTAGAAGATTGTAACATGGTTATAAAGAATAACCAAAGCCGGAGTCAAGTCCTCAAGAAAATGTTTATAAAATCCACCCCAACCATCCAAAACAGGGCAGCATCAGAATTCAGCTGCTTGATAACACATAACTTCATCTTTAGTGATGGCATTCGTCAACATCTGCAGGTCTTCTGTGCGAACCTGAGGTACTGTAGCTGCAAGGTGTGCAAAATGTGTGTCAGCTCCCCACTAACTGCTTGACTTTTAAACATGGTCCTGAACCTATCCTCAACAATGGACAGAATTCCTGTAGGGAAGAGACACACTGTCCAGAAGAGGAAAGCAATTCGAAATAAACCTATGCTTAACCCGATCCTGACAACTCTTATAGGGATCTATTGAAGGTTTCTAACCTGTATACCAAATCTGACCTCCTGTTCTAAAGACTTTGCATGAGTATACTGAAGAGACATCATCCTACTCTTAATATTTTGAATCTGGGAGCCATAGTCCTGGCTAGAAGTTTCTGATAAGGAAATCAAGTGCTGCAAATGATGACATAACTCAAATACTGCAAATAATCTGACCGACACTGAGAAGTAGCTAATGACTGAAACAGGACTTTCCATGCTTTTTAGTATTCTCCCACCAGTCCAAAATATCATTATAACAGTCACTAACTGATAATCTAGCCGTCCAATGACTGTGCCAAGCTTTTTGTATTTTAGGATTCTGCAAGAAAGCATTATTCAGCCTCTACCCACTTTTTCTACATCTAGCAGTGTCCTTCCAGAAATCTTGAAATGTAACATAACATGGTCAGAAAATTCCACCACCCTAGTAGAAGAGTCCAAAACCAGTAAAACCTTGGACACAAAAATAAAATCAATCCTGGTCTTCAGGCTATCCTTGAAAAAGTGTATCCTCCTATAGGATGCAGACTGCGATAAGTGTCCTGCAAACCAGCAGTATGCAGATTTGATTAAGGGTGCTGGTATCACAAAAAGCTTAGAAGTTTGCAGCCCTATCAGATTGGTGCAAGCCACAATTAAAATCTCCCAACCAAATCACTATTCTAGTGGTATGTAAGTATTGGTGTATATCATTAAACAAGGCAACTCTAGTAGCCTTAGTCTGTGGAGCGTAAATTGTAACCAAATGAAATCGGTCACTGTTATAAGTAAGATCCAGCAGCAAGGTCCTCCCAGGATGTACATCTACTAACCTAGTAACCTTGCTAGCAGAATTAGTAAAAGAATCCCAATCCCATCACAGGTATCGGTTCCAATAGACCAAAATGAAGTTCCCAGTGGCCAGGCTCGAGATGCAGCTTGCAATTCTGCATGAGATTTAAGTCTGGTGTCCATTAAGCAAATAATATCACAAGCTACAGCTTGGAGTGAAAACAATGTGCTAGTTAACTTTCCCCTTTAATACTATTAACATTAATAGTAACAACAGAGAGGGCATCCATGAGGAAAAGGAAAAAGCAGAAAGGTAACATCAAATAACTAAAGCTCATGTTTCCTAGCTTTCCTGCACTGCCTGGTTCTTTTAGCAATGGAATCAGTACCCCCTTTGTCCTCAGTAACAGTGGTGGATAACAAGAAGAGGTATCAGTACCTCATCTGACTCCTTATCTGTTGGTTCACAGCCCAACAAGGCAAACTTGTTGCCCTGTGCCCAATCAACAGAAATGGGAAATTGTTTAACCAGAAGGCACACTAAGCCGGAGCTTGTTTCCAAGTACGACCAGGGAGCACAAGGAAGTTAAGTGGTTTGCTCAGGGTCACACAGTATGCAAGTGGAAGCTGGGATTCAAACCCAGATCTAGTCTGCTGGATGTCACCAGATTTGCAGCTCAGAGCCTTAGACCACGCGCTATACTGCCTCCCAACAGAAAGCCCCTCCTTGTTCTGTCCCTCCATGGCAGTCTGAATCTTCACTTTCCTCCCTAACCATGTCCTTTTTAAGATACAGTTTTAAAACCTGAATCATCCTGTGGGGAGGAGGCATGCCAGAACTACAGCAGGGTCAGCAATAGTGGAAACTACAGGAGCACTAACTGGAACTGCTGGCTCAACCTGTATCTCCATATCATCAACCATAGAAAGGGGTGGAGGCAGAACAACCCCATCTTCCTGGGGTTCACCATCAGGCAACCCAGAGACCTCCTAGCAATAGTAGCCATACCAGCCTTGAGACTCAATTCAGCAAGTTTTTAGCCTGCTGGTGCTGTGCCCTATCAATGATACCATCATGGGAAGGGCAATCATCCCTATTATTATTTGGAGACTGGCAATGGCACCACAATCCCACAGGGGTTATAGATACAGACCCCTTCTCAGGGGGAGGAAATGGACAAGGAAATGATAGAAAGAATACTTAGAATGGCAGAAAAGGGGAGATATTGCTGATGGGTGATCTGAATATGCCAGATGTTAACTGGAGTGCAGTTGCAGCAGCCACTTGAAGGAGGGTTATTCTAGATGCCCTACAGGGGCATGCCTTAGACAACTAGTATTGGAGCCCACTCAAGAGGGAGCAATCTTAGACCTGGTTCTCTCAAATGGAGATGAAGAGGATCACAGATGTAGAAGTGGGTAGCCATCTGGGAACTAGCGACCATCGAATAGTATGGTTCACAATAAACACAGCAATAGAGTCAAGCCATACAAAGGCAAAAAGTACTGAACTTTAGGAGGGCTGACTTTGCCAAAAATGGGTGAGTGCCTAAGGAATGCACTAGCAAATGGGCAGGAAGGAGGGGTGGAAGAACAATGGGGAATAATAAAAATGCCATCACAGAGGTAACGAGCCTTTGTGCGAAGCAAATAAACAAAATGAGCGATGTAAGAAACCACTATGGTTCTCAAAGGAGGTGGCAGTGAAGGTTCAAGAGAAAAAAAGCATTCAGGCAGTACAAGGAATCACAGAAGGAGCAGGACAGAGAACTGTATGAGTTAAAGCAAAGGAAGCTGGGAAGGCAGTCAGAACAGCAAAGGCTCAAACTGAGGAAAGATAGCCAACTCAGTTAAGAAGGGGATAAAACCTTTATAGAAGTACATCAGAGCCGAAGGAAGACCAAGGGAGGGTTAGTGAGGCTTAATAAAGGGAGGGAGGGTGGGCAGAGGGTTACTGTGAAAAGGCAGAGATACTAAACAAATATTTTGCTCAGTATTTACAAAGGAAGAGGGGAGGTACCTAAAACAAACAGTAGAAACACTCTGGATACAGAAGTTGATACCAACCCATTTACAGAAGACATGGTTCTGAAGAACTCTTAAAACTGAAGGTGGACAAAGCAATGGGGCCTGATGGGATTCATCCCAGAATTCTAAAAGAACTAAGGGTAGAACTAGTGACACCACTGACTACCCTCTTTAACAAATCATGGGAGGATGGGGCGGTGCCGAGGACTGGAGGAGGGCAGATGTGATTTCCTTCACAAAAGTAGGAGCAAGGCAGAAGCAGGAAACTACAGACCTGTTAGTTTAACCTCAGTGGTAGGGAAAATGATGAAACACTTCAGAAGAATTGTTGAGTATCTAGAGGCCAGAGGGGCACAGGACCCAAGGCAGCATGGATTCACAGCGGAAGGTCATGCCAGACAAATCTGATAGATTTCTTTGACTGGGTGACCAAAGTAGTAGATCAGGGAGGGGCTGTGGACATGGCCTGCCTAGACTTTAACAAGGCATTTGACACAGTCCCACACAAAAGATTAATACACAAGTTAGCCAGCCTGGGGTGGGTCCCAAGATGACAGGCTGGGTAAGAATGGCTGGAGAATAGGACACAGAGGTAATAGTAAGTGAGTCCACTCTGAAGAAAGGGAGCTACTAGTGGGGTACCGCAGGGTTCAGATTAGGACCAGTCCTCTTCAATGTCTTTATAGCGACATTGCAGAGGGACTGGAAGGAAAAATATGTCTCTTTGAAGATGACACAAAGATCTGCAACAGAGTTGATGCACAAGGTGGGGTGGAAAGGATGAGAAGGGACTTGGCAAAGTTAGAGGAATGGTCAAATGTATGGCAGCAGATTCAATGCTGAGAAGTGCAAGGTAATGCACCTGGGAAACAAAACCCAGGGAAGAGTACACAATGAGGGTGAGATACTAACAACAACAAAAATGGAAAGGGACCTGGGGGTAGTCATATCAGATGACCTAAAGGTGGGCAAGCAATGTGAGAGGGCAGCAAGGAGGGCTGGGGGATACTGGGATGCATAGGGAGGCATCACCAGTAGAAAACAGGAAGTTATTATCCTTCTGTACAGACAGTTGGTGAGACCCCATCTGGAGTACTGCGTGCAGTTCTGGAGACCCAATCTCCAAAGACATAGACAGGATGGAAGCTGTCCAGAGGATGAAACTAAAATGGTTCAGGGTCTGCACCAGGAGACATATAAAGAGAGACTTAAGGAGCTTAATATGTATAGCCTCGAGGAAAGGAGGGAGGGGACATGATAGAAACTTTGAAGTACCTCAAGGAATCAACAAAGTCCAAGAGGTAGCATCTTTCAAAAAAGAGGTGTGCAAGAACAAGGGGCACAATTTGAAGATAAGAGGCGCTCAGAGGTAATTTAAGGAAGTATTTTTCACAGAGAGTTGTGGATACATGGAACAACCTTCCAGAGGAGGTTGTGGAGTCAAAAACAGTGGTGGAATTCAAGCATGCATGGTACAGTCTTCAGGCAATTCTAGAGGTGGGGTAGGAAGAAGTAGGCTGCTGGTTAACTAGGATCTGCAGCTTATCCATTAGGTAGGAAATGGGCAGACTGGGTGGGCCAAGCGGTCCTATCTGCCATCAAAATCTATGTTTCTATGTTTCTATGGAAGCCAGGGACATTTACCACAGGCATGTCCAGTATTTTACAGAGATAGCACCGAAAAAGATTAAGACACTTCGCAGACACATGCCCAAACTCAAGACAATGACTACATTTAACAGTATCACGGGCTGAACTAAGGTGGGCCCAAGATCAACATTTAAAACAGGGCCTGGGCTGACCTACATAAAATATAGCACCCCTACCGTACCTAAATAAAAGGTACTAGGTAAATGCACAGTGCCAGAATTAGTGACAAACAATTTAACCTGTATTCTCCAACCACCGTCCCAAATCTGTTCACTATCTAAAGAGGGAGGGACACCCAAAACCTCCCATAGCTTATGAAGCCAAAATAAAATATCCTCCACGTTAACTCCTTCATTCTTAAACATAATAGTAAAACTCAAATTGTGAGCTTCATAAGAGGAATTACCTCAAAGGGTGACCAAAGGGGAGTATTTTTACATGCATTATACTGTGCCCCTAAACCTATCCGACTAGAAATGTTTTAAAACTAACATCGAAGTTAGAATTACCAATATTGATAAGGCAAAAATCTCAGAAGAGAAGAACTTCATGGAGCCCTTCAACAAGGTCTGAGCAATATAAACCTGATCAGGAGCCTCCTGTAACCCTCTTATACAAAATACGCACAGCATTATAACGGAGAGCAGGTTCCTTCTTATTCTGGAAGAGATCTGAAAGCTTAAATGGGGTTTCCTGGCCATCTTCAGACAGCTGATGAACAACCTCAGGAGGCGGGCCTATGCTAATGTTTTCTCCACCACCCCAGTACCCAAGACCTCAGTAATATGTGAAATACCCCTGAAGCAGAAATCTGAGTCCCCAAAGCTACACTATCAGCACCAAGGGCCACATCAATAACTCCAGAGAGAGCCACAGTATTAACAGCAATAGTAGCAGAGTCATTTACAACTGAAATAGTAGAATTAACAGACAGTCCTCACCCCGGGTAAAATGGTGGAGCTCAAAGGTGCAACTGGTGGCCACTTTCTGGTCGCTTTCTCCAGCATGTGAAGATAAGTGATCCTGGGAATCCGGAGACCAAATCCTCCATCAGACAACTCCCAAACAGCCTCACATAGTGCTCGTTGTGGAGACCAAGACAGGCCTCCTGGCATTTCAGACAGATGCCGAGCAGAGGCCTCAGAAGTGCTAGCAGAGCAATACGACCGAAGTGGAAGGAACAGCCGATATCTTGCTCCATCCCAGATGGACTTGATCTGCAGGAAAAACAAATCTCTGCTGGAGAGGCATGGCAGACAGACTCCGAAGAGCCAACAACATCAGAGGTCACATGTACAGATTGCGCACGGAAGGATCCCGGATCAGAGAGTCTACAGGCTGTGGGCACATGGAAGAAACACCGTTCAAACTGCCGAACTGAGCAACAGCCACTGAATCCAAAGTAGTAGAGGTGAGATGTGAGCGAAATCATCACTGCGTCAGCATTATCAGTAACAAGGGCACTCATCGCAGAATGCGTTAGTACTCAAAGGAGCTGACTCAGACTTGATAGGAGATCAGCAAGTTCTCATTCAAGCTTCCGTATTTCCAAAAGCAACTTAGATTTTTCCTTGACAAAGCTGTGGTAGACTTACCCACAGACCCTTTGTTGTAGATTTAACTTGTTGAGCAACTGTCACTGTACAGGAACTGTGTAGCATAGTCAGGGCAGGGTTCAACAACTCCGCACTAGGAACAGCTGATTCATACTCCACTGTAACAATGTCTGATTCAGTAGCCTCTTGTGAGAAAGGAACAGGAGAGGAGGCTTGCTCCCCTGCCATCTATATCCATTCCATCCGGAGGTTCAGCAACACTGGCCATCCTGTCTCAGATGACCAAGGGTTCCCCCTACTGGAAAGAGTAGGGGAATTTCCCAGGTGTCCTGGCCAAATTTCCCCTATTCACTAAAAATACCACCAACAGCTTAATCTGGTTCAAGGTCAGTTGACATTCATCTGTACCCTCCCCTGGGTTGTGCCTGAAAATAGGCAGAATTTGTCTAGTGCACTTAACCGGTCAACAAAAACTAAATAAATAAAGACACTGCTCACTAACCTAATGGGACAATAAGTGCTCAAAGCAGCACAGAATAATGAAGAAACCCTAGAAAAAACATATTAAAAAGTGCTCTTTCATTATCTCAGATGTAAAGAAATTCTAAAGTAGACTGAAAAAGGAAAAGAGCATCTTACAAAACAGGGAATAAGGCCACGGTAAAATAGAATTCAAAAGCATAGGTAAAACTGTTCAGCATACTGTAACATGCATTGCTGCTTTAAATCTAAGCCCCATTCATCAGCCCACTTCTCTAATGTGTGCACATCCCACTGTAGTACATCCCCTCCTGATGTGTTCGCTGTTCTTTCATGTCATCAGCAAACTTCAGCTGCTTACTGCTGACCTCCTCCTCCAGGTCATTAATAAATATGTTAATGAGAAATGGACCTAGCACCAACTCCTGAGGCTTTCCACTCAGCACATCCCTCCACTCAGAATGATGACCACCCACCTCCACTATCTCCTTTCTACCTGTCAGTCAATTTGCTATCTGCCTTTGATATGTCAATCTACCTATATGCTCCATCCACTACCTGATCCCTATCCCTCTCAAGTGACCTCCTCAAAGAAGGTAAGCAGGTTAGTTGGGAGAAGTTACCTTCATAAACTGTGCTAGTGAAGAACCCATTTTCATTGTCATTCATTTTCTGAACCACCACATCTTTTATAAGTGATTCAAACACTTTGCCAAGCACCGAGGTAAGACTCAAAGTATCAAATCTGTAGTTACCTGGGTCTGACTGTGTCCCTTCTTGAACAGGTGATGACACAGACTGTTTTTCAGACCTCTGCCTCTGTCCCTATCTGCAGAAGTGCTGACAAGCATCAGTGAGGGTTCAGTAAGAACCCTTATTAAGTCTACTATTACCCTTGGGCAAATACCACCCATCCAGACCAAGGAATTTTACTGGATTGTTACCCTCCATATACCTCCTAATTCTGGCATGATCAGCAATGCCTCATGTTCAGCCTGCATCTTCTCATAACACCCACCCAACTAACCATGCCCCCAACTTTCTGGTTGAAGACTGACATATAGTTACTGGTGACCCTATTTATCAACTTGATTACAGGTACTGTCAAACACCATAATAACCTGAAATCCAGTTATTACAGCATTTTCCAAAACTCTTTTCCATAGCTGTGTCAATTAAATAAAGACATTGATTGATTGATTGATTGATTGATTGATTGATTGATTGAATCCCACTATGGGCAATACTTCATTGGCTCACACTCTGTATGTGGGCGGGCTTAATACTTCAAGAAAATGGCCGCTCCGTTTCCTCGCTACCGAGGAGCTACACTGGACGTTTGCACTTCAGTCACAGGCAACTTGCACAAGTTACATTTACACAATATATCTAGTTGACCCTGCCTTTATAATGTAAAAACATTTCTGGCTGATCCTGCTGCTCTTAGGCTTCAGTCGGAGCTTCGGTCCGACCCATTGTGATCTTTTCACGGTTCTCAACAGTACAATTTTAAAACAAAACACAGTTCAAAGTAGCATTTTTTCAAGAAAAAAAGAAAGAAAAACAAAAATATCCTTACTGGACGGGAGTGAGTGACAACGTGTGTGTGTGTGTGTCTGACAGGACTGCTTAACTTACATTGCCATTCTCTCCTGCACTAGTAAATATAAAGATAAAGGATAGGCAAGTGTGTATTTTTGAAAAAATCCATAACACACACTTCATGTATCCGTTATTCTCTATATAATTACTGGTGACCCCTTTTATGCATGTGTGCAGTGCCACTTTCAAACACTGTAACAACCGGGCTGCCCAGTTATGGCTTTCAGAGTCAAACTCTCATACAGCTGTGTGCTCACCCACCACAAGCACTGTCTCGAGAAGCCTTTTGAACACTTACAGTTGTCATTTGTCGGCAAACAGCAAACCGTCAAGTCTGGCACCATTCTTTGGTTCGTTTCAAGTGGCACCAGTAGTTTTGCAAAACGTTGCTAAGAATGGAATTTTCAGACACTCCTAACTATTTTCAGATCGCAGACAATCTCTGAAACGGCTACCTGACCCTGAAATGGCACCAAGAAGAAGAATTACCACGAATACCCAGAAATGGACTTTCAAAAGACAGTAGTTTGTTAACATAAGTAGTTTAGCTTCAAAGTTTTAACCTGTTAAAATAAATGCATTTGATGCTACAGTTACAGATTGAGGTGTCACCAGCAATTATAAATAAATAAAGGTTATGCAAACAGATGTGTTATTGGAATCTTTACACACCTTCAGGGTGTGATGACCTCATAAACCTCACGAGGTTTATGGGTCATCACACCCTCAGGTGTGAAAAAATTCCATGACACACAGTTGCATAACCATTATTCTCTATATAATACTTTCAGTGCCTGAAGTATGAACAAAGGACAAAATGTCAAGATATGGAAACAGAAATGGTCAGCCTCCTTCATGGTTCTTAATAATCAGCAACCCTACTGTATTCCTTACTCTCCTTTTGATCCCTGTGTATTAAAGAAAAAAGATGTATTGTTCTGCTTAATCCCTGCATGATCATGTGTGTATACATACACACAGAACATAGGAACTGTGAAAATAAATCACACAAATAGTCTATCAGTTCATCTCCTGCCCTCATGGCAGGCACACCCTGCTATTTCAACATTGCACTGAGGACTATGCTGATGGGATATGCAAACAATTCCTGTAAGATAACCTTACAGACTTTATTTTCTGTCTTGTTTGATGAGACAGCTACTCCCTCAGGCATGACCATGTGTATTCAGTTCATGTGCATGAAGTGCTTTATTGACAAGAATTTGAATAAACCATTGATTTCACACAAAATAACATACTTTTCAGCATTAAAATGCATAGCCCTGTACTTCAAAATGTGGCACAAATGGCCAAAATCGTAGCACTTTATAATTTTAAAGAATAATTCTAAGACTACTGGGATCCATGTGTAGTGCCAAGGAATGTTACTAATAAGTTTGCTTAATTTTTAATAGTTTGTGTTTCCAGAAATTGTCCTAACATTTTCAAAACATCAGTAAAACTTCACATAGTGAGGATAAAATTGAATGTTAAATACATAGCATTATGCAAAATGCATAGCAGCTGAGTGTGTACACTATAAATCAATATAGCTTGGTGCCTCAGTCTCCTCCTGCAACACATATTTCTCTGTACTCAAAGATGCCATCCAGAAATGAAAGTGGAAGGTGTAATAACATAAGGCAAGGATCAGGCAGACAGACAAATCATTGCTGTGCTTAGTCTGAAATCTACTGTTTCAGCTTTCTCTGAAATGTCTGCATGGAACCCCTACTATAGAATTGCTTCCAGTTTTATTCATTATACAATAGCTCATACCCTCGTTATTCCCCTCTTTTCTAGTTCATGGGAATTGCTTGACTAACAGTTGCATTTCACAACTTATATGGCATATGGGGTCAGCAAAAGGCTCAAAACATCCACCAAAATGAATGTAGCTCACAGATATCGGCACAAATGGGTTCTATAATCTACTTATAAACTAAAACAATGTTTCTGAGGAAGAAATCTCTTTTTTATGAAAAGGAGGTCTTCCACCTTCTAGAACTTCATTTTCAACTGTTCTCTTGCCAAGTGGATCTGATTGGCAGATTTCTATGACACTCTTTGACATGTGCAATCAACTGTTTGTTAACCTGCCCATACAGTGACTGTGAAGTGAACAATTGCATCTTCGATTTCCCAAAGAGCCTTATTACATTTTTCTGCAGTTCCCCATACATTTAAGAGTCAACCAGAGAGAAAACCAAATGGTAATCTATTCTCTAACATATTTGAAGATTAAGTACTTGCAGGCCTTCATCCACGTCTAGCTTGTTTATTTCAAGATCATTCAATGCATTCTGCAGCAGTAGCATCTACTCTTCCTTTCAGACACCTCAGACAATGTCTGCTGACTGTCTTATGGCACTGTGCATGGCTAGAGCTTATACTGGTCTCATCTCTAATTAAAAGCAGCTGACACCTCTGGAAAAACTTTGAAAGCATAATTTTATACACAGTTCAGCTGTTATATATAAGTTCTGTAGTTCTCTCCAGCCTGTTCTTATTTTATTTTATTGAGTATTCAGAAAGTACCTTTGAATCAAAGACTCTTTCTCAAAGGTTCCACATCAGTACAGGTAGATACAGTAGGAGAAACAGTACAGATCAAAATCGAAAGCAGAGACACAAACAAGAAAGCACTGTTACTATACATACATTAGAACATCCACCATTTAGATCCTGGTATTAAATTTACTAGTCACAGATTCAGTACATTTGCAGAAGTAGCAATACAAATAGTAAAGTAGTGTAATATAGTACATTAAATCAGCAGATATTTATACGTTATTTCATAGGCCATTTGCATTAAAAGTGGAACTTTATACCCTAGAACTGATCAGCTTCTATGCATTGCCCCATTTGGCGTCATAATCCTCTGTTGTGACATCACAGTATATTGCCATGGAACAACTGTGTTGTCCCAAATAGTATTCTGACTTCAGAACAGGTGGGGAATGAGCAACATAGGCAGATGAACCTTTAAGAGCAAGCATTCAGTTTTTAAGAAATGGTACAGAGCTTTCTGTTCTACCTGTCTTTCCACCATATAAAAGGCGGAGTTTCACCTCGTTGCCACATCTTTAATTGAGCAATGCTGTAGAATATTGTGCATTTTCTGGCACCAGTTAGAGGCCCAGTGCTTTTGGGAAACAATGGAAATATCTTGTGCTGGGCATACAGTGTTGCATATTTCTTTAAAGCTATGCATCTTTGTCAACACATGACTCCGACAAAATTCAATGCAAGTGGAAATCAAGGTACATGGCAAAATACCAATGATTTATGGCCTTCAGCATATTACTCTCACCGTCCGTCATAAAATTCCTATCTACAGATCCTCAGGGTCTATCCAGATGCCAGCAGTGACTGGTTGAACCACTGAATGTTTTCCCCACTGTCCTCCCCTCCTTGACCATCATATTAAGTAAAGCAATTCCTTTATTGTTGTGCTGCTGTGAGGCTGTCTGCTTCAATATGACTCCTGCCGGGCTGGTGGTGGCAGAGGTAAGGAAGGATTGGCGTTAGTGCAGGAATGCTGGTGGTGCTGCTTGCTGTGGGCACAGCCCAATGGAAGTGTCAGCATCTACATGTGTAATGACTAGTACACACAGGAGAGAATATGCCTGGAAATGTGATTTGTGACGGAATGCAGTATTTGGGGTTCAGGTTCATGCAACAGTCTTCAAAAGCCAGTTTCCCCTGCAGTGGAGTATGACTGAAGATCAGGGCCATCATCTTCCTAATGAGTTGTGTGATTTGAACAGAGGTTGGCTGACTTTGGGGCAGTTTAGTGAAGGCAGGTAATGACTCTGGCAGTGTAGTTTGCTTTATTAGTGGTAATTGGATTGGTGCTTTTGAAGCATTGCCAGTATTTGAAGATGCGGGTTGGCTGCTGTGACTGACATGGTGGTTGCAATACTTGAACAAATGTATCCCACCACCGTGTTTGGCCACCCACTGCTGCTGCTGCTGCTGCTGTCCCACGTGACCTGAGTGGGGATCAGGAATTGCTATAACTGTGAGGAAGATGTTATGTTCATACAAACATACAAAATTTGCCAACAGATAAAGGCCTAGAGTCTATCAAGTCTGCTCAAATGTACAGCTAGCACCCTTATTCTGCAGCTGCCCTCCCTTCCACCCTTCCCTTCATTAACCCTGCCCTTGTCCTGTCCCATCCCTTTTGAAGCAGTCCACTGTTCTACTGGATACCACTTATGCAGGTAACGCATTCCACCCAGCTACCACCCTCTCTGTAAAAATGTGTCTTCTCATCTCCTCCTGAACCTTCCTCCTCCAGTCTCATATCATAGCCACTGGTGTCTCTCCTCTCTTACTTTGAACAGCCCCTCTATACCTGTCTCGTTTATTCCTTTCATGTACTTAAAGGTTTCAATCATGTCCCCCTGTCCCTCCCTCGTCCAGCGAGAACATGTTCAACTCCTCAGCCTCCTCTCATATGATAAGTCCCCCAGCCCCTTGATCATCTTTGTCACCCTGCCTGCACCCCTACAGTAACAATGCCCTCCTCAGATACAGGTGCCAATACCGCATGCAGTACTCAGGTGTGGTCTAACTAATGACCTATACAGTGGCAGAATCACCTCCTCCCTCCTCGGAGATATACCCTTGCAATGCAAACCAGCATTTTGTTGGCCTTTGCAGCTGCCTTCCTACATTGTGCTGAGTTGTTCATTGACCCTGTAATAGAGCACCCCAGATCCTTTCCTCCTCTGCCTGGGCTAGCTGCACTCCCAGCTGGTAACTCCTCCTTGGGTTCTTCACCCCAAAATGCAGCACCTTGAACTTTTCGGCATTAAACCCCAGTTGCCAGGTGTCTGACAGGTTTCAAGCTTTGCCAGATCATCCTGCAACCTCTGCCATCCTCCTAGGTTGTCCACCACCGCTCCCATCTTAGTATCATCAGCAAACAGACTGATCTTTCTCTTGATGTCCCACGATATGTCTGCAATGAATATCCCAAACAACACTGGTCCCAACACGAGCCCTGTGGGACATCAGCATCACTACCCTTGGGTGTGAGAGCTCCCCCCACCACCACCCTCTGTTGCCTTCCCTGAGCCAGTTCCCTACCATCTCCCCAGCTTTGTACCCACCCTGTGCTTTCTAACTTGCTCCAGCCTCCCATGTGGCACTGAGTCGAATGCCTTACTGAAGTCCAGATACAGGACATCCACTGTATGGCCTCTGTCCAGTTGCCTAGTTACCCAGTCATAGAACTCCACCAGGTTGGTTTGGCAGGATCTGCCATGTATGAACCATTCTGTCTGTTGTCCTGTAGTCCTTTGGTCTCTGGGATGGCCACCAGCCTCTCCTTCAGGATAGTCTCCATCAGCTTACCCACAATGGATGTGAGGCTCACCTGTCTGTAGTTCCCGGTTCATCCTTGGGGCCACTCTTGTGGAGGACACTACAAGCCATCTTCCAATCCTGGGGTACACACCTAAGTGTAGTGAGGCATTAAATAGGTCTGCCAAAGGTCCCGCAGGACCTCTGCCAGCTCCTTCAGTACCCTGGGGTGGATGCCATCTGGGCCTGGCACCTTGTCCACCCTCAGTGCCTTCAAACCCTCCTGAACTCTGCCCTCCATGATTTCCCATCTGTCACCCCCTCCCCCATTTCTGCTCTCTCTCCCTTGGGTGTCCCCCTTCTCCTTAGTAAATACCGAGCAGAGTAATCATTTAGCTTCTGCCTTATTGCTACTGCTTCCACTCAACTCACTCCTCCTTCCTAATCCTTACTATATTGTCCTTACAGCTCCTTCTCTCCCTGATGTACCTAAAGAGTCATTCTCTCCCTTCTTAATGTTGTGCCAGCCTGAGCTCCATAGATGCCTTGGCTCCCCTTACTGCCCGTGCTGCCTCCTTGATTCTGTCAGGTACCTTTCCCTGTCCACCCCTCTCCCTGTTTCTCTGTACCTCCTAAAGGCAGTTCTTTTCCTCTTTACCTTTTCCATGACCTCCTTGCTCAGCCAGCTCAGTTTCTTAGCCCTAGTCTTCTTGCTCTGGGCCTTGCAGCAGGTTTTGGTTGCCTCTACTATCCCCAGCTTTATGAGCTCCCACCTCTGGTTAATGCTCATACTAGGTTAATTCTGGCTAGGTACCCTTTTACTACTTCCCTATCCTCCAAAGTCAGCCCTCCTGAAGACCAGCACTCTTGTGCCAGATTCCCTCCTTCCTTGCCCATATCCAATGTGAGCCATACTGGTGGTGGTCACTCCCTGACAGCGGTTCTTCCCCATAAGTTCTCTCACAAACTCCCCATTTGCCAGCACAAGGTCAAGGTGTTCCCTATCCTAGTTGGTTCACTGACCATTTGCTGCAGGAAGCTCTCCTGGAAGGCATCCAGCAGTTCATGCTTTAGATGATCAGCCAGAACACTGGCTCCCAGTGTCTGAGTGAATTGACCCCAGCTGATCTTTCTGTTACAGATTGCACCATGCTCTCAGTGGATTTGAAGGGTTACCAATAAGATATTCCACAGTGAAGAAGATCTGTTTGTTTTTAGTTACATGACTGGACTGCTGGGGTTCTTCAGGAGCAGTAGGGCACCAACCATGAGATGATTTCATTTTTCTGCCATGGTGAAATGATGTGGTAGGGTAGCACTGGCAGTGTGCAGCACCACTGTGTTGCAATGAGGTTGATTATCTGGGGATTGGAGGTGGTCCTGGTCTTTAAATTTCCCCACCTGACTAACTTGCTTTTTGCTTTCCTGTTTTGCATTATTCATTGATTTTCTTTTTAATTTAGCCATCTCCTACCAATACAGGCAGGGTAGAAGAATTTGTTGGGTACTTCTACCTGCGGAAGGATCAAGTGGGTTCTATTAGCCCTCACAGTTATACATCTTACCTCCTCCTTATTCTTCACATATATAGTTACCATATTAATGAACTTTAATGCAATTGCAAACTGTTATTAAAACATAATGGCTCCATCCAGATGTTTTCCATACACTTTGATTATGATAATATGTTAATGAAATTCCCTTTGGGATGGGGATTGGAACCTATATTTCTTATGAACCTATGCACTTGCAGGTTTAAGGATGGGTCTCAAACCCGACACAGTCATTATATTGGAGACTGTATAATAGTTTAGAGTCTTTGACTCAGATATGTAGCAGCCTTATTTTCATCATTTGTTAGTAGCAACAGTCAACAGAACCTTATGTGAAATCTTTCTGTTCAGAAACTACAGTATGTCAGATGTAGATCTATGTCAGGTTCCGATATATTTCATGGCTAGTGCACCTACCTGGTTAACAAAACTAAATAAATAAATATTCATCAAGATGTCCTCATAGTACCAACTGCTAAACCTATGGGTTCAAAAGTATAAAAATTGGGAAAATGATATTAAGTCTAGCCCTCTTACTTTATGCTCCACCACAAACTTTATAATAAATTCTGACTGAGCAACACAGTACAGTGTACCCACAGTAGGCAAGCACTTTAGTTGTACCCATAAATAAAAAACTTCTAACGCTGAAAATCCAGAATACAAATTTTTCTTTAAGATTTTAAAATGTAAAGCTACATATTGATATCACCCAACTCACACAGTATTTAATTCTTCCAATCAGAGCCTGCCACACCTGACAGCAGTGTCGTACTAACATACAAAGTAACCAGCAGAAGGCCTTACAGACTATCCTGTCTGCTCGACTGCAGTGACCCTGATCTAGGGATTATAGTGGGCTACACCCTCCTCCCCACCTACCTTGAGCCTCCTATTCTCCCTGTCCACTCATTCTTGACCCCACTATGTTTTTGTGTGATGACCTCAGAGGAGTTAATACTATCCCAACATTACCCTCTCTGTAAAGAAATGTCTAGTGACCTCCTCTGGAATCTTCTCCCCCACCAGCTTAAAACTGTCTCCCTTGTTGTTTTATTATCACTGATCACTACCTCCCTTCTCTCTTTCACTGTGTCGTGTTGGGTTCTATCAGCCTGTCCTCATATGCCCTGCCTTACTGTCTCTGAACAATTTTTGTTGCCCTCCTCTGAACTGCCTCATGCGGGTTGATATCCTTTTTCAGGTAGGATCTGCATTGTTGCACTGTATTCCACATGTGGTCACACCAATAGGATTTATGCAGTGGCAGTATAATTCCTCTATGTACTAGAGACCCTCTAGCATTGTAGCTTAACATTCTGTTTGCCTTGGCCACTGCCTTCTTACACTGCATGGCCTCTTTTAGGTTGCTAGTGCTGGCTATCGCCAAGTCCTTGTCTTCCTTTGATTCAGTGATCTTGAACCCCCCTTCCCCCTCTTGACTGTACTCAGCCCTCAGGTTCTTCCTTGCTATGTGTGTGACCTTGCCCTTCTTTACATTAAACCCCTACTGCCAGACCTGACTATTTCTTTAGCCTCTCCAGGTCCTCCTTTAGGTCTTGCTCCCCTTCATCTGTGTCCACCCTCCCACAGAGCTTAGTGTCATCTGTAGGGAGATAGATCTTACCTTTAATGCCATCCCCAATGTCATTATTGAACACATTATCAGCACTGGGCTGAGCAGTGACACGCTGCAGGACACCACTTTTAATTTCCCTTGTACCTGAGAGCTCCCCACCACCAGCACCTGCTGAGTTCTACCACTAAACCAATCTGCCACTCACCTTTTAATTTGCTTCTTGCCCCTAGGTCCTCCAACTTCCCAATCAACATCTTGTGGGTCACAGAGCTGAAGGCCTTGCTGAAATCAAATACAAATGAAAAACTATTTCAACACGCCAGACCCTTATCCACCCCTCTTGTTACCCAGTCAAAGTCAATCAGGTTGATCTGACAGGACTTCCCTGACATGAACCCATGCTGTCTCTTGTCCTGTAGTCCCTAGGCTTCAAGGAACTAGTCTTTCCTTCAGAATGATCTCCACTAATTTACCCACAATGGTGGTTAGACTGACTGGCCTATAGTTTTAGGTTTGTCTCTGGGCCTACTCTTGTGCAGCAGCACTACCTGAGCTGTTCTACTCTTATTACCACTCCATATCCAAGAGCTGTTGAAAAGTTCTACCAGCAGACCCAACTCCACCACCAGCTCCCTCAACACTGTTGGGTGCATACCATCTGAGCCAGGATTTGCTTGCCTTTAGAGCCAAGGGCCCTTTCCTAATCCTTTCCTCCATTATCCTGTGCTCTGCCATGTTGCCCCTCCTCCTCTGCTTCTTCCATCCTCCCTTGTGGCACTGGTGCATCCTTTTCCTTAGTAAAGACAAGAGCAGATATATTTGCTCAATACCTCTGCTTTCTCTTCTGCCTTCTCCCTACCCTGCCTCCTTTTAGCTTCTCTGTACCTACCATTGTGTCTCTCATTCCTCTGATATACCTGAAGAAGGCTTTCTCCTACTCATTAATCCCTCTGCAATTTGTAGCTCCTTCCTAGCCCTGGCCTGCCTGACTATACTATGAGCCTACCTAGCTTTCTCTATGTAGATCCACTCATCCGTGTCCTTCCTGGACAACTTGCTACCTCCTATAAGCAGCCCTCTCATCCTTCACTACCTGGCTCACCTCCTACTGAAACAACTTGATTTCCTGGCCTTGAGATTCTTCTCTTTCTGCTTTAGGCATGTGTTAGTGGTTTCTACAATCCCTTCCTGATCACTGCCCACCCTTGTTTCACATTCATATCTACCTCAAGGCTGGCTAGGTGTCCCCACAATTTCTACTATCCTTCTATAGTCAACCTTCCTAAAATCTAGTACTTTTGTCTCCATCCTTGATGTTTCCTTCCCATATCGACTTGGAACCACCATACGGTGGTTGCTATTCCCCTAAGGCTCCTTAGCTGTGATGTCCAGGACATGATTTCTGTTTGCTATTACCAGATCAGGGAATCGATGAAAAGCTGAAAGTTGAGTTCCTGACATTCAGGATCCCAAGTCCAGCTGCCTGACACACACCTGCCCAACAGACTGGCTGGTGTCGGCAGGGGTAAGGCAGCGGATGTGATGAACCACTACCTACCTCTGGCCGTACACCACAAGAAAGGGAAAAATGTTGTGGTTGGCTGAGCTACTTCCGTGGCATGGAGAGCTAAGCCACTAGCAGCTCAGCCACCAGTGCACTCAGACCGGAGGTTCTATTCCTGGGTCTACACTTTTTACGCAGCACTGTTTTGCCCCGTAAACTGTTTTAACCTACTCTGAGGTCCACTCCCCTCAGAATTGGTTATTTTAGTTACAGGGGGGTGCGAACTTACCTCCCTTATTGCACTAACACCTTGTTGGTCTTCCAACAGTCAGTCTCCTAAACTTGGGCTTATGAGTTCGGAGACTGACTGTTGGGATCAATAGTAGATCCATCAGATCCAGGATGGTTCCCTCCTGTGTCAGCTCACTCACTCCCTAAACCAGGAACCCACTAGACTGCATCCAGTATCAATAGATTCCTTGCCAGGTGGTGGTTGGGACACTCCAATCCACCTTAAGCAAACTGATGTCTCCATCACCACCACTTCACCCTTTCAGCTGCCATCCTAATCATGGTACCCAACTCCCTACCCTTGTACTCAACCTGATTAGGTAGCCTATATACTACACCCAGTCTTAATTTCCTTCCTGCTTGAATTGGTTTGGATGTGTACCCATGGTGCGTTTTTCCCTTCCCTATTTCCTTCTTAGTGGCAGTAATGCCCTATTTGATGTATAGTGCCACCTTCCCTTCCCTTCCTTTCTCTGTCTCTTCTGTAAAGTGTATACCTGAAATGGAGGACTCCCAGTCATCATTTAGAGCAACCAATGTCTCAGTGACCACAGCCACTCTCTTTCCCTCAGCCATCATGGCTTGTAGTTTTCCATTTCATTCCCAAGTCTTCTAGCATTAAGGGACACTACCTTCCACCACTCCTGATTTTCTCCCCTCCTTTTTGAACAAGTGCCTTCCTCCCTTCTGCTTAGCTTACTGCCCTTTCTTTTTGCCCTTTGGTTTCTCCCCATGCTTTCAGTCACCCTTAGTTGCCTTCCATGGCTGCTTGCCTCTCCCTCTTCTTCCTTTGGTTCTCCCTCATGCTTTCAGTCACCCTTAGTTCCCTTCCATGGCTGCTTGCCTCTCCCTCTTCTTCCTTTGGTTGTCCCCCTTGCTTAATTTCACCCTTAGCCCTTCCATTCCCACCGCTCTCCTCCTTTGCCCCCCCTCAGCTGTTCCTTGAAAGGATTGACTACCCCTCCTCCAGAAAAAATCCTCCCCAGGCCACTTCTGTTTTACCTTGCCCTCCCCTTCTGATCATTCTGTGTTCTCCCCTCTAACTTTAAATTGTGCCCCTTGTTCTTACACATCTCTTTTTCTGAAAGATGCTACCCTCCTGGACTTTGTTGATTCCCTTGAGTACTTAAAGTTTCTATCATTGTCCCCCTGTCCCTCCTTTCATCGAGGGTATACATATTAAGCTCTCTCAGTCTCTCTTCATATGGTTTCTGATGTGAGACCCTCGCCATTTAGTTGCCCTCCTCTGGACTGCTTCCATCCTGTCTATGTCCTTGCATAGATGAGGTCTCCAAAACTGCAAGCAGTACTCCAGATGGGGTCTCACCAACTGTCTGTACAGAGGGATAACCACTTCCCTTTTTCTATTGTGATGCTCTTCCCTATGCATCCCAGTATCCCCTGTCTCTCATTGCTGACTTCTCACATTGCTTACCCACCTTTAGGTCATCTGATCGACTACACCCAGATCCCTTTCCATTATTGTTGTCATTAGTACCTCCTCTGCTATTGTGCTCTTTCCTGGATTTTTTTCCCGGGGTGCATTACTTTTGCACTTCTTTGCATTGAATCTAAGTTGTCATATGTCTGACCATTCCTCCAACCTTGCCAAGTCCTTCTCATCCTTACATAGAAACATAGACTTTGGCGGCAGATAAAGACCACATAGCCCTCAGTCTGCCCATTTCCCTACCTAGGATAAGCTGCAGATTCTAGTTAACCAACAGCCTACTTCCTGCAACCCCCACTATAATTGCCTTGTGTCTGTCCTATGCATGTTTGAATTCCCCACTGTTTTAGACCCAGCAACCTCCTCAGGAAGACTGTTCCATGTATCCACCTCTCTCCATCAAAAAATTTCCTCCACATTACCTCTGAGCCGTCCCCCTCTATCTTTAAATTGTGCCCCTTGTTCTTACACATCTCTTTTCTGAAAGATGCTACCCTCCTGGACTTTGTTGATTCCCTTGAGACTTGAACATTTCTATCATGTCCCCCGTCCTCCTTTCATCAAAAGTATACATATTAAGCTCTCAGTCTCTCTTCATATGGTTTCTGCTGCAGACCCTGCAACATTTTAGTTGCCCTCCTCTGGACTGCATCCATCCTGTCTTAGCGTAGATGGGGTCTCCAAAACTGCACAAAGTACTCCAGATGGGGTCTCACCAACTGTCTGTACAGGAATAACCACTTCCCTTTTTCTACTTGTGATGCCCTTCCTATGCATCCCAGTAATCCCCTGGCTTTCCTCCGACTTTTCACATTGCTTACCCACCTTTAGGTCATCTGATATGACTACTCCCAGGTCCCTTTGCATTTTTATTGTTGCTAGTACCTCCCTGCTATTGCACTCTTCTCCTGGGTTTTGTTTCCCAGGTGCATTACTTGCATTTCTTTGCATTGAATCTAAGTTGCCATATGTCTGACCATTCCTCCAACCTTGCCAAGTCCCTTCTCATCTTTTCTACCCCCCTTGTGTATCAACTCTGTTACAGATCTTTGTGTCATCTGCAAGGGCATACTTTCCTCAGACCCTCTGCAATGTCACCTATAAGAGGCGTTAAAGAGGACTGGACCCAGTGCTGAGCCCTGAGGTACTCTACTAGTAACCCCCTTTCTTTGGATGTGTTCCATTCACTATTACCTTCTGTGTCCTGTTGTGCAGCCAGTTTGCTACCCAGGCTACCACCCTGGGACCCACTCCCAGGCTGGCTAACTTGTTATTACTCTTTTGTGCGGGACTGTGTCAAATGCCTTGCTAAAGTCTAGTTAGGCCATATCCACAGCCCTCTCTGGTCTATTACTTTGGTCACCCAGTCAAAGAAATCAATTAGATTCATCTGACATGACCTTCCTGCTGTAAATCCATGCTGCTTTGGGTCCTTGCTGGTCTCTAGGTACTCAACAATTCTTTCTTTCAGAAGTGATTCCATCATTTTCCCTACCACTCAGGTCAAACTTACAGGTCTGTAGTTTCCTGCTTCTGCCCTCCTCAGTCCTCAGGTACCGCTCCACCCTGCCATGATCTGTTAAAAAGCATGGTCAGTGGTGTCACTAGGTCCTCCTTAGTTATTTTGATTCTGGGGCGAATCCCTTCAGGCCCCTATGCTTTGTCCACCTTGAGTTTTAGGAGTTCTTTCAGGACTCTTTCTTCTGTGAATGGACTGGTGTCAACCCCTACCCAGAGTGCTTCTATTGTCTGGTTTAGGTAACTCCTCCTCATCTTCTTTTGTGAATACTGAGCAAATGTATTCACTCAGTAGCTCACGTTTTCACTGTCTCCCTCTGCCACCTCCCCTCTCCTTTATTATTCTTTACTATCCCTCCTTAACCTTTCTATGCTCCTAATGTACCTATAAAGGTTTTATCCCCTTCTTAACTGAGTTGGCAATTTTTCCTCGGTTTGGGCCTTTGCTAGTCTGACTGCCTTCCCACTTCTTTCTGCTTTAATTGATACAGTTCCTGTCGTGCTCCTTCTGTGATTCTTATACTTTTTGAATGCAGCCTTTTTCTCCTTAACCTTCCCTGCCACCTCTTTTGAGAACCATAGTGTTTTTTACTCCGCTTTGTTTTCTTTATTTGTTTCACACAAAGGCTTGTTGCCTCTATGATGGCAGTTTTATTTTCTCCATTGTTATTCCACCCTCCTTTTGGTCATTTGCTAGTGCATTTTTCAGGTATTCACCCATTTTGCCAAAGTCAGACCTTCTAAAGTCCAGTATCCTTGTTTTTGTATGGCTCATCTCCATGGTTGTGCTCACTGTGAAGCACACTCTGCAGTGGTCACTTGTTCCCAGATGTCTACTGACTTCTACCCCTTGTATCAACTCTGTTACAGATCTTTGTGTCATCTGCAAAGAGGCATACCTTTCCTTCCAGACCCTCTGCAATGTCACCTATAAAGGCGTTAAAGAGGACTGGACCCAGTACTGAGCCCTGAGATACTCCACTAGTAACCCCCTTTCTTCAGAATGTGTTCCATTCACTATTACCTTCTGTGTCCTGTTGTGCAGCCAGTTTGCTACCCAGGCTACCACCCTGGGACCCACTCCCAGGCTGGCTAACTTGATTATTAATCTTTGTGCGGGGAATGTGTCAAATGCCTTGCTAAAGTCTAGGTAGGCCATATCCACAGCCCTTCCCTGGTCTATTACTTTGGTCACCCAGTCAAAGAAATTGATTAGATTCATCTGACATGGCCTTCCTGCTGTAAATCCATGCTGCTTTGGGTCCTGTGCCCCACTGGTCTCTAGGTACTCAACAATTCTTTCTTTCAGAGTGAGTCCGTCATTTTCCCTACCGCTCAGGTCAAACTTACAGGTCTGTAGTTTCCTGCTTCTGCCTTGCTCCCACTTTTGTGAAGGGAATCACGTCTGCCCTCTTCCAGTCCTCAGGTACCGCTCCACCCTGCCATGATCTGTTAAAAGCATGGTCAGTGGTGTCACTAGGTCCTCCTTAGTTATTTTAGGATTCTGGGATGAATCCCGTCAGGCCCCATTGCTTTGTCCACCTTGAGTTTTAGGAGTTCTTTCAGGACTGTTTCTTCTGTGAATGGACTGGTGTCAACCCCTACCCAGAGTGCTTCTATTGTCTGGTTTAGGTAACTCCTCCTGTTCTTCTTTTGTGAATACTGAGCAAAGTATTCATTCAATATCTCTGCCTTTTCACTGTCTCCCTCTGCCCACCTCCCTCTCCTTTATTAATCTTCACTATCCTCCCTTAACCTTTCTATGCTCCCTAATGTACCTATAAAGGTTTTATCCCCCTTCTTAACTGAGTTGGCTATTTTTTCCTCGGTTTGGGCCTTTGCTAGTCTGACTGCCTTCCCACTTCTTTCTGCTTTAATTGATACAGTTCCCTGTTGTGCTCCTTCTGTGATTCCTTATACTTTTTGAATGCAGCCTTTTGTCCTAACCTTCCTGCCATCTCTTTTGAGAACCATAGTGGTTTTACTCCGCTTTGCTTCCTTTATTTGTTTCACACAAGGCTTGTTGCCTCTATGATGGCAGTTTTATTTTTCTCCATTGTTCTTCCACCCTCCTTTTGGTCATTTGCTAGTGCATTTTTCAGGTATTCACCCATTTTGCCAAAGTCAGCCCTTCTAAAGTCCAGTATCCTTGTTTTTGTATGGCTCATCTCCATGGTTGTGCTCACTGTGAAGCACACTCTGCAATAGTCGCTTGTTCCCAGATGTCTACTGACTTCTATCCCCTTGTGTATCAACTCTGTTACAGATCTTTGTGTCATCTGCAAAGGCATACCTTTCCTTCCAGACCCTCTGCAATGTCACCTATAAAGGCGTTAAAGAGGACTGGACCCAGTACTGAGCCCTGAGATACTCCACTAGTAACCTCCCTTTCTTCAGAATGTGTTCCATTCACTATTACCTTCTGTGCCCTGTTGTGCAGCCAGTTTGCTACCAAGGCTACCACCCTGGGACCCACTCCCAGGCAGGCTAACTTGATTATTAATCTTTTGTGCGGAATGTGTCAAATGCCTTGCTAAAGTCTGGTGAGGCCATATCCACAGCCCCTCCCTGGTCTATTACTTTGGCCACTCAGTCAAAGAAATCGATTAGATTTGTCTGACATGACCTTCCTGCTGTAAATCCATGCTGCTTTGGGTCCTGTGCCCCACTGGCCTCTAGGTACTGAACAATTCATTCTTTCAGGCGTGGATTCCATCATTTCCCCACCACTGAGGTCAAACTAACAGGTCTGTAGTTTCCTGCTTCTGCCTTGCTCCCACTTTTGTAAGGGAATCACATCTGCCCTCCTCCAGTCCTCAGGTACCACCCATCTTCCCATGATTTGTTAAAAAACGTGATTCCAGTGGTGTCACTAGGTCCCTCGCTTAGCTCTTTTAGGATTCTAGGGTGAATCCCATCAGGCCCCCATTGCTTTGTCCACCTTGAGTTTTAGGAGTTCTTTCAGTACTCTTTCTTCTGTAAATGGACTGGCGTCAACCCCACTGTCCAGAGTGCTTCTACTGTTTGGTTTAGGTAACTCCTCCTGTTCTTCTTTTGTGAATACTGAGCAAATGTATTCACTCAGTATCTCTGCCTTTTAACTGTCTCCTCTGCCCACCTCCTCTCCTTTATTAATCTTCACTATCCTCCCTTAACCTTTCTATGCCCCTAATGTACCTATAAAAGGTTTTATCCCTTCTTAGCTGAGTTGGCTATCCTTTTCCTCGGTTTGGGCCTTTGCTTTTCTGGCTGCCTTCCCACTTCTTTCTGCTTTAATTGATACAGTTCCCTGTCGTCTCGTCTGTGGTTCCTTATACTTTTGAATGCAGCCTTTTTCTCCTTAACCTTCCCTGACACCTCTTTTGAGAACCATAGTGGTTTTTATTCCGCTTTTCTTTATTTGTTTCACACAAAGGCTTGTTGCCTCCATGATGGCAGTTTTGATTTTCTCCATTGTTCTTCCACCCTCCTTTCTGGCCATTTGCTAATGCATTCCTCAAGTATTCACCCATTATGCCAAAGTCAGTCCTTCTAAAGTCCAGTATCCTTATCTTTGTATGGCTTGTCTCCATGGTTGTGTTTATTGTGAAGCACACCGTGCAGTGGTCGCTTGTTCCCAGATGTCTACTAACTTCTAAATTTATGATCCTCTCTCCATTTGAGAGTACCAGGTCTAGTATTGCTCCCTCCCAAGTGGGTTCCACCACTAGCTGTCTAAGGCATGCCCTGTAGGGCATCAAGAATGACCCTTCTCTTGGATGTGGCTGCAGTCCATGTCGCTCAGTTAACATCTGGCATATTCAGGTCCCCATCAACAGTATCTCCCCTTTTTCAGCCATTTTGAGAATGCCTCTATAATTTTTTGTCCATTTCTCCCCTTGAGACAGGGGTCTGCAGACAACCCTGTGCAGATTGTGCAAGGTAACCCTCCCCAACCAGCCCTCTTGCAAGGCATCTCCTTCCCTAAGCCCACTCAGCCCTATAGAGAAAAAAAAAAAAAAAAAAAACTTTTCAGCACATTATCTTTTCTTTGTTTCTTTTGCTTTTGCCTTTAAACCCTCTGCAGGCTCCCAGGTTAATCCACTAGCAGACATCCAAGCTGCTCCCATCTCAGGTAAAAATAAGATGACCCTGTTTTTAAATCTCAAACTGCAGTCGCTAGAGGCTGGCTCCAGTTATGTGGTCACAGCCTCTTCACAAGGCATTAGAGTCAGCTGCCAGGTAGCCCACCCTCAACTCACCTTCTTGCAAGGCCTCCTCTTCCCCAGAGCCCACTGCCCTGTAAGAAAAGAAAAGAAAAAAGCAAACTTTTCAGCACATAATCTTTTTTTGTGTGTTTGTTTCCTTTGCTTTTACCTCAAACCCTTACAGGCTCCCAGGTTAATTCACTCAGTGGCAGTGCAAGGGACTCCCAACTGTGTCATCAAATGTATGGACTGAGTAAGTAGGGGTCAATACTGTGAACTCATGGGTTTTGCCTCTTTCTCTAAAAAAGTAAAGAAACAAACAACAGTCTACTTTTATTCTCTCTCAGTGTAAAACTCTTAGCACAACTGCATCTGGCAGAGTCACACACCAGCTCAAAGTGGGAGTCTTATAATAGTAGCTTTCTGTAGGGCACAGAGTCGTAAAGTAGTTTTATCAGATAATCCGCTGTGGTGTTTGCTTGTCATACAATAGAATGACATTTACTCCCTGTAGTTAAAGGGACACTGTCAACCCGCCTCAGTCCTCAAATAGTCCTAAGTTGAACAAACATCTTATGGCTGGAAATAACACAGATGAAGAGCTACACCCAACATGACATGGTGCTTCTGATACAGCATGCAACAGCTCGGACACACCTCCATTTAACAGCTTACTATCCTGAGCACACCCTGTGGCAGCGCTCTATTACTAGGCAAACTATCAACTTTTTCCCAACAGCAGCAGCTTTCAACCACTGCAGCTTCCAGCCAGTACAAGCATGCTTTGTGGGGTTTATGTCTCTGCACTTTACTGACTTTATTCTCTAAATGTGGAACTTTGATAAAATCTTGCCTCTCAGCATTGCCTGCAGACATATCAGTGCTCATGAAGCTTTCTGGTCTAACTTTGATTTCTGGCTATTTTTCTATTATTTTGGGCCTCTACTCTCATAAATTATCTGCTGTCTGCACTATACTTGATATGCTCAGCAAGGTCCTGTATATCCAGACATCGGAGGCGAATTCCCCAGTAAAGCCAGCCATGTTGTGATGGCTCACTTTAGCAACCAGTTTGATAAGCATTTTGAAACACTTCTGCTCCTGATAGTTGTGCAAAAGAGCTGCATTTCTAAGCATTTCTGCTCCCAATATTTGTGTAAAAGAGCCTACTATTGAAACTTTGTTTAGCACCAGCAGTAAGCCTAAATTAAGACTTGGAGGATAAAGTATCTTTAAATTCCAAAGTCCAAGGTTTCTTAGCTTTTGCTCTGTTACCCTCAGTGAGATAGCTCAATATATATTCTTTGCACTAGCCAAAGCTTCAAAGTTTATTTTTTAAATATATTGAATTAACTCTAGTTCCAGTTTTATTCAAATTTTCCACACTGTATCCATAGATATTTATCTCTGGACATTTAATTTCAACAGCATCTATGGAAAATAATATATACATTGCCATTTGTGGTTGGAAGTTATTTCTGCACTGTATGAGACATCTTTTTGTACCTTACTACAAGCACTTTATCACCTGCACTTAAAAGGCACTTTATACTTGCTGTTTCTTCAAGCACCATGAAACCATGGGCTGGCAGTATAGCCTAGAGGTTAGAGTAAAGAGCTTGGTACATCCAGCAGACCAGACCTTGGTTTGATTCTTACAATCTCCACTTGCATACTGTGTGACTCTGAACAAGTCACTTAACACTTAATTCCCAGGTCGCCCCTGAAAACAGGCACTTGTGCCTAATGGGCCTTACTCGGTTACCAAAGGCTAAAATAAAACAAACTATGAATCTCTAGGAATTAAAAGTTTAATTGCAACTGTGATTTCAACTGGCCCTAAATGTGATTCTGCACTTGACTAGTAATACATGGGAAGTAATGAGTTCTAGTTACTATTCTGATTTCAACTGGTTTTAACATACAGTCTTGCACTTTACAACCAGCACGTTGTGTATGGATACTTTCTGCTACCTACTGCCTAAACATGTGGAATAACATCAGTATTTTGATACAGTACTGCTGTTTGCAGATGACACAAGATCTACAACAGGGTTGATACACAAGATGGAGTGGAAAAGATGAGAAGGGATTTGGCAAGGTTGGAGGAATGGTCAAATGTATGGCAGCTCAGATTCAATGCAAAGAAGTGCAAGGTAATGCACATGGAAACAAAAACCCAGGGAGCGTACACAATGGGGGTGAGATACTGACAACAGTAAAAATAAAAAGGGACCTGGGGTAATTATATCAGATGACCTAAAGGTTGGCAAGCAATGTGAGAAGGTAGTAAGGAAGGCTGGGGATACTGGGATGCATAGGAAGAGGCATCAATAGTAGAAAACAGGAAGTTGTTATCCCTCTGTACAGACAGTTGGTGAGACCCCATCTGGGTACTGTGTGCAGTTCTGTAGACCCCATCTCCGCAAAAACATAGACAGAGTGGAGGCTGTCAGAGGGCAACAAAATGGTGCAGGGTCTGCACCAGAAGACATCTGAAGAAAGACTAAAGGAGCTTAATATTGAGGAAACCTTGAGGAAAGAAGGAGGGCAGGACATGATAGAAACTTTCAAGTACCTCAAGGGAATCAACAAAGTCCAAGAAAGTAGCATCTTCCAGAAAAGAGATGTGCAAGAACAAAGGGCACAATTTGAAGATAGAGGGGATGGTTCAGAGGTAATGTGAGAAGTATTTTTTCACAGAGAGGTTGTGGATGCATGGAACAGCCTCCCTGATGGTCATGGAGTCAAGAACAGTGGGGAATTCAAGAATGCATGGGACAGGCATAAGGCAGTCCTAGTGGGGGTAGGAGGAAGTAAGCTGTTGGTTAACTAGGATCTGCAGCTTATCTGTTAGGTAGGAAAATGGGCAGACTAGGTGGGCCAAGCGGTCCTTATCTGCCACCAAATTCTATGTTTCTATGCTTATCTAACCATTTGCTGATTACTTACCAAGGTGCTCTATGATTTAGAATTGCTGTAATATATTACAGAAAAGATAAATACTTTGGGATTTGCTACTGCTTATAAGATACAGATAACAGAGGACCATGTTTAAAAATAAATTATGAAATGTGAATTTGGGTCCTGAAATATGATGTTTTATTTTAACACTGAACTGTTTTCATGTACCTGCATCTCAGATCTTGACAAGATGTAGAATAATTGAGGACCACGTCCTAAATGATATATGATATTTGAATTTGACACTTGAAATATGATGCTTTATTTTTAATACTGATCTGCCTGTCATATACCTGCATTGCATATCCAGGTTTCTTGAAACAAGCAGTTTTTAACTACTTAAGTTTATGTGGAAATAAATATTTGGAGCCTTTTGAAGCTGTATATTTCTGCCAATTGTTGTTTTGTAGTGCCACCAGCTGCAATGTATACCATCTTAGGATGCTTTACATTCATCCCTTTTGGACTGGTACTTTTCTGAACAGACTAAGGTGCTAGCCTCAGGTACAGGAGATGGAGGTGGCAATCTCCTGTTTTGTCTTGACATTTATGGTTGCTCATCTTCTGTAGAATGCATTGATATATCAGGTTGATATGCATCTGCCTCTATTTTAGCAAAAGTAAAAACTATTTGCCCATCACACTGGTGTTACCACATGAAAACCTGTTTGTTTACAGTCCTTGACCCATTACTACTGCATCCTACCTGAAACTGACCCTCCCAATACAGGCTAGCAACTCATTATGCCATGGAGGAGACAAGAGGTAATGAAAGGCTGGAATGTGTGGGTAGTTTCTAAAGTTCAGAAAGTACAGAGAAGTTCAAGGATTTGAAACAAAATATGTCTTGTTATGATTAAATCAGTAGCATATTTTTCTGTTTTAAAAGAAATGACACAGATAAAAAATAACCAGCAACAACAATAAATTCAACTGGAGGTAAGCAATCATAAAAGATTTATTTTAACAAGGAAAAATATAATGCAAAATATTAGTGTTGTCTTTTTAAGTGCTGTTTTGTCAAAATCTGACCATAAAGATCTATGTCAAGTGCAAATATATTCTGCTCAAAAGCGTTATACAAAATACATATTTGAAAAGGGAAGTTAACTTTATAGATTATAAAAAGTGGGCATGTATTACTATTTAGATTATTAGTCACAATTATATTATTGTTGAAGTTATACAGTTTAATGGTTCTTTCAATTCAATCCATCAATTCATCTTTATCTACAAAGCATACATCCAGAATAGCTCTGAGCACTGTACAGAATAAAAACAGCATCACGTAATTTAAATACATATGAGTATATCATCAGTACAAAACATGCATACATAACGTAAAAGGAACAGTACATCAAATGCTAAAAACAAACCCAGTGGGATAGAAAAAGTAGGAGCGAGGTTGCAATCCTAGCTGATGTTGACCAAGGAGGTCTGTGAGCTAGTATAGGGTCAAGGAGCTGTGGCTGTCCTGGTCCCAATGGAAAATTTAGGACTGAGAGACCCTGGGAAGGAAGTTTCTGAGGCAAGCAAAATTCTATTGTGGACATCTCAAACTGCAGAAGAGCAATAGAGCAATGCATATGTACCAGGAGGTCTCAAAGTTCTCGACACTGGGATGCTGCAGGAGTATGAGCATTTGGGATCTTGTCAGGGCAATGATTGTTGGAGGATGCATCAACAAAGAATTCAGATAATTCTTGCTCTTTAGATGCAGCAGAATGGGGACATGAAAGTCCCAGAGCAGCATCTTGTTTTGGTGGCCTTTTGAAGTCAAAGGCAGAAAGCTTTGGATGGGACTGATTCTACTCTCCATGGTCCAATGAATTTCCCATGGAATAAGCTTGAGATGCTGAAATGGGTGGGTGGTACTCTGGATCTGTAGGGAGACAAGGAAAAGGTTAAGAACTATGGAACATGTACTGAAGTAATGGTGCGTGGAGTGGTGAAGGGTTGCCTCCTGGAGGTTCTGCTATGGGCAGAAGACTTCCAGCTTCCAGGCGTGGCTCTGGAAAGGACCAGATTCCAGGAGCTACAGTACTAAGACTTGTGCCTGTTACAACTGGGCTTGTTCTTCAATAACAGCTCACTCCATTACTATGGTACAGACATGCAGAGGTTTCAGTCAGTGAGACCAGAAAATGGCACTTGATAATGACAGTGATGAAGAAGAGTATGATAGAGATGCTGACTTTGATGACTGAGAAGCAGTTAAGGTCCACTGGGGTCTGCACCACCTTGAGTGCCCACCATGGTGAGGGGTAGTCTGCTCAGCAGGTAGCATAGGACAAGAGATGCTGGAAGTAGTTGGAGTGGCAAAGAAACAAAGCAGGTTGCAGCTCAGTAAAAATGAGTCATGCTATCCAAACCTACTGATAAAGGTGGGAAGCTGCAGCTGCAGGTAGCAGTAGGCACTATGTGCTAGTTAGCTGGATCTGTGACAGAGGCTGAACATACCTGTAGCTGAGGTTGACTCAGAAGCTAAGCAGGCAGGAGCTGTATTTTGGTTGCAAGTACTAACATCTGTTTATCTGGATCTGTGGTAGTGGCAGAATGTAGCTGCAGCTGGAGCTGTACTTGATTGCAGAAGCAAAGCAGCTGAAAGCTGTAATTAGCTTCAGGCACTATGTGCTGGTCAGCCTGAATTCTATGGTTGCTGCAGCTGATCAGTGAGAGAATCAGAAGACAGGGAGGATGCAGCACAGACCAGAAGTTGCTGCAGGCTGAAGGTTGGAGGACTGGAGTGTGAGTAGAGAAGAATGCCAAAACAGCACTCCCAGTAAGTGCAAATACAGCACAAGGAAGCCACAACAAGTAAGGCAACACACTAGGTTGGGGTGCTATGATAACTGAAGTACAACCAACAGTAAGCAGTAGTGTGGTGGGTAGGTAACTGTCTGGGTGGCAGGACACAGAGTATGGTGGTAATGGCTAGAGTGACCAGTGGGGTACCACAGGTATCAGTGCTGGACCGGTCCTATTCAACATCTTCATCAGTGACATTGTGCAGGACCTAGAAGGCAGAATTTCACTGTTTGCTGATGTCACAAAGCTCTGTAACAGAGTAGACACACCAGAGGGTGTAGACAGAATGAGAAGGGACCTGCAGAAACCTGAAGAATGGTCAGGGGTTTGGCAGTTGAAATTCAATGCAAGAAAGTGCAAGATAATGCATATAGGGCACAAAAACCCTGGCACAATATATCAGCTGGGGGTGAGGATACAGCATGCACCAAGCAGGAAAGGGATCTTGGGGTTATCATCTCTGATGACCTCAAGGTAAGGAAATAGTGTGACAAGGCAGCAGGTAAAGCAAATAGGATGCTTGGATGCATAGGCAGAGGCATCACCAGCAGGAAAAGGGAGGTCATAATTCCACTATACAAGACACTAGTGAGGCCCCACCTGAAGTACAGTGTACAGTTCTGGAGACCTTACCTATGTAAGGACATAGACAGGGTAGAGAAGGTTCAGAGGAGGGCAACAAAGATGGTACATGGATTGCATCACAAGTCCTATGAGGACAAGTTGAAGGAACTGAATATGTACTCCTGGAGGAGATGAGGGAGAGAGGGATATGATAGAGACATACAAGTATCTTACAGGAAGGAACAGGGTGCAGGAATACACTGTTTTTAAGCGAAAAAGATGTTCCAGAACTAGAGGGCATGGGATGAAGTTGGAGGAGGACGATTCAGAGGAAGCGTGAGGAAGAATTTCTTCACAGAATGGGTGGTGGAGAAGTGGAACACCCTGCAAGAAGAAGTGGTGGGGCTGAAACAATCACGGGATTTAAGAATGCATGGAATAGACATATAGGAATTCTGGAGGTCAGGGGTAAGGGCAACAGACTTCTAGGAAAACATAAACTGAATTTACAAGCTCAAATGGGCAGACTGGGTGGGCCACAGGCTATCTGCCGACACTGTCTATGTATCTATGTAAAGAAATCATGCACTCACCACCTTATAAATAAAGCAGAACACAGCTCTCAGCTTATAGGCAAGTGCCCATTTTATTCAGCAGGTGCAGGTACAGACACAGATCCTATGCTCTGATGCATTTCAGAAGACTTTCATTTTCAAAAGCATATGCTACCATGCACATATAATGGTAGCCCCAGAATCTCAGTAACCACCCCCACCACCACCATTACAAAGACAACAGATAGGTAGTAGGAGGGTTACAATGCTGTGCTACACTGACAGGGATGGGATGTTCAGTGCATGTGGTTTGTTGAACCTATATACAGGTGGGCATGGGTTAGGGAGTGGTGGTTTCACGAATGCCAGAGAGTATTGTGGAGCTGGAGAGGTTGGGGGGGTAACTGGGCTACAAATATGTTATCAGTGCATCACATGATGGAGGAATCAACTCACCCACAGGTGGACATAAAAGTGAGGGCTGGAGAGTAGAGGAAACCTTCAGTGGCAGCAGTGCCCACAAGCTCGGAGCATGGGATTGCACCATGAGACTAGCACTATGCCATTTTCAGACCTCTGTGGGTATTTCTGACTAGTACATTTGCAGGTGCAAACCTTGTTTACACCTGCCAACATTTAGCAAACTGATTTGCACTGTGATGTACTTGCAGCAGCAACTCCACACCTGCAATTGAGGATCACTTCTGTGTATGGCCTCAAAGTGTGAATGGCAGAATAAGGTGGCTGTTTGCACAATGTTTTATGCCTCCACACTTGGTGACTGAGAATGGACCTCAGATATTTACTAATAAAACAGCCTTAAAAGATCATAGTATAGTAACAAACATATTTCACTTTAGTGTTTTTAAATTATTATTTGTGTGTGTGTGTGTGTGTGTGCTCTTCTTGATTTACAACATATTTCAGATCATTGTTAGCCCCCTCCCTGGTCTAGAAGATTTTGAGTGATGGTGCATGGCTCTCAGGGAGGAGTACACACAGCAAATATTTTCCAGAACACGTAGAGTCAATGAGTGGGAGTGAGGACTCTAAATGCTACACTGTGGCCACGTCTTCAGTCCAATAGGTCTTCCATGTAAACCATCCCACATTGGCAACTCTGCTATCTTGAGTGCAACTGCAGACAGCCTCTGATATTCAGAAGACCCTGGGCCCAGGATGCAGACCTTACTGTGGAATTAAATGTTACCCTTGGGCAACAGGTAGTTCAGCCCATGGGTGTAGCCAGGCATACTCAAGTACTCCATGGTGTACAATTTTATTTAGGGGGTAGCAAATAGACTCTGAACTGTTTCCTTTTTCCATGAAAACTAACAAAGAAAATACTGAACCTTTCTGTAATTGCCTGATCAGTGTCAGTGGCTCAGTAGGTAACACTTCGCCTCTGAGGCTGGGAGATCAGAGGGCTATGGGTTCCATTCCCACATCTGGCACTTGGGTTGGTATCCCAATACTGACACTGTAGTGCAGCATGAGGATGCTGCATTTCTGAGGTGCTGTGTTTCGGATGAGACGTTAAACCAAGGTCCCATCTGCCTGGATTGGTGGTAGTTCAGGTGGATGCTAAAGATCCCATAGCACTTATGAAAAGAGTAGGAAATTTCCCCAATGTTCTGGCCAATTCTCCCATTCCTGACCAACAGCTAATCTGATTCAATTTCAGTTGCTTACCATCTGTATCCTTCCTCCTCCGGTTGCCCTTAAAAAGGGACTTCTAGGCCCAGTGGGCTTACGGTCAACAAAATTCAATAAATAAATTGTATTCATAGAGTCGAAACTAAAAGGACTGGTCACTAATACTCCTTTGCATCTCAAGGACAATACAATTTTACAGGCTTTGGGCTGTTATGTGGGTGTCCTAAGGGAACAATGCATGGCATTTGTATTTACCATGCATGACAACAACCATTGTCATGAGATACAAAAAGTTGTATTTATTGTGCCAAATAAGGCAACAAGCATGGTTCTGGTGTACATTTGTATATTGTCTGACTACACCCGGGGGGTAGCTCACCCTAGCAAGGGAGGAGCAGTGAGTCCACTTGGTGTGCAGATCTGAAATCCTAGCTACGCCCTTGGTTCAGCCTCTCAAAGAACAGGCCGGAAAATGTAGCTGGGGGCATAACTTGATGTTTTACTGTTCCTTGGGCAGCAATCATGATACTGTGGCATGCAGCACCTGTCCCAGTACTCAGTCTGAACAAATGACTCTGGTGCAGCAACACGTGACTCATGGTTATTATGGGTCCTCAGGCCTTGCCACATAGTCCTATGGCAAAATGTTGAACATGGAAAAACTACATTGGGGAATCCACGCCTTTGATGCAGAATACAACATACCTGACAAGGATCTGGGGACATGCTTCCACATTATATGTTGAATTTTCCACTTTATTTAGTCAGTTTTATTCCTTTAGAAGGCCACATTTTACACAGGATCAGTTCTTTCCCATTTTGCTACAGGAACTGAGCCAGACTTTTAGTTACAGTCCTAGAACAGAGTTCCTCTGCCCCCCCTCCCATTTCCACCACTGCTGTTGCATGTCTACATTCCAATGAGGAAAATACATTTTCCAACCCACTGGAAGCAGGGTGGGCATGCAGAACCCCAGAGAGTGCAGCGCTGATCCCCCACCTGCCCCAATAAATCCATAGATGTGGAAACACAACACAAAACCTTCATAGTCCCTGAACAGCCACTCTCTACTTTGGTGCTGAACTCAAGCTTCTCTTCTCATTCAGTGAGTAGCTACTACTCTGATGCTCCATTATATGTCACTGCTCAGGGCCTTCATAGGGATGAGTCCTATACGGTCTCTGCTGGGTACCTGGGGTACCCTTTCTGCATGAGTCCCTAGAGACCACCACCTAGAATGGCCTTTCCTCTGTATTTATACCCTTAAAGGGAGACTGTTGTAATAAGAGCCTCACACCTAAGTTTGAGGCTGATCCCAGTTGCAGTCTGTGTACAAAACTTTTTTTTTTACTTACTGTTTACTGCAGTATTGTAGATTGCATTAGGCTAATTTTGTTGCCTTGTAAGGTGACATTTCCTGTAACCAGAAATGCATAAATCCCCTGCAGCTGGTATCAGAGGAGGGCTGCAGAGCAGGGAGATTCCATAGCCTGTAGTATACATGTTAAAAATTTTGTAGCTGAAATCAAATTGTTGCTGGTCCCACTGTGCTCAATGGACTTAGTACATTCCTCTGTAACTGTACCTAGCCCCTTGAGAACAGTACACCAGCAAACAGAAGATACAGCTCATAAAAACTCTGACATTCACTGCAGGCTGTTGAATTCCCCACTGCCCAGCCCTACTCTGATGTCAGCTGCAGGGGTCTAGCATTTCTAATTACAGGAAATGTCAGTTTAGAGGTCAATTAAATTAGCCAGATACAATCCACTACACCACAGTAAACATTATGTAAAAACAGTGTTTTTGCATACAAAGTGCTATTGGAATCAGCCTCACACTTGGGTGTGAGGCTCTTACTGACAGTTCCCTTTAAGCTCCTCCTCCTAGTAAGAACTACATACAACCCCTTAGAGTCTAAACTATTTAAAAGTTCCACAAAGGATCAGTAACGTGAAACCCTACCTAATGGGAGGAGGACGGTGTTACTGAATGCATCATTATTTCACTGAGTCTTTCAATATACATCTGGATGTCACCAATTGACATCACAATTGCTATGTTTGTGACATCACAATCTGTCACCATGGTAAGTATTAGGATACTGCAGACAATACACCATAAGGTCAGTTGAGAACAGTCAAAAGTTTTCAATACAGTCTGTTTGAACAGCCTACCAAGATATGTTATAAACTGTAGGAATTAAAATGAAAATTGAGAAGAAATGTATTCTCTAGTAAATCATACTAGTGTAACTGACAGTATATTTACATAGAAACATAGACAATGTCAGCAGAAAAAGATAATTGGTCCATCCAATCTTTCCAATTTGCCCTACTCTATTCCATGACTTATTGTCTAGAGAGAGTTTTGCTCTGTCCCCTCACTCCCTGCATAACTGCTACCAGTAATTATTAAACCCTTACTGTGTCCCAGCTGTGCTTGAATCCATTAATAGTTTTGCACCAACCTCCTCTGCAAGTAGGCTGTTCCATGGCTCAACCACTCTATCTGTAAAGTAAAACTTTCTTATCTCTCCTGAACTTCCACCCTATCAGCTTACATTCATGTCCCCATGTTTACAAACTACCAATCCTGCTAAATAGTTCCTCACAGTTTCAGTTTATTCCTTTCAGGAACTTGAAGGTCTCTGTCATGTCGCCCCTCTCCCTTCTTGCCTCCAGAGAGTACATGTTCGGTGCCCTAAGCCAATTCTCATAAGATTTGCACTGTTGGCCTTGAATCCTTTCGTTTACTCAATATTGCACCATTTCAGCATGCCTATGGCTTTCCTCATGTAAAGACTCAGAACTGGGCACAGCATTCCAGATGAGGTCTCACCAGTGATCAGTAGAGAGGTAGCATTACCTCTTTCCTCCTGCAATCAAACCCCTTCCAATACACTTCAACATTCTGGTTGCCTTGCTGAAGGCCTTATTACATTGGCTAGTTTAAGGGAATCACTTATGACAACCCCAAGTCCCATTCCTTTTTTTTCTTGCAATTAATCTAGTTTCTCCTCCTGAGTCCCAGGTTGGCTGAACACCCCAGATACCCCAGCCCTGTCACCTCAGCTTTCCTCCGGGACTTACAATTGTGCCACTGCTGCATGGCCTGGGTGTTCACTGGGTGTGGAGTCTGCAGTGACTAGAGAGGCCAGCCAAACCGGGAACTGCTGTTTTCTTCCTCTGGATTTCTCCCCAAAGGAAGCAGGCATGCAGTGCCGCTCAAGATTGCCCTGCACATGCTCCTGTGTGCAAGACATCAGCAGCTGCCATTCCCCTGTCCCTCAGTAATGGTCCCTGACTGCCTTGCCCCAGCTGTCACTAGGGGCCAGGCATGCACCAGTCGCCATGTCTCCCTTGCCCAGGAGAGGAAAGGACAGAAGGGAGAGCTGTCCCTGGATACTCAATCCTCTCCCTGCCCAGTCCCCCTCCCCATGACCCTGCTCCTCCTGAACTTGGGTCAACAGTGTGGTGGCAGGTGTGGCATCCAGTGTCTCAGCTCTCTGCACCACTGGACTGGCTTCGGTTTCCTTTCCTCTGAATTAGTGGCCAGTTTAACCTTCCCATCAAGTGTTTCTTCCAGGGTTTCTTGCTCTTTATGTGCATCACCCTGCACTTTTAAATTTAAGCAGCCAGACCTTGGACCACTTCTCTAATGTATGCCAGTCATTATGCAACTCCCTCACCCTCTCCTTGCTGTCTACCATGCCACAGAACTTAGTGTTATCTGCAAAGAGACATATTTTGCCCTGTATTCCTTCTCCTATGTTGCAGATCAACATATTGAAAAGGGACTGGTCCCAGGACTGACCCCTGCAGTACTCTACTTGTGATCTCCCTTTGCCCTGATGTGACCCCATTTACCACAACCCTCTGCATGCTCCCCCAACCAACTTCCTAACTAGGTCCTTTGCTGCTCCAAGATCCTCTGATTTCTTCAAAAGCGTTATGTGTGGCATAAAGTAAATTCCTTTCTGCAGTCAAAGTAGGGTAAATATACAATTTGTTCCTTATCCACTGCCCTTGTTACCTAGTCACAGATTGCTATCAGATTGGTCTGACAAGACTTCTGTAACCCCTAGGTGGCACTACCCTTAGGGTTACTATCCCTGCCTGCACAGTAGCCTGCAGGTTGAGGGCATGAGTTCAAGGAAAGGTGCCTCCACACAGAGCACAGGGTTGATGGCAATGTGACTGCCCTGGGTACAGCCCTCTGGGACATTGATAGCCCCTCTTTACCCTAGTGGTCTGGCTAAGCCTGTAGTCACCCCACACCAACACACTTTTGCAATACACAGTGAACCCTCCTTGTAACCACTTGCCACCAGAGTGAGATCTGCTGTATGGCCCTGAGGAATCCCCTGTAAAATAAGACCTGTAACAATAAACAGCAGTAACACAGTACCCTTAGTCACAGAAGCACAATACAACCAGGTTAACTGCAAAAGATTTAGATCTGATTTATTTATAGGGAAGTCGTGAACAAGGGAGGGGTGGCAATCTGGTGATTGATTCAGATACTGATTTAGTCAGGGTATAAGGCATGCACCTAAGAGTCCTCCTAACACAGTCACACACACACTCTGGGTACCCAGTTGTTATTGCAGGCTAGCCTGAAGTGTTGCCTGGGGTGAGCCAGCGTTGCAACTGGTTGGGGCCCTGTGATGGAAAGAAACATGCATGCACTGTTACCCACAATGTGTAATCCAGACCAGATGGCTCAGTCCAAAAGGTTTAACAAGAATTAAATCAGATGACACACTGTGATTGCTAACTAGGTTGCAAAGAGCTACCCTGGGTTTACTCACACTACCCCAGTTTGGAAGCAGGATGGATGAAATGGAGACCTCGAGATGAAGAGCTGGATGGCCAGGAGAAGCAGATCCCACAAGGCATAGCGTGGCGCTCGATCCTGTTCAGTGGTGTTGATCAGAGGCTGAATCTCCAGGTGGGTCTCTCATCAGAGCTTTCTCTGCAGCATGAGAGGTTGTCTGGGCTAGGATGGCAGAGCCCAGACTGGGAGAATAGTTTGGATGCAGTCCGGTAAGGTTGATGGATGCAGCCTCCAGTGAGCATGGCACAGTCAGCACAGTAGGGAACCAACTCTTGGCGCACTCTCTCTCGCTCAGCACATTTATAGTAGAGTCAGCAATTACCATACTTCGGATGACAGTCCGATTGCTAACAGCAGTGTCTCTGTGCAAACTGATGCCTGTGGTGGTCTCAGTCCTGACAGGCCGACCGCACTGTGGCAAATCTTCAGTCCAAAACAGGTGAAATTCCCTTTGTCACTATTCAGGATTCTGGTCACAATCAAAGCTTTCCTCAGATAAAGTCTGATTTGTCTAAAGCCGCACTTCTTCACTGCTGAAGATGGTGATATTTAGGCCAGACACAGCCTCCCTGTCAATTTCCCATGCTACTACGCAGGAGAGCAGCTGCCCGACTCCCTCGAGTTGTTCACTCTCTACTCTCCAACACTGTACTGAGTGACTGCTGCTGGCAGCTCAGGGCTTTCCCCGTGATCCATAAGGTCCTGTTGGTTGATGCATCTGTCTGTCACAGCTTGAGCTCCCCCTCCAGGTCCCTTTAGGAGCCAAAGGGTGAAAACTACAATTCCTACAGAAATTTACTCCCACAAGACCCCTGGGGGCAGGCTCCATTTAGAGCCCCCAAAGGCACTGATTGGTGCAGATTGGCGGTCCAGAACCAAGATGGTGGTCCATGCTGCAAAGAAAGGCAGGTCAGACAAACTACAATATCATTTTCAAGCGGATACTCAGCAAAAGTTACATCTCTATCTGAGCATCCTCTGCACGATAGCAATGAAGGCAGCAATAAACCTGCAGCCTGGAAGAACTCAAGCCTGAAACTACTCTGCCCCTACCCAGATTGATTATTTCTATGAGATAAGCAGCCCTTAAAGAGACAGGCATGGAGGCTAATAGTGCACTCACATGCTAACCTCACTTAACTCTTAATGACACAGGACACCAGCCTGGCAGTGGGCAGTTAAGCACACCCATGGAAGACTTTCTGGGAACCCCCATTTACAATGGGGTTACACTTACCACAGTCCCATGTAGCTTACTATTCTGGAGTCTCAGTTCTCTCCAGGTAGCGCACTAATTTCTCTTTGACTAGTACCTCCATCAGTTTATCTAAAATGGAAGTAAGACTGGACGGGCATATAATTTCCCAGTTCCTCAGTGTCCCATCAGTTGGGAGTGGCAGCACATCCACTATCCTCTAATCTCTTAGAGCCACCACTTACTGTAGTGAGCTGTTGAATAGTCCTGCCATTAGTTCAGCCAGTGCTGATACCAATTTCCTGAGCACTCTTTGGTGCATCAAATCTGCTCCTTGAGTCTTGTCTGTTTTCCAGGCTGCAAGCCCTTTTCTAACCCTTTCTCCAGTAATTACAGCCTGCACCATTTCTAGATCCCCCTTGCAGCAGCTTTTATGACACTTTCTGGCAGAGGTCCACTATCCTCCACTGTAAATACTGAGCAGAAGTGGTAATTTCAATCAGCGATCAAACTGTATTTAAACAGGCTTTTTACCTTTAGCGAGCTCGTTTGCAAGGTGGTCCTGGACAACATGTACAAGGGACAACAGAACAATGGTACATATATACGGTACACAACATATACATAATTTAAATACAGTCAATCATACATTTTAAGCATGTTACAGTATATACAGATTACAGATGCAAAGGATAACATGGGAATAATATTACAAAACTATAGTAACCTCTAATAATACGAGACAGCTGATATTAAGTATGTGCTAAAGAGGAAAAGGAGTGGAGAGATGAGAAGAGGAAGTAGCAGGGCGGTTGAGGAGAATGGGAAGAGGTAAGGGGAAAAGGAGCAGAAAGTGCTAGACTGACCAGACAAACAGAAGCAAGCTTGAGAAAGCAAAGTCTTTAGCAATTATCTGTGTCATGAACAAGTTTCTTTCAAGGCAGCTGTGAAAAGAGACTTGAAGATGGCTATCCCCACTACCGTAACAATCTTAAGTGCCTTCTGCAGGGAGTTCCAAAGGAGGAAGCATTTAGAATGATTGTCTTCTGCTTGTTGCCCTCTATCACTATGCCCCCCATCAGCCTAATGTTTAGGAAAATACATCCTTAAGCAGCAGCAGAGCTGCACTTTAATATGCAGTCTCAACCTAAGTCTATGACACAGGATCCTTATACACTGTATGACGATTAAGGAACAATACATGACAGGATGTTGCATGTCATGGGACAGCATTATGCCCTGGGAGCATTGTGAGGCAATATCATGGTTATTGACACAGAGAGAATGGACTGGGTTACTTGCCTTCATTTTCAGCAAGGCAAGGCAAAGCAAAGTTTATTTCTAGTGTACCCAATCCTAGAGGCTCTGGGTGCCTTACACTTAAAACAAACAACAGAAGTAAGAAACGACAGCAAAGAAAGTAAGAATGACAGCAAACATAATAAAACAATAAAATACAGCAATAATTCACAATAAATAACAAAATAACAATAAAACAGAAAGTATCACTAAGGCAAGTTATTAAACAGGGTCAGAACTCCTGGACCGGAAGGAGCAGAAAATAAATGGGTCTTGAGACCGACTTGAAAATCTCACCCAACAGGGCCTCCCTGACAGATGGTGGCAATGCGTCCACAAGACTGGGCCAGCAACACTGCATGCCCTGTCGCGGCAGTTCTAAGTCTAGTCCTGGGAACTTCAAGGAGGCCCCTGGAAGAGGAGTGGAGGCAGCGGACTGAGGTGGCTGGTGTCAGAAGATCAGCCAGGTAGCCAGGGCCTAGTCCATGGAGGGCCTTATAGGTGAGTAGACAAACCTTGAAGATAACCCTCCACCTGACCGGCAGCCAGTGCATTTCCCGCAGCACTGGGGTCACATGGCAGGACCTCAAAAGGCCCATCAGCAGTCTGGCAGCTGCTTTCTGCACCAGCTGCAGTCATTGGAGGGTACCTCCAGAGACCCTGAAGTAGAGAACATTACAGTAATCAAGCCTAGATGTCACAAAGGCATGAACCAGCATAGGCAGTTCCTCTGGCAGAACTAGGGATCCTGGCAATGTTCTTCAAGTGGTAAAACCACTTTGGACAACAGATGACACCTGAGATTCAAATGTCAGCCTGTCATCCAGGAGCACACCAAGATCTTGCACCCTAGGGAGGCCATCAATGGTGCAGCCCCAAGAAAAAGACCTGAGGCCGCACCTAAGGCACTCCCATCATGCTCTTGGCCTGGCTCAAGCACTAGGACCTCCGCCTTGTCAGGGTTCAGTCGCAACCAGCTGGAGGATATCTGGTCATTGATCTCAGCCAGGCATGTATTTAGCATTTTCAAAGCATCTGATGTTGCAGGAGCAAAGGACAGATACAATTGGGTATCATCTGCATAGAAGTGAAAACCCACTTTGTATCACCTAATGAGCTCTCCCAGGGGCAACAGATACACTGTAAACAACATCGCGACAAGATCGACCCCTGAGGTTCTCCACACAGCAAGGGCCTCAGGAAGGAGGAGAAATTCCCATCACCACCCACTGCATCCTGCCAGAGAGATAGGACTCAAACCAGCTGATGACAGTGCGGTAAGTCCACAGTACTCTCTGAAGTGATCAAGAAGTACAGTGTGGTCTACAGTGTCAAAGGCGAAGAGATCAAAGAGAACAAGAACTGACTTGCCTCCTCTATCTCTAGCCATGAGGAGGTCATTGTGCATCCTCTAACTAATGCTGTTTTGGTGCTGTGCCTGGCTCTGAAACCAGACAGGAGTAGCTTATAGATGCCAAAGGTCACAAGGTGCTCCTCAAGCTGTTGCACCACAATTTTCTCAACAACTTTTCCCAGAAATGGGAGATTGGAGATTGGTCTGTAATTACGCCAGGATATCTGGGTCAAAAGATGACTTCTTCAGAAGGGGCATCACCAGAGCCTCTTTCAAGGAATCCAGAAAGACTCCCTCTGACAACGAGCACGGAAAATCAAGGTGAACACTGGCCAACAGAACAGACACATCTCATCAAAAAATGTGTCCAGTTCACAATATGTGTACTTCAGCTTTGAGATGACCTCAGTGAACTGGGCTACCTCCACTGGTTTAAACTCCTCCCAAATAGAAAGAGCACCTCTGCCATACTCAAAGGCGATTGCTCAGTCACAATGTGACTCACTGACAGGATCCCCTGCCGGACGGAGGCGCCCTGTCAGTGGAGAACTGAGCAAACTCATCATACAAGGTGATTGAAAAGGCTTTTTTCGGCTGCAGACAGACCAGATGAAGAAGTCTGTTGACAGTCTGAAAGAGCAAAGATGGTCAGGTCTTCCTGCAGTAATCTCCCTGGACAGGAACTTTATGGTTGATTGCCCTCTGGTACTCAACAGAATGAACATGCAGGTCATTTTGTTCACCTCCAACTAGGTCCTCCGCCAGCAATGCTCCAACTTCCAACCCCTAATCTTCATCACCTTGAGGTCCCTGTCAAAGCAAGGAGGCCTCAGAGTAAGATTTGGGTCACACATGGACCAGTGCGAGACACGAGTGCACCAAATAATTACCCTATTATAGGTGGCAACTGCCTCACTGCATTCTTCACACATGTAGCACTTATACTAGATAGATCTGCAGCCACCCAAAGTCCATCTGGGGTCAATGCCTTCAAGAACGATAGCTGGCCATTTCAACGGTGGGGGCCATGAATGAGAACTTCACCATGTAGTGATCAGACTATGACCTGATCAATCCCGAAGTTATCTACCTCGAGCCCTGTGAGAACACCAGGTCCAACATATGGCAGTGGTGATGGGTTGTGGAAGTAACTTCTTGTGTCAGGCCCAGTAATAACATCATCTGGAGGAGGTTGGAACCCAGTCACAGGGATTCATCATCAGCCCAGGTACTGAAGTCCCCAGCACCAAACATCTGGGGGACTCCAACACCTCACTGACAACAAAATCCACAACCTCCTGCAGGAAATCTCCCCCACCCCAGAGGGCAGTAAATAAGGAGAATAGTGCAGCCTGCACCAGGACCCCTACGCACTGCCACACACTCAAAGGACCTGGTAGCTCCCACTGGTGCATGGTGAAGCCCAAGTTGGATCTAAAACAGATGGCAACTCCCCGCCCTGCATTCCCACCTCTGCCAGTACACCACAGAGAACCTGGTGGGGATGGCTGCCTCCAACACTGGTCCAGCATCATCACCCAACCAGATTTCCATGATGCAAGCCAGATCGACAGAGACAAACAAGTCTGCCATAATTGTGGTCTTGTTCCTCATCAATCTGGCATTGCAAAGCACTGCCTGAAGGGGACTAGTAGGCATTGCAGCCCCTCTGGTTAGCAATGTCTAGTCACATATAACGTAATACAATACAATACAATATAATACAATACATTACAATACAATACAACACAGTACAGTACAGTACAGTACAATGCAGTACAATACTATACAATACAATACTATACTATACTATACTATACTATACTATACTATACTATACTTGTAATATATACAGTACCAAAATCAGAAATAACAGCTACATTGAGAATTAATATAAAAACAGTTGAGGCTAGAGTTTTTAGAATTTGTCAGCACAGTAATAGAACAGATGCTAAAAAGGAGTTAGTTTAATAATGTTGGTCCTGAAATAGCAAGGATTTACACTGATTAATAATGAATTTAGATATTGAAAATAAATGTAAGAAGCTGGCCCTCGATGAATATGAGAACCCAAATCAAAAGGAATACCAGGTGTATATGTTTTAAAAGAAATAGTAGAAAATTTAACTTTATACAGTCCGATGGTGAAAGAATTCCTATGGAAAATTTTCAAAATAATGGTGAGCCTTGAATAATGCTAAAAGGGCAAATCTACGAATAAAATCAAAAAATAAATTGGCCGGCCAGGTAGCAAAGCTGTAGCACTACTACTTGCTATGCCAGTGACATGCAGTCGGGAACAAGCGCAAACTGTGGTCACACTGACCAGTGGAGAAAAGGATTGTGCATACCAGGGACTGCTCTTCTTCAGTATGTGGGGACACTGCTCTTGCTGTGTGATTACCATCTGGTGGAGACAAGACAGTAATGCAGACAGGAGCACTGGAAGGGGACAGATAGCTGCCAGATGCCTGGAAAACATTTGTGCTGATGCGTGCATGTATGACTGCATTATTGCACATCAGCAATCCAGGGAGAAACAGGATGATAGAGGAAAAGTCAGGTTGTCTTAAGCTGATACTCCTGCAGCCTCTTCCATGATGGACACAGCTGGCCACCCACAACATTATGGTCCTGGGTAAGTGGTGGAGAACCAGTAAGTTCATGAGAAGGTCAGTGATAGGGCTGGGGAGCTGCTGGTGAGTAGGCCCAGGATGATAAAAAGATTGGATTAAAAAGAATTGAAAATAACCTGATATTTGTGAATAACTATGCTAATAACACCAAAAGTAGAACATGAGAATATTCAAGTATTGGTAGCAAAATCTGCCCTGTGATCATCATCTGAAATGACACAATGAGGGTCCAAAATTAAGTATTTTAATTGGTTAGCTGATACTTTATGCCATGGGGTAATTTTGCATAACCACTGCATAAAACATATACCGTTATGACCACAACACCCCACAGCAAAACCTGCATATCGACAACAACCCGCTTGACACCCATAGTGCCAAATGGGATATTGACATCAATGTGCAAACACACCAACACCAGTGTTGGATGCTCTCCCGACATCCACCCCCACCTAGAGTTGATAATCCTTAAGTCTGAGGGGTGTGGGGTGTACCCATAACACCCAACAGGTGTTGGTGTGCTCAGGGGGAACTATTTAGATACTTAAACTCAGAATCCCCAAACTCACGGGACTGAGTTCAGTATCCTGACATGTACAGGCCCAACATGGAGGAAGCTGGTGCTATCAGGGGTAAGGTAGCAGATATGATGAACCTCTACCCTACCCTAGTCAGGCACCATAAGAGAGGGGAGGTTATGGAAGCTGGCCAAGCTGCTCCGCATGACATGGCAGATCGGCCAGCATGGTGTTCCAGACCCTGGTCCTGTTCCTGGGGTGAAAATGTTTGTGAGCTGCTCTTCTGCCCCCCATAACTTTTAACATACTCTGCGGTCCACTCCCCTCGGAGTTGATTATTTTAGTTACAGGGGTGTAAGACCCTTTTGGTCTTCAGAAATTCGGTCTCCTAGACTCGGGCTTATAGAGTTCGGAGACCAAGTTTCAGGATTTCATAGGTAATCCGTCCAGGGTCATGGTAGGGACTTGAGCGGCATAAGGATTGTCGGCAAATATTTGTTGCTATGGGGAGGTCAGCAAAATTTGTTTTGTTGCAGCATGGGGTACCCCACATAAAGTACCTGCTGACTGCAATTAAAAGCACAAAGTCGCCATTTTTTCTCCTGCAAAGTGTGCCGTTCCATAACATCAAAAGCTGTTCAGGAAATGTGAAAACAATAAAAAATGGAGGATCTACACTCCAGTTTTTGAAATGGGAGACAACTGCGAGCTAACTTGCACATTTTCAGTTTTACTCGCTTTCTGGTGCTCAGCTCATTCACCTTGCTGCCAGCTGTCTTCATGGGCATGAGAGAGCTTCTGCCCAGCAACAATGAGCTATTTTGTGTAGGGAAGGATATTTTATTAAAATCAGCATAAAAATAATAACAAAAAGCTTTTCCTTCACTTTTTGTGTAAGTCTCATGTTTCCTAATTGTATAATCGTAATAATCCACAATAGGAAGTGGGTTAGACTAGGATTTATCCATGTCTGGCATGGTAAATCAGCCCAACACCCTATCATGGATTATTCCTTAAATGCTGAATATCAGTCTGACCACTAAACTCTGCACCCTTTTTGGCCCTCAGAAAATGGCCAGTTACATATATTTAATTTCTTTTATTTAAAAACATAACTTTCACATTATTTAGGGGTTCCACACAAAGCAGGCTAATAATTTAGTGATTTTATTTACAATTTTGATGACGGGTAAGACCACTGAGACCATAGATTCTTTGTTCAGGACAACCTGGGATTAGTCAGATATATAATTTTCCATACAGTGAGTGCATACATTAGGTGGAAGGAATGAACAGCAGTCCTAGAACAGGCAAGGTGAACAATTAAACAGGATAAAGTAAAAATAGACAGAAAGCTATAGCATGAAACCATACTAACAACATTATTAATTACAACACATTATTGAGCACATATCACAGACATTAAACAATACACATCATAAGAATCAATGGTGAAGCTGCTGCAGAACAACGGCAAAGAAGAAATTAGGACAGGGTAAACAAGGGTTCTATTTACTCTAAGATCACAGTAGAGCGTTAACATGTACAAGAGGACATGGACCAGAGAGGATTTTACTTGTTTCTTAAAAAGTGCGCATGTGGGGCTTTCAAGCACCTCGGAGGGTAAGGATCCCATAAATATGGGGCAGTGTAGGAAAACTACCTTTTCCCAGATGCGTACTGTACTTTAGGTAGAACAAGCAATGGAAGGACTCGGATCTTAGGGGTGAGTAAACTGCCTTCACTGAATGATACCAGTTAGGTTGGGTGGAGGCAGGGGTTGAAATAACTTATAAGTAAGACAGAATACAGGATAAGCCTCACATCTTAGCATTTTACTGAATTGTATCAGTCAAAAATGGACTGGGAATTTTATGTTACAACTGTAAATGTTCATTCACCTCCTTTTAAGAGAAGTTTCTAATGTAGCTTTTCCTGAACAAGCTAACAGAAAATTGTCCATTACTTCTCTTAAAAATCACATGTATATGACATTAACTGTGTTTAAAAACAGCCTGCATGTAGTTACTTTGTCTTTCACTGAATAGCTTTGTGCCAGCAACCTAACATCAACCCAACTCTAAGCACCTCTTCTGGGATTAGCTAAGGCTGTCTGCACACACAGCCTACCCTGTACTCTGCTCCCCAGTGCTGGGAGCAATTTCCAACCCTCTTCAGTTCACTTCCTAAAATGGCTTCTGGAACAAGCTAAGTCTTCTGCTTGTTCATAAAGCCACTAAACACTATATGTTATATAAATAGTTGGTGTCCCAGCACTCTAACAGAATGCTTCTGACACCCCTGACACTAAGGATACCAACCCTATTGTCTGATCCTTGGGCCAGTGACTTTCCCTGAGCTGCCAAAAGTACTCTCTGCCACATTTAAGCCTTTTAATATTTATTTTAAAATATGTACAGTATGCTACTAATTGACTTTTTCCTGGTTTTATTCCATCAAAATTGCTCCCTTTATGTGTGGGAGAGATGCTGCCAATCCTGCCTCCCCAGACTCCACTGTAGCCCCTGAATACACGTTTAAAGTCATTTTATTATGCAGAAGAGGGAGTGAGTAGTAGTACTAGTAAAAATCTTTATTTTTATATAGGATTTGTTGAACAAACACAGCATTAGGACCAAAGATCCTGTTTACAAGATTGTCCTGTGTTCCAATAAAATATACGGGTAACAAATTTAAAACATTTACACAAAGACATATAGTCACATACAAAACTAACAGAATACAACATCTTTACTAAATTCAGTGAAAGGAAGAGATTAGATACTATGGGCCAGATATTCAAAACCCAGCACCAGGCGCAAAGCTATTGCTGGACTAGCACGACCTTGAGCCCAACTGCAATATTGAAAAGTACAGTTAGCTTCGAGTGCTAGGTGTTAGCTCGATGCTAACCATAATGTATGTCAGGGAGGGTGCCCTGAATGCCGACACACGGCATATTCAAAAGCATAGCACTGCACTACAGGCATTAAGCGCAACCTGTAGCGTGGTGCTAGTTACCGCTGAAAAAGCTGCTTTTAATGCAGCGCTAATAGTAGCGGTGCCCCAAACCCCCATCAAGAACCCCCATGTCCAGCAACAGCACACTGAATCCCTGGTGTACTAGTGGTCCCCATCATGATCCCCGACCCACAGCCGTAGAATAGACACATCGCCCTGGTAGTCTAGTGTCCCTCCCAAGCACGTATCCAGACCACGTTCTCCATATAATATAGTCTCCCTGGTAGTCTGGTGTCCCCTCCCAAAGCCGTATCCTGACCCGGTTCTCCATATAATATAGTCTCCCTGGTAGACTAGTGTCCCCCAAGCATGTATCCTGACCCCATTCCCCATATAATAAAGTCTCCCTGGTAGTCTAGTGTCCTCCCCAAGCACGTATCCCAACCCTGTTCCCATATAATATAGTCTCCCTGGTAGTCTAGTGTCCCCCCAAGCTCGTATCCTGACCCCATTCCCCATATAATATAGTCTCCCTGGTAGTCTAGTGTCCCCACCAAGCACGTGTTCAACCCCATTCCCCATATAATATAGTCTTCCTGGTAGTCTAGTGTCCCCCAAGCACATATCCTGGCCCGTGCCCGTGTCTTGCAACCATTTTCCTGGTGGTCTAGTGTTACCCCAGCTGGCAGTGATGGTCCCCACTCCTCCTAACAACCACCCACGAATGGAGCCGGCGACCGACTCAGCCCTCCCTCTCTCACCACAACGGCTGGCCAGCTGAGGATAGATTTGCTATACTGCATTTATTACAGTACAGCACATTCATTTCTCAGTCGGCTGACTGGGCCGTGGTGGAGAGGAGGCTGAGCTGATCACCAGCTCCATTCATGGGTGGTTCTTGGGAGGAGCAAGGGCCGTCACTGCCAGGTGGAGAACACTAGACCACCAGGGAAAGGGTTGCAACATGGGGCATGGGGTCGGATATGTGCTGGGGAGACACTATACTACCAGGGAAATGGTTGCGCTCTATGGGGAACAGGGTCCGGGATCATGATGGGGGGTGGGGCCACTAGGACGACCAGGAATATATGCATTCAAGTGGCTACAGGGTCGGGAATCCTGATGGGGGGCACTAGACTACCAGGGATACTATTAGTGCAGGGCTGCTCTGGGGGTCGGGTATCGCGATGGGGGGTACCTATAGGTACAGAGCCATGATGGCACAGACGGACTGCAGAGCCCACCCAGCCTTCCCAGTCCCCTACAGTAATGTGCTGTTGTGGAACCTAGTGTGCCTATGGCCTACATCCCCCACCCTTGCCACATGCCTGTTCCATGCAGTAGTGTCTCACCCCACTGTTATGGCACCCACCACTGCTGTGGGGTGCCACAGTTGTCGATGGGGGCTGTCATCCAGTGCGCGTTTGGACCCAGGCAGTGTATATATATATATATATATATATATATATATACATACACTATGTATATATATATATTGATATACATCTATATATCTATATATATGTACATATATACCCAGATATATACATGGATGCATATCTATATCTATATGTTGCAGGATATTTCTCTATATACTGTTCTGGACTGCTTGTAATGCAGCAGGGGTCAGATATATGCACCTCTTGTGCCTGCCAGCACCCAGATCCTGCAGCATCCAGCCTGTACTGCCATGCCGACCAACAGGGGCCTGGTGGGCATGCCTTGGCCTGCTGCATTCAGCCTGTACTTCCATTCTGACCAAAGGAGGAGCTGTCTGCTCCATGCAATAGCACCAGGCAAACTGTGTGGTAATGTATGCTAAGCAGCTGTTAATTAGATACATATGTGCCTGTTTGCCCACAGATTATCTAAGTAGGCTAATTTGCAAGGGAGCTTTGAATATGGCTCCGTTTGCTGAGCTATCCAGTTTGCCCTGGGCTAATGTGTTAGCACTGTGCATTCAGGTTAGCCAGACAACTATGTCAACATAGCACAGTTCTGCAGTGTGTGGCTTGCATTGTTGTTTGCAGGTGTTGTGGGTCTCCTCTGTGCATTCATATACAATGTTCTCCACCTGCAACACTGGCTTGCTCCAGGGTATACTGGGCTGTGGTTATAGTGTGTCCTTCCCTGTTGCTATATTCAGTGCTGTCTTATTCCTAGGCTATGTTTGTCCTGCATTCTCAGACCAGTTTGCCAGCTTCCTTAGCATACTATATTCAGCAGGGTTAGCACGGGCTATTCCATTTGATTATGGCGGGCAATTTGGGCGGGCAATGTTTACACGCCAGGCAGTGCTACTTGAGGCTTAGGGCAAAGTTTTGAATAACTGGCCCTATATATATACACAATATTTCTGTTTACCTGGTTTCATATGCCGTTATCAAAAATCTATCCATTGCACATATACCGAGTTTTTAATTCATGTTGCAGTTCAGCAATGAAGGATTTCAAACTGCTGTGTGCTGTCTTGATAGAGTTACTTATCAAGTTCCACAGTGTCGTTGCAATAACAGGAAAAGTCATATTTCCATACTTATTTAGGGGCCTTGGAGTTTAAAGTTTCTCAGATTTATGTTTCTCAGATTACATTTATGTTCCATTTTTCGAATTTATCATACAAATATGTAGGCTTATTATAATTTAAGATTTTAAAATGTGGTTTGCCAAATCAACTTCCTTCTGTTCTCAGGAGTTAACTACCCTAGTTCACTATATAAATCACAATGATGGGTTACAATCCCATCTCAAAATAAATTTAGCCAGGTGGTTATAAATCACATAAATTTTTGACAACAAGCCTTTGTTGCAAGGCTGTATACATGGCTACTGTAGTCTAGGATTGGTACCAACAGTTGATTTATTATTTGTGTTCTCATACATTTGTTTATACAAATTCCTGTGCATCTGAATGCCCCCAGCCTACTAGTTATCATTTTTATACTATCTTCAATATGATAATCAAACTTTAAGCTATCATCACTCCAAGCGCCTAAGTATTTATATTCTGGTACTTATGCTAAGATTTTATTTTCAGTTGTTTGCATGTTAATTTCATGCATTTTACTACCAGTTTTCTTATGAACATTATTAAATACCATTAATGTGTTTCCTTACTGTTTAAAACCAACCCAGACCCTGTCAGCCATGTACACAGCCCGAAAAGTCATGCTGTAGGTTTATTTCCGTTTCCTTGCTGTTCCCCTTACCACTAGCATGGTGTCATCTGCATAAAGTTTTATTTTGGAGTAGGTTGCTATTTTAGCCTGATGATTTATATAATTAAGAACAGTGTGCACCACAAAATGGAGCCCTGAGGCACCCCTTAGGACTAAGGCTTTGTTGGACAGGCTATCACCAACCTGAACCTGTTGGATCTGATCTCTCAAATAGGATTTGAACCAGCCTCAGGACTCTTCTGACAGTTCAATTCCAAGTAACCTTTCCTCCAATAGCCTATGGTACACTGTTTCAAATGCCTTCAATAGGTCCATGAACACCGCACCCACTGCCATTAGCTTTTCTAATTGGGAAGCTTTGCTATCCACCATGTCAGTGAGTGTGGTGTCCTGTGGAGTATCCTTTACAGAAGCCAGGCTGGTACCTGGACAGCAGGGAGTACTTAGCAAGATACTCACTCAACTGTCCCTGCACCATTCTTTCCAAGGCCTTGGAGACAACTGACAACAATGCTATAGGTCTATAATTTGTAGGTTCAGTGGTTGAACCATCCCTTGGAAATTGGTATTACCTTTGCATTTTCCACAGGGTTAGAAAGAGCCCTCCGTCAGACTCTGATTAAACAATGTGGCAACAAAGCGTTCGAGCACACACTAACCTTGTCAGAGGATGCAACTTAAAGCAGAGTGCTTACTCTTTCAAAGTTCCATTTATTGAAGTGTCCAAAACATGTCAGGCAGGACTACATCTGTGTTTTTGCTTCAATAAAATTGAACTTTGAAAGAGTAAGCACTCTGCTTTAATTTGTGTCCTCTAGCAAGGCTAGTGTGTGCTTGAAACTTTTTGCTTCCTGCATGACTAGTAAGTTTCTGAGCACCACATTCTCTGGGCACACTTTTTCTGTTTGGATCCAATTAAACAATCTTGTCAGCACAGGTGCAATAATATCCATTAAATTCTTCAAAATCTATTTTCTGTTCCATCCAACCCAAAAGATTTCCTAGTCTTTAATTTCCCAACTTCATCCTTTACTTGTTTTCAAATAATACATCTAAATCTAAATCTAGGAATATTCCATGGCAGTATATTTACCCTGAAGTATTTTTTTTAATCAGGTGTTAGAATGTCTATGTCTGGCAAGGTCACAAAGTATTCATTTAATATTTTAGCTGATGATTTAGAGGTTTGGGAACACCATCCTAACCATTTGTTTTGGTGGGTTCTCATTCATTGGTGTTTCAAAAGATTTTATAAGTGACCAATATTGTCGCATGTCAGTGGTTTCAGTGGATTTAGTAGCATAGTACTTATGCTTTGAGCTTTTGATCTTTAATGTTAAAGCATTTCTTGCTACTTTATATCTTCCCAGTCCACTGGATTCAGTGATTTGCCAGCTAGTTTCCATATCCTGTTCTTGATGCACATCTGTTTTTCAGTTTTTCAGTTATCCATGGGACACGGCCCTTCTTTGGGTCAGGTTTTTAAATGGAAATAACTCATCACAAACTTCACCAAATCACTTTGTAAATTCCTGTACAGCTAAATCAGAAGACTGCAACAAGAACAGTCTGTCCCATCAAACTCAGCTAATTTAGCCAGGAAACAATCTATACATTTTAAATGTTCTACATCTAATTTTAGGGGTCCTGTTATTGGGATATTCAGTTTCCTATCTAAAATCTCTAGAATAGAACTTATTGAACTATGATCTCCCATGATTGGCTGTTCTATAAAACATTCAATGGTCTAATCTTGGCAGATACAAAGATCAAGTCCAATACATGTCCTGTACTGTTCTGGTTTGTTTTCCTGGTAGGTAAGAAATCACTTGGGCTACATCTAGTGGCTTACAACTGTTTTCAAGGCCTTCCCTCTTTGTTTTCTACATGCAGCATTAAAGTCCCCAGTTAATATCAAATCGGAACCCATAGTCTTATCCTGGATAATCTGAGAAAGTTTATCAAATTCACTTGTTTTAATTTAGGGGCAAATAAACTAGTCCAATGATCACATTTAGCTTTGATATATTGAGCAATAAACAATCAATTAATTCAATTTGCCCAGAAAGTGTAACTTTGGTTTGACCCATTTGTAAATAGTAAAATACCACCCACGTCATCCTTCCCTATCCACCAGTGACTATAAAATCTTTCCAGTTCTACTTCACTTGAATTAATTTCTGATTTAGCCACATTTCTGTTAATGCCACTGTGTTTGGGGATTCCATTGTTATCCATGTTCTAAACCAATCAATTTTATTTTTAAACTTCTTGCATTATCATGTATGATTTTTATATTACTTTGCACTTGGCTCCTGGATTTAATTCTATATCTCCTCCTAACAACAAAGCTGCAAATAAACAATTTCCCATTTTGGAGGCTCAATCCCATATTATTATGTTGATTGTACACAGCACAGAAATGTATTGGGACAGCTTTCTCAGCAGGCTGCGGAGGTGCGGCACTGTTGTTGCTAATGCCCCCACAGCCTGCAAAGGCTTGTCCTGCTTCCCCAATGCCATTGCACACTGCTGGTGACACGGGTTTGGAACCTTGCCACCAACTTCTGACAATTTGCCACTGCAATCAGGGCCCGCCTCGTCACTGCAGCGTCAGCCATCCGCTGCAATGAGGAAGCGACCTGTCATTGCAGGGCGGAACATCCAAACCCTGATATTGTTTAGAACATGGCAGTGGCTTGCTGCTGTGTTCACAAACAATATAACCCCCACTATGTTTATTGCTGACAGGGCCCCAATCCCTGTCAGCTTCAGTGCCACTGTTGATTTTGTCGACGGGGGAGCACACTCCCGTCGGCATTCTGTAACCCCTACCACTTTCATTGTCTGCCAACAGGGTGCCCAATCCCCATCGGCATAATCTGAATCCCCTCCCCTTTTGTTGTGTGCCTACGAGGATGCCCATTCGCCATCGGCTACTGCTGGCCCCCAAGAAAGAGTCCTTGGCACACTGGGAGCCCACCCCAGTGTGCCACATGCCCTGTGAAAAAAAAATACTGTCCTGCAATGTGTTTTTGTGTTTTATCCTGACAAAAGGAAGCGGTCCCTCGGAGGTCTCCTTGGCCTCTCTCCCACAACCGTGCCTACCCACTCGCACCCTGCCTCCCCACACACCCTGCTCACCCCATACTTACCTCCGGAGCTCAGTGAGATGATCTCGTGGACCGAGAACACGTTGCACTCTTCAAAGCCCACTGCGAACTGAGGAAATGCGGTAACCTGTATAATGGAATAAATAGGGTTTTGTCAACTTTAATGCATATCTCGGTCATTTTGGAATTTTGGCACAAATTTTCAACATGGGGTTTGGGACCCCTCCTCATGAATTTTTGAACTGTCCTGGTGTTAATCAGCCCCAAAGGTGATTTCACGGTCACTGTGCAGAATCACCTTTCGAAGCAGTTAACAAAATGATAGTGCCATTGTTCATGAGGTGGGCTCTCAAAAAGCCTATTTTGCAACTTTGGTGGGAAAATCAAAAAATGACTTTCTGGCGTGCACTGTGCAGTTGCTACACACACTCGTAACTTTGTGAATTTACAATATTTTCCTAGTGAGCAGTACAGCTGTCATTGTTCACATCCTGGTGGAAATGTGTTTTCGCACTTCCAGCGCAGAACAGTGCAGTCGCTGTGGGAAATCAGTGTTCAGGACAGATTAAGAAAATGACAGTGACACTGTTCATGAGTAGAGGTCCTAACATGACTATGCTGAAAATTTGTAACGATACTCCATAAAATGACTGTGTTATGAGCATGCATTGCGCAGTTTGCACGCAAAACTCATAACTTCACAAATTTATAATATTTTCACTCCAGATTTTTCAACATTGCCATTTTCCCAACCTACTTATGAACAGTGCAGCTGTCATTTTCCCACCCTGGCGAAATGTGTTTTCACACTTCCAGCGCAGAATAGGCGGTCACTGTGGAAATCACTGTCCGGGACAAATTAAGAAAATGACAGTGATACTGGTCATGAGCAGAGGTCCTAAAATGCCTATCTTGAAAATTTGGTGATGCTAGACCATTAAATGACTGTTACAAGTGTGTGTTGCACACTTTACACCCTCGAAACCGCCCAGATTTGTAATATTGTCATGGCAGATTTTCAACAGTGGCATTTTTCACCCCTTGTGAGCAGTATAACTGTCATTGTTCATATCCTGGCGGAATGTGTTTTCGCACTTGGCGAGAATAGCGTGGTCACTGTGGGAAATCAGTGTTCAGGACAGATTAAGAAAATGACAGTGACACTGTTCATGAGTAGAGGTCCTAACATGGCTATGTTGAAAATTGGTAACAATACTCCATAAAATGACTGTGTTATGAGTGTCGTCTGCATAGACACTGCACGCACACTCATAACTTTGCAAATTTATAATATTTTCCTCCAGATTTTCAACAGTGCCATTTTTCCACACCTACTTATGAACAGAGAAGCTGTCATTTTCCCATCCTGGTCGAAATGTGTTTTGCACTTCTGGCACAGAATAGAGAGATGCTGTGGAAAATCACTGTGCAGGACAGATTAAGAAAATGACAGTGATGGGGACCACGGTGGCGTCTATGGAGGGGTAGCTGCTGTTTACCGAGCTCCTGCACCAAACCGGCAATCCTGCTGTTTTTCGTCCACCTAACCTCCTCATTTGTACACTTCTGTGCATCTAACTTAGTTGTCGGTGGAGCTAAACTTCTTTCCGGACTCGATCGGGGAGGAATGCAGGGCGGCGATCAGGAGTCAAGCGAAGCAACCTCGCCGTGGCGCCTCACTAAGTACCGAGGAAGAGGGTACTTAGACGGCAACATCAGGAGTGATCTAGCTATCATCAAGGAGGCACTATTTAAACTGGTAGATGAAATGGCTGATATTAAACCAGCCCTTACACAGTTTGCACGTAGGGTGACAGATTCAGAGGCTCGCATTTCGTCTGTGGAGCGAGCATTAGACAAAATTAAACCTACGATTACTGATACTAAGAAAGCTGTGGCCAAACTGGAAGAAAGAGTGGGCGACCTTGAAGGCGCAGTCGGAAACAACCTTGTTTTACTTGGTCTACCAGAGGGAAGAAGGCACTAACATGCTGCTTTTTACAAAAACTGCTGAAGAAATCTGCAGGCCCCTCACCAAATGGGCCAGAATACATTATTGAGAGGGGGCACGAGCCCTAAGAGCTAGACCACCAATGACAGAACCACCACGACCCATTATCTTCAAACTGCTTAATTTCCTGGACAGGGAACACATTTTAAAAGAGACTAGGAAACTATCTTCCTTTCAATGGGAGGGTAGCAAGCCGCCTAGTCCCTGACCTGACCTCAAGTTGTGGGCGGCAGGGATTCGCCACCGTATGTTATATCCAGCAAAGCTTGAGGTTACCACTAAGGAGGACGAACGATATGAATCTGTGGAAGAAGCTCTGAATTCACTCGAACACTGATGCCAGACTTGTTTGCCAAAGGCTGAGTCATGAGTCGTTTTATGCTGACCTAGTGGGCCTAGTTGCTACGAGAGATAATATGTCTGGTCTGTCCGTCAATATATGGAACTGTGAACTTTATTTTGGTTAACAATATAAAGGCTCACAGGCTCTACTAAAAAAGAAAAAGGGTAAAGAGGAAGGGAAGAATAGTCAGAAAGTAACATACCAGGATGGATATTTTAGTTCGAGCTGAACTGTCGGACTTATACATGTTATATCAGTTTCTTATAAATAGTTTTACTTGGTTTTGCCAGGAGGAGGTTAAATTGCTGTTATGCCATCAGAGTTCTGAAGTTACAATAATTGTGGGGTTGCCTTAATCAGGCTTATTCTTAATTTTATTGCCTTGACTTGGCGATAGTAGGTCTATTTGGCCCTAGATGCATACCCTAAGTATTAGGCAGGGGGGGTAAATGCATTTTAGGAAGGTCCAGCGTGTTGTTTGTCCCTCCGAATATAAGGCTATCCCCTCCCTCCACCTCTCCACTGTATTGCTGGCCACTTCTGCTGTGGCAATGCTCAATGGGCCGCTGCTGTTCCTTGTTGGGCTATTATTTGCCATCGCCTGATATGGTGGTATCAGGGAGGGTGGGAGGCCTTAACAGTCAGGGATTTCTATATAACAGGGCCAGCTTAACCCTTGTGGTTTTCTATTTCCTCCTATTCAGGAAGCATTGGAGGGGATTATGCCTCTGAGTGTTTAGTTTATAATCCTCTATATGATTTTATAAATGGTCCTCCTATTGTAATGATGACCCTAACATATCAGTTTAATCTTGACAACTTATTATTTGTTTTGGGGTAGGGATGTTAACCAATTCTTTTTGCAGGATTGCAAGTCTTGAATTGTTGTTGATTTAAGTTAAAGAGAGGTGTGGGAGCCCGACCTCCTATAAGCGCACTTGGATCAGTGCAAGAGAGGTTGGCTTCGGACCTGGGGGGGCGGTGTTCACCAGGTTTAGTGAGGGGCAGATCTTTTATTGGGGTTGTGGGGGTTGGGGTGGGACAGGTATGGTTCTTTTTCTTTTGGTTTATTGGGGGAGGGCAGCTATCCGTACATTGTCTCATGGGCAAGCATCGATTAATGGCACTTAACCTGAATCTTATGTCTTGGAACATCAAGGGGAAGGATAATCGTAAAAATATGTAGTCCTAAACCATTTAGACCGTTATCAACCAGCAATTGTCCTTTGCAGGAAACCCATGTCCTTTCAGACCATCTTTCATATTTTAGGAAAAATGGGTAGGCCAAGTGTTGAGGGGGTATACTTCTTCAAGCCGGGGTGTAGCTATTTTGATAGCCGGGGGTCCCTTTTGTACATTCGGACACAATTGCCGATCCGAATGGTAGATATATTATAGTTTCAGGCAAGCTTGGAGGAAAGCCCCTAGTTTTGGGATCAATTTATGGTCCCAATATTGAGACCCTTCCTTTTTCTCCAATCTGGCTATGCTTTTGTCTCCCTTTAAGGAGTTGCCGCTTATCTTGGGGAGACTGGAACCTTGTTCAGTCGAATAAACTAGACAGATCGACCTGCAGGAAACCTTTTCCTGCTATGGCACAAAAGGCATTGGCTGAATGCAAGTCTTTCTTAGGCCTGACAGACCCATGGAGGCTACTCAATCCAACAATCGCGATTACACTTTTTCACCGATTCATAAGTCCTTTCTAAGCTGGATTACTTTTTAGTTAATTGCCAGGTTGTCTCTGAGATAAAGAGGCTGAGCATCTCCCAAGGGTGATATCTGATCACTCTCAATTAAAATTGTTTGGGCTCCGTCCTCCATCCCGAAGAGATCTTACTCATGGGCCCTAAACAACAATATATTTAAAGATGCTTAGACGCTTAAATGTTTTCGTACCTTTTGATAGAATCTATTAAATTTAATTGGAGTACGATCCCAAACACTGACCAGGCCTAGCCGCCCTTAAATCAGTATGGAGGGGTGAGTTAATTAGAATAGCATCGGTGAGGAAAGCTAAATATAATTTGAAGTTATCCAACTATCTTACAAAGATCAAGCAATTAGAGGCTATACCGGATCTCGAGGACTAGTGACCAAGAACAAGAGCTGGCGCAGTGAGAGCATGTTATGTGGGGGCTTTGAACGATAAGGTTGTTAGCAGGTTATCTATATCTAAGGCGGTATATTTGGGTCAGGGTAGTAAAGCCGGAAATTACTGGCATGGCAGCTAAAGCGTAGGCTGTTCCAGATGGGTTCCAGCCCTAAAATCCTCGGACTCTGACAACACGATTACTGACCCTAAGGGAATTCTACAATCGTTTGTCTCTTTTATAGAGACTTATACTCGACCCAGCCCCCTACCGCACTTATGTCATCACAGATGCGGGGTTCCTGGACGGAATACCACTCCCCAACTTGCCACAAGACTCTAAAGCGAAATTAATATCCTCTATATCAAAGGGAGATCATATCTGCCATTAATTCACTTAAAGCTGATAAGGCAGCGGGCCCTGATGGGTTCTCACCTCTTTTTACAAATTATTTAAAGCAGAAGTGCCCGCTGTTGTGTGAGCCATTTACTTTTTGGTTTGATCATGGTGTGAGTGATGCGTCTCTCTTGAAGCCAGAATAATTCTGTTACCTAAGCCTGGGAAACCCACAGATTCTGTTAGTAATTACAGACCAATATCCTTGTTGAATTTAGATGTAAAATTTTTGCTAAGATATTGGCTACTAGACTTAAGAGTGTCTGGCAAGACTTGATTAGCATGGAACAAGTAGGCTTCGTGGAGGGACTTTCTCGGCAGATCATTTTAGAAAGTTGTTTTTTTAATGTCAACCCGGAGATCTTAATGAGGCGATCTTTAATTTCTTTAGACGCGAAAAGCATTCGACCAAGTGGAATGGGAGTATATGTTCGAGGTTCTGGTTAGATTTGGCTTTCCCAACAATTCATACAACTAATTAGGATTCTTTATTCGTGTCCAACTGCTAGAATACAATGCAATAACCTAATATCCGACATTTTTCAGTTGCAGAGGAACCCGTCAGGGCTGTCCGTTGTCACCTTATTTGTTTAACTTGTACTTAGAGCCCTTATTAGGGCATTTAAGACAGATAAACAGATTTTGGAATTAAAATTGGAGACCAGGAACACAAGTTGTCAGCATTCGCGAATGACGTTTTATTACATATCAGAGATACAACTTTATCCCTACCTAGAGCCCTCACTCTAATTGAAAATTTTAGTTGTTTTCAGGTTTTAAATTGAACCTCGCCAAACGACCTTTTTCCACTCTCAGCCACCCTTGTGAAAAGTTGGTGTGTGTCTCTAGGCCTACAGTGGCAACCTAATTCATTCAACTATCTAGGCATTCAGATTTCCAAGAACGTGAGGACTTGGCCAAACTGAATTTAATACCTGTAGTTAAATCTATTAGTGAAGATTTGGATAGATGGTCGAAACTGCCACTGTCTTTTTCTGCAAGAATCAATGTTGTAAAATGGTAGTACTGCCGAGGATTCTTTACCCCCTCTTAACTTGAACATATAGCTCCCCAAGTCTTTTTAAGAATCTATGCAGGTACTGCTCAGACTTTATTTGGAAAAATAAACCTCCACGCAGAGCTTATTCTAAACTTTTGTAGGTTACGCAAGTTAGGGGCCTACACTACGGATTTTTTAAATATTACTAGCTATCCATGTAGCTAGAGCGTTATGTGGTCTGGAAAATTAGTACTCCTGCCGTAGGTCTTGAGTTAGACAGAGCTATAGTTAAAGGGTTAAAGTTAGATTTAGAGTCCTCCTCTATACCCCATGGATTAAAATACTGAATAAAATCAGAACACCTATAGGATGGGATATTAGGCTATTCATCAACTATATACCTGTTTAAAGATTAACCCTCGTCGATATGTCTCAACCCTTTAAAGAACCTTAACCTCTAATTGGCAACCAGCCAATAAACCACTTCTTCAACATTCCCATCTAAAATTAGTATTACCGACTTTTATACGGCGATGCTTTGTTCCACTTCCATCATTAGTAGTAAAATTTGGGGTTAGACCACAAGCTATGTTAAATTTGGTTCAAATCAGAAGCTGCATCAAGTCCTTTCTGAAGAATGGCAAGGATCCAACCTGGTAGGGACCTATGGATATACTTGTCCGATGCCTGTTCATCAGGTAAATTGGTTTCTAAACTTTACCAAGGTATCATTAAAAAGACTGACTTTTACACTTCTCCCATTTCCTTCCATTGGGCTGTTAGTTTGTCTTTGAATTGGTCGGAATTAGTATGGGAGAAAATCTGGACAGACATGTATGTTTTTATTAAACAGGAAAGATTAAGAGAAATCCAGTTTAAATTACTGCATAACATTTATTGGTCCCCTGCTAGGTTGTCCGATGGAATAATAACTGTTCTTCAGCCTGTGAGAATTGTAGTGGCTCTTTAGCTACTACTTTTCATAAGGTGTGGTTATGCCCCAAAAGTAGGGAGTTATGGGATCTAGTTAAGCGGGATTGAGGTCTTTAAAGATCTCTCTAAGTTTTTGCCAGAGATTTGTGTGTTTGGGAGATACGACCTTATCCCAGGCACTGCCTCTAGAGCCCAGATGGCACTGGTGGTAATGGTTACTAAACTGGTGATATTCGCCACTGGCGGGAGATATGGATTCCTTCCTTTAAGGAATGGTGGGAGGTATTCATAAACGCACTACTCAGCTGAAAGGACTGTATACGTGGCCTCCAACAGTCAACACAAATTTGACAAATTTTGGAAGGACTTTAACCAATGTCTGTGGGACAAGTTCCTTCTTCACGGTAAGTGGCACTGTGTCACCCTTGGTCTCATAAGTCCTATTTAATCAATGTTTCCTCTCACCATTGGGGTTCTCCATCCTCCATTGGTGTTATCTCATCTCTGTTATCTCATCCTCCTCTCACTTGTTCATACTTTAGCTGATCTAAAGTTCTCAGTTTAATTTCATATATTCCAGGTTTTTACCAATGTTACGGATAGCTGCAGGGGAGTGTTTACATATCTCCTTATTATTTTTGGCTTTTATTCATTTCTCATTGTTTAAGTTTTCTGATTATTTGTTAGATTATAGTAGTTTTTGTATACCTTTTTTTTTTTACACCAACCTGTGTACCTCCATCTTTTTATCTATTACTCAATGGTGTATTTTGTTGCTTTTATAAAAATTAAAATAAAGTTATTGGCAAAAAAAAGAAAATGACAGTGATACTGTTCATGAGCAGAGGTCCTAAAATGCCTATGTTGAAAATTTGGTGATGATAGCCCATCAAATGATACTGTGTTACAAGTGTGCATTGCACACTTTCCACACCTTGTAACCATGCAATTTGTAATATTGTCGTGGCAGATTTTCAACAGTGGCATTTTCACACCTCCTTATGAGCAGTACAGCTGTCATTTTCACATCCTGACTGAAATGTGGTTTCACAGTTTTGGGACAGAATAACACGTCGCTGTGGGAAATCAGTGTTGGGACAGATTAAGAAAATGACAATGGCACTGTTCATGAGCAGAGGTCCTAAAATGCCTATGTTGAAAATTTGGTGATGATATCCCATCAAATGACTGTGTGACAAGCGTGCATTGAACTGTTTCCATGCACCCTTGTAACTTTACAAATTTGTAATATTTTCAAGCCACATTTTCAACAGTGACATTTTTCACACCTCCTTATGAACAGTACAGCTGTAATTTTTCACATCCTGGCTAAAATATGATTTTGCTCTCCTGCGGAGAATAGCCGTTCACTGTGGGAAATCAGTGTTTTGGACAGATTAAGATTGAACGAGTGAGAGGGGAATGACCGAGCTCAACTGAGCTGTATCGGGACTGCTGCGGATTTGTTTGTGGACAGAAAAGGCCCCATACCAAGAGCCCAGTACAAAGGGCAGCCTGCAGCACTGGGAGAAACAGAACGAGAGAGTGAGTGAGGGAGGGGAGTGAGCGAACTAACCAGAGCACTGTCCCTCAATGGAGCTCTGTTGGGACAGCTGCAGATTTCTTTGTGCACAGACAAAGGTGCCAACGCTGCCAGGAGCCCCGCACACAAGCCAGCAGCTCGCAGCCAAGAGAAACAGAATGAAGGAGTGACAGAGCAGAAGTGAGTGAGCTCAATGGAGCTCTATTGTGACTGCTGTGGATTTCTTTGTGGGCAGAAAATGCGGAACACAGGCAGCAGCCCATTACAAAAGGCCAGCTTGCAGTGCCAGCAGAAGCGAAATGAGTGAGTGAGAGAGGGGAGTGAGCGAGTTCAATAGAACTGTGTCAGGACTCGTTAGATTTCTTTCTGGCCAGAACAAGCTGCCAATGCAGGCAGGAGCCCAGTACAAAGGGCAGCCTGCAGTGGCAGGAAGACAAACGGCGAGTGAGGGAGGGGGAGTGAGTGAGCTTAACAGAGGTCTATTGGGACTGCTGCAGATTTGTTTGTGGGCAGAAAAAGGTAGCAATGCACACAGGGCCCAGTACAAAGGGCAGCCTGCAGTGGCGGAAAACCAGAATGAGCGAGAGAGAGGGAGAGTGAAAGAGCTCAGCGGAGCTCTATTATAACTGCTGCAAATTTCTTTGTGGGCAGAAAAAGGCACCAACAGAGGCAGGAGCCCAGTACAAAAGGGCAGTCGGCAGCGCTGGGAGAAACAGAATGATTGAGTGACACAGGAGTGAGCGACCTCAATGGAGCTCTGTCAGGACAGCTGTGGATTTCTTTATGGGCAGAAAAAGGTGCCAATGCAGGCAGGGCCCAGTACAAAGGGCAGCCTGCAGCGCTGGGAGAACACAATGAGTGAGGTGGTGAGGGGGGTGAGTGAGCTCAATGGAGCTCTATCGTGACTGCCTGGTTTCTTTGTTGGCAGAAAAGGTGGCACGAGATGGAGCCCAGTACAAAAGGCCAGCCTGCAGCACCGGCAGAAACGGAACAAGTGAGTGAGAGGGGGAGTCAGCAGGCTCAACAGACCTGTGTTGAGACTGCTGCAGATTTCTTTGTGGGCAGAAAAAGCCACCAACAGAGGCAGAAGCCCAGTACAAAAGGGCAGCCTGTAGCGCCAGGAGAAACAGAATGAGAGAGAGAGAGAGGTGAGCCACCTCAACAGAGCTCTGTCAGGACAGCTCGGATTTCTTAGTGGGCAGAACAAGTGCCAACACAGGCAGGAGCCCAGTACAAAAGAGCAGCCTGCAGCACCGGTAGCTTTGCATTCTTCCCAGATTTTGGACTAGCCCAAGTTCAAGAGCCAAAGCAGTAATGTTTTCTATTAAGTTAGCATTCACAAATTTTACATAAAAGCAAGTGGAATAATAACATAAACTAGCATCCTGTATTCCAACTTCATTTTAAGTACTGTTGTACTATGATTACAAAATACTACTATACTGTGTAGGACGAATGATTTCTCTGTCTTTGCCAAATTAAAGCACTGTAAAAATCCCTCCCTAAAGTTCAACAAATAGAATTTGTCTTGTTAAATTTATAGATATGTCTATAAAAAGTAATATTGGTTTAAAATATCTGAGACAAACAGTAAAACAAATACACAGTGTTCATATATACCAGGCTTGTGCTTAAGTCCGTTGAATTTTCTTCTCCAGAAGGCTCATGCTCCTTGCTTGTGCTGAGGAGCAGCGGGGCCTTTAAATCTGCAGCCCCACCCTCTAGGAGGATCACTCAGCCACTGGCTTGCCCCTGTGCCTGCTGGAGTGAGGCATTGCTTGTTCTGCCTCTTCCATTCTCTGAGTAGTTCTCTGGTGTCATTAATTTGCATTGTGGGAGAGGTATTGCTGGCTCTGCTGCCTATCATTTGGGCCTCAGCCTGTCTCTCTAACTGCTAGGGATCTCTGAAGTTGTAAACTGCTCTATCTGTGTGTGCACGGAGGGCTGAGGCAGCGATGCTTACCTCCTGCCATGCTGGTGGCCCATGTTCACCGGTGCGAGTGGGTCATCGGGGCCAGCCAGGGTGGGAGAGGACTGAGTGTCTGGAGGAAAGCCTCCTCTTCCAGGGAGGGTGGGGAACACAGGCTGGCAATTTTCTGACACCTAGCAGAGGCTGGGTGTTGGCACACATGGCCCAGTGCAGTGAGGCATGTAGGTGGAGCAACCAGCAAACATGCTGCATGTGGACTCACATGGGCATACCCATGGTCGGCACTGCATGCTCCACCACCAGAAAGGAAAATGGAACGTGGCAGCCTGGGTTGAGAGGCTTGATGGCCATCTGACACAATGCACCATCTCTGAGGTCACTACCTGTACTGGATCTGGTCCTAGTGGGTGAGTTAGGGGCTCCCCACCACCCCACCATGGGGAGTAAGTCATGGGGTAACAAGGTGGTGACCAGTTGGAGATGGATGAGGATGGCGGTGGCGGAAGAAGAAGAAGGATGTCAGAAAAAGAAAGAAGCTGACCAGGGGGCCAATGGGGAGAAAAGGTAAGCTAAAATAAACTGCTCTGTCTCCTCAGCAGAGGAATCCCAAATACACTGCACAGCAGCGCTGTCTCTATAATTGTGCCATGAATCCCCGTTTTAACCTTTTTTAACTTGTTTACCTCTGCTGGGACATAAGTGACAATCACAATAATTAATACAGAAAGATGAGACAACAATAGATAAATAGATAGAGAGACAGACAGACAGACAGAATTACACACAGGAATTCCACTGATCAGTGCCAGTGCCTCAGTAGGTAGTATGCTTGACTCTTGGATTGAAGGCCAGTAGATCATGGGTTCTAGCCCCACATCAGATACTTGAGTAATACTGATACCCGACATTGTAGTGTAGTACAGTGGAGGTGGCTGCACTCCTGAGGGCCATCTTTCCTATGAGACGTTAAACCTATCTCTGGTCACTACCAAGGCGGAAGTTAAAGATCACATGGCACTTATCAAAGAAGAGTGTGGGGCTGTCAGGTGTTGTGGCCAACATTACCCAGTCAATAAGACAGGTCCCTGTAACTCACCACCAGGTCGCACCTGGAAACAAGCTGTTACAGCTTAGTGTGCTTTTCAGTTCAAAAATTAAACAAATAAATATGACAAGAAAATGGCCAGAAAAGTGCATTTACACAACAGTGAAGATAAAAATAGCAGCTAATATCTTCTACCCAACTCACAAGATATTGTATTATCATGTGTGTTGGGTATATCTAAAGACGATATCTTGTCCTGTTGGGTATAGTACATCAAAATGGAGTACTGAACCAAAATGGAGTACTGAACCAATCAGACAGCAGCTTTCACAATGCGGATAACATCACAATAGCCAAGTGTAACACTGGGGCTAGCAGATGAAATCAAAGTTAAACAGTGAAATGTTCATAAAATAGTATCGTTAAAAGCTATAACTAGTAAACTGGTGTTGTATAAATCGAATATGTAATGGCCTGACTCAGAATACCCAGTTTATTATCACTTATGAGTAAGAACTTTCATAACTTACTTTGGGCTCCACCACTCATGAGCTATGGTCCTGACCCATCACACTTGAAGATACCTTGCATATTTTGAGTCAGCCTGTTGCATCTCCCATATGTATTTGTACTGATGATGCTTGTGAAGTGGCCACTACATAAGCATCATTAATGGATATTTCAACTCCAGCAGCAACATCCCAGAGCACCTGTCAGAATTCCAAAATTATGCTAGTCCTTAGCAGGATTTATTTGGAATACTTGAAATGAGTCCTTCGTTTGAATGTATTCATTTTAATGTGTCCTTTCTTAATGTACATGGCAACGTGGATTGATCATTTGGGAGATGAAAAGTTCAGAATCGAACTTGATACTTTTTTGTTGAGGGGAGGCTGTCATTGCAGTGGTAGCACTACCAGGCATAACACCAGTGACCTGGGTTCAGAAGTAACCCTGAGTGATTAGGGGCTGGTCAGGGGAGGACTGGACATCAAAAAGGATGTTCCCTCTTCAAGGAGAAAAGGTAGACAGCTCAGGTATTACTGCCACCTAGGTGACCACAGGTGGCAGTGAACTGGGAGTAGCCTACTAGGTGGGAAGACTTTGATGTGCTCCACATGCTTGAATGCAATGAATCTGCACAAACCCCAGGTTAACAACTCAGAAGATTGGGAGAAATCAGTAGAAAACCTGCAGACCAGTGTACTGACCCTCTGAGGCTCCACAGCTGCAGAGTGGCCCTCCCAACAATTGGATCCTGTACTGTGGCAGTTGGGGCCCTGCTGCCCTGCCATGGGGTTTACCACAGGGCAGATAAGGGAGGCTGCAGGTAATCCCACAAAATGTTGGGTGACCAGTCTGAGGAGGTCTGTCCAGAAGGGGTATAGTTGGCACAGGAGGAGAATAAAACAGAAACTAAAATAAAAGGTTATATTTGAAATAAAATAGGAGGATTTGTGCACTTTGATCTACCTTGCCAGAGAAGTGCCATCATTGTAAAATTATATATGGCTTGGGCTACCTAAAGACTGCATTTTATTTTTATCTGGGTAGGTTAATCTATGTAGGCCTCACTCATGGCTCCGCTACTTGTGAGGCCATAGAAATCAAAACCTGCAGTTAAAATAAATATAATACTTTTACTCAATGCATTACATATCCTATATGGTGTACCCCCCATGATGGTCATTGTGTCAGCATAAGAATCCGTCCTCAGCAGTGATGGGTATAAATGGAATTGCTCAGAAAGCATAAACAAAGCCTGGAAGTGCCACAGAGCAGAGTGTGAGTGGCAGCCAGCTGGAAACTGGACATTTCTAAGGGATATCTTAGCAAAGGGCCTGGGGTTATGCAAGGTTCTGGGTCTGGGTAGGCATAGATGCTCACTGGCTACAAGTGCTCCTAGCCAGGTTTGCCTGAGTGGATGGGTCTCGTGCGGCTGAGGGGTTTTCTGGGCTTGAAGGATGGCAATCTTCAAGTTCGCTGCTCTGGGCATCTCCTACTGGTGCCAGTTTCCACAGACCCTTGGAACTGTACCTGAATTTGGGAGCAAATCCTGCTCCATTTACAAAAGGGTCCCAGTCTGGGAGTTACGACCAAAGGAGAGTGAAATACTGTCCCAGAGCTGCCATGCAGGCCAGATCAGATTTTGGGTGGATATTCTCCCATGGGGTAAATCCCCAAAGTCCAATGGCTGTTATGAAGGTCTAGTAGAAGCTCACAAGAGACAGAGAGAGAGACAGAGATTGAGTGACCCAGATGTTCCCAAGTAGGAGCCCAGCCACAGTAATGAAGAACCACCATAGAGAACCATGCCAGCTAGGCTGAATTTCTGCAGAGTAGGAAGTGGCTTTACTAAGTTAAGACTCATAATCAAATGAAAAGGTTTACAGTAACCCCACAAAGAAAAAGTCCTTATGATCCAGTACAATCCTACTGTAAATGTTCATTTCTATTGACTGTCTAGAGTAGGAAGGTACCTGCACAAATGAAAGCATGCTGTGCAAAGGTGTGGAGCTCTGATATAAATCAATTAGGGACTATCCCATCAGTGCAGTGGCCACACTGCTGCTTGCAACACGGTGACCTGTGTTCAGGCAAGCCTTGGTGATTGGAGGGTCATGTGGAGAAAAGGATCAAGTATCCAGGGATGCGCTCCTCCTCTGGGAGCACTGACCACAAGCTCTGCCACTGCACTCTACCTGGGTGTCACAGGTGGAAGGGCAGGAGAGTAGCTGGGGAAAGATGGATGTCTGCTGGTTTCATGCACTGGCATGCTGCTGCACCTGGGAAGAAAACCTGGAGGACAAACTCCTGCCCTGTAGGATAAAGCCCATGATAAAGCAGTGGACCTCCCACCACCAATCAGTACCTCTTATCCAGCATACAGTTGCTGCATAATACTCCTTCAGACAGCTGATTCCTGCCGCAGTGACACTGACTCATCAAACTGTTCCTGTCAGAATCGTCACAGCAGAATGAGCTGTGAGAGAAATCCAAGTTTGAAAAAGCAGTCTCTTTAGCCACATAAGTTCCCTGGAAACTGTCAGCCCATTTTACCAAAGGAGCAGTCCTTCAGCAACAGAAGTAAATGGAAATTCTGAGCGCATTTTACAAAACGAGCAGTCCTTTAGCCACAACAATTAAGGGAACTTGTCACGCACTGTATGAAAGATCAGTCACTTTTGGGCAGAAAACTTAATGAGAAACTGTCAGGAAGTCTAACAAAGCTGAGATGTGTTAATGAAAACATTTAAATAAATTAAAACATTTAAAAGTATACCTCGCAGTTTCTCTTTTCAAATGCAGAAAAGCAATGCTCCATTTCTGAAAGCAGCGTAACTTCATAATGTCAGACATGGAACATACCACTACTAATGTAAACAGCAGGAAGACCTGCAATAAGACTAGAAACAAAGTGGATATTCACAGCAAACTTTCTACTGTAAACTGTTTTTGGGTGCAGGCAGTTCCACTGTTTCATAATATATTAATATTTATAGTGAAATTATCTCTTATAGGATAAGAAGGTTATCTCATACTGTTTTGGGCTGACAGAACTGCTCAGCTCACTTTGCAGTCCTTTCACCCAAAAACAGCATGAGATAACCTTCTTATCTCAAAAGAAACACCCCTCACTATGCATATTAATATATAGTACTACAGCTCAGAAGCTTCCTGTACCTCTCCCAACCAAAATGTGCTCCGAGGTGGAGCCTGGCCCTCCAGCCACTCTCAGGGGCAAGCCAGGATGATAGAGATGAGAGGGCCACAGGAAGAGGTGACAGAACTGAGTGGTTGCCTGTGGCAGGACCAGAAAAAGTGCACATAAAAATATAACTCAATTATGGTTGGAACAGTGTCTGTGTTTGGAATAGACTTTATTCTATTTGGGTGCTGAGTGCTGGAGGGATGTCAGAGTGGAGCCCTCATTATACAATATGTACATATTTTAAAGAATAAAAAGTTTAAAGAATATGTATTGAGTCCCATTCTAGCTTCAAGTGCAATGAATATAATGTGTTCCTTTCTTTCTCCACACAGATCCTGGCAGGCAGTTCCTCATGTTCCATGTCCTGGCTGGAAGTCACCCTCCCTTTCCTGGGACAGACAAGTGCAGCCCTATTCTTTTTACATATCATGCTGACTGCAGTTCGATACCACACTAAATGTGTGTTTGCTTAGTAGGTGAAGGATCAGTGGTTCAAATCTGAGCAGGGACTTTATTGTTTCTTTAGTGGGAGGAGGAAGGCTAGGACCTTGAATGGACAGTAGGTCCCAGGGTTAGAACAAGGAAGTTGGGCAGACTGGCTGGACCATTGGTCTTTTCTGCCATCATAATCTATGTTTCATATTATTGATCTAGCTATACTCAGGGTGACCTGCACCAGTTATGATGTAGGGCTGACCATTTCTGAGTAGAAAAATGAGGGTAATCCTTGTGATTGGAGACAGTTATGAGGGGTGGCCTCCAGAAGCAAAACTGCAACATTTACATTATGAACACTTGTTCTGGTGTTGTACCTGATTTATTCATTTATTTGTGTAACCCTAGGTGGAGCTATCCTAAGGCTACTACCCCTGCCTGTATGGCAATACACAGGTTGAGGGAATGAGTTCTCTAAGCGGTGCCTCCACCCAGAGGAATGGTATTGGAGAAGCTAACTACTCTGGTATAGCCCTCTGGGCTGCTATAACCACCACCAACCCTTCTAGTGACCTACATAATAACACAATGGTACATTCACAATCAGTAGACAGAATTAATAATAATGTGCTCACACCCTTTTCACTTACCACCAGGGCTGGATTTGCAGCAACTGCCCTGGAGACCCCCTGGAAAATAAGATCAGCAATGCAGCAGTACAATCTGCCACTGTAACTCAACTAATAATATGCACACTAGCCAGGTTAAACATGAAAAAGACAATCAGATTTATTTAGGGGCAGTGAACAAGGGAAGGGCGTGAATCTAGTAGAATGATTAGCAATCTGATTTAAATCAGGATTGCTCAGCATGCACTGTACGTCCCAATTAGACAGTTCAACAACCCTGGGTACCCAGTATGTCATATAGGTTAGCCTGAAGCGTTGCCGGGTGGCCAGCATTGCAGCTGTTGTTGGGGCCCTTACGAAAGGAAAACAGTTAAACATGCACAGAACCCAGTTATTTGTAATCCAAGCCGGATGGCTCAGTTCGCTGAAAGAACCCAGTGAACAGAGACAATTAGATGGTACCACAATGATTTTGGCTTTTATTGCGAGGAGCTACCCTGGTTTGTACTCATGCTACCAGAACCTTGATATTGGTCAGGCAAGATGTAGACCTGTGATGAGAAGCTGGGAGGCCAGGGAAGCAAGGCCGACATGGCTCCTCCAGGTGGTTGCTACCTGCTCGATGGCAATGAACAGGGGCCAAATCCCCAGGCTGGTCTTTCACTGAGAAGGTCTCTGAACACAAGTAGCGGCCTAGGCCAAAATGGCATGGCTCAGACAGAATGATCAGTTCTGCAAAAGTCTGTGATCTTCTGCTGGTGAAGCCTCCAGCTGGCATAATGGATCTGACTGTGGGGAACCTAATTGTGACCCACGAAACACATTCAGCACATTTAAATCTCTAATTGCTCTAAAAACAGTTTGGATACAGTCTGGTTGCGAATGACAGCTTCACTTGAAAATCTTCCAATCCGAGCAAAGTTCTCTCACAAGCTAGGCTGATTGCTCTGGAGCAAGTCTTCAGTCCAAACTGCAAGACACAATGACACTTCTCCTTTTTCCTCTGCTGCAGTGCCAAGGCTGGAAATCGGATCAGGTCTGACTTCTGCAATAGGCAGTTCACATGCGAGAGAACATGGCAGGAAGGCCAGCTTTGCCTCTTACCCGTTGATTCCCCTACACTCCTTCTGGGAACAACTGCTCGAAGCTCGAAAGCTGTTCACTCTTCACCTTCAACTCTAACTGATCCACTGCTTCAGGCAGTTCTCAGCATTTCCTGGTAATCCAAAGGTTTGGTTGGCTGAGAGAACTGTCAGTCACAGTAAGGGCTCCCTCTCCAGATCCATTTGGGTGCCAACACTTAAAACTACAATAACTACAGCATTCTTTCCACAAGACCCCTGGGACAGGCTCCATTTTAGGTCCCCAGTGGTTCGATTGGTCCAAATACTGGAAGTCCAGAAGCTAACATGGTGGCTCCCATCCAAATGTTTGAGCTGCAATAAAAGCAGGTTAGACAAACTTCCTTATCTTTACTTCAACAATGAATAAACAGCAAATAAGCACAGTTCCTATTAGTGCTCCCTCTGTGCAAGTAGTGGCTGCAGAATGGAGCAAAACAACTTACTGTCTGGCCAGTCACAGGCCCTATTTCACTCAAAGCCATCCCAGACTAATTTCTTAACACAGATTAGTTATGCTCTTAAAGAGACAGGCGCGAGGCTTACTAGGGCACTCACACACACACACAAATAGAATTATGAAGACAGGACACCAGCCTGACAGTGGGCATTAAGGAGCCCAGGAAGACATTATAGTAAACCCTAATTTGTAAGAGGTTAGACCTGTAATTTTTGACTAGGCACACTACACAGTGATGGTTTGTTTTCAGGTGCATCCCGGGGTGGGTTACACAGACCTGTTTAATTGATGGGGACTGTTGGCCATGATACTGGAAAACTTCCTGCTCCTCAACAGTAAGTGCCATAGGATCTTTACATCTGTCTGGACATCAACCAGAGATGGGCAGCAGAGACCTTGTTATACTAGTCACTGTTTTTATCTGTTTTCCTTTTAACCTGCAAATTTGAGTTAGGTTTATATCATGAATCTGAATGTTTATGTTTTTTAGCAAACTTCTCTTGTAAGAGTGTGCTGCAAATGTTTGTCTCGTTTTTTTTTTGTTTTGTTTTTTTCCCTTTTTCACTGAACCTACCGTGCACAAGTATTTGGTTATCACTGAATGCTGCTGTCTTGTTTCTTCCTTGTCCAGGGTTTCTATGACATTCTCATTGTCACCTGTATCACTTTCTCTCAGTATTTACTAACTGTCCAGAATTTCAGGTAGCATCTGTTTCACAATTTGAATAGAATTTGCATTCATGTAGCACCTTTCATATCTAAAAGCCCTTTACTGGTAGATGCACAGCTGTGAAAATGTGCAGCCACAAAGAGCAGCCTCTATGTGCTCAGTTAGATCCCACACTGTGCCAAGGACAGTGCTTTTACTGTAAATCCTCTTCTACTGAGACTGGGAATGTTAGAACAAATGCCAGGGTAATCTTTTCTTCTTTCAGATATGACCATGGGATCTTTAACTTCCACTCGGACTGTAACACTGGCACTGGAACAATTTTTATAGTGGGGTGCTGAAAGCCATTGAACAAAACTGCATAGGAAGCCACAGGGAATTGTACTTCAAGCAATGGTGGCTGCACCCCCAGCACTCCTAATTCCAGCACCTATGCCCAGACAACTACTAAAGAAAGGCAGAAGGAATTCAGCCACATCTCATCCAAAGGACAGCATTTCCAATTGTGGCACACCCTTCTTGTGCAGCACTGCAGTGTCAGCATTAGGTACATCATTGTTTTAATATTTCTTATGGTGTATATGTGTGTGTGTTTCTGTGTGTGTTTAGGGGACATGACAATACGAATCACTGGTATATAGAGAAGTGTCACCCTGAGAAGTGCTATATAATGTTGTGGTCGTTATGATATATTTTCTTTTCAGTAGGTGCAGTTTTAATGTGTTTTGTTCTTTTCTAAGTTTTGGAGAGTGCCACATATGTTCTCTATTGAATTTCATCTTGGGTGGGTCAGTCTCATTTTCTTTAGCCACAAGAAAAGGCTTGGAAGTTATAGTGACATCAAGAGCAATAATTTTTTTCTTTTGTCATTCCTTCCATTTCTTTTCACAAGGATTTATGTTTATTGCTCTGTTTAAGATGCATGAGCTTCCATGACAAGCAATGGAACCATTCAGGAAGGTCCCTCACAAAGGCTACTGTGTATGGGATGGTTATGTGAGTTACTTGATGTACAGTATTATTAATTCTAGAAATGTGAATTTTTAAGCGAAGGTAAGGCAAAGTGAGAGCCACATGTCATGCACTAGCCAAACCTGACTACTAACATGAACTTCACAGAACTGAAGTCTCTTGTTTTCAAAAATGGTTTCATTTGTGTGCTCCTCTGTGGCCTCTGTCACCATACTCCTCAAGATTGATGTAAGTCCCTCTACCCATTTGGGCTCATCAGTGGCCCTCAGAGGCTACTTACTGATACCCCATGACTCTACCATAAAGGCTCCTATCAGATAACATCAGGGCTCCATGAGCAGATGTTTCTGGTCTATCCCATCACAGCATGTGAGTGCTGCTGTCCAGGAGAAAATATCCAGTGCACATCGTGGTGTATGGGGAAGCCCTGGGGCATCAAAGACCTGTAGATGGTGAGGACATAATATTATGGCCATCTTCCAACATGGCAGGCCAGCCTGAATTTCCCTGTTCTCTTCATAGCCCCTCCCACCTTCTAATAACAGACTGCCCAGTCCATGCAACACCCTGTGGATGGAGTTGAGGCAGGCATGCTGCAGCACCCATTTTCACCTGCTGTAGAAGGCACTAGGGCAGCAAGAGACTGGCAGCCCACTGTTGAAACCCATGACTCCAGCAGCCCTTCCAGTCCAGGGCTGGAAGTCAGTTGTGACAGTCTGGACACTGATCTCCTACATGGGAGTGCAATGTGCTACTGCCAGGCCAATGGTCCAAGTAAATATGCCTCCATTCATGGAAAAAATCATGCCCTACCCAGTAGCATGGCAGTCAGAGGCACAGTTTGCCTCACCGCCTATCACACCAGTGAGATGGGTTCAAATGGACTGAGGTCACTTAGGGGTTTGAACAGGAGATGGAGGACAGAGCTTCCATTGACTGCCCTCCACATTCCAGGGGTGGGGTGGGGCAGCACATTCCACTGCTTGTCTTCCACCTAGCAGAGGCTAGGTGGCGCAGCAATGGTCACCCACCTGGTAGGTCATGTGCAGGTGCTGAGTCATCCCACATATTCATGCAATGCGTGTGCACTAGGCACACATGCCAGTCTGGGCAGAGTGAAACAGGAAAAATATCTCCAGCAGCAGGATGACAGTAGTCACCCTGCATGCTCTGCACCTTCTACCATGGTACCCATTCATCCATGGTGGTACAAGAAGATGGAGGGAAGTCCTAGGTAAGGTGAGTAACGAGACTGAGGTCACAGCTATAAGGGGCCACTGAGGAGGAACTTGAGGACAAATAAAGGATGAAACAATTCATAGTAAAATGAGAAGAAGGACAAGTATTCTCATTCACAGTTAAGTGATCTTGGCTTCTTTACAAAACTTAAGTTCTCTACAGTAGGTAAACCAAAAAAGATTATTTCATAGTGACTGGTATTTCACCAGTACCTAAAACACTGTAGCAGGGCTCCCAGATCTATAGTAGTTCCTGTAGTTCACAGGATTTGGAGTCATCTACAGGGAAATGTTTCCCATAGACTTACATTGGTTATACAGGAAAACAGAGCAATTCGCCCATAGGAAACAATGTAATCTGCAGGAAATACAAGAAAATAGTCCTGGAGTCAAAAGGAAAATGACAAATCAGTCTGGGAGCACTGATGTAGCATCCTGTTATCCTTCCCAAAAATCATCTTTTGATGCTGTTTGTTCCTATATGATGTATTCTGGTTTTATTTTAATTGTTGCTTTCTGGTGACTGGCACTGGGCCAGCACCCATCTAACAAGCTTTTCATTTTGCTTCCTCCCCTAGCCGCAAAATTAAGAAAATTGTTTTGAATAGGTTTTCATTTAGGCAGAGCTGTTCCATGCATGCTAGTGCTCTATTTTTCAGTTGTAATCTTCTGACCTAACAGGGATGAGTAAACTGGTTGTTGCTCTGATCAACATTTGGTCTATCCATGACATGCAATGCAAAAATGGGGTGGGGGCTGCTTTCAGACTTCAATTTCTGTCCAGCCCCAGTCAGCTCTCAAAATCCCACATACCCAGTTAGGGCTGAGCAAACTTTGTGCAGTACTCTTTTGTTGGTTTTGTGAAATGGGGCAAAAACTTACATATTCACAAAGTGGGTGAAAATGTACTAAGCATGGGATCTGTAGATTTATTTCCACAATCTCTGATTTGTGGAAGAAATTTCTTAATTGTCTACTCTTTACTTTTCAGGCGCATTCGTTCTCTACATTACTGTGTGGGCATTGCATGTTTTTTTTTTTTGCCCACAAATCAGAGATGCACAGGTCAACATCCACAAATCATATACTAAGAAACACATGTCCTACAAGTCCATTTTAAAACATGTTTTTCTTACATATCAGCTTATTTGCAAAGAAAAAATGATGCACATATTATACTTTGAAATGCAAACTTTTTGATTTTTCCTCAGAATTTTACAACCATGACATACTGATTTTCAAAGCATTTCACCTGTGAGTTTAAATTTTCACCCAGCTCTATACCCAGTAACACAATTGTAATGACAGAAAAGACTTAGAGTCCCTCTTGTCTAACATATCTGCTACATGACAGTGACTACACCACAATGTGTGTACTAATAAACATCTACATGAATTTAATAGAATGTTGGTCTTACCCATCTTATGCAGCTCTCAATCACATTCTCCTCAAGAATCTGTCTAGTTCTGCTGTGAGAACCTAAACAGTGCTAGCTACTGTAGTGTCCACAATCTTAACATATAGGCTAGTCAACATATTAACCACTCTTTATGTAGAGTAATGCTTCCTGGTGTTTTCCTATCCTGAACCCTCCCCAATAGTTTGAGTGCATGTCTCTTTTTCTGCTTGATAACAGTACACACTAAAAGAGGTAAAGAGGCCAACATGAGTAACAAAACATTCACCTTGACCATTTCTCAGTCCTCTGTTTATTACATTTTGTGAATTTTATCTTTGTGGTATGGACTTGATTTCTGGAATTTTGTTTGATGGCTATTTGCAGTGGGGCAGGATTGCTCTACGCCATAAAACAGGAGTGGCATCCCATGAATGATCCAGTGAGATGCTGTGTAGCATTCCATTCATTATATTTTTTAGGCAGTTGCATGGTATTCCATGTTGGTTTTGCAACTGTAACTGGATAATGGTAACACTCTGCTACCCATAAAGGGTGCTTCCATTAGGGGTCCAGATTATTACAAATCTTCCAATGTTAATAAAGCTGATAATTTAGCTTGATCACTTTTTATGGCGAAAGGTTCTACTACCAGTGCTATCATATGAACAGATGTGAGCAGAAATATTGACTAATAAAGATGCTAGGTAAACACAAAGACAGATGCTTGCAATAACTACTATATGCAATGAAGCAATACTGGCTGAAGAAAGTGTGTGTGTGTGTGTGTGTGTGTGTGTGTTGTTTCTACCATCACCACCTCCCATTCAATTTATCATTCAATTTACTGAAAGATAGCTTCCTGACTGTAAACCTTTTCCACCAAACCAAACTGTTGAAACTATTGTGAAACTATTGTTACCTGGAAGGTAGCTTTCAGATTGCATAAGTAAACTGTAGCAATCATTAAGAATGGATTTGTTATCCTAAAGACAAAGGTTTTTCTGAATCATCCCTCTCCAGTCTCTTTGGCACCTAGTACTGAATAACTCTGACAGCTGACACTCTCCGAGGGAAAGAAATGAGCTGAGGGAGGGGTGGGGAATTGACATCTCAGAACAAGAAAGGAAGTTAAAAGCCTGCTTTTTATTTTTCACTCAGGCTAGCCCAGCTGACCTGCAACATCTCATTTCAAGAGGGGCCTGTGTCAACCTGTTGTTACTGCCAAGTGGATGGAAATACAGGTAGGTTAACATGCACACTCATGGGGGCACCATGAGAAAGTGTTTCTGATGAGATCTGAACCCAGGATCTATCAGTTCACAGTTTTGTCAGTGGTGGAAACAGAGCAAGAACCTACAGAAACATACTACCAGATATAACCTAAAAGTCTAACTCGGTACCAGGAAAATGTGGGAATGAACTGTTTCTGTGTAAAATGAACTGCAAACATGCTTATTTAAAACTGTTTACATTGAGATAGCCTTACTTAGGTGAAACACCTTGTATACAAGCGGGTCCCAGGAGATGGGCAGCAGCAACAGTTATGGTACATTCATAGAAACATAGAAACATAGACTTTGACGGCAGATAAGGACCACTTGGCCCACCCAGTCTGCCCATTTCCCTACCTACTGGATAAGCTGCAGATTCTAGTTAACCAACAGCCTATTTCCTGCAACCTCCACCATAATTGCCTTATGTCTGTCCCATGCATGTTTGAATTCCTCCACTGTTTTAGACCCCACAACCTCTCCAGGAAGGCGGTTCCATCGTCCACCACTCTCTCCGTGAAAAGAATTTCTCACATTACCCCTGAGCCGTCCCGCCTAACTTTAAATTGTGCCCCTTGTTCTTACACATCTCTTTTTCTGAAAGATGCTACCCTCCTGGACTTTGTTGATTCCCTTGAGGTACTTAAAAATTTCTATCATGTCCCCTGTCCCTCCTTTCATGAAGGGTATACATATTAAGCTCTCTCTTTATCCATCCCTGCAGTAAGACCCAAGCTGGCAATCTACTAAGATACTGACAAACACCCAGACTGAAGGACCTAAAAAACTTCTACTCATCCTCCTTCTCATGGCTGATAATATTCACCCAAACCTTGGTCCACCTCTTAGGGACGGGACTAGCAAGAACCCAATGGAGAAATTAAAGATTGGCTCCCTTAACATTGGCAGTCTCCTTCCAAAATTTTCTACAGCTTGAGGCCTGGGTGACACTTGTCCAACCTGACATCATTTCACTCACAGAAACGTGGCTGTCCTCCAAAATCCCTGATGCTGCCATCACTCTGAACTGATACAATCTACTCAGGCAAGATCACCAAGGTAGCGTGGGAGAGGAGGATGCCTACTTTACCTAAAGCTAACCTTGGCACCATAAAATTTCCCTGGACAATCCCATGAGTGATTGTGAATGCCTAGCTGTAAAACTCCTAGTAGGGAAGGGGCATAAATCTCTGGTCATTATTACAGTACACATACCACCTGGCAAACAACAGTCAAGCCTTGAAACATTTGCTAGACATTATAAACAAGCAAGCCGTAACTGCAACACAACAGTCACTGGTGACTTCAATATAAATTGAGTTGCCAAAACTAGTATTGTCCATAAGGATCTGGTGTCCAGCCTTTACCTCACACAGGTAGTAAAAGACTGCACCAAGACCAACTACAAAACCAGAACCAGCACACTCATTGGCTGGATATTGGCCTCACCCAGAAAGGCTGACAGAGATCACAGTGCTACTGGACTCTGTCAGCAACCCTCCATGGTAATTTGTGCCTGGACTGCTAAACTCTCCAAGTCCCCCACCAAACTATGAACAGCAGGGTACTTTGAAAAGGCTAAATCGGTAAATTCAGATCATACCTGGCCTAAGTAGACTGGAACTATCTTGACGCCATTCCTGATTTTGACTCAGCTCTGGACTACTTCATAAACCAATTCAATCCTGCCTGTGACAAATTTGCCCCACACAAAACGTAAGATTAGAGGTACTACCACTGAATGGGTTCCCCTTCTCTCCTAGCCCAGATGTGGGACAAGGATAATTTGTAGCTACGGGCAAGAGTCTCTGGCTCACCTGGGGACCTGCAAAGTATAAGGCTGCTCAGAATAAATGTACAAGAGAAATAAGGCAGGCTAAGGTGACTTATATTACAGAACAACAGACAAATAACTGGGGTAATGGGGAAAAATTCTGGGAAGACATAAAGGAACTCCTGGGTAAGGAGGACAAATATTAATTAAAACAAGTGTCCTTAGGAAACAGTCTGTATCAATAATGCATCCTGAGGTGTAAAATCCATTCAATAAAGTAGTGTCTGGGGTCACTCTTTAATCTTGAATAATACACATTTCTTCAGAGAAGTATTTATTTCAAAAACATTTATTTAATTGCCCTGACATTTCACTTTGTCACAAGCAGCTTTTACAGGGTTTTTGCTTATCTGTAATTTAATTCAAAAACATTTTAGTTCATTTTACATAGTAGATTTAAAATATTCATTAAAGTTTTTAGGACAAAATATGAAATTACCTAAAGTGCTGCATGGTAAAAACATTTCATTATTGGCAATTTCATTAAAAGATTCTGTATTAATTACTATAGAGACAATGAATATCATTCAAGTCATTTTACCACGTTTCTAGTAACAGATATTATATTTTACTTCCACCACCAAAAGAATCCAAAATTGTTAACTCTGCTCAGATAGAGCCTGACTAACTCTGTGTCTGGGTTGATACCAGCACACCTTGCATTATACATTGCCTTATTCAACTTTCTTTCTGAAGCCAGTATTGTTTGTCGGTATCTGCTCTGTCCTTTAAACAAATGACAGTGATAAAAGTATATTATATGTGCTTATGAGTGTTGCCACCACATTATCCATAATCTTAAACCTCTTTCTTGTGCTTTCCACAGGTATACAGCAATTCAATTACTTTTCTTGGTGTTGTTAGCATCTTTCTTATGGGGGTAATGGCAATTTCAAACTGCTGTCCTGCATAGCTTGTCCATCCTTCCCTCTTGAGCCTACTCAACCAGCACCTACAGTAATGTGACCACCAGAACCCTTATGCTAGGTGATGTGCAGTACAGTTGCTCAGCAACCAAAAACAGCTAAGGCTAAACTGAAGCTGTACCACTGGGTGAGTGTGCTCATGTGGACCTTCTGGCAGCAGGTGTTATTCTAATATATACTGTACTGTAACCATAAAAATCCATCTTTACATGGCTGTAGTTCCTGGTCATGGGATGGAGGATCATGAGAATGCTTACCACATGATGTCAAAAGCACCTGCAGTCAGGGGAGGGACCCCAGGGAAAGCCGAGGTGGAGTTTGCTTTAATCATTTCAACTACCTTAACAGTATACTGTTCAGATGTCTTACTAGTTATCTGTTTTGTGAAGATATCCAGCCATTAATATTATCTTCAATATTTTTGTAAAAATTTTTTGAGAGAACCTTTTACTTTTATGTGTTATATGTAAACTATTAGGGGAACATATTCAAAAGAGATGCACGCGCAACTCAACAAATTTCCAGAGCCACAATATTCAAATGTGTGAGATGCGGCATGCATCCCGGCTGCACCAAGTGCAGCAATAATGTATGCAGCCCATATTCAGCCCTGATGGGCAGTGGATCTGCCGCATGTCCCTGAGATGTGCCATCTAAAGTTCCGCATGGAAAACCCATGCCTAGTTGCTGGCCACTTCCAGGCAGGCTGCTGCACTGCACACAGGAGTACAGCAGCCTGTCTGCACCCACAGCTCAGTCGCAGCCCCCAGCTCCATTCCCATATGCCCAGGAATGGGTGCCAGACCCTGCCTGAGCCACATACAAGCTATAAGTGTAGTAAGACCCTTTGGAATGCCAGGTAAACCCCACCCAATTCACATATATGTAATAGTCATAGTATGACCCTGCCAGTATGCCAGGTCCCCACTCCCTGCCAGACCACAGCCCTGTCAAGGTAGCACAACCAATGAGCACGTATTCTGAACAGTGCAGTTCCTGGACTGTTCAGTTGATAGCTGCCATGGTGGTGAGTGGAGGGCTGATCTAGTCGCCAGCATGGGAGGTGAGGGAGTGCAGGGAGGAGTCTTGCCTACTGGGGTGGAGGAACACTACACTATGGAATGCTAGGGCAGGGTTATTCTTGATGGGTGATCCTGCTGCGGGACAGGGGTGGGTGGTCCTTACGCTTTGGTGATGGGGGTTGCTACCTGTGACAGGGCTGTGGTTCAGGCAGGAGTGGAGGACTTGTCATACCAGCAGGGGTCATACTATGACTATTACTTGTATGTGGATCAGGATGGGGTGTACTTGACATTCGGAGGGTCTTACTACACTTATAGCCTGGCTGTGGCTCAGGTGGGGGGGTGCTCAGCAGTCTGGAGGGTCATACTACATTCATAGGTCTGTGGCATCCGGCCGGGCGCAGGCATGCAGATGAGCCCATAATGGGCATGCATGAAGGTCATGTGTGCCATGCATGCCTAATGGTCTCATTTGCATACCCTGGTTAAATATCACCTTTGGGGAATCGGCACATCTGGGATGAGCGGAGCATCCCATAGACAGTATTCAGCTCATCCCTGGATACACCAGGCACATTGGCAGCTGCCCACCATTTGCCTTGTCCACAATATTCATTCTGAATGCACGATCCACTGGGATCGCGCATCTTATATGAATATTGCAGTCACTACACCGGCCCATCTTGTTGGGCAGTGCATCTGGCTGTGCATGTGGCTGAATATGGGGCCCTGGTGCATTTATTGTTGATTGTCCAATAATTTTCATCATTTGGCAGCAGTATAGTGCAGTGCTCTTTAAGGCTCTGAGCTACAAATCTGGAGACCTGGGTTTGAATCCATAGCCCCACTTGCATACTGTGTGACCCTGAGCAAATCACTTAACTTCCTTGTGCTCCCAGGCTGCACCTGTAAACAAGCCTTCAGCTTAGCGTGTCTCTCCTGGTAAAACAAAAGTAATTAATATCCTAACTGAGTCTGATTCTATCGTTTCTATTCCAATGTTTTCTTTATTTCACCCTTATTCAGCTGTAGATATTGCATATTCATGACTGGTATGTTACTATACAGGTACTACTGCATATTTATTTTACCTTGTGAGAGGTAATTTTTTTTAAGGGTAAAGTGGAACTGTCTTCTCCACACAAGACCAGTCATACCCCACCTGATTCACCAGTTGGCCTGCCAATTGGTTTCAGTGTTCATCCCTATATTTTGTCCAACATTTTAAGTTAAAAATCCACTTCATCTCAGCTCTGTCTAGTTTTTTCTGGTAGTCTCACCCCCCATTCAGGGAGAGTGGATTGCTCCTAAACCCCAGAAGCTTAGGGACGCTGCAGTATGCTGTGAATTTCTAAATGTATAGCGACTTGTGAAGTCTTGCCTTGCCCTGCGTATGTCCCCTTATGCTCTTGAATTCTAATTTTAAGGGCTCGAGTAGTCTGGCTTCATAGGGCATGCCACATGGACATGGTAGCATAAATGACCCACTGAGTTAAACAGTTAATATTTTGCTTAATGTCAAACTTTATACCTGTATGTGGGTGTTGAAACTGAGTCTTTTTATTTGCATGTCCACAGAGCTGAGCATTTTCCACATGGAGGCGTTGCTGGCTGTAGAAGTGTTAACAGTAGCTGAGCTTTTTAGGTGGTAATTGAAACAGTGACCTAACTAGCTTGTCTTTAATGCAGCAGTGCAACAAAAGTTGTATTTTTTGCATCTGCGATTTTAATTTAACATGCTGCTTGATTTCCATTTTAAGTTATTCGGTTCTTTATTATTTTGAAATTAATTCACGGGACATGTTTGTTCTCTTCATGTGAATTGCTGGGCAGTACATTAATTCCTGCAAATTAATTACAGTTTTATTGAAGTGATAAAAATAATAAAGAACCTAAGGAAACACTTAGAATAACTTAAAAGGACATCAAGTGGCATGTTACTAAACTAAAATCACAGGTGACTGCAAAATTACAACTGTCACTGCTGCTTTAAGTGTAGAAACTTTTTTGCTGATATTACAGGTCTTTGTTGGAGAGTTGAAACATTAGGATTATGCACACTGACTAGGTTCCACTGTTTGTTTATCATCTGTCTGATTTCCTGAAATTTATTGTTGTATTTGGTGGCAAACATGAGTTTATCCAATGGGCTTGGTTCTCTCTATTTAAGGAGGTCTGGTCCTTTTGCTTTTCTATTTTGAGATCTGTTTGCCTGGTTATTTTTACCATAGTCTCTCTGCCTGAACCTCTCTAGCATTTCATCTTTGTGTTTCTTAAATTCTTCCTCCATACTGCAACTGCATTTCACCCTAACAAGTTGTGAGATGGAGATGCTGTTTTAGTTTTGGATCCATTGGCTCGAGCCATGTAGTAAGGTGTTTCTAGCCATTTCTTTTCTAAATAGGCTTGTTTCCAGAGCTCCATTGTTGTTAACAATCATCAAGTCCAAATACAGTATTCTGTCCTTACTGAATTGCATAACAAAATTTAAATTATTGTTTCTTCTATTCAAGTATTGATGAAAGTTCTGCAGTTCTTCAGCAGGAGGACAAATCACAGCCCGTTATGCTCAGTGCAAATGGGACTGTCACTCTGGACAGAAGAGAACAAATTGTTACAATAATGGCTTCACTAATCACAAGCTGTCCTTTCCCTAAAACTGAGCCTCACCCCACTGTTAAACAGAGTGACAATCAAACCATTGTCTTTGCCCAAAACCCTAACAACCCAAAGTTCTACTTTGAATCCATCACCATAGCAGACACAATGAAGTACGTAAAACAGGTACTGGGTAAAACCACATTGGAAGTGCGCTTTAGACATGAAACCGGTGGCCCCTATCCCTAGATGAACTTGCTCTCCCCACTGACCAAAATATTTAACTTCTCCCTGCAGTATTCCCAATTCCTGGGTGTCTGAAAAACTGCTCTAGTCACTCCTGTACACAAAGTGGGGACTGCTCCTTGTTACCAAGTTAAGGCCAGTATCAATCTTCTCCCCATTGTCCAGGGCCCTAGAAAGAATTGTATCAGACCAACTAGTCACCCACCTCAGTAAATATAATATCCAGTGTCAAGGTAAGAAGAGCACAGGTTCAAAAGCTACATAGCACCAACACTGCTCAAGTTGAGTACACTGACTTCTTGCATGACGCCCTTGATAGTGGCCACCTGGTGGGTCAAATTTACATTGACTTAAAGTGATTTAGTTCATTCCACAAATGCACGCTTCACATAGTATGCCACTGCTATCCATGCTCAGATGTTGAAGCTCCAATTTGTTTTGTAAATATATCTGTCATAATCATTTTTGTATGTTTTGTTTCTGCCCACCCTCCAGTTTTCTGTAAAGCCACATCCCCAGAATGATGTCATACAAGGGAACTGTCAATGCTTTATATACAGCAACAAGGAATTCTGGGTAAATTATAAAGTTGACTTCAATTTTCATTACCCAGAGGTGCAGTCCCTTATTTTGGTAGTGGGGACTGCAGAATAGCACCTAATATGTAGACATATAACCTAGTTCTATAGAAGCTTAAAGAAGCTAAGTACGTCACACATGAGAAGACTAGGTGGGCCATAGACCCTAATCTGCTGTCAACATCTATGTATCTATGTTTATGTACATAAAGGCATTATGGGTACAGTACATAGCTGATTTTTCCGTCTCCTTACCAAAGGGTAGTCTCCTATGCCGGTAATGTTTACAGTAGTACAGGCTGTAGAAAAGTTTCTGGAAAACTGTTTTTGTGATGCAGATAGACAAAAAGATAATTTGCCAGTCTGTATACATGTTATTTGACTTTTGCTGCCTGCTGGTGAAGTGAGAGGTCAGGAGTGTAATCATGAGTCAGACTACTCTTCTTTTTCTTTGGTGTTCAGCTTCTGTTATGAGTCCAAAATTGTGAAAGAAAAGGATGTCTGCAGTACCAGGAATGACCAACAGAAGTCTCTGTTTCAGCATAGTGCTTAAAGGAGTAGTACACCCAGAATCTGAAAACACATTTGTTGCACAGAGTGTTTTGATTTCTGTGTGACGTCCTAGTGTGTCCTTCCTCTGTCTGCTATCAAGAGTTTTTCCTAAATTAGCCTGCTGGCTTTATGGTGATTTTATTACCCTTGGGGATCTCCATCTCAGCTAATTTTATTGCTTTTCTATGGCCCAGTGGTGCTGAGGGTTGAGGCATTGGACGCCACACCAGTGACCCATTTTTGGGAGCATGCTCAGGTTGTTGGGGTCAGCCAAGGAGGAGAGGATCGAGCATCAGAGGACAGCTCTCTTCTCCTGGGAAGGGTGGGCTTATGATCCTGCCACAGTAATGATTCCCAGTGGAGACTGGGAGCACGCCGGATCGCGCATGCATGGAGAGGAGGTGACAGCGGATGCTCATGAGCAGGGTGAGGAGCGTGCCCAGCTTGTGCTGAGCATCACTGCATGTCTGTGCCTCTGCAGGGGTCATGTCATGAGCCAGTTCAAGGAAAACCCTAGTTCCTAGAGAAACGATAGCACATCAGCCCCATGCCCACTGCCAGATCCTACCACCCAGGTCCCGAAATCCTCCGGCCTGCACCCAACCACTGGACCAGATTTGAAGGAGTGCCCAAGGTAGGAGTAGGGTGGCCCCTGCCCTGGGGGACACAAGCCAAAGGGGCTTAAGGTGGTTCAGGTGCTAGTTCAGGGTTCTGGGGGACCTGGAGGTGTGGGGGTCTCTGACAGGAGAGATCAGCTGGTGATGCCTGAGGGATGCCCCAGGACCGGTGATTGGAGGAAACAAATATGATAAAAAGTGTATTGCTTTTCTTGTACCTACAGTGCATCCTGTCTCATATGACAGTGATGTATCCAAGCCATAGATTAAGCAACAAGCACTGCTTTAATAAAATAGCAGAGATGGCTATATTTTACAACTATACAAAGTTCAGCTTAGTGACTACCCTCATTGTAAAGATCTTTTGTTGTGAACAATGTTGACACTGGTTGTGTATGTGTAAGTTGTATGATCTTCAAGATATTTACATTTGTTTGGCATGTCTACTTGAGTGTTCACTCAGAGACAAAAAAGCATCTGCAGTTTGTAAGCACATCTGCACACATGCAAACAAATCTAAATATCTTGAAAACTACAAGCTACACAAAACAACAAGCAACAAAGTTATTCAGGACAAAAGATTGTTACAATGAGGAGTAGTTACTATGCTGAACTCCTTACAATTTTTAAAATATTTGCCATCCAAAGTGGGAAATTTGGTAAAAAAATGGAAATGTGGTTAATTAGATGGCTATATTTTAATAACTATACAGAGTTCAGCTTAGTGACTACCCTCATTGTAAAGGTATTTTTGCCATGCACAACTTTGCTGCTGGGTGTTTTGTGTAGTTTGTAATGTTTTCAAGATATTTAGATTTGTTTGGCATCTGTGCAGATGCACTTACAAACAGCAGATGCTTTTTCAAAGTGAACACGTAAGTAGACATGCCAAACAAATGCAAATATCTTGAACACCACACAAGTTACACATACACAACCAATGTCAAGATTGTTCACAACAAAAGACCTTTACAATGAGGGTAGTCAACAGGCTAAACTCTGTATAGTTTTTTTTAAATATAGCCATCTCTGCCTTTGTATTGTAAAGCAGTGCTTGTTGCTGAATCTTTGGGTTGACCCATCACTGTCACATCATCATCATCATCATCATTATCATCGTTTTATTTATGATAGACACTCTTCCATTGCTTAGGGCACCTTTAACAATGTAAATAAACAAACATGGGTATCAGTACGATACATAAAAATAAAATGACACTGAAATATTCTGCAGAATTTATCTTTCAAACAGTCTCAATGTCATATCCCTTCAAAAGTCCGAAGGAACAAGGGCATCTTGAGGGCAGTTTTAAAACCCTCGATGGTCAAGCTGTCTTGTATCCAACATGGTAGAGAATTCCAGAGGGTCAGAGCCATAAAGGCAAAAGACCTTCCTCCAGATGTTTTAAAAGTACCCTTGGAATCCCCAGCAATCCCTTGAAGGATTGGGTGAGCAGAAGGAGAGTAGGAATACAAAGGCCTTGCAGATACTGGGGTCCCTGGTTATGTAAGGGCTTTGTGGGTCAACAACATGACCTTGAAGGTGATCCGCCATTGTACTGGCAGCCAGTGCAGTTAAGTGCAGCACAGGTATTATATGACTGAATCTAGGGTTCCAGTCAACAACCTGCCGTTGTGTTCTGCACCAGCTGCAATCAGTGGATATCCACTCCCAGTTGCCCTAGGTGGAGGCGTTGCAGTAATCAAGATGAGTAATGACAAAGGCATGGACCAAAGTAGGTAGATCACTGAGCGGCAACAGGTTCTTCACCCTGGCAATGTTCCTTAGATGGTAAAGAGCTTTGACTACCACCGACACTTGAGCCTTCAAGGTCAGGCCTTCATCACAGATCACACCTGAGTTCGCACCAGGCTTGAGGGATTTAATGGGATTCCTCCAAGATGTAATCTGGAGGTTGTCCCACCATGTCCTAGCCATCCTGTGATCTAGGTCACAACAATACCTCTGTTTTCCTGTGTTTAACCTCAGCCAGCTAGCACTCATCCAGTCTTTTATCTCAGTTAGGCAGTTGTTAAACACCGGGACATTATCTAACTCCTGGTCGGGCACAAAAGACATGTACAGCTGAGAATCATCTGCGTAGCAGTGAAAATCAAGCCCTACCATCTTATGATATCCCTTAATGGCAGCATGTACACTGTGAACAACATGGGGAGCGCACTGAACCCTGCAGCACCCACAGGGCAGATCAAGAGGGGCCGAGGAATAAATCCGAACACCACTCTCTGAGACAAGCCCTCGAGGAAAGAACAAAACCAACCGAGGACTGCCCCCCAAGTTCACAGAAAATTTGCAGGCATTTGATCAGCACCCATGGTCCACAGTATCAAATGCTGCTGAGAGATCAAGGAGAACCAAGATGGACAGGCTCTCCAATCTCTCACCATCAGGAGGTCATTTAGTACCCAAATCAGGGCAGTCTCGGTGCTATGCCTTTTCCTGAAACCCGACTGAGAGGGTCATAGATATTATGGCTAGATAAATGATCCTCCAGCTGCAAAGCAACCACTTTCTCAATAACTTTACCTGTAAAGGCAAGTTAGAGATTGACCTGTAGTTAAGCCAGACAGTCCGGGTTAAGGGAGGGCTTTTCAGGAGGATTGAACCACTGCCTCCTTCAAAGAATCTGAAAAGATCCTTCTCTCCAATTAAACCCTTACTATACCAGCTAGGACTGGGCCAACCATAGCAACACACCCTACTAGAAGGTGAGTTTGGCCCGGACCCAAACTACATCAAGTTGGCTACAAAGTCTGGATGATACTGCTATATACATGACTACCAGTTGGCTAAAGGTAGACCAGGTCACCTGGGCATTAGTACCACCAGTTGATCAATGTAAGGTCCAATGGGAGGCACTGGCTGATCTGATCCTGATGGAGGCAACCTTATCAGCAAAGAACTGCGCAAACTATTTGCACTTTTCTTGCGACAGTGCATGACCAGAGTGCATACAGGCTGGATTGCACAGTCTGTCCACAGTCCAGAAGAGTTGAGCTGGTCTGTTCCCTGCTGCAGCAATTTCCCTGGACAGCAATTCTGCCTTGTTATGGGAAACTGCTGATTGATAGACCTTATAATGATCTAAGAATATAACCCTGTCCTTCTCCAGGTGAGTTTTCTGCCAGTGTGTCTCCAGCCTTCACCTAATCTCTTCAACTCCTGAAGTGTCCCATCATACCATAGGCACCTGAGCGAAGAATGAGGGCTGAACACATGCTGGAGCACTAACATCCAGGGCCCCGCTACTGCTCTATTATAGGATAAGACAAGGGCCCTGGGTCAGTGCTATCCATCGAATTCCTGACACGTCCAGCACCATCATTAGGCCTTCTGAGGTAATGCCTCAAAGGATGGTACTGTACTATTTCCTGAGGGCAGGCCTACTCTGGGGGTCATGAAACTGAACCTCAGGGTGTGATGGTCAGACCACCCGATAGGATCTACCTCCATACTGGAGATTTTCATCATCAGATGGAACACAAATCAATAAGTGCCCCCCATGGGTAGCGGTGGCAATAACCCATGTCAGGCCCAATGAATCCATCAATTGGATAAGGTTTTGTCCAAAAGGCGAGAGTTTGTCATCGACCTAGGCATTGAAGTTCCCAGAATCAACCATCTGGGGCCTCCAATACCATGCTGGCAAAAGTCCGCTACCTCCTTCGGAAAGCTCTCCCATCACCTGGTGGACTGTAAATAAGAAGGATCCTACAGCCTGCACCCTGCACCCACAATACACTCAAAGTAGTTGGTGACTCCACTGGCACCCCGAAGCCAGTTCTGATCTAAAACAGATTAGACCCCCGCCCCCATGATCCACTCTCAGGCGGTGTATCACGAGAACCCAGTCAGAATTGTGGATGCCAAAATAGGCCCCTCATTATTATCCAACCAGGTCTCGGTGATGCAAGCCAGGTCTGCAGAGGCTACAAGATCTGCAACCACTGCGGTCTTGTTTTAATAGACCTGGCATTGCATAACACCACTTGAGAGGAATGAGAATCTGAGAATGGCCACCACCTGCCTGACTAGGTCAGAGCCTTTGGTATGGGCACAATACAGGGAGGACCCGATCCTGAGCCCATTTGCCCCAGAGTGCCTCCTGGTCCCCACTGTCTCTGTCTGTCCACTCCTCTCCCATCCCCACAAGTCCTCCAGGATCTCCATGAGACAGGATGCATTGTAGGTACAAGAAAAGCAATAAACTTAGCTGAGATGGAGATCCCCAGGGTCATAAAACCACCATAAAGCTAGCAGGCTAATTTAGGAAAAACTTCTGACAGCAGACAGAGGGAAGGACACTCTAGGGCTTCACACAAAATCAAAAACTCTGCACATATATTTTTACAAATTCTGGGTGTACTACTCCTTTAAAACCTTTGTTTCCTTGCATGATGTCATGGTTGTGGCCTACAGCACTGAGAAAAAAGGGCAGGGTTATGCAAATGAAGCAGAGCACAGAAATGAAGGCATTTTTCATGGAAAACAGCACTTTTGGCAGTTTGAATGGCAGGAGATTGATTCACAATTCCTACAGGTTACTACTCTCATTTGCTATGGCAAACATGACAAAATCACTTTAACAAAGGCATTTGATTTGGTAAATCACTCACTACTGCTAAGCAAATTCCATACCCTAGGCCTCTCCTCAGACACAGTGACTTGGTTCCACAGCTATCTTACCAACCGTTCACAATGGGTAAAGATCAATGGAGTATTATCGGATGTCAACGTGTCATGATAAGGGTGCCACAAAGCTCAATACTGAGTCCTCTCCTTTTCTGACTCTATAAATAATCTCCCTGGACCATGGCCTACCTCTAAGGTGCTTTTACATGCAGATGATGCCATCATCCATTCAAGTAGTCCACGCCAGGAGATTCTCACCTGTGAACTACAGTGTTGCTTTGGGTCACGGAAAAGGGTTCAAACTAATACAAAACTACAAGAAAACAAAAACCATGTTGTTTGTTGATCCTCTTGTGAAAAAGGTCCCTCTCTTTACAATTATAAATGAGAAAGGGGCTACTTTGGAACAGGTAGTTTCATTTAAATACCTAGGAGTCATCCTTGATGACACACTCTCCTTTGCATCCCTTGCTGACAACATTATTAGTACTGTCAGTAAAAACTAGGAGCCCTGTACAGGCAATGACAGAACCTCACCCCTGAAGCCAAATGTTCTGCTGTATGATGCACAATTCTCCTGATGCTAGATTAAGGCCTTCAGGTATACAGAGTGGCCACGGACTCTGTTCTCAACAGGGTCAGGCTGGAATTAAACAAGATATGTCATTTTGTACATGGGGCTGACAGACTCACCCATACCTGCTCTCTATATTCCCAACCCAATTGGCTTCCTCTCAGGACAGAATAAAATATCAGACATGCCTACTTGAGGAAAAGGCTCTCCTGGGCCTCACCCACATGCAGTTCAAAACCTACTACTCCCTGTCCTCAACCAATATTTCACCAGGAATATGACCAGGAATGCTCTCTCATTACCCTTCTGTAAATCAAGTCAAGCCATGCGCTCCTTCGCAGTCAGAACTTCGCGTGGTTGAATGAACTCCCTCAACTCTGATGGGCCTGCCTAAAATAGCTCAATTCAAGAGGAACTAAGAAGGTTCTCTCACCCAGAATGAAATATAACTGCTACAACTGATTTTTGACAACTTGTAACCATTTGCTACATAATAGAATGCTTGTCTGTTTGCTCTGTCCTTGACAATGTTTCCTGGAGCTGCTCTTGCTCATTTGTATTATTACTACTCAATACACTTACTCTGCATGTATGGCTCTTGACAATGCTCTATATGAACCGCTTCTGACAATATAGAGGATTGTGTATGAGCAAGCATGCACAACAAAACAGTTGTGATCAAGAGGTTTCTGTGGTAACTAGAGACCTCGAGAGTGCAGCTCAAGAGGTCCATTACACAGAAACCTCAAGATCGTACAACTGTCTTGTTTGTGTATGGTTACTCATACACAATCTTTTATAGTGTATGGGCAATCATATGTGGCACTACTTGAAGCCCCAAACAGGTTGCTTAGGAAAAAATGCTTACTTTGGCAGCTGTTTTTTCTGTTTCATGGTGCCACTTACTTCCTCACCATGTGGCTCACTCAATTGCGCATGCATGACCACGTTCGTTGTTGTTGTGCTGCACTGGCGGCGATGCTCAGTGCAGCACAACAACATTGTGATGCACTCATGGCAAGCACAACAATTCTGTTGGGAGCACGATTTCCATGCTCAACAGCGTTCCACCATACACTATAATCTGATGGATATGCATTCTCTTGCATTGCATTGTTGAACTCTGTAACTTCTCAGTGACATGGAACCTTTATAAGGTGTATTTCCAAATAAATAAATAAATCTGCCTTCTACTCCTGCCTCACATATCTCTGGAACAACCTGCCTCCCTCATCTGTTCCTCCTCCTTCTCCTCTCTTTTCTCTCTCAAAGCCCTCCTCAAGGATCACTTCACCCTCTTCTTGGGTCTGCATGTAACTATACTGCTCTTCTGTATGTTATTCTTTTCCCTTCCTTACTGCCTCCTCTCCCTTCCTAGCACCCTCCCCTACAGCCTCTGCTCCTCCTCTTCCCCTCCCTCCGTCCATCTTTTTTCTCTGCCTGCCACTTCCTCTTTCCTGCATGCAATTGTGTGACTCACATACCTATCAACAGCTATGAATTTCACACAGCACTATGAATTTTACAAACTTACTTCTGCTCTGCAGAGGTTTACTGATATTCCACATAATGTAAGAGCTATTTCTAGACACACAAATTAATAAAATATTGAACTAACTTGACAGAAATACTCCTTAACATTAAACATTTTGAGCCTACTGTTCTTGGACATAATATTTTTAAAAATAAGAAATGTGCTGCACATTCTGCCCATTCGTTCTGAATGCTCTGCATTCTAATTCTGGGAGGTTGAGAGGGATAGTTACCGATATTTTACTTTGCTGTCAATATGTTCTTTGTTATTTCCAAGTTGCCCCCACCCCCACCGTCTGCAATTTAATTTGCACCTAGTTGCTTTATTACTACGGAGTAGATGGCTTCATCAATATGGATTTGTCAGGGAGTAATAGGGCTGGTGGAGGCTGAAAGGAGAGGAGCTGAGCTGTAGTAATGGGAACTCCATAGTTAGAGGGATAGACAGGCTAGTGTGTTGCTCAAGCTGGGTGAAGAGATCTATGCTGTGTCTTCAAGTGACCATCAACATGATAATACTATACAGCCATTAAAAAACTGGCAAGTGCAGAGTACAATAGGCCAGCCATGACTGTACACATAGGTACAAACAACCTGGCTTCTTACAGTATACAAAGGTAAAAGAAAGATTCAGGGTCATCGGTAGTCAGATGAAGGCAGCTGCAAATAAGGTAGCCTTCTTTAAAGTGCTACTGGTGCCACGTGAGAAGAGGTACAGGCAGAAAAAGGAATTTAACACATGGTTAGAGGGAGGTGTGGTAAGGAGGATTTTGTTTTCTTGGTTTTCTGGGGACTGAAGAATGAGTCTTTCTGTGACAACTGAAGCTTATTCACAAAGGACAGACTACACTTCAGTAAGGAGGGCCAGTGCACTGGGGCAGAAGCTGAAGTTGTAATAAGAAACTTTTAAACTAGGTCCAAGGATGGCAGAGATAGTGTGCTACAGTAGATTACTGTATGTACTGAGACACAGAGAAAGTCAGGTGGCTCTCCCCTGATTTCTCAAGACTAGGGACTGTGAAGTTATTAGCAGCAAATTTAGGAAGGAAGGAACCCAGCTGTAAATAAAGAGAGGAATCCTGTGAGGAACTAAAGTTCCAAACTTATGGGATGGGGGGACATCTGAGCAGCCGGGGCTACCTGGGCCAGCCATCCACACCTCCACTGCTCGCTGCCAAGGAACCTCCTCCTGCTGCTCTCTCAGCCCCTGATCTGGGAAACATCTGAGTGGCCAGGGTTACCTGGGCCAGCCGTCCACCACCACTGCTCACGCAAAGGAACCCTTCTCTTGCTGATCTCTCAGCCCCTGATCAGAGAAACATCTGACGGCCGGGGCTACCTGGGCCAACCGTCCACACTACCACTGCCCGCCACCAAGGAATCCTCCTTTGCTGCTCTCTCAGCCCCTGATCTGGGAAACATCTGAGTGGCCAGGGTTACCTGGGCCAGCCGTCCACCCACCACTGCTCACTGCAAGGAACCCTTCTCTTGCTGATCTCTCAGCCCCTGATCAGAGAAACATCTGAGCGGCGGGGCTACCTGGGCCAGCCGTCCACACTACCACTGCCGCCACCAAGGAATCCTCCTTTTGCTGATCTCTCAGACCTGATCGAGGAAACATCTGAGCAGCTGGGGCTACCTGGGCCAGCCGTCCACACCACCACTGCTCGCCACAAAAGAACCCTCCTCTTGCTGGTAGCTCCCAGGCCAAACCGGGAGTGCTGAAGGCTCCCATTGACCACCACCTGTTGCTCCCATTTCCTGTTGAACTGTTGTGCTTTGCGACCACTGATTGGCCCTGCAGTCTTGACTGATTCAAACTGTTCTGCTGGGCTTTGCACCCATAGACTTCAGTGGGTTTTGGAAGAAAATTTTGGCTAAATTGCTAGACTGCTTGCTTATTTTTCTGTTAAAGTCTCAATTAATGTGTAGACCAGCCTTGATGTTCTTGCTTTCGACTTCTAAAAACTCTGGGATCGGATCTCAGCCAAAAATCTGGGCTAGATTGCTAGGCTGCTTGCTATTTTTTGTCAAAGTCAAAATTAATTGTGTAGACCTGCCTAAATGTTTTAGCAATGAACTGTAAAGTGCAGTTGAAAACTGTTGTAATTTAGAGCTGTGAAGTGATTCTGCCCTCTACATTCACTCTTTCTCTCCACCCTCCCCTGCTGCTAAACCCTGCATCTCTTCTCCTCCTCTTGTAAACTTCATATTCTACTAAATCTCCTCTGTCCTCCCTCTGGTGCCAGTTCAAGCTTATTTCTCTTGTCTGTGGCTGCCCCCACCCCTCTGCCTAATTCCCTCTGTCTCTCCACTGCTCCGTCCCTGATTTACTCTCCAGCATCACCCTTTGTTATTGCTATGACTCACAATCTGTTGCTCTGTTGTTCCTCAGATCTCTCAGTCCCTGATCGGGAAACATCTGAGCAGCCGGGCTACCTAGGCCAGCCATCCACACCACCACTGCTCACCGCCAAGAACCCTCCTCTTGCTGGTAGCTTCCAGGCTGAACCAGGAAGTTCTGAAAGCTCCATTGACCGCTGCCTGTTGCTTTCATCTCCTGTTGTACTGTTGTGCTCTGCAGACACACTGATTAGCCTACAATCTGTGACTGATTCAAACTGTTCTGCTGGGCTCTCGCCCATAGACTTCAGTGGGTTTCAGAAGAAAATCTTTTGCCCACCCCGCCTCCCTCACGTCCCACCTTAATAAAATAGGCCTTAGCTCTGCCCACTTCTGCCTAGGGAACCACCCTTTCATTTCCTATTGGATACTCTCCCTCCTGTACCTGCTCTCTTTATCGTCCCTCTCCTCCCTGCTCTCTGCTCCTCCTCTACTAATCAACTCAGTCCCCTCACTGCCCCTGCCTCCTTTCTGTGCCTGACCGCTCCTCATATCTCCTACTGCACCCATCCATCCCCCTCCCTGTTTCACCTCCATTCCTGACTGTTTTCTCCCCTCCATCAGACATTTCTCACTCTACTATCCTCACCTCTCTATCCACTATGGCCCTCCCTCCCCTCTCTGCCCCTCTGTCTGGTTATTGTCTCCTCCCTGTTTCCCACAGCATTCTGGCTGGAGCCTGCCATCCCAATCTCCACTGTGCTTCCAGCTGGACAACATCTACCGGCACTCAGGGACAATACCCACTGGGCTATGCCCTCTATATCTAACCACCACCAGGACAGTCTTGCACCACCCTGGAATCAAGATAGGAGATTTCGTTTACCTGTTCCCTCTCACTTCTGGCCTATGTCACCACTTACTGGGATCACCGTTTACAGAGTAGCTTTCTCTCCAATAAGAAATGGTTGAATAAATCTCCATCAAACAGCTATGGGGATGCACCCTAGAAACTCTTGCTTCTATTACTACTTCTGTCTGGCAATTTTCACCCCTAACCCTGGCCCCAAAATCCCAAGCTCCGACCTCCAGCAGAGTCACTCAGGGGACTCACCTTTGCAATGATTAACATCTGTGGCCTTCTACCCAAACTTGATGCCCTACAATTATTGCACACCAACACAGCCCTGATGTTCTTGTGATTGTCGACACCTGGCTCACTCCAAAAATACTCAACAATGTCAATTACCCTACCAGGATATAACATATTCAAATTGACAGAACCACTAAAAAGGTAGTGGATGTGCTGTTTACCTCAAAGACTCTCTCCTGGGGCACCATGTTTCAACCCCCGCCTCAGTCTCTACCGCCCAGATACTACCCATCAGAATTCTACTCAGGGTTCACGACAAGGCACTGACTATTGCTGCTGTCTACATACCTCCCAAGGATCAAGGTAAAGGTCTCAACTCCATCTTTGACCTTGTCTGTTCCCAACCACCAGGCACTGAGATAATCCTATTGGGTGATTTTAACATAAATTGGTTTGGATCTGATACAGGTGGCTACAAGGATGCCATCTCAGCTGCCAACCTCACTCAGCTGGTCATCTCCCCACTAGACTCAACTATAAGACTGGGACAAGCACCCTCCTAGACTGGATACTGACCAGCCACCCATCTCGCATCTCAAAGTCCCGTTCTCCCAGATCCGTTAAGTGACCACTCCCCAGTTGCATGTGAATGATCTAACAAATTCAGCCCATTACCCAAACTAATAAATAGCAGACTCCTTTCACATGGTCAATTGAAGCACCTCAAATTACTCCTTAGACAACAAGACTGGTCACCTATCTTCCATGCATCAGATGTCACCTCTAAGCTTGACTTCTTTATCAGCTCCTTCAGTGCTGCCTGTGACATTAATGCCCCTTCAAAAGAGGAAAGTAAAAGGCCTTAGTAATTCATGGCTCACTGCTGATCTCTTTACATTGCTGAAAGCTAGGGACCACCTCAGGTTTCAGGCCTGGGCCACTGGTAGGCAAGTAGATATACAAAACTACAAACATGCCCGAAATGACTGCACCAAAGAAATACGCCAGAAGAAAGGTAACTATTACAAAGATGCCCTCACAAACACCTGGGAAAAGGAGAGTCCCTCTGGAATAATCTCAAGAAAGTTACAGGAATACTGCCCAAAACATCACCTTCAACGTTGGACATGGATGAGTCTATAACTCTTGACCCTTCCACTATAGCTAACACGTTCAATAATCGTTCACTGACCTCAGTACTGTTCTTCCTCCAGACTTCTTTGATGAAGACCTCTCTTCTGCACCCTCCTCTACCCCCTTTTTCAAGTCACCCCTTTTTACTCCAGAGCAGTCAGGACACATAAAGTCCTTAGATATGTCTGTAAGCGATTGCTGGATCTAAAATAAGTGGTGACTCACTCGACCTCAAACTGCTGTCCCTTACTTTTGATGAAGTGCTATCTCCTCTAACCTGTATTTGCAACCTCTCCCTCATACTTGGCCAGTTCCCGACAGATGGAAATCTGCCACCATGACATCAGTCCATAAGAGTAGGGACAAGGCCCTTCATGGAAATATAGGCTTATATGCATACTACCCTCCCACCCCCAAATCCATTGAACATCTGGTATCTGACTAGCTAATGGAATATTAGGACAAGTACAACATCCTTTGTAAACAACAGCATGGCTTCAGAAAAGGCCACAGCACCACATCTGTCCTGTTTGAATTCACAGGAGCAATTCACAACTCCCTGGACAATAATTACCTCACTGGTTGGTCTTCATAGACCTGACCAGGCTTTTGACACCATCCATCTTTGAATACTCCTCACAGAACTGCTAAAACTGGGCTGTCCCTTGAGTCTATAACTTGGTTTAAGGGCTACCTGGAAAACCATTCTCAAAGAGTGAAAATTGCTGATGTCCTCTCAGATGCTGAACCAGAATGCTCAGGAGTCCCCCAGGGATCTATTCTCAGGCCACTCTCTTCAGCCTGTTTTTGAACAATCTTCCACAATCCTGTCCAGAATAAATCCTACTCTATGCTGACAATGCTGTCATTCACACCATCAACAGGACCCCCACCTACTCAAAACAAGCTTCGAAGTGTTTCCCTCCTGAAACATGGTTTAGTAGTCAAAATCTTGTTCTCATCTATAAGAAAACCAGGTCAATGCTTTTCTGTGGCTCCCAACAAACATAGGCTTCACCCCTTAATATTACAACCTGCCTTGGTACTGTCCTCAAACAGGTTCATTCCTTTAAATATCTGGGGATCACTATAGACAGCAACCTATCCTACAGGATCCACATAGATAGCATCTCAAAGCTGCAAATACTGCACTGGTCTCCTCTACAGGCACAGGCATTGCCTTACCTCGGATGCCTTAAGGTTAGCAGTACAGGCTGTGATCTCTCTAATCCACTATGGTCTGATTATTTATGGCTCTGCAACTGACACAGCCCTCAGGCACTTATCCTGGCCTAAACAAAGCTTGCCGACTCATCACAGGATCCCTCCGACTCACCCATCGTGTGACCTCTATGCCCAAACAGGGTGGCTCCAGTTATCAAACCGTATCAAGTACCAAACTTGTCTAATGGCTAAGAAAATGATGCTACATCTTGCTCCCCCTAGGTCCAAAAGTCTTCTCCATACAGCACACAACCTCTGCCTCACGGGTCTTCAGAAAATGAAATGCTGCACATTTCTCAATTACCCGCACCACAAGACCAAAGATCCTTTGGGTGCAGGCTCCTAGCTGGATTAATGGATTCAACAAGATATCTCCTCTCTGAAAAAGCTAGGCCGTTCAAAGCCAATCTTTGTCTCCACCTAGCTGCCTCTAGCTCCTGCAACTGTCCCTCATAATCTGATCTCCTTCTAGCACTTCTACTCCGACCCCTCTCTTCCTCTCCTATAGCCTACCCTCCTCTCCTCTCCTGTTTTGTCCCCTACCCCCAAACACTTTTTTGAGGCCTGACAAATGCTCACAACTGCACTGCTCTTTTGTGTCCATTCCAAGCCTCACTGGCTACCCTGCCCCCTGGTATTTACTTTCTCTCAAAGTAATGTACTTCAGCTGCTTAAAATGTCTGTGCACCATTTCTGCATTGTTACTCAGCTCTATGTAATGTTTGTATTGTACCTCAGTTGACATGGAATCTTTGTAAAAGAGCCTTGGCTCAAATGTACTTGTAATCCTAGACTCTACAGAAAATAAAGGAAGAAAAGGAGCTGTGGAAGGTTTTATGTATAAATGTTAGAAGTTGGGACAGTAAGATGGAGGAATTACAGGTGTTTCATAGTGGCAGAGGAGCTTCATAGAGAAGCCACCACAAAACATGGGCAACATAGTATAACAGCTGGGACCTCACAATTCCAGGTTATGTTCTGTTTATAAGGGGTGGGGGTGGCTGTGTCTGAGGGGATTCCGTCAAATTGGTGAGACAAGACCATAAGTGAAGGGGACATAGAATCAATAAGGATTCAAGTGACAGCTGTAGGGAAAAGGTTAAGGATGGGCACAAACTATAGACTACCTCACCCATCCATGGACTGGGATCAACTGCTAGAGGGAGATGTCAGGAGGCAGTGAATCTAGGGAGAACAGTGCTCATGGAAGAGTTCTCTCTTCCAAATGTGAACTAGGGCATCCCAGTAGACAAGAGCCAGAGAAGCACAAGATTGTAGAGACATCACAGGACTGCTTTTTGAAACAGTGGTTAAGGGAGGTTACTAGGGGATGTGCAGTTCTGGACATTGTATTGACTAATCAGGACATTATATGTGACATGGGGTAAAAACCTACTAGGGCAAAACAAACTGGCACTGACATTTACCATTATTCTACAAGTTCAGCCAATTCAATCAAGCATCATGGTTCCAAACTTTAGGATTGTGGACTTCAGCAGAATGGTGGGTATACTTGAAGACAGGTTGAACAACATTAAAGGGCTAGAGGAAGTGGAGAATAAGTGGGCAGAAACTAATAGTGCTATACAAAAGGTGACACAGGGGTGTATAAATTATGCTAAAGAAAAGCACAGAAATCCATCTCATTCAATGACCAGATAAAGGCATTAATGAGGCATAAGAAGAGGGCATTTCACGGTCTAGAAGGGGATGAGACTAAAGCAGATAAGGAGAAATACTAAATTAAATTAGAGATTGCCAAAAACTAGTCAGAGAAACAAGGCTTACACAGATTTAGGATGGATAGCAGTGGTGGTGAAGGATAATTATAAGATCCTTTTAGGTACATCGGGAAAAAGGCAGATGAGGATGGCATTGAGAGAATGGGTATGAATAAGGTTGGTATGAGGATGAAATGTGAAAGTTAGATATTCAAAATGAATATTTCAGTTTAGTGATTACTGTCAACAGCAACACACGAAGGTCTGCACTCGTTCGTAAATGAATCAAAAATAATATGTAGAAAAACTCACGGTTTATGAGCAAAAACGTTGCTCAAAATGACAGTGCCGGGACTGATGTGTCCCTTTGTTAGGGGCCATGCTGGGTTTAGCGTAGCGCTCTTTTTGCTTACTTCAACAAGCTATCAGTTTTCCACATATAACTTACTGGTCACCCTGACTCCATGAGCAACATCAACCAGGCCCTCAACTACTTTATTACCGGTACAATGAAGTCTGCAACATCTTTGCCCCCATAAAAAGAAAACTCAGATCTTCCAACAACTGCTGGATTACCCTGAGCTAATCACTCTGATGAAGCACAGGGATAATCTCTGCACCGATGCCACGGCCTCTGAGCAAAGCCAGACTTGCAGCTTTATAAAGCTGCTAGGAACCAGTGCACACAGGCTGTGTGTAGAGCCAAACAAGAATATTACAAATGAGAGCTAACAAACAGATGGGGTAACAGCAAGTCTTTTGGGAAAACATTAAAAGCCTCAAGGAAACCCAACAAATCATCCCCCACTGTGCTGAAGTCAATGAGACTGTCATCCAGGATCATAAAGAAATTGCTGATACCTTTAATTGTGCATTTACTGATCTTAGCAATGTCCTACCCCAAACATTTTGATGACTCCACCTTGTCTAGTCCCAATACTACGCCAACCTCTGTGGGACACCCCCACCCCCCCCCATTCTATTTCAGGAGAATAACCCTTGCTGAATCTTGGAAATACCTTCAAAAGTCCTTGGCAAAGCCAGAGTCAGCAGTGACACTTTAGATCTTAAACTTCTCTCACTTTCTCTTGAGCAGTCTTACTCCCACTTATTTAACTTCTCATTGTCTCACTCTCCCTCAAACAGTTCCCCAGCTTTGGAAATCTGTCTTTGTCATACCTGTGCACAAAAATGGTGATAGGTCCCTGCATTCCAATTACCATCCATCTTCATCCCATACCACCACTCTCCAAGGTGCTTGAAAGTATTGTTTGGACCAGCTGTCTGAAAACCTCCACAAATATAAATTATAATCTACAGTGTCCACAGCAGCATGGCTTTAGAAAGCCCGCAAGCACTGCCACTGCCTTCTTTAATTTTCTAGTCATATACACAAAGCCCTGGACACAGGGACATACTAGGTGCAGTGTGCATTGACCTAACAAGGCCTTTGACACTGTGAATCACAGGTTTCTACTGAATTCCCTCCCTACTCTAGACCTTTCGAATGAGGTCATGGATTGGTTTGAGCAGTATCTTACAGACAGGAACCAAGAAGTTAAGATCAGTGACACCCTTTCCTTTAGCCTCCCAGTGCGCTCTGGAGTACCCCAGGGATCCATCCTTGGCCCACTATTATTCAACCTCTTTATTAACAACCTCCCTGCAGTCTGTGATAAAAATACCTCCTGCAGCCTGTGATAATAAATTAATAATCGATGCAGATGAGCGCAGTGCTCTTTTTATCCATACTGACTCTGTCCCTCTCTCCCAAGATCTCCAGAAGAACTTCAGTCATGCAGAGTCTTGAGTGCGATCAGCATAAACTGCTGATGAACTATAAAAACAAAAGGCCATGTTGTTCCACAGCACCCACAGCAAATTCAGAATGGCCAGCCTTACTACACTATCTACAACAAGCAACACCAACCACTTGATCAAGTACATGAGTTTAAAAATCTTGGCATTACCCCTTGACTCCACACTTTCCTATAACTGCATGTCCCTCATCTCTAAAGTCAGTAACTCAAGGATTGGGGTCCTCTACCACCATCGCCACTGCCTGAACAATGAAGCCATGTGCACCACTGTAACTAGCTCTATCCTGTCCATTATTGATAATGGGCTAGTCTTCTATGGGCTGCCACAGACACCACCCTAAAAGAATCAGGACCACCCTTAAGTGCTGCAGACTTGTAAAAGGAACAAATGCATAAACGCATACCTGTGATCTATATAAACAATCTAACTGGTTCAGTCTTGATGGTAGGATACCTGCCAGACCTGCCTCCTGGCAAAGAAAATCTGTCTTCATCTCACACCTCCTTCAATGCATGCCTTCATACAATCTACCCATAACACATGTCTTACACATGGTGCACTCAAGCCCATATATCTTGTTCCATTCTGCAGTACCTCCCAGGCTCAGTGCTTCTTTGCTTAAAAGGCCCCATCCCTAATGAATGGCATCCTCCTGAAATCTCAGATGAGAACAAACTTGGCCGTACAAGTACAAAATACATCAGTATCTTTCCAATCTCAGCAAGTGTGACTGCACCTTCTAGTTCTGTGGGTCGCCCACTCGCTCTTCAGGCCCCACTGCCCCATTTACACCTGCCCCTCCTGTCCTCCTCTCCCCTTCCTTCCCTAAATCCACCGGCCCTCCCGTTCTCTCCCTATCCATCCCACCTTTTCTAAACATCCAGGACCCGCCTCCTGTCCCACACTATTCTCATTCTCTCCCTACCAACATGACCCCCTCCCTGTCTCACAGCCTACCTTCTTTTCTCCAACTACTCTCCTCCACTTGCCCACCCTCTGTGCCCCACTCACCCACCCCCTCTCCCACCTTTCCTCCTCCTCCTCCTCCTCCCTTGACATACCACCTGCCTGCTCTCCTCTGCCTTACCCACGGTCCTCTTCTGTACCTCCTCCCTTTCCCTCCTTGCCCTGCACTTCTGCAGCCTAGTACTTCATGACAATGTCATTACCTCAACAGCATTTCTCTCCTCCTTGTTCTCCCTCTTCTCTACACACCTTCCAGGAGCTCATCCCCCATTCTACTCCCCTTCTCCCACCTTGTTGCACATTTCCTTGAATATGTTCTCCTCTAGTCCGTGATTATGCTACCTGTGCTGATTATATATGCCTGAATTATTTTATCTACTGATCTTAACCTATGATGTCATTACTGTTGATGTTTTCTGTACACCAGTCCCATGCAACCTGAAACTACTGTAATTGTAATAGATGCTGTTAATGTTTATGTTCAATAGTCTTAATTGTATTGTTTTCCCTTTGTTTGAACCCTATGTTGTTAATAATACATGATGATGTGGAACCTTTGTAAATGAACTGTTGGTTCAAAGATATTTGTAATCCTAGCACTCAATAAATAAATACAATAAAATGAAGTTTTGCTTCATTTGCTGAATAAGTACAACCTAAATGCGTTGCTTTTGTACCCAATTTAACTAATTACGGCACCAGCTATACTTTCACAAAGCAGCAGTCACCAGGTTCAGTGATTACTCTCAAGGCTGCAGGTTCCTTAACATTGTTCTTTATTTTATCTGTTTTGTTTTGTTGACTGGGAAAGGATGGCTAGGCAAGCAATAATACCCAGCAGGTGGGCGGTGGGTAATACCAGACCGCCCAGGGCAAATGAGTACTAATGCTGCATGCGAAGGGCCTTATAGTCCCTGGAAGGTCCAGTATTGTCCAATACTGCCCACCCGAAGGTATTATTGCACTTAGAAAATGGGCTACATGTGGTGATTTTTATAAAATAAAAATACATAAGGAACCTAGAAGAAATGACTGCAATAAATATACATTTATTTTACTGAAAGTAGTCCTCTACTGGTATGTCACCAGTAGAGGGTACAATAGTCTTTCACAGTTGGTTTAGTCTGAATTGTGGTCTAGTGCTTTTTCTTTTTGTGGTAATGTCTCATCATAAATAACTTTTTTTTCTTTTATTATTTCTGGTCTCTCCTCTCTTGCAGTTCATTGATGCTTAGTAATGATCACTGTAGACGGGGTGGGGGAGACATCCTGTCGTCGATGTTATCAGAGTTCTCAATTTTCAGAGACATGTGGTAAGACACTAGAGCAGACTGGAGTAGTGGTCCAGATATGGACATGGAGGTTAAACAAAAGTAACTGGTTACACAAAAGAAAAATGATTCTGTCCATGGTGTTTCACTGTTTTGCTTCAGCAGGAGTTCAGTCAGCATGAGTAGGTCTGAGTAGTGTTGAGCATGCAACGTCCTAATGCATGGTACCAGTCTGTAACTGCTTTCCTTTGTAAAAACCTTTTTTTCTTTATTTTTGTTTCTGGGAAGAACAGCATCACTTTGGTGGGAAAAAATGGCAAATGAGTTTGTTGGTGGTGATTTGTTTGTGGCTGACAAGACAGGTTCGGCTGAAGCCATAGTGGAATGGGACGGAACAGAGTGGGGAGAGGTCGGTTCCATTCTGTTTCATCTGAAAATATTTTTCTTTACAACAAAATGAATATTTAGTTTCAGTACCAACAGGCACAATGTTTGCAATAAAAATGACTCAATATTTTATGTCATGTCTCTTGGGAAGGGCCCAAACGGAGATGGGGGGGTATGTCTGAACGGACAGGGAGGGCGATAGACTGGCGTACTGAATATGTGGGTCTAATTGAGAGATTTTTCTCCATTTTTTTTTTCACATCAGTTGAATATTGTGGTGTAAAGTTTTCCTGGCTAGTTTTTTCTTATTAGTGGTACTGAGCAGTGCTGGTGAAGTGAATCTCACTAAGTGAGAGGGAAAATATGGCAGTTGACAAGTTTGAAAATTTAGGGTGCCCAAGAATACCCTAAGTAATAGGGCACCTGAATTGGCACTTGTTTTCCACCAGGTTCTATCTGCTAGTTAATGTACCCCCGTAACTGTTAGTTTTTACTCCAGGGTCCGCTCCCCCTCGGAGTTATTTTAGTTACAGGGGTGCAGGAGCAACCCCACATTAAAAAAAGCGGCATTTGTTGCCGTGTTGCCTGACATTGCGTTGGGGCAATGGTGCCATCGGGATTGTGCATTTCGTTATCTGAGCTGTACCGAGTTTCCAGATAACATAGTATATCAAAACCTGGGGGACAGTACTGAAGGATGAAGCCATGAAAAAGAATGTGGAAAATTTAGAAAGTGGTCTAACATCGGCAATTGAAGTTCAGTGCCAGTGAATGGAAGGTCATGCAGATCGGCAGGAAGAACCCACAAACTGATATATAGCATTAATGGGGTAGTGGCTGGACATTCCAGGGTGGTAATTAACAATATAATCCACATCCGAATTCAGTGCAGCATGTGAGAAGACTGGAGTGTATTAAGTAGGGATGTACCAGTCATAGGAAGGAGGTGATTATGTCATTGTATAACTAGGTGGCGCTCTCCCAGGGCTACTGCCCTGCCTGTGGCTATTAGCAGGTTGAGGGGCTGGCTAATAAGAGCAGGTGCCTCCCAGAGGTCAGTTATTAGTGGTCAAGTAACCTGGGAACAGCCCTCTAGGACACTGTAACCCCCTCTTTCCCTTCCAATGGCCTGAACAATATACAATAATTACTTTCACAATGGCCCTTATTCACCAGGCAATTACCCACACTGTTTACACTTACCACCAGGGCTGGTTCCTCTAGCTTGACCCTGAGGACCCCTGTACAACAAGGTTAAGCACAGCAAATAGCAACAGTACAATACTTTTGCACAAACTGGAACCACAGTCAGGTTAAATGCAAACAAAGTTAAATCTGATTTATTCAGGGACTTGAACAAGGGAGGGCATAATCAGGTTAATTTGCTTAAAGTTATACTAATCAGACAGTTATGCATGCAGTTCAGAGTCCCTACACAGTCACACACTCTGGGTACCCAGGTAGGAAGCGGTGGGCTAGCCAGGAATGTTGCAGCTGGTTGGGCCCTGTGATGGAAGAAAACAACATGCACAATATACACTATTTGCAATCTGGAGCTGGAAGGCTCAGTTCATGAAAGAAAAGGCAACAAGACAATCAGATCACAACACTTTTAGATTTAGCTGTTGTTGCCAGGAGCTACCCTGATGTTTACTCAACGATACCCAATACTGGACACAGGCAGAACGAAATTGAGACTGCAGGCTGTTGAGCTGGAGTGCCCGAGAAGCAGAGGCCCACACGAATCACCAAGGCATCATTCCTGTTCGAGGTGTTGAGCAGGGGCTGATCCCAGGCTGGTCTCTCGTCAATGACTTTCTGCATAGCAGATATTCTGGCTAGGCCAGTGTAGCAGGCCCAGGCAAATGGAAATGGATAATGGATTCAGTCCTGTAGCTGGATACATCCTCCAGCAAGCAAAACACAGTTCAGACACACAGTGGGGAACCAAATCACAACCCACTATAAGCACACAGCACATTCACATTTAAGGAAATTCCATTGTACCAGGCAAATGGCTCTCCAGTCGCAATTACAGAGTCTCTGCACAATCCTGGAGTTCAGAGGTAGCTGGAAGTCCTGACAGGCCGATCGCATTCAGCAAATCTTCGGTCTTCTTCAGGTTAAAGCCTGGTCACAATTCAGTGGCTTAATTCACTCTCTAAATTCAGATTCAGTCTGAAAAAAACACAAGTTCCTCTCAGGAACAGCAGGCGAGGCATGTAGGCCAAACTCAGGCCTTTCTACAGTTCTCCATAAATCCACTCTTGGATTGCTGCTCTAACTACCGAGCTGTTACTTCTTCACTTCCCAACTCAGATCTAACTGAAACTGTAAGCAGTGTGGACTCTCTCCAAGATCCAAAAGGTTTGGTTGATCTGTCTGTCAGTCACAACAGGGGCTCCTCCAGGTTATTTTAGGTGCCAAAGCCTAAAACTACATCTACAAATTTTGGCCCCACCACTTCTAGGTAGGCTCCATTTAGAGTCCCAGACGTACTGATTGGCTCATTCTGCAGTCCAGGACCAAGATGATGGAAACAAACAGAACTGTCCATGCTGTAAAGAAGGCAGGTTAGAACAAACTGCAATATTATTACTACTCTAACAAATGATCAGCAAACAAGTACATCTTCTAACAGCTCTCCCCTCAGATTAATTATGACTGCAATCCAGGTAGCTGTTAAAGAGGCAGTACACAGAGGCAGTACAGGCACTCTCTGGCAATACATTTACACTGCTAGCAGAACCCCAGCCTGGCAGTGAGCATTTAGGCAAGCTCAAGGAAGACTTTTCGGGAATCCCCATTTGTGAGGGGTTACACCTGTACATGTCACATCTTGAGTACTGTTTATAGTTCTCGGTCGCACTGAAAAAGGACAGGGACAGGTTGGAGAAGTTAAGCAGAGACCAATAAAGATGATACAGTGGTCTCAGGGAAGGATTCATGAATTTACGTTACTGGAACATCCTAAGGGCTCCAAGAAAAAGACTCTGGTTAAATTGATGACTATTTGCTGCAGTACCCTGAAGTTTAGAACTGTTTGTATATGGCTCATGAGGACAGGTCGGAGAGCCCCATTAAGTATTCCTTGGATGACAGGAAGGAAAGGACGATCATGACAGAGACATACAATATAAATACCTGTAGGATCTAGACATGGACTACACATATTCATTCTGGCTGAATGAAAGTTCACCTATAAGGGACAGAATGTAAAGCTAGTTTTTCAGAAAAGATGTTAGGAAGTATTTTTTCATAGAGAGGGTGATGGATAAGCTTAGTAGCCTACCCAGTGCAGTAATCAATGCAAAACTATCACTGGGTTTAAAACAACTGGGATGGCTAGAAAAGGATTATATTTACTGGTTAGTGCCAATTAATAATTGCTGGCACAACGTCACAAACTCTATAATTCACATATGTGAATCACGGAGTTCCGTAAACCACAGTTTCAAAATACCCATGAGAGCACCTCAGCACCTGTGCAGAGACTGTCCTCACACTGGCCCTTCACTAGTGCTCACTCTAAAAACTGCCAGCACGAAGACAGTCTTCTCAGACAAATGCAAACCGACACACACCCATTCTCTCTCTCACAATGGGTGAACTACTTTTAATTAAAAAAAATATGTTCTAATCAAGTCACAAAGAAAAGCACCCTGTTTCAGGTACCAGTCCTGCTCACATGTTTCACCAGTTTTGGCAACACTTTCAAATCGGTGCTCTTGCAGGAGTGACTTCTGAACAGCAAGATACAGTGAAACGGCTCCAGGACACATTTCTTTATTTCCAAGCACTCTACTCTAAGTTTTATCTGTACCATTAATTCATAATTTAGAGGCAATCAGGGAACCTTTGCTGATGGAGTGGCTTTCAGTAAACCAAAAAGTGAAAGTGAAATTGAAGCTGCTCCGTTTTACAAACTAAAGCTTCTTCTTGTCGGGACTCTGTCCTAATATCTATGCATTTTTGCTTTAACCAGTAAATATAAAAATAAAACATGGGAAGTCTGGGAACTCAGTTTATGCACACCCTCAGTGTGTGATAACCAGATAAACCCCTCAGGCTTCACCGTTGAGGTTTATTGGGCATCACACACCTCAGGTGTGCATAAAATCTTTGTTAACCACACTTCCCCATGCATTATTCTGTATATTAATCAGCCTTGCAGAATCTGTTGCATTTTTTCTTGAGGCATGAACAATCACATGATGCAGCACTGGCATTACTCTAACTTTGGCACCCCTCTCCAAACATTGGTGTGGGAGGCTTTTCTGTGCATGGAAGGACAGTGTTAAAGTTAAGGTAATGCCAGCACAGCATCGCTTGATTGTTCAGACACTCAGAATAAGCATGCCACAGATTCAGCATGGCTCAATGAACTTTTTTAAAACCTAACTTCGAATTTTCTTACTTTTTATGCTTTTTATTTCTTCCTCAACTAGGCAAGCATGGCAAGGCAATTTTATTTTACGGTGCCTAATTCCAAAGGCTCTGGGTGCCTTCAATAAATACAAGTAAGAAACAAATACAACCCTATGAATATGAATATAAAACAGTATATCTCTAAGCCACGCCAAAACTTAAACTGAAAAAGTTTTTTTTAAAAAGAGCCAGTGAGGCACCTCTTACTTCTCAGGAAAGGCATGCCAAAGAATCAGGCAGCCACACCAAACAACCTATCTCCAGAAGATTTTAAATGTGCATTACCATAGTATTTTCAACAAATAGGTGCCCTACAGTGGTGAAGAGTTGTGTGTTATAACGTGCTGACTACTGAGAATAAGAACTTAAAACTGAGTATAGCATTAAAGCCGCATATAAAGACCAAGGCCAAAGGGCACAGTCTTTATCTTCTCCCCAAATTGCCATTATTCCTGAGTTCAACATCCACGGCATGACAAAGCCACTATTATAGAGAATGAAAAATATAAAAGAAAAAGAAAAGTTTACATTCAAACTGAACTTCTGGCAGAATGTTCACGTGACTGAATGCTAGGTCACAGCTCACTAGCACACCAGGGTGCTTTTGTTGGTTCATTCGCATATCAGAGTGCATTTGTAGCCTGATAAAGACACCCTCAGTATGTGCTGCAAGTAATGGTTAACAGATCAACACTCACCATAATTTGGCAATAATGTGAGTATTGGATGGTGTATGAGGGAATACTGGCACAGGACACAGTAGAGAAAGACCAGGGCCCAAAGCTGGGGTCTGTATCTACAGTGCAGACTTACAACTTGTCAGTTCCTGACAGCAGGACAAACCACATAGCTGAAGCAATTTCTGTTTACAGTTTAATATCTGACAGAATGTTCACAAGGTGAAAATCATTTCAGTGACTGATTTGCATTCTCAGAGAGTATAAGTGCACTCGTTTACATATTTAAAACACTTTTTCTTAAGTTGCATATTCTAGATGCCCTTTTGCACTCATTTGCATACACAGAGTGCATTTTGCTGTTGTGGCTTCTTAACAGGACATTGTCACTGCAGGGTATTGTCAACACACAGTGTCTTTTAAATAAGCAATATTACTGGCTAAAGAGATGCCACCTCGATACAGTATAGCAATAATGTGATGTTGTGGCAGTTGTATGTAAGGAATAAGGCATGACAGAGGGGGATTGTGGTATGCTAATGTACCAATGGACTTCAACCACCCCAAGTACATTAACTAACTAACCCCCAATGGAACTGCTTTATTCAATTTATAAATGAGTTGACATCTTCCCCGCCCAGCCTGCCATCTCTCTTCCCAGTCACTCTCAACCAAATCTCACTGCTCTCTCTCTCCACCTGCCATCTCTTCCTGCTCCTCTCAGCAAGAACTCACTGCTCTGTCCCCACCGGCCATCACTTTCTCTCATTTCCTCTCAGCAACAACTCATTGCTTTCTGCCCCGCTTGTGTGTGTGTCTCTCTCCTCTCTGACTCTCTCTCTCTCTCTCCAGCTACTCTAAACAAAACTTACTGCTCTCTCTCCCGCTCACTGGCTGTCTCTCCTGCCCACCACCCTCTCTCTCTCTCTCTTAGCCATCAGAAAAAAAATCTGCCAGCTTTCTCATCCTGGCTCTTAGCTCTTCTGGGGTATTTCCTGATTTGCTGCTCGGAGGTTACTTCTGGTAACATGTGCTGCCACATGTAACCACTGATTGCCCAAATTAACCCACATTAAAAATAGACACCACGCTTTATTTGGCAGAAAGCAGGCAATGGCTCTACTTAAAATCATATTGTTTGATTTATACAATTAAACACTTGAAAGTATATACATATACATATATACATACACAGTTATTGATAAGTTATTGTACATAATGCAAAAACCCATGGAGCAGCAGATTCATCCAGGATGGCATTCCCTGATAATTCCGCTTCTTCTTCTAATGGGAAATCTGGCCCTTGAGTTGGGCAGACCCACACAGGGTCATGCCTCTCCCTCGAACAGTCCCCACCCCATTTATCATACTCAGGGAATCCTCACGACCTTTGTATGAGGGATTATGTCCTCCCAGGGCCACCACCCCACCCCCAGGTCATTGGCCCTGGCATTCCATTCAAGTTTATTGGGTGACCACTTCCGTTTCTTGCAAGCATTACCCCAAGGTAGCATCGCTGGGCCATGTATCACCCAATGCAGCCACAGCTTAACTGCACCCTTTATCCAATCCAGCCATGAATTTACATTACCTAGCGTGTTAACATGTTTCCCAATGCCCCAGGGTCTTACCTGCTTTATTGTCACATCACAAAACTCCTGTACTGTTGCATTGCAAATATCATTAGCAATCCCAGATAGGTGCATCCCATCATGGCTATACATTGCATCATATGTTTTTGGGATGAAATAATGACAAAGTGTGGCAAACCCAAAAGGAGTGGCAAACCAGGACACCTCCGGTTAGCCTCCCTATGCACTTTTTCTATGGCCTTGTATTTACGGCACCTCTCCACTGCCACCAGGAGATGATCCTCAACCAAGCCAATCTGGTGTTGCAAGCAGGGTCTGTAGCTGAGTTAGACCCTTTTGATGTCTGAATGAATCTAGGGGCCCTGAGCCCCACCAGATCGTCCCCGATGTAGCACTAGGACAAAGGTGGCTGCTTTTGCAGCCCCTGCCTGAGAACTGTTTGAATCATTTGACCCTACCTCATGCCTCTCTCCCTGTCCAGTGAATCTTGGCTTGCTGATCTGAAATCCCAAGCTGAATGCCATATAGGCGAGTTGTAGCTCTATTGTATGCCTCCCAGACATATGAATGGCTGATGATCCATATTTCGGTATTGCTCCTTTCTTATCTGGAATATAAACAGAAAAGTGTCAGTCAAGTGTACAGTTACTGTATTTTCTTTAAAGCAATTAAATAGATTACTCCCATTTCCTATTGCATTCGGAGGGGTTGGCCAGTGTACACTCTTGTGGACTGATATATCCTTGAAAGCAGTGGATGACCACCTGCCAATTTTCTTTATCTGTTTCTCTCCCAAACTTAGCCTGGATGCTTCAGTAGCTGCCCTGATCCCAAAGAGTGAGTACTGAATGAGCTGAGGTCCTTACCTGTAAACCATAAGCCATTCTGTAGGGACAGCCGCAAACTGGCAGCTGGTGACGGACTTCCATCACCATACAAAATAAGTGACCCTTCTCTTTTGGTCTATTTACATGTAATCCCCTAGCAAGGACCATGGGCATGACTCACCTACCCAGCCTGGTGTAATGTTATGGTTACTGGGGCCGCATTGGTTAGTCTTGGAACTCCACAGCTGGAACCATACATTATCAGGTAACTACATGACATTGCAGAATTGGAGGTTAACCCCATTCCTGCAGAAACTGATTTGGGACCAGTTCTGAAACCCTAAAGGCCCCAAAGAAAGTGCATGAGAAGAGGGCCCTGAATAGTTTTGCCTCATAGCATGTGCTATAAATGGCACCCAGGGCTTTGAGTAAATCGGATAGGTCCACTAGGCCAATGGCCCTCCTGTGGTCCTGCCTCTTCCCTCAGGATCTAATCACCCCTCCACCATCTTATGCATATTAAATGTGTTAGTTGGGTCAGGATAGCCTAGCACCTGTCACATGAATGCTATGCCTGACAAGTGCGACTGGATAGCGCTTATTCAACTGTACTAGGTGGAACACATATTCTTGTACCTGCTGTTGTGTTTCATGCAGAAGTGCGCTTACCTCCTGTCCACAGAAGTTGACAAAGGCTGAAAAACTACCTGAACATCTCTTCCAGGTTGAGGGGCAACAGCAAGCTGAACCAGTCATAGCTTTCTTGCTTCCCCAGCTGCCATACTGTTTCTGGTATCTGTGTTGGGGATGCTTCTATGTCGGTGCCAGCTGTCTGAAGTGGTTGAACTGCATTCGAGACAAGGCATCAGCGATCACCTTTGCCTTGCTGGGCAAATGTCACACTCTGAATGTGATGTTCTATGTGAGACAGCATAACACAAACACCCGCAGCACCCTCATCACATCTTCATACCTGGAAGATTGTGAATTAATTATGTCAACTACAGTCTTGTTGTGTGGAAGAACAGCACTGCCTGATCTCTCAGCCTATGTCCCCACACCTGCACTGCTACCATGATTGGGAACAATTAAAACAGCGTGATGTTTTTGTTAGTCCCTGATCAACCCATCTAGTGGCCACTGACCAGCAAACCAAGCACCCTGGAAAAAGGCCCCAAAGCCCAACCCCAGAGGTATCAGTCACCATGTCCAAACCATGCTGCCAATGTGCCTTGTCCTGTCACATGTTTATACCATTGAAATTCCACAGGAAGACTTCCCAACTTGCAAGTCAGCTTTGAGGCCTTGTGACACCCAGATGTAGTGATAAGGCCTAGTGGGGCCAGCTAGTGCAGCGACCAGCCATCTGAGGAATGGCCACCTGGGACTGACTGCTCAGCAGGCAAAATTAAGGTACCCTAAAGGGACTGTACCTGCAAGAGTGTGAACTCTTGCCTCCCCCCAACATCCTTCAATAGCCTTCTTAAGCTTGTGACCTTGTCCAGTGGAAGCCTGGACACCATAGCTGTGGAGTCCAGCTTGATATCCAGGAAGGACATACATATGGTAGGGCCTCTGTTTTTGGGACCCAGTTGTACCTAGAACTTACTCATTAAGCTCTGGAAACCCTCCAGAGTGATTTTACAATTACCTGAATCTTTGGAACCTGTGAAAGAAAGTCATCTAAATAATGAATAACCAAGTGTTGCCAGTGAAAACCTTGGCTGCCCACCCAAAATGTGGAAAATGCCTCAAATGCAGGGCAGCTGATACAGCATCCTGTAGGCATTGCCATGTCATAGTACCACTGACCCCGGAATGTAAACTCAGTAGCTCATAATCTTTTGGTCAGACTGGGAGAAGGTGGAAAGCTGACTTTATGTCACTTTTGCCATCAGATTGCCCTGGACCAAAACTCTGTACCAGGTCAGCTGCAGCATAGGCTGATGTGTATTTAACAGAGCAGTCCTCAGGTGCAATGTGATTGTTTACTGACTCTCCTTTTGGATAAGAAAGGTGATGAATCAGGTGATAATCCTAAGGGTCTTTTAGGGACCAGCCCTAGTGGGAGACCCGAAGTGCTGAGAGGGTGGTCTATCAAAGGACCAGCCACCCATCCCGCATTAATCTCCTTTTCTATTTTGGCTGATAATATGTCGGGCATGGCAACTGTTGACTTGAGGTTGCAGGCAGATGTGGTGATACAGGGGCCTCTGTAAGGGATTTCAAAACCCATACTAAAACCCTCTTGTAAAATGTTGCTGCTTGTTGATCGGGTACTGGGAAAGCCATGGCTGCATTCATTTTAGGTCAACTGGAGTGCTAGCCAGTTGACCTGCTCCTGATTTTGACTTTTCCCCTGTGGTATGAAAAGACCCTGAGCTGCCAGCGGTGGCTTCTTTGCAATCTGTGACCTGGTGCCCCACCACAGTTTTTGCAGATATGCCTAAATATACAGCAACTTTCCTTTATTGTAATTGTAGCTAGCTTTTTATGCCTTTTTAAACTCCTTCCTGTCCCCAAAATTGGGAGGTGTAATCACGTGCCCACTGTCTGTGTATGTAACTGAGTTGGGTCTCCCCGGTCATGTATCTTGCCCATAAGTCTAGATGCATGGTTTTCCATTTAAGCTAGGTTGATGAGCCAATTTTAGATGGAACTGCTCATCATATTTTAGCCATAACATAACTGTCAAAAGATAAATTGGAAAATGTTATTGTATCCCTGTATTTTAGCAGGGGTAACAGCTTGTCTGGGTACTTCATCCCATAAACTGACATAATTATATCAAATGCAGCTGTCCAGTTTTCAAATGTAAAGGTACCCTGGGCTTCTGCAGCTGTTCCTTTACCCTTCTTGTCACTCTCTGTCTTTAGGGAGTTCCTGAGCAAGAGGGAGAAAATATCTATGTATTCACCCTTCCAAATGTTTTCCTGCACATTGTCTGGCAGGTGATCACCCAGTGGGTCCTTCAGCCTAGTGTATGCCCATTTAGGCTCACTTGGTGTTAAGTCCATGGGAGCAGGTAATGTTGCAGCCCCCTCCTCCCCGGAGCTGGAACAAGCCACTTCCAGCCAGATTCCCTGGTGGCAGAACAACCACATTCCTAGCTGCCTGATCGAGCACAGTCATACCGTGGTTTTCTTAGGTGGGTATGAAGCAGTGTTACCTGTTCCCCTGGTGCACTGCTGCCCATGGCTCGCCAGCTGGCTTCTTGGGAGGGTTGGGAGGGAGAGCGCACCGATCAAGATGTGAGTTGCTGCATCCCCAATACTGTTCCGCTTCCCTCCACCACCCCCATCACTTCCGATAGCTGATTTGCTGCAGGCAATGCAGGTGGGAGAATGGTCATCTGTGATTCTGAAATCACCCCAAATCCCTGTGATTGGCCCAACCCCTGTGGAACTGGTATGTCCTGTTCCTGTTTGGTGGAAGGGCACCCCACCAGCCTAGTGGTTCTGAGTGGCAAGACCACCCATATCTCCAGGGAATGTTGGCCACCGAGAGCCATTGCATCCATGATGGGCCCTATGGAAAGGATGGCCACTGTGGCATGTGGAGACCCCTCCATATTTGTGTGACCCAAATTCCAACCTTTGCTGGCCTCTGAATCCCTTGGTCGTGGGTGTAGATTGATTGTCCCCATGTGGGGACCGAAGACATACTGTTGCTGTGGCTGTAATTTCCAGTTGGGTGTCAGTAACCCCTCCTGCCACTGCCAATATCGGTTGGACTGTTGAGTGGGTGTACCATTTCCTTTGGCGGGGCCCATGGGCCACCAGGCCACCGATTCTTGAAGTCCCAGTTGTATATGACTGGGATCTCGACTGTTGGCATGAAAGGAGCGCCTGTGGAATGGGCTGTAGGTGGTGGGTAATTGCTAGGCTTCCCACCCTCCTTCAACTCTCCATTTCTCGAGCTGAGTCTGTGCCACTGCACCTTTGTCCTGCCCAGGCTCTGATTCTGATCCTTCTCTTTCCATAGCAGACCTCCATGTCTGCTTCCTCCAGGATTCAACCTCTATGACTGAGGTTTTATCTCCATCTATATACTCTTCCCATGCAATAGCTCCTCCACCTCTGAGGTGAGTAGTGAATCCCGACTGAAAGTCCTCATACTCACCAGAGGCTCCGTCCCCTTGCTCATCACATCTCAAATCTCCTGTCCAATGGACATCTGCAGTGGGTCAGTCATCACTGTTGCATTTCCTTCCATCCCCTCCTGAAGCCTCTGCTGGTCCCTGTATCCTGTGGTACTTGATGGATGCATTGCTGTTTTTTCCCCTTACTCTCCCTTTATTCCTCCCTTTTGGCTCCTGAGCCACAGACTCCAAAAGGCGGGCAGATGGCTATTTCTGCTTTGCAGGACACTTTCTGAAACCACCCTTGTCAGCCAGCTGAGATCCGCTGCTAGTCCCAAGCCCTGCTTCTGACTGCTGTACATGGCCACTAAAATGTAGAACTGGATCCAGCTTGGTGAAGCCTCCAGCCAATTGGGACCTCCAAGTTTCTTCATTCACTGGAAGGTGTAAATGAAGGCCCAGTTTAGGCCCCTCAGACTGCTGATGAGTTTGTCCCAGGTGTTTCCTGACTCTCTGCCCCAACACATCCTATTGGCTGCTATTAGGGGTTTAGGACTGGGGACAAGGTAAAGCCAGATGAACATCAATATCTAGGCTAATGGAAGAGATAAAGCATGAGAACCCCATACATTGTGAAAATAGCAGTCCCCTGGAAATCCTATCCTGCTGGAAGACCCGGCCTTGTAGAGATATTCCCCACACACTGAGAAATCTACAGTTCACAGACCCCACCTGCCACCAGTGGAGCATGCCAACAAACTGCCCCTGTTCCTGCTGAGATACTCCCCACCCACTGATAAAAAAATTATTGAGTCTGCAGACCGCCACCTGCCACCCGTGGAGTAACCCCACCTTCCGCTAGTGCCAAAAGTTGGCAGAGCCCACCCACCAGTAAAAACATCAATAAATAAAAACAGGATATTGGCCTAACAAATGCTGACCCTCCAGTCCCACTAGGAAAAAGAAATGTCCCTTTGTGGGCATGCACCAAGGACCATAAAGAAGACTGGGTGATTTAACTATCCCTGTTCTAACCTCAAAGATGCCCTATTATAAATGTATTAATTATTTATTCAAATGTTTTATTTTTTTTTTTTAAACAACTAACGCTAACAAAACATATAATTCAAGACAAGCAAAAACATTCATTTCTGGGACCAGTGAGAAATCTTTTCTATTAAATATTTTATATGCACGCATATTTTTTAATTATAAAAGCCACCAGTTGGCAGGAGATAAAGGAAAAATTGGGCCAGCCTTGGGGAGAGACAGGCATGGGGCAGCCGAGAAGCAAACCAGCTGACCAGGGGCCCCAAAAATGTGGGAAGTGGGTGGGGAGGGTCAGAGAAAAAAAGGGGTAAGCAACTGATAGAAACCAGCCAGCATTTTTAAAAACAATGGGAAGCCATTTTTTCTTTTTAGGTCCACAGATGGAAAGAAAATGAGGAGGAGAAGCGAAGAGGAAGGGCGAACTACAGTCAAAGGCTGGGAGAGGGAAAAAGCTGGGAGCCTACAAAACCCCGGGGCCCAATTCACAGGAGAGCAGGAGCAAAAGGCCAGTAAAGGAAAACCCAGATCAGATAAATGCATCCAGCCCTCAATGCCTTTCTCCATCGGGCAAGCAAGAGAATCTAAATGCCAAACAAGGCAGGAGAACTGTCTTTGCAATGCTTTCCTACAAAACATACATTTTTTTTGGTGCACAGAAGCAGACGGGAAGCCATGATTTTTAAAGTAAGGCATATGCCTAAAGTACTTGTATGCCCAACCCATTTCAGTAATGGAGTCTTAGAGGAATATTCATAAAAAGGAGGGTCTGAATTAATAATTTTTTTTTATGGGGAAATGGGAGGAGGGGGTGAGGAAAGAAAGGAGCCAAATGAGAGGAGTACAGAGGAGGAGGAGGCTGCCTACCACGTGGCGTATGGGAGGGTGAGTAGGCCGCAGGAGCATGCATACAGGTCAAGAACAGCCTGCTGCTGGCAGAAAAACTGAGTCAGGAGGTAGGAATTGGTAGCAAAAGCAAGGCATTGGAAAGGCTTGGGAAGAGAAAGGAGAGCAGGAAATGGGCGTACGCCAACAGAAGCCAAGGCCAGGGAAACAAACAGCACACCATGAAGCCAAAACAAGCTGAGACAGGTGGCAGGGCCACAAACAAGAGATTTACCTGAGGTGAAACTGCAGCTGGGGAGGGTCTCATGGTGCAGAGCCAACAGACATGGATGGCGGGTGGACGGCAGCACAACAGGGCTGGAGAAACTGGGGTGGCCAGGCCAGCAAAAATGCAGAATTTGGCAGGTCCCTGAAGCAGCAGCAGTACTGGTGACACATATTAGGCAGAGAAATCATTGGGCAGGAGTAGGATCAGAAGAGGAATCATGTTCATCTGTCTCACTCCTAAATACAGACCCTGGGCAGGGCTACCTGTCGCCTAGGGCTCTGGTAGCCCAGCCCCTTCCCTATGTGGGTCATGTGCAAAGGTACCACTCCGGTGAGAGGCTGGGGGTCATTCTCTAGTAGGCACGTGAGTCACAGGAAGCAGTGTTGCAGGGTTTGGGTGTCCTGCTAGCTCTGCGTTAGTCATGTGGTTGTGAGTATTGTAACCACTTGGAGAAAAGGCTGTTCTAATGGGAGTTTGAATAGTGATCTGTTTGACCCCAAAGGTTGAGCTTTCAGTTAATCCAATCCTGAGGTGTTCTCCAACGGGTATGTACTGTTTAATGCAGTACTATGTAATGGGGTTCTAAGCAGTGGGTAGCCACAGTTAAGCAATACCCATTTAATAAGAGGGAATAATGCCACTGTTGGCATAAATAAGCTATGAGAGACACCAAAGGTTCAGTGTTGGTGAAATATGTAGTGCTTGGTGACACTGTAGATTTGAATGTATTTTGATGTTGTATATTGATGTTTATTTATAATGTGGCTTTCCTCTATTCCCACCCTTAGTATAAGAGCTGAGTAGCTGTAGGGAATAGAGGCCCTACCCAAGGTGGGCAGAGTGCAGGAGAAGAAGGTGGTCGATGGGGAGGATGGTGGGTGAGTTCCTAGACCTAAGAACAGAGTGCTGCGGTAGGTGGGTTTTAAATGAGAAGTCAGAGGAGCTATTCCCCACATTAAACCTCGGCTCAAAGCCCTCCCACTGTGGTCTGTTTTTACTGCCTAGGATGCTATTACTCCCAAGGCAACCTCCCTGCCCAACATTACATTATAACTATAATAGACAGTGAAAAATATGTAAAACAAATTGTGGAAAGAGATTGTGTGTCATTAATAAAGTATTTAATTAGATTTTAACATGAACAACTCCTATTTTGAATAAACTAGGAGCCTAACACCGTTTTACTGACTTTGAACTTAGCTGCTGTCAGAGCCCTCATTCACAAGGTGAATGTTTCGTCAAAATTTATTAGCCTAGCTGGTGTGTTTTATCAGCTCATTTGCACACCTAGTGTGCCTTTGTAGTCTGATGAAGGCACACTAGTTAAGCAATCTGATTGGCTGAGAGGGTCTCTTCACTTACTAATGTTACATAGAGTGGTACTGTACATACTGGCGAATACAGCTTGAGCTACTTAAGTACACAAACCTAAAATCATAGCTAATCACTTGATCAGTGCAGTAAATAGCAGAAATGTTTCGTTTTTAACAGTGATAATTTAAGACATTGGAGACATAGGGCGAGAATATCAGTACAGTTGTGGTTACTTTGGATGCAGTAGTTTAGTGGCTGAGAGAAAATGTCCCCTTTAAATGCTTCAGACTGGTACTCAATTCCATATTATCTTTCCTGATTTACAAATGATTAGTGAGAATTGGTACAAGGGTATGTACTTCAGATTACCATTGCATATTATTTCCTACCGATTACCAATAAATAAATAAATAAAATGATGTTTTGCTGACAAATGTGTTTTATTTGCAGCCCGTTCGTTAACGATCTTCTACAAAACAGTCAATAATTACGCCAGGCAATTCAGCAGAAAATATCCAGCTAGGACAACCTACAGCCGGATGATTTTTTTCTGCCGAGACGAGACCAGCCTAGTACTAGGACCCTGAGGAAGCTGCTTCTGCCAGGAGGAGGTGAGGCTGGTGTCTACTACAGTGGAGCTATGATGACGCTCCTGGCTCAGACTCCTTCGGAGGTTATATAGCAGGGACAGATTAGTTGCGCTGCAGAATATAACGCAGATCGGAGTAGGTACAATAAATACCGATGCCTCAGAAGAGACGGCCCCTCCGGCGTCTCCTTTCAGAACTGGCTGTCTAGTGAAGCTGCTTGCATCCTCCTGGTGTCACTGATCAGCAGGATGGTTTCTAAAGTTTGAGGAATATGAAATCCATTGATTTATCTTAAGGGATGTGAATTATTTAACAGAACAGGATCTCTTGATGGAAGCTATGTCGCCTCAACAGGATAATCTTGGACAAGTCGCTCCTGTTCTTTGACGAGAGATCAAAATTCCTGGAGTATCAAAGCAAAAGGTAGCGGAGACCGCAGTACAGTAGTTTTATTTTGCAATCCTTTGCAGTGTTTCTGTACAAAAACAAATATATGTGTTGGATTTGGTCACTGACCTAAGCGCTTTGTGGGCTGTGATTACAGAGTACAGTTTTTATTCTGTCAGCAGAACTTGGAGCTGTTGTGTCACTGCCTGCCAAAGCACAGTGCACTGCCTTTAGATCCATGCAATAAGCGTGCCCTTGTTTCAATACTATCCATCAGAGACAGCCTAAGGTTGCAACTTTGGGGAGGGTAATTTCAGGTCCTCTCTGCATTAATTGAAGTGTGTAAAGGTAAATTATATTCTTCATTCCTTTACTACATGACAACTCCTTCCCACATGGTACTCAAGAAAGGCAGAATTCATTAATTGTAGTAGTTCGATCTATACCCGCCCAGCCACACAGATGTGCACATTGCGATTGCCACATGACATGAAATGGATAGAGTGACAGAAGCAGCATTTCTCATTTTCTTGGAAAGTGGTCTACTCCTCCACCCGATCAGGCCCGTGGTGGGACAGTTTTCGAGCTAATCATAGTAAAGTACACATTCCAGAACAGTATATACGCACAGGCATTGGTAACTAGGCTTGCGACGTGAAGTGCTGCACGCCTGGGGAGATCTACCTTGAGCACAGAACTAGTTTGCAGAATTGGGAATACCTGACTTGGCATCGGTACCTGCCTCTGCCACATGCCATCATTTACTGAATTACTGCAGTGCAAGAAGGTGACATAAAGCGGTCGTGCAGTTTTAAGAAAAAGGCGAGGGTTAGGGATGTCTTGTTCATAGAATCTGAGGGGAGGGGTTACTCGCCCCTTCCAAATTCGGGGCAATAACACTTTGAACCTCACTTACTTTTGGTGGCACAGTATGTTATGGAGCACTGAGGCAGTTGTAAGTTATAGATCTAGAATCCCTGCACCTGATTAAAGTATCACCCTTATTTGTATCATGCTTTTTCGTTGTGTGCGGTCAAGAGTCTGATTAAATCTAGTTACGTTTTGTAAAGGAGTAGAACAGCTATGCGTTTCTTATTGCGCTAGGCATGTGTTATGTTTTAAATAGTTTAATAGTTCTTTCCCCATGGTGGTGATCGACTACACACTGATTTTGTGCCTGTCAGGAAGTGAAATCAAACTGCATGCAAGCAGTGCGGTGTTAGCACTTGTCTGGGGAACTGTAGCAATTACTATCATTATTACATTGCGTCATTCCCAAATGAGGAAGGAAGATAGCGCCAGTTTGGGGGCAGAACAAGGAGTTACTATACAGCTGCTCTCAAATACTGTATTGAAGGTGTTGGGTGTGTGTGTGTGGGGGGTGTTTCATAACTTCCTTAGGCCCTTGCATTTTTATCACAATTCATGCAGTATATTTATAAAGACGCTCATTGTGGGTAATAGCTAACAAGTGCGCATCTTTTACAAAGGAGGTATTTTCTTTCAGGCTTTTAGCCCGCTAAAATGAAAGAGTCAGTCTTCATCTGGGAGAGACATTTTAGTTTGCTCAGCCTGATGGAACGTTTGAAACAACTCAGGTTTTGCTGTTTTTTAATACATAATGTATGTGGAGTTGCTGGTTCAGGATCAGCTTCTGGACCCGGTTAGGATGATAGTATTACTTTGCATCTCGAGGAGGGAGTTTCCATGATAACTCGGCCTTTAATACCAACTATTAGAACTAAGAACCATTGTTAACTATGCGACCTATGCATTAGGATTAAAAGAACCATCCCATGCACGATCTCTTGCACGATTAAAGAGCTCCAGCAGTAGGTGTGCTTTCTGTGCACATTTTCATCTATGTGTCCTGCAGCTTAGTTGGTAGCCCTATGACCTCTGTGCCAGTAGATGCTGGCATCAAGTGCTACACCTGTGACCTGGACTCACCCATTGCTGACAGGAGAGTACAGGGCTAGGGGATTCTGCACTGTCAGAAGTGCCACCCAGTGGATGAAGCATTTACCAAGTTCTCATGCCCATCAACGGTGTAGGCAAGCATACTTATTGTATACATTTGTATACGGTCTTTTTATTTATTTTTTTATTGAGTACCTGTCCAAAACATATGCATTTGTATTACCTTTACCATTCTGATCTGAATATTAGAGTTAGTGTAGGCCACTGATTAGTGTCTGTATCTAACTAAACTTCTGTTGTTTATGACATACCAGTAGGTATGTGTTCAACCTATTTAGAGATTACATAAGTCATCTTAAAACAATTTGATTTATTTTGTAATGGGCAGCGGTTGAAGTGGATGTGTACGCTTTTTAAATGGGGACAACAGCAATTTTGTTGATGATCACATGGGACTTTAAAACAAACACTGGACATTTAAAACAGACATTAGTCATCTAAATATCCGTTGCCATTAGATTTTGACTTGACTTCTAGCTGAAACAATCACTGCAGTGCACTAAGGAGTCCCAGCAGCATAAAGTACGTGCCTACTTTATTTTCAGCCTATACAGGATCAGATGTACAAGCCTGTTTAAAAGGTGATGCCTGTTCTGGTGAAACCATGTCAACCTGACTTGCACAAAGATTTGCATACCCATGGACGCCTTGCACTGGAATTAAGGCTTTAGGATATGTGTGAGGTAAGGAGATGCACTAAAGCAAAATACTAAATTATATAGCAGAGTCATTGTATACAGAGCTTTGAACAGCTGATAATAGAGTAAATATATATGACAAGTTGTTTATTTTGCTAAACTAAGGTGCGGAAATAAATATGTGTATGGTGTACAATGTCAGGAATGCGTTACTACAGTTATGTGCATCTAGGTACTTGTGCATGCATCTAGAAACAGAAAATTAGAATTTGATGACAGAAGGGACAGCTTGGCCCATCCAGTCTTCCCAGATGTTCCTGCCTAATCTGTCTCTGCAGACCTGTCCCTAACTGGTCTTCAGTGACCCTTCCTCCTCCCTTCCTATTTTTCTAATATACCCATATGTCCATCTGATATCTGATGCATGCTTGAAGCCCCCACTGTTCTCACCTTGACCAGTTCCTTTGGCATTCTGTTTACCACTCTTTCAGTGAAGAGGTATTTCCTCACATCTTTCTTAACACCCCCTCCTTCATTGCATGTTTCTGGTAATCTTTCTTATTTGAAAGAGACTCCCTGGTACCTCTTTAAGCGTACTTGTATGTCTCTGTCATGTTACCTCTTGTCTTCTCTCTTCCAGGGTTGTACATATTTAGATCACTTGGTCTCTCCTTGTAGGGCTTCTTGTGCAAGCCCTAAGCATGCCTATATGTGCATCTTGCTCAGATAAAGAGCAGCTGATGCCACCAGGGAAAGTCTGAAAAAAACATATTTGAGCTCAGCTTACATTTTGTGTTATCTCTGTTTCTTATCCCTATAATTTATTATTAATGTTATATCCATGAAAGCAGAATCTTTGTTTCTTGAGAGTTCATCAGCTCCTGTAGCTTATTCCCATCTGATGTCATGACACTGTTTGTGATGGCAATGTTATTCCATGGCAATAGACTGATGTAACAACAGAGGACTGGGACTTCTAATGAGGAATATGTTGTATGGCAGATGCAGTCTAACAGATAAAGCTTGTAAATTTCTTCAGCAATAAGAGGAAGAAAAAATCAACATATATATTATGTCTAAATATTATATTTTCCAAAGTTTTCCACAGGACGTCAACAATTTTTTATGTGTTTTGGGAAAAGTGTGATATAATATTTTCTTTAAAACATTTAACCAGGTACACAAACAAAACCCAACAGAGGATGTGTTTCAGTTGTGATTGACGGTGATGATAATATAGATATATATGGGATATATGTTGGGCATGAGTGTGATATGGCAAATATTGTCACTCTTGCAGAGTGAGCTCTGGATAGCTCACGAGTGCGAAAAGCACCAGTGAGATATCCAAGCTCACGATGCAGGAGTGACAATATTTGCCATAACAAGATCTGCCCATCATGTATTCGATAGGCCAAGAGTTTCAGAAGTTTTGTTATGCTGTCTTGTGTTCTGTTCTTGTTTATGTGTTTGCTCATTCTGTGTGTGAGCTTTTCTGAATATTGCTGGCAGTGTTATAAACTCTGAGAGACACATCGTGTGTTTGCAATGCTAAGCAGTTAGTTTTAGGTAGGAGTGAAAACGTACTTTTGTGAAGCTGTATTGTTTAGCAGTCTGGCTGTAGTGAAGCTAAGAGCATCACAGTAATTGTAATGAGCTGAGAGGCAGAGTGTCAAAACAGTTGATACTGTTTTCAGTGGTAATTAAGTTAGCTGCAGGCAGAGTGCAGAGTGTTCTGTGAAATTGTGCTCTTTAGGATTCTGGCTGCAGTGAAGTTGAGATTGTCACAGTAATTGTAATGGATGAGAATCAGAGTTTGAGGAACACGTGAGAGTGTGTTTCAGTGGTAGTTGAGTTAGCTGCAGGCAGTAGTTTAGATTGTTCTGTGAAGCTGTGCTGTTTGAATTCTGGCTGCATCAAGCTGAGAGCATCACAGTAATGAGCTGGAAGTTGGGGGGGATAGGTGTGGTTTGTAATGCTCACTGAGTTAGCTGTAGGCAGCAGTGAGACCTCTCAGGTAGTTCTGAATTTGTCTATGGTAACAGCACAAGTGTTTCTTGCATGCTGGGGGAAAGCTGCCTAGGGTGATGATATCAGTGACCTTTGTAACCTGTGTGTGTAAATGTCTGATATCATCACAGTAGAGCAGAGGGTGAAAATATCACGCTGCAGTGGATGATACGCTGTTTTATCTCACTCATTTACCACTCACCCTACTGTGTGTGTGTGTGTGTGTGTGTATATATATATATATATATATATATATATATATATATATATATATATATATATATATAAATATATATATATATATATGCCTGCTATTTTTTATTTGTGGTCTGTGACTCAGTGGCATCATGAGTGGTGAAGCCACGAGTGATGTTGCAGGGTCACACATATCAAAGGTAAAATATCAGGCATATTTTTGTTGGACCATGCCGTATTTGATTTATGTAGTGGCTTCAGTTTCTGTAGGAAGATGGTTGGATGTGCTACCTTCTCAAGGAAGTTAGAGTTAAAGATATGTAAGTGGAACAACTTAAGAACAATCAAGTACTGGAATAAAATTATGTCAGGCTTGAGGTAAGGTTGTGTGCATGTATGTGTGCATAATGGAACCACCTGTCAGTCATCATAGCTGCATAATACAAACATATGTTATATACGCCTTCAAATGATTTTGTGCTATTTTTAAACAAATTCAAAAGTCAGACAGCTGATTACAGATGACTTGAATTTAAACTGCAGGCTTTTTCTCTTATGAATTGTTACTTCCAGTTCTGCCCACAAACTTTCCCAACCAGCTCCCTCTGAGTTGATATTCCAGCAGCAACTCCTTCTTCCACTCAACTCTACTCCTCCCTGCAAAACAAACATGTAAAAGAACCACAACCCTTAGCAAAGCATTTGTAGCACTCAATAAAGCAATTTAATTTCTATTTCCATCATCCAAGGCCATTCAACTGTAAAAAATTTTCTCTTAGCCATCCTTGCCCTGACCCCTCCCCTGACCTCCATCAAGGCTTATAACTGCAATCTCTTCTGTTCGTCTCTCTCAGGCTGATCGAGCCCACTGGGCTGGTACTGCTGACAAAGTCCCATCCCTACAACCCGCCTGCCTAGGACAGGCCGAGAAGGCACCTGCTGCCCACGCCCTCCTTGACTCATAAGGTAACTCTGGTCTTGGACAAGGGAAGAGGATTTTGAGCCTTCCTCCCAGTGGGAATTGCAAGGTTCCAGATGGCCTGGAGCTAACATTGGTTCCCTGCCCAACGCTGAAGCCAGTGCTGGAAATCATTGGACTAGGGCATAAGACTGCTGAAACACTGACCTTGACATTTCTTCCCTTTAGCATCTGTGTAGAGAATCCTCAACTTTTGCTTGCCAATTCACTCACACTTGCTCACTTCTGTGAGTAATTCAGTGCAGAGCAGCATTTGTGTAACCTGCACTGGCCTGTCAGTGATTTGTTGATTTTGTCTACTTTTCCATTTACAAATTATACTGTAAAGCCACTAGAGGGCAACAACACATGTAGACTGCAATCCTCTACCCACCAGTCTCCCCTAACACTTCTAGTCCTGGGTCATTCATACCAAAGTAAATAATCAACATCCTGACATTCAGTGGTGTGATCCTCCATTTATTAAATACGCTTTGTCCCACCTCTTCTCATCTTCTCACTTCTGGCATCCCTCCCACTTTAATTTTAACTATCTGCTGTCTTTACACTAATCTCCCTGCAGAGGTCCATCCCTATCTTTTTAGTCTATCCTGAGTGTTTGTCAGTTTCAGCACAACCATAGGTTATATACTATTACTAGGTCTGGGACATTCATTGCCCTATTCTGTGGCATATAGGAAGACCTTACCATGGGAGGGAACAGCTGGCTCCTCTGTATGTCCCTTGTCTTGCTAGCACCCTGCTCTCTCTGTCAGACCTCCACATTCCTTTCAGGGGTAGGGATTAGGTTTGTGCCTCTCTCCCTATTCTGGGCTCAGCAACTCCTCTCATGAATTTCTACATGATTACTGGATCATACAGCTGTATTTGCCTGGAAGTGGACTCTCCCGAAATGCCATTGCAGGGTACTCCTCCTCCTATCTCAATACTTTCTTCTCCTGGCATGTTTCTGTCAGAATTCTAGTGGCTGCAATCCTAGGTCAGTATAGCACCAGGAATGGAGATAACTATGTTCAACTTCACCACTCTCCCAGATGCTCAAAAACAAAGACAACAAATTAACTTTTTGCTGCCTTAAAAGGATTTTGCTGCTATTACTATTGTTGTTAGGCAATGTCGAGCTCAACCCAGGGCCTCTAGATACCTTGCTTCTCCCTCCAACCTTGTTGAAATTAAAGGAATGTCATTCCTGCATGTCAGTGTCTGCGGCCTTTTGAAAAGATCACCATGATCCAGGCTTGCTTAGCCACACTCTACCTGATGTTCTGGTGATCACTGAGACCTGGCTTAGACCAGCCACTCCTGACAGGAAATCAACATCCCAGGTTATTTGCTCTTCCGAGCTGATAGGCAATCAAGAGGTGGAGGGTGGCGATTTATGTCAGGGACAAATTCTCTGTATCATGTCGAGAATCATCTTCCTCCCTAATGAATTTGAATGCTTGTCCCTAAAGGTTGAACTATCCCGTCTTGCAGACTCTGTGTAATAGGCTGTTACAACCCCATCTGCAGGATCGCATCTCTTGTCACATCTAAGCTCTGCCCTGGGGCTTAGTACGCTGGAAACTATTATTCTTGGCAATCTGAACTACGACTGGTTATCAAAGCCTCAGCTCCCTTGAAATCCTTTTGTGACACCTTGGGGCTGGTGCAACTCATTGCTGATCCCACTTGCCCAAATAAAAGAACTTTAGTAACAGCACCCTTTAGACATAATTTTGGTTAACAAACCACACCTGTTCTCCCATGTCGGAACATTTTTTCTGACATCAGCAATCACTGTTTCATCGCCAGCATCAGATCTGTGCATAATCCACAGTTTGTAGCAAAGTTCTCTATCAAGAGGTGTAAACTAACTTCAACTTATTTGCCTACCTCAACGAATTGAAACATTCCTCACGACAGCAGAGATTTCTCTTAGCCAAAATGGTTAATGAGGCATATACTGTCTTTCACGAAATACTAACTGCCCTCAAACAGGCATGCCCCCATGGTAAAGGTACGCGTAAGAAGCAACACTTGTCGCTGGTTTTCACCAGAACTCAAAGCTTCCATGCTAGATAGGGATACATTTTGGAAAAACGCACGAGAAGCAAGAATGACTTGGATTGGTGTCAGTTTAGGAGGCATGCAGTAAGTGCACCAAGTTGGTCAGAGCAGCCAAGGCCACTTTCTATCACACTGAGCTAGACTCTGCCTCAAGGAATCCTTCAAAAGTTTGAAAATAATAAAGTACATGTCTGGTCATTCACCTGAAAATTCCCCCATCAAAAATTATATCTGGTAGTAACACCATTTCAGACCGATCTGAGATACTGGAAGCCCTCAATAATCATATCGCAACCGCTGGGCCAGTATTTGACACATCCCCTGCTAATGCCATCCACTCTCAGCAGGGATTGTTGTTTCACAAGTCTCCTACTACCAAAGAGGCCTTCTCCTTCCTCTCTAAAGAGGTTGAAGATCTATTGCTGCAGCAGGATATCAAGTAGGGTGCAGGTTCGGACTCTATAGAGCCTTACTTTCTGAAATGTGCATACCATGTGTTGGCAGTGCCAATCACGCACCTCTTCAACTTGTCACTATCCAGGGGAGCCTCCCTCACAATGGAAAGTAGCCCATATCATCCCTCTGCTTAAATCAGGTGACCCTTGCAACCTTAATAATTATAGATCACTCTCCCTCCTCCCATTCTGTCTAAATTATTGGAAAAGATAGTGAGTGGTCAGCTAAGGACATACCTGAATCAGGAGTCTGTTAAACCCAGTGCAGTCTGGATTCAGAGCAAAGCACAGCACCATAACTGCCCTAGCAAAAGTGACTAATGATTGGCTCCTTGACCTTGACAATAGGAATTTTGTCTGTGCCATTTTTTTACCTAAGTAAGGCCTTGACACAGTCGACCATAGCCTGCTTCTTTCCTCCCTATGTAACCTAGGTCTGGATCCTAACTCTATGTGCTGGTTTGCCGACTGCCTCGCAGATCAGAAACAGCAGGTTAAAACTGAAGGTGATCTTTGCCACTTAAACCCCTACAGAGAGGTGTGTCTCAGGGTCTATCCTAGGTCCCCTGTTGTTTGCGGTTTACGTTAACAACATCGATAAAAACATCAATAAGGCCAATATCCATTGGTTTGCTTATGACACAGTACTTTATTTGAGTAGTCACTACACGGAAGCAGCCTGTGAAGACCTCCAGCAGAGAATTTAACCTATTGCAATACCAACTCATAAGCAAAAGCTTCTGCTTAATGCAAAAAAACAAAAGCGTGCTATTTTCCCCTTCCTCCTATCGCGGCCGAACCCCACTTGCGTTGGGGCTATCCCTCAGAATTATCACAGTACTTGGAGAAAATAGAGTATGTGCCAGAATTCAAATATCTGGTGTGTATGGCTCGATCACAAACTCTCCTTCTCCTAACATCTCCAAGAACTACAGAAGAAACTAAGACAAAGACTAGGACTATTCTACAGAATTAACCACTTCCTTACTAGGAATGCCAAGCAGCAGTTGGTTCAAGCCATGTTCCTTTCATTAATAGATTACATGGACTTTCTCTATAGCCATTGTACTGCCTCTGCCCTGGCTGAGTTGGACGCCCTGTACCACAGAGCAATCAGGTTCATAACAGGCCTTCCACTTCCACACACCATTGCTCCTTGTACACTGCAGTGGGCTGGACTTCCCTTCATTATAGGAGAAATAGTAATCCGCTCTATGGGCTTTCAGAGCAGTTACCAGCAAGCTCCCCTATACTTCTATGATTGCATTCCCTGAGTGTGATAGGTGTCTATGCTCTAGAAGCTATTCTCTAATTGCCTTGCAATTACCTAAGGTCAAATCTTGTTTTGCAGAGCTGCCACAAGTTTCTTGTTGCCTTCCTTGTGGAACAATATGCAAAAAACTTGAAACTGAGCTGTCCTGTTAGCCTGAATATTTTCAAGTCACTCTATGACTGCTCCATGAAGGAATCCTGCAAATGTTTCCCACATCGCTAGCTCACCTATTTTCCAGTTTCCCTCCTGCCCATCCTGCCTCCCCCCTGCCTCTGCCCCTGCCTCTCCTCCTACCAAAATACCGCTTTACCTCTCTTTAGCCATGGCCAAGTTTCACCCCTTCCTGAAGTATGCCAGTTAACTATTCCAATCCCGTCATTTCTTCCTAAGCTGGTATCCCTTTCTCTCTCCTTTTAACTGAACATTCGGCTGTACCCAGTTATGAGCCTTTCTGTTGTGTAAAGGCCTCTCAATCAAATGTTGATGTGCATATGTAAATTTTTCTTCTTTGTATAATATTGCATTATCTTTACCATGTTACTGTACTATTATTTTGTATAGATCCGTCTTGCAAATGAGCCCTGCTCAATGGTGCCCGCCTGGATAAATATATATTTTGATTGATTGATTGATTGATATTTTTATATTGCATATCCAGAACTACTGAGTTGATTTCAGTCACTTAAACTCTGAACAATTAAATGAAGCCCCAGCAATTGTAAATCATTGGGGAGGTGTAAACTGCTATTTTGTTTTTTTGCATACTCTCAGTCTGGTATGATTTTACAAACTTCACACTCATGGTTTATGTGTCATCCCACAGCTTAGGTGTGTAAAAGAGATTGTTATTCATGCCCCAATGTAGTATCTTATATACAGTGGGTGGGGTGAAATGGAGGATATAAGGAATGGGATAGTTTTTGCAAAGTATTTTTAAAGGGATCTTGGATGGATGCTGTGACAGTGTCAGTTGTTTCTCAATGTTGGTTATGACAACTAGCCATCTGTACTTTGTGTATGGGAAGGGATAGTAGAAGAAAAGAATAAATATCAATGTACCATGTCATCTTTAGCTGAGTGCTAATTGTAAAATGACAACAGGAAGAAAATTGTCAGAGCCAGAGAATGTGAAGGATTGCAGTGAGCACAACCATACTCATTATGTTAAAAAAAAAAAAAAACAGAGGCAAGTTATTCTCTCTATGCTGGTTGCTGGGGAAAATGGGCAGGGAGATGAAGGGGGTCATGACTGGGATCCACAGTCTGGCAATCTGGTATGCCCTGAGTGTGGGGAGGGGTAGCCAGACTGGAAGAGCAGTAGTGGATGGGATGAGCCACTAAAAGCCACAGTGGTCTGCATTTTTGGGTTCCATATCATAATAGCAATCGAGCAACAGCGATCAAGCTATATGGCAAGTGTACATCGCCAAAAAATAATTTGGGTGATGCACACTGGCAGTGCACTGAAAAATGGCGCCCAAGGCCCACCGGTCCTTATTTACGCGGGGCTGTGCCCCACATCCCCGGGGGTCTTCACCCCCACACCTCCCTACTTATGAATTCTCAACTACAGGGGAATGCATGTCGTGGTGGGGACTTGAGGCAATACATGCTGCCAGGCGGCAAAAACCAAACTACATCACGCCGGACCAGAACCCAGTACCCCATGCCTCCCAGCCAACCACCTCCCATGACACCAGCACTCCGGCTCAGCAGCTGCTCGCAACCCCTCATGCCATCCCTCCCTGTGTCTCCCCAGCAGGCTGCGCATGCACACTCTGTTCGAGTTCCTGCGGTTTTGCTGACCACAGTATCCGGTCACCTCTCCCTAGGTAGCCATGATCACAGTCACGAGATTGAGTCGCTGCTTTCTAGGTGCTCAATTCATCACTATGGTCATGGACTACCACATTTTGAATGCCATGAGTTGGGCAGAGGCTCTTGGAGGTGTAGTGAGACTCTCAGTTTGAGAGTAAACAGCAGCATAGCTTCCAAAGGCCATAGTACTACTACTGCCCTCCTAGAGTTCACCACACACATCCACACTGCTCTAGACAGAGGCCATATCACTGGCGCTGTCTTCATTAATCTCACTGAGGCATCTGACAGCGTTAATCATTCACTTTACTGACCACTCTAACCAATATTGGTTTCTCTTGGGACACCTTAGGCTGGTTCACGGACCACTGGATCAAATTTCACACCTGCCTTATGGCCAAAAGACCTCCCTTGGACTCTTCCCCTTCCCGGGTCTGTCCGCAATACACCCTGCTCCATCACATAAATCTACTCGCATCTCTGGTAAGCAGCTCCTTATGGTGCCCCATTGTTGTACCTTCCAATGTCAAAGATCCTTCTGCTACAAAGCCCCACTCTGGATGAATGCCCTTCCTAACTCACTCATAAATGAAAATAGAGTTGGCCCTTTCAAAACACAACTCAGGGGCCACTTCCAGGCCTCAACCCCTGTGATTGTCACTAACCCCTTCCTGTCTCCCTTCACCTCCATAACATTGTGGGGGCTCCATGTATGGAGATGGAAACCATCCAAAATAACTGGGAGGCCGAATTAGTTCTAGACCTCTCCCTAAACACCGAACGTTGATCTGGGAATGCCAACATCAAACCACCAAATCTCATACGTGGCGTGAATATGCCTGGAAAGTAGTGGTGAGATATTTTCGCACACCCCAGATCACTGTGAAATATTCCTCTTGCAGAGATTCATCATGCTGGAGGGATGCGATTGTGAAGTGGTAACACATTCACATATTTTCTAGCAGTGCCCACTACTGTCGCGTCCTGGCGAGAGGTGGGAGATACACTAAGCCACCTGTTTCGACTCTGGGCCCCTTGACTTCAGAAATAGCTATATTGTTACATCTCCCTAAACAATTGCAAGGAAGACAATATATTTACCTCTTAACTATTATGCTAGTGGCGGCTAAAACAGTGATAACCCACCTCTGGTTAATGAATACCCCACCAGAAATACCACCATGGGAATCTATTGTTTATGAAATCTATAAATGGAACATCTCACAGCTAGGCTACAAAATCAGGTATCAACTCTGATGAACAGATGGGCTCCATGGTTCCTTTTACTCTCTGAAAAAGACCAGACATAGTACCATAGGGTGTAATAGTAGAGGGAAACAAGCTCAAGTAATAACCAGAGCTGAAGGAGAAGGTAGAGGAAGACCGAGACCTGGATAATAGACTGATGGTACTGTGTGGCATGTTCTGTCCCCCTCAAAGAAAGAATGAAGAATAAGGTTTAATATATATATAGGTAGAGCAAAACTAAATGGAAATCAAAAAGGAAGAAGTATATGATCCAGAAACTTTTAATGATCTTTTATCACCAGACAGGAGAGAGGAATCCACAGTTAATATAAAGAATAAAGAAATTAAGATGCAGTTAAAATAGGGAGATGAGAACTATGGAACTGTCAATGTTATTGCACTGTTTAATTCTGTCAATTTGGTATTACCTGTACTGACATAGATGTATACATACTTCAGGTGTCTTAAAAAAAAAAAAACAGTTAAAAAAAAGACATCACTTTACAAGAAACTTTGCCACACATCCAAAATAATAATAACTGGCACTTAGAAAAATCTGATTTTGGCTGGGAGGACAGGCAAACACTTTTCAAAGCAGTTAACTTTCTCAAGCAGTTGCAGTTAGAGGTGTGACTGGATTATAACTAGGATCCTGGGCTGTTAGCTGTAATGCAAGGTCTAATTCACATCATTCCCAGAGGCATTCTGGAAAAATTCCAACAGATCAAAGGCAATAAAAGAAGCCTGAATGGCTTCCCCAGCCCGTAAAACTTGCAGAGAAAAGTAAAAACAGCAACCTTGCTACAGACACAGGTAGCAAAGCACTAGGGATCATCAGAGAAACAAAATCCAACACACAGCATCTGTTTTATAATTTTTGCATGTAGTTTTCCTTTAGGTGCTTTACTGAGAGAGTAGCAAAAAGTTTAGACTCTTGTTTGGGAGCAGTAAATATAGCAGGTGCTTTCTCATTGGAGAGCAACTGGCGTGACTCTTGAGGCACTTTTACACACAGGTTTATATAGCGGATTAACTGTTACGGAAACAGTATTCCGTTAAATCCCTTGTGTGTAAATTGCATCTGTTTTCGGTCCTAAGCGAGCGTTCGTCCAAATCACAATCTCTGCTTATTGTGGTTTGCACCGTTATGTACCGTTTTATCGTGCTGTGTAAAACAGCCATTCCAGTACAAAGGCAGAAAACAACATTTGTAGAGCAAAACTCTGGGAGCGAAACAAATGGAGACAAATGTTGCGGAATACTCGCAGTGTGTAAAAGGAACCTGATCGCAACAGAGTACAACGGCGCCACACAGGTAATGCTGATTCTGTTTTAAAAACCTGTGTGTAAAGCGCCTTTGGATTATACCCAGCAACATACAGCCTGGGCTGGCTTTTCATAAGATGGCAAGGTGATAAGTTGACTGAGATGTTTTTGTTAACATTAGAGCCCTGAACAGGCTGAATCCGAGTTCCTTCAGGAGCTTCTGGCACCATATGCCCGTGAGAGAGAACCAGGTCTACAGGTCAGGTGCTGCTGAGTGTTACCCTCTGCGCTTAAAATATGGCCGAAACAGAGCCTTCATGTTGCAGCCCCTATCCTATGGAATGCCCTTCCAGAGGAGACTCATTTTGCCTCATCTGTTGAAATATTGAAGACCAGCTTTAAGAAACGTTTATAGATGTAGCCCTTCCTGGTTTTCAGATAGAATAGGTTTTAGGGTTATGTTCTTTATAATGTATGTCTGCATTGTTATATTTTATCACTGGTTAGTCTGTTTTGAATTTCTCCATCCTATTTTTATTTCTTGCCTATTATCTTCCTTGTACCATATGGTTTACTTTAATTAAATGCTCAGAGCCTTGAAACGGTGCTGTAAAATTAAAATGTACTGTTACTACTAATATAACAAGTCTAACCCTAAAGGGTCATGAGACACTCATCACATTGTACTCAGGAGTACATCAGTCTGTCAAAACATACTAACATACTAAGATGCCAGCAGAGTAGGCCTTTATTGTCTATCAAGTCTGCTCGAGGATCAGCACCCATTTGGGCACTGTAGCTGCCTTCCCTGCCTCTCCTGTGAAACCCCCAACCCAATCTCACAACTGAAAAACTCCTCCAATTTGGGCATTACTCAATTTCATGTTCCCCTATATCTGTCCCAGCCCCACTTGAACCCCTCCACAGTACTAACAGCCACCAGTTCTGCAGACAGTGCATTCCAGGGTTCTACCACCCTCTCGGTGAAGTAACATCTCCTTGTTTCCCCTGAGTCTCCCACTAGTCAGCTTCACTGGGTGCCCCTGGTGGCCCCCACCTCCCTCAGCTGAAACACCCTATCTAGGCTTACCCTGTTTACCTTAAGGTATTTAAAGACCTCAATCATGTCCCTCTGTCCCTCTCTCTCTCCTCTCCTCCAGGAGTACAAATTGAGCCCTCAAGTCTCTCCTTATAGGACCTGTCCCTTAGACCCTGCATCATCCTGGTCACCCTCCTCTGGACCCTCTCCAGGAGTGCAATGTCCTTTTTAAGTACAGTGCCAAAACTGCATGCAGTATTCAAGGTGCAGTCTAACCAGGCAGTTATACAGGAGAAAGCACCTCCGCCTTCTCGAGGTTATCCCTGATGATGCACCCCATCATTTTATTTGCTTTGGCTGCAGCCCTTCTCGCTGTTCGGAGTTGTTCATTTTGGCATCCACTACCACCCCAAGGTCCCTCTTCCCACTCAAAGCCTGCAGTGTCTCCCTCCCAAGAGGTACTCATGAGCTGTGTTCCTAATCCCCATGTGTAAAACCCTGCATTTCTTAGTATTAAACCTCAGCATCCAGGAGCATGACCATCTCTTCAGAGTCTCCAGGTTCCTCTGTAGGGCTTCTCTACCTCCTCCTCATCCACCAACACTCCTGGTTTGAGTCATCGCAGAGAGCTCATCTCGCACATGATGCCTTTTTGATGTCTGAGATGTGATATTCCTTCATGATAAGGAAGAACTGTTCACCTCCATTGGAATGGTTGGGTAACATGTATCATGGCCAGAGATCCAAATTTCATGCCAAGATGTCCCTCAGGGAACAGCCTTTAGTTGACACGGAGTTTGTACTTCCTTAATCAAATGCCCACTTTTGGAGTGCATGTTAATATCTGTCAAAATCTGAACTGATTTCAAATTCTGCTGTAAGGCATTTGTTTTGGCATATACTGGCGAAAAATAAAAAAATTACAGCGAAGACCATTACAGTGACAAATTAGAGATTGTCACTGTAATGATCCCTTCAATACCAATTTGCCAGTGTTTGTGCCCCAAATCAACTCTGCCTCAGAGATGATAACCAAAATATCAGGAAGTGCAGGAGGCAGAGCCCTCCTTGCATGGGGAGGTGCAGTAGGTGCACCCCATCAAAAAACCAGTGATTTTCTGATGTGAAACTTCAACAGTCAAAGTTTTGCCTGTTGCTGTGAGGATTTTGACAATGAAGTTGGTGAAATGACTTTTGGAATCTTTGTTTGGAATAGCTGGAGAATGCTGGGGCTGAACTCCCCTCTCCCATTTTGCAGACAACACCCCGGCCTTTAAGGGCACATCATAGATATATAATATTATTTGGGGACAATCCAACTGATAGGTTGTAGGCACTCATTGGCTGGGAAGTCTTCCACGTTCTGAGTTGTGGGGGGGCTCCATGCTATGGGTGCCAGTTATGTCTATTATGTTGCAATGTAATTGTCTTTAGTTACATGAATACACAGCACTGTGACTGTATAATACAGGTTTTTATTGTTTCTTAACTGTATGCACAGGAAGTTCAATAAAAAAAAACACTCTGTGTTTGCTCTGCAGAGCATGGGTGACCAGTGAAACTGCTCTGTTTCCTCTGAGACAGTGATGTACAGCACAACTTTGCATACAGACCATCAAACAATTTGAAATATTGGGGATATGTGATGGTGGCAGCCTATGAGACATTATTTGTATCTCCAAGAGTGACGGTGACCTCTTGACCCCACAAGCAGTGAAAATACAAGTTAGGGCACAAAGGTCATTGACCACAAATGAAGATAAAATGATAGCTCATCACCCATCACATGTGCAGTTTATATAACAAAAACATGCACACAAAGTTAAAAATATTTGTACTATTTGGCTAATTCTGTACCTCTTTAAAACCTGAGACAGTTTCTTTCCATCTGTATTCTGTGCTGGTTGCATTTATAGCTGTTGTCTGGCCATGGTGTCACAGGAACTGATTAATAAGCAATGTTTGCTACTCAATTCTTGTTTGACAAAGTAGCATGTCAATGTTTTGGTGATTGGCTGTTGTAGTTCGGGCCATGGCGGACATGCAGAGCACATGCCCAAAGTCAATCCGTGCCTGGCAGCCAAGGGAAGGTTCTCCATAGTCTCTCATTGTGTCATAGCATCTTTCTAAGCTACTGGAAGAGTACTGCATTTTGTTTTCCTTCTGGTTTCAACATTTTTGGGTAGTTATTTTTAGTTATTGATAGCCGTAGATCCAGCACAGCACAAGTCACTTGTACTGTAGCATGGCTAGGTCATGCTCCAGTGCGTTCAGGAAGCAAGATGTAGGCCACTATATAAAGATTGTGACGAACCTGACTGGACAGATAAAAATGTATCTAGTCAGGATTCAATGTTCTAGATAGCAATTTATTATCTAGTGTATGTTGTATAAACAGAGCAATCAGGCATAAGAAAATGTTCTCTTTGGAAATGCTAATCAGGGGTTAGCCATTGGGAGGGATTTTCCTTTCCTTTTTATCACCAGTTTTCTTTTAAGCATTAAGGCACAACCTGACAAGTGCCAATTAAGCCTTGTGTTAGAGTAACAAAAATAACTCGCCCTTGAGTGTGTTGGTGCTTTTATTAAACTAAACTGTTTTCATTGTTTTTAATTAATTTTTTAGTTAAATTCAACTTGTTCTATCATGCATGAGGATTTCCTAGCCATTAGTATAACCCTTTCGAATGCTGTCTTTCAATTAAAATGTTCCAACCGTTGTTTTATGAGTATTTCATTTTAGCTTTTGCTGGTTAGCTGATTAACAACATCAGCACAGGCATTTTAGCCAAGGCTTTTTAAATGACAAGTTACATTCTTGTTTTCTACAACCCTTGTTTCTTCCATTTTCTGCTTGGTACATCTATGCCCCCCACCACCACCACCACCACCACCACCACCACCACCACCACTGACACCTGCTATAAATGTTATAGGAAATGTAAGACCTTTTACATACTGTAGCACAGTAATAGTAGTGTTCAAAAATATTTCCATGCTGGATATTCTGTTTAAGAGTGCAAAATGTTATCAGAATATTGAGGTTTTTCTTTCAGCTTTTGATGGCTAGCAGACTAACACCAACACAGCAACTTTAGCGAATGGCATTACAATTAAAACTTTCAGTCTTGTTCATCCTTCCATTTTCTGTAGTGCCCGCCATTCACACATACCATAAACTATAGTGATGGATACTGATAGCGAAATGTGAGAACTGCTGCCCCCCATGCCATGCAAACATATGAGGACTGACAGTCCTGAGTTTGGTATCATTGTGATATTATGTTGTGGTATGGTCCTCTCTCATTGGCCTGTACAGCCGGGATTGCATTTTGGGGCTATGTCACTGGCTGAAGACTACTGGCTGCCCTGCAGACTTCCATAAATACCGCTCCCTTCGAACACATGCACCAGGGCTATAGACTCCGCCAAAGCTGACTGATTTTCTACTTCCTTCCAAACAAACATCAATCATCCTTCCAAGTTCTGGAAGAACATCCAAGCCCTCTTCTTCCCACCTGCTCAGCCTCTCATTTTGGTTCTCAGGATGGGTGGCATCTCTCTTTCTGACCCCCCAGTGGCTACTGAATTCAGTTCCTTCTTCACCTCCAGTGCTTTTTCCTTCTCTCCGCTCTCCCCTCCTTTCCTGCTGACTCTCCCTTTGCACCCCCCATCCCCTCTTTCTCTTCTCTCCCATATCCCAGTCAGACACTCTAAAGACTCTCCTTGCCCTAAACCCTGCCAAGGGCAAGAGCCCAGATGGGCTTGACTCAACTTTCTTCATTTCTCTGCCTTTGCCATCACCTCCCTACTTGCTAGTCTCCTAAATCACTCTTTCTCTCTAGCCCTGAGTCCCTGGTGCCTGGAGGCATGCCACAGTCGTACCCTCTCCAAAGGTGTCAACCCCTCCAATCCAGGCAACTACCACCCTATCTCTTTACTCCCATCCTTGTACAACTACAGGAGCACATAGTACTTTCCCAGCTCTCTCCTTTCCTTGACTCCTCCTCCTTTTTCACCCCTTTCGGTCTGGCTTTAGGAAATTCCATTCAACCTCTACCTCCCTCCTTGACTTACTGGACTCCATTCTGTCTAGCATGGACCAGAGCCTTATCACCATTGCAATCTTTGTCGACCTGGTCAAAGCCTTTGACACAGTATCCCACCCTCTTCCTCCTTGATAAACTCGCAACAGCAGGGCTCTCAGCCCCGGTCACCAGCTGCACTGCTCCTACCTTGAGGTAGGACCCAATCAGTTAGGATAGGTGACTCCCTCCCCCTTCCTCCCATCAGTACTGGAGTCGGACAAGGCTCTGTCCAAGACCCACTTCTCTTCTCTGTCTTCCCAAATGACCTCCCTGCTGTCTGCTCCCTACATCCCTACACATGTATGTGGATAACACTGTCCTTTACACTTCTGGCCCCTCTTCTTCTGACATTGCGACCAGTCTCCAGCTGGACTTTGACAGAGTTCACCTCTGGTTCTGCTTCAACCAGCTGTTCCTCAATGCCAAGAAGACTGTCTCCATGACCTTGACACTAGGCAAAGACTCTCTAGGTATTCCTCCCTCCTTGTTAGAAACATAGAAAGTGATGGCAGAAAGAGACCTTTTGGTTAATCTAGTCTGCTCGGTAGTAGTCCTGCCTAATTTACCCCAGCCCCTACTGCCTATTATGTGAGGGGCTACCCTGGGGCATCCCATGCATTTTGAATGCACCCACCGTCTTGGCCCCCACCACCTCTTAGGGCAAACTATTCCATGCATCTGTGAAGAAGAACTTCCTGATGTTGGTGGTGAAATTGCCCCTTTAGCCTTAGATCATGCCTCCTAGTCCTACTGTCTTCTTTGAGGTGAAAAGTGTGTGCTTTCACCCAATTTACTCCTGTAATGTATTCGAAGGTTTCTGTCATTCTCCCTCTTTCTTCTCTGCTTCAATGAATACATGTTTAATTCCTCAGTCTTTCCTTGTAGGACATGCCATGCAATCCCTACACCATTTTAGTTGCCATTCTCTGCACTGTCTCCAATCTATTGATGTTCTTTTGAGGTGGGCCTCCAAATTGGACACTGTACTCAGGTGTGGCCTGACCAGCGCTCTGTGGGTGACAGGACCAGCTCCTTTTCCTGCTCATGATTCCCCTCCTAATGTATCCCAGCATTCCATTAGCCCTGAGTGCTGCCTTCTCACTGTTTCCTACTTTTAAGTCATCTGAGATCATGATGCCCAGATCACTCCTGGTTTGAGGCAGCTAGCTTTTCCCCTCCCAGGAAATAAGTCACCTAGGATTACCTCTACCCATGTGCATTACTTTGCACTTTTGGCGTGAATCTCAACTGCCATGCTTCAGACCACTTCTTGAGTTTCTTTAGCTCTGATTCCATCTTTCCCTCCGTTTGTGGAGTCCACCCTGCTACAAATCTTGGTATCATTAGCAAATAGACACACCTTCCCTTCTAGCCCCTCTGCGATGTCAGCTATGAAAATGTTGAAGAGTAGTGGCCCCAGCACCGAGCCCTGGGACATAGCTGGCCACCCTTCCCTCTGGTGACACTGCTCTATTTACCTGAACCCTCTGAGTTCTACCCTGTAGCTAGTTTTTACCCAGTTCTCAGATTTAATATATTTTACTGAATTTAAAAAGTAAAACCAGCAGCAAAACACAACAGCAATAATAACAATACAGAACATAAACACCCCCTAAAAAACCTCCACCAGCAATAATAGATCAACATTATCAAAGTGCAGGGTAACATAATAAGTGTAATAAGTAAAACCGAAGAATACATAACCAGAGTAAAGAGACAAGACATCCTACTGATAAACAAGATAACAGAACCCTGCAGGCACAACAGTCCTACTCGTCCCCAACCACCACCACCGAAACAGTCTAAAATGACACTGCTTACACATACCAGGTGACTGAGTGAATGGAGAATTATCCGTTACAAAAAAGCAATAGCCAAGGGCACCCAATATCTATGAATTAACTAATCAGATAAAGTCAATGTCACAAGGAGGAAAAAGAAGAAAGAGAACTTATAAACTTAGCAATGTATATAAGGTTCCCAAATCTTCTGATAGATGGAAATTCTACAGTTGAGTAGCAATTATCCATTCGACATAAAGCAAACAATATTTCCTAAGCCGCTCAGAGTGGAAGGATATTTTGATCCAGCCAGTGTCTCGAAATCACTTTTTGCACAGAGAGATATAAGGGACATGTGGAACCTTTGATTACCAACCAAGCTATCACCATAATCCCCAACAGACATACCTCTAGGAGGAAGGCCTCAGAGTTTTTACCCAGTTAACCACTGCCTGTCCTGCCCCTGTGGTCTAACTTCTTTACCAGCCTTCCATGTGGAACTGAATCAAAGGCCTTGCTAAAGTCCAGGTATCCAGGTAGAGCATCTCCACTGCCCCCCGTCTATCTCCCTGGTAACCCAGTCAAAGAATTCAACCAAGCTGGTTTAGCATGACCTGCCCATTGTGAAACCATGCTGCTTGGGTCCTGCTGCCCGCTGGCTTCGAGGAATGCTACTATCCTCTGTTTGAGCAATGTCTCCATCAGTTTTCCACTATAGATGTGAGACTTACTGGTCTGTAGTTTCCTGCCTCTTTCTTGCTGCCTGATTTGTGGAGTGGGACCACGTCGCCCTTTTCAGTCTTCTGGTACCATGCCGCTTTCAAGGCTGGTGAATAGTTTGCCAGTGGGGCCGTCAGTTCCTTCCCCAGCTCATTCAGGATTCTTGGATGTATCTCATCCGGTCCCATGGCCTTGTCTACTTGTAGTTTGTTCAGTGCTTCCAATGCTTGGGTTTCTGTGAAGGGACTAGTATCAACCCCTGGACCAGTGGTGCCCCTCTTAGTGAGTGCTGCGCCATCTCCGGATCTTCCTCTCTAAATACTGAGCAGAAGTACTAGTTTAGTATATCTGCTTTTTCATGGTCTTTCTCTACTACTTTTCCTTCTCTGGTTGTGATCCTCACTATACTTCCCTTGCCTTCCTTTTTCCCTGATGTATCTAAAGAAGACTTTGTCTCCTCTCCTGGCCCCTCTACTATCTTGGCCTCTGTCTGGGCTTTGGCCTTTCTTATCCCTTTGCTTGCCTCCTTCATTTTGTCTTTGTATGTATCCCAATCGTTTTCATTTTGGTCTCTTGGTAAGTCCCATGCTTTCTTTTTCCTTCACCATGGTAGCTACCTCTTTGGAGAACCAGAGGATTTCTTTTCCTTTTGCCTTGCAGACCCTTTTGAAGCATTGTTCTCGGCCATCTGGATTGTTCTTTTGAGTCTCTCCCACATGACTTCTAACCCTGCCCCCATCAGCGATTAAGTTCTCCTTCAGGGTGACTCTCATATTATTGAAATTTGCCTTTTTAAAATCCAGAACCTTGGGTCTGATTCTAGAAGGGTCAGCGCAAGTTAGCCAAAGGTGATTTGAGCAAAAATGCTGATACACAAGGACCCTGTGCCTGATTCTCTAGCAGGCAGTGTCCCCACAGCTGAGTCCTGTGACTTGTGCCAGCCTAAGCGCTACGCCAAATGGAGGGCATATCATACAGGTTGCCGCATGCCTGCGGCAATGTCCTTACAAGTGCCCCAAGCCACAATCCTAATTAGTATGTAGAAATGCCCCACAGGAACAATCGATCTCCACCTGTGCCGTGATCCCGGTAGCAACCTAGAAACATAGACTTTGACAGCAGATACGGACCACTTGGCCCACCCAGTCTGCCCATTTCCTACGTACGTATTAGGAACAAGACAGCAATTATCGCTGATCTTGTTGGGACAACTGACCTGGCTTGCAGTACTGAGATCTGGTTTGATGACAGCAAAGGCCCCATCCTGGAGGCGGCAGTCCCAGCTGGGATCTCGGTGATGCACCGCTTGAGATCAGACCGCCGGGGGTGGGGGGCTATCTGTTTTAGATCAGAATTGGGCCTTACTGGTGTACCAGTTGAGCCCAGAACATTTGAGTCTACTGTAGTAGCAGGTGTGGACTGTGGATCATTCTCATCTGCCATCCACCCAGGGGTGAGAAATTGTTCCTGCAGGAGTAGTAGACTTCATTGTTGATGTGGCGCTGGATTCACCCAGGCTGATGGTCCTAGGCGACTTTAACGTCTGGATCGATGATGAACTCTCTCAGTTTGGACAAGACTTCCTCCAACTTATGTGTTCATTGGGGTTCACACAGGTAGTTGCCTCTGCTACTCATAATCAAGGTCGCTCACTTGATCTGGTCGTCCTCCTTATAGGCCTGCCCTTGTGGAGATGGTCAGATACTGCCCATTGAGGGGTGCAACCCCAGAAGATCTGCTGGCGATGTTAGACCTATCAGGAGTTTCGAGGGCAGGTGAGGACCCAGAGAGTCTAGTTTGGTCTATAATAAGGCTATTACTGAGGCTCTGGATTCTATCGCCCTAGTCCATGTTCATCCTCCTCTCTCTCTCTCTCACCTTGGCCCCTTGGTTTGATGGGACCTTGAGGAGTTGAGATGTGTGGGACGAAGGCTAGAGTGTCGTTGGTGGAAAAACAGAAAAGCCGATCACCTTAGATTGATAGATCATTATCAAAGCTATCAATCGGCACTCCACATAAGAAGGCAGAGTTCCTGTCCGTGAGATTGCTGCTGCTCAAAATTGACAGGTTCAGCTCTTTCGAGATCATAGACCAGGTTGTGCACCAACCTGTCCACAGGTTGGAGGAGCATTTTCACAAGTTAAGTGCGAGGAATTCGCTTGATTTTTTGTGGATAAGGTGGCTGACATCAGGGCAAAACCTGTTCAGCACCCTCTATGAGGGGTTGGTGGTGGTCGGTGTATGGTCTCTTCTCCTCGGCCTACCTGGATATCTTTTGATCAGCCGGAGATAGGGGACATCATGTGGATTGTCCGAATTTGCAGCCAACATGCTGTAGTTTGGATCTGGGCCCTACAGACTGTTGTTAGGGTGTATAGAGTCCATCGCCCGATCCCTGCAAAGATTGTTTAGTGCTCCTTAGATTCAGGAGAGTTCCCTAGCTCCCTGAAGGAGGCAGTGGTGACACCACTTCTTCAGAAAGCTTCTTTGGACCTAAACAGCTGCGCAAACTACAGGCCCATCTCTGACCTTCCCTGTGTTGGAAAGGTGATTGAGAAAGTAGTTGTTCTGCAACTGGAGAACCACCTTACCATCCACGATGTCTTTGATCCTCTCCAGTCAGGCTTCTGGAAGAGACATAGTACTGAGACCACTCTGGTTTGAGTGCTCGGTGATCTCCTGATGGTGAGGGACCAGAAACGCTGTTCCATCTTGGTGCTTCTGGATCTTTTTTCAGCGTTTGACACTGTGGACCATGGGGTTCTGCTTGAGCTCCTGAGGGTTATCTGTGCCCTGGCTGGTCCAGTTCCTAGTTGGTTTCACTCTTTCCTAACTGGCAAGTCTCAGAGGGTGGTACCTGGGATTTTTCTTCTGAGCCATTCTGTCCACCGTGCAGGGTCCTTCAGGGCTCACTGCTGTCTACCATGTTGTTCACAGTGTATTTGCTGCCTCTAGGAGACATTGTAAGGCGATATGGGCTGAGGTTTCACTGCTATGCTGATGACACACAGCTCTGTCTGTCTTCTGCACCCAACCAGGATAGTGCGGTCTCGATGTTTAACAGCTGTCTGGCGGAGATCCATGACTGGATGAAGTCTGGCTGGTTGAAATTGAATTCGGGAAGACTTAGGTGTTGGTGGTGAATCTGGGCGCGGATAGAGAGGCGGTGGTGGGTTTATCCTCTGGGCTCTGGCTTGATGGTGAACATCTGCCTGCCTCTGAACAGGTGCATAATCTGGGGGTGGTTCTTGACAATGGGCTGACACTGCATGCGCGGGTGTCAGCAGTCATCAAGTCCTCCTTTTACCATCTTAGGAACGTCGCCAGAATTAAGCACCTTGTTCCGTCTGATGATTCTCCACGTTGATGCATGCTTTTGACCTCTTGCCCTGATTACTGTAACTCCCTTTACCTGGGGCTTCGGCAGTTGATATCTGCGCTGCAGCTGGTGCAGAATGCTGTGGCACGATTGTTGACTGGGACTTCATGTTCCAGTCATCTTACTCCCATGCTGCGCGATCTGCACTGGCTGCCTGTACAGTGGCAGATCACCTTCAAGGTCGGTCTTCTGACCTATAAAGCCCTGCATGGACAGGGACTGAGTTACCTGATTTCCTACAGCCCCAGCTGTCCTCGCCACTCAACTGACAAGGAGTTGTTAGAGGTTCCCAGGGTGCGAGTTAAAAACATCTGGGCCCAGGCTTTTATGTTTGTGGCTCCATCCTGTGGAACTCTCTACCTCATGAGGTTAGAGAGTGCAGGACCATGGAGAGCTTCAAAGCAGCCTCAAAACACATCTATTAAAGCAGGCTTTCAACATCTGATGTTTTATGAATTGTGGAAATTTTAATTGAAACTGAAGTTTGTAAGATTTTATTGAATTGTTTTATGATATGTATGTTATGCACAGCGTTTGACATTGGAATTACGCTATAAAATAAAATATTATTATTACCTATTGGATAAGCTGAAAGATCCTAGTTAACCAACAGCCTACTTCTTCCTACCCCCCACCAGAACTGACTTATGTCTGTCCCATGCATTCTTGAATTCCCCACTGTTTTTGACCCACAACCTCCTTAGGAAGGCCGTTCCATCGTCCACCACCCTATCCATGAAAAATACTTCCTCACATTGCCCTGAGCCGTTCCCCTCTATCTTCAAATTGTGCCCCTTGTTCTTGACATCTCTTTTCTGAAATATGTTACCCTTCGACTTTGATGATTCCTTCAGGTACTTGAAAGTTTCTATCGTCCCCTCGCCTCCTTTCCTTGAGTGTATACATATTAAGCTCCTTTAGTCTCTCTTTGTATGGCTTCTTGTGCAGACCCTGAACCATTTTAGTTGCCCTCCTCTGGATTGCCTCCATCCTGTCTGTGTCCTTGCAGAGATGGGGTCTCCAGAACTACACACAGTACTCCAGATGGGGTCTCACCAACTGTCTGTGCAGAAGGATAACAACCTCCTCTTTTCTACTAGTGATGCCTCTCCTATGCATCCCAGTATCCCTCCTTGCTTGCCTACTTGTAGGTCATCTGATATGACTACCCCCAGATCTCTTTCCATTTTTGTTGTTGTAGTACCCCCCATTGTGTATTCTTCCCTGAGTTTTATTTCCCAAGTATATTACTTTGCACTTCTTGCATTGAATCTAAGCTGCCGTACCTTTGACCATTCCTCCAACCTTGCCAAGTCCCTCTCATCCTTTCCACCCCACTTGTATAGCAGCCCTGTTGCAGATCTTTTGCCATCTGAAAGCGCCATACTTTTCCTTCCAGTCCCTCTGCAATGTCACTTATAAAGACATCAAAGAGGATCGGACCCAGTACTGAACCCCGCGGTACCTCGCTAGTAACCCCACTTTCTTCGTGTGGACTCTGCTTACTATTACCCTCTGTGTCCTGTTGTCCAGACAATTTATTATCCAGGCTACCACCCTGGGACCCACTTCCAGGCTGGCTAACTTGTTTATTAATCTTTTGTGTGGAACTGTGTCAGATGCCTTGCTAAAGTCTGGTAGGCCATGTCCAAAGCTCCTTCCTGGTCTACTACTTTGGTCACCCAGTCAGAAAAACTATGAGATTCGTCTGACATGACCTTCCCACTGTGAATCCATGCTGCCTTGGGTCCTGTACCCCGCTAGTCTCTGGGTACTCAACAGTTCTTTCTTTCAAGAAGTGATTCCATCATTTTCCGTACCACTGAGGTCAAACTAACAGGTCTGTTGTATCCTGCCTCTGCCTTGCTCCCACTTCTGTGAAGGGAATCACATCCACCCTCCACAAGTCCTCAGGTACCACCATCCTCCCATGATTTGTTAAAAGGGTAGTCAGTGGTGTGACTAGTTCTACCCTTAGTTCTTTTAGAATTCTGGGATCAATCCTGTCATGCCCCATTGCCTTGTCCACTTTCAGTTTTAGGAGTTCTTTCTTTGTATGAGCGCATGTGTATATAGCTGCTGTCATTCACTGGCGCGTACTATTTACAGTAATGCGCCTTACACAGAGCTCAGTCAGCTGCTAACCATGGTGGTGAGAGATGTGCAGTTCCAGTCTTTTGCTGGGTATGGGTGGGGAGGCGGGGTGGACTGGCACTGCCGGAGTGGGGGGCCACTAGACTACCAGGGCTACGGGTGCCTGACAGTTTTTATACATTGTCCTATGGGACAAATTATTGGGGTTCAGCGCGATCGGGGCTTGGGGAATTTGCTAGCCCCTGGGCGCTTTGGCACAACATAATTACCGGGATTGGGGCATGGGGTGCTGATTGCCCTGCTGGGCTTTAGATAACTTATTACTGGGATCAGAGCATGGGGAGGGGCATTTGTCTGCTACCAGGAATGGGGCTGGGGGCTGTCACACTTGGGGAGACTTTGTTGGACACATTGATGCAACCCCTAGTGGATGCAAGGTACACTTAACAATAGCTAGTGTAAATGTACTTTGATGGATGTCCTCCAGGGGTTGTTTTAGAATTGCACTTTGGGATTTGGCAGCTGCCCTTTCAGAATAGGGCACAACTGCTGCCATAAACCCCTTGCACCATATCATGGGGGGGTTATGGCATAAATGATGGCGTAAGTCCACTTTGGCACAACAGCCTACAACATGTCTGGGCTACTTGCAGAATGCAGATGTCAGCAACACATGGCGCAAGTGCTACTTAGCGCAGTTCTGGTTGTGCAAGTCACTTGCGCCATGTAACTTTTAGAATTGGGCCCTTAATTTTTGAGTGGCAGGTTGACTTGAAGCGTGATCATACAGTGATCACTGTTTCCCATACTGCAGCTTACTTTGATATCCTTGACCCTCTCACTGTTTGTGAGTGCCAGGTCCAGAATGGCCACCCTCATGTTGGGGTTCTAACAAGCTGACAAAGTCCTGCTGCCTACAGGGCCAATAAGATGTCTTGCTTCTTGTTGAAGCTGCCATCTATATGTTCCAGTTTATATCTGGGAGATTAAAGTCCCCCACAAAATTGCATCACCATTCTCGGTCATCCTGTAGATTTCTTCAATTAAGTCCTTGTCCCTTTTTCGTCTTCATTTTAGGGGCCTGTACATGATGCCTGCTTTGATGGTTTTCCCTTTCCCTCCCTTGACTGTTAGCCATAGTGATTCGGTGTCCCGGAGGACCCCTGCACTACAGTGGCTTTTATCTTTTCTTGTATTATCTGTTCCTTCCTTCCACTCCTTGGACAGAACTATGATTGAGGATGTTACCTCCTTTAGGTATCTCAGGGTCTGGCTTGACCAGCACCTCAACTTTTATGGGCATGTGGATGCCATTCACAAGAAATTACACCCCAAGCTTGGTGCACTATATAGGAACCATGGTGTATTTCCCTGTCGACCGCCATGAGCTTGTCCAGAAAATGATCCTCCTATCTTTTTTTATTTATTTATTTTTGCTTATGTTATTTATTTCCTCGGCTGAGGGAGGGGTTGTGCCTTTGGTTCCTTCCCCTTTCAGCCATCCTTCACGGCTGCTGCCCTTACGTGCCAGATCTCAGACCTCCCGAACAGCCCTCCCAGGCCACATCACAGCGGGTACTCAACACACCACTGCGGCGACCTGGAGGCGGGCCTAGGAGGTAGCTAACTGGGCACATCCATGGTAAGCGATGTTGGGGCAGCCTTCATGCTGCCAAGGGTATTTCTTGGTTTCCTCCCTGTGGGAGGGGCATGCAATGACGCCAATGGAGGGAGCACACATGCATCCGCACACACCTTCTCCCAGGCATCTGCCTCATCTCCGCCCCTCATCTGCAGCATGGTACCCTGCCCCCAGTCTCTACAGGGGCCAGTCAACGCCGACCATTGATGTCCCCCTCCCCGAGAAGGAGAGTAGTCCTACAGATGCTCAATCCTTCTCCAACCCTGCCAACCCCTGGCGACCCATGCTTGTTCCCGAACATGGGTCACTGGCATAGCACAAAGTAAGACATCCAGTGCCTCAGCCCTCAGTGCCACCAAGCCAGCAATCCTCCCTATCTTTGACTATGGAGATATAGTCTACAGTGCCAGTCCCAAATCCTCCCTAACCAGACTGGATACCCTCTTTCACTCTTTCTGTTGCTTTACTCTAGACTGTCCACCCCGGACTCATCACTGTGACCTCTATAAATCTCTCTCCTTCCTTCTCTTGATGACAGGCATCTTGCCCACTGTACTAGCTTCAGTAGCTAAATACTGGTTTGGGTTCATCTCCTCTTACCTCAACACTACTCTCTCCCTCCCTTACCAACCCCCCTACTCCCTTTGTAACTCTGATAATTGGACCTTGCTCTTCCCCACTGTCTACAACTGCTGGCCAGGCCGCCTTATCTGATTGCTTCCTAAACTCTGGAACACCCTTCCAGCATCCATCTACAATGCCCCACCCCATGTTCCTTGTCTTCCTCCTCCATAATTTCATCTCCTTTCTGCAACTGCTTTTAACTTATTTTATTCCCTGTCCCCTATCCCTGTTGTGTTGCAATTGCTCTGCTGCTGTACACTTCAGGGTTCTTCCTCTACTCATTGATATTTACCCTAGTAATTGCTTAATGTTCTCATGAGCCTACCTGTATCATTATTCTTGTAAATGGTGACTTCCTGGATGTAACATACAACAGCCTGAATGCATTTTGAATTTGTCTACATACTACTGTAATTTACTTGATGTTGTCTTGGCAGTACCTGTATCGTTTAACTTGTATTCTGCTATTTTCCTATGTAACATATACGCCACCATGTTTAAGCATCTGAACTTGATATCTGTGGTATTTGTATCTCCTCCTCCACTTCCCCACAGGACGCATCTGGAAAGGAGCAGTTCTGCTCAGTATGCCTTTCCTGGTGAAACTTTTAAATAAATAAATAAATAAGATGCTCAGAGGAAAATAAATGCAGGGCTGCAATAGCAATGACTGACAGCCCCAAAGACCAATGAATATACTGTAGTAAGTGACATTACATCATGTTTTACCACTGTCATTGGCCTGTTCAGCAGGAAATAGGAGGAGAATTGGATATCATTGTGCATCAGTGTGAATGGCTGAAGCTTTAAGAATAAAAATTCATACATTGTTACACAAGCTGATATCACCAACTAACGTTTGACCTCTTCAGAAAAGGCACATACCATCATTATGCAACCAAAAATATAGAAGATATACCTGTCTTGTAAAAGTACTTACTGAACTCACATGACAGGTGTGCAAGAAACTCAGATGATATACATTAGGAACTACCTAATGTTTTATGCAGGGTATGTCCACTACCTATAATACAGCTGCACATTGGCAGAGCCCCAATCTGGGTGACTGACAATATACCAGGTACCCGATTGTAGATTTCTGACTAGCTGAGGCTCTGCAAAGCCTCCATTGCCTTAAATTGATTCCATGTCTGTCAAGCAAATATAAAAGAAAGGTTATCCCATTGCCCAGACCAGCATTCTCTGTTGTCTGTAAAACAAGTCCTATTGCAATTGTTCACATTTTGATGTGTGACATTGTTGAGTTCTCAAGGGTTGTTCTGTTTCTCTGTATATCAGGCACTGGCCGTAAAATATCTAGAGAGGGGTGCAGCCTAGTGGTTGTAGTGTAGTGATGTGAACCTGGGTTGACTAGTGACATTTACTCACTGTGAGGCCTTGATCAAGTCACTTAAGCTCTCTGTTCTTAACCCTCTCTTACTAACATGCTAAAATGCCAGCAGAGGAGGCCTAATGGTCTTTCGTGCCTGCTCGATAGTCAGCACCCATACTGGGGGCCAATTTTGCATCCCCCCTCCCCTTGGGTTTCACTGTCCCCAGTCCAAGATGTTCCCCTTGTACTGGACTTCATCAGCTCCCCGCCCCCTATACCTGTCCCATCCCTCTTAAACCCTCCACAGTCTCTGCCTCTACCAGTCCCCTGGGCAGTGCATTCCACAGTTCCACCATCCTCTCAGTGAAGTAACACCTCCTCCTCTCCCCATGAGTCTCCCCGCTAGCTTCCACCCATGTCCTCTAGTTGCCCCCACTCTTTCCTTTTCCTGTTTTCTTTCACTGTACATAATCCACCTCCCAGGCTTTCACTCACCTCCCTCAATTTGACTTCAATTCTGTGCCCTCCTAATGGCTGTCATCACACTTCAAGGCTTGTAAAGCATCTTGGAATACAGGATGTGCATAGTAACTATTAAACTGTTTCCTTTCCTATGTTATCTACCATCTAGCTTATACAGCAACAGTAATTTATGGTCAGATTGGACTCTTAAGTCCATCAGGTCTAACCCCTTCATGAGCAGGAATTACTGTGGAGGCATACACTGTATGTTTATAAATATACCCAACCAGTTCTACTACAAAGCACCTCTTATGTCCCTTGGTAATTAGAAGTTTGTCTAGGCTTACTTTAATGGCCTGTACTGTCTTCAAATCCACTATCTCCACTGGTAGGCTGTTTCTTCAGTTCGCCACCTTTGTAAAGCACTTTCAGACACAGCACATGTGAAAGGCCATGTATAACGCTATATTCAGTTATTTTATGTTTTCTTCTAGTGCAGTCATCTAGACTATTTATTGATTTTTATCATTTCATTTTGCGGATGATGGTATTCTTTTCTAAAATGTCAGCTACTATGTTTAAAATGCTGTTAAACAGCACAAATTAAAGTTAAAACAATATTAAAAGCATGATTCCTGAGGTGTGTAGTACTCCACTTTGTAGGATTCACTGCACTTCAATATAAGGAATAATTATGGAAACTGCAGCAAATTATGCCTCTGCTGTAGGGTAGAAAAGGAGACGTTGTTAATAAACTAATGATGACCAATATGTTTTGGGAGTATTGTCCTTCCATTATAGGAAAAACATTGCAATGATGTCAGCAGATGTTATGTTCAAAAGAAAATGTCCTCATTAAAAGACACATGACAGCAAATTAACACCTAAGTCATACTGGTAATTACAGACATCATGATAACAGATTTGCTAGATAGATGAAGAGCTTTCAAACCTGGAAAAGTATTTATGTAGAGACTGTCATTTTCTATCAGTTTCACATAAACTTGATGATGAAAGACATTTTGGCTTGGCACAGTCGTGACAAAAGCAGAATTTAAAAAGTGAAGTGTGCAGAGTGTATTTAAAGTGTTTCTAGGGACAGGCTTTAGTGAGTACATGTAGAAACCAGTTTTGGAAAATGTCAAACTGCAGCTGACTGTCATTCAGTCTGACAGTTTATCAATTCTCCATATCATTTGTCCTCACCAGCGTAAATCGCTGTAATTCTCTGCTCTTTATTCCAGCTAGTTGTTTTAAGGTGCATTCAGTTTGTTCAAAGCACTGCAGTCAGAGCAATTAAACATTCAAAATGTTTTTGTCACATCACCTACCCCCAATCAACAGTCCCTTTGTTGGTTTCCCATATGACAGCAAATCAACTTCAGAGCCCTGCTGCCCATTAAGTCACTGTATGGCCTTGGCCGGTTTTCTTGCCAAATGTGTCACTTCTTATACACCTGTCTATTCCTTTCATTCCACTAGTTTTGACACACAAGTAGTTTCATAGTTTGGGGTAGAAACGGAGGGTTTTAGAGTCTTCTTATAGGTGGCTCCAAAATTATGGAATACATTCTCTGTGAAGATTAGAGCTGTTGCCTTGGCAAATGTTTTCAAAATAAACTTTAAAAGGTTGTTTTCTCAAGCATTCTATAAATCTACAACATGATTTTCGACTTTCTACAACTTGTTCTGCTAATTGAGTTGCGATGTATACATTAAATGCACTCAATACTTCTACTGGTGTATTTCACATTACCCATATAGTATATGCCCAATGACCTTCAACACATTTTACAGGAGTGTCCAGTTCACACTAACTATGCCAAAAGTTAATAAATAAATAATCATATCCATGCAAATAATACCAACAAAACACTTAACAAGATCTACAGCTCACTCTTAAATGCATGAAAAGAGTGGTGTTGAAAAATGAGAGTGATAAAGTATCTCAAGGAACCAAAGCTGTCAGGGCAAACATAGGTCCTTAATAGCTCATTTACAAGTAAAAGCACACATTACATAAATATTAAGCAAAAGTAGCCATCACCACCCAACACCAAGTTCAATCTAATAAAGTGGTAGATGTGCCATTAATAAAAAAAATCAGGATCCTGTTTGATGTCTGGTTGTGTTGTGGTGCATTATGACACAGTACAATACAGTATGGTAGCTATGGTATGGTAGATTATGTAGTATGGTATGGTTTAGTGCTACACTTTAAGATGAAGCACTCTTATCACAGGTCTGCCAGAGGTGTCTTGCAGGATCCTGCAGAAACACAATGCAATAACATTTTAGTTAATAAAATTTGTCACACAACAAAATATGACATGTTTATTAGCGAGTACTCCATCTTGCTATACAGGAGAGCATGCCATGGCAAGGTATGGTATGGTACGGTACAGTATGGTGCATTCCATGGTATTGTATTGTTTTCAGTATATCATCTATGATAAAGTATGGTATAGTACAGTATGGCATGGGATGGAACAGTATGGAATTGTCTATGGTATAGTATGGTAGTTATGTATATGGAAAGTTTTAGTAGACCATTTGTGCTTAAAAAGTCCACAGTTTTGTTTTACATTGTGTATGTGTGTGTTTTTGTTGTGCATGATATAATTGTATATAGTATACAAGCTCAGTTAAGCCTCTGGCAAGATACAATGCACTTTTGAGAAACTGATCATCATTTACCATAGAATTTTACCTTGAAGAAACTCTGTGTTGACTCACATCTCAATTTCTGGGGCCATGCACCAGGTACATGACAATAATATACAGTACATGTTCGCCCAGATTAAGTCCCCCAAACCAGAGACTTGCCATCACTTTTGCATACATTTGTGAAGTCCAGGTTTGATTACTGTAATGTCCTTTTACCTCTGAGTCAATGTAGGTGTCCAGTGGTGCCTGCAACTAGTTCAGAGCGCAGTGGCCAGGTTGCTGACAGGCCTTGTGAGGTCTTGCATGTGAGCCTAGGTCCTACGTGAGCTGCACTGGCTATTAGTAAAGTGACATGTCATCTTCAAGTTCATGTTACTGATCAATAAGGCCCTATTCAGGTTGGGCTTGGGCTACCTGTTAGACCCCTTGACTCTTCATCAGTCATCCCCTTGATCCATCGAGGTGGGCCCTTTGCAGTTGTTAGGGCAAGACTTAAATTTTGGGCAACTGGAAATTTGTATTGATAGTCTGGTCTTGTTGAACTCTCTTCCAAGTGCTCTGAAGGAAGCTCCTTCAGTGGAAGCCTTAAGAGGGCCTTAAGTTTGTTTAGAGAGGCATTTGGTTTGCAGAAGGTCCTCTGTACTCAGGAAAGCTGACGCCAGTAGTCATTTGTTTATTCAAAGCATTATTGATGTATCATTATTGCTGTTTTATTGTGCTGTATGATTATTTTACTCAGGAAAAGGCGAGTGCAAATAAAGCAACTACTACTTAAAGATTTCTATTGGGAGCACTCTTGGATGAAAGCATCTAACCTTAATATCAAAGTGTCATTATAATATGCAGGTTGCACAGGACCTAGAAACTGCAGTTGTGACCACAGGAAATATCCTTAATATTGTGATTCCTTTGTCGTAATGTCCTTAATAGGATGGTTTCACAGTAGGCCACACAACAGCAGCAATGGAGAGCAGGACACCCACACTATGAGATATATTAGTGGCAAGGTAAAGGAGTCAAAGATGGAGTTCAGGTCCTGAGTCAACTGAAAGTGGACCAAGAAAGATATGTTGCACCGTTTGGACTGAGGGTGTCTGCCTGGGAGGTGATAGAGCTGAGAGCAGCAACAGCTCAGTTATGGTGAACAGTAGACACAGCTCCATGGATGGAAGGCAGGTGAAGCTACAGATGAAGACACATCATTCAAGGGAAACACAGCAAGGCTAACACCAGTGTCCTGTGGGACACCAGTTCTAACTCCATGATGACTGTTTAGCCATGTCAGGAAAGGGTTGTTGTGCTGCAATCCAGTAAGAAAAGGAGTGACACAAGAACAGCAGGAAGTAGTGTGCTTGGATTCAGACACCAAGAACAGAATGATCCAGGGTGTCATTAGCCAAACAAATGGGGGTATGGCCCTCCCCAGTTTAATCTTCTGCTCCCCAGTCTTTTCCCACACCCCACCCTTCCATTAACTTGTAGCCTAGGGCTTAATTAAAGCCCAGCAGTAGCAACAGCAAGCAGCACCAGCCTGTCAACTTGACTGAGTCCTGTGTGAACTGAATTAATCTCTGCTCCACCTCCTCCTACCTAGACTCCGCTTGCTCCTGATTGCTCCATCCGTTGCCCGTCCGTGATGACTGACTCCTCTTTCCATGCACTGCTCTCTCTCTCTCTCTCTCTCAGACCAGCACTGCAGTCCTCAACTTGCTCACGCTCACTCCTAGTCCCAGCGGGACTGTGCATCAGACCGACCACATGGGGTGGACATCGGACAGTAATGTCATCACATGAGAAGAGGGCGCTGCAGCTTGGATGTCACAGGTTGTAAGACTGATTGGTGAGTGAGCCGGGGTGTCATGTCATACAGTCGGCATCTATCTTCACCAATGGTGATGGAGGATAGACTCAGACCTGCTCCAGTCATACACAGCCTTTCGTTGCTGTGGGTAGGCAAATGGCTGTGATTGGAGCAAGTGTCAGATGGGGCAGGCTGGAGCTGGAGCTCAAGGACTTCTTTACACCCTATCTATAGAGTGTGGTCATCATTTTGATTTTGTGAGCAGTAAGAAGGGTGCTTGACTGTATGTAGAGTGAGACAATCACAGACAGAAACAATTCGCGACTCACTCTGCAGAGCTAGTCGGCAGTCGGCCTTCTTATAGTCCACACACAAGTCACACACTGAAAAAACTAATAAAATTAAGATATTGATTTAAAAACAAAACTCAGAATAATGAGAGGTGGGAGGCGCTGCTGAAGGGTGAGGGAGACTCAGAACAGCTGGAGCTGCTGAGCAGCCTAAGCCTGCACAGCCAGTCAGATCTCAAGATCTGAATAAATAAATAATATCAACATTGGGGATAATAAGGAGGAGAGACTGAGGGAGCTTGAGCTTGGTGGCTAGGAGTGAGTACAGCAGCACTAGCAGAGTAGCCTGTGCCTCTATCCTGCATCTAGAAAAAAAGGATTAATAACTAGGACAATAAATATATATATATATAATTAAAAAACAACAACAACAGATTGGGAATAATTAGAGAAGGACCTGGGGGCAGAGGAGACAGATGACACAGGGCACTAGACAACTAACAAGACCTTTGTTAGTCGCTTGGTGCCCCTTGATTAATCACCAAATGATCACTGTGATATATAAAAATGTTGTTAAAATTGCCCCATAGACTATAATAGACACATCCCGTGCTCTCTCAGAGTTCACATCATAATGTGACTGAGCACGGGCTGAGTTAGGGTGGATCTATGGACTGGAAAGTAAAAGTGACCCAGTGGGTGTAAATTCTGAGCAATCTAGCATCAAAATTATTGGAAATTTTCAGGGCAAATATACATAGGCAGCATTTCACGGAGATAAGGCTCCGAAATATTTGGTGCATAGGGCTAGCCTGGTAGATCTGTTTAATTAGGGAAACAAAACAAGGAACTATAAAATAAGGAGGAAGGAAAGGATTCTCCATATGCTTAAGATGATAATGGACTAAAATATTTCATAGGGTTAGGAAGATGAAGAGGAAGACACTGAAGAAAATATTGAAAGAGAACCCAAAGAAGACAAATAGAGTCACTGAAGCCTAACTGAATTTGGTGACCTTTATGTTCTTCTTTTGTCCTGACAAAGCCATTATAGCCATTCCAAAGGGTTATTTATGTTTGCTAATTAACACAATTAATGGCTCTTTCTTCAAATCACTTTACAGTGGAACTAAATGGAAAAAGTATGCACAGGAATTATGATTATCACTTCATTACTTGGATGATCTGTTTATCAGGCTTCACCTAACACATTATGGGCTTGATCCACAAAAGTGACTGGGAGGCGCTCGAGTTGAGCATGTCCTTGCCACATCTGTGTATTCAATACCGATTCTTGACTGATGGCAGCCAGAGCCACAACTCCTCTCTGCCCTGCATGCATGGAGCCCCACACAAGGGCAGAGGGTAAGGGAGGTGGTGATATACAGGACACCAGCCATCCAATCAGATGCCAGGGTCCACAGTGTAAGAGATCCTCCATTCTACATGGGGTGGGGAACATTGGATATGGCCTTATCCACCTAGGGTCATCAGTGTTGCATGCCAGTGAAGCCAGTTAGCACCATCAGAATCCCAAGCCCGCCTAGCCTACACAGAGGGCTAGGGCAGGTGGAGAAGGGTTATTGAGCCCCACAGAGCCCTGTAGCCAGGTAGGGGATGCATAAGTACTACAGCCCCTCGGGCTGTGTAGCCTCTGCTCCCTCATCAGCTTTATAAGTGTAACAATTGCTATGTATAACTGCACTGTAGTCCTTGTTTTATATGTACTTCTTCCTTCAAGTGTAACAGTTTCAATGTTGCAGATGCTAGGAAAAGTCAAGCTTTCTTAACAATGTCTTTGAAAGAAAATAGACCAAATGGTCCTGTTGTACATTTACTACATGGCTATCCTGTCTCAGAAATCTGTCAATTTATGGGTGGGCATTAGAAGAGTCTTTGATGTCAGAAAGTGGCTAGCCAACCCAAACATTCCAGGTTGGGGCATGTGTCTTTGAACAGAATACAGAGGTAATTGTCCAACAGGCTGGTCCAAGCCTGTCTTCCCAACCCCAGTTTTAGACAAAGGGCTTCGAATCTGTGATGTCAGAGTGACATACTAGATGACGTGTCATGGGGAGGGCAGCTGGAGGTTTTTGATCTAGCAAGGCCTAACAGAGTCAGTCAGGCTTGGGACTGTGAACAAACAGCCATGTAAGAGTTTGTGTCTGCCCTGATTAAAGTGTCTTGTGGTAAGTCAATCTACCGTGTTAGAAAAAGACAGAGAGTGAGAAACAGGTTTTTCAGTGTGAAACCTGCAGTTTGCAAACATTTTCTTTTCCATTTCTGTAAAATTCCTGTTCTCTATAGTCTGTGTATAGTATCCTGTATTATATGTGTAAATATCTTGAAGTATTACAACAATAATTATTTTTATATACTTCTTGTTTCTGTAATGGAATCCTTTTGGGTACAGCTAACCAATTTATAACTGATGATAACTGTATTTCTGCCACTGAGGAGAAGGCTACCAATACCATAGTCTGTTTCTAAAGTAAGAAGTTCCCAACTATGACAGAGGGATGGGTCATATGACCCTGAGCAGGGAGCACCATACTGTCTGAACAGTGGTTGTGGAGGGACTCTGACCTGGAGATACCCCAAAGAGTGTCAAGCTGGTGGTGGCAGCCACTGATGTATTGACAAAGCTGGTAACAGTGAAGCAGGCTGAGTATGGGACAGACAACTTTGCCACAGTAAGTCACAGAGTTGGACTCTGGGATTTGCTGCATACACCTGCCCCTTTCCCACCCATGACCTGGTTGGAGCATAATAATACACAACAGGGATTGGCTGTGGGGGCATGCAGGTAGGGCTGGGGATGTGTGTAGGTCTCCACACATGCGGATCAGGACCGCTGTTCTCCTCCTGCCCATGTAGACACCCTTGGGTGCTGATCTCTTTGTGGATTGAGTCCTTAAAACAAAGAAGCTGTTGGACAGAGAAGTACAAGGAGCATGTGGAGTGCTACCCAAATGTATAGAATTTTATGCAAGGAGTTCTGTACTGAAGCTGCTAGGCCTATGAATTACCTCATCACTGCAAGTTCAGAGTCATTTTATCTAGACAGTTGCAGTACTTCAAGACATTGAAAGCTGATGATGTACAGATCGTGGAAGGTGGTTCTAAGTGTTCAAAATGAACACAGGTTTACCAACAGCTTAAGCATTTTAAATGCAAGCTGTGAAAAATAATACTCCTCTGCAACCTAACTGGATGCGGACCAGGACTAGCCTGGCCAAGACACTGTAAAAGAGGCTGTGTTTTATCTTGAAGAGGATGGCTAAATTCGGAACCAGTCTGATCTTCTTGGGAAATACCTAAATAAAATACATTACATATACCATAATAATGCAAAATATCTTGGGAAGTATATGCAAAGCACAATTAAAGAATTTAGATTTGTTCTGCTTTAAGTGTGGGTGCATTGTGCCAAATGACCTCTCACACAATCTGCAAAGCAACAGACACAGACATGTTTTGTCCATCTCAGCACTCATCATTTTGCCTCATCCAGTATCTCAGCCCAGGGAATCAAAATCAGCAAGGCTATCATAGTGCTTGTTCCTCTGTCCCTGGGCTGAGATACAGATCATTACACTAATGAGTACTGAGAAGGATGAAATACTTATCTGTATATTCTGTTTCAACTTCAGATTATGTGAGGCCATTTTGCACCATACACTCCAGCTTAAAGCAGAACCGGTCTTAATTCTTTCATGGTGCTTTGACTGTACTTCCCATGATGCTTGCATTATTGGGATATGTGTAATTTTTATTTCTTTCAAATCTGGCTTTATTGCCAATGCCCTTTCTACTGTAGGTAACTCTTGCCTCGTATGCTTGTAGCTGACATTCTTGATCTTTTTTAGTGTGCTTTCCTACTTTGGGCTCAACATAACCCAAACCAGCAAAGTATCATAGGACTCATTCCTCCTTCCCCTGGGCTGAACTACAGATGATGCACACTGATAAGTTCTGATAAGGACAAAATGCAATACAGTATGTGGCTTTATCTCTTGTTTTAGCCTTTGCAGGTTGTATGAGTTGTCATTTGGCACCATACTATAAACGCTGCTTAAAGCAGAACCAATGTAAGTTCTTTCATGGTGATTTTCGTATACTTCCATGATGCTTTGCATTATTGGGGTATGTATGTAACCCTAGATGGCGCTATCCCAGGGGCTACTACTCCTGCCTGATTTGCCACTAACAGGTTGAGGGGCCTGGATCCAATGGCGGGTGCCTCCACCCAGAGGTCAGGGTTTGCAATAGTTAAACTAACTTGGTCACAGCCCTCTGGGACACTGCAACCCCTTTCTTCCCACTAGTGGCCCACACAATATATCAGAATTACCTTCACAGTATACACTTACCCCAGGTCTGGTTCCGGCACTGGGACCTCCTGTGAAATGAGATACAGTGCAACAATCCAGTACAGTACTTTAACATAGACAAATACCTCAGGCAGTATAACTTTGCTGAAACAAGCAGCTCTGATTTATTTAGGGGATATAACAAGGACAGGGGAAATCAGGTTAATTAGCTTATCACTCTAATAATCATTTATGGCTCTGTGCACAGGCCTATCCCTATCAGTTACTGTCCCTGGGTACCCAAGCCCTAGTGGCTAGTCCAAACCGTGGCAGCTGGTGGGGCCCTTTCACACAGAGAAAAGGAGAATTAAACAGTCAGCAGTACAGTAATTCCATTTGGATTTAATGTGGCAATTCAACAGGGGCGACCCTGAATTAGTACTCCACGACCTCCAAATAAGATAGGGTCCTTCAATGTCAGCAGGGCTCACTTGAGGTACACAAACCTCTTCACACATCCATATAAAAGAAAGCACTATACCAGGCAGGCTGCATCTGTATCCCGATCGCAATTACTGCACAATACCCAGGAGAACACACAGCAGATTCAGTTCCTGACAGACCGAGTGCAATTTTCAGCAATTCCTCCAGTCTTCTACAGGGTGAGCCTGGTTTCTACTCTTCAGAGATCCTTTGATTCTTTTCACAGGACGGATTCAGTCCTAACAAGCTGTTACACAAGCTGCAGACCGAACTCTGGGCCTTACACATGTTTTGACTAAAACTGCACACTGAAAAGCACAGGGCTCCTTCCTTCTTCACTGCCAAAGCTCAACTGAAACTCCAACCGACAAACCGGCACTTCCTTTGAGTTCCTCCCAGTTCTTGACTGGATTGGCTGTCACTCACAATAGACTGCTGCTGTTGGTCCAAAAGACACTGAAGTCTAAACTACATCTCCCAGAGTCACTGCCCATACAATCCTCTTGTGGCTGGCTCAGATTATGAGTCCAAGTTCTGATTCATCCAAGGCACCATTTTAGAGCTAGCTTACCCCACACTGATTGGTCCAGTTCAGCAGTTCAAAACTAGAATGGGAACTAGCAGACACAGTTCTGACTGCAAAGAAAGCAGGTTAGACAAACTGTAATTTCATTATTACTCTAAATAATTTCTGGCAAACAGTTACATCTTTCAGATAGGTTCCCTTTGCACTCCAGTGACTGCAAAAATGAAGTGAATTGGCAGCAGCTCGAGTGGTACTCAGAGAAGCACACAGTCCCCCATACAAACTAATTATGTCTGCAAGCAGACAGCTCTTAAGAGACAGTACCAGAGGCTCTAAAACACTCACTGATAAATGGCTTAAATGCCAAACACCATTCAGGCTTGGAGCATTCAAGCAAGCTCCTGGAAGTCTTTGGGAACCCCATTTGCAGGGGTTTACATGTAATTTTGTATTTCTTTGCAATCTGGCTTTTTATGCCAGTGCCCTGGCTCGTAACCCTTGTCTCAGTGTTTTGTGCTAAGGTTCTTTGTATTTTTAGATACCAGTATGAAGCAGACTTCTTCCAGAAGAAACAAGAGAACAGTATGAAAGCAACAGGACCACTATTTATTAATAATCCTTTGATTATAATTTGCACCTACAAGGTCATATCTAAATGTAATCATACATGCTTTCATTAATCCCATAGTAATAGCGCTGTGCAAAAAAACTTCCACCAGCAGAATTTGCATGAAAGTCAGACTTTCACTTCTGTGGAAGTTCTGAAATCATTTTGGCAACTTTCATGGAAATTCAGTTTTAGAACAGCGGAATAAATGTGTGAATGGTGGATTAATGTATTAAACTGAGGAAAACAACTCCGCATAACTGATCACGCTCAGAGGTCAGTTCTGCAGAGTTTCATTCAGCAGTTTAAATGATGACATTACTCTGCAATTCATACATTCATTCTGCAGTTGATTGGGTCACTGAACTGTAGAATGAAAGTATGACTGAACTATATGTCACTGGCCCCCACCCCCATATTAATTTGTTTCTTGTGTCTAGTGGATAGCATGTTACTTCATCAAAATATTAGTGACCACTCATTTACAGTGACAAAACCGACAAAATGACTGGTCACTGTAATGGCTGAGCAAGACCCCAGCACAGCTTCTCCAGGTCTTGCCCCACTCCCAGAAACATCTCCACTGCAGAGGTGATTATAATAAAATATGAGGGGCAGAAGCCCTCCGCAAAAAACACACTTGTGTTCCCGAAGGCACAATGCAGATCGTGATCGTGTTGATATTGTACCATCACTGTAAAATCGGTCAGCAGGTTTTTGTCAAGCCAGCTTAGTGGAACCATCTAATGGCACCTCAATCACTCACCAGCTGCCCATATTTATGTATCACTGGTGCCTAGTAGCACCACCCTCTGATTGCTCATCCACCACAGTTCTTATGTTTCTCTTGTGTCCAGTGGCACCCCACCCTCTGATCCTCACTCCGCCACTCATATTTATGCTTTCCTGGTCTCTAGTTGCCCCCGCATGCCACCCACACCAGGTTGGGAACACCAACCTGCCACAACCCCTCTTCCATAGTCATTGATGGACAGGTCAAAGTTGGTCAGTGCTGTGAGGAGCCCATACAGTGGCTGGCACAGCCCTCGTCTCACCACCTTGGCTGGCTGCTGTATGTAATGACATGGAGCATGTGACCAGCACAGCCCTCCTCTCACTACCTGATTGGCCACTGTATGTAATGACAGGAGCACATGACCTGCACGCTCCCCTGTCATTACATATGTAGGCCAGCTGAGGTGGTGAGAGGAGGACTGTGCTGATCACCATATGGGCTCCCCATGGCAATACCCACTTGTCCTGTCCACCAGTGACTATGGAAGGAAGGGTGGCGGCAGATTGGTGTACTCAACCCAGTGTGAGCAGTGAGGGGGGCCACTAGATGCCAAGGAAACATAAATACAGGTGGTGGGGTGAGGAATCAGAGGATGGGGTGCCACTAGACACCAGAGAAACATAAACATGGGGGCAGGATGAGTGATCAGAGGGAGGGAAGTGCAACTAGACACCAGGGAAACATAAATATAGGTGGTGGCAAATGATCAGAAGGTGGGGGTGTTACTAGACACCAGGGAAACATAAACACAGATGGGTGGGCAAGCGATCAGATGGTGGGGGTGCCACTTGACACCAGGGAAACATAAATGTAGGGGCGGGCAAGTGATTGCAGGGTGGTGGGGTGCCACTAGACCTCAAGGAAACATATATGGGCAGTGGGTGGCGATTGGAGGGTGCCACTAGACAACAGGGAAACATAAATACAGGCAGCAGGTGATCAATCAGAGGGTGGAAGATGCCACTAGACAACAGGGAAACATAAATTTGGGTGGGGCAAGTGATCAGAGGGTGTGGGGTTCCACTAGACAACAGAGAAACATAAATAGGGGTGAGTGATTGGAGGGTGAGGGAGTCACTGACCCACTGGACACCAGATAAGTTTTTTCCCTATGGGGACAGCGCAGAACTGATCACTAAACTGAGGAATAATCATATGAATTGCAGATTAATGTATCAGTTCTACAGTTCATGTATTTTATTCCTCAGTTCATAGAGAAAATTCTGTGTAACGGAAATTTGTCAAACACTTTTGGGATGTTTCTGATTTCACCAAAGGTGGGAAGTTCATAAAATTCTGTGAAAGTTGTGAATTCATAAAAAGTGGAATTCACAACTTTGCCCAGCCTTACCTATTAAGGATCCTAGAACTTATGAGTGTTGATTGTTGATTTGGACATTTGATCAGGAAGGGCAGCGTCCCATGATTCACCATTATTTTCAAACATCTGTATTTTTGCATTAAAATTGTATTTAAATGTTCAACAATCCATATACACATTACAGATAAATGTAAAATCACAGGACCAAAGTGGGCCTAAGAAACTGATGTCACATGATACATAATTGGTAGTTATAAATTCATTTAAAATAAATAACAGAACATAATTAAAGAAAAAGAACATCTCTTTTGATGTGGTAGGTGATGAACACATAACTCATGGGTACAAAATTGCTGACAAAGAAAATGACAATTTGAGAATCCCTCATTCCCATCCAGTTAATAGAGTAGATAATATTACGAGGGGCTCACACTAAAATTGAATATACTGTAATTAACTTTCCTGAGGATCATCCTCCTATCCAGTCCAGTCTAATGATGACATGGGTCTGTTTTCGTTTTAGGTGAGACCAGGAAGGGAATCTTGATTGCGTAAATCCAACGTTTGCTGTTAAAATGTAAATACTTAACCCCCAGCCTTTTTCGGTATGAGTTCTTTTGCTGGGTATTTATGAAATGTGACCATGATTGAGCTTGGTGTTTTGTTACTCTTGGGTTTTGGGCGAATCTCAATCAGGAAAACCTCTGCCATATTTAATTCCATTTGGAGCCAGGAGATATGGGATGTATCCTGTCCAGGTCCTTCTAAGTCCTCAGGAAAACCAAAGGACCATAAGTTTTTTTCTTCGATCTCTTTTCAGCATGCTTGGCCATGTGGGTGGAGCTCTCTTTCCCATTGGCATAAAAACAGTAGCATACAGCCTATGGAGGAAGACAAGGCTTGCTGGCAAGGCACCTAGCTTCACCTGAGCTCTTTCTTCTAGATTTGCTTGTAAAGACAGAGCAAGGAACAACATTATCAGAACAAGGAAAAAGATTAAGGCTTCTTTTGGCTAGGCAGATTTACTGTGTGTTTACTATTTTCTTTTGTGCTCACAGGTTTTGTTACTGTTTTTTTTTTGCTTAAATTTTACTGCTTTATTGTTCTCTGATTCAAATTTCTGTTGCAGGGTATACTTTCTGCTGCATTATTACAGGGTGAGCCTACAGGTTTGTTACTGTTTTGTGCTTACAGATTACTGCTGTAATCTTCTCTTGATTCAAATTGTTTTTGCAAGGTGTTCTTCTATTACTGCTTTTATTTTCTCTGTAGCACAGTGTTTTTGCAGGGTATATATTCTGTGAAATTGTTACAGGTGGTGCTTACAGGTTTTACAGTTTTATCTATCATTAGGCTAAGCTTTCAGGACTACTGCATTTGTTGTTGGTTGATTGTTTCTGCTCATACTCCTGTTTCTTTCATCCATGGTTCTTCTTTTCGGCAGGGGAAGGGCCCTACTACCCACCCCATCCCCAACCACCCCATGCTACACTCTTTTATAGAGTAGCACCATTGTGACATTTCCTATAGCAAAGCAGGAAGGGAGGATCAGAGGGTATCACACAGTGACCTCACTTACAGGGGTACAATTAATTTAACTTGTTATAAAAGTTATACAAAAATAAACAAAAATAAATATATAAACAAAAAAAAAACTTTTGCTTTCATTTTCCTTCTAATTACTCGGACCAGGTTATAAACTTCGCACCTCAACTGGAATGGATATTATTAACTGCAGGTACTGCGGGACACTTTCCAAAGGCAGTTATACAGGATTTAGGACACTGTCCTACATGCTGGACCATCGGAGATCTAAGGGCTCAGCTCCGGGCAGCATGAGCAGAGACTGCGTGCCTCAAATCACATATTCAGGAGGAAATATATTACAAGAACCACCCACCATTTCCCCAACATCCAACTGAAGCACTTCGACTGCAGAGGGTAGTTGGTCCGGAGGTTGGCAGGTGGTTAGGAGCGCAAATCGGGTGCCTCATCACCAATGCTCATCAACGATTCTCCACAAACCGCCTAAAAACTACAACAGGTATCTGCCTCTATCTGTGAAATCAAACAGAGGGCAGAGGACACTGCAGAGCAGGACACTGCACACAGGACCTAACACTACAAAACTCTCCCAAAACAGGGACCAAAACAAAAGGCAAAAAGGAAATCCAAAAACTTCTGATCATAGAGGACTCCATGATTTGGGTAGTTGATACCTACCTCCAGCCGGGAGGATAATGGTCAGATGTCTCCCAGATTCATCAGCGTGGAGAGACAATGACCGCATTACTAAAATCATGCATGAAGCAGGAGAAAACATCGACATCCTGGTACCGTGGGATAATAGATCTCGCCAGCGGTCAGTTGTGGAGACCAAGGAGCAACTGAGCAGGCTGGGAGACAAACTGTTATCCATTTCATCTGGCATCTCCTTCTGAGATCCTGCCAGTCTGGGGGAGACAGACGGAAGGTCAGAGAAGGGGAGATAGAGGAGCTAAACATGTGGCTCAAGAGCTGGTGCCAGGAAAAAGGACACAACTTTGTAGGTAACTGGCAACAGTTTTGGGCGAAAGTTCTTTAAATTGATGGACTACATCTGACTAAGGAGGAGTCAATGCATTGGGGCAGAAGTTTGATGTCTTTACAGAATATTTAAACTAGCAAATGAGGAAGTATGCAGCACCGATACATCCGACGGGAAGACACCCCTCCCCTCAGCTAGAGATCAAACAGGAGTTCAGCATGTTTGTAGTTCATTTGCAGCACCAGGTAAGGAAAAGGTCCCACTCCCATACGATGCACAGGGAAACGATGGACCTCGCCTACAACTAACACCAAAATATGGCCAATGGAAAATCATGTACACAATGCCCGCAGCCTGGGAAACAAGATCCCAGACCTGGAGGCAACAATGACAGAGGCTAAACTGGACATAGTAGCCATTAGCAAGACATGGTTCACCAGTAACCATGCTTGGGAGACTTCAGTACCTGGCTGTGTACTGTTCAGAAGAGACCGAGGTGCAAAAAGGGTGGGGAGTGTCTTTATGTCAATGCAAATATCAAAGCTACAGAAATTCAGAATACACATAAGGGCCAAAAGAAAAGTAGGTCACCCTGGAAACAGAAAATGGGACAGCCATATGAACTGGGGTTGTCGACAGGCCTCAGACCAGGGGAGGATATAGACACATTACTGACAGAAGATATGCAAAACATGACAGCTAAATGGGAGGTTATGATAATGGAGACTTCAACATGCCAGATACAGATTGGTCAATACCAGCATGAACATCCACCAGAACTATACACATAGTGGATTCCTGCAGGGAAGGGCCTCAAGCAACTAGTGCAACGACCCACAAGAGACAGAGCTATCCTGGATCTAGTACTGACTAATGGGGAAAGGATCACAGATCTACAGGTAGAAGGTCACCTGGGGCCTGTGACCATCACATGGTATGGTTCAATTTGGCCACTAGTACTAAATCGTCCCATTCCAAGGCCAAAATATGGGACTTTAGAGGAGCTGACTTTGATAAGATGGCTGACAGAGTTAAGCAAGCCCTGGCAAGAAAAAATACAAGTGAGTGTGTGCAGCAAATTAGGCAAGCATTAGGATGCAGTACTTGAAGCAACATCCCATTGTGTTAGGGAGAAAAGCAAGAGCAAAAGAAAGAGGAAACCACTTGGTTCTCAAAAACAGCAGAAAAGATCAGAGCCAAAAGGTTGACCTTCAGGAAATACAAGGAATGCAGCAGGATGAAGATGAAGATGAAGGAGGGATACCATACTTCCCTGAGAGAAGGCAGTAAGGCAGGCAAAGGCCCAAACCAAGGAAATATTAGCACAAACAGTAAAAGAAGTGGACAAGACTTTCTATTGATATATTAGTGAACAGAGAAAGTCCAGAAGGAGTATTGCTAAGATCAAAGGGATATGGGGAGTGTGGAGGAGGACCATGAAAAGCATCTATCCTAAATAGCTACTTCTGCTCAGTATTTACTGAGAAGAAGGTAGGCAGGGCACACAGCTCAGCACCATGGACACGGGGGGAGGGAGGTGTGCACAAGTCCCTTCAGAAAAGAAAGGGTCCTTCAAAGGTTCACTAAGCTCAGAGTGGACAAGGCAAATAGGGACCTGATGGCATACATCCCAGGGTACTAAAGGAGCTAAGGGTGGAACTAGCAGAGCCATTCGCAGAACTGTTTAGTGAGTCTCTGAGCACAGGAGAGGTCCCAGAAGACTGGAGAAGGGCTCATGTGATCCTGCTCCACAAGAGTGGCAGCAGGAAGAGGCAGAGAACTGCAGACCAGTCGGTCTTACCTCAGTAGTGGGCAAGATTATGGAGGCACTCCTTAAAGAAAACAACAGCATGGCTACTATCACCACTGAATTCCAAAACAGCATGTCACAGTCAGGCTATAGGCAAAAAGTACTTTATCTGTGCCAAAGAATACCAGCACACAGTTGCAATGTGCCCTCCCAAGTAGCCAAATGTTTTCACACTAACTCTCATGCTTTCAAGCCTTGAGAAAGCTCGAGGTTAGCTAAAAAACGCTTGGCTGCTTGGGGAGGCACATTGTAACTGTGTGCTGGCATTCTTTTGCGCAAAGAAAAAGTACTTTTTGCCTATAGCCTGACCGCGGCAATGCTGTTTTTGGAATCCAATGGTGACATGTAGCCATGCTGCTGTTTGCTGTATGTGAGTACTTTGCATTTGGCTCTGTCTTTGCTTTTAGCCATCTGCTTGTTTTTTGTGCTCCTTAAAGAAAGGAAAGTGCAACACCTGGAATCCATAGGAGCACAGGATCCAAGACAGCATGGGTTTACAACAGGAAGCTCCTGTCAAACTAATCTCATAGATTTGTTTGACTGGGTAACCAGTGTTGTGGACCATGTTGCGATTTGATGTCGCCTACCTTGACTTCAGCAAAGCTTTCAATACTGTTCCACATAGAACATTGATTAATAAGCTGGGTAGGCTCGGGTTGGATCAGAGGTTGGTCAACTGGGTGGCAAACTGGTTGGTGGAGAGAAACAGAATGGTGGTAAACAGTATACAATCAGAAGAGATGCAAGTCACAAGTGAGGTACCTAGGGATCGGTCCTGAAGCCAGTACTCTTCAATATCTTCATCAGTGATTTTGTAGATGGACTGAGAGTAAGGTTTGTCTGTTTGCAGAGGACACCAAGATCTGCAACAGGTAGATGATCCAGATGGGTGGGCAGAATGAGAAGAAATCTGGATAAACTTGCAAAATGGTCAGAAGAGTGGCAACTGGGGTTTAATAAAGAAGAGCAAGATCATACACATAGGGAAGAGAAACCCTGAAGCTAGGTTGGGAGGAGTTGCTGGCAAGTCACAAGGAAGAGACTTGGGCATCATCATCACAGATTGACCGAAATCTTCCAAGCAGACCACTAAAGCAGTAGGGAAGGCTAGTGGGATGTTGGGGTGTATTAGTAGGGTACCACAAGTCATAAGAGGGAGGTAATAATCCCTCTTTACATGACACTGGTTAGGCCCCATCTGGAGTACTATGTGCAGTACTGGAGGCCACACCTGCACAAGGACATTAACAAAATGGAGGCAGTCCAGAGAAGGGCAACCAAAATGGTGCAAGGACTGCATCAGAAAACATATGAGGCCAGATTAACAGAGCTCAATATGTATACCCTAGTGCAAAGGAGGGAGAGAGGTGATATGATTGAAACATTCAAATATCTTAAGGGCATTAACAAGGTGAAAGAGTCTAACATATTTCAATATAAGAAAAATAGCAGGACAAGAGAACACAGCATGAGATTAGAGGGAGGCCAATTAAGGGGTAATGTGAGGGAAGTTCTTTTCACAGAAAGAGTGGTGGATGCATGGAATGGCCTACCTCAGGAAGTGGTGGATATGAATACAGTGCAGGGCTTCAAACAGGCATGGGATAGGCATAGGGAGCAATACAGATCAGTATGAATAGATAGGCCATTGACAGAGTAAAGGCCTATGGCACATTCATAAGGTAGAAAAATGGGCAGACTGGATGGGCCTTACGGTCCTTATCTGCCATCAACTTCTATGTTTCTATGTTTCCATGCAGGTCATGGCTTCCCAAATCTCATTTACTGGCCCTCGCCTGTCTGGTGTTCTAATATTTCTAAGTCCCATTTGATAGCTGACACACTGCAATCAATTCTGTGCAGCATTTTAAGTATACTGCCTTCCCAGACCTCGAATCTTCATTGTCAAGGCTGATTCTGCCATGCCATCAGAGGCTCAAAAGAGAGTTGTTGGGACTTCTCTGCTTTTTTTCGGATTTTTATCCTCCTGTCCTGTGGGGGCTGGCAGGTGGCTCCAGACCCTCCCTTGGGCGGCTCGCCTCTGGTTCCAGCTCCTCGCCCAACCCCGGATGATCCCCCATGGGTTACCCCATGACAAGGCCAGGACAAAGGTGCTGACTCCTCCCTCCCGGAGACCAACATCCAGACTCGGAGGGCAGTGCAGGTGATGCTGGGACATCATGGAGCCTGCCAGCTCCATTTGTCCACCTTTTTCACCACGTCCCCTCGCCACTGGCATCAGGCATGAGTGCGTACATGGGGAGGCACCAGCATGCCACCCACTGGTCATGCCTCCTGACTCATATCACCATCCAGCCCCACCAGAGGGTGATCAGTGGATGGAATGACAATCCCTCCCTCCCCGAAAGGAGAGCAGTCCTCTGGATGCTCAGTCTTCTCTCACCCTGCTGACTAGCGGCCCAGGCTCGTTCCAGAACCTGGGTCACCAGCGTGGTGTGAGATGTGGTGCCCAGTGCCACCTGGCCAGCTGGGCTTCTATGCTTTGAGCTGATCTGGTTGGTTTAGACTTGGTAATCTCTCTGTCTTGGGATTTTTTGATGGAGCCATGGTACATGCATCACCGGAAGTTCTTCAGCCTGTTTTTAATGCACTTTCCATTGGTCAATAATAACTGTGCCATCATGATCAGCGCAAACCACATCCAAAACACCACACTAGGTTAGATATACTAACTCTGAAACCGTGGTGGTGCTGTTATTACCACACATATTTACTGTCGCAGTTTTGACTGGACACCAGATAAAAGGTACTGTGGCTGTGTGTGCTGATTGGCTGAAATCACATTAGTGATATATAATTTTATTAATATATGGTAAGGAAGAACAAAAGGGAGCTAAATACTGAAAATAAATGAAACATAACCTGAAATATGTAAGCATATGTTTTGTAAAACTGCATTTTCTGAACGAGCCTAGCCGCCTGGGGTCGGCAGGGTGAGAGAAGACTGAGCGCCCACAGGACTGCTCTCCTGGTCTGGAGCCACCTACCATTTGAGCTATCTGTCTTTGAAAATGCTGCCACTAGTCTACTTGTTTAAAGATATGATATGGTGTCTTTGGGGTCCTCTTTTCTATTGGCCTTGTGCCTTTACAGAGAAACATGCAGTGCCCCTGTTGCAGAGCTGCCACCTGTGGGTGTTCTAAATCCTGAAGTAGCACAGAACAACAAGGGTTGGTTTGTGCTAATAAGGCCAGGGTTGTGATGGCAATATGTATATATTGTATGTGGAAGGAGGGCAATATTCCGTTGTTATGTTGACTATTGGTCAGGTCACCATCACCGTAATAGTTACTGTTACTTCAGTGTAACACTGATTGTGCATTTCAGACTCTCCTTAGGGTCAAGTTCCATGTCCTACTTTGCAGGTCACAGTAATAAGAAACATGCTCACAGGGTAGTAGCTATATTTCAGTGAGGTCAAATTCTTGTGGCAAAACTCTTCCTCCAGGGATTGGTTTTAACATTAAGTTACCAGTCTGAGGAGTAGTGCAGATTCAACTGGGCTTGTGCAGTTACCCTCAAACCGGTCTCTGCTAGCTGGCATGTAGAATCACATTAATGTTACCATTCTTCACTCTGTGACTGGCAAAGCAGATTAGAGAGGGATGCCGTCTGCAGTGCTGTCAACCTCACACCTTTCACCTGTACTAAATAATCATAGTGAAGGAAATCCTGCAAGTACCTACCCACACTGTGCGTGGTCTGTGAATAAATGGATGTTTTCAGATTAAAATGCTGTCAGACCCTCACCTTCTAACAGCACAAATGTCATCACAATGTTAGAAAGACTGCAGTGTACCTGCCCACTCTGTATGTGGAGTTTTTTAAACTACAGTGCTGTCTATCCCGCACCTTGCACCAGCACCAGTTGCACTATACTGTGGTGAAGCAAGCTTTCAATGTTCCTACCCACTAAAACCTGCCGTGACCCTGCACTCCTGTAGTGATTTCATCTGCCACCCAGCCTCTCAGTACACCTCCTGATAGCATCAACAAGCCTGCAGTGGTCACGGATGTACCACAACATGACCCTCCACAGGCAGGATGGTGTATTGTGCTCAGCCCTGGCAGGACATAAGGTGTGCTTCCCACCTGGAGTTCAGAAGCTATCGCGTCCCCCTCCAATTGCTATCTTGTTCCTGACCTATGAATAAACAGAGAGCTTCAGTCTCCAGTGCTGCCAGCCTCTTACCTTTCACCAGCACTAAATCTATCACAGTATAGAAAAAGCCTGCACTGTACCAGGTCATGTGCTTAAACAGAGGGCTTCAGTCTCCAGTACAGTCGGTCCCTCACCCACAATAAAGAGAATCAAAAATATTCCACCCAACGTATCGTTTTTCTTTCTGAAAATTACAGTATAAACAAAATTCAGTTTGCCAGTGAAAGGTATATTGAGTTAATTAGTAGTGGCTTGGCATTAATTTGGACAGAAAATGTATCACGTTTTTGGATACTGTTTACTGACCCTGTAAATAAACAAAGGCTATGTGTTCCCTTTAAAGATAGATCTAATTGTGTGAGACACGCTTATCTCGCCTACCCTTAAATAAATCCTAGCTATCTTAAAAATGCATGCTCTTAGGTGCTTCATTAGCATGGGAGGGGGCAACATTGCAGCTTGAAAATTGTACTAAACACAATAAACCAGGTGCATGTAGTGTACTGTGCTAGGTCTGGGTGGTTTGCCACCATCTCCCAACCTTCTACTTTTCATAAACAGTAAATGTTTCTACTGCTCCTATGGATATGACGGCCAACAAATGAAATCACACAGCACCCACTTGTTTTAGTCATTAAAACGCCCACACGCCCTCACCTCAGTGCTTTTTGAGGAGAAATGCTTACTGCCGATTCCTGTGTGTGATCATAATAGCAACTAGTATGTAGAGCTGACTAGCCCTGAAAAGAGTAAACACTAGCAATGAGGGAGAAGATATGTTTCTTTGAAAAGTGCATGTGCTTGGGACTACTGAGATTGGGAACAAATTCAAGTTTAGTGCAAACCCCAAAGCCTTCATCTATCAAGTGTATTCACAGAAAGTGCTGTATTTGTTTATAACATAAATCAAACTACAATAATAGTTAGAAACCATCAGAAAGAAAGCTATCAAACCATCGAGGGATTCTAGTTGCGTCATATTGAATCTCGAGATAGAATCTTTAGCTTTGTACTAAGTTTTTATTGTGTTTCTCCTAGATGGATTCAAAATCAAGCTTAATGTGTTCCTCCAGACAAGATTCTCTCCTTTCCAGTCTCATCCAAAATCTTAATTATTTTTATGTTTTAAATTATGAATGTCCCACCTTGCCATCTAGCTACACAAAATCCTACCCTCCCTGTATATGTGCCAGAAATATTTCATTTGTTCCTCCACGGTCAGTTGCTTCTTTGATCCATGAATACTAAACATGTTTTCCTGTTTGAACTATTGAACCATGAAAGGTTCTGCCAGTGAGGACCAACAGCTACAGAGAAATCATAATTCTGAGGGCTAATAGGTGAGGCGAGGTAATTTAGCCAAGAAACCAACAAAATTTTGGGAAACATACAGAGTGCAGGAAAGTGATGAGCTGGGTTGCCAGGAAGGGGAATTCATCTTGTTTATAATTAAAAGCGCTATTGATTTGGGAGTAGGGGACAGAATGTTTTGGTTGCAAATTGACTTTTTCTGCAGAATAGTCTAGAAGTTAGAGTAATGAACTGTGAATGAGCTTGGTACATCCAGCAGACCTGGGTTTAATTCCACAACTGCCACTTGCATACTGTGCGACTTTGACCAAGTCCTTAACCACTCCATTGCTCCGGGTTGCCCCTGAAAACAGACATTTGTGCCTAGTGGGCCTTACCTGGTTACCAAAAGAATAAAAGCAAAAAAAAAAAAAAGATTACAGTAAAAGTGATCTCACACAGTTAAAAAGAACTGAGTATTCACTCTCATAATACCATTAAGCTGATGTCAGAATAATGGTACTGTATTATCTTCTGACATCAGACGGATAGTACTACAAGAAACAGTGTCACGATTCCCTACAGGAAAAGGTGACTGTCCATATCTTACAAATATGGATAACTAAAGCACATTGTGAACGGAACCTCATTAACTGCTAAACTGAGTGTTAATTATCCACACCACCATCCGCATAATACAAGTCACTTCAAAGATCAATGGCAATGTATTATAAATGTAATATTATTATTGCGGTGGCATGTAATTAAATAAAACTGTTATCAAAAACTTGTTCAGATTTACCAAAGGCTGTGACAGTATGCTTGTTTTATTCTTGCCTTCCTTTACCTGCTCAGTTAGTGGTGCACTTCAGTAGGCATAAATTACAGAATGAGCTCCTTTCAGGGACTTTTGTTAGCCACAGTGTATTGAAATCATTAATTGACAGCCACTGTGTAGATAACTGTAAGTGCCATTAGACTGTACTGATACTTGTTCCTGCTCATTAGATCATGATTATAGTACGATTATGTGTATACTACATTGCACCTGTGGTTAATCTTATGTATATACTGCTCCATGTTATGCTGTTATATCTGTGCTCTGTATAAAATTATTAAAGAAGCAGTGAATGTTAGTGGTGACAAGTTTTGACCCATAATTTTTATTTTATTTTAGATTGTCCCTTCTCTCCAGTCTTGTATGATACACTTTTTTCCCACAATTTGAGACTGTAGTAGCCCTTTTATTGTGTTGTCTTGTGCAGTGCAAGCAACATCTTGTGGTGATAAGCATAAATGCAGATGTGTGTCAGTGTTGGCGAATGCAGGGACACCTTAGTAAGTCGTCCCTTGTTTCCAAATTAGCCAGCATGCTAGTGCTGACCCAAGAGTTATGTAAAGTACCACCAACTTGAAAGAAACGTACTGCTGCAATCAGAGACAGGCTCGCCATGTAGCAGCACAGATGACACACCTCCATACATGCCTTTCTTGTTGAAACATTTGAATAATCATGGCGGTGGCAGCTGCCATCACACAATACCAAACAAAGCAGGCGTCAGGTGCAATTTCCATGTTGGCATGTCCCCACCCCCACATTGTGTGGCACACTGGGAGCCCACCCCAGTGTGCTGCCACTCACACAAGCTGACCGTGTCAGCCTGTTCCCTCCTGCACGCCATTGTGTAGCACACTGGGAGCCCACCCCAGTGTAGCCAACATCCCCTCTGAAAGTCATGGGGCATACTGGAGCCCACCCCAGTGTGCCCAACATTTGTTTTATTTCACCTGTAAAGAAAGAAAACCATACGCCAATTTTGTTTTTTCTCTACCTGAAACAAAAGCGGTCCCTCGCTGTCCATGGTGCCCTCTCCCCAACCTGCACCCACCCTCTGCACCCACTTCCCACACTTACCTCTGGAGGTCCGGTGCTGTGATCTTTGGTGGAGTAGGAACACGTCTGGACTCTTCAAAGCCGAACTTCAAAATGAAGAAATGCGGTAAGCTGAATAATAGCATCAGTTGGGGGTGTCAACTTAGGTGGATATCTCAGCTTTTTTTGAATTTTGGCTCCAGATGTTCAGCATTGGGTTCTTGGGACCCCACCCCATGAACACATGCACTGTCATGTTGTTATTGGGTCCTGAAAGGTCATTTCTTGGTTACTGCATGGAATCACCTTTGGTACTGATTAATGAAATGATAGTGCCACTGTTCATGAGGAGGGTCCCAAAAGCCTATGTTGCAAATTTGGTGAAAACATTCCAAACATCACTGTGTTATGGCGTGCATTGCACAGATTCCACGCCTTCGTAACCCGACAATTTTTATATTTTCACTCCAGATTTTCAATATTGGCATTTTCACCTCCTTATGAACAGTATAGCTGCCATTTTTCACATCCTGCCTGAAATGTGTTTCACACATCTGGCACACAATGGGGCGGTTGCTGTGGGAAATCAGTTTTAGGACAGATTAACAAAATCACAGTTCCACTGTTCATGAGCAGAGGTCCCAAGATGCCTATGTTGAAAATCTGGTTAAAAAATCCCCAAATAATTGCATTACGGCGTGCGTTGTGCAGTTTCTGGCGAACCCGTGACTTCACCAATTTTCATATTTTCCTCCAGATTTTCCAACATTGAAATTTTTTACAGCTCCTCATGAACAGTACAGCTGTCATTTTTGACATCATGCCAGAAATGTGTTTTCACACCGGTGGTGCCAAATGTGTGCAGTCACTGTGCAAAATCACCTTCTAACTATGAACTGATAGCCCCACTGTTCATGAGGTGGGTCCTAACAAAGCCCATGTTGAAAATTTGGAGGAAAATACCAACAAACGCCTTGGGGCATTAGGGTTTCAACCGTAATGCCTCACCCTGTGACAGGCATCAGAGGTGTGACTTGGTATTGTCGGCTGTAATGCTCATGCCATTCCACCCCCACCCTGCAGCCAGTGATAGGCATTGATGTGTGCCTTGGACTCTTTGGCCCCAAAGTTCACCCGTTCTCCTATACTGCACCCAGCTCAAGCGTATTTCCTTATGGAATGGGGTGAGCATAAGGCCTGAAGACCCCAAGGCACGCCCGACCTTGTCGATGTCTGCAGGGTAGTGAGGTGAAATGGCATGAGCATTATGACTGATGACAAGTACACCCAATGCCTGTCAGTCTCTGAGTTGGGGGTGGGGTTGTGTCAGTTCAATACCTCACTGCCATTCCCATTGTGCATCTCTAACTCCTGCACAGCCAATGCCAATGTCAGCAAGCCAACATTCAGCATTGACAAATGCTTGTTTAACATTTGAAACAATAAAAGTAGCGTACTTTTGAATATGGCTCACTTCAAGTTTTATCAGTATTCTCTGCTGTTTTTAAACACCCATTTTTTAACGTCACTTTTCTTGTAACTAAAATGAATTGACATGTAGCAGACACTTCTCCTTGACCTTATAGGATGAGTGTGCAGAAACAGCTGAGAATACTGATAAAAACCTGTGTTGAGCCATATTAAAAAGGAACAATTTTAAAATTTTCTAGTGCTAAAAAAGGCTGAAGCAGGCTCAAAATCAGGAAATAAAGGTAAATATTGCACAAGACAGATTAAAAATATAAGTAAATGTTTTCACAGTTACATGCACTGTACATCCTGCTTTTTATCTCTTGCTGTATTTTGACTTTTCTTACCAGGACCTCCTTGTAAATGAGCATCACTCAATGGAGTATCTTCCTGGTAAAATAAAACAAATACAAAATACAAATACCTCATTTCAAAGGAAGTGACAGCTATGCACATTATTTTAGACACATAGTGTTCCTTCGCTCACTTTGTCTTCTTTGTCTCCCAGTCCACTAAGCCTGGTTGCTTTGAAGCACTGAAATTTGGCTGTGAAAGGTGCAGGTGTAAATCTTTGCCAGGGCTTGCTAAAATTGCTTGCATTTCAACAGTAGCCCTTTCTCCCTGTAGAGTGAGCACATCATCACTGCAGTGATCTGCCCACCCGTAGGCAGCCCAGTGAGTGACAAATCTGAGGAGCCACTGGACTTGCCTAGATATGCACATGCTTATTTGGGCTCCACTTAAGCTTTGCAGCGGGTGCACTGCACATGTTCTATACAGCCATTATAAAGCATTTATTTTCTCATCATAGAAAGCAATGGAAGTGGCTGCAGTGCATCAGGACCTCTTATGCAGCCAAAGAGATCTTCATGCACTGCAGCCTCTGTTCTCAGCCATATTCAAGTTTGATCTCTTTCATTTTTTCAAAAGTCTCAGGGATCTAACAGCTATGAAAATCATGCATTCCCCATATGTAAAAAGCACAGTTAGAAAGCTGGCAGTCACGGTACTGCTGTTTCTTAAGTATGCCAACTTCTGTATAATGTACTTTAATGCCATTTGTTTAAATAAGGCAATGGGTCACACAGGTCCCAGTTTGTTATTATTTAATTTAAATACCATACTCCAGAAAGCCAGAAAAGCCAATGTTCAAGTCACATAAGATGGCCAGTATAGATCTATCCTCGGGAGATCCGTCTCGAACAAATCAACCTTAGGCCATTGCTGGTAAATAGAAAACAAGTTTTAGTAGTGGGTTAGAGTGTGTTAGATGCAGAAATGACAACTCTTATTAATATCACATGAAGAAAAATAAATGCCTAATAATAAATAATAACAACATTTAACAATAGCAGGAATGTTCGATAAACTCCTTTCTAATCAGTAGTGCCATCGTAAGACATCTTTGAATTCCAGAACTGCGTAACCGCTTTACAGTTCTTGAACACAAAGATGTCTCGAGATGTACTCTTGATTAACCAAGAGACATTTCAAACATCCCATTTACCTACAGAGTAAACTGGAGGGAATACAATCTGACTCTATTTCTGGCCTCTCTTTCATGTTGACCATTTAATCTGCTTCTCTGAGTATCCACAAGCTTTGGGAAAAGCAATACACAAACACACAGATGTACAAAACATAGAAAGAAACAAAACATTTGGGCCATCAGGTTTTCCCTAGCCAACTCAGTTGGGCATAACTGTGATTCCCTTTTCTTCTAGGAGCTTATCTAGCCTTCATTTGAAGGCATAGACAGCTTCAGTTGATATTGCTTTAAATGAAGTCTAGTTCACAAATCCACCCCTCTTTTGCTGAAGTAATAGCTCTGATTTTCTTTCTAAATCTTGCTTCCATAATCGCCTACTTATGTCCAATAGGTCTCTCATATGTTTTATATATTTCCTTGCTTTCTCTGATTAAACCGCTTCATCTGATCAGAACAAGATATCTCTCCACTGTGAAGTCTGTTATCATTTCTCATCTCAGTATTCTTTTTCTCAGTAGAATAAAAGAGAATATAAACTGCCTCACATTTAAAACCTCCATACTATCTACTGTTTTCCATAGCCATTCTCTGATCTCCAAGCATATCTGTATCTGCCTGCTATAGGAGGCATGAAAAGTTATATCACCTATACACTTCCAGTGTGTGTACAGGGGCTATTGCAGCATTCTTGAGTTGCTACCTGCTCAGCCTGGGCCTAGTCGTGTCTAGTTTATAACATGGCATGTAACATTTTGCCTCCTTGTACAGTAATTAAAGGGGTCTGTTACTGAATGTTAAAGCCTCTCGAATTAAGATAAACTGTCACTTTAAGTACTTAGCAATGTGCCTGCCTTATCTTCAGCTAATAAAGCTAATCACACTGCACATTTTCAGTCAACAAAATGCATACATTTTTAGGTAACCTACAACTGTGTTAACCATTTTCCTCAGCACCCAAACAGTTGCATGGAAAATGCACAAAGAATATTTAAAGGCTGGCAGGTTTGTGTCAGTTTAATACATTTTCTGTTACATGTCCCAACTTGACTAGAATGCCAAAATAAACTTAAACTAAAGCTTGATCAGAAACTGAATTTGCTTACTTGCTGTTGCTACTTACTTTTAGAATTAAACATTTTGTTTTGTTATAAAATAACGTCTGAAAAGCTTTCAGTCTTATGATCTGTTATTGAAAAAGTGAAGCAGACTTCAATTGGCATAAAGCTGCTTAATGTTGCTACAACTAGAATGAATACCGAATGTCATTTTAAATGCCTTTCAAATAAAAGTATGTAAAATTCAGAGACAGCTGTCATGCTGAGCAGCTCTAGCCAGCTCTTTCAAGTTGGCAGGCAGGTAGGAATGTGATGAGGTCCAGTGGTTGGGTCACAGGGTGCGGATGTGGAAGCGCGCTGCGGCAACTGCGTGAGTCACATACTGTGGTGCAAGTGCTCCTGCCACCTGGAGGCAGTTTCCTAGTACTGGCATGATCTGGCAGAATCACTGCTTGATGGTCACTTTAGGGAACAGTGCTCCGTAAATTGCTAGTTATGTTTGTCCCTTCTGTAGGGCAGTCTTACCATGAGCCCTTGCTGGGAAACAAATCAGGGACCCTGAGTCCCAAAGGATGTCTGCCCTACTAAAGGGAGAGATGTATCAGTGGTCAGTCTCAGTCCTCTAATACAACCTGCAGTTTTGTAGCTAGGAAACAGACACATATCAGATGCTTATTAATGTAGTGGAATGTTGAGACTGACCAAAATTCAAAAGGAAAATTTTGGATCTTTCTTTCTTTCTTTCTTTCTTTCTTCTTTCTTTCTTTCTTTCTTTCTCCACTTCTATTTGTTTTTCTTTCCGTTCTCTTTTTACTTCTTTCACTTTCTTTCTCTCTTCCTGGTAACCTGTTTGCTGTCTATGTGATGCTGCAATAACCTTTCCCAATTTTATAATCCCCAGCCACCATAAACACACAATCATCCTGCCCATCTATCTCTATGATCTGCCATTGAACATTCTGAAAACTATGTTATCAGCACACACTATCTTCTCTCTCAGAAATTTGATGAGACTACTGTACTTGCTTCACAATCTGCCTTCATTCCTTTTAAGTCTCCCTTCATTTGATTGGACTTAGAAGCAGTGCTCAGTGTCAGTACCTCACTACCTACTAATTTACCAGATCAAGTGTCCTTCAGCTACAGTCTTGTCAAATGGGTCAGCTAAACAAATATAACTTCATCTTATCCCATACACACTAAGGAAACTAACACAAGACAGAATCCCAAAATGTGCGTAAGGTTATACACTTATATGAATGCTTCACTGACTGCACTGATGTAGAGTGGCATACTTTTGTCTCCCCATCCCAACACTGAAATTGAGCCACATCATTATAGAAAGTAACAAACTACCAAAGGGACACCAGAGTTAGAAACAGACTTTGCTGGAAGATAAAGAATAACGATCCATTCTGTCTGTCCATAAAGTATTTCATACCCATCCCTCTGACCTAATATGTCAAAGAGGTTTTCTAGCCAAACCCTCATTCTGTCCCCCTAGCCTCCCACCACCTCCCAAGCTCACCTGCTGGAATTATCAGCCATTTAAACCTGCTCCAGCCATTTTGAATTCAAGTTCAAGTTCATGTTTATTGGCAGGAAAACTCCATTGAGTACACTCATTTACAAGGAGGTCATGTTAGGACAACGTTATACAACAGTGTACAATACACAATATTGACATACAATACATATATGATAATTGGTATACAGTACAGGGACAATAAAACAATAACATACAATACAGGTGATTTTGAGGAAGCAGTCACATTTGTATTAGGAGAGCAATGCATACTACAACTATATCTTTTTGATAAACAAATACTGGGGGAAGGAGGAGGAGGAATAGTTAATTGGAGACAAGTGCATATTGTACTAACCCGCTCTAGCTAGAGTGCTAGCTATTGCGGCAATGGAGTTTCGTAAGTGCCTTATTGAACGAGGATTTTAAAAGTTTAGGAGACTAGTCCAGAGAACTTGGTGAGGCCTCTATTTTATTCCAGGCAGTCAGAATGGTGTGACTGATTGCTGCTGTACCGTAGAGAGTGCGGGATTTGGGAACATCTAGAAGGATGTATGCACTTTCCTAAGGGCATAGTGGCTGCGATTGGTGATAAAGAATAATATATGGTGGGAGTTTGTTCAGTAGGACTTTGGGGCTCAGGTGCCAGTGTGAAGCAGTCTTCTTGTGGCAAGGGATGACCAGCCCACTGCTGAGTAAAGGGCACAGTGATACGTCCTAAAAGGTGCATTGGTTATAAAATGTAAGAGCACTGTGATACAGGATGTCTAGTCTGTATAGGTTGGATGTCATGCTACTGTTGTAAATAATGTCCACGTAGTCCAACAGGGAAGAAAGTGGCTAATATTAGCCTTTTCCTGACATCTGCAGGGAAAAGGAATTTATTCCTATAGAAAATCTCAGTCTTACTTTTAGTTTTTGTTGAGGAATTCATTTATAGTTCCTGTCCCATCACTTCTGCTGGGAATCTGTTTCATGGCTCAACCACCTCTTGGTGAAGCAATGTTTCTAGCGTCCCTCCTGTAGTTTCCACCAGCTAGCCTCCATTCATGTTTTTACATGACTGTACTGTTTCCATTGAATAGGCCTACACAGTTCACTCTATTATTTCTCTCAGGAACTTGTATGTCTCTATCATGTTGCCCTTTCCCTTCTGGCCTCCAGCAAGTACATGTTCAGGGCCTCAAGGTGTTCCACGAGGATCAGCCTTGCTGGCCCTGTATCATCTTGGTAACTCTACACTGCACAGCTTTTTGATTTGTAGCAGCAACTGATGTTAACCTCTTAAAGCAACACTCCATGTTACAGTGAACATTTTATACATAGGACATTTTGAACATTTGTCTATGTACAGTATACTGTACTTTTGCTCCATTTTGATCAAAGCAAACAGTTTCAGTGCACCCCATGCTGCTCAAAGGAGCCTGCAAATCATTTTAAATGTATTCTATATTCTTAATCGTGATTTTATAAATCAGTGGAGTTGTGATTAGCCTGATGACCAACAACATATGAGTATATGAAGTAGCCCACAGAATTAGGCCTTCTGGTCTATCTAGTCTGCTGATTGGGCAGAGTTCACAGCTCAGGCTGTTGTCCATGCTGCTTCTTCCCTGACTTTTCCATCCCTTTCCTCCTCCCCTCCCATGACCTTTATTTTAGATTTTACATAATTTTAGATTGTCCTTTTCTCATCTTACAAGATGCAAATGTCCCCATTTGTAAACCTGCTTTCACATTTTAGACCTCAAAAGAGTAAAGGAGAGTGCCTTTAAATATGACTGCCCAATGTTTTCATTAGATTGCTGAGCTGTGTTTGAAGACCTACAGAACCCTGTTTTCAAAGCCTGGCAATGGCACATGTGCTTAGGCTATATATATGTCACAAGTGGCACCTTGCACCAAAACAGCCCTCGGAGCTATTCTCAAAGGCAGCCTGTGCTTCAAATGGGGTTTGTGCTACCTGTGCACCCCAAATGGGCTACAACCTGGCACAAGGGGAAATGTGCAGGTGCAGGCTGCCACATCCCGAGAATGGTATTCAGGAAACTCTCTCAATGGAAGAATTTCCAAGTACCCTAAGACCAGCCATTGCTGATCTAAAATTATAGATACCTCCCCACCGGGAGCATTGTCCTGTATGTGGCAATGTGTCACTGTGCATGGCCCCCACAGTGCCCACATGTATGTCCTAAACACACCCCGCCTTGGGGAGTAGCAGCCCCTCCACGAACCCCAGCACAATTCAGGCAGCAGCCAGCCATGGAGGTGTGAGGTAGGTTGTGGTGGTCACCAGCTCTGAGCCAGGTTTAGATGGTGGGGGTGGTGGCCACCACCGCCAGGGTGTGAAGGATGGGGGACCACTACCACCAGGAATGTGGGTGTTATATCTATATATACATTACTGCATAATCAGAGTTTGGAGGCACACTTGGGTTGTGGGGGGTTATGTGTTAGGTCAATAGCAGCATGATTAGGGTTCGGGGGTGCTCGACCACTAGGGCAGTGGGGAGTACAGCAGTATGGGCAATACCAGTGATGGTGGACCGAGCAGTGCTTGCCCCAGCCATGGGAGACTGCAGCAAACCCTCTGGTGCACTGTGTGTTTGGCACATGAGGTGTGATTGCGTAGGTGTTGGGACACAGAGCGTGGGACACCTCCTGTACCAGAAGCTGATGCAGGGTCCCTGGCGCACTGGGCTTGATTGCAAGCAGCTTGTGCCCGATCGAAGCCCCTTCAAGAATAGCGCCCACAGTATTCAAACAAAGAAATGCTTCTTAGAGTACCTAAGACACAGTGCCTGTGGTGAACAGAAGCATCACTATATCATGTCCGTTGGCGAAAACACTATAGTGCAACTAATAGCTATTAGCTAGAAACAAACCACATACCTAATATATGTAAGAGTGTTAAAAATGGAAGGACAATAAGGAGGAGACAGAAATAAGAGAAAATGGAAGAAAAATGGGGTGACGAATAAGCAAGGGAAGAAAAAAGGACAAAGGGACCGAGGGAAGAGGCAGAAATGGAAAGAAGTGGTGGGAGAGGGAAGGGGAACATGAAAAGGTGATTTGAAGAAATGAAGAAACAGTTGATCAGTATGTCTCAAAATGTTATATGTTAACTTTGCAATAGGTTATAAACATAGTATGTAAATTTAAGCAATATTAAAGGTCAAACATGTCTAAGTTACACTGTCACCATATTAAATGATAAATAAAACATCGATCTTGGGTACATTTTTTGAGTATATTTTGAGGATTTCTGTCTCCTCCTTATTGTTCTTCCATTTTTAGCACTCCTTTCACATATTAGTTATGTGGTTTGTTTCCTAGTTAGTATCCATGAGTTGCACTACAGTGGTTTCACCTGTTCTTCATTAAGTTTTAATTAACATGAGCTATATAGTTGGGCTACCACCGTGAGGCAGTAAACCTTGAAAAATTGCCTATCACATGAAATGTTGGTGGGGGTTACAGAGTTGCTGCTATCAATGCTGCTTATACATTGACTTTTTATCAGTAAAATAAATACATTTGTATTTTTTCACCAAACAATGGTGTATAGTGCTTACTGTGGGCTTCACGACATGCCCGCTCCTTTTACTTGATATACAGTATTAACTCCTAAAGTTCTAATTAATTAAGTTGTAAGGCATGACAGGGTGGGTACCATTTGATAATCCCCATATGCAACAGTGGGTGGTGTCTGCTTTGTGGTGGTCTTACCAGTCAGTACCCTCCCACCACCACTACTGACACTCAGAGTTTTCCTTCATTGATTATACATTGCTGTATGGGGTTTCTGCTCAACATTTTTAAAAATTAGGAAAACAAAACTCAATTCCCTCATGCTTGTTTCCCTGTTTCATGCAATGGCAAGGCACGCAGTCTATGTTAAGGCTAATCAGAAGCAAGGATTTTCCAGTTCCATTTTTATAACATCACTCTTTTGTGATTAACATGAACTTTCATGCAATGATTATAGCCCCTGGTCTTATGGGACACTGGGGCATCAGAACTAACATCAGGCAACAAAACTAAAGGTCTAACCTGACTAACCTGACAGCCCCATATAAATGGCCTTTAAAAAAAGATGAATAGCAAGTATCAACCCTGGGGGTTGAAAAGAAACATAGAAACATAGAAGTTGATGGCAGATAAGGACCGCAAGGCCCATCCAGTCTGCTCTTCTTTTCTACCTTATGAATGTGCCATAGGCCTTTACTCTGTCAATGGCCTATCTATTCATACTCATCTGTATTGCTCCCTTATGTCTATCCCATGCCTGTTTGAAGCCCTGCACTGTATTCATATTCACCACTTTCTGGGTAGGCTGTTCCATGCATCCACCACCCTTTCTGTGAAAAAGAACTTCCTCACATTACCCCTTAATCGGCCTCCCTCTAGTCTCATGATGTGTCCTCTTGTCCTGCTATTTTTCTTATATTGAAACATGTTAGACTCTTTCACCTTGGTAATGCCCTTAAGGTGTTTGAATATTTCAATCATATCTCTCTTCCTCCTTTGCTCTAGGGTATACATATTGAGCTCCGTTAATCTGTTCTCATATGTTTTCTGATGCAGTCCCTGCATCATTTTGAATTGCCCTTCTCTGGACTGCCTCCATTTTGTTAATGTACTTGTGAAAGGGCAGCCTCTGGTACCTCATGCAGTACTCCAGATGGGGCCTAACCAGTGTCTTGTAAAGAGGATTATTACCTCCCTCTTGTGACTTGTGATATCCCTACTAATACACCCCAACATCCCCCTAGCCTTACCTACTGCTTTAGTGGTCTGCTTGGATGATTTCAGGTAATCTGTGATGATGATGCCACGTCTCTTTCTTCCCTTGTGATTGCCAGCAACTCCCTCCCAACCTGTAGGTAGCTTCAGGGTTTCTTTTCCCTATGTTCATGATCTTTAATCACCTTTAGTGATACATTTACTGATCTCAGCAACATCCTTCCCCAAATGTTTTCCTTGGCACTACCCATGCTATCCCCGATGATCCTCCTACCACTCTCCCACCCTTCCACTTCAAAGAAATTAACCTGCACAATGCCCGAACACACATCACCAAAGCAATTTCAAAGTCAAGATCAAGTGGAGACTCACTGGATCTAAAACTCCTAACCCTCACTATGGATGAGGTTCTAGTCCCATTAACACATTCTTGATCTCCCTCAGCACTGGTCAGTTTCTGACAAATGGAAGGTGGCTACAGTTACTCCAGTCCACAAAGCGGGGATAAGACCTGCCATCACAGAACTATCGACCGATTCGAACTACCACCTCTCTCCAAGGCACTCGAACGCATAGTATTCAACCAACTCACAGACTACCTGGACAAACACAGTCTCTTATGCCCACAACAACATGGCTTCAGAAAAGTCATAGCACCTCTTCTGCATTACTGGAGTTCACTGGACCACTGCGGCACATTGGATATGGATCACTTAACCGGGGCAGTATTTGTAGATCTGACCAAGACCTTGACACAGTCCACCATCGCCTGCTGTTCCAACAACTCCAGCATTTAGGACTCTCTCCTGACACTGTCTCATGGTTCAACAGCTATCCATAAAACAGATCTCAATGAGTCAAAATTGCTGGGACACTCTCAGACCTCAGACCGGTCCAATCTGGAGTCCCTCAGAGTCCATCCTGGGTCGTTGCTCTTCAGCCTTTTCTTAACACGCTCCCGAAATCTTGCACTGAACAGATTATCCTCTATGCTGATGATGCTGTTATCTTCTTCTCCCACAAGGACCCTGTGCTCCTGCAGACCAATCTTCAGCAAGGCTTTGCACGCAGTGGAAAACTGTTCATTTATCATAGCTTGTCCTCAATCATAAAAAATAAAGTAATGCTCTTAACAGCTCCCAGAATAGGCATAGATATCACCCCTAGCTATCTCTACCAGCAGTGGCAACATCCTTGAGCAAGTGCAGTCATTCAGATACCTAGGGTTATCCCTGGACTCAAATCTCTCCTATGGGGCACACAAAGACAATGTTGCCAAATTAGCAAATATGCTTAGGCCTACTTTACCAACATAGACAACACCTTACTGCAGAAGCACTGAAGATTGCCATGCAAAGCTCAGTGGTCTCCATCATTGATTATGGTCTTACTGTATAATCTATGGCTCTGCCTCTGCCACTGCCCTGAGATGAATTTCAAACATCATTTAACAAGGCCTGCAGGCTTATCTCTGGTGTTCATCGTCTCACTCATACATGTGACCTGTATGCCCGATCTGGCTGGCTTCAATTTTCAAATCATAAAATACCAAACCTGCATTATGGCAAAGAAAGTAACCATGGGCCTCGCTCCGCCTGGAGTCCAAGCACTGATTAGTTCTAGACTAAAGCCACGTAACACCAGGGCTCTGAATACCAGCTCCTTCAGGTTCCCTGTCGCACCTCTCAGGGCCAAAGATGCTTTGCCATCAGAGTGCCTAGCTGGTTAAATGCACTCAATCCTGGTATTTCCACCACTACCACCCTTGGCTCATTCAAACATAAACTCCACCTCCACCTTACTAATTCTAGCTCCTGTGAATGCTATCTATAACTCCTCAGCCTTCTCATTTTTGTTCCTCCAACTATCACCTACCACATCTCCATCCCCATTTTCCTCTATGTTGCTTTTTATTTCTTCTTTCTTTCCACCACTGCTACTCTCCCCCTTCACCCCCCACCTCTTCTGAGCCCTCAGTGATCTTTCCTTTGTTGACTAGTTTCAGCCTGCTCCCAGATGATGACCATGCCCTTTGGCTGCAATTCCTGCCTCTCTCTAACTCGCTTCTCACATTTATCTTCATCTTCCACCCTCCTCCTACTTATCTTTCTGTTACTCTGTGTTTCCATGTATACATTCTACTTATTTTAGCTATTGTATTGATCTACCATTGTAACCTAATATGCTGACCTATTTATTGTTTTGTTCCTATTTCAGTAACTTGTATTGTATTTGTTCTCTGACACAGAACCTTTGCAAAAGAGCCTGGCTCAAAGGTACTTGTAATCCTAGTTGTAATAAAATAAAATAAAAAAAATCTTGCACTTCTTTGTGTTAAAACCCAGTTGCCACTCTTCCGACCATTTTGCCAGTTTATGCAGATCTCTTCTCATTCTGCCTACTCCATCTGGACCATCTACTCTGTTGCAGATCTTGGTGTCATCTGCAAACAGACAAAGCTACCCCCAGTCCATCTGCAATGTCACTGATGAAGATATTGAAGAGGACTGGCCCCAGACTGATCCCTGAGGTACCCCACTTCTGACTTGCATCTCTTCTGACTGTATGCCATTTACCACCCCTCTCTGTTTTCTGCGTGCCAACCAGTTTGCCTCCCAATTGACCAACTTCTGACCCACCCCAAGCCTCCCGTCTTATTAATCGATTCTTCTATAGTGGAACAGTGTCAAAAGCTGCTGAAGTCAAGGTAGGCAACATCAAATGCACCCCTTGGTCCACCACTCTGGTTACCCAGTCAAAGAAATCTATGAGATTAGTTTGGCAGGACCTTCCTTGTAAACCCATGCTGTCTTGGATCCTGTGCTCCTATGAATTCCAGGTGTTGCACTATCCTTTCCTTAAGAGTGCCTCCATAATCTTGCCTACTACTGAGGTAAAACTGACTGGTCTGTAGTTCCTTGCCTTCTCCCTGCTACCACTCTTGAGGTGCGGGATCACATGAGCCCTTTCCAGTCTTCTGGGTCCTCTCCTATGCTCAGAGTCTCACTTAACAGTTCGGATAATGGCTCTGCTAGTTCCAACTTTAGCTCCTTTAGTACCCTGGGATGTATGCCATCCAGTCCCATTGCCTTTTTCCACCCTGGGCTTAGTGAGCTCTTGTAGAACCCTTTCTTTTGTGAGAGGGACTTGTGCACCCTCCTCCACTTTGTCCATGGTGCTGAGCTGTGGGCCCTGCCCTACCTTCTCCTCAGTAAATACTAGCAGAAGTATGCCTAGTGCTGAATGTGACATTTGATTTACAGTGCAATTAACTATTACTTTAACATACATATGCAGTATTTCATGAACATTTTAAAGAGCTGCTAACGCTTCAAAGAAAACTTTCAAAACATAATAGGTACAATTCATCTTAGATTTCATATGTATTCTATAGACTTATCCTCCCCATTGTGTATTAAGTAGGAATTTGTTATGAATACATGATCTTTATCCCTTTAAGTTCACTCTGTTTCCATAGCTTACTTCCTTACTAAGTCATAGCTCTGTTGTGACATCACAATCTGTTGCCATGGGAGTAGATATGATGTCGCAAGCAGTGCAATATGACCTCAGGGAGGAGAAAGCAGCAGGAATAGATGAACTCTTGAGAAACAAAGATCCTGTTTTCATACAGATGACCACGGTAATAAAACATGGAGAGGAAAATGCAAAACTAATGTGAAAACAAGCTGAATTGTGAATAAATATTATGTTTTGATAAAGTTTACCTGATAACGTCAGCTGCTCTTTAAAGGTTCTATGCTCTCAGAACAATCCTGTGAGCTTTATGCAACAGTTGACGAAAATGCTCAATACATAAAATGTCTACAATTTAAATAGCACAGTCATAAAAAATTACAGGCAAAATAGTACACAAGTGTAATGGTTTGTCCCAGTTTGACATTTTGCAACTGTTTCCATTTTTCCTACTGTGTTACTGCTCCAAATTCCAAGTTTGTGTATATAACATAACTGTCTCATGATGCAGATTCATAGATTTCATGCAGAAATGGCAGTCTTATTTGGTAAAAGCAGGACCCCAATGCAGAGAAGATGTTGCATTGTATCTCAGTTTGGCTATCCTTGGTAAAAACAAAACTAGAAATAAAAATTGCCAGACTCAGATGCACTTTGTTGTTTATGGTGTATTTTGTCTATTCACTAATGTTATGTAAATTTCTGAGAATTTTACTAAATCTTCCTATTGTCATCCACAGAGCAAGTGATTCAACCCATTTTCAAAAGTTTGACAGCCCTAATATTAAAGCAAACTGAGTTTTAGCAAACAGAACCCATTCCTATTGTCTGGGATAGGACACGAGAGGTGACTTTGTTTCCTAAACTTGGAGGAGTGAGGGCTTGTTTAAGGAATCTATGGTGTGCTCTGTTTCAGTGAGGCAGTCAGCTGGTGAATCAAAGTGGAGCAGGGCTGTTTTTCATGCCACTGACATTCTGCCAAGACCAGCTCATTCTGGGTGATCAAATTAGACTCAGTGAAACCTCGTGGCAACTACTGTGTGGCAGACAGTGGTCTCCTGCCTAACTGGACTGAAGTGGTTGGAACTTTTCTGCAGCTGCTGACCATCCAGGACAACCATCTGAGTCTTGAGGTTCTTTGGATTTAGTGCCTGGTGAGGCTTGAAGAAGATACTGATTTGATCAGAGGCCATGGGTTGTGAGAGAACCCATGGGTTCACCCCTTTCCTTCTGTTTGACATTAGTAAACATAGATTTTGATGGCAGATAGGACCTACTGGCCCACCTAGTCTTCCTGTTTCTCCTGCTTAACTCCTGATCCCAAATGATCAGCAGCTTACTCTTTTCCGACCACTAGGGTTGCCTTCTGTCTATCCCATGCATTCTTGAACTCACCAATCATTTTAGCCTGTACGACCTCTGCTGGGAGGCTGTTCCATGCATCCACCACCCTTTCTGAAAAACTTCCTCACATTTCCCGAGTCCACCCCCAGCCTCCTATTGTGATCTCTTGTTCTTGCACATCTCTTTTTTGAAAGATGCTGCTCTCTTGGACCTTGTTGATTCTCCTGAGGTACTTGAATGTCTCTATCATATCCCCTCTCCCTCCTTTCCTCTTGGGTATACATATGAGGTCTCTCCTCATATGTTTTCTGGTGCAGTCCTTTCATTCATTGTGTGTTTGTGCCTTATCTGCTGTGAGAGAAAAGCAAAACGTGTTGTATTTGTTTGACTTTAAGGTTATGTGCCTCTGGTGAGAGCAGATGTCAATTATTACATATAACCATCTTCTTACTTTATAAAGGTCAAACTGATTATTTTATCTGCAGACTTCTGACACTTATATTTTGGACATTAAAGATACTGTTGTGGATTCTCCTAAGTTTTATAGTTTATTTATGAATTTGCTTAATTTCTAAGGGTGGGCTAGGTTGGTGTGGCTGGTTGAGTGCAGGGAGGTTGTTTGTAAAAGAGATTGTTTAGTAATTTATTATAATTAGTAGGTGAGTGGTAGAGTATAACTGTTAGTGGGCAGGGTGGTTAGTGTGTTTTTAGAGAGAGATTTGTCATTTGTGGGTTTTGGGGTTGTGTGCGTTTGTGCTTAGCCCTGAGGGGAAGATAGGCTGTATAGGGCAGTATTATGTGTGTGGGATCAGGGTGCCTTGGCTTAGCTGCTACTCCTCAACTCACTGCAGAACATCTGCCCATTTGATGACCCACCCATCAGAGGTGACATACAGGTGCTACAGGGAGGTGGGCATTGTTAGTGGTGGGATGGTTGACAGTGGTGGAAGGGTGCTAACCAGGGGGATGTTGGTCTGGTGAGAACTAGGAGGCACTGAGGATGAAATGTGTCCAGGGAGAGGTGGACATGGGTGGTACCATACCTAGAGCTCCTGCCGGACCAAGTGCGTAAGTAGCTTTAAGACTAGCGGACTCTCTCTTCTCCTGAGGCAGTGCTTATCAATGCCATATCAGTGAGGAATGACTGCCATTATGGCTGATTTAATGTCTGTTTCTTTGCTTGTTCTGTCTTGCGTTATGGATACCTTGTTAGGTGATGATGCCAGTCCTGTTTTGGAGGCGGAGGTACCAGCTGAGTTTTCTATGGTGCATTCCCTCAGAGGAATCATGGGGGATGGTAGCTATCTGTTTTAGATCCAAGATGAACTTCACTATCCATGTTCCCAATTGAGAAACTCTGTCATTTGAATGTTTGGACATGTGTGAGGGTCCAGGTGCATGTTGCAGGATCCTCCTCATGTATCATTTCCTGTGGGGTGTGAGGGGGTTCTTGCAATAAATAGCAGACTTTGGTTGGTTTTCAGTGACTTCAGTGCCTGGGTCGATGATGAACTCTCACAGTTCAGCCAACGTTCCTCTAGTTGATGAAATCACTGGGCCTAGCACAGGCAGTTACCTCTGCAACCCATCTACATGGCCATGCCTTGAACTTGGTTTCACTCTGGGACTCAAGATAAATACCTTGAGATTGATCAGGTCAGCTTGTCAGATCATTGCACAGTGAGATTCTGATTCCATCCCTGTGGAGATGATCAACTACTACTACCCTTTGAAGGTTGTCCTAGAAGGATTCCAGGCAGTGGTTGATGTCTCAGGAGTGATGGCTGTTGTGTGTCTCAGGAGTGATGGCTGCTTGTGTGGCTGGATTGGAGAAGGCAGTGGTGGCTTATAACAGGACCACTGCCACAGCCTACAATGCAGTTGCAGCAGTCTGTATACAACCCAGGACTTCATGCTTGAGATCCCCATGGTTTGACAGGAACTCAGGGAGTTGAAGTCCAAGAGTCAGAGGTTGGAGCATTGTATGTAGGTGATCACAGTCGAGCGGGACAAACTTGTTCCAAGAACTCATTATGACAAGTATCAAATGGTAATTTCCATAAGAAGACAGTATTTCTGTCCAGGGAAATTGCAACAAGAAGAAATTGACTGACTCAGCTCTTCTGGATGCTAGATAGACCATTAAATCTGGTCTGTCTGCAACTGGCAAGATAAATTCATCCACACACTGTGAGAGTTTGCTCAGTTTTGTCTGACAGTGTGTCTTTGATTCAATCTGGGATTTCTCCATTTGATTGTTGTGAGCCAGCTTGGTTGAGCTGGGGTTGACGGAGCCTCCATTTGTCTGAGAAGAGTTTAGGCCAGTGTTGGTGGATGAGGTCTGTGGGATGATTTTGGAGCTGTGGCCCACCATTTGTGAACTGGATCTGGGGTTAACACAACTTGTAGTAGAGTGTGGGGTTTCTGGGCCCAGTGTTCACTGAGATATTCCGTGTTCCTTTTCTGAGGGGATCTTTCCAAGCATGATAAAAATGTATTGGTCAGGCCACTCCTTAAGAATTCATCTTTGGATGCTGACTGTTTGATGAATTTTAGACTGGTCTCTAACCTTCCTTTTTGGAAGTTATTGAGAAGACAGTGGCACTACAGCTTGAGGAACACCTTATGGCCTTTGATATCTATGAATCTCTCAGTCTGGTTCAGGTCAAGGCACAGCACTGAGGCCACATTTATCAAAATACACAATAACCTTTTCAGGGCAAAGATAGAGGAGAATGGTCAGTTCTCTTCCTCCTCAATTTTTTCCCAGTGTTTGAAACCGTGGACCATGGGCTATTGTTGGCTCATCTCAGGGAGCACTGCGGACTTACTGACATGGTCACCTGCTGGTCTGAGTCCTTCCTCAGAGATAGGGGTGGTGATGGGAAGTTTCTTCTACCCTGATGCCCCTCTTCTGTTGATTGCCTCAGGGTTTGATCCTCTCACCCATGCTGTTCATGCTGTGCATGCTACTCTTGGGAAGGATCATTAGATGGTACAGCTTGGTTTTCATTGCTATGTCAGTGATACTTAGTTGTACCTGTCCTTTGCACCCAGGACACCTGATGCAATCGAGGTGCTAGATTTTCTGCCTGTCAAATCCAGGATTGGATTTCATCTAGCTTACTTTAGACTTAACCAGGACAAAAAGAGGTACTGTTGATTGAGCCTGGTTGTTGATGCAGTGCAGAGGTCTTAGGAGTCAATGGGTGTGATGCTGGGCTCTTCTAGTTTAGTGGCCTCTGCCAGGGTGAAGAATCTAGGAGTCATTCTGGATGATATGTTGACATTTGAGGTTCAGGTGTCAGCTGTAGTATGGTATGGCTTTATCATTTAAGAAACATCACCTGGATTAAAGTCTTGAACCTCCCTGAGGACTTGCCCTCCCTAGTATATGTCTTTGTTACATCCAGACTCAGTTATTGTAATACTCTGTACCTCTGGCTAAGTGGAGGTGTGCTACAGTATCTGCAGCTAGTGCAGATCGCTTCAGCCAGGTTAATAATGGACCTTCCTAGGTCTCGCTATATAACCTTGATATTGAGGAACTGCACTGGCTGCTGGTGAAGGGGTGGGTCACCTTAAGCTCGGTTTGCTGACATGTAAGTTCCTAAATGAACTAGTTCCTAGTTACCTGGGTGATCTCCTTACCCCTTATCAGACTTCCGCCTCTCCGCCCCACTCCAAGAGTTTCCTAGCACATTCACAGGATCAGGCTTAAAACATCTGGTGACTATGTGTTTGCTTTTGTGGGTCTGCCTTGTGAAACAAGCTCCCTAGACACTTTGGGAGTCCCCCTTGGTGGAGGCCTTTAAGAGGGCCTAAAATCCATTCTGTTTCAGGATGCTTTCAGTTGAATGTAATAAGCCTCAGGATTGATGTTGCTAAGGGATGACACAATTGTTAAGGTAGTTGCACCTAATACATATTTATTGAATTGTCTTATTATATTTTTTTAGTTCTGTTTTATATATGTGATGTTATGTACAGTGCTCCCAGCCCCAGGGAATGGAGCTAACAAATGAAGACTTACTTAAACTGGTATCCAAAAATGCTACCCTACCTAATTGATAAGCAGAAACAAATTATATTGTGTTAGAAATAGGCAGAGCCCAGCACATTTAAGTTACGTACATGGTATTATATCTTGGTTAGAGATTACTACTACTGTAAGGACTGTGATAGCCAGAGGTAAGATCCAGTCTATCTAGACACATCATAGAAAATCACATTCATTTGAAAGGAATTTTCTGTGATATTATTATTAGCTAGTGTTGCTTATATCCTGAAATCCAGTAGTAGAATTCTCTGTTATACACATCTGGGTATAATGAGCTGTGTATAATGAACGGCATGCACCATCAGGGCAAAAAACAACTCATTACACACCACCCCCATGCAATATTCTATACTGTGCCACTATAGTCAGGGCTGAGTAGTGGTTTCTATATTAAACCTCAAACTTTGCACTGTAATATCTTTACAACCATTCAACAGATTTGCACAATATTTTTTTCTAGGGACATGGATATGTTGTTCATCCACACTGTCTGGCAGGTTCCTTGCTGCTTTAAATCTTGCCAGAAGGTCTTCAAGCTGGTTCCTCCTACCCACCGGGTGATAAAACTCTCGGCTCCGCCCCAGCTAGATCTTCCTTACCATTGAGAGCTCAGGTTCCCTCCTTAACGCTCTGCATATAGACTGTATCCTCACTCTTGGTTCACCCCAAAAATAATTTTAAAATTTTCCAGGCTTGGTCTACTTCTTCCCTCGCGGCTCGCGATGGACAATCGACTCCCAGTTTTCGGTGGTGCCCATGCGGGTGGTGAAGATGTCCAGGACTGATCCGCACCACACGCGCCTACTCGCCTCGGGCTTGACCACGGACCCGCAGGCCTGGCGAGTTGCAGTGGGCTGGCTTGGCTGAGCAACTGAGCAGATGATCGCCCCTTGGAGGAGGAGGCAGCCCAGGCCGCATCCACATCCTCTCGGTCGCGGCATTTATCCCTCTCTCTTGGGATCCTCCTACAGCTTCTTTTAAGGAGCTTTGCCAATCCCTCTCCACAAAGAGTGAGGGCTATTGGGACACTCTTCTTGGTCAAAAGAAGGACTCGAAGGTAAGTCCCACCGTCGGCGTTCGTGGGAGGCGGGAGAGGTCCTCTTTCCTGGACAGTCGACAGTCGACTTGGCCAAGGTTGCAGCTAAGGCTGCTGGCTTCATAGTGTCCCGTCAGGTCAGCTGGCCAAGACACCCATCGGCGCAGTCATGATTTTTTCGACCCGTCGGATGGGCTGTCAACTGGTGAAACCGACAACCCTTCATCACCGGTTTCCGCGGTGAAACCGAGGACTTGCCTCGCCTCCTGTGCGGGTCCGGTCAAGGCTCCGAGCCGAGGGAGGAGTGGTTTCCCCGCTCCCTCCCAGACCCACCCTCAGAAACACCGAGGGTCTCGGTCTCAGACCTCATCTCGGTCCAGCCGATCCGCCATCACTGGCAGTCTCAGTCTGAGCACCGAGGGAAGCGGCGCGCCCACTCATCCTTGTCCTCCTCGGAAGAGGAGAAGCCCGGCACAAATTGCGTCGCGCACGAGGACTTAATGTGGCAGCAGCTCCTTCTGTCGGGAACAAGCCAATGCCATCACCTTCCCGGCCATTAAGTGGCTGTCACCCGAAAGGCCAAAACAAGCCCTCGCGGTGGGCAGGGTGCCCAAGCCTGGGCAGTTGTTCGACTGAAACCAGCTGCCCCCTTGATTGTGGTGGAACCTCCGCTCCACAACCGAAAATTGGGGCTCCGACCAGAGTTCTCGGACGGGTCAGGTCTGCCCCACGGTTGTCGGTCACCCTCACTCCCGACCGTCCTTGGCAGGTGGAGGGTAGCTCAGGCCCCAGGCAGCTCTTCACAGACTCCTCGGAGTCTGACGATGACTTCTCCCTGTTTTCCAGGCCCCTTGACCTGGAGTCCTCCAGGGAGCAGTCGATGTACGAGCCCATCATCGCTTCATGGGTCTGCTTCAGCTCATCTCGGAGTCCACTGGGATGCAGCTCGAGCCCATATCCAGCGGGCCAAGTATCCTCATGGAGATACTGGACGAGGGATTCTCCGCAGGCCTTTCCGGTTGCTGAAGCCATTGTTGGCCCAGCCTTGGAGCTTTGGCAGTGGCGGCTTCCTGTCCTGTGCCTTGGCCAGGATGGCCAGGAAGTATGTGGTCCCTACCGCTCTTTGTCTGGTTTTTCAGAACACCCCTCTGCGGAGGATTGGTCACCGATAGCGTTTCCAGCACTCCAGGAGCTAGGGATGTGGATAAGCCCCTGACAAGGAGTCCAAAAGCTGGACTATGCCGGGCGCAAAGTATACCCTCGTCCTCCCTCGGCCTCCGTCCAGGCCAGTTCGGCTGTACTGATGGCGCACTTCTCCCACGCCCTCACGGGCTCCTGGATGAGGTGATCCCTCATCTCGGCTGACCTGCAGACTGCAGTCAAGCAGGTGTGGGATCAGGGAAGGGCAGTGGTGAAACAGCAGCTCCAAGCGGCTCTTGATATCAGAGACTCCTGTGCCGGTCAGTGCGTCCATAGTGGCCATGCACTGAGATCCTGGCTGAGGATATCCACCTTTATGGCGGATACCCAGCACAAGATGGCGGACGTCCTTCTTGGGGACTGACCTGTTCGGCCCTGGAGTGGAAGGCCACCTCCAGAGGATCAAAAGTCCAACACCACCTTGGACTCAGTCACGTCCACTCAGAAGGACAAAGGCTGTCGACAGCAACATAAGTCCTCTGATCTTCTGCCCCTGCGGCACGTCTGGCCTTAACACCAGCATCAGTGCCAGCAGGCTCCACTAGGCACCCCAAAGTCAAGCCTGCAGCTTCCTCCAATAGGAAGCAGGAGGAAAGGCCCAGGAGGTCCCTCGGCGGTCCTTCCTCCAAGTCTGCCCAGTGATGGGTTGAGGATGTCGCCCCAGCCATGTCACTTCCCCTGGGTTCCCTCCGTTGGGGGACGGCTCTGCCACTTCCTTTTCACCTGGTCCGCTATCACCATGCACCATTGGGTGCTGGAGGTGTGGGAAGGGTCTGCCTCTGGAATTGAGCAGGCCCCGCCCTTCGAGCAATCGCCCCCACGGGAGCTACGGGATCTGCAGCCTCTCTGTCAGCTCATCAAGCCAACATTGCCCTGCTCCTCGAAAAGGAGGTGATCAGGAAGGTGGTGGATCCTCCACCAAACCAGGGTTTGTGTCCAGGTACTTCCTGGTCCCGAAACAGATGGGGGGCTGGTGCCTCATTCTAGACCTGCACGACCTGAACAGGTTCCTAAGGTCACAAACCTTCAGGATGGTCACTCTGGCTCAGATCATTCCATCCTTGGAGCAAGCATATGGTTCTGTTCTCTGGACCTCCAGGATCGTTCTTTCCGTTTCAATCCATCTGCCCACCAGCGATTCATCCACTTCAGAGCAGGGGGTCCTGCTCAGTTCCAGGCCATGCCCTTCGACCTTTCTCTAGCTCCCAGGGTCTTCATCAAATGCATGGCAGTGGTGACAGCATTCCTCGGCACGAAGAGTCCAGGTGTACCCCTACCTGGATGATGACTGGCTGATTGCGGCCTCCTCCAGAATGGAGGTGGGGCAGTCCAGGGATCTGGCCCTCCAGGTTTGCTCTCAAGTTGGCCTCCTTATCAACGAGGCCAAATCGAACTCGTGCCAAAGCAGGTGATCCAATTCATCGGGGCAGACTCAACTCTCTGTGAGCCAGAGCATGGTTCCCGCGGACAGGGCCGAGGTTCTTTCCTCCATTACCCAATCATTTCAGGTTGGGCAATGCGCCTGCCTGGGACTTCCTCGCCTTCTGGGCCTCGTGGCAGCCTGCACCATCGTGGTCCATTGGGCCCATTGGCACATGCATCCCCTGCAATGGGGACTGGCCAGCCAATGGTCACAGCACCGGTCCTTTGGATCAGCCAGTGACAGTGACCAGGAGATGTGGAACGCTTTCTAGTGGTGGATCATTCCAGCTTATCTGCAGGAGGGCATCCCATTTGTCCACCCTGAACCGATGGTCTCTCATCCACCGACGCCTCTCTGATGGGTTGGGGTGCCCATCTGGGGAGCACAGTCTGCCACGACCTCTGGTCCCCTCGGAGTACCGATGCCACATCAACCTGCTGGAGCTTCAAGCGGTTCATCTAGCCCTTACCGCCTGCTCTGTTTATACTGGGTCAAGTGGTCCAGGTCAGATGGACAATACCACGACCATGTACTACCTAAACTGCCAGGGGGACGCTCCATGCCTCTATGCAGGGAAGCTGTCGCATTTGTCCCTCATCTCGCAGCCTGAGGCAGATCTCCTTGCCATCCATGTGGCAGGAGCCCCCAACATTCTGGCCCGATGCCTTAAGCAGGATAGGAACTACGTCCCAAGAGTAGTCTCTCCTGTCGGAGGTAGTACAAGATCTGTTCTCCCACTGGGGCATGCCTCAGATGGACTTGTTTGCCTCCAGGAGAATGTGAAGCTGAGACCATTTCATGCCACCCCCCTCAGCAGGGCTCGCTGCAGAGGGATGCCTTCTCGAGGCCGTGGACCCTGGCCTCTTCTACGCCTTTCCCCATTTCCCTTGATCCACAAGGTGCTCCTCAAGATGAGGAGGGACAAGGCAGGTGATTCTGGTAGCCCCAGACTGGCCCCACCAGTTCTGGTATCCAGACCTTCTCAGTCTCAGCTCCAGGCTCCCGCGGCTTCCAGCCCACCCAGACCTGATCTCAGTCAATCAGGAAGGTATTCCATCTGGACCTTCAATCCCTGCACCTGACAGCCTGGTTCCTGGAGCTGGAGTTCCAGGCCTTAGGTCTTTCCAATGAGGGTCCTCAATGTTGTTGAGGCTTCCCTTAAGAGTCGACCAGAAAAGCGCTACGTCGTCAAATGGAAGAGATTCTCCATTTGGTGTCAGGGCAAGGCCTGGACCCTTCCTCCTGCTCCTTGGCAAGCATTCTGGACTACCTATGGTCCCTTTGTCAGCAAGGGCTTCAGTCGATGACCCTTAAGGTGCACCTGGCAGCCATCTCTGCCTACCGGGTGTGGGCGGAGTAGTCGGTGGCGCAGGAGAAGGTGGTAGGCGCTTTTCAAAGGCCTTGATCACATATCCCCTCCGGTGCGACAACCTCCACCTCAGTGGGATCTACTGCAGCATTGGCTCAGCTCATGGGCAAGCCATTGAACCGATGCACAGGTGTGATATTTCTCACCTGTGGAAGACCGCCTTCTTGGTGGCTATCACATCAGCCAGAAGGATGGGAGAGCTCCAGGCACTTTCCATCGAGTCTCCTTATCTGGTCTTCCACAGGGACAAGGTTGTCCTGCGCCCCCACCCAGAATTCCTTCCGGAAGGGTGGTGTCGGGTTCACCTTAATCAGGTGTTGACTCTGCGGTGTTCTACCCCAGTCACACCTCGGAGGCCGAGTATAGGCTCCATACTTTGGACCAGAAGAGCGCGCTTATTTAAGCAGACGGCTGAGTTCTGGGGAGAGGTTCACGGGCTGTTTGTCACCTACTTTGAAGCCGCACCTGGCAGACCTGCAGCAAGCAGAAGATAGGCAGGTGGGTCGCCTCCTGCATAGATCTCTGCTATAGGTTGGCGGGCATGGAGCCTCCCAGAGGGATATGAGCTCATTCTACCCGCCATCACTAAGCATCGGTGGCTGCTCTAGGAGCGTCCCTATCCAGGAAATCTGCAGGGCCGCTACCTGAAAGTCAGCACACATCCTATTACCCATTACCACATCAACCTTGAGTCACGCGGGATGCTGGTTTGGGGCCTCGGTTCTCTAGTCATTTTCCCCAAGTAGGGGTGTGTGCCTTGCCTCCCTTCTCCGGAGAACTGCTTGGAGTCTGCCAGACAGTGTGGATGAACAACATATCCATATCCTAGAAATAGGTTACTCACCTGTAGCAGGAGTTCTAGGAATGGTATGTTGTTCATCCTAGTTCCGTCCAGCCTCCCGGCTTCGTCGCACAACCTGGCTTCCAGCGGGCTAGATCTGGCGTCATGGGGCGGAGCCAAGAGTTTTACCACCCGGTGGGTGGGTGGAGGAGCCAGCTTGAAGACCTTCCGGCAAGATTTAAAGCGGCAAGGAACCTGCCAAACAGTGTGGCTGAACAACATATACCATTCCTAGAACTCCTGTTACAGGTGAGTAACCTGTATTTTTGTACAGTCTTGGGTGGTTAGATCTCTTGACATAGCAAGTTTTGTTCTAGTCAGATGTGCTGATTCTGAAATGCAGATAGTGAAAGAGTTAAAAGTGCTGTTTTTGTTGACACCTAGCGCCTGATAGTTTGGCACTGTGGTTTGAAATTTTCAGGGTAGACAGGGCTTGGTCCACAGATGATCCTACCTGATCCCTGAATCTTCCCTGCCCCTACTCCCCCGCCCCTGCTACTGGTTTCCATACTACCCTCCTTTTGTTCTCTCTCCCTAAATCCAACCCTCTCCTCAAACTCACCTATCGTTATCTTAAATTATAATTATGTATAGGTTTTATGAATGTATGCACTTACTTACTACTACCTACATTACTGTTGTATCTTGTACTGTTTTATCCTCTAAGCTACCTAGGCACTGCCCAAACTTGCCACAGGTGGATGTTGGTACTGTAAGGCCTCATCTCCTCCCTCCCTTCTTGTCCTCCATTACATCAAGATGTCCATGGCCAGCGACTGCCACGGCCCTTATGCCCAGCCTCGAACCACAGGCCGGCTGCACCTACCCACCTCCTACCGCTAAAGCCGTATTTAAGCCGCTTTTAATTCCCCACCCACCCTTCCATTTTCTTCTTCCCCGACAGTGGTACCATGAACCTGGCGTCCCTCTAGCCTGCCGCGGGATGTCTCTGACATCCTCTCTTACTTCCCTGGCACCTGCTGCTGCTCTGGCTGGCTGCTGATGGCCGACAGATTACTGACTTCTTCCACCCTTCCTCCGTCTCTTATCCTCTCGTCTACCTGGGCACTGCCCAAACTTGCCACAGGTGGATGTTGGTAAAATAAGGCCTCACCTCCTCCCTCCCTTCTTTTGTCACCATTTGCACCCAGGATGTCCAAGGCCAGAGACTGCCACCGGCCCTCATGCCCAGTCTCGGAACCACGACCCTGGCTGCACCTACACGCCTCCTACCGCCAAAGCCATTTTCATGCCGCCCTTTCCTCCCGTCCACCCTCCCATAGTCTTCATCCCTGACTGTGGGGCCATGAACCTGGCATCCTCTAGCCTACTGCCGGGATGTCTCTGGCATCCTCCCTTACTTCCCCTGGGTCCCCTGCTGCTGCTCAGGCTGGCTGTTGCCGCCGCCAGCTCAGGCTCCTTCTACCCCTCCTCCTGACTTTTCTAGCTGCTGGGTGCTCTATATGTTTCCATATATGGCCCACCCCCCTCCTGATATGCACTGGCCGTACTTCTCCCGCTATTCCTGTTGCCTGCCCCTTCCCTGTCCTCCACATCATCCTGCCTGGCTGGGGAACCACAAACCAGTAGTCTCCATACGCATTCCCCGGTGGAAAGCTGTAAGCAGTCCTTTGGCCCATACTCCCTTCCTTACCCTTACCTGTACCAACACCCGCTGTAAACACCTCCTTGCTCTTGGCCTGCTGGTCACTGCTTAGTATAGCCTAAATCATGTTAGACTAGCTGGAACCGCCTCTATATGTCTGGAATGTACTTGTATGGTTGTTGCCTCAATTGTATTTGCTTCCATGTGTTATGATGTATTGTACTCTCCGGTTACGTACCTGAAAATAGTCACCTGCTGGCTAGCGCACTACCCGGTAAACAAAACTAAATAAATAAATAAAATGTGCCTTTCACTGGTTTGGAGAAAAATAATATTAATCTGTTCTGAAGTCATAAAATTTTAAAACTTCAGTTCTGAACATGCTCAGTACAGACTTTGGATAGTTGTTTGGAACAAAAATAATTTGGTCCATACCAAAAGGATCCTTTTTGTATAGGGGTCATCCTTTTTGTGAAGAAAGAATCATTTTTCGTAAGGCTGCCATCTGTTTTCCCTTTAAAAGAAAATAAAAATTTCAAACCCACAAAATGATATCCTAGACAGACAGTGAAGGAAGAAGCTGATCTCAAGCGCTGACTCCAACAATTAGGAAGTAAGTTGGTCTTCCAATACTGAAACTTCATTTTGAAAAATAATAAAAATAAAGTACAAAGTACAACTGGCACCCCACATGTACACTCAGACGTCAGTGTTTAATTGTTTTTATTACTTTTATTTTTCAAGTAAGTTTCAGCATTGGAAGACCAGCCTATATGCTAATTTTTGGAGTCGAGTGAGACCAGCTTCTTCCTTCTCTGTACTGACTGCAAATGCTGTGGATCCACTCATTTACCATAGAGCAGTCTCTCTGCATTGCTTTGATCCTGTGCAGACACCAACACATGTATCTTTGTCTGGATTCTGCACTTAACTGTTGGAAAACTGATGCCCAAATGTTTTTGTTTTTTTTAATTTAAAATGTCCTTTTCATGACTTGCTTCTATTTTGTCATATGCCAGCCCTGTATTACAAATAAACATCCTGATGGTTGTTGTCCCCTCAATTACCAGCCCCATATGATATTTAAAATTCTCTGGTGCCAGTGGACCCCTCCTGCCCTTTGATCACCAGCCCTATATACAAATAAATGTCCCTGGTTGTAGTGGTCCCTCCCCCAGTCATGGCCCAGAGTACAAAAACTCCCCAGCATCAGTGGCCCCCCGCATGCACCAGGCATACCTCTCCCAATCACCGTGCATTATCCACGGTGCCGGGGAGCACGGCACGCACAACCCTCCTCCACACTTTGTCCAGCCACCATATGTGCAGGCAGGGTGCACCTCTCATTTATAGGACAGGGTGATGCTTCCTGTCCTATAAATGAAAGGTGTACTCCCTGCCTGTCTGTATGGTGGCCAGCTGAGGAGGTGAAGAGGGCTGTGCCAGTCACTGGTAAGCTCCCCGCTGTGCTACAGATAGTGCTACAGTGATTAGGGAGGTATGTCCTGTGCCATGGGGCAGACCACTGGATGCTGTGAAGGTTTCTTTTTTTGTACTCCAGGCTGATGTTCAGCAGAGGGGAGGAGGAGGACCACTGGCATCAGGAATGCTTATTTTAAATGCAAGGTGGGTGATCCATGAAGGCAGGGGCCACTGTCACCAGATAATTTTATTTTAAAATGGTGCTGAGTATCGGGGATAATTACTCACCAAGGATGTTTACTTCTACTACAGGGCTGGCAATTGAGGAATGGGGAGTCCACTGGCAACTGGGTATTTTATTTTTCATACGAAACTGTGGATCAGAAGGAGGAAGGAACCACTGGCACCAGGAAATTTTATTTTTAATGCAGGGCTGGTGGTTGGAGGAGGTGCAATGAACCACACTCATAAGTGGGGCAGGTATGCTGCCCCAGTGGCCAAATAGCTGGTTGGCTGCATTACCTATGGCAGCCACTAGGGTTGCATGGAATAAGAGGAGATTTTTTTGGAGGTATTTGCACAGTGCAGAAGGAATGCACAAATCCTCTTGTGCCATGCAAATCCCCTGAATATTGGCTTGTGATGATATTCCTGTCCCTGCTCCACTATTTGAATATCCCTCATTTGGTTTTGCGTGGGCACTTCCATGGTTCACCAGCACAACAGAGGCCCTTTTCAGTATTGGGCTGTGGTGCAAAGCCCTAGTTTGTATAGGCAAGCGCCAGTTAGCACCATGCAAACTTCTGCATATCGGCCCCGGATGTTTATAAGTCTTCATAATCTTTAAGGGTCAACACTGATATACTGATGCTGGTATTTAGATTGCTAGAGTATATTGGTAATAACTAATACCCTTGCTCTTTAGCTGTACAGTAAGGCTCTGACTATACTGACATATTGGTTTGCAAGTATTGTTGCTTAGCACTGACCAGATTTCGAGCAGAATTTAAAGAGTTAAATGTAGCTAAATAAGTACATGTTTAAACAAGGCAGTTGACAATAAAGGGCAGTGTGGCTTGGAGTCGCTAACCGCTGGGATCAAGCCTATGTAGAAGACCTAAGATTTTTCTGTTCACAAGACTTGACTACAGTTTCTGTCCTGCCCTTGAACTAAGAAGTTAGGGTGGGGACATAAAGCAAGAACAACCTGACCATGGGATTGCCATCGCAACCCCTTTTGAATATCTGGGCCTTGGTATAAATTCAAAGTTCAAGTTCACCATATCTTGCACTTATGCCCTTTCTTCCTTGTCCTACCTACCACCTACCTACCTACCTAGAATTTGTTAAAACATGCTCGATTATTTAAAATGTTATGTATGTCACTTCCTTACCATTATAAACAAATGCATATAATTGTTGTAACTTGTGTTTTACATTTTTGTATTGTCTCATTCAATATTGTACCTGTTGCATTTCCACTGTCACTATATTGTACCTGTGTATCCTCACCGTTCCTTACAGGACCTCCATGTAAAAGCGTGCTCAATGGAGCTTTCTTGAATAAACTTGAATTTGTTTATGGGCAGGTTATTCAGATTGCACTCATGGACCCAAACCTAGAAATACAGGCATAAGGGACAATCTAAATATCAAACAAAGTTCTTAATGACTACTACAAGAATAACACATACCTCCTCCCCAAAACATTTAGGGACAATATTAAAAGTATACACAAATAAAAATGCAAATTCCATAGGAAAACACTGGAACTTTAACAAGCCAAACAACGAGAAAGAATTTGCTGTTTGGCAGAAATGGAAGTGTAGGTGCTTCCACAACAACATAGTTGTAGGTATCTATGGAGGGATGGAAGTGCAAGGCCCTCCACTGACAAATGAGAATATGATTACACTATCTCAAAAAGTAAAGAATTCATTTGCAAAAAACTTTGTTAATGTACTAGTTAGGGTTAAACTGACAAAGAAGAAATGTTTCCAACCTAACACCCACCCCATCCTGCAGATAGCAACAGAAAAAAAGTATGGTTTGACCTCTCCTGTGTCTTAAGCTGATCAGGCGTGACATGTGCCTTTGGACTGTCAACCCTAATGCTCACCCCATTCTCATACACTGTACACATCTCAGCTTATTTACTGATGGAATGGGGTGAGTGTTAGAATTGACAACCCCAGGCTTTCCTCACACCTGATTTGTGAAAACGAAGGAGAGGTCAAACTATTTTTGTTGCTGCCTGCAGGAGATGAGGAAATGTTGAGGTTGAAACCTCTACATTTCCCTACTTTTGCTGGTTTAACCATAACTACTGAATTAACAATTTTTTTGCAATGAATATTCAATATAAACATACAACATTCTATATACTCTATACACAATGGGCCGGATATTCAAACTGCGCTATTTTGTGGCGCAAGCCCGTGCGCTGCACAAAATAGTTGTGCTGGGGTATTGTCAGAGCGATATTCAAAGGAGTTGTGCGCCTTGAGCAACTCCTTTGAATATCACTAACCCACAGCCACTGTGCGTAGGCGCGGTGGAACTTGCGCCACCACAAGTTGTCAGAGTGGAAGTATTCAGCTTGCGGGCGCAAGTACCATTGCGCCTACGCGCAAAATCCCCTATATTCAAAAGGTGACATGCAATGGGCCATAATTCATGCAAGGCACAGGGGGCCATTTGCATCTGATTATCAGCCCCATTTGCATGCCATTAGCATGCGGTGTGCCGATCCGAGGACTTCGCCTGGCGTCCTGCCAGGCAGCAGCCGTCGAGGACCGATACCCTAGAGCCCGGTCGTGGGCAAAACAGTGTAAATCCCCACTGGCCCGATGCGGGCATAGTTTAACCCCACCAGCCGATCGCGGGCGGCAATGTGGCGCCCCCAGCGTATCCCTGGTGGTCCAGTGGACGAAAAAGCCCGATCGCGGTCAGATGGTTGTGTAATAACCCCCTCAGATTCATCCCTGGTGGTCCAGTGGCACATCGATCGCGGGATGTAAATATTGAACAAACCCCGAACATAGCCCTGGTGGCTGAGTGTCCCCCCACCCACCCACGAGCCCACCACCCGCTCCCCACAGCGGCGGGCGGCAGCATCCCACCCGCCTGCCACCCGCCCGCCGACTGACTGCCGGTAGGCTGCCGCCCACTGGTGCAGAGCAAGAGCCAATGGGCGTGCAGCCCATACCGTACAAGACAGTCAGTTTGTGAATGAATGAATGTATTCATTCACAAATCTGGATATCATATGCAATGGGCTGCGCCCAGCCAGCCTCTGCTGTGCACAAATCAGCGAGACCAGTCGGCAGGCCGGCGGCAGGCGGGGCGGGTGGAATACCCGCCCATCCCGCCGAGGAGCGTGGTGAGCGGGGCCGTCGAGTGAGGAATAGAGACACTATCCACCAAGGCTATGTTAGGAGAACAGTCAACATTTACATCCCGCGATCGATGTGCCACTGGACCACCAGGATGAATTCGAGGGGGTTTATTACACAACTACTGCCCGCGATCGGGCTTTCGTCCACCGACCACCAGGAATGAGTCGGGATGGGGGTTTATTATATAACTACTGCCTGCGATCGATTACGGTCCACTGGACCACCAGGGATACGTTCGTGGGGGAGCCACTGCTGCCAGCGATCGGGCTGGTGGAGGATTAAACTATGCCCACGATTGGGACAGTGGGGTGGTGGGGAGTTTACAGTCGTCTGCCCGTGATCGGGCTGCGGGGGCACAGGGACTGGGTTGGGGCCAGCCACAGGTGGCAGCTGCTGTGTTGCCGCTGCAATGCAGCAGCTCACCTGTGGGTGGCCCTCGACTAAACCTTTTTTTTGGCTCAAAGTTGTGCAGGCGCAGGTTGAGGGTTGCGCCTGTACAGAACTCTGCACAGCCCTGCTGAATATCGGGCTGTGCAGTTTATGCATGGTTCCTCCCCTCCAGTTCAGCATGCATTCATTTGCATTGCGCTGTTGCTCAAGCATGTTTTCTGTGGTGCAACTGCCTCCTGCTGAATATCGCAGAATGGAGCAAGTTCGGACTTTGAGGTGCAACCCTATTGTGCATGGCACAACCCTTTTGAATATCTGGGCCACTATATCTGTTTATCTTCCGGCATACATCTCTGGCAGCTACTGTAGCAGGGTTCATTTCAGATATTTATCTATATAGGATACTGACCCACTAGGTATAAAAGCAAGGATCAAATCAAAAATAATTGATCATATTGTTCAGCTGAGCACATATTATAAAACAGCAGTTTAAAACCTTTGTAACAATGAGCAGGTTTTCCCAAGGTAGAAAAAAGGTTGGTCACAATTACAAAACTCAGTGGCAGTTGTCCCAGCCCCCACTCTGAAATGAACACTGATGTAGTACTACAGTGGTCCTCTCTATATTGAACACCTCTAGAACCGGCTGATGTGTTCACTATAAATACATGTTCAATACAGCGAGGTTTTAATATGCCTACTTAGGGAACAAGGAAGCCATCACAGGTGTTCACTATATAGAGAATGATGCATGGGCAACCATGTGCACCAGTCTAATAGCACATAGAGGGTTTTTGATTACTCTCAGACCTCGACAGCGGAGCTCGAGAGGTCTGAGGTAATCAGAACTCTAGATGGCATAATAGGTTAGTTGTGCATGAGGTTGCCTATGCACTATTTTTCATAGTGTATAGTCTCCATTTTCCACTAGGGTTTTAATTTTTAAAATTCAAAAAATGTTTGTTGCTCCATCGTGCTCATGCTCTTCATGTTAGGGTTGCTTGCTAGGGAACAGAGTTGTCCTTGTTTAATGAGCAACCTTCTATTGGTGTGGGAGGAGGTTTTGAAAAAAATAAATGACGATTCGTAGTTCTCGCCAAGTGAGAGGACTTGGTTTGGGGATCACTAATTCATTTTCTTTTTTAAACTAAAAATAACTGGTTGATCCTTCATGTCAAAATATCTGGCTGATCCTGTGTCTTTTGAGGCTGTGATGTGACTATTCTCTGCCGCTGCAGGGAGTGTGGAGCCTACTGTTTCTGCCGAGTAAAGTGGCGACTAGTAGTGGAACCTCTAGAGGTTTCAAAATGTTGTTCTGCTGCAGTAGGGTACAATCACATTCCATGACCTTTGAACTGCAGCAGAACAACATTTTTAGAACCTCCAGTTTCCATGCACAATAAGGGTGCACCATGCACTATAAGAGGGATTTTGTTACAGATGGGTTCAGTGTAAACATAGAAACATAGACTTTGGCAGATAAGGACCACTTGGCCCACCCACTCTGCCCATTTTCCTACCTGTTGGATAAGCTGCAGATTCTAGTTAACCAACAGCCTACTTTCCTGCAACCCCCACTATAATTGCCTTATGTCTGTCCCAGCATGTTTAAATTCCCCACTGTTTAGACCTCACAACCTCTCCAGGCAGGCGGTTCCATGAGTCCTCCACTCTCTCTGTGAAAACAATTTCTTCACATTACCCCTGAGCCGTCCCCCTCTATCTTTAAATTGTACCCTCTTATTCTTACACATCTTTTTCTGAAAGATGCTACCCTCCTGGACTTTGTTGATTCCTTGAAGTACTTAAAGTTTCCATCATATCCCCTGTCCCTCTTTCATCAAGGGTATATATATTAAGCTCTCAGTCTCTCTTCAAATGGTTTCCTGATGTAGACCCTACCATTTTAGTTGCCCTCCTCTGGACTGCTTCCATCCTGTCTATGTCCTTGCATAGATGAAGTCTCCAAAACTGCCGCAGTACTCCAGATGGGGTCTCACCAACTGTCTGTACAGAGGGATAACCACTTCCTTTTTCTACTTGTGATGCCCCTTCATGCATCCCAGTATCCCCCAGCCCTCCTTACCGACTTCTCCATTGCTTACCCACCTTTAGGTCATATGATATGACTACCCCCAGGTCCCTTTCCATTATTGTTGTTGTTAGTACCTCCCTGCTGTGTGTACTCTTCTCCTGGATTTTTATTTCCCAGGCGCATTACTTTTGCACTTCTTTGTGCCTTGCTTTCCGGGTTACTAGAATCTGAGTAAGACCTAGTGGTAGGCAGGAAGGCAGCTTGTGAAACTCCAGTTAAATGGGTTTCACACTGTCTCACTCTGTCTCAGTCACAGCTGAGACCAGATAAGACATCACCATAGAACTGTCACAGCTGCATAAGCCACATTGGAATCTGCAGCACAGGAGTGAGTTAGAACTTTGGGAGTTTTCAAAGTCAGTCTTCTGTTTACCTACAAGCAGGAAGGAAGTGTTTTTTCTGTTTACTTCCTTGGGAGAAAGTTAGTGTCCAGTTTTAAGTGGTGGAGACCGCTGTCCGGGTCTCAGTGCCCCCTCCCTCCGGGGGGCAAAATCTCTCTGTGGATTCTAGGGGCAATCCCTAATTTCCACTACAGAAGAAAAGCTGCCTTTTACAGTTTCTGTTCTGGTTTGATAACAGTGAAAGAAGTGGTACTTCACTGTGGGGCACCTGCAACGAAAGGTGAGTGTTTTGCTCTATTTGAGAGGGCAAACAATACGTTTCTTCAGTTTGGAAAATATAAAGAAGCTGGGATGTGAACTACTATTTGGGAGGCCTATTGTACTAGGACAAACAAATGGAGTAGTTTAAAATTTAAAGTCTGAATGGATTTCAAGTAATGTTGTAGAGGGGGTGCTACAGGTCATCCACCGTTTAATCTACATTGAGTTTAGTTTTCTGTTTGTCCAGAGAAATGGCGGTATGGGCTATGGAGCTGGAGGTGGGAACACCCCCATCTTTAGTAACCAGGTCCACCTCTACAGATTTCTACTGTGATTGCTACTTGCCTCATGCGCCTGGCCAGTGATGAGGTAGGTACCCAGGCAGTGGGTCTGAATTGGAAAATCTCTGGGAGTCGCAGACTCTAAGGTAGTGTGGGGAGCCACAGCTTGGGAAAATATACTCCTTGTTTGATGGGAGTCCGAAGAAGTAAGAAAACAAATCTCTCTAGGAGTCACAGACTCTAAGTGGTGTGGGAGCCACAACAAGTAAATTGGGTCCATTCTTTAAATGGACCGTCAGTCAAGTGGCCAGCAGGGAGCCAGGCCAGTCGGGCTGTGTATCCAAAGTGCATGCAAGTCCAGGCTGAGTGCCTGGTGGGTTCAGAGCCAGACAACAGTAGAAATGGGTTCATTCTTTAAGTGGACCGCCTTGTAGTCTCTATCTGCATTTACAGTAAGCGTGCCCTTGGGGGTCCGTCTATGCTTTGTTATGTTCAGCTAGTTTATGAATAAAAGCCACACTGAAAACTCCCAATCCTGGTTCTGGACTTTACAGTTATTGCTTCCTGTAGTTGGATTTACTTGGGTGCCCCTGTGCAGAGTAGCCAAACCTAGGTCCCTTGTGCGGTAACCTCATCCTCCCTGAACCCAGGTCCCCACCAGGTATTGCTGCCAACGCCAACAGCATGCCACCTGTCGTTTTAGTGAAAAGGCAGGGGTGAGAGGTTACATTGCATTGAATCTAAATTGCCATATACGACCATTCCTCCAACCTTGCCAAGTCCCTTCTCATCCTTTCTACCCCTCCTTGTGTATCAACTTTGTTACAGATCTTTGTTTCATCTGCAAAGAGGCATACCTTTCCTTCCAGACCCTCTGCAATGTCACCTATAAAAGGCGTTAAAGAGGACTGGACCAATCAATGAGCCCTGAGGTGGTCACTAGTAACCTCCCTTTCTTCAGAATGTTTCCATTCACTATACCTTCTGTGTCCTGTTGTGCAGCAGTTTGCTACCCAGGCTACCACCCTGGGACCCACTGCATAAGCCTGGCTAACTTGATTAATCTTTTGTGTGGGACTTTGTCAAATGCCTTGCTAAAGTCAAGGTAGGTCATATCCACAGCCCCTCCCTAGTCTATTACTTTGGCCACCCAGTCAAAGAAATCTGACTCATGTCTGTCTGAATCATCAGACATGACGTTCCTGCTGTGAATCCATGCTACTTTGCTACTTTGGGTCCTGTGCCCCGCTGGCCTCTAGTTACTCAACAATTCTTTCTTTCAGAAGCTGATTCCATCATTTCCCCACCACTGAGGTCAAACTAACAGGTCTCTGTAGTTTCCTGCTTCTGCCTCCCTACTTTTGAATGGGAATCACATCTGCCCTCCTCCAGTCCTCATGCAACCCCCATCCTCCCATGATTTATTAAAAGTTTGGTCAGTGGTGTCACTAGGTTCTCCCTTAGTTCTTTTAGGATTCTAGGGTGAATTCCGTCAGGCCCCATTGCTTTGTCCACCTTGAGTTTTAGGAGTTCTTTCTGGACTCTCTCTTCTGTAAACAGACTGGCATCAACCCCACTACCCAGAGTGCTTCTATTGTTTGGTTTAGGCAACTCCTCCTCTTCTTCTTTGTGAATACTGAGCAAAAATATTCATTCAGTATCTCTGCCTTTTCACTGTCTCCCTCTGCCTACCTCTCCTCTCCTTTATTAATCTTCACTATTCCTCCCTTAACCTTTCTATGCTCCCTAATGTACCTATAAAGGTTTTATCCCCTTCTTAACTGACAAGGCGCTGTACTATTTCTTTATCAAACATTTCAGAACTTAGCTATCAGCAGATTGATTTGAGGGTTTCTATGCAGGATTCATTTAAAATTGGGGACTAGAGAGTGTACTGGGTCAAGGCTTGTTTTCCGCGTGTGACCTGGGGAAGGAGTTACAGCAGAAATGGGACACAGTGCTAGCTACTACAACACTACGGATTATGTCATCATATGGGATAATGCCGGAAATGATGCAAAATCCCCACACAATAAGAGCCCAAACTGAGCTAAATTTAAGTTCCAATAAAATTGAACCCATTATGATCAGACAGATAGGTTCTAAGTATAAAGAGGTACCTACATTAATTTAATATGATAGACTTCAACCATAATTGAAACAAGCATTTGTCAATGCGAATGTTGGCTTGCTGGCACTGGAATTGGTAGTGCAGGAGTTAGAGAGATGCACAATAGGATTGGCAGTGAAGTAGTGAACTGGCGCGGACCTCAACCCACCATGCAGAGAGTGACAGGCATTGGGGTGTGCCTTTGGTAGTTAACAGATGCTCACATTTCACCACCTCCCTTAGAGACCTTGCTATGTTAATGATGTACCTTGGGGTCTTCGGCCTTAAGTTCACCCCATTCCATAAGGAAATATGCTGACATGGGTGCAGTGTAGGAGAATGGGGTGAATATTGGGAACTGAAGAATCCAAGGCAAACCTTGACGCCTGTCACTGGCTGCAGGGTGGGGGTGGAATGGCGTGAGCATTACAGCTGACAGTGCCAAGTCACACCCCTGACACCTGTCAGTCTGTACAGGGTGGGGCATTATGGCTGGAAACCCTAATGCCCAGGGCATTTGTTGGTATTTTCACTCCAAATTTTCAACATGGCTGTTTGTGACACTATTTCATGAACAGTGGCACTATGAGTTAGTTTGCGAAGGTGATTTTGTACAGCGACTGTGCATTTTGGCACCACAGGTGTGAAAACACATTTCAGGCAGATGTAAAAATGACAACTGCACTGTTCATGAGGAGGTGTAAAAAACAGCTTTGTTGAAAATCTGGAATGAAAATATGAAAAGTTGGTGACATCATGGTGTGCGTAGAAACTGCATAGCGCACACTTGTAACTAATAATTATTTTTGGATTTGTTTAACCAAATTTTCAGCATAGGCATTTTGGGAACTCCGGTCATGAACAGTGACACTGTGATTTTGTTAATCTGGCCTGAACATTGATTTCCCACAGCGACCCGTGCCACTTGTGTGACCGATGCGAGAAAACACATTTCAGGCAGGATGTGAAAAATGACAGTACTGTTCATAAGGTGGTATGCAAAAATGATAATGGCAAAATCTGGAGTGAAAATCACGAAACATTGGTGATGTCATGAGCGTGTATAGAAACTATGCAATGCATGCCCGTAGCATCAATTATTTTGTATATTTTTGCAGATTTTAACATAGGCATTAGAACCTCCACTCATGAGCAGTGTCACTGTGATTTTGTTAATGTGTCCTGAACATTGATTTACCGCTGCGACCACGCCTTGTGTGCCATGCGTGAAAACACATTTTAGGTAGGATGTGAAAATGACAGCTATACTGTTCATAAGGAGGTATGAAAAGAGCAATGTTGAAAATCTGGAGTGAAAATATAAAAATTTTCAAAGTTACAAGTGTGCATTGAAACTGCGCTATGCATGCTAGTAACATGGTCATTTATTGAATTTTTTACCTGATTTGCAAGATAGGGTTTTGGGACCCTGCCATATGAAGAGTAGCATTGTCATTTCATTAATCAGTCCCAAAAGGTGATTTCATACAGTGACCACGAAATGACCTTCGGGGCTGAGTAATGAGATGACAATGCATGTGTTAATGAGGTGGGGTCCCAAGCACCCATGTTGAAAATTTGGAGACAAAATTAAAAAATGGCTGAGATATTCACCTAAGTTGAAAAACCCATTTATGCCATTATACAGCTTACCAGCATTTCTTCAGTTCGCGGTCGGATTTGAAGAATCCAGGCGTGTTCTAGTCCACCAAAGATCATCGCACCAGACTCCGGAGGTAAGTATGGGGTGAGAGTGGGGAGGTAGGGTGCGCAGAAAGTGGGCGCGGGTTGGGGAGAGAACCCCATGGCAAGGGGCCATTTTCTTTTCAGGTAATTTAAAAGAAAATAAAAATGAACACTGCGGACAGTTTTTTTTTTACAGGTGTATGAAAATTGTTGCGCACACTGGGATGGGCTCCCAGTGTGGCACAGAATGGGGTGTGGGGGCCGGAACAGGCCAGCAATGGTCGGCTTTGATTATGGGGAGGCACACTGAGATGGGCTCCCAGTGTGCCACACAATCTTGGGGTAGGTTATTTAGCATGCCGACAGGGGAATTGGGCACCCCTGAAGTCGGCTTTGTAGGCATTGTGTGTGGCGGCGCCAGCCATTGCCACCATGTTTATTGAAATACTTCACCAGGAAGGTGTGTCGGGAGGCATTATTGTGCTGCTGCATGACAAGCTTGTCTCTCGCCATAGCAGCACTTTCTTCTAAGTTTTGACCACTTTAAATATTTCTTGTGTAGTACCTGCATGCTTGGCTTATTGGGGAATGAGGGCGCACCTACTTAAATGTGCCCCATTCGCCTCTACACTGACGATTCTCCTCAAAAACTGTTTCACCAAGATGTTGGCTTGTATGCAGGCACAAACCAACATAAAAAGCAGGGTCTATGTCATTTTTGTAGCACTGAAAGCATTTATCATGCATATCTATGTGAGATATCACAGGGTTCTGAAGCTAAGTCTGGTGGACACTACTGTATATTAAATTCAGAAGTCTATAAAATGAGTGTTAAAAGATGTGTGGGAAAGTGGAACTGTGATGTAGAAGCTCACCTCTTGATTCACAGATACTGCACGAATCCTTGATGTTCCTGATCACAAGCAAAATAGGTTTTGTAGTGTCAGTATAACCAACCTTAAAACAGTAGCATTTGCATTTAAGCAGTACATTTTTATTATACTTAGAACTTTGGCCATATGGGAAGTCTGATAATACCATTAGTGTGTTATTTCATGGCTTTGTTTCAAAATGGTTTTACTTTGTCCTTATTTAGGTCCATTATTAATGTTGCTTCTCGATGCCACTGAGTTGTAGAAATCATAACTTTAGACAACAGATGTAATAGACTTGCTTCTAATGCAAACACTTGGGCCTGATCCAATCCTTAATAGTGTGCTGTCTTTTTGTGGCCATTAAGGTATCTTATTATATCTGGTAGTTCATCATCTCAGGGACAAGGCTGAAAATAGGCAGAACTACCTAGCCTTACCAGGTAAAAACATTAAATAAACAAAATGCTCATATAGTATTTATTTGGGTCTATTTTATGAAAATCACTACAATTTACATTTGACACTTGAAACCCTGCAGTCCAAAGCCTAACGATTCCATTGAGTGAATCTGAAATGCTGACTTATTCTGCAACATCAGGCACTGCATTAACACAGATCGATGTCTTTTACAATGAGAGCTTAAAGATTTGTGTGCTTGGGGTCAGTATTCAAACTTACCATTCTGATCTAGTGTATATCAAACATTGGGATGGCTTACTTTTGGACTTTGTTGTAAATACTTTGTGGCCATCGTGAGTTGGAAAATTGCCAACAGACATGCACCTCCATGTTAGCAGAAATGTTGCCTATTGGTAGCAGCTCTGACTGTACTCGAGCTGCACTGAAACAAAGTTTGTATTGCCATACAATAGATCTGACCTGGCACAGAGGTCTTTTGTTTTATTTATTTTTTTTTTATTCATGTAAAATCTAACAGTTGTGAGTGAACTCTCATTGACAATTTTGAAATTGGAAAAATAATATGACATTGCATTAGAACATCAGTATATATTGTACAATTATATAGAACACCCAAATAGGTACAGTAAGGTATTATCATAGTCGGCCTTTATTTATTGCTGCATGTGAAACAGTTACATTAGTAGGCAGCTGACTGGGTAAAAGTTTGAAATACAAAATATGTTCAGAGAACTGCAGTTTGGACAACTTCTGCAGATTGTTCCAGTGAGATGGCGCCACAGTACTAAATGGTGAAACACCTGACTAATCTAGCACAGTTTTAAGAAAAGTAGAATAGATGAGCATAAGCAGTGGGAACCAGGGCATAGTAATCTTGCAACAATAAAGGTTGGAACTCTTTGTCTCTTGAGCTTACTGCAATACAGGACTCAATGTCGAGTCAAACATTTATTGAAAATGCATTTGTATCTACAACAGAGCTATAATTGTTTTACGATGTGAGTTTTGTGTATAGTGTACATCCTTGCTAATGTTTTACCTAACCCAGTTCGCTTTTGAACATGGACAGGTGTTGCTCATGGGCCTACCCAGCTACCCAATAACAATAAATAAATAGTTAAAATGAATACTAAGTGGGGAAAAGGCAGTATTAACAAGGGACTCTGGAAAGAAAAATAAGGCATTTTATAACAAACATCTGAAACAATACTCAAGAATTAGTAAAGAGACTTCACACACACACACACATATACACACACTTCTAATTATATTACACAATTTAAATGGAACAGGTTTATGTTCACTTAATGAAAGGCCCATATCCTAACACAGTAGCTAAATTACCCTCTTGAGATGGTGATGTTTTGCATCAGACAGGGAGGAAAAGCAGAGTTAGTTTGAGAAGCCTGTGCTATCCTCCTAAGCATACCGTGGCTCTGGTATTCCAAGTACCTTTCATAAAGAATCGTTCTAGATATGGGTAGATACTGAGATATTCATTCTAATTGTGACCATGTATTCCATCAGACAACCAACAAATATCCATATCCCCTTCTGCTTTGAGAACCCAAACAGAGATGAACTATGTCTGTCCCCAGTTAACTATAGTTTGTAATGTCTGTATCTATGTGGTATCAAATAATTAAAAACATAAATTTACATACTAAAGCGCCAGCAGAATAGGCCTAACGGTCTTTCGTGGCCATTTGGTCAGCCCCACCCTGGGAGCTGACTTTGCTGCCCTATCCTCTCTGGCTGCCTCCCTTCCCAGTTCTGGATATTCTTGCTGCACTGGATTTTGCTTCAGAATCCTTCCCTGTACCTGTCCCCCCTCTTGAACCTCTCCACTGTCTCTGTCTCCACCAGCCCCTGGGCAGCGCATTCCATGGCTCCACCACCTTCTCAGTGAAGTAGCACCTCCTCCTTTCTCCCCAGAATCCCCCTCCAGCTTCCACCCATGCCCTCTAGTTGCCCCCTCCTTCCTTCAAAGCACTCTGACTGCTCTCCCTATTTACTCCCTTTATGTACCTGAAGACCTCTATCATGTCCCCGGTCCCTTCTGTCTTCCAATGTGTACATATTTAGCTCTTCGAGACTCTCCCATAGGTTCTGTCCCCAAGCCCCAAATCATTTTGATTACCCTCCTCTGGACCCTCTCCAGGAGTTTCAATGTCCCTCTTTAAGTGTGGCCTCCAAAACTGCACGCAGTACTTGAGAGTGCGCCTCACCAAGCAGTTATACAGAGGAAGTATCACTTCCTCCTTCTGGAGATGATCCCAATAGCGATGCATCCCAGCATCCTGTTGACCTTGGCCACTGCCCTCCTGCAAGTCTCCGAGTTGTTCATCTTGACATCCACCACCACCTCCAGGTCCCTCTCAGCCATTGAGACTTGTAGCATCCCCCACCAGGGTGTACACTTGGCCTGGGTTTCTGGCCCCAGATGCAGCACCTTGCATTTCCCTGCATTGAACCTCAGCTTTCCTTTCTAGACCATCTTTCCAGAGCCTCCAGGTCCCCTTGTAGGCCACCCTCCCCTCCTCCCCATCCACTACCGCCTCCAGTTTTGAATCATCCACAAAGAGACTCATCTCGCTCCTGATACCTGTCCTTATGTCAGAGATGAGGCGTTGAACAGGAGGGCCCAATGACTGATCCCTGTGTAACCCCACTAATGACCCCCCTTGGGATGAGACTATACTGCCAACTATGACCCTCTGGGTCTGGTCCTGGAGCCAATTGCCTATCCATCTGATCATCTGGTTCCCCAGCCCCATTTCTCCCAGCTTATCCAACAGGCCTCGTGTGAACAGAGTCAAATGCCTTGCTGAAGTCTAGAAAGAGGACATCCACAGGTCTACCTAGGTCCAAGGCACTCACCACTCAGTCATAGAACTGCACCAGGTTTGTCTGATATGATTTCCAGGGACGAATCCATGCTGTCTATCATCCAGGCACCCTGACTTTCCAGGTCCCCCTAGCCTCTCCTTGACAATGCCCTCCATCACCTTGCCCACCACCAATGTCAGGTTGATGGATCTGTAGTTCCTTCCACCTCCCTTGATCCCTCTTGTGGATAGGCACTATATCGCCACCTTCCATTCCTGGGGCATCCACCCTGTCCTCAGAGAGATGGTGAAAAGCTCCACCAGGAAGGAAGAGTTGAGGTTGGGATGGCTTTCATTATCTTGTATAGAATACCCATACTGGCTCTATAACCACTCATTTCAAAAATTGATTGGGATGAATAGTTGATACCTGATCAAAATTATCAATTTGATCACAATTTGAAAACAATGGGCCATGGATACCACAGGTCTCTGCTTAAAGTTAGCAGTAGAGTCTGAAGTTCAGAAAAGTTTCCAAGTTATTAATCTAGCATGGTTCATTCGGAGAGATCTAATTTCTGTATCATGTCTGTATGTTATTTGTGACTGTACTTTTAGTACACAGGGTTGTGCCTGAAAAGGGTGCTTTGGCACCAGTGTACTTACTGAGAGATCAAACTAAACTAATCTCACTGTCCCTCCCCACTGTCCTCATGGCTTTGCCTTTCAAGACATAAACTGAGTGATGCTGTTGCCTGGGAGAAGTTCTAATTAAAGTCCAGATCTGGGTGAAACTGAAGTACCCTCCTACAATTAGAGCCCCTTGAGTAAGGACATCAATCAGTTTATCTCCTTCAGGTTAGAACTCCTTAGGTGAAGGATCACAGAAATCAGAGCAACCCTGAACTAGGACATACTAAGTAATATTTATACTTTTACATTGGGATTTTCCTTTTCTAAGTTTTATTTTTGCATTTCTCAACATTTGAAAGTGGGTACAAAAAATTAAACCCTAATATGTGCAATTCATTTTATGACAAATATAAATAGGTGCAAAATAAAGTTTAACAGAGCTGCTTTATCTGGCCTTCTATACAGCAAATTCTATTAATGACCATTCAAATCAAGAAAATCACATTAATACTGAGGCAGAGCAGTCTGCTGGCTAGGGCTGGGGAATCAGAAAATCCAGGTTCAAGTCCCGCCAGAGCCATTTACTGGCTGTGTAAACTGGAGCAAGTTACTTAAGCTCACAGTTCTTCAGTCCCTCAGCTGTACAAATGGAGAAAAACAGGCTCTCACTAAATGAGATATTACAGTTTAGTTGGCTACACTGGATAAATAAATTGGGAAAAATTGAAAAATGTCTTCTAGAATAAAAGCGTCTGTCAGTAATTTAAGCTAAATTGTACTACAGTAGATGAAATTAAGACTGACAGTGATGGCAGGTCCACTCAGTGGAATAACACATAGTAGCAGGTAACCACTTCAGTATACAGTTGGAAAGCAGTATAGCCCAGAGGTTTTGGGTACCTAGCTTTAAACCTGAAAACCCAGAGTAGACTTGGGTTTTAGGCCCACAGATTCCACTTGCATACTTTGTGACCCTGAGCAAGTCACTTAACCTGCCTATGAGCCTGGGATGCACCTGGAAATTAGTTTTATGAGCACATTCTAGTCACCTACTACAATTCACTAGAGAGTACCTTTCTTAATTCCACTTCTCCTTCTCAGGCTTTGCACTATGTTTTTTGTGAACTTATCCATGAAACCCAACGTTAATTGGCCTCCTTTGAATGTTAGAATTAATTATAACAGGACATGCCTCGAAAATTTCAGTGGCTCTGTTCCCATCATTCTTTCTGTGATGGTTACCTAGTAGACAAAATCTTAACATAAGATCTGCTTTTGAAAACTATTTGAAGATACACATTTAGAAAAACATTTCTTGAACAACAAAGCTTTCTAGTAGCCTTTTGCAAATAGGCATTTTATGCTCATGAGCTTTCCAGTTAACAATCAACTAAATAAAAGTCAATATAAAAAGATTTCATCAAGATTTCTGGTTTTCTGTTGCACTTGTTATGTTTCCTAGAGGCTTTACCATAACAACAGACTGTGATGTCACAACTAGAGTTTGAAGTCACTTAAAATAGTCGACTATTTTTAAAACAGGCAGTAGAACAAGAAAAGTATGTGTTATTTTCATTATGAAGTATGTATGACTGATAATAGGAAAATAGTGGTTTAAAACATATTATTGGAATTGTGACTGTCTCCCATCTTAATATTCTGAGTGCAAAGGTGGTAGCTACCAGAATACACCCTGTACCACTCATCTATTAAATTTGCTGTCCAGATAGAGGAATCGGTGTCTCTGAATGAACTGTTCTTTGCATTTCATGAATTCTTTTCAATAGCCATGCTTGCTAATGAGACTAAATACCTGCACCTGTACCACCCTAGTATGCAGAGCAGATAACATCCATTTGGGTGGACATGCTAGCTTTTCTTCTATTCTATCAAAAAATTGTCTGTTGCCATATTGATACTTGTACAATAAGATGTACAAAATAGGTGATTTAATACATTTTAATGGACCAACAAAGTTTTACAGAAAGAAACTTTAAGCTTTCAAACTACACATAGTTCTTCAGAAAGAATAAGGCAGGTTTCTGAATAGTTCCATTTTAAAGGAAAGCTTAAAGTTTATTTCTGTTAAACTTTGTTGATCCATTAAAAGGTACTAAATCACTGATTTCATGCATCTCTGTACTGTCAGTCAGACAGTCTAGCACAGCAGCTTAGGTCAGCAACTTGACCATTCCAGACAGCATGTATTGATGTCAGGCTGGACCAGAAAACAAGCACACTTCTGCAGAGTACTGGGATGCATGAGTCATGACCCAGACTGAAGATAAGCCACTAAACCGATAGGCACTGGCAGTAACCTTTAGCAATAAACTGATCAGGTTAAAGCTGTCTGGCTTCTTATGGATGTAAAGGTCAGGGAAAGGCATTGTGCATTCAGTTACAGATCTGAACTCCTCCATACCACTTCACTTTCAAGTTGACAACCTACAGACCTGTTCCACATGTGCTAGTTCTGTAAAGCTATGCTGACAGAGTTAGACATTAAGGGCTTAATTTTTACAAAGGGTGAGTGCAGACCCATGTGCATGCTCAGTAATTTTCTTGATGAACGTTCCACTTGTTCATAGATAACTGTATCAGAAACTCTAATGCTGCTGGGTGGCCAAGGCTAGTCCTGTGTTCAGTGTCCAGTGGTGGAGCTAGTCCAGAATCAAAACTTTGCATACAGTGGGGTCACAAGCAGAACCACAGGGCTTTGGAAATCTCGCCTGCATCTCTTAATATGGGCAGGGACCCATTTGACGGTCATCATCACGAGCACATCCAAATATTGCAGGATCAGCAGTAGTCAGGTCTGAGCACAAATGTGAGCACAGTTTGTAAATTCTGTTTGGAAAACCACAATGGAAACATTTTAGTTCCTTCTCTTTTGCATCATTGATTGGCTGCCACAAAACATAAGTTACAACAGCATAAATGAAACCAAGGAACAGAGGAACACTACTTTTACCGTGTGTAATTTGTGTAAAGCCTTAGCTCAGACTGTCTTTGCAAAATTGGGGTTTATTAGAACTATGGGTGCATTGGAACTCCCAACGTACACTGATTCATTTGAGTTTTGCCTAGGCCCCTACCTACTAATTGTGAGAAAAGTCAGTGATTCACAAATGTGGTTCCACTTGAATTTGGCCCTGACTTTGGTTTGATTTTGATATGGGTCTTGAAGTCTAGCAGTAGGAGTATGTGACACTGCCTCCCTCCCCCGACTGTTTGGTGTGGTTTTGTAAATAAAAGGACATCTCTTGGCTGCCACAGTACCGGAGCAGGTATTTTTATTTTACAAAAATAAATAGGGACAGTGCCCACAAAACTAACCCTGCAACCTAGCAGGGGCTCACATCTTTTTATCAATTTGCAGAAGGTTCAGTGTGACCCAAACCTAATAGTTGTTTATCTGAAGGTGAAAGTGCTAAATTTCTGCACTTTCACCTAATGTAAATTTGGGATCAGCTCACCCTGTACCCTGTGACATGCTGTACTTTGTTAACCACAATTGCTAATCTGCAATAAACAGTTTTAGCTACTGTATCTTTTCTTTTCTATGTAGCTTTTTTCCTCTTGATCAGCTTGGGCAGACTTGTCCATCCTGTCACCCATTGCCCATCCACCCAGCATCTACCTCAACCAGGACAACTGAGACCTCCCAGATTGCCCCTGTGGTGGATTCATGGTGGGGAGGGCTGTCATCCTCCACCAGGAAAGACACATCCAGTACTGTGGTCTTGGTTGGGAAGCAGTGTAGGGCAGATAGCCAGAGGGCAGGACTTCGTGGTGCTTGGGCCGTCCACTTTTCTGTTTTTCTTCCCTAGCTGTGGCGGCATAGGGCTACACATGTGCATGAAGCTGCACATGCATCCCAGAACTGCAGGTCCCCCTCCTGATGGTAGTCTGCTGCTTCTGCATCTGTGTCACCAATAGGCTCCACCTGTTGGCAGACAAGGACTGAGTTGATGTACCACCTGATCTGAGAGAGAGAGCTGCCTGATGGCTGCGATTGATCCACTCTCAGCCCTTCCCCCCACTGACCCCGAATGTAGGCACACTGTGCCTCAGTCTTCTGCACCACTGAGCCAGCTCCACTGTATGTTTTCTATTTGTAATGAAATAGCCAAGCAAATGTTGTGTGTGTCTGATATTCCTTTATTATATATTCTTCAGATTTGTTTATTTTCTTTTTTCATGCAGAAAATGAAGAGTTTGTCCCAAAGGAGGCAGTCTGCACCATCGCTGGTAATTAGTAAAGCGCTTAAGTCCAGAACAACCTCCAGGTGAGTTTTGACCCATACATGAAAACATAACTGCATCCTGGGGTTGACAGTCGCTGCTTGCATGTCTGACGATTTTAGGTAGAACCTTTCCATATCATTTAGGGTAGTATGTAGTAAGAAAAGAATGCAGTGCTAAAACTGTCATTCGCTGCACAGTTATTTGGCATTCCTCGGATCTTGCAGCAGGAAGAACAGGTATTGCTCTGAAAAGCTGACTAGGTTGTACACATCTGTTTATTAGTTTAGCTCTGTGCAGATTATATTGTTTTTAATCAGATAATTTTATTGTGATCTGCTTTTGAACCTTCTGCTTCTTTGTAGACTTGTCATTTTTACTAGCAATTGAAAATGTTGACTGTTTAGTCTTGATATCCTGTAGATTGATATAGTTTTGCTACAGATTTCAGAAACATTTATTCTGTTTTGGATAGGGTATTTTGCTCTTTTCATACTGCTGCGGTGGTATGATTAGGTGTGTGCAAGATGTGAATGTAAATAAGCCTTGGCTTGAATGAATTATCCTGAATAAACACATTTGAACTAAATATGAATGCACAGTTACTTAGAAGAAATGTGCAACGGTGCAAGAGAACAGCAGGTTACAGGAGCTCTGTAGGTTTTTTTTTTTGCAGCTGAATTTCCTGAATGTCTTCCAAATGGGATGGGAGGTTAGATTCTAATGTATTAGATAATTAATGCCACTTGATGCAGCTGTGATTTGCATTCATGTGGTCTCACCCTGGATTTGGGGTTGGTAGTATAGCCTAGAGGTTAGAGTAATGTGTTGTGAATGACCTTGGTACATCTAACAGACCTCGGTTTTGATTTCCACTACCTTCACTTGCGTGACTAAAGTACTTTGAGTAAGTCATTTTACCTCCCCAGTGCTCTTGGTCACTTTGTAAACGGGTACCCAGTTGGGCCTTTTACAGTTACTAAAGAATTAAAGAATTTAAATTTAAATTCTCATCATCATTTTATAGATTAAGTGGTGGCATTCATTCCCATCGGTGGTTTTACTTAAGAAATAATTTACTGTAACAAGAAAACTCTGGGAATCAACTACTCATTTGATTCTTTCAAAAAGTGCCAGACTACAAGGCATTTGATTACTTAAAACATCAACATTATGGTACTGTGCCCCATGGTACTGTAGTGAAATTTGTTAATGATCATTTAAGTAAAGTGCTTAAAATGATATGGTTGATACCTATTTGTTAAACGCCAGCATAGGGAGGTAGTATGGTCTACTAGTTAGATGACAGGTTTGGGTAGCAGGACCACCAGAGTCAAACACTCACTATGTGACTGTGAGCAAGCACTTACGCTCCATGTGCTCAAAGCCACCCAGATGCAGAAATGGATGGAAGAGAGACCACAGTGAAATGACTGTGGCAGTTTAGCAGGGCTATCTTGATAATAAATGTAAATAAAGCAGTTTTGTCATGTAAGGAACTCATACATTTTAAAACAATAAATGCCGGTTCTCTACAAATCATCTTTACAGAATAGATATTGACTTCAGTATAACATTTCATGTCCATACTTTATTCAGCTATTATGGTTTACTAGAGTACACTTGTTTTAAAATGTTTCACCTTTGTTTCCCAGGTTATGCTGTCATTTTTGTTTAATTTCTCATGAAATCTGTGTAAAACATTTCCAACTGAATTTTGTGACTTCACAGTATACTTAGTATGTGATCACAGTGCTTAAAATAATAAGAGGCAATGAAAACAAAGAAACTATAGGATCAGTTTTATGTGACAATAGCAAGCGAACGGCAATCGTTATTATCGCTAGTGTATATTGCAGAAAAGCAAATTGGCGATATCACACAAACTGGCTAACTGCCATCCACCATATTAAAGTAAGCTTTTGAGGGGGCTGTGCCCCAAGACCCCTGAAAAGGATTCTCAACTCCAGGGGTTGCATGTCAGGAGGGGCACAAGCTGCACTGAAAAATTAAGCCTGTGGCAGCAGCACAATGTTGTCCTCCCAGTCCCCAGCCCTGAACCCTGAACTTACGGTGCCAGAGCCAGCCTCCCTCACCACCACACCACATGGCTGGCTCGGTGGCACCAAGGCAGTAGTACCCAATAACCCTCTCCCCTATTCCTCCCTTCCCTTGCCATCCTCCCTTTCCTATTGCCCCAACCCCTCACAGTATAATAACTCGCTATTTTGCCAGTCACCATGAGGATAGCGCCTGAAAAGGGGTCGCCATTTTGATGGTTGCCTATATTCAGGCACTATCACACAGGATACCTATAAGATCAGCTGGAAAAAGTCAGATATTTGTAAACAGACAGTGGACAGATACTTGTTAATTGAGCAATAAGGTAGATCAGGGTTAAATGAACAGTCTGTTACTCACCCATTTAGTGGTGTATTGTGGCACAAGAAATGGCAGCATGCTATATTTCCCTAACATGTGAGTGATTGTTAATCTAACTCTTGGGAGTGCCTTATTGCTATTATAAAATACCCCCACACACAAAAAAAGTGGTAGAAGTGTACCTTTTGAATGTTTTTCTATTGAGAGGGAGATTTTTAAGAAAACAGTTTACTCACCAACTGTTTTTGAATGCTGGTTCAGAGTCAGAATGTATCATATTCCAGTCATTCTGCAATGCTAGAGAATTGAATGTTTACAGGAAGAATTCATGCACCATGGTGATCAGGTTGTACATGATAAACTTGAATGTAAGGGTCTCGAATGATGAAGGCCAATAAAATTGCAGCATTTCTGAGACTTTTTTATAATGTGAAATATTCAAAGAGTATGACTGCACAAGCAGAGAAGTAAGCACTCATTTCAGCCTTTGTACTGTATTGGCAGTTGGTTGGAATGGATACAGAAGTCAATGCCCAGCTGAAGGAAGGTCCCAACACAGGAGTTCTTGCAAATGGCTTTTCTTTGTTGCACAGACACCATATTCATGTGGGCACAAAAAGCAGAACAAAACAACACTGACTAGCACTTCCTGATGCTTTGCAGCAGGGGTGTTCATCAGAGGATATTACAGATTTGCTTGAAACTTTTGGGAGGAAATGGAATTCATACTAGGGGAAAATACTGCAGCATACATCATGTAGTGGGCCATCCCCAACCCCTTGCTATGTAATTTGGATTGCTGTATTTCAGTGAGACTGAATTGGTGCTGTCAGAGATGCACCACAGTGCTTTCGAGGGTGGGACAAGAGCAGGAACCTTAGTTTAGGATCAACAGAGACAACATGTGAAAGTACTGCACTCACCTTGGAGTAGCTGGATACACCCAGGAACACAGGTTCCAACACCAGTAGCTAATGCTGACAAAAATATTGATTGACAGTAATCCAAATCCAGGTGCATTTACAGATAACACCTCAGGTGCAGTGTAGAGCAAAAGCCCTGTTCACTTGTGAGAGCTTCATCAGGGCTGGCTATTGTCTATGAACCCTCCTATTTATACCACTCAGGTGAACAGCCATACCATGCAATTGGTGGCCAATGCTGGCATTAATTGGTCATATATAGGTAGCAGTGGAGGATTCAAACTTCTTTATAGTAAGTGACAATACAGAAAAGTGATCATAAAAATCTTTAGAGAGTGAAATCATCTTGTGTAATCATACAATCTTGTACAATAATACAAAACTTTGCACTTATTACAAAAATAAGGAAATAGGAGTTAGCAATTGCTGATGGCATTTTATGCTTAAACATCTATATTATTCATATCAAATGAAGTCTGTTAAAAAAATCAGCATAAAATAGCATGAACATTTAATTCCACAGTTTTACTGGATGCAGTGTTATTTCATGGGAGAGAGAGAGAACAAGCATCCAAATGATCCTATTGCAATCTCCCCAATGGATTACATCCATGTTCCACATGTTGGAGGCGATCTGCTGGCAGGAGCTTAAGGCACCTGAAAATGCAAAACAAAAAATAAATGTTAAATTCAGTTTTCAGAGGAGGCAAAACAAAAAACAAAAGACAGAAGAAAGTGGATTTGAAGGAGAGTAGAAGGGGTTAGTAGATGGAAGAGAATAAGGAGAAATAAGAGGAAATGGAAAGCTGATATTGAGATGGTAAGAAAGAAGATGAGGAGAAGGAGGCTAGTAACACATTAGAATACTTCAAGTTTCATAAAGAAGAATATTCACAACAAAAGTTTTAAGTAACATTTACACCAATATATTCACAAAAGTTGAGGTTCCAATACTTATTGAGACTCTTTGATCTAAGGCTGTTCAGGCAAAATCCAAAAGCTCTCACGTTGAGAAGCCTTTTCAACCATCACCTCTCATGAATTAGGCTTGATGGTTTCTATAACCTTGAACCCTCCTCCCGTGGAGTTACTGTCATGGCATTGTACAAAGTAGATTCCACAGGGTGCCATCCATTGATCTCTTTCCATCCACCGATCTTCTGTTGTGCACGTGTCCCTGTATTCTGTGCCTTTGTGGATTAACATGTGGAACCCCAGATGTAATTCACTGGGGGATCGTAATAGCAGGAGGTCATTTGGACACTTGTTCTGTCCATCTCTTCAATCAAGTAACATTGTAGCCAGTAAAACAGTGGAATTAAATGTTCGCTATTTTTATGCAGCCTTTTGCAACAGACTTCATAATCTTGAAATTATTTAAATAATTATCATTATTTATCATCCAGATATTATAGGAATATCAGAATCTTGGTTAAAACTCTTATTGCCAAATAATGTGTATGCCTTGCCAGGTATAATATTGTCAGATATGATCGATTGGTTGGGTTATCACAGTATATATTTTAAGGATCATTTACAGGTACATTTTTCCACTAGTGCTAAATAAAATTCCTTGATTGAATGGCTTCTTCTTCACCTTGTCTTAGGTGGGCAAAATCATGTCATTATAGGGTACTTATATAACTCCACCTCAGTGTGGTTTGCTTGGGTTGATAACATTTCTGGAGTTTGCTGAACCTTTCATTAAACTATATGATTTTGTTTCAGTTGGTAATGTAAATTTAAATTGGCTCCATGATAGATATCTCATGAGTCTGTATTATAGTCATACCACCTGGTTCAATTTATTAGAAACCCTACTAGATTAAACTCTGGCAGCTCTAATTGTTCCTTATTGGATTGGATTATAGCTAACCAGGATAACAAAATGTCATCTGTTGGTGTGCAGTTACCATTTGGCCACTTACTGTGCCCTAACATTCAAGCCCCTAGAATGCTACCTCATTTTATCCAATCTCAAAATTTCAAGAATTTTATCAAGATGCTTTATTTTGTCAGCTGTCAAATGCTGGTTGATCCTATACTGATCTGATACCTCATGTTGACTTGGCTTTAGATGTTCTCAATTGTCAGTTAATTCCTATTCAAGAATTGTTTTCCTAAATGATTAGTGAGAATTCAGGGTATCCCTAATAAGTGGTTTTCAGAAAAAAATTGTTTAAAGCAATAAAAATTTTCTTGGGCTGCTTATACGCCTTATCTTTTGATAGTTTATTGTCCAATTATTGTTGTGTCAGGAACAAAGTTAAATATTTGATTAGATCAGCTAAGACTGAGTTTGTAAGAAGAAGTTGGATATAAACTGGTCCAACATCTAGCACTTCTAGGACAATATTAATTTTCCAACTAATTCTAAAGAGAGAGGCCCAATTAAGACAGTAATGTTCAATGGGAGAGAGATTAGTGACCCCCTTAAATTGAGAATTCTTTAAATTCCAGATACTCTGATCTTTCTTGTTATGATTTAAAAATGTCATCTGCTTGTTCTACTAATCCTCTGAGAATACTGTTTTTGTCAATCAGCCAATTTTTATTCTAAACAGATCACTGAAGCTGAAGTCACTAAGTTAATTTCCTCACCCTGATAAGACTAGTGATTGTGGGAACGGCCTGGATGGTCACTTTTAAAGCTTCTGTTCCATTTATTGTTTCTCCTTTGTGTATTATTTTTAATTTGTCCTTAATCTCTCACCAGTTTCCTCTAGCTGTAAATGTGCCAGGTTGTGCCTGCGCTCAATAAATTGCATCTTGTTTTGATTGAAGATTTTTGTCTATCTCAAAAATCCTATCAGCAAACTACTTGAAAACAATTGTAGCTGAACAGATGAGCTATTATTTGGAGAAGTACAATATCCTTTGTCAGCAACAGCAATGATTTTGTAAAGGCTATGGAACTGGTACTGCCTTGGTCAGGTTCACAAACTCCATTCTCAATTGCTTGAATTCTGGGTTTATGACAGGGGCCGTGTTTGAGGACCTGACCAAGGCATTCAATCTTATTAATTATGATATGCTTTGCTTAAAGTTGCAATCCCTTGGTTATTTGACTTACTGAACTCAATATGTGAGAGTGGGTTCATGTTTTTTTCAGACCCCTGTAAAACAGTTGATGGTGTGCCACAGGTGAATTGTGGTCCTTTGATGTTTACTTTGTTTCTAATTTGCTTCCTTCAGTTTTTAAATTTTGTGATTCACTGCTTGATGCTGATAATCTTATTTTTTTTCTACTGCAAAGGATTTGTTAACTATATCTAGTAACCTGGAGTTGGATTTCTGTCAGTATGCACTTGCTTTTCTAGAAATCTCTGATTCTTAATTTGAAAAAGGCAAAGTCTATCCTTTTCAGTACACATCCAGTACTTAGTGAAGATCCATCTTTCAGGTTACAGGGTCATCTGGGTAATTTAATTGAGATAGTTTTCCAGTTTAAGAACCTGTGTGTTTTTTTCCAGATTATGTAAAATTGGTTTGTTGGAATATTAATCAAATATTAGGAGTATTATTCAAATTGAAGATTTATTTTTTCTTTTGACACATGGAAAGTCATTGCTGTTGCTTCGCTTTTGCCACACTTTGATTATGTTTGAAGTCTTTTTGTTTGTTTGTTTGGGAGTCAGAGTGTCATAATTTCTCAGTTGTCTGCAATAATATGTCATTTTGTTTTGCTTGTTCCTCTGTATGCTCACCACTGTTCATTATATTCTTAGCTCAGTTGGTTATCTCCATCTTTCGTATTGAATACTTTTTTTGTTGTTGCCTAGTTTTAAAAAATTCTCTGTCCCAACTACTCCTTCAAATTTGCTTTTAATAGGACTGTGTTGTCTGACTTAAGATCAGCAAAGGGGTTGTACTTGCTGAAAATCATGTAAAACCGAGGTTGGTTCCATGCTTTCTCTGTAGCCAACCCCATTATTGGAATGGCTTACCTGATTAATTTTGACAATCTTGCTCACTCCAGGTTTAAAAAACATTGTTTACAATATTTGCATAATTAGGGTATCTGTAGTTGTAGTTAACTGTATCATTTTAATTATGATGTATTCATATTCAGTTTTGTTTGTTTTTATAAGATAGTATTGAATTGGCATGCCAAGGTCGAGCCTGAAAAAGGACTCTCGGTCCAATGCTCTTACCGTTAACAAAATAAAATAAATTAATAAGTTTGGGTTTGACTAACATAGATGTTTAAATGCAAAATGCCTTCAGCAATTCCTTGCTTGTTTCCTTATTTTTGTAATAAGTGCAAACATTTAGCATGATTGCATAAAATGGTTTCACTCCTAAATGTGTTTATTATCACTTTTTACGATTGTCACTTATTATAAAGAAGTTTGAATCCCCCTGCCATCTATATATGACTAATTAATGCCAGCATTGACCCACCAATTAGATGTGGTGCAGCCATTCACCTGAGTGGTAGAAATAGGAGGGTTCATGGACCACTAGCCAGCCCCTGATGAAACTCCTGCACAAAGCACCAGGCTTTTGCTCTACACTACACCTGAGGTCTTATCTGTAAATGTGCCTGGATATGGCTTAATGTCAGTAAATATTTTTGTTAGCATCAGCTACTGGTATGCAAACCTGTGTTCCCTGGGTGCAACCAGCTACTCCAAGCTGAGTCGCGATAATTTCCCTGCTGCCTTATATTTCTAGGGTTTGGTAAATGCTGTACTAGCACCCCATTCTGTAGTGGAGATTGCATATGTTTTTCTTGCTTGTTTAGGATCCACAGCGAGACTGGGGAGTTAAATACTAAAAGAAAGATAATGTGTCTGCTCTAAAAGCAGAGCAAACCACTGTGTTGGTATTGAGTGACAGCTAATGAGAAAGACCAGTCATCCACTGTCTTAGATGTGTGCACAGAGGCAGTAATAATCCCCAGTTGAGGATCCTAGGGAACAGACTACGGACATATGTGGATCATTTAATTGTGTTGCTAACCTGACACAGAGTTAACCATCAATGAAATGGATTTTCTGAATGTTTCTCACATTGATGTTAATGCAGCACTGTTCCTTTGCCTTGGAGGTTAATTCATTTTAGAAGGGTTTTAGTAAATGAAATGTTTTATTCACTAAGTGCACTTAATGGAATCTCTGCTCCAGGGCCTGACAACATGGAAAGTTCATCAGCAAAGCTATCAGCTCATAAGTCTATCTAATCTTTTCTGCTCTTTTTAACTTATTGTTAATGTCAAGTTTGTGCCTTGTTGCCTTACAATTAGCAAGCATTTTCCACGATACAAAGGGTTGATCATCCAGTTTTTGATACTTGTTACCCGATTTCTTCATTTTTGTTTTTTCAGAAACTTTGTGAATAGGTTTCCATAAACAGTTGTGGACTATGTGACAACAAATATCTGTATGGCACAGTTGGTAGTACTGAGCTGAGGTCTCGTACATAATTAAGCTCATACACAGGACTGGCGCTGGAGTGTAATACTGCAGTAGAGTTGTCCTTTGGAAGTCTTATCTGGTAGTTTACAGTGGCTGGCAAAGTAGAGGTTAAATATCCCATTGCACTATTAGAAAAGAGTAGGGGATACCCAGTTCAGTGGTGCTTGTGGTAGTGCCTTGCTGTACCATGTGGGAGACCCATGTTTGTTCCATATATCCAATTCCCTACCTCAGGCCCAGGAAGCCCTCAGCACACTGCAAAACTAGTGCTCAAAATCTCTGGGAGAGGATAATCCCATCTTTGCTGCAATAGCAATCATCTTGGGCAGGCCAAATGAGCATTTTGATGTCATGGTCCGAAAGAAACACTTACTAGTGAAAGTGTAGAGGTGCATTAGTTTTCAACTGTTTAAGTATATGCACTTTATCATAAGTTCTCAGTGCACCTTTGTGCTGGCTTTTGTGTGGAGGGTATTTTCCAGTTGAACTGCATTTAGCCCTTAACCTGGTCAGCATGCCCACTTTTCATGTGTTTTCCTTTCAGTGACATGGGTTCCAATGCGATGTCAAACCTCCCCACAAGGACAGGGTGGCATTGGTGGGTCAAACATAGGGAAGATGAAAACAGAAAGTGGATGGCCATAGCTTGATGACCACCAGAATTATCAGGCTCTGCACTTTCAGGTCACATAGCAGCCATGATTGTCTAGTGTACTGGCTCAGGGGTCACGGGAGAAATGGTCATATGGGGAAGCCAATAAAAATAATTTGAAAAGCTATATGAATTAAAACAAGAAGGGAGAAGGACGGTGTCCAGGCTAGTAATTTGTCTCTTACAAAATAGGCATTGGGCTAACCAGACAACATGAGAGAGGTGCGTGCCACATCAGCATTCCATTTTCATGGCCCAAGCCAAGAATGATGCAGCCAGCAAACTTGTAGGAGGAGAACTGAGCATCCCAGAGCCCAAACACATTGCTGTTTCTACTCTGTCTGTGGTGCAATGCTGGCAAAAGGCAGCCAAGAGGTTGCAAAACAGGGACTTTGGATACAGGGGAGGATGGGACTCCACTCTGGGAGGAGTGCGGAGGGTTTGCAAGAAAAACTGAAACTACAGGGGTGGCCTGAATGATAATTCTGCTGTGGCCCCCATGCCCATCAGGGTCACTCTGCCCCTCGCTCACCAGACCCTCAATACATCCCTCATCCCACTATAACAGGGAAAGCTGCAGATGACTTGAGAGACATGAATGCCCTCAGGAATGGATATGTCAGATGCGAGTGTACTTCAGCTCACCAAAAGGAGTACATGGACACTGCAAAAGAGGAAGTAAAAAATTGTTACCAATACTGTTCATGGATGTGTGTTTGTGGGGATATTGCTGGCACATCATGGCCACTGTGTTTATGCGCTCATACAGTTACTGCACCTACAATATCTTATTCCTATGAAAATATCTACGAAAGATGATACAGAAGTCTGCATTTTGTTTTATTCTGTTTTGTTCAGCTCTGGTTTGTGCCCAATAGTTTCCATATATATTGCAATGCTGGAATTTAATAGCATTGTCAACTGCACTGAGCAGTAAAACTAGGCTAGATTTTCGACTTTTTGATAATCAGTTTTACTTAAACTATTGCATCCTGATCTTCCTGGAAATGCAACTGATATTTGACTTCTCTTATCTATCTGGTTCAGGATAATTGGCCTCTCAGGACAGGAATATGCTGAAGTAAAAATGGTGTATGTAGGTACCTTGAGTTTTCTTACGCATCTTTTTTCTGATATTTATAGCCCTTCAAAGTGAGGCTCATTAGGTTTCTAAGATCAAACTGTAGTTTGTGAATAACAAGCAGTTGGCAGTGGGGATGTTTCTAATGATTTGTAGGTAAAATGGGATGCAATCCAGCAGTGGTACTTGGCTAACAGTCAGGTTTCTCATGTGTAGACCCAAGATAACTTAATATTAGCAGGTCAGCTGGAAATACAAGTTAAAGGAAATAAGACACTCTCCTGTATTACTGCTGTACATGACATGGCAGACATTTTGCATTTGATAGCGACTTCAAATATTTTGTTTTTCCTGTATGTTCATTATTTCTCATTATACTCATAAGGCCCTATGCATGAAACCTATGTGTCTCATATATGTGGCGTGTCGGCTTCCTTAAGTCCACCTACCACTTGAACCCCTCAGTGCATTTACACAAAGGGCACTGGCCCTGTACCAGAACCTCTGTTTGTTCGTGGCATACTGTGTGCAGAAAGAGCGAGTGATGGGCAGGGCTAGCCTTTGCATCATGCACAAGGACACAGAGTGCCAGTGGAAGGGTAAAGACTACACCGCAGGCATCCTGTCATAGCTGTTATAGGCCCCCTTCATCCTGCAACACCAGTACTTCAGAACACACTGCAAGTGCTGGGGCTACAGGAGGTGCTGTACCAGTAGCCATGTGGAGTTCCATACATCAAAACCATAATCCCTGGTCCATCAAGTCAGCTGGGGAATAGGCATCCAATTGGCTCCTCACTGTGTCCTCTTTGCTCATGTCCCACCTCCTGTCCTTCCATGCTTTTACATGCTTTTGGAGCAAGGCAGAGGACGAATTGTGCATGGTGCACCTGTCTCTGGGTGCAGTGTGCCAGGCGCATGGCCCAAGTCGTGCTTACATATTCAGGCCATCTTGATGCAGAGGCCCAATATGATCATGGAAATTGGTCTATTTATATTAGGCTAGGTGGTGATTTTCATGGAGGAACTGAAACCTACAATACAGTTAAACATTTCCTTACTATTGGATTCCATAGACGCAGTTCATATATCAACAATGTATATCTTACTAAGCATTTCTCTCTCTCTCTCTCTCTCTCTCTCTCCCTCTCTTTTTCTCTCTCTCTCAGTTATGTGGGGTTCTTTTTCCATGAATTAAATGCTCATGAAAGGTGCCAGATTATCAGCACTGCGACTGAAGACTGAGGTACATGTGATATGTACAACAGTCACAGTTCTAGTTCCACCACACTGCCCTGCTAATGTACAGTGCCTGACTCTTGTCATGGAGGGACCACTTCTAGTCAGAGATGAGAGAGTATTTCAGACACCATGTCCATTCAGGCCTATACAAGACTCTTACAAATGGGGCCAGTTAGTATAAATTGTGTGATGGTTTTGTGATGTGGACAGCTGTCCTCTAGTAATTGGATTGAAATGATCATACGCTTTTCACATAGCCAATGGAAGAGCATCAGATGACAACACCTTTTGATCAAACTGGTGACATAGGGAGGCAGACTCCTTGTCCAATCCACTGAGCTATCTAGACCCCATTAACTAGATGTGAAATGAGTTAACTTAATGTAATATATACTGTAAACAGAGTTATAGATGGGGAATTATGAATTACAAGATACCATCAAGGGCTCTGGTGACATCACAACCACAAGAAAAACCTCAGGTGGTTCCATGATGTCACCAAAGCTCTGAGATGGAATTATAGCTGAATTATTAATAGTTACCCATCCATATATTAAAGTGTTGAATGATTTGGTTACTCCATATGTGACCTCTGTGATCCTTAAATGTGAACTCTGAGTAAGAGAAACCTAGAGCCCTGATGTGCCTAAAATTCTTTCTGAAACAGGCAAATCTGAGTTTGTTTATGCTCCTGTGTTTTATATACATGCCTGATACCTGGATTTCAATCTAGACTGGTTGTTGCTTATAAGTCCTTTTAATAAGTGGTTGTTAAATGATTGTTATTGTAAATTGTATTCATTGTGTTAATGCTGTCACTGCCCGCAAAGAGTGCTTGTCAGTATACTCAACCGTAGAAAGATTTTAAAGAATTAATTAAGACTGAAGAAAGAATTCTATTCCCAATTAACAAATGATTCATTTAAGAAAACATAAACCAAGTTTTCACTATAATTGGAAATGTGTGTGTGTGTATGTGTGTGTGTGTGGCCACTTTAATCTTCCTGCTGTGCCTTTTTCTAGTGTACACTTTGAAATAATCTAAGTTTTTCCCCATTTTGAGGATCCATTATTGATGCCTTTTTCTGTCCAATATTAATTGTTAGTAATCAGTTCTGGAACCTCCATGGCATTAGTTGAGTGGAGGCTTGTACTGAAATACTCACTGCAGGCCTCCACGTGACTCATGTTACAGGGTTCTAGATCTAATTAGTAACTAAAAAGCCTAACAGGCAGGGAAAAAGGCAGCAACAAGGGACCCTCAATAAAGAAAAACTCACTCATTAATTCATTGTACTTCTTATTATATAGATTATTCGATTCAAAATCAGTTAAGTGGATGTCTGCACTGAAACTTTCACTGCAGACCTCCACATACAGTCGTGTCAAAAATATTGGCACCCTTGCAGTTTTTTCTAATAATGCACCATTCCTTCCAGAAAATTGTTGAAATTAAAAATATTTTGGTATCCACATATGTATTTTTGGTTTGCAGTGGAATAAAACACAAAAAGCAGAAAAATTTACTAAGTCTTAGCTTATTCCACACAGAAATCCTTAAATGGCCTGGACAAAATTATTGGCACCTTTAGAAGTAGTTAGAAATAATTAGATTTCAAGCAGGTGATTCTCCTTCACTTTGGAATTGAACTCACCTGTGGTGAGTTGCAGGTGCCTGCAATATAAAAATCACCTGCTCAACCAGTTTGAATAGAGAAAGGACTCATTCTCCTGTTTTGTGTCACTGTGTGTACCGAATGAGCATTGAGAAAAGAAAGACAGCCAGAGAATTGTCTGAGGAGGTCAGACAGAAGATTGTAGCCAAGCATGAACAATCTCAAGGCTACAAGTCAATCTCCAGAGACCTTGATGTTCCTGTTTCCACCGCATTTAATGTTATCAGGATGTTTAAGGCCCATGGCACTGTAGCCAACCTCCTGGACATGGCCGCAAGAGAAAACTTGATGGAAGAGTGCAGTGCAGGATTGTTCAAATGGTGGAGAAAGCACCTCGATCAACTGCCAAACAGATTCAAGCTGCCCTTCAGACACAAGGTACGACAGTTTCAACTCACACCATCCGTCGCCAACTCAATGAAAGGGGTTATATGGTAGGAGGCCCAGGAGGACCCCACTGCTGAGAGAGACATAAGAAAACCCAACTGGGGTTTCCCAAAACACACCTGAACAAGCCAAAATCCTTCTGGGAGAATGTCCTATGGACAGATGAGACCAAATTAGAGCTTTTGGTAAAGCACATCATCTCTATGTTTACAGAAAACAAAATGAAGCCTTCAAAGAAAAGAACACCTTCCTACAGTCAAACATGGAGGAGGTTCAATGATGTTTTGGGGTTGCTGTGCTGCCTCTGGCACTGGGTGCCTTGAACGTGTGCATGGCATCATGAAATCTGGAGATTACCAGGCCATTTTGGAGCACAGTGTTGAACCCAGTGTCAGAAAGCTGGGTCTCCATCAAGGTCATGGGTCTTCCAGCAGGACAATGACCCCAAACACACTTCAGAAAGCACCCAGGAATGGTTCAAGACAAGATGCTGGACTGTTCTGAAGTGGCTAGCAATGAGTCCAGATCTAAATCCCATTGAAAACCTGTGGAGAGATCTGAAAACAGCAGTTGGGAGAAGGCACCTTCAAATCTGGGAGAACTGGAGCAGTCTGCACAAGAAGAGGGGCCAAACTGCCAGTAGAGAGATGCCGGAAGCTCATTCATGGCTATAGGAAGCGTTGATTGCAGTTATTTTGACCAAAGGCTGTGCTACCAAATATTAAGTCTAGGTGTCAATAATTTTGTCAATGCCATTTCTTTCATTTTCTGATTTAAAAGGATATATTAAATTCTGAATCAAAAACAAAGGTTCTGTAATATTAACAGAGAAATAAAGAATTGTGGAGACCGAATACTGTACTGTTGTTAATTTCAACTTATGTTTAGAGGAAATTGTGAGTTATTTGAAAAGTGCAAGAGAGCCAATATTTTTGGCCACGACTGTAACTGGTTCTACTGGGATCCAGAATAGATTGGCACCTGCTACCCCTTTAGGCCTGCAAACATTAGTTACTTCAACTGAATGCTAGTTTTAAAACAGGACATTTTACATTTTTCTGTGGAAGTGCTGCTCCATGACAAAATTGATACCACCTTACAAAAATTCTGGATCGGTCAACTTTGTGCATAGCAAACCCTTCCCTGCACAGTTCCAGAGTGACATGCAACCACGTGAGGACAGAATTGCAACCCCATTTGTGCATGGCCAGTGGGTTCAAGAGGAGGGTTGGCACTGTTTTGTCATGGTGACAAATAGCCTGTCCCTAAGTAACTGCATGTGGGACCCTGAATGGTAACCTGCAACACTGGGCAAGTTAATTGTTTCATTTCTCTTCAATCTATTTGCCTTCTTGCCAGTTAGATGCAGAGGCTGCTGCATAAATGTTCGCACTAGTGAGGGAAAGAAACGACTTTCAGAAATGGGCATCACACATTTCTATGACTTGTGGCCCAACAGTATTTTTCCTTCCATGATTATGTTTGATTGACAGTATTACATAAAGAAAATTCTTAGTTCAAGCCATTAACATCTGGAGGATCTTGAACCAAATTCCTACATCTCAGCAGCTGTTTTACTCTATTATTGTATTACATTTTATTATATTGACTGTAGAGTGCAGGCAAGGGTGGGTGTTCCTTGGTCAACTAGGCAGTTGGCCAGCTTGTATTTCAAGAACAGAGGATCTCTCAAAGGTCCCATGACAGTGGACAATACATCCAGTGCTGTCATGAAATCCCTGCCTTGCCTCTGGATCATTCTTTGTAAGAATCTGCTACATTTGTTTCTGAATACGGCAACTACCATTTATGTTGATGGTTGACCTGAACTTTTAGGACACCAGTACTGCAGCAGCTTTGAATAATGAGGGCACAATTAGTTTGAAACAAAATGTTTCATCAGAATCACAGCTTTCAAATCATTTTGTCCCCATTCCTCTCTCTCTCTCTCTCTCTCTCTCTCTCTCTCTCTCTCTCTCTCTCTCGCTCTCCTCCCCCCCTCCCCTCTTTTGCTCTTAATGGTCATTTTCTGCCCTTCCCTTATCCTAAAGTTTGATGTGTTACTTCTGTTTTGGCTCCACTGCTTCACCTGAATTCCATTATTGTGAATTGTGACTGCATCCTATGATTGCTGCTGTTTACAGTAGTGTGTTTTCTATATGCACTGTCTTTCGGATGAGACGTTAAACTGAGGTCCCATCTGCCTGTTCTGGTGGTAGTTCAGGTGGATGTTAAAGATCCCATGGCACTTCTCGAAAGAGTAGGGGAACATTTTATTTAGAGAAACTAAACAAAACACATACAAAAAATCATCATACAATAATAACGCATATTCACCTGATACAAACAAAAAAAGAAACACATGAAATTAAAAGGAAATTCATCCGATTCTGTCCTTCATAAAAGGAACATTATGCCATCTTTATTACCCATGCTTTGTGAAACATATGTTGCTTTTCAAACATACATTGTTTGTATAATTCTTGTTCAATAACACATATAACCATATTGGGATCCTGGTACACCTGTTGTAAAACAAACTTACAGCTAGATTGCCATAATATAAATTTTATAAATGAAAAAATTAACTGTACTCAATCCCTCATCCAACTACAATCTCACCAGACTGAAACCTCCAACCACCTCTGCATAAGTCACTTTCTTCCAGTGTGGGTTATCCCATGTTTGTGATATCTGTGTCCACAACTCACGTATAAAGGGTCACTGTATAAGAAAGTGATATATAGTTTCTTCTTGTGCACCACAACTCAATCTAGGAACATACATTCTTCTAAACATTTGTGTTTAGCATTTTCCTTTACAAATAACCTACCATGAGAACACAGCACATAACATCCCATACCCGGAGGAATGTATGGATCCTTTAAAGACTCTAGCACTCGAACTTGATGGATTGGTGCAACATCTTTAAATTCAACAGATGAGATACAGACCTGTGTGTGTATTGTATCATATACTAATTTACTTGAGTTTAACTGTATAATTTGTGTCTTTAACTTCCATTTAACTTCCTGAGGGCTAGCTTGAAAAAACACATTTGCCTTTACCTGGGCTGACAATATCCCTGATCATTCCACACCTGATAAAGGGGCCCAATCTAGTGTCTTGCATATAAAGTCCATAAGGCTAAACTAGGTCTTGTAAGGTCCATCAAATTTGTATGAAAGAAAATACTACAAAAACCCACAGGATTTATCAAATTAAACCCCTTTCCCCACTGGCAGGTACAAAACCTCCTCTTAATGGGATGTAACCACTTTCCCAGATCTCCTGAAAACTAAACTTAAAAGTGAGACTTCCAAAGCTTGTGGCAGGGGATATAGCACTAAGAAACAAAATATCAGAAGCAAAAACGCTTTTAACTACTGCAACCTTTTTTTTTGGTTTGTTGCCAAGTCATCCATACAGCAACCTTTGAGAAGCTACTCCATTTTTGCCATCCAGTTTAACATCCTGTTGTCCCTCTCCCAAACCATACCCCTACAAATTTAAAAGGGCCATATCACTTTTATCCCGTGTAATGCATCCAGTGGAGAAATAGTGCCACTCGGTGAATAAACAACACTTTTCCCTTTATTAATCCTAGCTCCTGTCATTATGGAGTATCTATCAATTATCTCCAGAACCCGTACTCTTGATTTCTGATCTGCTACCATTACACAGCCATCACCTGCATACGCTATTGCTCGAACCTCCATATCTCCCCAATAGGCTTAAATGCCTCTTATACATTTATCCTGTTGAAATAACCAGTAACAAAGGATCTAAACAAAGATATAAAGCAGAGGGCTCAGAGGGCATCCTTGTCGCACCCCATGTAGTGTGTAATATACATTCCTAACTTCCCATTCACCAAAGGAATCACTCGTGCATTCTCGCATAGCAAATCTATCCATGCCACAAAGGCAGGTGGAATACCATAATGTTTCAATACACAAGAAATAAAGTGATGTGGAACTCTGTCAAAGGCTTTTTCCTGATCCAATGACATAATATATCCACTCAGAGCTCCCTCTTTACCTTGTTCAACCAATTCCTTACCAATAATAAGTTATGCTGAATTAAATGCTCTGGCACTGAACAAGTCTGGGCTATGGAGATTAAAGCAGAAGCTGTATTAACTGGTCTATTATGAAGTATTTTCAGTAAAATGTTATAGTCTGTATTCAGTAAGCTCAGTGACCTCCAGTTATTTAAATCTGTTCTCTCCATGTTTAAATATGAGAATTTGCACTGCAATACAAAAATGAAAGTCTACTTTCAAACAACCCAATACCCAGTTAAAGACCACAACCAAAATATCTTTTAATAAAGCCTCAAAGGATTTATAAAATTCTGAAGGCAGCCCATCAATTCCTGGTGCAGTGGCTCCTTTCAGTTTACTAAGTACTAACCCAACTTCTTCTGTAGTAATAGGTTTTATTTATTTATTTTTTTAGGATGTTGTTTTCTCCTCGAGCACCAGCTACAAACCCCACCCCAGCGCTCGCGTTCCCCAGCGCCATCCCGGACATAGACCCCTCCCTTCACGCTCGCGACTTACCCTTCGTAGCAGGGTGGTGGGAGCGACTAACCCACCCAACGGATCCATGCCAGGAGGCGCCCAGGAATGGCGCCAGGGAACGATGTTGTGCTGCCGGGCTCCCATTTTCTTGTTTTCTCCCGATGGGCATGGCGTGCAATGGCACCAATGACTGATGCGTGCGCTAGTCAATGCGTCTGCCATCCCGCCCACCTTGGCTTGCCGGCTGCGTGCTGTCGACCCCAGCCTCCACTAGGGGTCAGGCAAGCACCGCTGCCCGAATCCCCACCCGGAGATGGAGAGCAGTCCTCCGGATGCTCAATCCATCTCCCCGCTTGATCCCCAGCAACCCATGCCCGTTCCGAACACGGGTCGCCGGGCGTGGCACTAGGTGTAGCGACCAGCGCCTCAACCCTCAGCGCCACCGGGCCAGCAGTAATAGGTTTATAAGGTCTACTACATACATTTCTGGCAAGTTGGGAACATCTATTGTAGAAAAACCTGTCACCACCGACTCTTCAATATAGGGGCAGTATACATTTAGTAGTATCTAGTTACTGTTCAGAAATTTCCGGACCATCAGATACCAGAGTGCCACCCTCGGTCTCAACTGATGCCATGAACCTATCTGATGCTCATTGTGAACAACTTTTAAAGGCATCCCCAAACCCAGTTTTACCAGGCGAACAAATCCTATGCTCATTTAACATGGAGGAAGCCCTAGAGTATTGCAATCCCTCCATTTCTTTTTAAATTAGAAACCTGAGTTGTTAAATTAATGCTGTGCATTAATTGCAGAATAAAGCTTAGCCAATTGAAACCTAAGTTTAAGATATAATGTATACTGATTAGTCCGAGACCGTGTGGAGTAAGTTTGAAATAATGACTTCAATCCCTTTTTGTAGCCTCCCACTAAAACTAATATTTTTTCTAGAACTACCACTAACATCCTTGCTTTTAAAAATTCAGTCACACGCTTAACCAAATTATTCTCCTTAATACAGCTGTATTCACTTCCAGCAACTTCGCTCATAGTGGTGGCCTATTATCCTCCTAACACAACACGGAGAATTACATGGTCCGATGTCTCTAAATGGATTGTATCTGCCTTATGTATATTAAGATTTTTCTGGGTAAATAAAAAGTCTATCCTGGTGGACAAAACTCCCCTATGGTACGTGTGACCTCCTTTCAAATGTAAAGTTCTAAAGGAGTCTTTCAAGTTACACTGGTCTGTTATTACTTTTAAGCAATTGGAATCACAAAACAATTTCTTTGTGGCAGCTCCTCTATCATGCCTATCAACCACACAGTTAAAATCCCTCCCAAAGAATGCGCTTGGTTGTAAGCAGGAAAGGTTTTATCTTATTAAAGAGATTTACTCTGTCCTTTTTGTGAGTGGAGCATATATAGTGATTAATCTCCAACACTCCCTTTTATACATAAAATCCAATAATAATGTTCTCCTAATGAGATGTCTACCAATCTAGAAATCTTGAACCCATCACCTCTAAATAATTCCCCAACATCATCACAAACCTCAGTTCCAAATGAAAAAGATGGACCCCAACACCACAATTTCTGGGCTGCTCTAACCAAGTAATTAGTATTTAACCTAGTGTCCTACAACAGACAGATATCATACCCTAGGTCTTTTAATACTGCAAACGTAATCAATCTCCGCCTTGCATTCCTAATGCTGTTAACATTAACTTTAGCAAGACTGATAGTCAAGTGAGGCTCTTGGTAAGAAGAAGGAAGTTTATTTTAGGTGTTTTTTTTAACCTCAAACTTCTCCTAACTCTTGCACCCATTTTTTTTCACCTTTCCTCATTCGGCCTCTGCTCCTTAGGGTCTCCTCTAACTCTGAAGAGTGAGGAGCTAAAGAAGAAGCCTCAGAATCCCCGTTCTGATTCTTGTGAATCTCTGGTCAGTATCTCATATTTATTTGTCAGTGTAATCCCATCATCTTCAGGTATATAGGCCATAGCGACTTTAGATCTAGGCCTAGACTGTCTAATACCTCTTTTCTTAGCTAAACTTTGAACACTGGGGTGGGGGCATTTCTACATACTTTTCTCCCTCAGGAACAACTGTGGGTGCACTCACTATAGTATCAACCTCGGGAGGAACAACAGGCTCTTCAGGTACTGTGTTACTATCTATCTCAGCCACAATAAGTACTCAGGGGTGACAAAGGTGGAGGGTGTGGTGATGGAATTCATTTGGTCAGGTTGAGGTCGATCTGCAAAGTTTTTCCGTTTTGCCATATCTTTCTTCTGTGCTTCCTTATAATAGTATCCTGATTCACACGGTCTGTACGATTGTCGTAGCCCAAGGACAAGATCTGTACGTCTGACCAGTTTCCACACACAGATTACACTTCAAATCTTCCTGACATTCTGAACTGTTATGACCAAAGGAAAACATAGATTACATTTTAACCTGTCGAGGCAGAGCCTAAATGTGTATAGGCCCCACACTTGAAACAGGTTTTGGCTGCCCAGGATAAAATAATGTCCTTTCACTCCCCAAGAACAAACTGTTTGGTAAATGAACTGGGCCCAAGCTATTATTTCTCAATCGTAATTTATATTCTAGGACATGGATATGTTGTTCATCCACACTTATTGGCAGGTTCCTTGCCGCTTTAAATCTTGCGGAAGGTCTTCAAGCTGGCTCCTCCCACCCACCGGTGGTTAAACTCTTAGCTCCGCCCCATGACGCCAGATCTTCCTTACCCTTGGAAGCTCAGGTTCCCTCCTTAACGCACTGCGTTTAAGACTGGTTCCTAATTCTTGATGTCGAAATCAAAAGTTTTTGCTAAAAGACTTGGTCTTCTTCTCCTCGCGGCTGCGATGGACAAATCAACTCGGTTTCGGAGGTGCCCTTGCGGGCAGAAGATGTCTGGGGCGGATCCACACTCACGTGCATCTACTGCCTGGGCCGCCAAACATGACCGCTGGGCCTGCGACTTGTGCTCTTCTTTTACCTTTTCGTCTTGAAGACCGTGCTGCCCGATTACAACTGGGGCACCCGAGAAAAAGAATTCCACGGTGAAATCTAAAGAGGCCGATTGGCGGTGTCCAGCGGCGCTCAGCGGATCAGCTCGAGCAGATGATCGCCTCGAAGAGGCGGTGGGCGCTTCTACTCGGCTGCGGCATTTGTCCCGCTCTCTCGGTGCCTCGTACTCGGCTTCTTTAAGGAGCTTTGTCTGACCCTCTCGACAAAAGGTGAGGGTCCAACTTTGGGACCTTTTCCAGGTCCAAAGAGCAAAAGTAAGTCTCTCCATCGGCGCTCTTGGGAGCGGGAAAGACCCCGCCCTAGTCGCTTGACCGACCCCTCAGCTCGACCACTGGCTTCACGGTGTCCCGTCAGGCCAGTTGACGAGACTTCCATCGGCGGTCGAGATTTTTCTCGACCCGTTAGAGGTTGTCGGCTGGAAGCTGAGAATCCCTCTCCCTGGTTCCCCGGTGGAGTTGAGGATCCCGTCGGCTCATCTGTGCCTCCGGTTCCGGAGCCTTGATGAATCGTCCGAGGCGAGGGCCATTTCCGACACTTCTCCTCGCCTTCCTCGGCCTGGTCGAGACTCTGATCTCGGTCTCGGATATCCTCATGGTCCAACCGATCCTGCCGCCATAGGCGGTCTCGGTCTCAACACCGTGTGGCAGCGGCGCGCCACTCTTCCCTCTTCCTCGGATGAGGGACGCTTCCAGTGCAACTTGCGTCGGGAGTACGAGGAACTCGTGTGCAACAGCTCCTTTGACATCGGAATAGGCCACCCAGTCGCCTCCCGCCATTAAGTGGCTGTCACTGGAGCGGCGAAACAACCCCTCGTTAGCCGAGGAGCCTGTTCTCAGGCGGTTGTTCGGCCAATTCCAGCTGCCCCACCGATTCTGGTGGAACCTCGCCTCCACAGCCATTAGTTGGGGCTCCTACCAAAAATTCTCGGTCGGCCTTGGGTTTCCCCCTAGGCTGTCTGTCACCCTCACGCCCGATAAACCTCGGCAGGTGGAGGGTGGCTCAGGCCTGAGGCAGCTCTTTGAGGACTCTTCTGAGTCCGATGATGGTTCCTCCTCTTCTCCAAGCGCATGGACTTGGAGTCCTCGGGAGGGCAGTCAGTGGATGATAGCCCTTTGTCCTTCTTAGGTTGCTTCGACTCATCTCAGAGTCCACCGGATGAAGCTCGAACCCAGTTTAAACGGGCTGTATCCCTCACGGAGATTCTGGACGAGGGATTCTCCTACGGAGGCTTTTCCGGTGGTCGAAGCCATAGTGGGTCGGCCTTGGAACTTTGGCAGCGTCCTGCTTCCTGCCCTGCGCCTTGCCAGGTTGGCCAGGAAGTATCACGGTCCTCCGGTTCTCTGTCTGGTTTTGAACACCCCTCGGCCGAGGGTTGGTTACCGACAGCATTTTCCGCGTGCGGGAATGCCAGGATGTGGACAAACCTCCCACAAGGAATCCAAGAAATTGAATTATGCCGGGCGAAAAGTCTATGCTGCGTCCTCTCTCGGCCTTTCTTCGCCAGGCCAGTTCGGCCGTCCTCATGGCACATCTTTCTCATGCCCTGTTGGGCTCCCTGATGAGGTTGTCCCTCATCTTCCACAGATCTGCAGACTATGGTCAGGCAGGTGCGGGACCAGGGCAGGGCAGTGGCCAAACAGCAGCTCCAGACTGCGTTAGACATCGGGGACTCATGTGCCAGGTCTGTGGCGCGCAGTGGCCATGCGTCGTCGGGCTTGGCTGAGGATATCCACTTTACCTCGGATACCCAGCACAAGTTGGCGGATGTTCCCTTTTGGGACTGACCTCTTCAGCCCTGGGGTGGAAGGTCACCTGCAGAGGATCGAGAGTCAATGCTACCTTGGACTCGGTCTCTTCCGTTCAGAGGACAAAGGCCATAAGCCACAGCCTAAGCCCTTTCGTCCTTCTCTTGTAATAGCCTGCCCAGCAACGTCAGGGCCAGCAGGCTCGAGCAGCATCCCAAACCTAAGCTCGCCGGCTTCCTCCAACAGGAAGCAGGAGGTAAAGGCCCAGGAGGTCCCTCAGCGGTCCCTCCTCCAAGCCTGCCCAGTGACGGGCTGAGGGATGTCGCCCCATCCTGTCACCTCACCCCTGGTTCCCCGTGGAGGGACGGCTCAGACACTTCCTTTCTGCCTGGTCCGCTGTTACCACGGACAGGTGGGTACTGGAGGTGGTGGGAAAGGCCTACCTCTAGAATTGAGCAGGCCCGCCCTTCAGAGTCATCGCACCTCGGGGGGCCTCGGGGTTGCAGACTCACTGGCGGCTGGTCGAGCCAACATCGCTCTCCTCCAAAGGAGGTGATCACGAGGAGGACCCCTTTAGACCCAGGGTTCATGTCCAGGTATTTCCTGGTTCCGAAGCGGACAGGGGCTGGCGCACCATTCTCGACCTACACGACCTGAACAAGTTCCTAAGGTCTGGACCTTCAGAATGGTCACTCTGGAGCAGATAATACCATCTCTGGAACACGGCGTGTGGTTCTGCTCTCTGGACCTACAGGATGCATTCTTTCACGTCCCTATCCGTCTGTCACATCGAGATTCCTCCGCTTGGCGGAGGGATCCCTTTGAGTTCAAGCCATGCCCTTCGGCTTATCTCCAGCTCCCAGGGTCTTCACCAAATGCATGGCAGTGGTGACAGCATTCCTGGGCGCTGAGGGGTCCGGGTGACCTCTTACCTGGACGATTGGCTGATAGCAGCCCCTCCAGATGGGAGGTGGAGCGTCCAGAGATCTGGCCCTCCAGGTTTTCTCTCAAGTCGGCCTTCTCATCAACGAGGCCAAGTCGAACTCGAGCCAAGCAGGTGATCCTGTTCATTGGGGCAGAGCTCGACTCCTTCGAGCCAGAGCATGGCTCCCAAGGACAGGGCCGAGGTTCTTACCTCCTTGCCCAATCATTTCTGGTTGGGCAATCGGCTCTGCCGGGACTTCCTGCGCCTCCTGGGTCTCATGGCGGCCTGTACCAGCGTGGTCCGTTGGGCACGCGCACATGCACCCTTCAGTGGGGACTGGCCAGCCAGTGGTCACAACGCTGCGATCCATTGGACCAGCTAGTGATAGTGACCCAGGAGATGTGGAACGCTCCAGTGGTGGACCATTCCATCCCATCTGCAGGAGGGCATCCCGTTTGTCCGCCCGAGCCGAGTCTCTCTATCAACCGATGACTCTCTGATGGGTTGGGGTGCCCATCTGGGGAACACCGAGTGCACGGCCTCTGGTCCCGGAGTCCGATGCCACATCAACCTGCTGGAGCTCGAGCGGTCCGCCTAGCTCTCACGCCTTTACTCCGTTCTCCGGGGTCAAGTGGTCCGAGTCCAGACGGACAATACCACGACCATGTACTACCTGAACTGCCAGGGCGGGACGCGCTCCATGCTTCTATACAAGGCTGCTCGCATTTGGTCACTCGTGCGCAGCCTGGGCAGATCTCCTAACCATTCATGTGGCAGGAGCCTCCAACACCCTGGCGATGCCCTGAGCCGGATATGGGCTGCATCTCACGGTGGTCTCCCTTCGAGGTAGTACAAGATCTGTTCTCCCACTGGGGCACACGTCAGGTGGACCTGTTTGCCTCCAGGGAGAATGAGGCTGAGGCTGTTTCATGCCCGCCCCTCAGCAGGGCTCGCTGCAGGGGATGCCTTCTCGAGGCTGTGGACCCCGGCCTCTTTTACGCCTTTCCCCATTTCCCTTGATTCACAAGGTGCTTCTCAAGACAAGGAGGGACAAGGCGCAGGTGATTCTGATAGCCCCAGACTGGCCCGCCAGTTCTGGTACCCAGATCTCCTCAGCCTCAGCTCCAGGCTCCCGAGGCAGCTTCCAGCTCGCCTGGACCTGCTCTCAGTCAATCAGGGAAGGTGTTCCATCCGGACCTTCAATCCCTGCACCTGACGGCCTGGTTCCTGAGCGCTAGAGTTCCAGGCCTTGGGTCTTTCCGTCGAGGTCCTCAATGTTGTTGAGGCGTCCCATAAGGAGTCGACTCAGGAATGCTATGCCTTCAAATGGAAGAGATTTTCCATTTAGTGTCAGGGCAAGAGCTTGGACCCTTCCTCCTGTTCTTTGGCAAGCATTTTGGACTATTTATGGTCCCTTTCTAGTCAAGGGCTTAGGTCGGCGACCCTAAAGGTGCATCTGGCAGCCATCTCTCTGCTTACTGGGCGCGGGCGGCGGGCAGTCGGTGGCGCAGGAAAAGGTGGTCTGGCGCTTTTTCAAAGGCCTTGATCACATTTCCCTCCGGGTGAGAACCTCCACCTCCGTGGGATTTACTGCTGGTACTGGCAAAGCTCATGGGCAAGCCATTCAACCAATGCACAGGTGTGAACTCTCTCACCTGTCGTGGAAGACCACCTCTTGGTGGCTATCATGTCAGCCAGAAGGATGGGAGAACTCAGACGCTCTGCATTGAGTCTCCTTACCTGGTCTTCCACAGGGACAAGGTTGTCCTGCGCCCCACCTGAAATTCCTTCCGAAGGTGGTGTCGAATTTCACCTTAACCAGGTGTTGACTCTGCCGGTGTTCTACCCCTATCACAACTCAGAGGCCGAATACAGGCTCCATACTTTGGACCCCTAGAAGAGGCTGCTTGTATAAGGGCTGCGGCTGAAATTCGGGAGAGGTTCGCCAGCTGTTTGTCACCTACGCTGAAGCCGCATCTGGCAGACCTGCAGCCAAGTGGACGATAAGCAGGTGGGTCACCTCCTGCATAGATCTCTGCTAGAAGTTGGCGGGCATGGAGCCTCCCAGAGGATAACAGCTCATTCTACCCGTCATACTGCTGCATCGGTGGCTGCTTCAGGGACGTCCCTATCCAGGAAATCTGCAGGGCTGCTACCTGGAAGTCAGCACACACCTTTAATACCCATTACCACATCGACCTTGAGTCACGCCGGGATGCTGGTTTTGGGGCCTTGGTTCTCCAGTCTTTATTCCCTAAATGGGGGTGTGTCGCTTGCCTCCCTCCTCCCGGAGAACTGCTAGGAGTCTGCCAGACAGTGTGGATGAACAACATATCCATGTCCTAGGAAATACAGGTTACTCACCTGTAACAGGAGTTCTAGGAATGGTATATGTTGTTCATCCCTACATCCCACCTGACCTCCCGGCCGACGCACAACCTGAGCTTCCAGCGGGCCAGATCTGGCGTCATGGGGCGGAGCGAGGTTTTACCACCTGGGTGGGTGGAGGAGCCAGCTTGAAGACCTTCCGCTAAGATTTAAAGCAGCAAGGAACCTGCCAATAAGTGTGGATGAACAACATATACCATTCCTAGAACTCCTGTTACAGGTGAGTAACCTGTATTTTCCACCCCCATTCCATAAATGTTCCTCATCAAATATTGGTTGTGGAAGATCAATTACATCACATCTTTGTTGTGTCCAATGGGTAATATCATGTACAGACAAGAATTCATTCCTAAACAATACTATAACATATTTGATAGAAGGTTTAGTCAATGAGATTACCCTAAAGGGCAACCATACTTCAGTATATTTCAGAGTCGTATTTGGACCAAAACTATCCAAACCTTGTGATGTGTTAAAACTGCCGACATACTGATTTGCACCTGAAACATGTATCAATGCATTGATTTCATTTGAAAAAAAACAATGATACTTTTAATAAATTTCTACCCACAAGTGATCTGGAGCAATCTCAAACCACCTAAATATTCTAACCCGAACAGCATTACGTCTTTGCAAGGTGGGAGCCAGCAAAGAGCCTTTCATCTAAAATGCTCCCATGCAGTTTTGGATTGTTCTGTGAATTCCTTGTGCTTTTGTGGAGAACTCTGTTCTGCTTCCATTCTATCTCCCCACCCTGCAGGCCTAGTCTCAGAACCCTCAGAATCAGATGAGGTAGACGCTGAAGAATTAGGCAGTTCAGTCTCCAGTGTGTCTTGTAAAGCCTCATTGCAATCCTTTTTCCCCTTTTGTTCAGTTTCCCATATTTTTCGTCAACTCACTGATGTTTTGCACAGATTTGTCCTGATGATTAGTGTGACCTTGTATCGGGCTGTGTGCAGGATCAGGGATCAAATTCCTGTTTCTCCCTGCTTCCACCCTCATGCTCAACAGTGAGCGTCTAGTGAAGTCAGGAGCTCCCTTGTTGTATAGGGTTTTGTAACTCGCTTTCTCTTCCTTTCCGTAAGCCTAGCCCTGGCATTTCAACTTGTTTGCTCATTTTAACAGTAAGAGCTCACTGAGCGTCTTTCTGTCCCAGGTCGGGAGGTTTCTGCTGTGTTGAAGGCTGAGCAGTGTCTGTCACTCTCCCGCCACGGCTCTGACTCAGGCCTGTAGGTGTACTCGCAGTTCCATTTGCAACATTAGTCACCTCTTTCTCAATTTCCATTGCAGTTTCAACAGCATTTTCGGTCTCCTGGGCTGGACCTGTGGGTTGGGAGACCTGCACACCCACAGGTACACCAGCAGAATAAACTCGCAAGGCTTCCTCCTCCATGGTAGCAGCGCCCCACTGCAAGAGTAGGGATTTTCCCAGTGCCTTGGCCAAATTTTCCCCATTTACTACAAATACCACCAACAGCTTAATCTGGTTCAAAGTCAGTTGGCATTCATCTGTATCCCCGGTCATACCTAAAATAGGCAAGAATTTGTCTCTGCACTTACCTAGTCAACAAAACTAAATAAATAAATAAGATTCTCTCTCCTATGGCTCCTGGCCTGCACCCCACTCCTTCAGCTGCCCCCAGCCATTACCCTACCTTCTTCTGGACTTATCAAACCACTTGCACAGAACCACTTGGTGTGTGGGTGCCTACCTGAATTCAGTTATTGTGAATTGTGACTGCATTCTGTGATTGCTGCTGTTTAAACCTTAGCACATACTTTGAATTGTTTCCATATTGTGTTAGGTCAGTTCGTTGGGCATAGTGTACTGTAGCCATATTGCTTCCTAGAACACTTGAATGCATCGATTCTTTGGATACTTTTTATTGGCCAGCACATGCATCATGGCTGTCGCCACTGAATATATTGTACAAAATGTTACTGTACACAAGCTTGCTGAGTCACACAGGTCGCATCATGAGGTGCAATCCAGACAAAAGGAATTTTTGGCCCCAAAGGCTTGTGTATTACAATGTAACATTTTGAACAGCAAGTCAGTTGAAACTTTAGGTGAATATGAAAAGCATTTTAGGTCAGAATATAATGCAGACAAGAAAAGAAAATTTGCACACAAAGTTTCCAAAATGCAAGCACTTTTAATTCATAAACATAGAATTTGATGGCACATAAGGACCGCTTGGCCCCTGAGTTTGTCCATTTTCCCTATCTACATTATCACCACAGAGCCTACTGATCTACAGCTCTTTCTCCCTCCCATTACTTCTCACTATGATTTTATTGTGCCTATCCCATGTATTCTTGAACCCCACCACCTGCACTGGAAGACTGTTTCAGAAACCACCATTTTTCTGTGAAGAAGTACTTCCTCACATCTCTCCTGAATCTACCCCCTTCAGCTTCATAGCCTGTCCCTTATTCTTGAACACCTTTTTTCCTGAAAAATACTTCCCTCCTGTACCTTAAGTACCCCAGTGAGGTATTTAAAGCTCTTTATCATATCCTCCACTCCCTCCTGTCTTCCAGGGTATATGATTGAGGTCCTTTAGTCTCTCAAGTGCACGTAACAAACAAAAGAGAGCAGTCTCTTCAGCAGTCGCTCAGACTCCCTATGTCTTGCCTCTTTTGAGGCTTTGTCAGTCCCTGTGGAAGTGGGATCTAGTGGTAAGAGCACCAGCGTGGAAACTGGGAGATCACAGATTCAGTCCCCAATGTTCACTATGTGACCCTGAGCAAGTCACTTAACCTCTCCGTACTCTAGTCCACGCAGCTGTGAAAAGGGTTGAATCAGTACTCCACTGGAAATAGAGTGTATCTTAGCTGGGCTATCCGATTCAACAAATTGTAAATAAAAACATCCCAGAAAGGGTAACTGCACTAGAAATGGCCCTAACCCTGTGATGAGAAAGAGAAGCTATAAACAAAACTCTGACATTATACACTGACAGATTCAGGAAAACCTTAAGGAAACCCTGCATACGAACTTGGGATACTGCTTCCTCAGCTCTTACTTTGCCTGTGAGATTGGCCATGCTACAGGGATGTTTAAAATACTGCAAATATCCTGATATTCAAGCAGTTACATTAGTGTAATCCAGTTCTGGGAGTGGGCCAACAATAATGATTATAAAGTTGTAGCTGAAATTGCATTCTTCAAACTTAGCCTTGCAATGAAAAGCTTGTGGGTGTATTTTGTATAGCATCCTTGTGGAACAGAGACCTGTCTTCTATGAAAATGAGAGATAACATACACACATCTTTTATGTACTGAGCATGTAATGTCCATGAAGCATCATTACAATTGGGTGTTTGCCCTGTATCCTGACAAGGAAGACCAAAATAGTGCATTCATTAGGGGTTGTCCAAATGTACAGTATTAATGTGTAGATTATTTAAAAAGTTATTTTAAGACTGCTGCACAGCTGCAAATTGCAATGCAGTGCATAACAGTGGAACCATTTATTATATGCTGGTGTCTGAGTAGATATATCCTAAACAGTTTGTGGTTCAGTGCTTGGGAGGTGCAGAGCAGAGTCCCTCCTTTCACTACATCTTCCTAACAAAGGCCTTTCTTTGTTGATTACTGTATGTGCATGTCTTGATTTAAAATTCAGGGGCATATGGTGTAACTCTACTACAGCGTTAAGCATGACAGCTCTGAAATATGAATGCACTATAAGGGTTTAATTTCATGTTTCTAACATGAGAAACAATTTTAAAGTGATTGCAGCCTATGCAAAAGCAAACATATAGTTTGAGTAAAGGGACTGTGTAATCACATTAATTTATAAAACATTTGTATCTGATGGCAGCTTCTGTTAACTTTCTCTAAATACTGTACACTAGAAAAGCATTGGTAGGGCAGTGTCCAATGAAGAGTTATTCAAATTTCTACCTGCCATTACTGTTTAAAGTCAGTCTAAATGTCTTACCACAGTCTGATTCTTCTCTGTGTTCTCAGCATTTGGGAGCAGAGGATGTAGTGCTTTTGTATCACTCCATCCAGGAGCTCACAGTTAAACACTTTTTAAAGCATAGTTCTTGTCATCCCCCCACCCCTCATAACACAGATTGGGGACAGCCCAAAGAGCTGGGGCAGTACTGGGGCTAACAACGCTGAAAAAAATACCAGCACCAGATACACACAGTTCAAAAAAAGAAATAAACTATAGATACCTAACATACTAACATACTAAAATGCCAGCAGAATAGGGCCTAACGGTCTTTCGTGTCTGTTGGCTTGGTCAGCCCCCAACCTGGGTGCTGACCTTGCTGTCCCTTGCCTTCTCTGGCTTCTCCTTCCCAGTTCTGGATATTCTTGCTGCATTGGATTTGCTTCCAGAACCATTGCCCTGTACCTGTCCCACCCCTCTTGAACCCCTCCACTGTCTCTGCCTCCACCAGCCCCTAGGCAGTGCATTCCATGGCTCCACCACCCTCTCAGTGAAGTAGCACCTCCTCCTTTCTCCCTGAATCTTCCCCTCCAGCTTCCACCCATGCCTCTAGTGGCCCCTTCCTCCTTCCTTGAAGCACCCTGACTGTTCCTCCCCTATTTACCCTCTTCATGTACCTAAAGACCTCTATCATGTCCCCCGGTCCCTTCTCTCTTCCAATGTGTACATATTTAGCTCTTGAGCCTCTCCTCATAGGTCCTGTCCCCAAGCCCCAAATCATTTTGTTGCCCTCCTCTGGACCCTCTCCAGGAGGTTAATGTCCCGCTTTAAGTGTGGCCTCCAAAACTGCACGCAGTACTCCAGGTGCGGCCTCACCAAGCAGTTATACAGAGGAGTATCACTTCCTCCTTCTGGAGGTGATCCCCTAGCGATGCATCCCAGCATCCTGTTGGCCTTGGCTGCTGCCCTCCTACAAGTCTCAGAGTTGTTCATCTTGACATCCACCACCACCCCCAGGTCCCTCTCAGCCATCGAGACTTGTAGCATCCCCAGATATATTATATACCTATATTAGAATGTCTATTGTAGTTTATTGTGTGACATAAGAAATAGAAATTGTACTGTAATATAGGCATCTGTAGTTTATCTTCTTAAACTGTGTGTAGCTGGTGCCAGTATATGTTGTTGTTATTTTGTTATTTGTTACTGCTGGTTTCAGGAGTGGCCTTTGTTGCTGCTGCAAGTAAAGCTGGATAGTGGAATTCTAATCTGAAGCCCTCCGCTGGTCACAGTACATTCCCATAACATGGGGAATGGTACACAAAGTGTTCACGGAGGGATTACAGAATAAGGTAGATCTGCTGCCATATCTCTTACCATTTTTTTTTTAATTTAAGGAAAGTTTTCTTTTAATTAAAATAAAAATTACTAACCATAGAGCATGCTTACTTAAACAGATTCTCTTTGGGAAGAAGAAGGAAGTCAGCATTTATATGGTTCATAGTATTGTATCTCAAAACACTTTATAAGCAATGCTAAGCAATGCAAGACTGGCAGTGAAATGACTGAACCTATAGAAGCAGCCATATTGCACATCAGCACCCACACACAGCCTTGGACAATTGCATAAACTGGTTTTATGGGAAGGGAATATTTGCCAGGACACCGAGAATGTCCCTGCTCTTTGCGAAGAGTGCTGTGTATTCTTTACTTTCACCTGGACACCCACCAGGACAGCACCAGGATGGGTAGAAAGGACCTCGGTTTAATGTCTCATCTGAGGGACAGCACACCCCAACAGTACACACCCCTAATACTGCACTCGGGTGCAACGCTTTAGTTATGAGCCCAATCCCAGTGTGGTACTAGAATCCATGACCTTCTAGCACAGAGGTGGATGTGCTACCAACTGAGCCACACTGACACAGGAAGAGAGCATAAAATTATACCTGCCCTCCCAGCCGTCTGTAGAGGCAACATCTGCACTCCTCCTCAAATGTTCTCTTTGATTCTATGTGGTTATTGAGAATGAGCACTGGCATTCTGTCAGTCTAACCCTCAACCTGATTCTTTTCCAAAGTGTGTATATATATTATCCTTTCCCCACTGTCTGTGCTCTGATTAAGGAATACTTATAGAATATAGCGGTAGTCATCATGGTACCGCAACTCTGTTTAAAAGGACATGGAAGACTCTTACACTGCATGTAATGCTCCACTTAGGCTTCCAAGTAAGGTCCTTAAAGCAATAGAAACATAGAAACATAGAATTTGATGGCAGATAGGACCGCTTGGCCACCCAGTCTGCCCATTTTCCTACCTAATGGATAAGCTGCAGATCCTAGTTGACCAGTAGCCTACTTCTTCCTACCCTCTACCCCTAGAATTGCCTTATGACTGTCCCATGCATTTGAATTCAACCAATGTTTTTACTCCACAACCTCTCCAGAAGGCCGTTCCATGCATCCACAACCCTCTCTGTGAAAAAATACTTCCTTACATTACCTCTGAGCTGCCCCCATCTTCAATCTGTGCCCCTTATTCTTGCACACCTCTTTTTTGAAAGATGCTACCTCTTGGACTTTGCTGATTCCCTTGAGGTACTTGAAAGTTTCTATCATGTCCCCCCTCTCCTCCTTTCCTCAAGGCTATACATATTAAGCTCCTTTAGTCTCTCTTCATATGTCTTTCGGTGCAGACCCTGCACCATTTTAGTTGCCCTCTGAACAGCTTCCATCCTGTCTATGTCCTTATGAGATTGGGTCTCCAGAACTGCACACAGTACTCCAGATGGGGTTTCACCAGCTGTCTGTACAGAGGGATAACAACTTCCTGTTTTCTACTGGTGATGCCTCTCCTATGCATCCCAGTATCCCCAGCCTCCTTACTGCCTCTCACATTGCTTGCCCACCTTTAAGTCATCTGATATGACTACCCCAGGTCCCTTTCCATTTTGTTGTTGTTAGTATCTCACCCCCCATGGTGTACTCTTCCCTGGGTTTTGTTTCCTAGGTGCATTACCTTGCACTTCTTAGCATTGAATCTAAGCTGCCATACATTTGACCATTCCTCTAACCTTGCCAAGTCCCTTCTCATCCTTTCCACCCCACCTTGTGCATCAACTCTGTTGCAGATCTAATGCAATGCATAAGTCTATGGGTGCTTTCTCAACCAGAATACCTATCAAAAAGTTAATTTCTGATTTAATTTGCCATTGTTTCCTTGGATTCCAACCATGCTTAACTTCAGCAAACAAAACTCCGCTGCCTTCTGCTGCTATACAAGCTACACTTCAGTGGGCAACTACATCCTTCTTGTGATATTTCTGTGTGGCCACCTTTACACTGTAGTAAGCTTTGGCTTCTATCTCTGTCATGCAGATGCAGATCTGACACTGTGGGAGAGGGCATGATTATAACACATTATACAATGGCAAGGAAATTTCCTGAATTCTGATTGGTCAGTGTGTGCCTGAGACAGTGATGATATTACAGTATAACATCACTGTCATTGATTAAGCATTAGGTCTGCTTGCTCCTCAGCACCACCACCACCTTTTTTCCCTCTTCTCTTTCACTAAAATCTACTAAAACATTTTTTTTGTTTTGTATAACATCGAGCCATTGTATAATTGCAATAAGGCACTCCAAGGTGTGTGTTATCTTGTGTAATAACGTCACTCCTGGGTGGTGGAAAACACTAAGCGAAGGAGTAGCGTTATTACGATAACACACACCTTGTGCCTTTATTGATTGTTCCATGCCCAACAATCCTACTCCAGCCACCACACCTCTAACACCAAGAACTGGAAAGTGAAAGCAAATTATTCTTCACACCATACAGTACTTCACGATTATCACACAGGATCCTAACTCTCAGTTGCAGTTGGTGGTAACACAAATTCAAGGAGCAAAGAGGCTCACCATTGCATTGCTTACACACACAAATGACTGACTTCATCACGGGTGTAGGACTTTCCCCAGTAATTAAAGGCTCAATCAATAGAACAGGGGAAGGGAGGAGGAGGGAAATGATTTAACCAGGAGAGGCACACTAAGTCAAGCTTGATTCCAGGTGTGACCTAGGAGCACAAGGAAGTTAAGTGACTTGCTCAGGGTCACACAGTATGCAGGTAGTGATATGCATGCATTGCATGTATCCCAGCCATGGAGCTCTGCACCCAGATGCCTTTCTGCACTGGATAGCATCCATTGCCCCTGGCCAATGGTCATTGAGAGTGTGGAGCATCACATGGGGTGGCTGGGAGTGGTGAGGGTGAGGTAAAGCTGTGTTGGACACTAGGCATTCAACTAGATGCTCAGGTCAGCATGACAGTGGATCCCTGTTCTGCATGGAGCAGGAAGCCATGGAATATGGCAGTCCTTCAGCACTGCCATATCCTTGTGGGGCCACAAGTGTTATGCCAGTAGTACCAGCCAGTGACAGAATGTCCCCATCCCCCAACCTGCAAGATGACTGGTGACAGGTGGGGCAGTAGGGCTCCAGGAAAGTCCTAATGCGAGGTGGAGGGAGTGCATTAGTTTTATGCCAGCCCCTCAAGTCACAAAGCCTCTACCTCTCTCTGCCACCCCGCTGCACTATGGTGGATCTACTGTGAATTGTGTACATGCATGCCCCACTGCCGTCCCTGTCACTGTCCCAGTCAGTCATGTAGCATTGCATGGCAAAGAACTGGGTATGGTGGGGCACAAACCCAGGGCTGGGTATGTGTGGAGGTCTCTTCATATGTGGAGTGGATCTCTGCATACCAGTAACCTGTGTAGGCACCCCTCCATGGGTGTTTATCCTTATGCAAATTGAACTCTAAGTCACAATGCTGATAATTTGGTCAGATGTTAATGGGTGCAAGTGGGGTTTACACCCACTAACAGACTGGCTTGAGACACCCATGGCTGTCTAGGCATGGCATAGTGCAAGTCAATGGAACTACGCCACAACCAGAGATTGGGATACTGGTGCTACCTTCCAAGATGTACCCCCACCCCACCCCACTCATCCGACTCCTTACTTTAAGGCCCCTTCTGGGCTGACATGTTTTCAATATTTCCATCTCTGTGCCTCCTTCCTCTGGCTAGTGTCCCCTTTCCACCCATACCCTATCTATAAATATATGCATGATGTCAAGTGCAGCTTCTCTTGACCCATTTCCTGGCTGCACAGTTTTCCAATATCTTTCCCACAGTGAACTCCATTCCTCACTAGCTCCACAGTGACTGGTTGCAGAGTGGAGAGCTGCTACTACCTGCCTGGAGTAACTGAACAGGCAGGGGCTGTCACAAAACTCTGACTGCCTGTGGGAAGGTCAACATACTTTGTATATGGATCAGTAGTTCATGCTTATGGCCACCCCTGCCCTTTCCATGCTCAACTCCAATGTCACTAGCAACAATCCAGAGATCAAGTTGGGTCATTATTTTGTATGGACCACTTGTAAGGAACTGGCACTAAGAGGTCATTGCAACTAACCAGGAACAGTCCTTGTAACGGTTTATAGTATACCAGGTGTCTGCTTCTAGAATGGACTGGCAGCATTGTCAAGTCAGGATTCTTTAAGCAGTTTGTTTAAACTAGGTACTGTTGCCTCATTTAGAACTAGCCACTAACTTTGAGTTTGGTTCTGGTCCACAATTCAGCAGTCTGTCCATCCAGTAAACCACACTGTTTCCTACTCAAACTCGGAAGAAAACAAAACACTTCTACAAAGCTTAAAACACATTCTTGCAACTGATAAAATGGAACAGACTAACAGGTTCTTCTGAAGTTCCATTCCTTTATTTATTGAATTGTTTCACCAGGAAAGGCACACTGAGCAAAAGATGCCTGTCTCCTGGTGCTACCTGGGGAGGGGTACAGTGGAGGATAAGACGTAGGTTATCAAGTAATATACATATAACAAGTTTTACAGTGGCATGAGGTTACATTTGAACACGTTTTACAGTGGCATGAGGTTACATTTGAACAAGTTTTACAATGGGATGAGGTTACATTTTATACAAGTTACAGATATGATAACACATTCCTCATCAAGCTGTGTGAATGCAGTTAGTCCTTTACTGCAGATTGTTCTTAATGGACATTTATAACCCCATAACCTGTCGCGGGTTATTGCTTACTGGAGTATAGTTTTCTTGGTCTGGTCATGTGCACCTGATAAGACTTTGTAAGTTTGCATGCATGTATTTCTATCAAGTAAATGACACTGTAGTGCTACTGTACTCAAAATGATACAATTATCTAAACACTTGGGCACTCACCACCCTCTAGAACATTACCACGTGGCTCACTAGTTGCACTTCAAAAGTATTTTATTACAAATTCATAATAAAATCATGGCAACGCCTGATGCGTTTCAGACGGTTCATGTCTGTTATCAAATACTCAAAATGAAAATGCAAACAATCTTTAGACAGTTCCATTCTTATGTTTTGCTTAATTAAAACATTTTTATAAAACACTAAACAAGTATTGCAGTCTGTGTTCCAGAGAAGATGAGGAATTACTTTTTGTTCACCATTTTTGAGAGCTTCTCTTTAAAAGAAAGTTTTCATAAGACTCAGTATCTGTTGCCCACATTGGAAAATGCAAAGTCTCCAGTTCTTGAAGAACACCGTATTCATGTCACCATTGAAGTGTCAGGACAAGAAACACTTTCTGGGTTTGAGGCACTTTTGTTCAACAAAATTACATTCTCTTCCCTTAGTAAAACAAATGGTGAACAAATGATTTTGCCAAAGGTACCTGGAGCACTGGTTGCAGTATGCATAGGGTATTTCTGCTTAGTCTTTACTGAGGCAGAGGAGGGTAATGAGCCTGAAGGGAGTACAAGGTGGGAACTGTACAGAAATGGACACAAGTCCCTTTACATGGGAAAGGGTCCTAAAGGAACTAAGGAGGTGGTGGCTGAACCTTTAGCAATCCTGTTTAGCCAATCACTGGAAATAGAGGAGGTACCCAAAGACTGGAGGACAGCAGATGTAGTCCCTTATACAAAAGCAGGAACAAAGAGGAAGTGGGAACTACAGACCAGTCAGTCTGACCTCAATAGTGGGAAGATCATGGAAGCATTACTGAAGGAGAGATTGGTGGAACATCTGGCTCCAATGGACTACAGGATCCAAGGCAGCATGAGGGGAGAGTCATGCCAGACCACCTCACTGAATTTTTCAACTGGGTAACAAAGGACGTGGATCAGGGGAGGGCAGTGGATGCGGCCTATCTGGACTTCAGCAAGGCCTTTGACACTGTGCCACATAGAAGGCTATTAAACAAACTGGGGAATATGGGAGTGGTCAGGACAGTAGTGTGGTGGTGGGTAATTGGTGACGGCAGGACACAGAGGGTGGTGGTAAATGGCTGTCACTCCACAGAGGGAAGAGTGACCAGTGAGGTACCACCAGGATCAGTGCTGGGACCGGTCCTATTCCATGTCTTCCTCAGTGACACTGCACAATACCTAGAAGGCAGAATTTGCCTGTTTGTTGATGACACAACGCTCTGTAACAGAGTGGACATGCCAGATGGTGTAAACAGAATGAGGAGGACCTGCAGAAACTTGAAGAATGGTCAGGGTTTGGCAGTTGAAATTCAACATAAAGAAGTGCAAGATAATGCATAACGATATGGGGCACAAAACCCTGGAACAACATATCAATTGGGGGTGAGGATATAGTGTGCACCAAGCAGGAAAGGGACATTGTGGTTATCATCGCTGATGATTCAAGGTAGGGAAACAGTGCAACAAGGCAGCAGGTAAAGCAAATAGGATGCTGGGATGCATAGCACGGACATTACCAGCAGGAAAAGGGAGGTTATAATTCCACTATACAAGACACTAGCCTGGCCCCACCTGGAGTACAGTATAAGTTCTGTAGACCTTACCTAATGTAAGGACATAGACAGGGTGGAGAAGGTTCAGAGGAGGGCAACAAAGATGGTACAAGGATTATATCACAAGTCCTATGAGGACAGGCTGAAGGACTTGAATATGTACTCCCTGGAGGAGAGAGGAGAGAGAGGATATAATAGAGATATACATGTACCTTACAGGAGGAACAAGGTGCAGAAATACATTATTTTCCAGTGAAAAGATGTTCCAAGACTAGAGGGCATGGGATGAAGTTGGAGGGAGGGCGATTCAGAGGCAACGTGAAGAAGAATTTCTTCACAGAATGGGTGGTGGACATGTGGAACACCCTGCCAGAGGAAGTGGTGGGGCTGAAACAATCACAGGATTTAAGAATGCATGGGATAGACATAAGGGAATTCTGGAAGTCAGGGTGAGGGCACAGACTTCTAGAAAATAAATAGCGAACTTACAAGCTCAAATGGGCAGACTGGGTGTGCCATAGGCCCTTATCTGCCGACAGTGACTATGTATCTATATATATAATGAAATGGATTTGTAACAGAATTCTCTTGACCAGTGATTACCATAGACATTATTGTTTAAAATCTATGTAGCGCTGCCTATACCTACAAAATGTTACAACAGAAGTATAATCTTGATTACATAAATAATACTGTATATTGGTAATTGCATAGAGAAAACTAAAACTACATGCATCATTTTCAAGAAATCATAATACTAATTAAAGCTAAACATTCTCCAAATGCTTTGCACTTCTGTGTCCAAAAGATTCATTATGTAACTGTTTGTTTAATTCTGTGTATGCATAAGGGTAGCTATTGAGAGCTGCTTTAATAAATAGAACCAGAAGTATGTTTACCTGATTCAGGCTATACAGATGATGTCATGCATACTTTCCACAGCAGAGATTGTGTAATTTTCTTCAGTCATGCCACAACTTGTATTCATTGTTTCTTGTTTAATTACATACTTTAAGTTATGTATCTTGTGTATCTTAAACTCTTTCTCATGCTTTGATATTATTTTATCATTTGTCTGCTGTATACCTATTATCTGATATGTCCATTTTTGGCAGTGGCACATGAGATATAGATACACAGTGTGATAGCAGTCAGAAGTAAGTTCAATACCATTATTTTGTGATGTTCCATTATATTTTATGATATATCACTGATACAGTATTCCATTCAACTACAGTTAAAGTAGCAGTATCCATTAGTCATTATGTACATTATTTTAGTAGTACTGTATTTGTGAAAAAAAAATCAGTCTAACCATTTTTATTCTAATGCAGTTCCATTTCTGAATGGAGATATATGATTTGCAGTTTTTAAAGTTACTGCTCCATTGTAATGCCCACCATGAAAACAAAATGGACATCTTGGTGTGGTGGAATATTGTTTATCATCAGAAACATGTTTGCACCGTCCTAATACACCCAGGCCAGATATTCAAACTGCGCCCAAAATGTGCGCAACAGCAGGAGCAAGCACAAATCAATTGCGTATGCTCTAACAGGCATGATATTCAAACATGGAGCAGAACAAATTGCTAGCAGCCAACGCCTGAATATCCAGACAAACTGCTTCATAGCAAACAGGAAGGAGAAGCTGAGCAGAAAGCTATAGCGAACCAGGGCAGCCCAGCTGAGCAGTCCAGAGGTGCCAGAGCTAAGCAGAGCCCCCCACAGAGCAATGGAACTGCACATCCAGGGAGGCAGGCTGGGGCCCACCGCAGCCATGCCACACATGGGCACAGGAACACACTGCAGAACCAACAAGACACCTGCACACCCCAAGCACAGCATCACTGGGGTGGGACGGATGATCCACTGGCCCTTGGGGACAAGCCAACAAAGCACAGCAGGGCCATGACGCCCAGCACAACCACTGGCAGGCTGAGACTGCCACACACAGGGGATGACAACCACAGTGCACATCAGCCCCCTGCACGCACAGCACACCCTGCACCGTGGACCCCAAGACATCAGCCATGTGCAGTGACTGGCACTGCAGGAAACACCATGCATCCCGCCTGGCACACGCCAACCCCTGTAGCAGAGAAGCGTGACAAGCCAGACCCACCCTGTGCACCCAGCAGTGGGCGGCAGCAGATGGCAAGACCAACAGAAAGACACTGCCACACTGGAGACACCTCCCCATGCACACACACGCACACACACACACCCAGGACCATACCACCCCAGATGGCATGCACACCACTGCAACTGAGCAACCATAGCCAGCTGCAAATCAGAGACCACCACAGTATTCATAACAAAATATATATATTCGTAGAAACAATAAAATACAACAACAAGAACAAGAACAACTATATACAGTTATGTACAAGACAAGGGGGTGGGTCCAAGGTAGGGGTGGGTAAGGGGTAGGGGTGAACAACTGGGAGAGGGAAGGCAGGGTGGGAGGGATTGTTGAAGTGGGAAGGGAAGCACAATCATGGCCTGGCAGGCTGGTCTGCGCTGCCTGCCGCCGCTGTCCCCTCCGCCGCCTCGGATCCCATGGCGGTACATGTCGCTCAGGATCCCATGCGTTGCAATGGAGACACGTGTGATCCGATGAAGGGCACACTCCATCCTTCTTAGGATGCTGAGACCTAGGAAAAGGGAACACAGTCAATGGCTGTGACTGTTCAAAACCCTGAACACCACCCATCCTGCAAGGCATAAAGCCTAGTGCCCCGCACCTGTAATAGCATGCACCCACCCACAGTGACCATGCACATGACACGCCCAACCAGGCAGCACCAGCTATGTGCACCACTGCACACACACTGGCCATGTACATCACAGCACAAACAAGGCTGTCAAGTGGCGTGGCAACGTGGTGTGATGCCAGTCCCACAGCCATGTGCCCAGTGCATGCATGGACCACCAGTGACACATACACAGGCGTGCTGTGACACTGGACAGTGATGAATGTCGCCTGTGTCGTGCATGGTTGTGTTGTGCATGGCTGGTGGTCATGCCCCCAGCATGCAATAGCATCCATGAAGTAATGATACACACTCCTCAAGCAGCTGTGGCTGCTGCTGCTGCTGGGCACACCACCCACAGCACCACCGCCCGCACCGGGCCCTGGCACGCCCTCCTCACCCGTGCCTGCATCCTCTCCGCCTGGCCCTGTGGGAGACAAATGTTGAGAAAAACATCAGTGTGACTCCAAAGCAGACTGCCCCTGCCCCAGTGAGAGTGCCTGCCCACACAGCCAGACCCATGCATCTCACACCTGCACACACTGACACAGCCAACCATGGCAGAGCCATCACCTATGCACAGCCACCAAAACACACTCACACCCCAACAGAGATACAGGTGCAGAGATGGTACACCCACCTGGCCTAGGCACCACGCCCCTCCAGCGCGTGACCGTAGCCGCCGAAGCTGAGGATCCCTCCTGCGGAGGTCACTGTACTGGTGCGGCACTGCTCAGCTGACCGGCACCGCCCAGTGACCCCACCAGGTCACTGGCCACTTGCTGCCAGACCTGGGTCCTAGCAATGGTGAGGGCACCTCACCATAAAGTGCCCCATAGTGGGCTCCACCAGGACCACCAAGTTGGCCACTTCCACGGGGCTCCATTGCCTGCCCTCCTGCGTGCCATGCTACCAACTTTACAGCAGGCAATATGGCGTCCGCCGCCCGTAACCGCGTGGAGATGTTGCGCAATAGACCACCATAGGTTCCAATCACGCTGTTCGAACAGCGCCTGTTCACATAGCGCTGTCACCAGACAGCGTAAAGGGCCATACACATGGCAGCCGAACAGCACCAGGGGCAAAGGTCGGACACCAGGTCATAGGCAATGACGCAAGGCCACGCACAGTGCCATCTGACGTATACGCATCCCGCGCGACCGACTCACCGCGTACCAGTGCCACAGTGACCATTGCGCAGTGTGCCACAGCGCCATATAGTGCCCAGTGCTGTAGCGCCACTGGCACAATGGTGGCCATGGCCTGAATTGCCGATCGCGCACAGCACATCAGCAGTGTGGCAGATGCCTGCGTAGCTATCTGAGCATGCGCAATACAGTGTACCACAGTCACAGATCTGCGCCATTGGCTCAGCCGACTCAACCGTATGCACAAAGTGCAACTGTGCGATATTCAGCCGACACATGCAAATCATCTGATCAGCTATTCAAAGGTGCAGTGGCGCGATTTACATCTCATTATAGCTGCTCCACTCTAATTTGCATGCATTGCACTATAAATCTGCGATATGGGCTGCGCCCAGATTCGGGTACTGCAGGTGAGAGGTGAGTTGCATGCTGAGGATGTTCTGGACAATGGTCATGGAAAATGCTGTAGACTGCACAGTGACAGGTGTCCACTTCCCCCATACAGATCGCCATGACCGAGCAGAGACAAGGTGAGGGTGAGGATGGTGGGTGTAGGAGGAGGCCATTTACCCCAGCAGAGACAGAGGCCCTCTTCCAGGCCTACCTGGAGGAGGAGCCACTATTGAGTGGGCGGCGGGGCACCCCTCAGTCCGTGCGGCTGCATGGGGGTAGCTCAGGCCGTGAACCTGCACGGAAGCCACCAGCGCCCGTGCAGGAATGCAAGAAGAAGATGGGGACAGACCGCAGGAGGTTGAAGGAGAAGGTGGCAGCCTTCAGGGCGGCACTTGCTGGCACTGGACGGGGCCAGCCAGCGTGTTGGAGCTGACCCCGGCTGAGGAGAGACTGGCTGCATCAATGCAGCGGAGCTTATTGAGGGCATACCAGGAGGTGGATTCCAAACAGGTGGAAGCCCATCACTGCACGGTTGACATGGTGGTGGTGTTGGGGGAAGGTTGTTCACATGCACTCACATGTACTCTCTTCTGTTACAGATCCTGTTCATCTTCAGGAGACGGTGGTGGTGGGTCCAGGCAGTGATGATGACCTGCTGGACATGGAGGAGGGTCCATCCACCTCTGTCACCAGCCAGCATGCACTGCAGCAGCATGCAGCTGGGCCGCCAACTCTGGTGTCGGTGATTGGTGTGGGGTGCACAGCCTGTGTCTCAGCAGTCTGGCATGCAAGCATGCCAGCACGCTGTGACTGTGGCTGTAGCACGACCTGCACCATTGATGATGCAAGGACTGCAATGGCAGTGATGTGGTGTCCCATGACGGACACACAGCAGGCCAGCACGTGCCCCTGGGCCTTCTGGTTCCAACTTGTGTACCAGCATGTTGGCACAGTCCCAGGCTGTGCCTGTCAGCACCGTGGGCAGCACCGGTGGCTGTGCAGGTGTCTGGCACTGCTGCGGCCACAGCGGTGGAACGAGTGGACCCTGGGGCACAGCGGTTGAGGGCAGCAGCAGCAGTCACCCACCAGGTCTGGGGGTACAGTGTCAAGCGGTGGCACATGTCCGCTGCCCTTGATCCGCCTATTCCTGGTCCTGGCGAAGGCGCCCCACCCTCAAGGGATGTTGCATCAGGACCTTCCACACCCTGGGGACAGGATGCCGTTGGGGCACAGTACCCATTGGATGAGTACACCCACCTGCTGCAGGAATCAGTACAGCAGCAGAGGCAGGTTGCAATGTCCGTGGAGGCACTGTCTGTGGCTGTGGAGCGGCACAGCAGGGAGTGTGCTCTGGACCTGCAGAGCTGGTTCGATCGCGGACGGATGACCGCCCGCCATTGACAGGCTGACCCAGGCAGTGGTCTCTGTCGTGGACGCATTGGGCACACAGTCAGGTGCCCTGTACCGCACACCCACACAGTTCACTCTCCACTCCCTGCTCCCGGCGTCAGGCGACACCAGGCCTGTCGATGCCGGGTTCTGCTGTGGCATCCCGAGCACCCCTGGTGCAGGTTTGTTCGCATGCTGCAGACCCCTGTGCAGGCAAGGTCGCGTCACAAGAGTGGGACCCCTGGTGGTCCAACAGTGCCACCCCATGTGGCCCCTGCTCCAGCCTGCCAGGGCTGTTGGGTCATGGCGGGCCGCCTACGCATCGCGGTGGCCGTGGGACAGTGCTACATGACTGACCTGTCTCCAGTGCGGGCCCTGTCTGGTGCTGCCCTGTGTGCAATGTGTGTCGTGGTGGGCAGTGCACTGCTGGGTGCTCTGCTCTGACGCCGACACACAGACCACCTGCACACCCTCCCAACTGCTGTCCACAGGTGCGTGCATGATGATGCCTGCATTGTACTGTGCACCCAGGTGCAAGGGTGCCCAGCATCTGACACACGCACTTGGACAGTACAGGTGGTGGGGTGGTCGGTGGTTCTGTGTTAGCAATGTCGGTTCTGCTGTGCTGTGCATCTGCCCATGCACGCTCTGTGCCTGGTGTGTGTGTGTCCATATGAGTGTTCACCCTCCTGATGGTATGTTTGTATGCCTGGACCCTTCCACTCCCTGGCCGCCATGCACCCCTGGTGTGTTACCCTGTGTGCCTGTGGTTTGCGCATGGACAGTGTTGGTTGCACATGTCCCTTGACTTACCTAGTGTTGTGCATAGTGCTCCTGTGATGGTGTCCCGTGAGCTGGGCCTGCCGGATCAGTCGGGGTCCCGCCGTCCTAGGGGGCTGCTCATCACCAGCAACACCGGCGCCACTGGCGCCCCCATCGCTGTCCCTCTTCAACCTGTAGGGCTATCCCACAGTCTTTGGCCATGTTGTGCAGGATGCAACAGGCCAGGAATATCCCACAGGCCTTTTGGGGCTGTACTGTAGGGCACCGCGGAGGTGTCTAGGCATCAGAAGCGTGCCTTGAGCATCCCAAACACCCACTCTATGATGTTGCGTGTGGAAGCATGTGCCTCATTATAGTGTTGCTGCGATGGGGTCGGGGCGCCCTGCACGGTGTGAGCAGCCAGGGACGGAGTGGGTATCCGCTGTCACCTGTGTGGAGATAGTGGAGATCAGTATCATGTTCAGGTCCATATTGCCCATATCCCTGTGTGCCACTACCATGGCACCTGTGACATTCCACCCTTGCCCCGAGTTTGCATTCCATACATGCGTATTCACCCACTAGATGGCCTGTGGGGATGTCCCCACTCGAATCGATGGCACAGTGCGGACTGATGCCATATGAAGGCATCATGTGCTCCACCAGGGTGTGTGGCACAGACATTGATTATGCGCCCAGTGGCATCACACACCACCTGGCAGTTGACACTGGAGAAGCCCTTTCTGTTCCTATATGCAGCCCCATTGGGGCCAGGTGGCGCGCATGGCCACATGGGTGCAGTCTATGGCCCCTAGCATGCCAGGCATACGTGCTACCCTGTGGAACTCCCGCATGTTTGCTGTATGCTCTGCCGCGGTGCTGGGAAATGGATGCTCCGCAGCATGTGGCAGCAGTGCGTTGAGGAATTGGGTGAGGATGCGTGATGTGGCCGACTGTGTGATGCTTGTGGTGTCCCCTGTCGGCCTCTGGAAGGTGCCCGTGGCGAGCAGGCACATGCAGGCTGTCACCTTGGTATCCACTGACAGAGCGTGACTCTGTCGTGAGGGTGCCTGCATCACATCACTGCACAGCTCACAGAGCCGCCTCAGTATTGCCCCTGTTCAGGCGGTACCGGCTCACAATCTCTACATCTGTGTACAGCTCATAGCTGATGTGGGCACGGTATTGCCTGTTGGGGCGCATCACCGACGGGGTCTTTCCACGGCCTCGTCCCCTGCAGCTTGCATTCTCACCCCTCATTACAGCTTCCATGTGGAAGCTGGCACTGTCCATCTCCCTGGCTTTGACCCCCGGCTGGTGTTGCTGTGTTACCACCGCTGTCCTCACTGCTACTTCCACTGCACCGGCACCCCGCTGGCCTCTACAGCCTATGGCCCATGCTGCCTTGCCTGCCCCAGCCTGTCACTGTCTGTCTGTCTGTCTCTCCTCTCTCTCTCTCTCTCTCTCTACCCCACTTGGCATCCTTGTAGCGTTCTTGCGCGCTTCCTTGAGCCTTTTTATTTTGGCTCATTTCTAGTGCTAATTTCCAGCTGTTCCAAGATTGCACAAGTCTTTGAATATCGCATTGCCTTTATGCATGGATCTACCCCCTTCAAGCTATGCATGCCTTCATTTGCAGTGTGCTGTTGCTCAGCATGTTTTCGTGGCGCAACTGCCTCCTGCTGAATATCGCAATGGCGCACTTTTTGGATTATGCATGCGCAACCCTGTTGCGCATGGTGCAAACCCTTTGAATATCCCACCCCAGAGTATAAATCCAGTACTGCAAGTCAAAAGGTACCCTCAATGGTAAGGATATTTACAGAGTTAGAAGTGCCAAAAATAGGCTGAATATGTTGGTACTTTTAAAAGCTGACCCTTATTACTTTTCATTTCTGAAGTGTTTTTCTTTTCCATGGGCTCATGAGATAGTTTCCTTCCTAATAGTATTGGGTTGATGTGAAAAGCAGCACTTTGCCTAAAACCAGACCTAGCTAATATTTTCCTCCAAATACATCATCATGTGGCCTCCCTCACTGTAACATCGTAGCCCTGCTACCTGATAGGTAACATGTCACAAAAATCATAACATATGTAGCAATAAGACATTACTTGGTGTTCATTGTGCTGCCATGACACATGCCTAGAGGTATAGTGAGGCATGACACCACAGGTGGAGCGCCTTCAGTATCTAGAAGTGCATTGTTCCAGAACAACGCCACCTCGAAATATCTTATTGTGCTTATAAAACAGATACACTGAGGAACATTTAAAACAAAAATGCCAAATTTTGTTTTTAATTGAGAACAGGTATTTCTTTTGCTAAAAGTAACTAATAAAACTTATGAAATAGGGAGACAGAATGTTGGCTTCTGATTATCCAAGAGGTATTTTCAGTTGGGCTGTTATCCCAGTACAACAGCCCAACTACAAGTAGCTCAACAAAAATATGTTAAAATATATCCAATAGATTAAAAAGGACCCATTTCGTAATCACAATAAGGCATTCGGGGTGGGGATTATGATGAGCTAATGGCCCTTCTCAGGTGGTGGAAGCACTCAGCTTCACTTCACGCTTCAGCTCATCTGATGCAAACGTTACCTTACCATAACACAACCCTGTCATGCCTTATTGCATAAGTAGTTCCTCCCTAGCTGTCAAGCATCTGCTTTCCACACATTCAATAATTGGAATGTTTGTTCATCTTGAATCAGGAGTTCAAACTTCTGCAGAATTTTATAGGCTGAATGCTCACCTCCCCACACACACAAACACACACACACACCAAAATGCTTCATTAAAGTCAGGGATTCAAGTGTATCTGGGGCAGAGCAAACAGCAAAGATTTGCCTGGTAGTCAGGTAGGATGGGTTGGGGGCTTGGTCAGAAAAGATTCTTCAAATAAATAAATCTGTTGGTAGTACTTCATTTTAATTTGTTTATGTGTATAAGGAGGGAAATATAAAGGACAAGAACATTTAATCAGTTTGTTTATTCTTTTCATTTTGAGGGAGTTTAAAGAGCACCAGTTTTGATGCAGTCCTCAAGCCTCCCAAAGTTTGCTTACTTCCTAAGGATTTCACTAGCCCTTGTTTCAACATTCTGATCTGTGCACTTTGCTTAGGGATTGGATCATATATAAGCAATAAGACATGATGGGATGCATTAGATGGTTCTAACGCACAGCCAGGAGCATAGTAAGGCATGAGGCCACTGGCTGAGTGTCTTCAGCCACTGGTCATGCATTAAACTGTCTAATGCACACCCCAGAGTGCCTTAGTGCACTTATAAAATGAGACTCTGTACTTTACATTAATGTTACTGTTGAAATTAAAAGTTAAAATACTAAAAGTTAATCTTTGATTTATTCTGTCATAAAATAGTCCCTACACCTATATTATGTTGATGCATTTTTGTTTGACTTGTTGGATGGCAGGATTCTAGACCTGTTGCAAACACGACACAGAAGCCTAGATATCACAGGATAAAGTTTATTCAAGAAACATGTAAAAGGCAGAGTATCTGCTAGGAGTTTGAAGCTCGAACACCACAATGTCATCATGCAAACTCAGTGAAGGTGACGTATAGGGTGTCTCTCACGGCACATTAGCCTGTTGTGTAGCAGGGTCCTTGACTGAGGTGTGGTGTGACATAACCCAAGTTCATAGCTGTGGCAATGAAAGACACAGTCCTAGCCATGCACTTGGTAATACATGTCAGGGTTTTACAATATGGGCAATACCATTTAGCCATATGTTTACTATGGATCAAATCCAGAATCCACCCTGATTCCAGATCTTGGAAAAGATTGGTGATATTGTTTGTGGCATAGCTACCATAAGCTGAACAAATGCTCTCCTGCTTGTGTGTTGCTCTCTAGCTTCTTTATTGTTATAGTAAATCTATTCATTGATTTTGTTTTGGGTCTTATTAAAAAACGTGCAATATTGTGCATGTTATACACCATGAATCTTTCCTTCTGAAATAAATCAGTAATACTGTGCACCATGGGCTGTATCACATTTTGAGCTAATTTGCTGTTGAAGTATTTGATTTGATGGCAAATGTCTGCCAAATCAGCTGTGTTCCAAATTGACATACTGGAGCCAGACATACCCATAACAGTACAGGCTATGCCTATTATGTCTGATACACCCAAACTTTGCTTAGTGCATTTAAGGGGAACACCCCTCTGTGTTCTGTAGTGTGTTGCCCAGCTAAATGGTCATGCATGTGCTTGATATGTGGCAATAAGATCTAGTAACACAGTAGCATGAAACCTAGATAAATTAGTGTTGACACAATGGCCAAACTCAGCCATGTTCCAGTGTGTAAGGTTCTGAACAACAGGGACATGCATAAATTGTACATTATTAATAAATGTCCCAGGAACGGAGGTTGCAGCCAGGCCACTGGGTGGACCTGGTTCTGTTAGTGGGCATTGTAAAGGTTCATCTGCTGAAGCTGGTATGACTGTAAGGAAAAGAGAACAGTTGCAATTGATTAGGTTAAACAGTTATAGTGCATGGTGGTGTTAGGATATTGGTAGCACAAGTCTGGGCCCAGCATTGCTGTAATGTTGCATGGGCCTGTATGCCATTGGTTGACTTGGCATATGCACAAAGTTCTATTGGGCAAATACAGGTATTGGGCCAGCCCTGGAAAGTTCCTTTGGCAAGGCAGGCCACTGGGAAGCCCTGTTCATTAGTATTACCAGTTCTCCATTCAATTTGCACAGTAGAGTTTTCTGGAGAAACCACTGTGGCATTAAGATAAGCATCTTTTCCTTTCACACAGTTACATGGGTAGATGGGAGTTAAATGGCCACCCTCCATTAGGAGATATGGAGAGGTGGGTATTGGGATGCACGGATCTAGATGATGGAGAAGTATATGGAGATTTCTTGGGGCTGGTTCCAAGACACTTACCAGGATGCCCAGTATAAGGAATGGGATAAACGCAACATTCTGAAAGACAATGAAAGAACAGGTTAAACACAGCCTCCACCCCCCATCTGAGGGAAGGAGCATTAATCACCTTCATACAGCTTCAGTTGATTGGCATGGTACCACTTGTCTATAGGTCTCTTCGGTCTGTCAAGTGCAGGGCTCAATTTATTGATGATGTGTAGGGGCCAGCCCACTTGCTGGCCAGTGGGTGGGCTGGTGTGACAAATTTCAGTACCATGACTTGGTTGCCTGCCTATTGACTTCTTTGACATTCTTGTCAAAGTACATTTTACATTGCTGCTTGGGCCTTGCCAAGGTTTTGAGCAGCAAAGAGATGCATTTGGACTAGATTGTCCTTCAGTTGCTGCGACGACATGTCTGCCGCACACTCTGTCCATAGTTGGGATGTTGAGGTCTATTCACAAATGTTCCAGCAGTCTCATCTGCTGGCCTGTCATCACCTCAAAAGGTGTGTACTAGGTTGCTGTGGTGGGGTAGCTCTGATTGCCATTAGAGTAAGGGCAACAGAGTGTCCCAATTTTAGCATTTTCATTTGCAAACTTACTGTACATATCATCAACTTGATCTGCCTGTTGGCCCTCTTTACCTGTCCAGAAGACTGAGGATGGTAGGCTATGTGGATCCTTTGTCTGACTCCCAATAACTCCAAACAGTCTTGCATCAATTCCTCTGTAATGCTTGTCCTTTGTTGGAGTCCACCTTGATAGATAGGCCCCATCTGTTAAATACTTGTTCTATCAGAATCTTGGTAGTGTCTTTTTCTGTATTTGCCCTGCATGGAAAAGCTTCCACCCATTTCGAGAAGAGGCTAGTGATCACAAGTGCATACTTGTTGCTTCTATTAGTCCTGGGCAAGAGCCCAATTAAATCAATTTGTATTGCATTCCATGGACCGGATTGCCTCTGTGGGTGTAGCTTGGCATTTTTCTTACCTGGAATAGGGTTATTCTGTGCACAAGTGATGAAGTTGTCCACATAGTGTTGGACATCAGTTGTTTGGCCAGGCCACCAACCCATGGTTTTTAATCTCTGTAGAGTCTTATTTATGCCTTGGTGTCCCCTGTGGATGTATCATGAACCTAATAAATGAACTCTGACTGGAGTTCTTTAGGGCTCACCCACAATGTCTCCTCACCAGATTGGTACAGGACCAACTTCTGGTCTGGGAAGCCAGAGATTATCAGAATGTTTCTCAAAGGGATTGCTCCCAGACATTTATTTTCTTTCTCCTTAGAGAGGTATTCATATACCTCTCTTATCTCAGGATCTGCCATTCTGTGCTGCAGCCAGATCCAGGGGACCACTTTGTTCCATTTGTGTGCAGCCACTGTGTGGGCCTCAGTTTGGGGTTGCATGATCCATATCTCCCCTCCCCGAGCACCATCCTTGGCTAGGGTGTCTGCTCGATCATTGTACTCATGATGTGGTTCAGTCTTTGAGTGGGCTTTAACTTTGTGTATGTAAAGCCTAAAACAAAGTATTCAGGTATTCTGACAATGTACCTGAAAAGGTCCCTATATTTAATAGGAGTTCCTTTTGAGGAGGCGTAATCATGGGTCCTCCAAAAGGGGAGACCTTCTGTGATGGAGTTGCACACCCAGGATGAATCAGAGAAAATGATGGTGTCCTCCTCCTCCTCTGTGCCATGGATGATTTCCAAGACACAGGCAACAGATGCCAATTCTGCATACTGTGAGGATTTGATGGTACATTGTCTGGACACCTCAAGGGTGTCCCCTGTTGGACAGAGGACCAGGACCCTGAATCCTGCCACCTGCTTAACTCCCTGGTAAGAGAAGAGACATCTATGAAAATATATCAAGTGCAGGATCTAGGGTGCCCTAAGTAGCGGGTAGAAAGGGGCCTGGTTCTGGTAAGGTGGGTGGCTCTAGGCCACACTCATGAGGATCTCCTTGACAGAGGAATCTATGTGCCAGAATTTATGGCATTTTTGCTGGGAGCAACTGTTATGCCCCTGTCTTGTAGTAGGAGGGACCAGTGGGTGAACTTGGTGTTGGAGACATTACTGTCCTTGATTCTCCATTAACAGGAAGGTGGTGGGGGTGTGGTTGGGGTGCAGTACAATTGGAGAAAAGCCTATAATGTAAGTGAAGTGTATGACAACCCAGAAGGTGACTAAAAGGTTCCTCTCACATGGAAAGTACTTCTGTTCCACTCTGACAGCACTAGGGAGGCACAGGCAATAGGCCTAAGAGTACCATTCACTTTTTATGCAAGTACTGCAGACATAGCAGTATCAGAGGTGGCTGTTTTCAAATGGAATGACAACTCTGGGTTAGGATTGACCAAAGCTGGAGCTGAAGCAAGAACCTGTTTCAGGAAGTAACAGCCTTGTATGTTCTGGTCCCCATTGCCGGGGTTATCTTTTTCAGTGGTTCATACAGGGTGCGACTTTTAGTGCAAAATCACAGATTAAGTCTCTGGAGTAATTTTACCATTCCCAGGAAGTGCCTCAGTGTAGAGACACTGGTGAGTAAGGGCAGGTCCTGGATGTCCTGGGCTTTGTCCATGTAGGACGCCTGCCTTCTGTAGTAATGCGCAGGCCTAAAAATGAAACTTCAGGAAGGCAAAGTTGTACTTCAGCAGGATTGCACTTAAGGCCTGCTATCTGTAGACGTGTCAGAGCTCCTCTAGGAACCATAGATGTTTCTCTAGGTCTGCTGTAGCCAAGAGAAGGTCATACACATACTGCAAGAGGCAGTCAGGGAGGAGAAACCTTGTATGGCATCCTCATGTGGATGTGAAAAAGGAGGGTCTGTTGTGAAACCCAGGGAAGCAGTTCCACATGTACTGACATCCTTCAGAGGTGAAGGCAAATTTGTATTGGCTGTCAGGGGCTAATGGTACTTACCAAAACCATTAGAGATGTCCAGTGTGTGAACCACTTGTGGTGTGGTTTGAGGAGCTTCAGCACATCCGGGGAGATGCTATAGTTGGTGCACAGCTCTGGGTGACCTGGTTGAGCTTTCTGTAATTGCTGGTCAATCTCCAATTATTATTGGACTTCTTTACTGGCCAGATGGGGAATTGACTGTGAGACACAGGCCTGATGACTCCTTGTTTCAAAATTGATTCTATGATGGCCCTCAGAGAGGAGATCACCTCAGTCAGAAAAGGGTACTGTCTTTGGCATGGTGGGTCCACACCAGTAACTTGTATGAGGGTGTCCATCCTACCACAGTCATGTGTGTTTTTGCAAAGACATCCCAGTGCTTTTCCAAAATAGGTCTCAATTGAGGGAAGAGGTCATGTTGTTGGAACATGAGGATGACGTCATATTCTGCGTCATTGTCCTTCACTATTGCTATGACATGTGAGTCAGGAATGAGGAGCAGATAGTATAGGCCAGGTACCTGGAGTAGTAGCCTATTGGCCAAGTCCACAATGCACCATATCAAGAGAGAAAATCCATACGCAGGATACTCTGAGATGACGTAAGATCATAAGGTCAAAACAGTGTTTCACTTCTAAGGTACAGATAATAATAGGTATTGGTTTGGACCGTAAGTTGTGATAACGGTCTCCTCAAAGGTCTGGGTGGAAGTGGCCTCCTGTAGACCTGCGAGATTGCTATGGATCATCTTGATGCAGCACTGAGACAGTGGCACCCTTGTGCAGAAGTAGTTCTAGCTGGTGGCCCACAACCAGCGCTTCTACAAATGGGTGTCCGGAATCATCAGTAACTAGAGAAGTGAGGATTTGAACCGGGCCTGACACCATCAGTCTGATTCATTTTGCTCCTGTGAGGCATTGTACAAGGTGGGGTCCACCTTTCAGAGCATCTGTACTGCTTCAGAGTACAGATTTTGACTGCCTGCCCCCATCGGATTCTTCATCTACAGGCAGAGCGGAAGGAATGGCCATCATGACTTTCACTGGGGATTAGATCGTGAGTGATTGGACCTTGACCTGGAACTCCCAGAGTAATGCATTTTCTTCTCAAATCCTGATACAAAGGCCCAAACGTCCATTATTGCCTTTGCATTTTGCTGGTTCAACTTATATCGATATTTTTGTTTGTTGTTGTTGTATCCTTCTCGGTTCTGATATGAGGATTTGTCTTGTTGGGGGTCTTTCAATTTTCCTTCCATCAAATCCTGGGTAGAGAAGTCCGTGCCGCTCTGCATTGCGGCTACCTTGGCGTACAGCCTAAACCAAGATCTCTTGCATGAACCTGATGCACACTACCTACTTCCTCCATGATCTCATAGAGGCATTCTGTTTAGGGAATATGGTCACTTCCACCTTTTGTGGAGGACCAGCTTGAGGTTTTCAGAAACAGGCATTTATACTGATTAATTCTGTTCACTGGCCAAATCCTTGCCTGCACAGTATGTGAGCCACAAGCGGCTCTCATATTGGGCTGGGTTTTTTTACATGCTGCTTCACCTTGTTTGCTAGCATTACAATCGACCATGTTGGGGGTCGCACCGCAGGAGGTGGGGCCATAACCTGTCAAACAGGGTCTTGATGTCATTATGTATTCCTTCCAGCAACTTCACCCATGATGAGGGGTCCACGGTCTGTTTCAAAACCTGTACCATGTGCTCAGCTGCAAGGCTGAGCATTTTGCATTGATTCTGCACTTTCTCCAAATGGCAACTAAGATTAAATGCCAGGGGCCATACGGCCCATTTTGGCTGCAGTGTTCTGGATGGCCTGTGCGCACTGCAGGATGCTTGGCTTGCTCTCTGCTCAGTTATGGTCTTGGCAACTGCCTCAGCCACTGCAGTGGCCATGCCCTGAATGAGGATCTGTTTCTACACCTCCTTTTTAACATATCGCTGACTGCTTGTTCCAGCGCTTTAGCCAGAGAGTTGAGATCCCAGCTTTTTGAAATCGTATTCTGAATCAAGGCTTCCACCTCTTCTTTGTCCTTTTTGTTTAAGGTGGCTATTGTTGGGTGAGACCTCAACCCTCCAGAATCCCAAGGACCACCATCTTGGATGCCTTCATCATCACCGCCTTCATCCTCCAATGACGACAACGAGATTGGTGGGGCAAATGGCATAGTTTTCACATGATGCCTTAGTACTGACAACTGCTGACATAACTTCATCTTCTTAAGTCTACACATCAAATGATCCACTCTGCCTTGAAACTGTCCTCATTGACATGACCCTGCAAAACTCTGTATATGGCGCTACTTCATGATTTTTCCTAAGTCCTTTTCCAGTGCATACTGACATCTCCCAAACTCCTCTTCCAGCTCCTCATACTTACTTCTCAACAAATCATTCATACTTGTAAGCAAGTCATTCAACTGTAACACATGCCTCTTATCCTGCTGCAACCTTTCATTGTCTTCCTTCAACCTAGCTTTTTCCTGTCTCTTTCCTGTATCACACTCTCAAATTCATTCTGAGTCTCATTCCTAACCTTTTCAATTTCTGCTCAAAATCCCTCCGTTGCTCACCCACTTCCTGGATTTGGAGCCCAGCTCTTTTCAGAGCCAGGCCTTCCAATTCCATTACTTGAATAAAGCATACAGGGTGGCAACCATAACACCTTTTGGTCATATTTCTTTGCTGCAGACTTTGCTTCCATGTACAGCTTGCCAACATACTGTACCAGATTAGCTTCGATTTCACGCCTAGCGAAAATCATTCCAACCTTTATGGAGGTCAGAACATTTAAGACGCCTAATATGAGTTCTGTACTAATGGCCATTGTTGGGGTTCCCTTTTTCTACACTAACCAAGAGTTTGAGGTGCACTGGTTCAACTCATCCTCAACAGCTAGATAGCTATATAGTCTGGTACAGAGAGTCCAGCAAACCCATGCTGCAACCTGAACAAGAGGGCATAGGTTCAGACCCCTTCATGGTCCCAATCCCATTCTTGGTGCAGGGGCCTGAAGACCATTCGTAAGGGTTGAACAGGAGGCATAGGTTTGGACCCCTTTGTGATTCCCAGTCCCATTCACCAGTGTACCCTTTGGTGTACTGATTCAGTTCCATCCAACAGGTCCTGCCGCAGTTGCTAATTTGTTGGACGTCAGGATTCTAGACCACTTGGAAAAATGCAACATAGAAGCCCAGATATCACAGGATAAAGTTTATTCCAGAAACATGTAGAAAGACAGTGCACTTGCTGGGAGTTGGAACCTCCAAACACCGCAATGTCATCATGCAAACTTAGTGAATAACAGTCTTACATGAGTTCTTATACTTAGATATAAGAAAGTACATTACTAGGTAATAGACTGTCCTGAAAAGGCAGGCGACAAAATACAGCAATTGTTTTGGTGGATATCGGTAGGCAGATCGCACGTAAGACAATTAGGTTTTCACGACACACTGATAAGCGTATACTGACTAAGGATTCTTTTGGGTAACAATACAGTGATTCATAAAATATGCCGATCATAGTATCATGGCAAAAGCAGGTGGTGCACAGGCACCACAAAAATAGTCACACTGATAGCGTTCCTAAACACATCATAGCAGGTATGAGTAAATACAAATATACTTTATGCTGCAGTAGTGTGTGTAAGTATGCACAAGGGTCTGTAGGGCATGCAGGTCTACAGACTTTAGGACTTTGTCCTGAGTAAGCATCCTTAGTTATAGTTTTTAAAGGGACAATGATGAAGAGCAGGTGTGAGTCAGCAAGAATGATTTTTTTTGTTACATGTTATTTTATTTTGGCATGGACACAGTAGAGTAGTACTGCCCCGAGTAGTAGTGCCTGCCTGCCTACCCAGTTCACTTACAGCACTGACAGGACAGGACAGTACAGTACTGTGCAGGTATTTTGCTACCCACCTGCCTATCTGCAGCAGTAAAAATAAATAAACTTTGATGCTACATGCTGACACTTTTCATATTCTGTCATGCTGAGATGCTGACTCAGTCTCCTCCTCCACCGGCAGCACTATACACTCAGTCTGCCTTCATTCACAATCTGTGAATGCACCTGCTTCACTTTTACTCTGCGCTCCTACCTCCATAAACTTCAGTGCTGCTACTCCTGGGGTGTAATTTGTAATAAAATAAAACATCAGTTCTCAACATGAAAAAGCAAGCCATCTCCTGGATGTCAGTCTCCCCATGAAAGTTTGCCTGCAGGTCACTCATCGCAACAAGAACAATAGTCAGGTGCTTTTCTTTTCCCATTTTGTTTTCAGGTTATGAATCTCTACTGGAAATAAAGACTACAAAAAATGATTTACGATTTGCTGCAGTGTAAGCAGGAACAGTACCAAGTGAGTGATCAGTGGCAGCACCAGCTGGGTACAAGTCTGTCCCTAATGAGCACATCAACCTGTCCATTTCCTTCTATGAAGGTCTCCTGGGAAGGTCTTTGCATAATCACTGGCAAGTGCTTTTATTTGTTTAAAAGAAGTAGTTTTTGTTTAAAAAGAAAAAGTTCTATAAGTTGGAATAATTGCCCCCATGCCAGTGACAGCAGACAAGTAACTAACCAACTGGGAGAAACGCCACAAGTGCTGCAGTTGAGATACTACCCTGTTCATGTGACTGTAAGAAATTTACCTTAGAAAAAATCACATTTGTCATGCAGTGTCTGTTCTTCTGAGTAGAGCTGACAATTGCACTGGAGAGACAGTGCCATGACTGGTAATAGGAATTTATAATGTCCAGAGTTCTGTGGGTAATGGTCTGATGCTGTAATGAAGCTCCCCAAGGTGCTGTATCAGTAAATGTGTGGAGACATACTATCACAAATAGAGGACATAGTGGAAGAATTTGTACAAATTGGGTGGCTGTTACCCTGGGAAGCAGACATACTCATTAAAAACATCATGGGATGCCCACATTCTACTCCATACCTAAAATTCATAAAACATGTTGAATCTCTCGGCAGGCCCATAGTATCCTGGATAGGCTCTGTTTTTGAACCTATAGTGTAGTACATCAATTTTCATTTACAACCCTTGCTTGAGAACCTATCTACATATGTTAGCGACTCTACAGACATGATTTTAAAGCTTCTGGCTCAAATATTCAAACTGCGCCAGGCTGTGGCGCAAGCCTGGGCGTAGCGCAACTTGGCTGTGCAGGGTGTTGACTGGGCGATATTCAGCGAGCTGCGCCATGGCTCAGCATCGTTGAATATCGCACCTAACCACCCGCGGTGCACATGGGCAGTGGCACTGCGCCAGCGCAAGTGGCCAGAGTGGAGCAGGGGAATGCGCTAAGCGCAAGTTCCATTGCGCTTCGACACAACAACCGCGATATTCAAAGTGCACATGCAAATGGGGCCATAATGTTGTAAGGCGCAAATGGGGCCATTTGCATGTCATTATGGCTCCATTTGCATGCAGGTGCGCTGATCCCCGGCGACTTGCCTGGCGCCTGCCAGGCAGCAGTCGGTGGGGACCGATGTCCCTGCAGTGCGGCAAGTTCTACAGCCCCTATCACGGCATTAGTAAAATAAATAAAGAATCCTGCATCCCTGGTGGTCCAGTGACTGCTGTCAGCCCGATCGCAGGCTTCAGTAAACTAAAAATAGACTCCTATATCCCTGGTGGTCCAGTGACTGCTGTCAGCCCAATCGTGAGCTTCAGTAAAACAAAAACCAAATCCTGTATCCCTGGTGGTCCAGTGACTGCTGTCAGCCCAGTCGCGGGCTTCAGTAAAATAACAGCTGAACCTATATCCCTGGTGGTCCAGTGGACCGCTGTCAGCCCGATCGCGGGCTTCAGTAAAATAAAACCAAATCCTATATCCCTGGTGGTCCAGTGGACTGCTGTCAGCCCGATTCGGGCTTCGGTAAATGAAAATAGACTCCTGTATCCCTGGTGGTCCATCGGACCCCTCCCACCCGCCACACTGATCCCCACCGCCTGCCCCCGGTCAGCAGTGGGCGGCAGCACCCCCACCAGCCTGTTGCTCCTGCCGCCTGCCAACTGACACCGCCGGTAGGGCTGTATGCCCATTGGTGAGCATCAAAGTTGGTAGTAATTGTTTTTAGCCATGCATTACACAGTTCCAATGCACGGCTAACAACCAATCATTCAGAACACAGGTGTTTTTCTTCCCATTTTATAAATCTCATATTGAGGAGCTTGGCCAGATCCCTTCCCTTCCTGGTCCAGTTGCTAAAGCACTGCCCCGTGCTACAATGTTTTGTGATGTAGAGCATGGGAGCGCACTCTGTGATTGCAGTGGGAGATGGCAGATGGTGTAGTAGATAGGCCATTGACAGAGCAAAGGCCTATGGCACATTCATAAGGTAAAAAGAAATGGGCAGACTGGGTGGGCCTTATGTCCCTTATTTGCCATCAACTTCTGTGTTTCTGTGTTTTCTTTGTTTCTATGTGGAGCTGGTTTTGAGGGTTTTTTTCATATTTTAGAGGTCGACTGTGTTCTGTGTTTAAATCAGTGCCACCGCTCAATTAACAAGGCTCTCGTTAGTGGAATGATGGCATAGATTTAAAAACACAGTGGAACTCTAAAATCTTTTTTTAAAAAGCCATGAAAAACCAGTTCCATTGCAATCAATACAGTGTGGCCCACGTTCTACAAACTACTACATCACAAAACTTCACAGTACAGGGTGGCGCTTAGCAAAACTGGACCAGGAAGTGGAAGGATCTGTAGCCAGTCTGCAGTACTTGAGGATTTCCAGGGACTCCTGCCCTAAACACAGTGTGCAGATCAGAAAGTTGAAACAAGGCTAGTGAAGTTCTTCGGACATAAGCAAACTTTTGGGGCCTTAGAATCATTTAAAAAACAAGTTGATTGTTGCTTTAATGTTAGGACCTTGGGGTTCTCTTTTAGTAAGCAAAGGTGGCAACCATATTTGTAATGGCAATCAGGATTTTTTTTTAAAAGCATTTATATTGCTAGTGTACCATGTCCTGATTGCCGGCACTCTTTTTAACCTGTGCATTGTGCTCTCTCAATGCACTGGTCTTATCAGTCATGATGCAGTATTTCCACTGTCTATTTTATAACACAAAATTCTGCTATAGGAAAACTGCAGGTTTATCATATCATACCATACTGCATGTAGCTATATACAGGTACCATGGTACTAAAACATATATCATCATCAGTAACAACTCAATTATTACATCACCAGTTGACAACTATTTAAAATGTCAACCTCAAATCCAGACTTTCTAAGATAAAGGTTTCTCAACAGTTTGTGCTCCATCAAGCACATTTAAAAGGAACAGACTTTAAAAGGGTTTTCAGTTGTTAAAGAGTCCAGCAATACATTTCAGAAGTAATTCTGTGTGCCATTTCTGGCCAAATATTTAAAATAAATAAATACATAAACAGAACCAATAGATCATATAGACATACAATGAAGCCAGCATAACAAGGCCATTAGGTTTATCAAGCTGCTCATATTGTAGGGTCCTCAGCAGCAGCTTCTGATCCTGCCCTCATCCACCCTTTCCTCCATCTGCCCCTTTCCTGACCCTTATTTTCCCTTAAATCTATACCAGCCTCTCTTAGCTGCCTACCATTTTCAATGAAACTCCTCAAGGCTTATTCCACCCTACCACCACCCTCTCCATGAAGAATTGCCTACTAGCCTCTGTCTTAAACCTCCCCCTCCAACTTGAGACTGTGCCCTCATGTTTTGGTTCCCACTAGGTTCGAATAGACCCTACTTGTCCACTTCTATTTATTCCTTTCAAATACTTGAAGGTCTCAATCATGTTCTCTCTCTCTCTCTCTCTCTCTCTCTCCTCTCCTCTGCCTCTCCCTCTCTCTTCTCTCTCTCCCCTCTCTCTCTCTCTCTCTCCTCCCTCCCTCATATCTCCTCCAGGGAGTACATGTTCAGGGCCTCCAACCTCTCCTCATACATCCTACCCTACTGGCCCAGGATCATCTAGAATTTGTCAGCAGAAAAGAATTGCTTAGCCCACCAAGTCTGCCCAGATTATCCTCTGCCTAATCGGCCTCTGAAGGCCCTATTTGATCTCCAGTGACCCTACTGCCTCCCTGCCTCTCTTCTACTATACCCGTATGTCTATCCCACGCATGCTTGAAGCCCCCACCATGTTAGCCTCCACCATTTCCACTGGCAGTCTGTTCCAGGCATCTACCACTCTTTCTGTGGAGAAATATTTCCTCACCTCTCTCTCTTGAATATTCCTCCCCTCCAGCTTCATTGTATCCCCAGGTCCTGGTGCTCTTTCTAATCTGAAAGAGACACCTCTCCCCACACCCTGTTCACCTCTGTGTGTTACTTGTGGTCTCTATCTGCCACCCTCTCTTTCCATCTCTGTCTCTGTCTCTCTCCCTCTCTTCCAGGGTGTGCATGTTGGGATCTGTCAGCATCTCCTTGAAGGGCTTCTCATGCAACCCTGCACCATTTTACTTTCCCTCTTCTGGACTGCCTCTACCCTATTTCCTTTCTGAGATGCAGGCTCCAAAACTTGACACAGTAGTCCAGGTGGGATCACACCATCAAGTGATACAGTGGCAATACTGCCTTCTCCTGCTCCTTGAGCTACACCTCCCTATGCACCCTAGCATCTCATTAGCCTTACCCACTGTCTTGTCACTGTCCTGCCATCTTGAGGTCATCAGATGATGACCCCAAAATCCCTTCTTGCCTAGTAACTGTCAGTTCCTACCCTCCATCCTATATTCAGCTCTTGGTTCCCTATGCCCCACGGTGCATGATTTTGCACTTTCAGGCATTGAACCCCAACTGCCATGCTTTTGACCACTCTGAGTCTCCTAAGATCCCTATGCATTCCTTCCACCCCACCCCAGTGCCCACCCTATTGCAGACATTGCAAATTATACTTCAAAGCCACTAGAGGCAACAACTCAGAGGTTGCAGTCCTTTTCCCACTGCTTTGCCCTAACACTTCTAGTCCTGGGTTCTTGATACATACAGCCTTGGGTCTATGATCTGCCATAAGCCACAACCTCGGATAGTCTTCAGCTCTGAATTTCCTCCGCCCACCCCAGCCCCTGCCTCAGTTAAAACAAACACACAAACCCCTGAACCCAGGCATCTCTGTCATTGGCTATAGCCTGTAGTTGCCCTCCAGCCATTTCAGACAAAGCTGTTCCCTGTACCCTGTTCTCCTTACTGCCTATTTGTGCCAATGCTTCTAACCAGTACTAATCCATTCCCATCTACTCAGTTTTTGCAGCACTTCCCTGCAAATTGCCTACATTCTAACAAATGATCAGTTGTGTGATCTGAATCTGCAATCCAGCACACCATGGCCAGGTTCACAGCACTGTGCATTCCATCCTGCCTAATGTTTCTGTTTACTGCTATTTCATAGCTGCCTCTAACTCACCCTCTGCTGCACAGTGAGGAGGTCCCACCACACAATCTAAATACTGAGCCCCAGTCTGTGTATCTCACTGTCTCTTGCCTGCCAAAGCGTGGAGTTGTATACCTTAGTAGCTGGCTCACCAGAAGGCTGTGAATGTCCTCACTTTTTGCTAAAAATGTAAAGCAGCTACTTATTTCCTCAATCCGACCATTCCTACTGCTTCTCCTGCTATTACCCTTATGGGTGACATTGAGCCAAATCCTGGACCCACCATGCCTTCATCTGCCCCCAACCCCACCAACACCATCATATCAAATGCCGAAGGGCTAAAATTGCTCGTTTAAATATACATAGTCTCAGACCTAAGAGGTCTGAGCTAGAAACCTGGATTAATCAATATACTCTTGACATCCTGGACATCTCTGAGACCTGGCTGAAACCATGCATTCAACAACATGAGGTTGCTGTGCCTGGACACAAATGTTTCAGGAAGGATCGACTGAGAAAAGGGGTGGTGGTGTCCTCTTGTATGCCAGGGAGCACTTAGATGCTGTTGGAAATACCCGTGTCTGACATCTGGACCTTCTGCTATCAGATCGATCTTCCTTTCCCTCATCCTTGGCGCCATAAAAACTCATAGCAGGTTGTGTATACATACCCACTATGGTAGCAGTCCTGGCCTCCCTTCCTTCATAACCTCCCTCGATAACCTCCTGCGGCATGACCTCATGCTTAGAGGTGACTTCAGCGTTGACTGGCTGCATTCTAACTTCGTGAAAACTGACTGCCATCCTGGCTGACTCAAATCTGGTTCAATGATTGGTGACCCTACTCATGAATACAAAGATGAGTAACAATATTTTATTTGACTGGATGGTCACAAACTGTGCCCCAAAGATAAAATCATCGGAGGTCTTCTCAGACAGTATAAGAGACCACTTACGACACTCTGTATGAGTGTAATAACTTCCTAACTCCCTCCTAAGATCATCACTGTGCAGGACAGGTTTGACGCAACAACTTTGTGGATACCATCTGGGAAACTGATTGGGATCCAATTAATACCCTGCCGGATGTTAACTTGCACTAGACTATTTCGTAAAATTCATTAATATTGTTGACCTATACGCCCCTTTAAAGAGCTGTTGGGTAAAAGGTATTAAAGAACCATGGCTCAACAAGGAATTAAGGCAGCTGATGTCCACTCACGATAAGGCATGGAGGACTTATAAGATAGTGGGCTACCTATTAACTGGTAAACATATAGACAACTAAGGAACAGCTGCAAGAACTCAATCCAACAAGCAAAATGACTCCACTTCAAGAGACTCCAGACTGAGCATCTTAGTAATCTGAAAGAATTCTGGTGACAGTTTAACTCCCTTTTAAGGGTAACACCTCTGAGACCCCAGTTCCTTGACACCCAGGGTCTCTCTGCCAACCCCAATGGCCTCGGCTTCAATGAGTTCTTCACCCATCTGGATAGGTACACATCACTATTTTCTAGTTCATCCACCCCTCCCCAACCTGAACCCCGCCATCAGTCGACTCTATGGACCACCCTGCCTTTCACCAAAAGCTCAAACCCTCATGGAGGTTCACCGCCTCCTCATGAATCTAAAGAATGACAGCTCACCTGGCCATGACATTCAGAGACTAAATTCCTTAAGTTGGGAGCTGATGCCCTAGCCTGCCATATTAGAAGTTATTTATTCGACCTTCCCTTATTTTGCAACTGCCCTGAAAAATGGAGTAGCGGTGGTCGCCCTGTCCACAAGGGAGGTCCCAACTCGACAGTGGAAACTTTCTCCGCCTATTTCAATACTTTCTCCCTAGCAAAAATACAAGAGCGGATAATCTATGACCACCTGTAGGATTACCTTGACTTCCACCATCTGTTCTCAACCTCTCAGCATGGGTTTAGGAAAAACAAGTACACTTACAGCTCTGATTAAAGTCATCTCTGAAATATTCCGTGAAATGGACTGTGGCTGTGCCACTGGAGCAATTTTTGTAGACCTGGCATAGAGGCTTTTGACATGGTCAACCATGGCATTCTATTACAACAACTGCATGTCCTTGGCCTTGGTGCCACTGCCTGACCTGGACCCAAAGTTACCTTTGCAGCCAGTACCCAAAAGTAAAATGGGTAGGCTCTTTATGTGACCTGAGGCCCATTACCCATGGTGTCCCCAGGGCTCCATATTGGACCCATTACATTTTTCTCTGTATATTAATGACCTCCTAATAATTGTGGTTTGGTCTTTGTTCACCTATGCAGATGATGCTGTCATCTACCATTCTTCTCCTGATGTCGGGTGGCTCAGTTCAACGCTAGCCTCCGACTTCCACACCCTTGAGGACCTGGTTCCTTCAGAAGCAGCATTCATTAATACTAAAAAACAAGAGCATCTTATTCTACAACTCATCTTCATCAACTCTTCCCCTCTGGCTGTATTCTCACTTACTGGGGATGCACTCGAATCAGTTAGGTCCGTCAAATACTTTGGGAGTCACCTTAGATCCCTCACTTACCCTGGATGCGTTACAGCCATCACCAAAACTATAAAACAAAAATCAGTGTCGTCTACTGCATCCATCCTTTCCTTACATTTACCTCCTGCCACACTCCTTCCCTGCCTCATGTATGGTGCTCCATTACTACTCTCTGCTACTGCATCCACACTATCTCACTCTATCACAGGCCTGCCATAGAGTTGGCAGGTTTGCTCTCGGCCACTACTGGCACCATCACTGCAATGTCCTATCTGCCCTAGGATGGCTACCTCATGAATTAAAATTATGCTATGCCACACTAAGCTTTATACATAAGCCTGTCCATCACTTCACTTCTCTTTGTCTTGCTGATATTGTTCAACACGCTCCCCTGACGTGCCCTCAGATCTACCTCCTTGCCCTTCTCTCAGTGCCAGACTTACGACTCTCCATGGCTCGAGATCATTTGCATTTTCTGCTGTGTCCTGCTGGATCTCTCTACCTCCTTCTAGACTGGTCTGCACCTTCCTCTCTCAGTCTCAAAGTTTGCTGTTATATCACCCAACCGCCCACCTTGCTCCTGCTTCCGTTCACTCCTAACCCATGTTCACTCCTTGTGTGATTCTCTAGCATAACTTTCCACTCTCTATCTCCTGATCTCAGAGAAAAAAATACTGTAAATGATGTCTGTACATAAGGTTTTGCTGACTGTGCTTTACATTGCTTATTTTGCATAACTGAATGTAATTGATGTACTCTCTTACTGTATGACTACTCCTTGTCTAATTTCTTGTATCAATGAATGCACTATCTGTGTACTGCACTTCCGGGTTGCCCCTGAAAAAGGGACTGTCTTGTCTCAGAGGGCCTACCCAGTTACAAAATTCAATAAATAAATATTGCGGTTTTGATATCACCTGCAAAAAGCCACCTTCCTTCAGTTCTTCTACAGCATCCACTATGAAGACACTGAATAGGACTGGTTCCAGTACCAAACCCTATGGTTACCAGGCTGGTCTCTCACCATCATTAGAGTGAGTGCCATTAACAACCACCCTCTGCCTCCTATCCAGTAACCAGTTTCTAAACCAGTTTACCACTTTGGATCCCACTCCCAGGCTGTTCAACTTTATCAGTCTTCTGTGTATCACACTGTTGAGGGCTTTACCAAAGTCCAAACAGGCCACATCCACTGCTCTCCCCTGATCTATTTCCCTGGTCACCCAGTCAATTCATTTGGCATAACCTTCCCCCATAAATCTGTGCTGCTTGTGGTTTTGCAGCCAGTTGATTCAAGATACTCTACTAGTCTTTCCTTCAGAAGGGTTCCCGTTAATTTTCCCATCCCTGAAGTAAGATTGACCAGCCTATAGTTGCTTGCCTCTTCCCTGCTGCCACTGTTATGTAGAGAGGAACACATCAGCCCTTCTGTAGACCTCCAGAATAACACCTGTTTCCAGTGGCTGTTGAACAAGGCTGCAAGTGCAGCAGCTGACACCTTCCTGAGTCCTTTTAGTACCCTTGGGTGTATCCCATCCAGTCCCATAGTCTTGTCCACCTTAGAGCAGCACATCCTTTAATGACTCTTTCCTCTGAAAGGGGCTTATGTCCACATCCCCATTCTCTAGTCCTTCTTCTCCTGGTGGTCCATCCTCGTCCCCATTGTGAAGACTGCAGAAGTACCTGTTTATGATGTCAGCTTTTTCTTGGTCTCCTTCTCTGCAGTCTTCCCTTTAGGCCTTGTAGTCTTTACTATTGCTCACCCTACTTTCCTCTTCTTGGTTATGTATCTGAAGAATGTACACCCCTTTAGCAACTCCTTTGGCAATCCTTTCCATTGTCGTGTTTCGCTCCCCTCACCGCATTGCCTGCTTCCTTCTGACTTACTTGGTATACCTCCTTATTCTCCTCCCTCTGTTTCTTTATAATCTTAGAAACATAGAAACATAGAAGTTGACGGCAGATAAGGACCGCAAGGCCCATCCAGTCTGCCCATTTCTTTTCTACCTTATAAATGTGCCATCGGCCTTGCTCTGTCAGTGACCTATCTATTCATAGTCATTTGTATTGCTCCCTTATGCCTATCCCATGCCTGTTTGAAGCCCTGCACTGTATTCATAGCCACCACTTCTTGTGGTAAGCTATTCCATGCATCTACCACCCTTTCTGTGAAAAAGAATTTCCTCACATTCCCCTTAATCTGCCTCCCTCTAATCTCATGCTGTGTCCTCTTGTCCTGCAATTTTTCTTATATTTAAACATGTTAGACTCTTTCCCTTGTTTATGCCCTTAAGGTGTTTAAATGTCTCGATCATATCACCTCTCTCCCTCCTTTGCTCAAGGGTATACATATTGAGCTCCGTTAATCTGTCCTCATATGTCTTCTGATGCAGTCCCTGCACCATTTTGGTTGCCCTTCTCTGGACTGCCTCAATTTGGTTAATGTCCTTGTGAAGGTGTGGCCTCCAATACTGCACGCAGTACTCCAGATGGGGCCTAACCAATGTCTTGTACAGAGGATTATTACCTCCCTCTTACGACTTGTGATACCCTACTAATACACCCTAACACCCCCTAGCCTTACCTACTGCTTTAGAGGTCTGCTTGGATGATTTTAGGTCATCAGTGATGATGATGCCCAAGTCTCTTTCTTCCTTTGTGACTGCTAGCAACTCCTCCCAGCCTATAAGTGGCTTCAGGGTTTCTCTTCCCTATGTGCATGATTTTGCACTTCTTTGCATTAAATCCAGTTGCCACTCTTCTGACCATTTTGCTAGTTTATCCAGATCTCTTCTCATTCTGCCCACCCCATCTGGATCATCTACTCTGTTGCAGATCTTGGTGTCATCTGCAAACAGACAAACCTTACCCTCTAGTCCATCTGCGGGGTCACTAATGAAGATGTTGAATAGGACTGGCCCAGGACTGATCCCTGAGTACCCACTTGTTACATCTCTCTTCTGACTGTATACCATTACCACCACTCTCTGTTTCTGCCAGTCAACCAGTTTGCCACCCAGTTGACCAACTTCTGACCCACCCCGAGCCTACCTAGCTTATTTATCAATCTTCTATGTGGAACAGTGTCAAAAGCTTTGCTGAAGTCAAGGTAGGCGACATCAACTGCTCCCCTTGGTCCACCACTCTGGTTACCCAGTCAAAGAAATCTATGAGATTAGTTTGACAGGACCTTCCTTTGCAAACCCATGCTGTCTTGGATCCTGTGCCCTATGGATTCCAGGTGTTGCATCCTTTCCCTAGGGGTGCCTCCATAATCTTGCCCACTACTGAGGTAAGACTGACTGGTCTGTAGTTCCCGCCTCCTCCCTGCTACCACTCTTGTGGAGCGGGATCACATGAGCCCTTCTCCAGTCTTCTGGGACCTCTCCTGTGCTCAGAGACTCACTAAACAATTCTGCTAATGTCTCTGCTAGTTCCTCCTTTAGCTCCTTAAGTACCCTGGGATGTATGCCATCAGGTCCCATTGCCTTATCCACCCTGAGCTTAGCAAGCTCTTGTGGACCCTTTCTTTTGTGAAGGGAGTAGTGCTCACCTCCCCCCCTGTGTCCATGATGCTGAGCTGTGGGCCCTGCCCTACCTTCTTCAGTAAATACTGAGCAAAAGTATCTATTTAGGATAGATGCCTTTACAGGGTCCTCCTCCTCACATGCTCCCTTTTCTCCATTAGCTTAGCAATACCCCTCTGGACTTTCTCTTTTCACTAATGTATCTATAGAAAGTCTTGTCACCTTCTTTACTGTTCGTGCTAGTGTTTCCTCAGTTTGGGACTTTGCCTGCCTTACTGCCTTCCCTGCTTCCCTTAGGGCAGTTTGGTATGCCTCCCTATCTTCATCCTGCTGTGTTCCCTTATATTTTCTGAAGGCCAGCCTTTTGGCTCTGACCTTTTCTGCTACTGTATTTGAGAACCAAAGTGGTTTCCTTCTTCTTTGCACTTCCTTTTCTGTCTAACACAATGGATGTTGCTTCAAGTATTGTATCCTTAATGCTTGCCCACTTTGCTGTACCTCACCTGTGTTTCTTTTTGCCAGAGGCTAGCTTAACTCTGTTGGCCATCTTATCAAAGTCAGCTCCTCTGAAGTCCCATATTTTTGCCTTGGAATGGGATGATTTAGATGTAGTAGCCAAATTGAACCATACCATGTGATGGTCACTGGACCCCAGGTGACCTTCTACCTGGAGATCTGTGATCCCTTCTTTGTTAGTCAGTACTAGATCTAGGATAGCCCTGTCTCTTGTGGGTTGCTGTACCAGTTGTTTGGGGCCCTCCCCTGCAGGAATCCACTATGAGTCTAGTTCTGGCAGATGTTCCTGCTGGTATTGACCAATCTATATCTGGCATGTTGAAGTCTCCCATTATCAGAACCTCCCTTTAGCTGTCATGTTTTGTATATCTTCTAACAGTAATGTGTCTATGTCCTCCCTCTGGTCTGGGGGCCTGTAGACAACCCAGTTCTTATGGCTGTCCCATTTCCTGTTTCAGGGTGACCCACAGTTCTTCTGGCTCCTTATGTGTATTCTGAATTTCTGTGGCTTTGATATTTTCATTAACATACAGGGCCACTCCCTCCCCTTTTTGCACCTCGGTCTCTTCTGACAATACATAGCCAGGTGCTGGAAGTCTCCCAGGTGTGGTTGCTGGTAAACCACGTCTCACTAATTGCTACTATGTCCAGTTTAGCCTCTGACATTATTGCCTGCAGGTCTGGGATCTTATTTCCCAGGCTGTGAGCATTTGTGTACATGATTTTCCATTGGCCAGATTTTGGTGTGTTAGTTGTTGGGTGAAGTTGGCATTACCCCTGTGCATCGTGTGGGGAGACAAACCTTTTTCTTACCTGGTGATGCAAATGAATGGCAAACACGCTGATTCCTGTTTGACCACTAGCTGAGGGGAGGGGTGTTCTTCCCATTCGACGTGTAGGGGTTGCTGCCCCTCTCCCCATTGCTAGTTTAAATATTCTGCAAAGGCGTCAAACTTCTGCCCCAATGCACTGACTCCTCTTTAGTCAGATGCAGTCCATCAAATTTAAGAACTTTCTCCCAGAACTGTTGCCAGTTCCCTACAAATCTTTGTCCTTTTCTGGCACCAGTCCTTGAGCCACGTGTTTAGCTCCCCTATCTCTCCTTCTCTGACCTTCCGTCCATCTGTTCCCTTCTCCCAGACTGGCAGGATCTCAGAGAAGGAGATGCGGATTAAATAGATGATGGTTTGTCACCCAGCTTAGTCAGGTGTTCCTTGGTCTCCACAACTGACCAGTCGGGGATTCATTAGTCCCTATGTGTACTAGGACATCAATGTTTTCTCCTGCTTTGTGAACAATTTTAGCAATGCGGTCAGTGTCTCTCCATGCTGATGTACCTGGGAGACATCTGACCATCACCCTGGCTGGAGATGGGTATCAACTCCCGAATCATGGAGTCTCCTATGATCAGAAGTTTTTGGATTTCCTTTGTGCTTGTTTAGTTTTGGTTCCTGATTTGGGTGGAGTATTGTTGTGTTGCTCCTGTGCCGCAGTGTCCTGCTCTGCAGTGTCTTCTGCCTCTTTATTTGATTTCAGAGATAGAGGCAGATACCTGTTTGTAGCGTTTATATGGTTTTTGAGGTAATGTGTTGGAGAGCAGAGGTGATGGGGCACCTGATTTGCTCCTCCTAACCACCTGCCAACCTCCTGGACCAACTACCCTCATGGGTCGGTTTTTCTGTTGGATGCTGGGAAATGGCGGTGGTTTGAATGCCACCCCCTTTTTCCTTCACTACCTTTGCCACTTCCTTACAGAACCACAACAGTCTTTTTCTTCTGCTTTTACTCACTTCCTTCATGCAGAAGTTGGTTACCTTAATTGTGTCCTCCTCATTTTTCCACCCTTCCCAGGCAATTCCCAGTTGAGGCAGTTTCTGAGGCAGTCTCCCATTTCTTTAAAGTCTACCCTCGTAAAATCCAGGACCTTCATCCTCCTGTGGTTTGCTTCTGCTCCTGTCTTTATGTTGACCCATACTCTATGGTAATCACTTCTACCTAGTGGATGGCCCACTGTGACATTGGTAATGCTTTCCCTGTTTGTAAGGATCAGGCTAGCACTGCCCCATCCTTAATGGGTTCTTGATGGTCTTTCTCCTTGCTGAATCTGCAGCTGAAAGCTCCACTCTAAATCTGGCAGACAGCCTGAAGTCACCAACTAGCAGCACCTCCCTTTGCTTGACATCTAACAGCTCTCCTGTGCTGGATGTCTGTATACTACCCCGTACAAATAGTGGCCTCAGAACCTATATCCAGGATGACCCACAGCACCTCCACCTCACCCTTTTCCTCCTGGTGCCCTTGTGCCTCCATGGCCTTGATTCCCTCCCTCCCTCCCTCACATATAATACAACAAATCCTTCTTGCTGTGTCTCTCTCCTGAACAGAGATTAGCCCAGTATGTCCATGTCCCAGTTGTGGTGCTCAGTGTACCATGACTCCATAATGGCCACAAAGGGCCCCTTCCACAAAGAGGCTGGAAGTATAGCCTCAAGGTTAGAGTAACAAGCTGTGAAAGAGCATCTTACATCCTGCAGATCTGGGTTTGATTTCACAACCCCCACTTGCATATACTGTGCGACTCTGAGCAAGTCATTTTACCTCCCCACTGCTCCCAGTTCACGTTTGAAAACAAGCCTTGTGCCTAGTGAGCCTTACCTGGTTACTAAAGAATAAAACTAGCCTACTAAATCTAGGCTAGCTCTCTGCCATGATGACTTTCAGATCTTGAATTTTGTTTCCAAGACTCCTTGCATTAATGCACATGGTTCTGTGTACTTTTCCCTCCTCCCATCTGCTGCCCTGTTTCCCCTCCCATTCCTGCATGTGTTCTTTGAACCCCCACCCCTCAGCTCACCTCTGCCTTTTTACTTTCACCATTCCTTGTCTTCTTCAGTCCTTTACCAGCACTTACCTGAGTTATACCTCCCTTTTCTTGTGTCTTGTCCCTATTCCTGCCTTTCACGCCCTGCCTTAGAGGAGTTTTCTCCCTGGGCCCTCCCTCCCTGATGCTCCACCATCCAGTGAGGGAACAACTGCTCCTCCCTTAGCTTTACAGTTTACTGCCTCTCCATGGCTAGTTTAAATGCTCATCCATGTAGCATTTAAACCTCCTACAAGGTTGCGGTCCCCTTACTGGAAGAATGAAGGCTGTCTTCCGTATTGATGCCCATATCCTCCCATGCTGTTCCCCAGCTGATGTACCCAAAACCTTTTTCCATGCACCATGCCTTCAACCAGTCATTAAATGCCCTGCTGTGAGTACCAGGGCATTTTACTGCTGTTAACTGCATGGCAAGTATAAACCACAGTTTCATAATAACTCAAAGCAAATGTAGTAACTTTTCTGGATTGTTTGGTTCACTCTCTCTTTTGGTCCTCATGAAAATGTGTCAGCCTGCCCTACAAAGAGAATTGCATTCTGATACCCATGATGCATTGTACTGGGTCTAGGGGCTTTTAGAGTACAGTATATACAGTACATGTGGTTGGAAGAGAGACACGTCAGTAGCCAAGCAATTGGGAGTCTTGTTCTTCCTGTGTCTTTTAGGATCCTACACAGTGCCTCTTCTCACAAAGCACCTCTGTTGTACGCCAATGGACTAAATATCTGTCTTTTCTAGACAATTGTTTATATTCTTCTGCAGGTGTTCTGAGCTTTCCAAACATGATATACCTTCTGCAACTGTTAAGAAAGTTAAAATACATTGTTATTTGGTTTTATATAAATGAATTTGAATATTTTGTTTAATTAGAACTAGACTAGGATGCACACAACTTAACTTCCTGTCTTGCTTACTAGAACAAGGCTTAAAAATTAGGGTCAAGTGAACAAAATCAGGGACATATTTTAAGAAATGATAATAGCGGCTTAAGAAGTCTTCTATAATGTGTGGAATACTACTAACAATGTTTTCTGATGGAAAAGTAGTCTATAATACTAGGTTTAGCAATTTTTTGAGCTTAAGATCCCAACTCTTAAGTGTAAGAAACAGCAATTTTAAGAGGGCAGAGAAAATTTCTGAGGCAAAATCAGAGACATCCCTGATAATCAGATATACTGTATTTGAGATGTGCTGTACACTTGAGATTTTGCTCATTGGAGGCATGTTCAAACAGGGATAAACTTGCCCTTACCTCTTCCTCCTACCACACACAATAAATTACAAATCCATTGTCAAAGGCTTAATAAACATGTTGAGCAGTAACATCTCCACCTCTAGAGAGCTTTACTAACCTGCTTGCCTCCCCACCACACACACAATTTAATCCTGCATATCCGTATGGCTCCAGTGAAGCCAGAAAGCAAAGCAGTAATTTAGAGTAAATAACGTGTCACAAAATACTGCATGACAAAAGGCTTAATTGCCATTAAATTACACTGTTCCCTGAGGCATACTGCAGCATTTTGCAGTAATACTGCAAGATACTATGTTGCATCCTGGCTTAGCGCTTCTGTATGTCAATTGGCTATCATATGCTACATGTACTTTGAAGTTAGAGTTAAAACAATATATAACAATTCTTCAGCTTATGAGCATTATTAATTGCAACCATTGTAGATAATCTTAAAAGCAATGTTGGTGAACTACACCTTTATATAATACCAAAACACACACACATATGCATCACATACTGTACTGTAAGTTATGGTGGGTTCGGCTATTCTTCCATGATGTGTTTCATGAGTCTGTTCTATGTACCTCAATGCTCTCCATAATTGCTAACTGCTGTGGAAACCTCTGTAGATCTTGTGAGTGCATGTGACATACTGTACAGTAATTAAATGGTTCATCGGAATTGCATGCACTTACAGATCTTGGCCAATTAAATTGCTGAAATAGTTAAATGGTCTGTTAACACCTTTGTTGACTGTTGTTATATCTAACAAACAATAACACAGTTTACTCATCTTTAGTGATATTTGACTTCTACCCTGTACTTCATAACATTGTAACAGGAAGTACCAGTGCATGATGACATCTGGTAACCATATGTGTTTGCATGCAAAATAGGAGAAAATCTACCTTTCCTTATAAAATGGGTTTGAAAAGATCTGGGAATCCTAGAAATGTTATTAGTTAAACCACATCACATGACTGTGCATTAAATACCAATAAATGTATGGTTGGTAACCTAAAGAAACTAGTCTGCCTAAAACAGCCTACTCACGTCACAAGAATTCTTAATTTTACTCAGATTTCAACATGTGTATGTAGTTTTTTTAATTAATCCATCTACTCATTTTTATAAGGGCTATTGCCCTCTCCAGAGCATGCATTTTGTTGAGAATTGTTGCACTTCTTGGTGGCTAAAGGACAAAGGACACTCAGCCTCCAACCTTAAGGATTAGAGTGCACCTGAGGTATGCATTAATTCCCAAGAAATATGTGCCAGGTCATGTGTTACTGCTTATTTCATGACTTAACTTACAGTTTATATTTTATGATAAAGCATGTAGTGTTCCTGGTATAAAAGAGTTGCCTATTATTTGTTTCTTGTTTTGCAGCAGGTATTAGCTGTTTTTCGGAAAATGTCAAGGGAAGGTTCTCAAAGCTGATCTGTCATGGATCACCCTGCCCCACTGTCAAAGCATCCTTCCAGGTTCACAATTAGATGGTCTAGCAGCATCAGTCAGTTGGATACAGTTGCATCTGATATGCCAGCACTTACTCAAAATAATAACACAGGTATAGTTATTTTGGTACAAGCTGCCACTAATGGCTGCAGTTGCGTTAAACTACCACAGCATTTGAAAACAGCTGCAGGCAACACCAGCAGATCTTTTCTGTTGCAGACATGGGTGGAACTCACTCCTGCATCTGCACAGGAACTTCTGAAAATCCACCCTTTAATCTTTTAACCCAATGGGCTTTCAGGTACCATAGAATGCTATCCTATAACCTTGTGCCAAGCGCATCAGCACGACTTCTTTATTAGCTATCTGTGGGCCCATCACTGTGAAAGTCTTATCTGTAGGCACTTTAAGGGCATTGGCTATAGTATTTCATCCATATATTTGAATCCCAAGTGGTTCACGAAGTCTTTACTTGCCATGAGGAGGATTCTTGTGTGCCTATTTGCTAATTGTACAGCCTGTGCTGTATGTGTTGTTAGATTAATAGGATCAGGTATAATAATTTAAATGCTCTTATTATCTCTAACTATAGAGGACAACACTTATTTGACTGTATGAAATCTAATGCTTGAGCTACTCTATATGACTTGCTACATTATCTTGCCTGCTTGAGACACTATTGTAAATGAGCTTTGACTCAATGGTTTTATCCTGAAACAAATAAATAACAATGTTTAAACAACTAAATATCCCTGGCTAATAAAATAATGTTTATCTTATAAGGTATGTTACAATAAAATCAAAGCCTACTCAATTTGCAAAGGCAGAATGAAATAATTAGTGATCCTAATTTTATTTATTTGTTTTTGTTGACTGGTAAGTACACTAGACACGTGATATGCTAATTTTCAGGTATGACCGGAGGTACAAAACAAAACGTAAATAATAATACAATGAGATCCACAATAGACAAATAATAAAAATATATAGTACAAAGTGTGTGTACAAAGAAGTTGAAATTGCATAGATATACAGAGTAACTGGGAGATATAAATATCAAAAACATAATAAAAACTGCGAATGTACAATAGGTACAAAGTACAATATTTAGTGTAACCGGTCAAAAATTTAAAGTAGGCAAATTACAAACATTATGACATAAGTTAACACAAACAAAAGGCAATACTACATTGTACATAGGGTAGGATTCACAGGAGGATCGCCCAGTGCATCCAAAATGCACAGGGCATCCCTGACATGCGCCCAAAGGTGATTCTGGTAGGGGACTGTATGGCTATAATAACCCCAATGTGCCAGCACATCGCAGATGTGCCGCATTCCACCAGTAATGTTATGCGGAGCATCTGGAGGGGCTGTGAAGGGGCGTGGCCATGCATACCGGAGCAACTCCATTCACAGTTCTATTCTGTGGGCACATCCCCGGGCCGCGGGATGTGCCACGGAAAGACAAGTCTAGAAAATCTAGACTTAAGTGGGTGGCCACCCACAGGCAGGCTGCCAAACTGCAGGCAGCAGCATGGCAGCCTGCCCACCCTGGCAGTCCAGTATACTCCGCCCAAGCCCCCGTAGACAGCCACACCTGGTGACGGCATATGATTGCAGAACCTCCCAAGCTCCCTGCTAGAAGCAGCTCGGTGGCAGTGGTGGAATGATGGTATATCTTCTCCATCCTCGAGCCTCCATCGCCTTCTCCGCATAGTGGTGAATAACGATCTCTTCCTCCCCATCCTCGAACATGAGCCGCCCACGGGCAGCTGTGTGTTATGGACAGTCTGTCTTTTCAATCTTCTCAGGATCCCACTGTCGCCGGGCAGCTCAGCCCACCTCACGCCGCCTCGCCGACAGAGCTGTATTGAGCTGTGTCAGCGGGCAGACGTGGTGGTGTGTGTGGCTGGGCTGAGCCACCGCCGCAGTGGATCCTGCTGGGTGGGAGATGGGGTGGGTTAGTGCAGGGGTTGTCCATATGGACCGCTGCCACGGAGGGTGGCTTCATCGGAGGGCTTGGGGATGGAGGGGGATTCTTCATTATTTACACCACTGCCGATGAGGGTGGCTGCAACGATGGATCGGGGATGGAGGGGGATCTTCATTATTTGCACCACTGCCGCAGAGGGTGGCTACATCAGAGGGCTAGGGATGGGAGGGGGGATTCTTCATTATTTACACCACTGCCGCGGAGGGCAGCTACATTGGAGGGCCTCAGGGGTTCTGCAGTGCATGTACCACCGCCGGGTGCAGCCTACAGGAGCATGGGGGGAAGCCTGCATGCCCTATACCGCTGCCAGGAGAGGCATTTACTGGGCTTGGGGCAGGAGGGGGATGGTTGTGCAAGCATACAGATCGGCACATTCTGCCCTGGGGCATACCCTGCTGGCACAGTGCAACTGGGGTATAATGGCATCTTTAATGGCCCCATCCAGCATCATGCATGCCTAATGTACTGTTGCATGCCCCTGGCTGTGGATCGATTTTTTTTGGGCAATGGGCATCCTGAGATGCCTCCCCAAAAAGGGTTCACAGCCTGCACATGGGATGCACCAGTGCAGCCTGGGATGCCCTGCACATCCTGGGTGGGACATACCTGTATCTTTTCACAGAGGATGCACCGGGCATCTCCCCGCGCCCCTTCTGTGAATCTCCGCTTTGCCTCAGTGCATCTCCCTGCACCAGGGCAGCTGAGTTGCGCTGAGGGCATCTTCTTTGTGAATCCTGCCCATAGTACTTAAATGCACCTTCATCAGTTTCATTTTAACCGCAGCACATTTCACTGACTGAGAAAAAACTTCCCACAGTGTTAACTTTTGCCCTAAAACCACTACTAATGATCAGTGTATCTAGAGTCATGTTCAGATACTTTAAGTATTATTTTTTGCTGATGACTGTACATTCCTCTCCATCTCTGTTCTTCTGTTTATGCAAGCTGAAGGTTTATTAAAAAATATTGACCCCAAGAATCACTTACTATATACAGTATGAAGTCTCCCAGTAGGATTCTGTAAGAACAGGCAGCTGCTCTTGCGGATAAATGGCAGAGTATAAAGGAGCACATTATTAATAGGCCATGAAACTTGAGTTTTGACAGCTTCCACCAAGTTTGTAGGCTGTAGTAGGTAAATGTAGACAAGTTTACTGCAGACTGGGTGTTTAAAAAAACTGGGTCAGGTATATTACTTTAATGCTTAGTCAAGACCCAGGTTTCCTCCTAAAACAAACAACGGAGGAAATGTTCTCTGCAGCTGAGATAGCAAATACAGTTAAACTGCAAAGGGCACTAGGAGGAATTTCAGCCAGCTGTAGCAAATGTTCCCTATACCTAAAGAAGGCTTTTGTCTCCTTCCCTAGAATGCTATCTGCCTTTGAAAATGTTTAATGTTTGTCCTTAAAAGAAGACAGAATCTGGCTTAACTGAACTGAACATTACACAATGTTATAATGGACAAACATCACCATCATTTATATGAAGCTTCTTAAGATACAAGTCCTTTCGTAGTCAGTGTACTGTAGCCCTTTCTAGCAGCCTCAGCCTGACCTTTCTATGCTAAAGAAAGAGGCTTGCAAATAAAATATCAGCTCTCAAGCATGAATATGAAAGGTTACTCGGTTTTCTGAGTTTTGAAGTTTAATAGATTATATCAGTGATTTACAGTATATGCAAATGTTGATAAACCAGCAGTGTGTGTTAGCCACTGTGTAGTTTGTGTTTTTTCAGCAATAATGTTTTCCTGGCAAAACATCAATTTTCAGCAATAATGTTTTTCTGGCAAAAGATCAATATACCACTTTTTAATGTTGTTTTTTTCATGCCTGGATGAAGATATGGGATTTTGAAGTTTTTAAAGTTGTTCCCACTCCCATGCCATTCCTTTCATAAAAATGTAATCTTGCTTGTGGCACTGTGCTTTGTCCGATCAGAAACATGTGACTGGACGCACTGTCATTATACATTCACAGTATGAATGTAGTATATACATTCAATAGGGTAACCTCAACAGAAGAGTTTTTTAAAAACAGTGAATTGTAGTCATCTTTAACAATATCCATCATTAATTACAAAATTAGCTATATAAGCTATTCTAAAATATCAGAAATTTAAAATGCACTGAGGATTAATCTAAGGGTGTCAGAAATAAATTTAGTTAAAAAATATGGTTTATTTTTTTTGCTGCCTAACAAATACAGCTGCTTTAAATCATTTACAGTCTTAGCAAAAGTGTGTGACCAATGGCACCAGAACAAGAAGCCTCTATCCACCAACCAAGTGTGCATATGTGCAGGCACACACTGCACTGTTCAACCTCAATTACATTCCTAGTTTAGTGGAACCACTGTCTGTTAAAAGGAGAAGCTACAGTAGTTCATTTTCATATTCATTGAGTCCAGTGGGATCTTCAGATCAATGGCTGTCATTTGTTCAAAATTAAGCTATGAGTTTCTTAGGTGAAACATAGAAACTGATGGCAGATAATGACCGTTAGGCCCATCCAGTCTGCCCATTATCCCCACCTACTGCAAAGCCTCAGACCCTACCTGATCTCCAGCATTACCTTCTCGCTCCTATCACTAGGTTCCCATATGCCTGTCCCATGCATTTGTGAATTTCCCACTGTGTTTGCCCCTACCACCTCTGCTGGGAGTCTATTCCTTGCATTCACCACCCTTTCTGTGAAGAAATCCTCGTGTTACCCCTCAGTCTACCTCCTTCCAAACTCATGTCATGCCCCTCATTCCTGAACATCTCCTTTTCTGAAAGATGCTACCCTCTGGTACCCTATTTATGCCCTTTAGGTAACTGTAGCTTTCTATCATACCTCCTGTCTCTCCTCTACTCCAAGGTATACATATTGAGGTCTCCAGTCTCTCCTCATATGACTTTTGGTGCAGGCCCTGCACCTTCTTTGAACTGTCTCTACATTGTCTCACACCCTTACAGAGGTGCAGCCTCCAGAACTGGACACAGTATTCCAAATGATACCTCACCAATGATCTGTACAGTGTCATCACCACCTCTTTTCTTCTGCTGGTGATACCGCCCCTATGCACCCCAGTATCCCATGGCTATCCCCACAGCCTTGGCACATTGTTTGGCTGCCTTGTCATCAGATATGATTACCCCAAAATTCCTTTCTTGCTTGTTGATTGTCAGTATCTCCCCATCACATAATCCTCCTGGGTTTTGTGCCCCAATGCATGATTTTGCACTTCTTGCATTGAATCTCAGCTGCCACACTCTAAACTATTCCTCCAGTTTACCTAGGTCCCTCCTTATTTTTTCCACCACTCCCAGAGTGTCCGCTCTGTTGCAGATCTGAGTGTCATCTGCAAAGAGGCACACCTTCCTTCCAGTCCCTCCGCAATGTCGCTTATGAAGACATTAAAAGGACTGGCCCCAGAACTGATCCCTGTGGCATCCTGCTGGTCAGCCTCCCTTCTTCAGATTGAGCTCCATTTACCACCACCCTCTGTCTTCTATCACTCAGCCAGTTCCTAACCCAGTTTATCACCTTGTGACCCACTCTCAGGCTTCCCAGCTTGTTCACAAGTCTTCTGTGTGGAATGGTATCAAAGGTCTTACTGAAACCCAGGTATGCCACATCTACTGTCCCCTCTGATCCACTTCTAGTCTCCCAGTCAAAGAAATCATTTAGATTTGTTTGACATGACCTTCCTACTGTGAATCCATGCTGTCTAGGATCCTGCGCTCTGCTGGATTCAAGGGGCTAATTCTGAGAAAAGAGCCTTAGGCTGATGCAAGCTGTGGCAGATGGCAGCTTGCATCAAGCCTGGGGCATCAGGGACCCTGCATCCAATTCTTTTTGTTGGGCAAAGTCCTGGCGGCAAGTCCCATGCCTTGCAGCAACCCTGGCCATGTGCCAAACGGGTGGCACATCCAGAGGTATATCACAAGCTGTGTGGCAGCTGGCGCGCTCTTGCTCGCCGCTGGTGGCAAGTGGCAACCCCAGCCCCAATGTTGCCAGTCATATTGTTGTTCATTACATCCCCTGTTCTGGTTGTCTAATGGCCTCCTTCCCAATCCCGATGTTGCTGGTCCATGTGTTGTTAATTACATCCACCCCATCCTGGTGGTCTAGTGGCCCCCCTCCTGATCCCAGATGTTGCCCATCATCCTATTGTTCATTACATCCCCCCATCTTGGTGGTCCAGTGGCTGCCCACCCCAACCCCAGCAGGTGGTGTCACCACCCCACTCTGCCCCATTCTAAAACTGAGACCAGTGACTGGCATGGCCCACCCTCTCCACCACTGCGATCTGCCCACTGACTGGACTGTCAGGAGCGCTAACTGTATATTGTACACTATACAGTTAGCACTCCTGACAGTTCAGCCAGAGGCCAGCCACAGAGGTGAGAGGAGGGCTTTGCTGGTCACTGACACAGTTTTGGAATGGGGATTGGGGTGGTGGCACTACCTGCTAGAGTGGGGGCTGAGGGCCACTGACCACCAGGACATGGGGATGTAATGAACAATAGGATGACGGGCAACATCGGGATCGCAGGAGGGGGACCACTAGACCACCAGGATGGGGGATGTAATTTAATAATATGACTGGCAACATCAGGAGAGGGGCACTAGACCACCAGGATGGGGAATGTACTAACCCTTAGGCTGCCAGAAGATTTAGAACGATAGGTTTTAAGTTGTATATACACACCAGTGGCACCGTAAGGTTAACAATAATATCGACCAGCAACATTGGAGATTGGGGAGGGTGGCTACTAGACAACCCAGATGGGGAGATGTAATTAACAATAATATGACAGACAACATCAGGGTTGGGGAGGGGGACTGTACATTGTTGTAACATAAACTCTCCCAGAGGGTAATTTTCTAAGTGCCCTTAGAATTTCTCCTTCTGGGAGAGTTCTGAGACTCCTGCATTAGGGGATGTGGCAGCCTGTGCCTGCTGCAAGCTCCCAGTACCATGCCACATCCCAGTTTTGGGCACAGGGCGGCAGTCAGCCTGGAGGTAGACGAGGCTGCCATTGGAGAATCTCTGGTGCATCTTTGCGCAAGGGGCACTTTGCGCTATTCTTTGTGGCACAGCCCATTGCGCCATGCCGAGAGCTTTGAGAATTGAGCCCAAAGTGTTCCACAATCCTTTCTTTAAGTAGTGATTCCATAATTGTCCCCACTATTGAGGTGAGGCTGACTGGTATATAGTTTCCAGCCTCCTCCTACTCCCACTTTTGTGAACCTACTGTCTTTTACCCAAGGGAGGAAAGTATTGCAGCATTCCTGGTTCAAATGTGTTCAGCCTTGTTTTCTTTCTGTATATTCCTTTGTGTTTTTATGTCTTCTTAGTCTTTAAAAGTAGTTTTGATTTGGCCCTCCTGCTGTTGCATTATACGGTTGGTGCTCATCCCAGTGACATTGTCTCCTGTAATCAGTCACCAGTTTATAATGTTGCAACCACTACTCTATAAGTTGCTACTTCAATAAAAACTGAGCAAGTTGAGAAGTTGCTCCGTTTCCTTAGATGCAGCAGTCTATGTGAGGTAGTGGTATTAGTATCAGGAGCTATCGTCCAGTTGTAGTCAGTGATCTCACTGGTAGGAACACCTGTAAGTGCACAGTGAGGGCAACATACTGTTGTGTAAGAGCTGGTTGTAAGACTTGGGAGAAGAAAGACAAAAAGAGAGACATGCAGCAAAGGTAAAGTAAATTGTGAACAATGCAGTGCTCCCCATTCCTTCTAAGGATTGAACTCATGGTAATGAAGATTCTGGTAATGAATCCTTCAGATTGAGCTCCATTTACCACCACCCTCTGTCTTCTATCACTCAGCTGAGTTCTAACCAGTTTATCACCTTGTGACCCACTCTCAGGCTTGTGACCTCACCCATCATCTATGACCTGCACTTTTTTTTATTTGTGAACGTTAAAGTTGCATGCATTGATCAACTCCTGCACATGCTATGTTTATTTCTTTGTCGATGAGAACAATTCTCATCGCAATGAAATTCTCTTGCATTTACTAATATGTGTTGCAGTTCATACCTCATACCCTTTACTTTTATCAGGCATTACAATCTTTTGTTTTTCCCTTTCTTCACATGCTAAATAACAATCAGCAGTGTAGTGCAGGGCCCATGATGATTGTATATGGATATACATACATATATACATACAAAACATGTCAGCAGATAAGGACCTACAGTATATGACCCACCTAGTCTGCCCAGTATTGTGAAACCTAAACAGGCTTCCTCACAGCATTGCTCTAGTTATTAAAGTATATTTTAACAGGCTATCTCAGCTAGGATGGAAGCTTCTTTATAATGAGTCTGGGTCTGGTAATATCAGCAAAGCAAACAGAAGTGGGGGTAAAATAACAAGATAAAAGGTATTCAGCTAGTGACATCAGTAACAGCAACATATAAAAATAATGTGGTTACTGTTGTCACAATGGGTATTTTTCAGATTACTGTCTTCATAGTGGAATACTGAACCAATCAGAGAGCAGCTTTCACAATGCTGGTAAATGCCTAAGTCCAGCACTGAAACCAGTTTGTTTTCTCATCCAACTTCCACGGCTGTCATTAAGAAAATGTTAACACCAGAACTGTGTCTGTCATTGTTCTTAACAGTAGTACACAAAGCACCAGACTACCTGAACTTGTTGGGTGCAAAACAGTGTTTTTGCTGATTTCTAGTATTAGAGGGGTGATGTACCTGGGGTAAATGGTGTGCGGGGGTTAGTCCTCTGGTGATCTGTCCAATCATATGCACTCTAGTTGCTGAAACAAAACAATTCTGTGTCCACATGTACAGGAAAAGTCATTTTCACAGTTCCGCCATGCAGAGAATAAATCCACATTACAATCCACTACAGCAAAATAATAGGAAAAAAACTTTTATTGAAAAAAATGAAGACAACATGTGTCAGAAATACAGTGCCAGACATGTTGAAGATCAAACAGTAACAGTGGCACATGTAACACTGATAGAAATTTTCTTGCTAAATTAAAATCCAAAGAAGTGTCCCATTTACCCTGCCCCTCCAAAAGGAAAAAGAAATGAAGATCCATCTTTCCATTTTGCTATCGCTGGAAGAGGCCCAGGTGAAGTAATCACTAAGACAACGCCACCATGCTCTGCACATATAAGTCAGCCCCATTACTTCAAAGGGAACCGCAGCATCCATTGACAGCTGTGGATGAACGGGCTGACCAATGAAAACACAGTATGCAAGGCACAGCATATGAATGAGTGCCATGGAAACTATATTTAACCTAGCTTATTGTGGCCATGGGAAAATGTTCCACGTCAACCAGACAGTGTCATCTGAGAAAAACAAAAAGCGGAAAGTTAAAATCTTAACAAACAGTCCTTGATACTCAAGGTAAAAAAACAGTGTAAAAACAATTAGTACATCCCCCAAAAACACAATTGTCCTGCCCAGTTTGTAGCCACTCCAATTGTATACATCAAATATGCAATGAGTTCGTCATAATTATCAGAAATATCTTCATTCATTTATTTTGATCCCAGTGAAATCTCACTCATGGCTCTGCCACGCTGCGGAGGTCACTGGGATCAAAGACAACTCATGATGATATTTCGATATGTTGTGGCAGCCCATCGATATCCCATGCGGAAAGATCTTGATGGTTAGGTAAATCACAGTGGAATATGGAACCAATCAGACGGCTGTTTTCACAATGCTGATGACATCACAATATCCTTCTTTAGCACTGAAGCCTGCAGTTAGAAATCAATGAGAAACATTTATTTATTTATGTCTTTGATAACCAGGGTGAGCAAACTGATCCAGAGGATCGCTTTTGTCAGGACCTGGCCACCAGGGTGGCAAACACAACAAACAGCAATACAATACAGAGATACAATTAGAACAAAACAGGGCTGCCAAATACACTTGGTATGAGGTCCAATTACATAGTACAAATATTCCAGAAATCAGTACATACTGGTGTAGTGACATACTTTAAGTAGCTATGCAATAAAAGGCAACATGGTGATTATGGTAAGTATTACATACAATGTACATACAGTCACGAGGGTAAGGAAATAAATACAGTTAAAAATGAAGGTTCCGGCTCTATCATCAGGAGTGGTATAGGCACAAGTCAGAGAAATGCAACTTAAGTTGTTGCAGAACCTGTTAACAGTTCAGAATAAAACAGGTAGTCATCCAGATTGAACAGAGGAGCAGAATAGTACAAGAGGGTAGGGGCACTGGAAGTAGAGTGAGGGCATGAATAGGTGCTATGCCAGGATCACGGGCCCTGGTACCACCTGGGGAACAGCTGCAGGTACAAGTGGCTCCCCAGCCAGAGCCACGCCTTAAGTTTGCCTTGAAAGACTGATGGGAGGGATGATTAGATGGCCAAAGGAAGTCTACTCCAGAGGAAGGGTAGAAACAGACACAGCTTTACTACCCATGGTAGTAGTAGTGCGAGGGACTTCCAGTGGGGAAAGGAGGAGGCCCGAGACTCAGAGACCACTCTGTCAGTGAGTAGGGAGGAGTAGGGGGCGGCTGATGGTTCCTGATTGCACTGTCAATGAGGCTGCCCATTGCAGTCAAAATGACCCTGTAGAGAGAGCCACCCTAGGGACTGGTATAGCAAGCAGTGATGGGTGGTGAAAGGGGCTTAAGTCAAAGCGGCAGATGGAGTTATTATCACGGTATATAAGTGGGTCTGTATGGGGCGAGGATGCAGTAGAGTATCTGGGGAGCAGTAGTTAAGGAGGGGCAGAAGGTTTCCTTGAGCAATGGCAAGGTGAGCTTCAGGGACAGAAATTGATTTTGATGGTAGGTAGCACCTAATTTTTGGTGGATTTTCATCTCAGTGTTACTGATGTGTTTGAAAGTAAGGGAGGGGTCTAGGTGACACCCAGATATTTAAAGGCAGGGACAGTTTCTGGTGGAGGGCCAGCATGGGTAGCGATCAAGAATGGGGTTTTGACCTGGCTACTTAGGAATGGCTTACAGCCAAAGAACATGACCTTTGTCTTTTTTCATTAACGACAAGTTTTTGGAGAGAAACTAGCTCTGTACAGCCCCAAAGTCTGCTGTGAGGATGGTGGAAAAGGACTCTATGGAATTATCGCTGTGGTATATGACTGGAGTCATCGGTAAAGGATGGCCTTGCAAGTGATGCTTTCAGCAGGGAGGTCATTAATAAACATAGAAAAGTAAAGGCCCCAGTATTGAGCCCGGGGTACACCGCAGTGAGTAGGTAGTGGAGCAGAGGAATTTTACCAATCAAGACGGACTGGGACCTGCCTGAGAGGTAACTATGGAACCATGTGCATGTGACCATGTCTGGTGAGCAGCCAAGGTTAAGCAGGGTGGAGTAGTGGAGATGGTGGTCTACAATGTCGAAAGCCTTCAACAGATCCACAAACACTGTGCTCTGCGGCCCTGCCCTTGTCCATATTTCTAAGGATACAGTTTGAGGAAAATGCCAAGGTGGAGGAGGTACTATGGTGTTTGTGGAAGCCATGTTGGAGAGGACACAGGAGGTGTTTTTTCTAGATGATCAGATAGTTGGTGGTGAATGATTTCTCAAGTAATTTACTCAGGTGAGGAAGCAAGAAGATGGGCCTATAATTGTTTTGGGGTGAGAGGATCCCCAGCCTTAAATATGAGTACGACATGAGCATGCTTCCAAGAGTCAGGAACTGTTGCAGATGAAAGGGCGAGGTTGAAAATGTAGGTTAGAGGCTTTATAATAACTGAGAGAGCAGCTTCAGGGAGGAGGGTATAGCCCATCACTACCTGGGCTACTCAGGTAAGAAGTGCTTTAAAGAGTTTGGAGTGGTTTTATGCCAGTGACCCTAAAGTAAAATGGAGGAGCATGTGCAGTACTGGGAGGGCTGGGAGCATTGAGGTTTGCCATATAGGTCAGAGGGAGACTGAGTAAGGGAGCTTGCTAAGATAGGAGAGAGGTCCATAAACATTCTGTTGAAAGTGTCTGCAGTTGCACCAGGTTCAGTGATGGGACCTGAGGGTAAGTTAGTTGTGCTGTCTGCTTGTTAGACTTACGATTTAGAGGATCCTATTGAGGCCCAGAAACTGCACGGGTTATCGAGCGTGTCTTTATGCAAGTTTACATCTCCAAACAACAGATCTGAAAGTTATATTAACAAACTGATGTTGTAAAAATCATATGCATGATGATCCAACCAGATGTTGCCATTTATCATTACTTGGGAAGGGACAGGTCTTTATAACTTTCTTGTGGCTTTGCTACTAGTGCATTATGATCTTTACTGTAACACTTGATGCTAAATCACATATTTTGAGTTGGGCTATTGCATACTGTGTGTCAGATAGATAGATAGATAGGTAGACAGATCGATAGAAAGAAAGAAACAGAATCTATCAGCAGATAAGGACCATATGGCCCACCTAGTCTGCCCATTTCCCTACTAACTGCTACAGCCCCAGGTCCTATTTGATCTGCATCTCTCTGCTGCACATCTCCAGGGTACCCTTATGTCTATCCCATGCACTCTTGATCCCCGTATTGTTTTTGTACCTACCACTTCTGCTGGAAGGCTGTTCCACAGCTCCACTACCCTTCAGTGAAAAAGTACTTCCTAACATTACCACTGAGCCTTCCATCCTTCACATGACCCTTGTTCTTGTGCAGAGTTTTCTCTGAAATATGCTTTCCACCTGTACCCTGTTTATTCCTAAGGTACTTGAAGGTCTCTGTCATATCTCTCCTCTCCCTTCTTTCCTCCAGTGAATAGATATTAAGATATTTAAGTCTTTCCTCAGAGCTTCTGGTGTAGTCCACATACCATCTTTGTTGCCTTCTTGGGACTGCTCTATTTTGTCAGTGTCCTTCCGGAGATATGGTCTCCAGAACGGGACACAGTACTCCTGCTGAGGCCTCACCAGTGATCTGTACAGTGGCATCATCACCTTTTTCCTCCTGTTTGTTATGCCCCTACCTATGCACCCCAACATTCTATTTGCTCTCCCACCGTTTTCACGCTGTTTAGTCACCTTCAGGTTGTCAAATATGATAACCCCAGGTCTTTTCTTGACTTGTGGTGGCCAGAATTTCCCACCCATCCTGTACACCTCCTTGGATTCCTGTGATCCAGGTGCATGATCTTCGTACATTTTAGCATTGAAACTCAACTGCCATGACACCTGACCACCCTCTAATAGGCTTAGGTCCTTACTCATTTTTTCCATCCTCCGGTATGTCCACTCTGTTGCAGATCTTGGTGTCATCTGCAAAGAGGCACACTTTTCCCCTCAGATGCTCTGCAATGTCACTAATGAAGACATCAAATAGGACTGGCTCCAGCACTGACTTCTGTGTCATCCCACTGGTCACCTCTCTCTCCTCAGATTTCATGCCATTTACCACCACCGTCCGAGTCCTGTCCCTTAGCCAGTTCACAACCCACTTTACCACCATAGGACCCCCTCTGAGGCTCCTCAACTTATTTAGCAATCCCCTGTGCAGGGCAGTGTCAAAGCCTTGCTGAAATCTAGGTAGGCTACATCCACTACCCCTCCCTGATCCACCACCCTGGTTACCCAGTCAAAGAAATCTATAGATCTGCCTGACAGGACCTTCCCACTGAGAATCCATGCTGCCTTGGATCCTGTGCCCCGCTATCCTCCAGAAACTTCACAATCCTGTCATTAAATAAGGACTCCATTAGTGTTCCCCACTACTAGGTCAGGCTTACAGGCCTGTAATTGCCTGTCCTCTCTGCTTCCACTGTTGTGGAGAGGGGCCACATCTGCGCTCCTCAGTGCTCAGATACCTCCCGTCTCTAGTGATGCACTGAAAGGGCAGCCAGTGGTTCTGCCAGCATTTCCCAGATAGATAGGTATGTAGATAGATAGATAGATAGATAGCTAGGCAGACTGACAGGTACAGATAGGAGACAGAAAGACAAATATAGACAGACAGAGACAGACAGACAGACAGATAGATAGATGGGGCAGACAGATATAAATAGAATAAAGTATGGGTTGGTGTGTATAACGAAGTTTACACACACCGAGGTTAAATGCTACATAAACCCGAGAGCGAAGCTCGAGGGTTTATAAATAACATCTAATCCCGAGGGTAATGTAAACTTCTGTGTTCTACTACACTGACCCATATTTTATTTTATATAATTGCAGGGTTTACCTTTTGCCACAGCAATTATATAAAATGTGATAGGTTCCGCTGAGCCACGCTTCAGTTTCGCTGCCACTGGTTACATTTTTCATGTCCACATTTTGAAAATACTGTTTTTGCCATGTGTGATGTAAATTAGCTTTTGTTTGTTTAATAACTTGCCACCGAGTTCCTCTGGTGGTTAACTTTAACATGGGAAGGCAGAGTGGCGGCGATCACGCGGTCGGGGAATTGGCAAAGTGCAGTGGGTGCATGTGCGTGAGGGAAACTGTGTACACGTTTGCTGTAATAAACACTTTTATTATGGCAGATTACACCATGGTTTCCCTATGGGAAAAAGGGAAGCCTATTAATTATAGTGTTATAATACATATTGTTATAATACATAGTGTAGCACTGCCTTGTACTGCAGTATAATAGTATTACAGTTGCCAGTCAGAATCCAACAGCATTAGCACTAGGTCATGGTGGCATTAATTTTATTCTAAGTACAGTACCATACCCAGTCCCAGTCCATTTGATTTGCAACACTTATGATAGTGCTATCTTTGATTAGTTTTGGGTTGCTTTGTGGTATTTCATGATGGTTATAGGACAAGGTTTTAGGGAAAAATCCCAGCTTCAGCATTATTGAGTCTAGCCGTGATTCTAGATTCTTAGTGAAACAATGTTTTTTAATGTGTGCTTTTTAAAGCTCAGACAAGTTCTTCTGTGAATCAGATTGACAGGTTAGTGACAGAGAGAGACTTTCCTCTATTGTGATTTTGTATCTTCTTTACAGTCGCAGTGCATGACTACAAACTTTTCTGAAACCGGTATTCCGGAATGATCCTTGCCTCCTAGGCAGGCTTTGTTGCTGCATAAACTGAAGCAAAGCCACAACACACTATCAGCTAGAGACTTTGTCACCATATTCAAAAGGTAGTGCAGCAGTAACCATGTTAGTGCTCTTCTAACTTGGAATAGTGTGGTCAGAAGGCCCAGGGCCATATTCAGAGGCTCCAATGCGTGGCACTAACCCAGTAGTGTAGCGTGCAGAATATACTCCTGCACACATGAAATGAAGGATCCCTTGCATACAGGGTGCCCATGAAAATGAGGGACCTCCCCTTACATATAGGGCACCCGTGAAATGAGGGATCCCTTGCATACAGGGTGCCCATGAAAATGAGGGACCTCCCCTTACATATAGGGCACCCATGAAAATGAGGATCCCCTGCATACAGGGTGCCTATGAAAATGAGGACCTCCTCACATATAGGGCACCCATGAAAATGAGGGATCCCCTTCATACAGGGTGCCTATGAAATGAGGATCTCCTTGAATACAGGGTGCCCATGAAATGAAGGATCCCCCTTGCATACAGGGTGCCCATGAAAATGAGGACATCCCCTTACATAAGGGCACCCATGCAAATGAAGGATCACCTTGCATACAGGGTGCCCATGAAAATGCTGGGATCCCCCTTGTCATAAGGCACCCATGCAGAATGAAGGATCACCTTGCATACAGGGTGCCCATGAAATGAGGGATCCCCTTGCATACAGGGTACCCATGAAAATGAGGGGCCCCCTTACATATAGGGCACCCATGAAAATGAGGGATCCCCTTGCATACAGGGTGCCCATGAAAATGAGGGATCTCTTGCATACAGGGTGAGCAGTATAGTCAGAGTCTTGTATGTGCTAAACTGCCTTTGTTTCAGTGCAGTTTAACACTTTAAAGCCCTACCCATCACTGCACTCAGTGGTGCATGAACACTCACCCCCCGCCAAGTGCTGGTAGTGGACTGACAGTCCCTGCCAGGTTCCCTCTCCATGCCTGATCACTGTGCATTTACCTCCAAATAGTGTTTTTACAGGTTCACCCATGTCAGTGCGAAAATCATGTTGCCGATGCCAATTATGGCACAGACAACATGCCGCCCAGCATTATAGCACCAGGCATTATGTCTCCCGGAGTTACAGCACCAAAGTACCTTCCTAGGAAACAGTCAGCTTCGTGAGGGGCTTCACCTCCTGCATCCTCAATGGGGGTTCACCCACCCACCCCTCACAAACTAAGTATAACCTCCTCCGGGCAGACATGGCCTAAACGGGCAGAAATTGTGGGCGCGAAGGTCGCATGACTGAGGGCAATCTAAAATCAAGATTGCCTCCGCCATTGTCACCTTTGTTGCAGCGCCCCAATTACAGTGACAAAATTCAGTCGCTGTTCTAACGGTATGCCCTATTTGCATATCCTGGCTGTAGTGGTCCCTGACCCCCAGTCACTGTGTACATTATCAAAATGATGCTTGTCACATATCTCTGGCTCTAGTAGTCCCCACCGCCCTGATCACCTGCCTGATATGATGTTGTATAATTCCCTGGCTCTAGTGACCCCCCCATCCCTACATAACACAGCAGAACCCCTTCTCATCCCACTGACTCAGGTCCCTCCACCCTCCTACAGGTGACTCCCAGTTTACCATGACAGGCCTTCCCCATCTCAAAATGGTGATCAACATAGCCCTCCATTCACCACATTGGCCAGCCACCAGCTGATTGACAGGGAGAAAGCACATGCTTACTGTAGTGATTGCTGTTTCTACAGTAATTGGGTGCATGCTGCCCTATCCCGAAGACAGTAGCTGGTGGCATAGGGTGAGTGGAGGGGTTGTGCTAGTCACCATCTAAAGGAAGGAGACAGTACCTGCTAGGTAATTGGGGGGCAGTGGGGAGAGGAGTGGAGTGATCTGAGGGTGGGATGGAAGGCGGAACCTGCTGTGCAATCACTGGGGGACCTCTAGAGCCATGGAATTAGCATCGCACTGGGTAGTAATGGGGACATTAGAGCCAGGGATATGTGAAAAGCATTATTTTGAGGCAAATGTACAGTGATCAGGGAGTGGGAACTAGCTCAGCTCTGCATAATGTCTCCACGCAGGTGTGCATGGTGGTATTAGTGGCAGTGCTTATCAAGGGCACTATTGGCTACAGCTTCAGAAGGTGATATAGCTTAATTGAAGCAGGAAGATGTGTGTATAGATACAGTGGATTATATATATAGTTTTATATATATATATATATATATATATATATATATATATATATATATATCTTCAATAAGACTCAAATATAATTGATAGTATTTATAGCATATTTATAGATACATTGTTTTACTCAAAGGAAGAGGAGTATGTTTGGCCTCCAAAGGCTGGTGATTACAGTGACCTGATATCTGTTCTAATAAAATAGTGAAAATCCTGTTACAGTGGGTGAGTGGCTGCTTTTTCCTATAACTGATAGGGACAATGCTAATTATCCCATAATGGCTCCTTAAGCGTATGCATGCCCTATGGGCTTATTTGCATGCTGTGGCTGAATATGACTGACAGAAGCAATTGTACTATCCTGTTTGGGATATACTATCTCCCTTCCTTATGTGGACCATATTCTTGAATTGCTGACACAGTCCCATATTAAAACAGGCAGTGTGCTCTGGTCATAGCATGCTGTCTGAAAATTGCCCCTAGGCCAGCTGTACACTGTCTCACGACACAGCTAATGGGTGTACTGTGCAAACAGCTGGCACTGAATATGTGGCCTTCATCTGCTTATGTTCTGACATCAACATACATATCGAAGAGCTGCTTCTCCTGTACTCACTATAGAAAACCTTATATTTTCAGGGTATCAAGAGACCTGTAAGGACACACAAAGGACATGTCCTTCTCCCAGTTCACCCATGACAGTATATGGACTCACAAGTGCAATATTCATTAGGGCACCAGCTTTATGCCACATGGAACAAGAGCACAAAAGATACACACACAGATAAAGCAGCTGCATGGCAACTACAGCAGCCCACCTGCACTAGCACACCTCGCCCCAGAAACAGACATAACACACCCAGAAAACACAAGAGCACACAAACCTGAAAAGTACATATTCCGTGGGGCTTCACCCCACATCCCCTGACATGGGGAGCTTTGCCTTTCATACCTCCCATTCATTAATATAACAAACCCCGAGCCTGAGCTGTAGTAGAAACAGTCCAGACACACACACTCATGCCATAACCACAAGCACCATTATGGACAACGAAAACACCTGTCACATGGCACTCTAATGTCAAGCAGCAATCACGATATCCTAATGTCCACACAACACAGTGCCATAACAACCCACATACCCCAATACCTATCGCCCACTGGTGTTGCTCAGATTCCAGGGCCCTAATCATTGCTCCCAACAATGTGCTACCCTTTCGCCACCCCTTTAAGAAAATATATAGATTGTCACAGACCTGTATCATGAATAACATGCATTTTAACAACTGCACAAATAAAATCTGAATAGGTTTACCATACCATTACATGGAAAAGTATTCATATTATTTAAAAGGAAAGTCTTGTGACATACCATTTGTAATACCAAGGATCTGTAGTTTATGATTTTTGAAAGTTCTAATATAGTGTAACTTTTATGTTTCCTTAACAAAATATTTAGCCTCTTTTACCACATCCCATTTATGTACCATTGAGGGATTGAATCTCCAGGATGCTTTGAATTTATGTAGATATGTTTCTATGTAACTTTATTGCATTACAGCCTTAGCCAACATAATTAGTCACATATGTACTGTGTGTAGCTGATTTCTATGAAATTGCCATAGTAGAAACATAGAATTTGATGGCAGAAAAGGACCGCTTTGACCACCTAGTCTACCCACTTTCCCACCTACTGTAACACCACAGATCCTACTTGATCTCCAACTTTATCACCATCCACTTTCCTTACCACTAAGGTTCCTTATGCCGATCCCATGCATTCTTTAACCCCACCACCAGTTTCGTCCCCAACCACCTCTGCTGGGAGACTGTTCCAGGCATCCACCACTCTTTCTGTGACAAAGTACTTCCTATCTCCCTAAGTCTACCCCCTCCAGCTTCATAGCATGTCCTCTTGTTCTTGAACATCTTTTTCTGAAAAATGCTTCCTCTTGAACCTTATTTATCCCCATGAGGTATTTGAACATCTCGATCATATCCCTATCATGTCATCTATCATGTCATTATGTAATTAAAGAAAGATGGTAGACTTTTAAAAGTCTTAAGGGATCTGTCCTGACTGAGTCTGCCTGTATTTCCAAACTGGAAATGCATTTAGACTGTTAGGCCATCTATTTGGTGGTTTAACTGTGTCCCAGTTTTGTATACAGTAAAAGGTGAGTGCAACAAAACTGGATGCAATTCTCAATTGTGTCATTATTTACCACAAATATAATGACTTTCTGTCACAAACAGATGCACATTTTGAAAATTTGAAAATAGTAGCAGGGCTGCCTGAACACAACTGGGCAGATGCAACAACACTTACATAACATTTAATGAGATACCATTAGTGGAGGGTTTTATGTGTTCAAACATGGCAGTAGCTGTTAAATGCTCATATCAGCTACCAGTCAAAGACAATAGCATTTTACTTGTTTTAATGAGAGAGGAATGTTAGCCCTGATACTGGGATTATCTCCTATAGTTTTGCACAAGTGCCATGGTATCTTTTATTTCCAGGTTAACCACTACTGATGAGCAGAAGGGACCTTGGTTAAATTTCTCACTTAAAAGATGATACCTCTAACAGTACACTACCCTATAGTCTTTTACTACAAAGTCAACTTAGAATATGAGCCAAGGTCCTCAGTATGGGACTTGAATCCATGACCCTCTGGTCCAACGTCAGTAGTGCTACCAGCTAAACTATATTAACACTGATCTGACTGGATCACATTCCAAGAAACACATTGTCAATATTATTTCACCTCCATACTAGTGATGTGCTGATTAACATTCAGTGGTTCCCAGTTTATCAATGAAGTTAAGAACAATCTGACATTATCACATGCAAGTCCATTCACAGCCTTGCTCCTCCCCAACACTCCTTCTGTGTCTGATCTCCTCACAACTGACTTCCTTCATTCCCTATGTTATTCCAATTGTTCCAACTTTTCCTTTTCTCTGGTTATTCTCCACTTCTACACTGGCAGATAATTCAGCCAGTCCACCCTTCCTCTAAATGTCTGTCTCATTGGACCATTACTTTTCTTCCTATATTTTAACTACTCCAAAAGTTGCACCTTTTCTCCTTTGTCTACAACTGTAAATCCTTATCAAAGCAATCTCAGTCATAAAGCAGGTGACCGCATATCACTGCCCCCTGCTCAGTTTTCTTATTGTCTTTTAATGACCTATAAGTAACTACTGTTTCACTCAGTTCTTAGGAGTTATACCAGAATATGCAAGATGAAAGAGAGCTCAGCCCACGGAGACCATCGCCCCACTAAAATTAGTGGTTGAAATATTGAAATGCTAAAATAGCCCTCCCAAACAATCTACTTTCTTTTAAAACCATTAAAGTTTGTACATTAAGATAAATTATCCAGTAAGATGTTCATGATCTCACGATCCTCTGAGTGTAAAAATGTTTCCTCATCTCTGTTCTCTATGGTTTGCCCTGTAATTGGAATCTGTGTCCTCTAGTATTATGTAATTTGTTTTTAACCACCAGCCTCATATCTATGAGCATCTCTCATGTATATTTTTCATTAATAGTAGCTCACCACATAAACATTTCTTCAAGAGGTTATATGGTACATATTTCATTTAGCAAGTCTCTCATTGTATGAAAGGTTATGCATGCCATTGATGAGTTTTGTTGCTCTCCTGAACTTCTCTATCCCTTTGTTTGAAGGAAAGTCCCTCAGCCTATTTTTTGTATACCAGTGTAGTCTGTAGGCACGAATAATGATTCTCTCTTGCATCCCCTAATGTCATCCTAATTTAAATATAAATGAGATTGCTTTGTTTTGTTTTGCCCTGGTATGAAAATCTGTTTCTCCATTCCAAAGGTCAGACCCCATTCATGCAAAGTATCATGGGAACTGATGTGTACATGCACAAGCCAGCAGAAGTTATACTCACATTCAGTTCTATTACACATCTCGTGAAGTCCCTGCATTCTCTAAAGCATTTTTCTAACTCAGATGCACTTTAAACTACAGAAAATAGTATGGTACTTGAAAAGTTTCATGGCCGGCATAAGACAAGAACATATGGACTGCAGGACAGCAACAGCAGTGACTGATACAGTGTAACTACTGCAGGCTTTAGCACCAAAACATCATAAAATTCCAGAATGACTTACATGAGTCAGGTCATGACCTTTGCAATAGAGTCAAGCAGCTCTTCAGCACCTTCATTTGCATTTAAATCATGATGAAATTAGGAGGGTGCAATAGAGGCAATCATTGAGCACGCCTACAAACTACACAGGTAAACAGAATAAAAGGCTGCGGGGACGTCCCTTTAAATATGGTTTCCAAACTGGGAAAATAACCCATATTCTGCTTAGCATATGACCAGTCATGAGCAGTGCTATGTTTGATGACATATTGACAAAAAGATCCTTTAGTACATGACAGAATTGGGTTTGCCAGTTTTTACAGTGATGATGATGCTTAAAATCATCACTAAAATGATGCCTAGCTCTTTTCAGAGCTTCCATCATTTAAAGAGGTTTTGTTTATATTAAATTTATTTTATGTTTTATCCATGCTGTAACACAACATATTGGGGTTACATTTCATACCATTTTGAGTAGCCCAAGTACCAAATCCTTGCCCTCTACAATGACTCACCTTTTGTACCTGCTCTGAACTTGTTCTCGTGGTTTGACTTTAACATGATTATTTATAACTGTAATATTTTAGATGCCTAGCCTATTATTTTATTTCATGTTGCTACCATTACTGTATTTTGCTGTGCTTCATGACCACTGTTCCTTGTACTATGATATGTTTTTGTTGCTGTAATTATCTTTCTATGAATTTGCAATGTATTGGAATCATCTTTCTGTGAACTTGTTCTATACTGTACTTCTTGTTGCTCTCCCAAGTCATCCCCAAAAGGGACTGCTGTTGTCTCAGTGGACTTACCCAGTTACCAAGATTCAACTAAATAAATAAATAAATAATACTATCCAAGTCCGTTTGTAAGTTTTCCCAATGTTCATAGTTGTTCTCTGGACCACTTAGATTAGTGTCATCAGTGAATTTGTCTAAACAACCATTGTTGTTGTTATGCACATCATTAGTGTATATCAAATAAATGTCTGGTATTTACCATCAAAGAAACTACAGAAATTATTAAAAGTTAAAACTAAACAATGCACCAGGACCAGATGGTGTAACATCATACTTTTGGAAGACATTAGTTGATGAACTAGCCAGACCCTTAACACAGTTGTTTAATGTTTCCATCATGGAAGGTAATACCTTAAAGGAATAGAGAACTGCTACAGTTTCTCCCTTATTTAAAAGGTGGTAATAGGGTGGAGGTATGTAATTTTAGGTTTATAAGTTTCACATGTACCATTGGTAAAATAATGGATCATGTGAAAATATCTGGTATTCAAGACATAATGCAACATGGTTTCACAGTGGGAAATCATGTTTATCAAACCTCATTAACTTTTTGAACCTGTTAGTGCAGCAATGGATAAAGACATTCTAGTAGGTGTTGTGTTCCTCGATTACTCTAAAACCTTTGATAAGGTCTCACATCTTGCCTTGTTGGAACAATTTAAAAAATTAAGCTCCACATAAACATAATAAAATGGATAGAATCATGGTTGAATCAAAGGACACAAAGGGTGATTATAAAGGGATATACATCAGACTGGGGTCTAATTACAAGTGGTTCCCCAGGGATCGGTCCTGGGACCAACACTATTTAATATCATGACATCCACCCTCTAGACAACTGGATATATGTGGGTCAGAAAGTATACAGATGACTGTAAGCTTGAGGATTAATACAGACTATAGAAGACGCTGAACTATTACAACAAAACTTATATAGATTTATTATTTGGGCAAATAATAATAAAATGTTTTTCAATATGGAAATGCAAAGTCATGCATATAGGCAAAACTAATCCCATGCATGTATACAAAATGGGCAACACAGTTCTTCAGTCAGTAAAGGAAGAAAAGGACCTGGGGTACTTATCACTGATAATTTTTCCTTTGATAAACACACATTCAAGACAGTTAAGAATTGTCATAAGATACTGGGATATATTTTGGGGACTATTAAAGTAGAGAAAGTGGAGTTATTATATCATTATATACTGCCCTGGTCAGACTACATTTGGAATACTGTACAGTTTTCTGCCCTCAAAATATAAGATCACAAAATTTAATAGAAAGGGTTCAGCTAAAAGTTACAAGAAAGATACAATCAACAAAGATCTGGGATATGAGGAAAGACTCCAACATTTAAACTTGGATTCAATGAAATATAGAAGGCTTAGATGGGATCTCTGTCTTATTTACAGGACTAAGAATGAACCATTACTGAGGGAAGCATTTGACTGAAGTTGAACAAGGGTATCACATCTACTAGGTCATATAAATATAAGTTATAGGGGACAAAAATAAAACAGTCAAAAGAAGTAAATTTTATACACAAAGGTGGTGACCAAATGAAATGAACTACCAATGGAAATAGTAGATAGTATAAATATGACAGTTTTTAAAAGTATTTGGATGAATACATGGGTGATAAGAAATATGAATTCCACCTCTAAACAGGTGGCAAGTTAGTAAAGGGCCTTGGCTCACTGAACTTGAATCCCTCCTGTGAACCTATATACAGTATACGGGATAGACAGGGTCCCAATGCTTGAACCCTGTGGGCCGTGCTGGTCACTGTACCCATCTCTGAATGAGCTCCATATATTTGCACTACTTGATTTTGCAGCAAAGTTGGAGGCACTCCAGGAGGTGACTGAGTGCTTGTAAAACAGAAAACAAACCAAAGAGACAAGCACTCCAGTGGGTCACTTAAAGTTGTTACTTTATTTCAAAGGACCAGTGTGCCTGGTTACAAAGTGGCCAACAGACAGGCAGATGAGGGGAGAAGGTTCGATCATGTGCACTACTTAAAGTGCAGCTGACGCCATTGGACAACTTTAGCAAAACATAATATTTAGACACATTCAGCTTGTATTACATAGAAACATAGACTTTGACGGCAGATAAGGACCACTTGGCCCACCCAGTCTGCCCATTTCCCTACCTACTGGATAAGCTGCAGATTCTAGTTAACCAACAGCCTATTTCCTGCAACCCCCACTATAATTGCCTTATGTCTGTCCCATGCATGTTTGAATTCCTCCACTGTTTTAGACCCCACAACCTCTCCAGGAAGGCTGTTCCATGCGTCCACCACTCTCTCCATGAAAAAGAATTTCCTCACATTACCCCTGAGCCATCCCCTCTAACTTTAAATTGTGCCCCTTGTTCTTACACATCTCTTTTTCTGAAAGATGCTACCCTCCTGGACTTTGTTGATTCCTTGAGGTACTTAAAAGTTTATATCATGTCCCCCGTCCCTCCTTTCATCAAGGGTATACATATTAAGCCTCTCAGTCTCTCTTCATATGGTTTCTGATGTAGACCCTGCACCATTTAGTTGCCCTCCTCTGGACTGCTTCCATCCTGTCTATGTCCTCGCGTAGATGAGGTCTCCAAACTGCACGCAGTACTCCAGATGGGGTCTCACCAACTGTCTGTATAGAGGATAACCACTTCTCTTTCTACTTGTGATGCCCTCCCTATGCATCCCAGTATCCCCTGGCTTTCCCTACTGACTTCTCACATTGCATACCCACCTTTAGGTCATCTGATATGACTACACCCAGATCCCTTTCCATTATTGTTGTTGTTAGTACCTCCCCTGCTATTGTGTACTCTTCTCCTGGATTTTTATTTCCCAGGTGCATTACTTTGCACTTCTTTGCATTGAATCTAAGTTGCCATATGTCTGACCATTCCTCCAACCTTGCCAAGTCCCTTCTCATCCTTTCTACCCCCGTATCAACTCTGTTACAGATCTTTGTGTCATCCGAAAGAGGCATACCTTTCCTTCCAGACCCTCTGCAATGTCACCTATAGTTCTGTAATTCTCCTCCCCATTATTTATTTCTGAGGCCATTTGCATGAAATTGGGATCTTTGCACATGAAGAGTTCATCTATTCCTGTTGCTTTCTCCTACCTCTGGTCATAATGCTCTACTTGTGACATCACAATTACTCCCATGGCAATAGATTGTGATATCACAACTGAGGACTATGACATAAAGTAGGAGTAAGCTAAAGAGGCAGATGAAATCTATATTATAGAGCATGTTTCCATGCAAATTTCCAGTAATGAGTAATGGGAGGAGAATTCTATTGAACACATATGGAATGCAGGCTAAATTGTACCTAAATATTATGTTTCTCAGAGTTTTCTTTCACGCGTCAGCAGCTCTTTAGACTGATCAGCTGATCAGCTATGGGTCCTGTCTAATGTGTGTTATCCAATTTTCATAGAGTCCTATGTGGCCCCATATCAAATGCTTTGCCATCATCTAAAAAGATTGTGTTGACTGGTGCACCAATATCCAGGTGTTTGCTAATCTGTTTTACTGAATTGTACTAGAAAACATTGTGTGATAGTCATTATGAAAGATGCTGTACAAAATGACATTGAACAAAAATTGAAAGAGCATACAGTCCATGGCTGTTCTCATGCAGAAGTTCATATGCATCAAGCAGGAGTTCACCAGTTGCAGGAAGGAGGTTTTACACATTGGTTGGACCTCACCTGGAGTACTGTGTACTGTTCTGGAGCCTTCAGAAGAGGAATGACAGAGATCGGTTGGAAACAGTACGTAAGGGAACAAAATGTTCTGGGGCAGCAGGATAGGTTCTATGAGGAGAGATTAGAAAGTCTCCATATGTATTCTGTGGAGAACAGTGGGGAAAGGAGAATAATATAGAAACTTACAAATATCTACAGGGGTTCAACAAGGTGAACTGCATAGATCTGTTTAGGTTATGAAAAATATACCTATGTGGGGAGGAAGTACAACATCAAGCTGGAAGGATAATTTAAAAAGACATCATGAGATATTTCAAGAGAAAAGCAAAGGCGGCTACAAGGGAGACTAAAATTGGAGCCACAGTAAATAAATACAATAAGGCAGAGAGTGGTTGGGCTCACAGCAAACTGACATAAGACTACAAGTTAGTCTTGCTAGAAAATAATATTTATTATCCAGAAGGTTAAAAAAGCAGCAGCAACTCCTAGTCACCAACAATCGTTTTCATCTCCTGGATGCTTCATCTAATGCACCTTGATAAAGCATCCAGGGGATCTTGAAATGGTTGTTGGTGACTAGGGAGTTGCTGCTGCTTTTTTAACCTTTTGGATAATAAACATTTTCTAGCAAGACTAACTTGTAGTCTCATGTCAGTTTGCTGTGTAGCCCAGCCACTCTCTTCCTTATCATGAGATATTTGTTCACTCAATGGGTTGTAAATGGGTAAAATAGACTGCTTAGCAATGTGTTAAATGACGGTACTATATCAGGGTTCAAAACACAATGTGACGCTCTTCAAAGGGGGTATCAGAAGCAAGAGAGAGGAAAGGGTGGTGAGAACTCTGATGAGGAGGTTCAGTAAAGTAACACTCAGTGGGGCAACTGCACAGGCCAGATGACTCAACTGCACAGATTCTCCCTCTCTCCTCCCTCCTCTCTCTCCCTCACTTTTCTCCCCACCATACCCCAGTATGCAACCTGACAAAGGTAACCAGGCAATGGTTATCTGCTCTAATGACCCTGCTTCCTCCCTCTCCAATGTTTCTACTACCCTACGCTATAAGCCCACCTGTTGTGCCTACACTTTATTACTGCCTTGTATCTTACTTACCTAATACTGTAATCTTCTTATGCTGCAAAAGATGTACTGTCTGTAATCTGTCTATGTGTAATTGTAAACCTGCCTTGTTTTGACGTGGAACCTTTGTAAATGAGCACCTGTTCAAAGGTTGTAATTCTGAGATTTTCAATAAACAATAGATGGACTTTTAATCTTTTCTGTCTTTTTTATGTTCAGGGTTTAATATGCAAGCATCACTGTTGAATGTGTGAGATGTTAACCAGTGGCAGTTTTTTTGGGAGGGTGTAGTTGGGAGGTTGTTCACTTTGGTAATAAAACAGTGGTGCTTTCTCCTGAATAGCATGTAGTAGGACAACTGACCTAATATGCTTTTTAGCTGAAACTGTTTTCATCACAGATAAGCTCTTATAAGACTGTAGTGCTCAAATCTATAAATTCTGGGTTTCAGCAGTGGTTCTGACACACACACACACACACACACACACACACAGATAAGCACACATTTGACAGTTATTGAAGTATACAGTAGCAGTAATAGACATGGTTAGATATTTCCAGACATTTCCCAATATTTCTGAAGAGATTCTCTCTGGTGACCCTACAGTGGTACTACAAGAAGGCAGGACATTTCTCTGAGATATCACAAAATTTCAGGAATATCTGACCAGGTCAATTGCTGCAACCAAAAGATAAACTGTTACAGTTAAGAATGCACCTCCTAGTACTGCAGTCGGTTGAGTTGGCATTTGCAGCAACACAGAGTTGATTAGACAGCTGCGCTTTGTCTGCTCAGTGCCAACACTTTGTAGATTTTAAGTACACTGACTTAAGGTTTTGGGATGGTGGTTGTCCCAAATGAAGAAAATAACATAATTTGGAGCCTTTTGTTGGGGCACTGCATGATCCACCAGTTTGGGAACATCTTGATGAGTGATGGCTATAAGAAAGCTTATTCTCCTTTTGTGTTTCTCCCAGGGAGTCAGCGGGAAGTGAAAATGGCATGCAGATATTGGAACATGGTGAACTAAGGAACTGACATGTAGAAAGTGACAAAATGTATTAGGAACAAATCTGACAGCATAACAGCATGTTTTTTAAATGATCCCGCAAATCATTCTGAGACCAGTTAGGAAGACCAAAATTTTAGCATCAACAAACATTTGTTCCGTTGACAAAGGATGTTATAGTTTTCCATCTGAGAAGGAATTATGTATGAGCTAATCCTTGCATATTTAAGATCAAGTGAGTAATCGAGTGGTTCTGCACAAGCTGGCATAGCTCTGATCTAATCAAACATCAAAGGAAATCAGAATGTGGAAAATGATCAGATATGAACTTATTAAATATGGTATAAAAGTTATGAATCTTTAATGCTGCAATAACTTTAAGGGATTTTGGATTCTGAATGAGTTCAGTTGGCATAATATTTTTAGCAGAATAGTTATTGCAAAGAGATGATATACTGTATACTGTACATATATCTTTCCGCTTGCACTGTAACTGAATTTTCTTTGCGCTAGACTTCTAAGATTTTCAGAAGCCCTATCAGTGTCATAACTGATGCCTTAGTACCACCAAAGAAGGAGAAGCTAGTACACATTGCTTTTATTGGTGTTTAAATCATAAAGACTTGTGAATGTTAACACAGAGTAGTTTTGTGTTTATGCATCACTGACATGATTTGTTTGCACTAATATAGTGTTTCTACCAACCTGTCTTTAGCTTGATGTTTCCTTATACTCTTTTACTCTCTTCCTCTCTCGTTGCCTCAGTCTATCATTATGTACTAAACACTTTCACCTTTTTCTAAGGTTTTACCCTGGAATGCCTATATGTGTTGAAAGGATGTGATGGTCATTTTAAAGGGTATGGTGAAATAATCTGCATTCACTATTCCTGGCTGAATCCAGTCTGCTGAAAAGTGAGTGATCTGAAAAGGCTGATTTTAGAGTATCCACCATAGAGGCTAGAAGTGCACACGGTCAAGGGAGGGGATGAAATACTAATCGAGAGGGCTGTCTGTAATAGTTTTAAATAGCAGAATGTCATGGTTTTAACTGTTTGTGTTTTCCAAGTTGTAATTCCCAGTGTGTGCCTGAGTGAAAACATTTCTGAAAAGCTAATAAAGGCAGTGTTTAAAATAAAAACGTCACCAGGGAAAGCATGCTGAGCTTGTTTCCTGCCATATCTTTGGAATGAGGTACAGGGGATTTATGCAAAAGTTACAGATAACAAATAAATAAGTAAGGATACAGTATGAGCTGAGTAAAATACATGCAATAATCAGCACATAGAATACTAACAGAAGGACTGGGAAGAACAGCTTGAAATGCAAGCAACATATAGAATAGTGAATGGGCAACTATGCACAACATACTGGTTGGGCATAGAGCTGCCAATCCATGATTTTTTACAGTGTATGATGACCCCTAAATAAAATATATGTGGTTTTAGAGTTTTTATTTTAAAATGCAAGAAAAAGAATGTTCATGGTCACATCATATTCTGGGACTTAGGGCTGGTTGCTAGGGAGCAGACATCCCTGCATTTGTAGCACAGCCTTCTATTGGCTATAAATTGGTGTGGGAGAGTTTCCCAAACAAAATGTCGACTTTATCTTTCACTTAGTGAGAGGATGTCAACTGTGAGGAACAGAGTATTGTTCTGTGAGTTTATTCAAAATCTGGTTGATCCTGCTTTTAACATTTTTTTTTAATTTACATGCACACATCTGGTTGATCTTAGTAGAGTCGCAGGTTTGGGTAATTGTGCCACGCGCCACAGTTTATTTGGTTGATCCTGCCATTTCTGTGTCTCATGTGCTTCTCATGGAACCTCTAGAGGTTTTCAAAATGTTGTTGCACCAAAGTAAGGTACAATCAGTGCCCATGACCTTTTGAACTGTCGCATAACAACATTTTGAAAGCCACTGATTTCCATGCACAACAAGCCTGCATTATATGTACAATGACACTTTTTCCTGGAACAATTTTACATAGCAACACAATGTAGCAAGTGCAGAGTGGGCTTTACTAGCCACAGTGGCAGACAAGGCTGACCAGGATCCCAAGCTAAGTGTTGGGTACATACTGCAACTCAGGGTGGCTAAACATATCTCAGCAGGGAGCTTTGTTATTCTAGTGATTTGGAAATCTGTTGGAGAACCCCACTTGGGCAATAACCTTAGTGCATTTGGGGATTTGGAAAGACTGATGTAGAAACATAGAAACATAGAATGTGACAGCAGATAGGACCGCTAGGTCACCTAGTCTGCCCATTTTCCCTACTCTAACAGATAAGCTGTAGATCCTAGTTAACCAACAGCTTACTTCCTCCTACTCCCCACTAGGACTGCCTTATGTCTGTCCCATGAATTTTGAATTCCCCACTGTTCTTGACTCCACGACCTCCTCATAGAGGCTGTTCCATGCATCCACAACCCTCTCTGTGAAAAAATACTTCTCACATTACCTCTGAGCTGTTCCCTCTATCTTCAAATTGTGCCCCTTGTTCTTGCACATCTCTTTTCTGAAAGATGCTACCTCTTGGACTTTGTTGATTCCCTTGAGGTACTTGAAAGTTTCTATCATGTCCCCTCTCTCCTTCTTTCCTCAAGGGTATACATATTAAGCTTCTTTAGACTTTCTTCGATGATCTTCTGGTGCAGACCCTGCACCATTTTGGTTGTCTCCTCTGGACAGCCTCCACTCTGTCTGTGTCTTTGTGGGGATGGGGTCTCCAGAACTGCACACAGTACTCCAGATGGGGTCTCACCAACTGTCTGTACAGAGGGCTAACAACTTCCTGCTTTCTACTATTGATGCCTCTCCCATGCATCCCTCAGTATCCCCCAGCCTTCTTTACTGCCTTTTCACATTGCTTACCCTCCTTTAGGTCATCTGATATAATTACCCCAGGTCCTTTCCATTTTACTGTTGTCAGTATCTCACCCCCATTGTGTACTCTTCCCTAGGTTTTGTTTCCCAGGTGCATTACCTTGCACTTCTTTGCATTGAATCTGAGCTGCCATACATCTGACCATTCTTCCAACCTTGCCAAGTCCCTTCTCATCCTTTCCACTCCATCTTGTGCATCAACCCTGTTGCAGATCTTTGTGTTGTCTGCAAAGAGACATACTTTTCATACTAACATACTAATTGCCAGCAGATTAGGCTTACAGTCTATCGAATCTGCTCGAACCTCAGATCCCTAGTTGGGTGCAGAGGACTTCCAGTTCCTCCACAATGTGACTTATAAAGACATTAAAAAGGACCAGTCCTAGTACTGAACCCTGTGGTACCCTGCTAGTAACCCTCCTTTCTTCACTGTGGACTCCATTTACTACTACCCCTTGCGTCCTGTTGTCTAGCCAATTTTTATCCAGGCTACCACCTTGGGACCCACTCCAAGGCTGGCTAACTTGTGTATTAATCTTTGTGTGGGACTGTATCAAATGCCTTGCTAAAATCTAGGTAGGCCATGTCCACAGCCCTCCTGGTCTACTACTTTGGTCACCCAGTCAAAGAAATCTATTAGATTCGTCTGACATCCTTCCCATCGTGAATCCATGCTGCCTTGGGTCCTGTGCCCCACTGGCCTCTAGGTATTCAACAATTCTTCCTTCAGAAGTGATTCCATCATTTTCCCTACCATTGAGGTCAAACTAACTGGTCTGTAGTTTTCTGCCTCTGTCCTGCTCCCACTTTTGTGAAGAGGAATCACATCTGTCCTCCTCCAGTCCTCAGGTACCACCCCATCCTCCCATGACTTTTTAAAGAGAGTAGTCAGTGGTGTCACTAGTTCTACCCTTAGTTCCTTTAGAATTCTTGGGTGAATCCCATCAGGCCCCATTGCTTTGTCCACCTTCAATTTTATTAGTTCTTTCAGAACCCTTTCTTCTGTAAATGGACAGTATCTACCCCGTCTTCAGAGTGTTTCTCTTGTTTGGTTTAGGTACCTCCCTCCTCTTCCTTTGTGAATACTGAGCAAAATATTTGTTCAGTATCCCTGCTTTTCATTGTCTGATGTGACTGATTTATTTTTTTATTTAATATGCTTTATTGATTTTTAGTAAGCAAGCAGTTAACAATCTCAACAAAGTGAAGGCTATGAATGTAGTTTACATAAGAGAGAAGCAAAGAGAAAATAAGATAGTTTTTAACATAGAGAGAAGAGACACATTTTAATACTTTAATACATATATCACCTCTATCCTGACAAGAGATTAAAAGGAAAAAGGAAAAACTTCAACTATTTGTTGCTTGCTTGATCCCTAAACCCCACCACCACCTAATGTAACTCACCCACCCTGGTCTGCCACCAATTTGTTTTACACCTGATTATGGTTGCTTTCAAATTATTAAGGCCGACGGGATGTGAATAAGGAAGTTGCTGAGTAGAGCAAAAGAAGACAACTGAAACTAGTTTTCTGTGGGGCCAGTATCCCAGAATTCTCCTCAAGAAAGATGGAAAGGAGGATCAGATGAAAAATCAAAGACTAATTAATTAAGAGAAGGTACAAAGAGGTTCCCATCTTTTTGTTATTTACCCATACAATTTGACAGTTTAGCTATTGTGAACTCGGCCTGTAAAGCAAACATCATTCTTGAACCATTCGTGACTGATTTCTGTAGGCATAGGTAGATAGGGCAGCTGGAGAGAGGAAAAGAGGAGATAACAGGTGGTATGGAGGTTCAGAATGTGAACCAGAAACTGACCCATGTATATGTCTACACCCTTAAGTAATAGCCAGGTAATTATAGGAACAATGTAGTGCTCCTTTATTAGAGTTGGGTAAAGCAGTGTAATGTTAAACTCTGATTTTATAACATGGCCCCTTGGACAGAAGAGCCTCAAACTTGGCATGTGTAGGGTTGGTGCCTAGATCTAAAGTTGGAAACAGTCCATTCAGTGGTTTTAAAGTTCTAGATAGCATAAAATAGCTAGGATTCAAAACCTGAAATTTCAGGTTTCTTTAGAGTTTGGCTCTAGGATGAACCCTAGCACAAATGCACCAAGGCAAGGGTTACCCAGAAAGGGCATTGCCAGTAAAGCCAAGTTTCAAGAACTACAAAGTCACTTAAACCCCAATAACGCAAAGCATCATGGTAAGTATATATCAACTACTGTAAAGAATTTAAACTGGTTCTAATTTAAGGCGTATGGTGCCCAATGCATGAGAGGTCACTTGGCACCAGTCTCTCCTGCTTATAGCAGAACTAGTCTAAATTCTTCCAAGGTGATTTACATCTACTTGCCATGATGGTCTGCATTACTGCAGCATCTGTCATTTTGTATTTATTCTGTTTTGTGGTATAAGTTGAAAAGTGCTAGCTCCACCCTTCCAGGTGGAGACTACATTATTTTTCATTTTAGTTTTGAACCTAATATCCCACCACTGCATTATATTTTAAACCTGTGTTAATTTATTTTTGTTCTTAGCAAGAATAGCAAGTTGAACTGAGACCGTTTGTTTTCAGATGCATCCGCGGGGAGTATAGCAAGAGATCTTAAATTTTGTACTGGTATACAATGATCATCTGGGAGCAGTGCAGTTATCTGAGTATAATACAACCAAAAGCAATAAATATAAAGTGCCATAATTCAAGAATACAGCAAGTAAGTAAGCAGGCAAGGCAAGCAGGTAAAGCAGGAGAAATATATGCTGTGTTATTCAAAATCGTAGCAGTCAGGCAAGACTAGGACAGTGACACAGGGTGCTCATTCAATAAAGTAGGTTTCAACAGTGCATAACATGAGGTGGAGGATTGAAGGAAGGGGAAGATGGTTCAAAGGCTGTGGAGGTGATAGAAAAGATGTCTGGCTATAGGCATTCCTGTGGTGGAGAAAAGGAAGGTGTATGGGATTGTGTGGTTAGGAGTAGGACAATGAGTGTTAATGGAGTTGGGGAGAATGTTAGTCCAGAATTTGAAGATGAAAGAAATGCTATAAGAGACATAATTATCCTCCAGGGTGGGCCAGTCCAGGAGAGCATAGCGAGCAGTGGTGTTTGCACAGAGAGCAGAAAAGGACTGTGAACATAGCAACAGAAGGCATTAAAAAATTAATCCAGTCTTGACAAGGAGGACTAGGAAGCTGTGCTGCAGACCACGGTATCATATCATAGTCAGAACAGAAATATAATTTTGGAAATGATGGCGTGCCCTCCTCCTGTCCTTGGACTAGTTAATTCTTTATTGTACGTGGTTTTAAATCTGCACTTAAAGCATTTATAGTTGTAGAAGCCTGCATGACCACCAGAAAGTTATGTATTCAAGTAGTTTATTTAATTTATTGTTTGTAAATGCTTTTGTGTTTTAATGTACATTGAATTATGCTTTACTGAAGTTATTGTATTTGCAAATGTAGTGTAACACATTTACGATTGTTTTGTGCTGTGCAGAGCTCAGAGTTTTTGGATGAGAACCTTATAGTTAACAATGGATTGTATTAGATTGATTTCCTGTCTTGCTAGAAAGGGGATACAGTGCTTGTTCCTGTGGAAGGCAAGCTAGCAATGAGTTTGAAATTGATGTCATCAATGTAACCCACAACATTGAGGTGGTGGTCCACTGACACTCCTAGATATTTGAAAGACAAGATCTCTTCCAGCGAAATGCTGTGAAGGATGAAGAAGATGAGACAGTTGAGGAGTTTGAACTGAAGGGCATAGATACTGTTTTTCTAGAGTTGAGTGAGAGATGACCAGCCAGGAACCAGTCTTGGATGTTAATAAAGTCAGGATGTTTCCATCTGCTTAGTTAAGTTAGTTATATAGTGTATGGGAGATGCTTATTATTAACCAAATTCGATTAATTCCCAGTGTTGTTGTACCATCATTGTGATGTCAAGGGATTTGTTGTACCCTCTTGAATACCGTCACTTGATGGCACAACAACAGAATTTCAACACACTGCTGCTGACTCCTATCACAGCAATGCTGTTGAAACATGCCAAACCTCACCTGTGGGCTTAGTACTGGGAGAACTATGGCAACAAAGACATGTACAGACAATGCGGACTCTCGGTAGAGCAGTAGACACATTTAGATTTATTTATTTAAAAAAGGAAAGAATTGAGTCTGTGAGAGCGAGGGATTAGGGACAGAGGGGCTTGTTCTGGGGGGCAGCAAAATCTGAAACAGCTGCACAATGCTCATGAAGTGCTCTGTTATTGTTTAACTATTGCCCATACACTATAAAAGACAATGGATGGGCAAAAAGAAAACAACAATGTTGAGTTCACTTCTGAGGTTTCATGAATAATGGTAAACCTATCGAGGTTCACCATGGTTTACTAGGTTGTCATGACAACAGCATTGTTGTTCACTGTTGCCCATCAATTATCCCCACATATTCTGCACATTTATGCCATCTGTGAATTCCATTTGCATAGCTTTTGGTTTTGTAGGTTATCAGAAGATTTGATTAAATATGCAAAAAAAAAACAGAATGATCCTCTGTCCATCATATTCCTGGTGAATGTTACTATTATTTTCTACAACCCCTCTTCAAACCAATAAAACCAAGGAGAAGAGCCAGTTAGAAACAATATTATTGCTAGTATCAGTATACTGCTTTCTGATTGCAGTGCTCCTTAAAACTAGTCCGAACAGCTTAATTCAACCCTAGTCAAGAAATCTGATTGGCCCATGCATCAACAAATCATGGATATCCTGTGAGATTAATGGATTCAACATGAGCTATGGTATACCCTTGCTTTTTTGCCTAAAGGGCATTTTAAAGGCAGCAGAAACTCACAGTTCGTGTTGTTTACAATGGAAAACATCTTGCTATTGCAAAATGAATGAACGCCTCAGAACCATTTCAGCAGTTATTTATTATAAACTTGCTCGATTCCCTTCAACATTTATAAACTCAGAGGAGGCGGTTGAAGATTAACAGACTGTTGTGCATTAGCAAGACCACTAGTGTAAATATGTAAGGGTTATGGGTTTGAGCTTCACCAGTATCACATGCAGAAGTACATCCATTTTCAACTTTATTATAGATTGCAGGAGCATCCCTGACTAATCACAGCCCTTCCTTCAGTTGTACATGAGGTACTCTTATTACCACAACAGTACCTCATGTGCTGAGCTACTGTAATGGGCTTCTTGTTGACTGCTCTACTGTTAACTGTATTAAATAAAAAAATTTTTTTTAATTTAATACAGTTAGCAATCTATAATAATTTCATGGATCCATTGAGGTTTTCTTATGGATATGAGGTTGTTGCCACTTGTGTCTTTCAGACGCAGGGGCAACACCATATCCATAAGAGGCCCTCCAAATGGACCCATAAATTTATAGTACAGTATATTAAAAGCTACATAACATAGCAAATAACAGCAAGGTGATTTATGAAAACTAGACTTCACACTTCTCCTTGACCATAAACAAGAATCAGAGAGGACAAAAGAAATCTTTGTTTTGTTGGTTGTTTGACATTCTAGTTACAAAGCCCTCCAATTTGCTCTTTTGCCCTAATGTCTCTATTTCCAGTTATTCACTCTCCTTCAGTTTACCTTAGTGCAACAGCAATACTGTAATAGCAGAAGCAAATGAAATTCAAGGTAAGGGATTTTTTTTTTTATTTATTTATGTTAAAATTTTACCAGAAGAACATACTAAGTTGCAAGCAGCTCATTTCCAGATGCATCCTGGGAGAAAGGGAAAGAGAAGGCAGTATGTCTTTGTCCACGGGAAGAACATGCCAGACAAATCTTGTTGAGTTCTATGACTGGGTGACGAGGGCCCTGGACCCAGGTAGGCCAGTGGATGTCCCTTTTCTGGACTTTAGCAAGGCGTTTGATTCGGTACCCACAGTGGCCTGCTGGCTAAGCTGAAGTAAATGGGGGTAGAGACCATTGTTTGGATGGATAGAAAATTGGCTCTCTGAGCATACTCAGAAGGTGGTGGTTGGAGGGTTAGCCTCATCCCAAGGTGGGTTACTAGTGGGTTCCCCAGGGGTCAGTGCTGGGGCACTCCTGTTCAATGCTATAAGCTCAGATATCAGGAGGGATCAGGAGTGAGATGAGTCTCTTTGCAGATGACTCAAAGCTGGGTGCAGTGGTGGATGGGGAGGAGGGAGGGTGGCCTTGCAGGAGGACCTGGAGACTCTGGAAAGGTAATCAGAAAAATGGAAACTAAAATTCAATGCGGGAAGTGCAAGGTTCTGCACCTGGGAGTCAGAAATCCAGGCCAGGGGTGTACCCTGGGAGGAGACATGATTCAAGTCACAGAGGGTGAGAGGGACCTGGGGTAGTGGTAGATATCAAATGAACAACTCAGAGACCTGTAGGAGGGCAGCGGCAAGGGCAAATAGGATGCTGGGATGCATCGCCAGGATTACCTCCAGAAAGGCAGAAGTGATCCTTCCACTGTACAACTGCTTGGTTAGGCCACACCTTGAGTACTGTGTACAGTTTTGGAGACCACATTTAAAGAGGGACATAACACTCCTAGAGAGGGTCCAAAGGAGGCAACCAAAATGATCTGGGGCCTGGGGAGAGGACCTATGAGGAGAGGCTCAAGATGCTCAACATGTGTACCCTGGAGGAGAGGAGGGACAGGGAGGACATGATAGAGGTCTTTAGGTACATGAAAGGGATCAATAAAGGAGGCCCAGTCAGGATGCTCCAAAGGAAGGAGGTGGGGCAACAAGAGGTCACAGGTGTAAGCTGAAGGGGCAGGCTCAGAGGGGAGAGGAGAGATGTTATTTCACTGAAAGGGTAGTGGAGCCATGGAATGCACTGCCCAGGGAGCTGGTAGAGATGGAGACTGTGGACGGATTAAAGGGGGATGGGACAGGTACAGGGGAGTATAAATCTGAGCAGGCCCAATACAGGTGGAACATCTGGGACTGGAGATGGTATAACCTGAGGGGACACCAAATCGACCTAGTCATGGTGCTGAAATCGAGCAGACTCGAGACATGGCCTATTCTGCCCATTTTAGTATGTTAGTATGTTAGAATAATACAGAATAAATAGGGTACAAAAATAGGGGCAAATAACCAAATAGTACAGGCAAAATACAAAACTTAATACATGTGGTGAACAGATGTACAGAGGAATACATTTGCAAAAACATTGAAGAGTATCATAGTTTCTTAAGGTACATACCCTAGGCAAGGGGCTTGTGGGTATACTGTAGAACAAGAAAATGCATGCCCAAGCAATTGTAGTTGTTGCACAGTCATTCAAAAAACTAGGCTTGCAGGAAAGAACAATTACTCAGCTGTGCTACTTTAGCTGTGGTCTGTGAGGGGCATTGACCTAAATGTCATTCACAAACTAGGTGTCAGCATGGCTCAGTTGTTAGCGCATCCACTTCTAGACCAGAAGATTGTGGGTTCTGGTCCCACACCAGGATTGGGGCCCATACCTAAAAGGCTGACACCTGAGTACAGTATTAGGGGGTGCCATACTTCAGATAAGGCGTTAAACCGAGGTCCTTCTACCCATCCTGGTGCTGTCCTGGTGGGTGTCCAGGTGGAAGTAAAATAGCCCAAGGCATTTTCACAAAGAGTAGAGACATTCCCAGTGTCCTGGCCAATATTCCCCTTCCCATAAAACCGGTTCATGCAACTGTCCAAGGTTGTGTATGGGTGCTGATGTGTGATATGGCTGCCACTACATATTCAGTCGCTTCACTACTAATCTAGCATTGCCTTTAAAGTACTTTTGAGATACAGTGTATATGAAAAGCACTATATAAATGCTGATTCTTCTTCTAGCATGCTCTTTTCTGCAGCCATCACAGGAGATTTACAGATTTGTTTGTTTATTTATTTATTTGAAAATTGGTGACCGGGAGCGGCACATTGAGCTGATGCTCATTTCAGGTGTGACCTGGAGGAGGGAATAAAGGATAAAAACCAATACATAGCTTAAACAAATACAGTGCTACAAAACGAGTGCAAAGTCATGGTTAACAGAGACCATAGAAAATGCATAATTTTAAATAAATTAAACTGGCAGTTAAGCATTACAACAGGTGTAAATTGACGTTAAGGAAGGAGAAACAGGAGCAAAGGGGAAGGAAGGAGTCTCAGTTGACATCTGAGTGAGTCAGGAGGCAGCAAAATGGTGGGAATAGGGAAGTTGATCCCAAAGAGAAGAGAGACTACAGGCAAAAGCTGATTGGCCAGATGAGGTCCGGGATGTGGCAAACAAAGGTACAATGGTCCCTAGGAGTGGAGGGAGCATGAGACACAGGGAACAATGGAGAGTAGTAATGAAAAGGAAGAAGGAAGAGACCTAAACTAGTATTTAGATATAAAAGGCACAGTGCATCTGGTGATGGGATGGAAGGGGAAGGATGGATTGTGATGAGTAGAGTGAGCAGTGATGAGTAAAAGAGTTGGTTGCAAAGTGACAGAAAGAGTCACATAGAATTATCAGTCTGACCAGGAGGTAGGGGCAGACCCATAGACCACATCCTCATATTTGAAGACAGGAAGCACCATTTTGGTGACAAGCTCTTGATAAAGCTGTAGGGTAAGAAAATCCTTATTTCAGAACAAGGCACCAAGTTTAGGTTGGAGCTTGGCATGATAACATCAATGTGAGAGAGAAGTCAAGCTTGCTGTCAAGCCACACACCAGGTACTTGAAGGAACACTTCACTTCAAGCGAGGAGCCATCAAGGGTGAAGAAAGTGGGAACTGATGTGATTTTGGCCAGTTTTGGCTGGTGCCAAGGTCATGGACACCGTTTTTTAGCATTGACCCAAAGCTAATTTGACTGGAACCATCTTAAGACATTATGGAAGTCTTGCTGAAGCAAACCTTTTATGTTATTGGTGGAGGGGCCAAAAGTGTAAAATCACTGTATCATCTGCATACATGTGAATATGTAAGTACTTACAGGCTGAAGGAGGTCATTGATGAAGAGAGAAAGTAAATAGGGACCAGGATAGAGTCCTGTGGGACCCCGCTTGGATGGGAAGAAGGGTGACCAGGCACTACCAATCTGTACTGATTAAGGCGGTCCACGGGATAAGAATGGAACCAGTCAATAGCAGGAGTTAGTGGCCAGCAGAACCCAGTTTCTCCCAGAAGGAGGGTGAGACACTGGGCCCAATTCTAAGTTGGGTTATGCATGTTGCAAGGTGACTGCGCCAAACCCAATGATGCAAGTAGCACCTTGCAACATCGTTACGCCGTCGGAGTTCAAGGGTGGCCTGTGCCATAGTGCGGGCAGCCTGTGCTGAGGGGACGTTCACGGCTGCAGCCCCTATGGCATAGCAGAGGGTGGGGTTATGGCAGCAGCTGCACCTGTTATTCTGTGGAGAGCTACGCCAACGGAGTTATGCAATTTTAAGAACCACTGTGGCACTGTGGGGTGCCATTAGCTGGTCTAAAGGGCTTCTGTCCTGGAAAATGGTGGTTGCCCTCCCCACAGTGCCACAACCCACACACAGCCATGCCCCATTGACCCCCTCATTACAGAGCAACTGCCCCCAATACCCGAGTGCCATCCACCAACACCAGGTCTGCATTGCCAGGGCCACCCTTGACCTGTGCCATACTGCACCCTTGGCTCACAGGGGCTTGTGGGCTTGTTTTTGGGCTGAGGGACTTGGGGGCCTGCACCTCACAATCAAGAAGCCATGCACACCCAGGTCAATTGCCTTCCCAAGTGCACAACCCTGTGGCTGCCACAGGTCTCAGGGCTTAGTGCCAGGGATTCTATCTGTTCTGGAATAAGGCAGGGTCTATGGCATAGCAGTGAATGTCACAACTTGCATATGCCTGCGAGTTGCAACACTCATCTTGGAATTGGGCCCACTGGGTCAAAGGCCTTAGCCAGATCAATGAAAATGGCTGCCATGATGTGGCCCTGATCCATCCGATCAATTACACATAGCAAGGAGGAAACAGTGGAGTAATCTTTCCTGGAACCCAGGCTGGAATGGGGAGAGGAAATCAGAGGAGGAGAGAAATCAGAGAGTTTATGGTAGACAAGCTTCTCTTGTAGTTTGGCAGATGAGGAGGAGGAAATAGGTCAATAGTTACCAGAGTTGGAAGGATCCCCCTTCCCTTCCGTGCAGTAGTATAACTTTGGCCAATTTCCAGGACAGAGGACCACACTGAGGAGAGATTGGTTGAAAAGTTGAGTTGAAGGAGATACAATGTCGGGCAGAGATGCAGTATGCAGAAGCCTAGGATCAAGTCCATCTGGGCTGGAATTATTCAAATTCAGGGAGTGAAGGGCAGCCAGGGTCTCTTGGGAGGTTTTCAGTTCAGTTTAGTTTATTGTTGAAAGGCTGAAAAAACATTACAACATTACCCATTACAAAAACCACACAAAAGATATTACAATACATCTCTAACAATACACAAGTGGTGCAATTACATATGCTTTAACTTTATCCAAAACAATGGATTATTTATGAACAATTATCTAAAAATCTGATCTGTTAAAATCTCAATAGTATATAAACAATTATTATAAGGATCAAACCCTTATAGGAGAGGCAATTAATCTAAAACCTCCTTACAATAGAAAGGCTACAAAAAAAGGAGACATTACTAAGTTCTCTAAAAGCTCAATTATGCTAGCATTCTGTATTCTGTAGCACCAGTGGTCCTCACACTGAGTCTAAATGAAGAAAATCGGGCCATGAGGTCCCACTATAGGTAACAAGATGTCCTACAGAAATACTGTGACATGACAGATTGAGAGCACTCGCCTCTGAACCTACTATTAGGATCTCTATGTTATCAGTAACACTATCCACTTTTAGATAAGACTCAGGTGCACCCTGCAGCTCATGCTGCCCCATGCTCCTTATCACCAGGTAAGGGAAGATTTATATACCAATTACAGTGAGAAATCACTTGAAGGTATACCCTGACCATAGCAATCAATCTGTCCATTCTTTTCATTCCATATTTGAACATCTGAATAACTATTTAAGGGGCATTTATGTCCTTCAGATCCTATTTAGAAACAGGATCTTACCTCTTTAATTGAGACCTATTTGGGACACGGGACTACCTGGTAAGTATTCTATTCCAAACAGGGTGGTAAGATTCGTCTCTAAACCCACATTCAAAAATCATATGTTATCAGTAATACCTACCGTTTTGGTATAACCCAGCGGTACACCCTGCAGCTTATGCTGCTTCGGTGCTCAGGTGTTTGCCTGGTATGGAAGGATTCATATACTGACTGCAGATTAGAAATCATATGGTGGTTCCATAGACCATATGTAATTCCACCTGTCTACAGTTTTTCTTATCACATTCAAGCCCCAGAACCCACTATTGGGGCCCAACATGGCTACCAGTTTCAAGCCCTAATTAAGCCATCAACAGGTTACTGCCTGCCAGTTCACATTATTTAGGCATGCCCATTGAGCAGTCAAGTAGTCCTTTCTTTCTACGATTTAACATTAAAATATACCAATTAAACTGTAAAAGTGTAAACATGATTTAGCATACATTCCATAATAACACTTTTAACCATGCTATATCTGTGTGCTATGCACTCAAACAGTTGATTTTAACCCAGTCATTTAAGGCTCCTTTACATCAGGAGACCATCATTTACATCAATATTTTCGGCACCCTGGAAAACAAGGTCAGAGAAGTTCAGGACTCAGACAAATGTATACTTGCAGTTCAGCTGTCCCATAGATCAAATCCAAATTATTCAGAGTCCACTTTCTGAGGCTCCAAATTCCTAAATTCCTGAGTCTTTTCATTCTCCAAAACCAAACAATAGAAGACTCTTCCAACACCCACCACTTACGTTACTCGGTGTCTTATGGAGCCAACATATACAGGCCCAAGATACACTCAAGCGAATTTCTGGAGCAAACCTGATTCCCAGCTCCCACACCAGCTTTTAGTCATAATACACATGCCTGTAAGAAGTACAAGAAAAAATGCTCTCTGATCACAGTAAAACAAAGGCAGGATCAAATTCACTGGTTTAAAACCCTCAGGCAAAGCTGGCATACCTGCAATAATTTAAAATACACATAACAGCACACCAAGTGCAGGAAATCCTGTGACCCGTGGCAGACACCAGAATTCATAGACTAAAAGTTACTTACTGGAAGTTAAATTCTCGGTGCTCCAGCATCATACTTCACCCTTCTACTGGCGAAGCTTTCTTGCAGCGCCAGCACCAGTGATCCAGAACACAGTCCGGACACAAAACAAAAGTATCCCCAAGCACTATAGGAGCTCAGCAGCCGATAATTCAGCTGCACACACTAGCCACATTTCAACGGTGCTAACAGGAGGCTCGGGCCAAACGAATACCCACAGAAAGGGCTCTGCAGCTTGCCCGTCCTTCAAATCGGTATCTTTCCAATACTATTAAAGTCAGTTTAGAGTACGCTTCATACATAAAACCTGCATAAAAGCTACGAAAATCATTAAATCATTCATTCAATAGAAGCGAAGTTCACACATCATGGAGCGGGGGCGTCGGAGCCATCTTGCTGCCCTGCCCCATCCACCGCCTGTCAAGCTACAGCATATCAGCCTGGGTAGTAATAGTGGTTAGCGGAAGCCCTAGGAATGGAAGGAATGTGGTAATGGGGAGCATAATATTGGATCATGCAATGCTATGCTCATTTTAAGGCCCAAAAGACTGGTGACTGATCAACATCAGGGGTACAGAAGATACATCCCAAAATGTATTTACAGCTTCTGGAATTCTTAAAAGAACAGTACTCAAGGAGTTCATTTTGAGCTAACTTATGGATTTGTAATGCATTCTGTGTGTTTTATAATAATGGATGGACTTTAGTCTTTATCTGCCCTTTCCATCAATTTATCTACATACTTTGTATCAGTGTCATTGATGAAGTATATTTGTAACAAAAATACTTTCAACTGAAAAACATAAATGTTGAAATGTGCCCCTAAATTGTTTTTGTTATTGCTACCTCTGCCCTTAGTTCTCAGAGCTACAGCATTCCTTGGACACAGCATTATGTTATTTTAGATGCAGCGAGTTATCTTCTGGATAAAAACTAGAGTTCTGAGCCCCTCGTATACAAATGCTATTCTGTAACTATACATGTCTATCTTAGAAACAGAAACATAAAACATAGAAGTTGACGGCAGATAAGGACTGCATGGCCCATCCAGTCTGCCGTTTCTTTTCTACCTTATAAATGTACCATCGGCCTTTGCTCTGACAGTGGCCTATCTATTCATACTCATTTGTATTGCTCCCTTATGCCTATCCCATGCCTGTTTGAAGCCCTGCACTGTGTTCATATCCACCACTTCCTGAGGTAGTTCATTGCATCCACCACCCTTTCTATGAAAAAGAATTTCCTCACATTCCCCTTAATCGCCCCCCTCTAATCTCATGCTGTATCCTCTTGTCCTGCTATTTTCTTATATTTAAACATGTTAGACTCTTTCACCTTGTTAATGCCCTTAAGGTGTTTGAATGCCTCGATCATATCACCTCTCTCCTCCTTTGCTCAAGGGTATACATATTGAGCTCTGTTAATCTGTCCTCATATGTCTTCTGATGCAGTCCCTGCACCATTTTGGTGCCCTTCTCTGGACTGCCTCAATTTGGTTAATGTCCTTGTGAAAGGTGTGGCCTCAATACTGCACGCAGTACTCCAGATGAGGCCTAACCAGCATCTTGTAAAGAGGATTATTACCTCCCTCTTCACGACTTGTGATACCTACTAATACCTAACACCCCTAGCCTTACCTACTGCTTTAGAGGTCTGCTTGGATGATTTCAGGTCATCAGTGATGATGATGCCCAAGTCTCTGTCTTCCTTTGTGACTGCTAACTCCCTCCCAGCCTAAAGGTGGCTTCAGGGTTTCTCTTCCCTATGTGCATGGTCTTGCACTTCTTTGCATTAAATCCCAGTGCCACTCTTCTGACCATTTTGCTAGTTGCCCAGATCTCTTCTCATTCTGCCCACCCCATCTGGATTATCTACTCTGTTGCAGATCTTGGTGTCATCTGCAAACAGACAAGCCTACCCTCTAGTCCATCTGCAAGGTCACTAGTGAAGATGTTGAAGAGGACTGGCCCCAGGACTGATCCCTGAGGTACCCCACTTGTGACTTGCATCTCTTCTGACTGTATACCATTTACCACCGCTCTCTGTTTCTGCCTGTCAACCAGTTTGCCACCCAGCTGACCAACTTCTGACCCACCCCTAGCCTACCCAGCTTATTTATCAATCTTCTATGTGGAACAGTGTCAAAGCTTTGCTGAAGTCAAGGTGAAGCGACATCAACTGCTCCCCTTGGTCCACCACTCTGGTTACCCAGTCAAAGAAATCTATGAGATTAGTTTGACAGGACCTCCTTTGTAAACCCATGCTGTCTTGGATCCTGTGCCCCTATGGATTCCAGGTGTTGCACTATCCTTTCCTTAAGGAGTGCTTCCATAATCTTGCCCACTACTGAGGTAAGACTGACTGGTCTGTAGTTCCCTGCCTCCTCCTGCTACCACTCTTGTGGAGCGGGATCACATAAACCCTTCTCCAGTCTTCTGGTACACTCTCCTGTGCTCAGAGACTCACTAAACAGTTCTGCTAATGGCTCTGCTAGTTCCACCTTTAGCTCCTTAAGTACCCTGGGATGTATGCCATCAGGTCCCATTGCCTTATCCACCCTGAGCATAGCAAGCTCTTATAGGACCCTTTCTTTTGTGAAGGAAGTAGTGCTCACCTCCCTCCTCCCTGTGTCCATGGTGCTGAGGCTGTGGGCCCTGCCTACCTCTTCTCTTCAGTAAATACTGAGCAAAGTATCTATTTAGGATAGATGCTTTACATGGTCCTCCTCCTCACATGCTCCCTTTTCTCCATTAAGCTTAGCAATATCCCTCTGGACTTTCTCCTTTCACTAATGTATCTATAGAAAGTCTTGTCACCTTCTTTTACTGTTAATGCTAGTGTTTCCTCAGTTTGGGACTTTGTGTTTTGTAAAGTTTCATGAAGGGTTAGGGTGACATGATCAGAGTCTAAGGACTAAAACATCATCATTAGGCAATTATGGACCTGACAAATCAGAAAAGTAAGAGCACTGAAAGAAGTGATTTGAAACAAGCTTATGGTTAGGCTGAACAACATTTGTTTCTATTAAATACTGTTTATTGTTAGTACATGGTACCAGTAAAAATAAAACATTATGGATAGCATAAAATAGCAGATTGAGGCACAGATTATTGCGTGCTAACGTAAATGTGCAAGTAAGATCAGTGGCAGGTTTATTGGAAGAGGCAGGGACTAATGATTTAAGCGCTAACAAGTGTCCAGTATACCCCTGTGAGAGCAGTGCAAAGCACAAACCCATGACACATGCCAACCCCAGTTGTGACTACTCTTGCAAACCACATGACAGATTGCAGCACTGGGGCAAAATTACGAGTACAGACTCTGTAGTGCAAAATCCAGTACTGTTGCAAAATGTAGATGGCCCTGCTTTTCTTGCAAAGCACTAACACGCTTCGGGCTAATTGGCTCCAATTCAAAGGTAGACTCATGTACCAAACATGTTTACTGTCTAAAAAGTAAGCTTAGGCAAAATGCCCCCCAGGAGTGCAAAAGCTTATTACCCCACTATCAACCGTCGTTGAACCAGAAGCTCTACTAGCCAGATTTTTAATATAACCCGCTGTTGCACTTCTCTGGGACAAAGGTCCTTTGCCTACCGTGCCCGCTATGGATGAACTCGCTGCACTATGACATCACTTCAGCATCCACCTGGGGCTCCTTCAAGGTTAAACTTAAACAACAGCTAGTTGCTGATGCCAGTTGTGACTGCTTCCAATATCCATCCTTCTTGTGATCAACATTTATTCTATCCTTATGCTCTCCTGACCTTATGCATAACTGTTCTCAACATGTAAATAACTTTTCTAAGTTGCTGATCATTCTCCTTCACATTTCCTCTTGATCCCTTCCACTCTTTCCCTCACACCTCTATGGCTTTTCCCTATTCCCTCCCCTCTGTTATATCTCCTGAGCTCCCTTGCTCACTTTAAAATGCTTTGTCCCATACCTTCTCACCTCTGGCGAGGCCCTGGGCTGATGCCATGCCTTACCTTGTTGATTATTAGATATTAGGCTGACTCTGTTCTCATTTTCCTGTAAAGGTCGTTTCATAAGACCCACCCCTCTAATATGACCTTTTGAATTCTAGGTTTTAATCAAAATGCACAATGGCATACATTGTACAATGCCACATGTATTAGAACTTCTCTAGTTATACGCTTGTAATGTCTTGTATAATTCCTTGTTTTGTTTGTTCTCCGTCTCATACTTTCCCAATGTGTATTGTTCATCTGATTTGGAATCTATGAAATGAGTTTGTTCTCAAAGGTGTTATCAAAATTTCAATAAATAAATAAATAAAACCTCTATAACATCTAATTTCCTGAAATTTACATGTCATTATCAAGGCACATTGCTCCTACGCAGTAGATGGAGGCTGTGAGTTGCAAAGTTCCATGAGCCATCCCAATCCCCAGGTGAAAAGATCAGACTTGGGGTTGCAGCACACCTTGGTACACAGTGAAATCAATGTATTGGTGTATTTAGTGGTATACAGAAAAGAGGTCTTATGTGCTTATTCAACGCCCACAATGTCAGTATGCCACCTTATTTCATGACGGCAGTGATTAGTGGGATTCCATAGTGATTGGTATTAGGCCTAACCCTTTTCAATATGTACATCAGTGGTGTAGGAAGCTCTACAAGGAAAGGTGATTCTGCAAAGGTGAACCTAAGAGGATTGCCTGCCCACTCAAAGAGAGAAGCCATTTGTGGGACACTGCGTGAGAGATCGACAGTGACTGCTGGGTAGCAGCAAGGAGCCACTGCTGGATAATTGGTTGATGGAACCTTTGCCGCAGCCACTGTGGTATTTTGTGATGTGACTGGAATTAAGTTCTGGAACTGGTGGTGAGAGAACCAAGGGTTCATCTTTGCATTGTCTCTTTTTTCTTCCTTGAATCACTGACTGCTCTATTGCTTGAGCTACAGTGGAAGAGCAGCAATAGCTCCCTCAATCAAACTGACTTAACTTGGTTTTATTCCTGTGGCGAAAGCAGAAAATTTCAGTTCACAGACTCACAGAGTGGATTACTAAGGACAAAATAAGCTGTGTTTTCATTTGTGATGTCAGCTTCTCAAACTGGACACTGTTATCATTACATATATTATTATTTAAATTTCCTGTTCTGATTTGATTATTTTTGGGTTCTTGTGAGTTAATTTTTAAATTTGGTTGAATTTGTTGGGTATTGGGTGGGTTTGGGTAATGTGATTGGTTAGGTGTAGACTGGTGAACATTGGAGTGATTGATAATTTAGTTTGTTTAATTAAACAACTAACTGCTTAGTTGAAGGTTGTTGTTTGTGAATATTTATTTTAATGCATTAGGTTGGTGTCATTGGTTGTGTGGAGGACATTGGGTGAGTAAGGGTAAGGAGTGGTGAGGTTTTACATATAGGACTGCATTTTGTAATAGAAGTGGAATATTGTATTGTGGTCTGTTGATTAGGCGGTGTTATGTGTGGGGTGTCAGCCCCGAGGCTTAGTTGTTCCCATCTCAACTGCTAGACCTCTGCCCTTCAATGACCACCCCACCCCTGCCAGCTGTTGCATATAAGTACTGTAGGGAGATAGGCATCGTGAGGAGATGGGGTGGTAGACAGTGGGATATGGGGCATGCTAATGGGAAGAATGGTACTAGAGTAGTAAAGACCAGGAGACACCCTAGGGTGAAATGGGACCTTGAAAGGCCAGACATGTTTGGTTCCCATACCCAGGGCTCCCACCAGACCGAGTGGGCAGGTAGCTTTGGGCCAGAAACCGCTACCCATCCCCTTCCAGCGGTGCTTTGCAATGCCAGATCAATAAAGAGCAAGACTGCAATTATAGCGTACTTGATTTTCTTGGTTGATCAGCTTGCATCACAGAGACCTGGTGGAGTGATGATTGTCCATCTACCCCAGTCGGATTTTCTGTGGTGCACTATCTGAGGAGAGATCGCAGGGGTGTGGCCATCTGTTTTAGATCTGATCTGAACTTTTAATGTACTCAGTTGAGTCTACCTCATTGTTTGAGCATGGCCATACATGGGAGTCAGGTGCAGGTTACAGAATCCTGCTGGCGTACTGGCCTCCAGGGAATAAGAGGAATTTCTGCAGAAGGTGACGTACTTCATCACCAAGACTCCAATGCTTGGATTGACAGTGCACTCTCGCAGTTTGAACAGGTCTTCCTCCAAATGATGGATTTACTGGGCCTTGGACAAGTTGTTACTAGTGTGACCCAAAGACATGGTCATGCCTTGGACTTGGTATTCTCAATAGGGCTCGAGGTAGATAAGCTCAAGACTGATTCAGTCATGTGGTGGATTACTGCATGGTAAAGTTGGCGTTTGGCCCCCCCTCCCAGTAGTCCTACCCCTGTTGAGATAGCCCACTACCGCCCTTTTATGTGGGGTTGTCACCATCAGGACTCCAGGCAGTGATGGACCTCTCAGGATGGTTGCTTGTGGGGCAGGTTCAGGAGTGGTGGTGATGACTTATAACATGACTGTTGCCTTGCGCTCTCAACTCTGTAGCACCAGTTCATATCTAGAACCGGGTCTTCGCTTGAGATCCCAAGGTTCAACGGGGTGCTCAGGAGATGAAGACCAGAGGTTGGAGGTTGGAGCTTGGAGCATTGTTGGTGGAGGTTCAGGACCAAGGAGGACAGACTGGGTTTGAGAACTCACTACGGTGAGTATCAAAACAATCTCGTAGAAGGTAGAATTCCTGTCCAGGGAGATTGTTGCAGAGAGAACAGACCATCTCATCTCTTCCAGATGGTGGACAGGTTGCTTCATCCTGCGTGTCTCCAGCCAGTTAGAACAGTGTCAGCTGCCAAGTGCAAAGAGTTTGCTCTGTTCTTTTCTGACAGTATCCTCTATCAAGTCCAGGATTGTACCAGCTGGGCTGTCATGGGCCCAGTAGAGAAATGGTTGTCAGTAGGAGCACTCCTTCTGTCTGCAGTGAGTTTAGGCCAATGTGGGTGGAAGAGGTCAGTGAGGTGATTTCAGGGCTGTGGCTCACTTGTTGTGAACTGAACCCGGGCCCAGCATATCCCTTAGTGGGCTGTGTGGAGTCCATAGGTCCAGTGGTCACTGAGATTGTCCAGTGCTAGCTCTCAGAGGGTTGTTCCCTAGCACCCTGAAAGAGGTGCTGGTGAAGCTTCTTCTGAAGAAATCTCCTCTGGCTCCAGACTGCTTAACGAATTATAGACCAGCCTCTAGCTTCCGCTTTTTGAAAGGTTATTGACATCTCACTGCCTTTCACATCTATCAGCTGGTCCAGTTGGGATTTTGGTCCAGGCACAAGTACGGAGACCACATTAGTTGGGGTACAAAATGATCTCCTCAGGGTGAGAAATATAGGGAATGGTCAATTCTCATTCTACTTGAATTGTTCTCGCATTTGATATTGTGGACCATGGAGTGTTGTTGATCACCATAAAGAGCTCTGTGGACTTGATGACACTGTCATCAGCTCATTTGAGTCCTTTTCACAGACAGGATGCAAAGAGTGGACATGGAAAGTTTTTCTCTCACCCAAAGCCCCTGTCATGTGGAGTTCCTCAGGATTCAATCCTGTCACCCATGTTGTTTGTAATTTGTTTCCTGGGAGACATTATTAGATATTACAGTGTGGGGATTTCACTGCTATGCAGATGATACCCAGTGATATTTGTCATTTGCACCCAGGACATAGGATGTAGTTGCTGTACTGAATTCATGCTTTGCCAAGATCAGGACTGGATGTCCTCTAGCTGGCTGAGACTTAACCTGGACAAGACAGAGGTGCTAGTGATTAAGCCTGGTCATCAGTGGGAAGCAGAGCTGGCAGGAAAGGAGACTGGCTTGATGCTTGGTACCTCTCCTCTTACCACCTCTGCCAAGGTGAAGAATCTTGGGGTCATCCTGGATAATAGATTGACAGTGGAGGCTCAAGTATTTTCTTTTGTCCATAATGGTTTTACCACTTCAGGAACATCACCCAGATCAAAACCTTGATCCCGCATGACGACTTGCTCTAACTAGTACATGCTTTTCTGACCTCCAGACTCAACTACTGCAATGCTTTGTACCTCGGTCAATGGAGAGGTCCTGTATTGCCTGCAGTTGGTGCAGAACATGGTGGCTAGCTTGCTGATGGGCCTTCTGAGGTTCTGTCATGTGATCCAGTCCTGCATGATCTGCATTCACTGCCAGTCAGGTGATAAAGTACATTCAGGGTTGGCTTATCGACCTATAAATCCCTATATGGACTGTGCCCTACCTATCTATGTAACCTCCTGACTCATCATACCTACCGCCCCTCTCTGCTCCTCTGAGGTGGGCCTCCTTGTGGTTCCCAGTGCATGGCTGAACTTGTCCGGTGACAGGGCCTTTGAGGTAGCTGGCCCAGCCCTTACGGAACTTGCTCCCAAAGATCCTTGAGCGAGGCCCCTTCATTCGAGGCCTTTAAGAAGGGCCTGAAATCACACCTATTCAAGGAGGCCTTTGGACTATAAGCAGTGGCTTTTTTCCCCACTGGTTGTTCCTCAGAATGTATTTCACTAATATTTATTACTATTTATTTGATATTAATCTATTATTTTAATTTGTGTTTTTTATATTATTTCTTTTCACCCTTGTGCTTCGTGACCACTCCTTCAAGCTGCCTAGGTCCTAGTCCATTCTGCCTGTCCCAAGCCCTCCAACTTCACATCACAGCCGCCCTGGGGTAACCCAGACGTAAGCCTTCGCTGGGCGGGTCCCCTTCTCCGAGGGGAAGGCACCAGGGGGACAACCAGCAGATACTTTGCCCAGGTGCTGCTGAAGTGGAGGGACTCCTTCAGGCATTGGCAGTAATGGAGGACCGGCAGCCATCATCCAGCTGCCATAAAAAGCAGATTTCTGCTTTTCTGTGGTGTTCCCCATGGTCGCCTTCTGCAGTGCCCTGGTCTCCACCAGAGGCTGCTGCAGGCAATGCCAGCCACTACCCACCCCAGAAGGAGAGCAGTCCCCTCACGGATGCTTGATCCTCTCCTACCCTGCCAGCCTCTGATGTCGAGTCCGTTCCCAAACCTGGTAGCCGGCATGGGCCGAGGTAGGCGCCATAGCCTCAGCCTCTGTGCCACCGGGCTGGCTTAATTTGTATTTTTAGTTGGGTGATTTTATTATGAGTTTATTTTGTTTGAACTATTTTGATTGTGAATGGTCTTGAACTACGACAGCACCCTGAGCCCCAGGTTATGGGCACTCTATAAATAAAGGTTTATTTACTTAATTCCTATTATTATACTGTAATTCCTTGTTACAGAGCCAGTTGATGGAGGAGATTAAAGCAATAAAAAAGATTTAGAGATTAGAATCTAGAAAAGGGTCTTTCATTTGACAGCTGAAGTTCAATGCCAGGTGCACACAGGCAATAAGGAACCCCAAAATCAGTATAGCATTGATGGGGTAAGGTTGAAAATGCTAGGGAAGAAAGGGATTTGGGGGTTATAATTGATATAATATTAAGTCCGCTTGAATGCAGTGAGTCATATGAAGAGGAAAATATTGCATTCTAGGTTTACTGACTAATAAATATGTATCTAATAAAGCGATGGGGCCAGATGGGATTCACCCAAAGGAATATTGAGAACTGAGCATGGTCCTGGCCACCCTCTGGCAACACAATTTAGCACCTCTTTGGAGACGGTGGTTCCAGATGACTGGAGGAGAGCCAGTGTGGTCCTTCTACAGAAAGCGACAACAGGGAGGAGGCCAGCATTTACCAGCCAGTCAGTCTCATATCAGTTGTGGGGAAGTTAATGGAGACCCTGCTGAAGGAGAGACTGATGGAGTACTGGAGACATATTGGCTGCAGGACCACCATCAGCATGGCTTTACAGGAGGCAGATCTGTCAAACAAATCTCATAGATTTCTTTTACTGGGTAACTAGGAGGTGGATCAGGGGAGGGCAGTGGATGTGGTCTATCTGGACTTCAAGTAAAGCCTTTGACACTGTACCACACAGGAGGATGATAAAGAAACTTAGTAGTTTGGGGGTGGGGCAGAAGGTGGTGAGCTGAGTAGCAAACTGGCTGAAAGATATGAGGCAGAGGGTGGTGGTAAACAGCAGCCACTGAGAGGACAGGAGACTGACCTGTGGTGAACCAAAGGGAACAGTACTGGGATTGGTACTGGGCCCTGTCCTCTTCAACATCTTCATAAGTGACATTGCTGAGGAAATGGAGGGAAGGTGTGTCTCTCTGCAGATGGCACAAACATCTGTAAGGATGGACTGCCAGGTGGGGGGAGAGAAAATGCAAAGGGACCTGGGGATGCTAGAGAAATGGTTTAGGAAGTGGCAGTTTGGTTTCAATTCCAAAAGCGCAAAGTCATGCAGCGTGGAGTAACACAGGGGGTTACTTCCAATTATCATACAAGACAGGGACATTGGAATGATCATATCTGATGATCTCAAGGTGGTAGGGCAGTGTGACAAGGCATTAGGCAAGGCGAGCTAGATGCTGGGCGCATAGGGAGGGATCTCTGGAAAGAGACAGGAGCTGGTCTTGCCTCTGTATTGCTCACATGTGAGACCCCATGTGAGTACTGTGTCCAGTTCATAGGCCACATTTCTGCAAGGGCATCGATATGGTGGAGCAGTCCAGAGGAGGGCTACTAAATGGTGCGGGTTTCTACAAGAAACCATCGAGGAGAGGTTGTGGGAACTCAAGATGTGCTCCCTGAAGGAGAGGAGAGCAAGAGGGGACGGATTGAGACTTACAAGTACCTCACTGGGGTGAAAAAGTGCAGGGAGGGGAGTCCGTTTCACATGAGGAAGAGCACCAGAACATGGAAGCATGATATGAAACTTGAGGGAAGTTCAAGAGAGGTGTGAGAAATAAAACTTCATGGAAATGGTGGTGAACACCTGGAACAACCTGCAGAAGGGTGGTAGGGCAGACAGTAGGGAGCTTCAAACATGCGTGTGATAGATGCAGGAGTATTACAGTCAGAGGCTAAGGAGGAGGGTGAGACACCTATGACCATATAGAGTCCAGGGTGTAGTGTTAGAAAAAGAAAATGGGGCAGACTAGCTGGACCTACTGGTCCTTTTCTGCAACATTTTCTGTGTTTCCATGTTTCTGTCACAAGCAGCCCAGTTACACTACATTTGCCTGCAGTGAGATATATATATATATAACATATATATATATATATATATATATATATGATGGTAGCACAGTAGTGCTACCATAGTTAAGAGTTGAGGAGCCATTTACATATTAAACCCAAAATTTTGCACCTTAATAAGTTTGCAACGTTCAAGCAGTTGCCTGAAATTTGGAATACAGAATCAAGACCCATACACCTTGGGATCTGCGAGTTTCGTATCAGTTGAATATGCGGCTCGGGGTTATAAGCGTGATCTCAACGTCGTTTATGCTTTTTGAATTCTACGGTCACACTACAGGTCGCACGGTTTATGACCGGTCTGAAATCTTCAGGAACATGCAGCCAGGGTCCTCGATGTGCCTTTCAAAGATTTCGTGAAAAAATATTAAATGGTTCAAAAGTTATTCAAAAACAAGTTCCCATTATAAGTCAATGGGAAAAGTTAACAAAAAGTGCAACACTTTCGCAAATGGACTTTTACTTTTGCAAATCCTATCACTTTCGCAAATCCACCATTTTGTTTTCAGTTGGTAATCAGAAAAATGCTTGGCATTTAAATTTGGGACCATCTAGGGACACAATTCTTTTGTGTTCACCTAGTCGGACCTGAGGTTGCTAGCCATGTCTTTATTTTGAGGTTAAACACCCCAGAAATATATTTTCAAAGATCTGGGAAAAGTACTTTCATAAAAGTGCTTTTGTGCTCATAACACTTTAGCAAATCTGTGTGAAAGCTTTCGCGAATCACGAAAGTACTTTGCAACACTATGGCCAAATGACAGGAGTTCTTTGCCACCTTGCTGCAAAAGAACGGTTAGGTTGTTTGGCCTGAAATTTGAGGAACGAGCCAACATCACACAGATATGCCTTTCCATTTTTGGTGAAAAAATATTACAGGGCAGCAAAAGTTACAGCACTTCAAATTTGACACTTTTCCCATAGGATAACATTACGGCATCTGCCGCATTACGAAATACTTTGCCGCCTGCTGCAAAATAACGGTTTGGTCTTTGGACTGAAATTTGGAGGAAGGCAGCCAACATCTCACAGATGTGCCTTTTCATAGTTTGGTGACAAAATATTGCACGTATGCAAAGTTACAGTACTCAGGTAGACACTTTTCCCATAGACTAGCATTGTGGCGCCTGCTGCATGACAGGAATTCTTTGCCACCTGCTGCAAAATAACGATTTGGTCTTTTACACTGAAATTTGGAGGAAGAAAGCAACATCCCACAGATGTGCCTTTTGGTGGTTTGGTGGAAAAATATTACAGGGCGACAAGTTATGGCACTCCAAACTTCTCTTTTTTCCCATAGGATAACATTACGGCTTCGCGCGCCTTTCAGGGCCATTATCTCGGAAGCGGTGAGAGATACAGACTTTTATCAGAAAAATTCTTAGTAATGGGGGCTAAGTACAAAACTGGCCAGGAAAGTAATAAATCATATGACTTTTTAATTTTTTCTAAATCGTCGGTTCCTGAGATGTAAGCAATTTAGTATTCCAACTCCTCATTTTCTGCTCGAGACCCTTTATTATGCATACATTCTTTGTACTCACTGTCTTTCTCTATATGCAGCTTTTAGGGAAAACCAGCCTGTGTGCTTGCATTACTGTTCGGTTTCCTGCTCCCTCCTACCTATACCCATTCTCCTATACCTCTGCTTCTTTACACATGTGATGGGGTGAGAGTTGATTTGATAACCCTAACGCACACCCCGATGCCGGTTGGGGGTGGATTGGGGGTCCAGGGGTTTTCAACCCTAACACCAAATTTCCCTACTTTTGTCACTGTGGAACAACCCTAACTGATGCATTAAACTGAGTGTTTTGCCTCAAATATATATACATACATATATTATGGTAGCACGGTAGTGCTACCATAGTTAGAGTTGAGAGCCATTTACATGTTAAACCTAAAATTTTGCACCTTAATAACTTGCAACCATTCAATGGATTTGCCTGAAATTTGGAATACTTGATCAAGAACCATAGATCTTGGAATCTGCCAACTTTATTACTGTTGGGATATATAGCTCTGGAGTTATTAAGCGTGATCTGCGCATGCATTTCGCTTTTGGAACTCTGTGGTCATCTCTATAGGTGCGCGGTTTTGCGTGATTGGTTCAAAATCTTCAGGAACGTATGCCAGGGTCCCGATGTGCCTTTTGAAGATTTCAGAAAAATATTAAACGGTTCAAAAGTTATTCAAAACAAGTTCCCATTATAAGTCAATGGAAAAGTTAACAAAAGTTCAACAGTGTCATAAATGCAATTTTACTTTCGCAAATGGCCCTTTTACTGTTGCAAATCCGCCATTTTGTTTTCAGTTGGTCATCAGAAAAATGCTTGGCATTTAAATTTGGGACCCTCTAGCAACCTAATTATTTTGTATTCACCATAGTCGGACCCTGAGGATGCTAGGCATGTCTTTATTTTGGGTGAAACACCCCAGAAATGTTTTCAAATTTCTGGAAAAAGTACTTTTGCAAAGTACTTTTCAGACGCATTTACACTGTCGAATGAATTTGTGAAAGCTTTCGCAAAGTTCAACAGTACTTTTCAAGGCTGTGGGAAAATGACAGCACTTCTTTGGCACCCTGCTGCAAAAGAAAAGTTTGGTCTTTTGGGCTGAAATTTGGAGGAATGCAGCCAACATATCACAGATGTGCCTTTCAGTGTTTCAGTGAAAAATATTACAGGGTGGCAAAGTTACAGTACTCCAAAGTTGACACTTTTTCCCGTAGGATAACATTGCGCATCCGCTGCATTACAGGAATCCTTTGGCGCCCTGCTGCAAAAATAACAGTTTGGTCTTTTGGGCTGAAATTTGAGGAAGAAAGCCAACATCCCACAGATGTGCCTTTCAGTAGATTGGTGAAAAATATTACAGGGAGCCAAAGTTACGCACTCTGAACTCTCTTTTTTCCCATAGGATAACATTACAGCATTATAGCGCCTTTCTTGGCCCTTATCTTGGAAGCGGTCGAGATACAGACTTTTCATTAGAAAATTCTTAGGGGGCTAAGTATAAGACTAGCCAGGAAAGTCATAAATCATAGGACTTTTAAATTTTTTTCTACTTCAGTACGGTTCCTGAGATATAAGCAATTTAGTATTCCAACTCTTCATTTTTCTGCTCAGAGAACCATTATTGTGCATACATTCTTTGTACTCACTGTCTTTCTCTATGCAGCTTTTGGGGAAAACCAGCGTATAGCTACATTACTGTTACTGTTGCGCTTCCGCTTGCGTTCCGTACCGTTTAACTACCGTTCCGTCTGCGCCACCATGTCGTTACCCTTTGCGTTTTCATTTGCGTTTGTGTTATTTTTACCATTTCTATCTACAGTACTGTTTCTCTTTCTGTTTCACTTTGCATCACCATGCACATTACCATTTGTGTTTACGGGCACCAAGTTACTATGTGACAAGACATCCGTGGTTGGGCCCGCCTCCGCCGCCACATTACATTCACTATTTCTCATTATCATTCTCGAAAGAAGGAAATTAGAGGCAAAAACTCTGTTTGATGCATTATTTAGGGTTGTTCCACAGCGACAAAGCGAGAATTGGTTGTTGGGGTTGAAAGCCCCATGGGACCCCGCCCACACCCCAACCAGCATCGGGATGCTTGTTGGCGTTATCATCCTAACTCTCACCCCATTCTCCTATACCTCCACTTCTTTACACACATGATGGGATGAGAGTTATGGCTGGCAACTACGCACCCGATGCCGGTTGGGGTGTGTGGGGTTCAGAGGGCTTTCAACCCTAACACCGAATTTCCTTGCTTTTGTCGCTGTGAAACAACCCTAACTAATGCATTAAATGGAGTTTTTGCCTGTAATATATATATATATATATACACACACACATATACATACACACACACATATACATACATACACACACACACATATATACATATATACATATACACAGTATCTCCAGTTACAGGCCATGTTTATAGTGCTTGCTAGGATCTGCAGACATTTGTACTTTACCAAAGCATGCTTTTTGTGCACCTTAACTTTGGGAGTGCAAAAAGCAATTAGTGCATCTACTAAGGGTTCCATATACCACTGGGACATGCATTCATGGCTCGGCCTCGATTAGCATGTGATTTAGGCCTGCATTTGTGAAATCAATCCAACTGGTTTGCATCTCGCAAATTGCTGCCTCCATGATTGCTGTTGTCTTGTAAAGCTGCAGACCCAGCACTCCAGGATGTGTCAGTGTGGTTCAATTGGTAGCACATCTGCCTCTGGACCAGAAGGTCATGGGTTCTCGTCCACACTGGGATGGACTTGCACCTAAAAATCACTGGCATCCAAGTGCAGTATTAGGTGCTGTACTGCTGGGTGTGCTGTCCTTCAGATGAGGCGTTAAACCAAGGTCCCTTCTGCTCATCCTGGTGGGTGTCCAGGTGGAAGCAAAAGAACCCAGGGTACTCTTCAGAAAGAGCAGGGAACATTCCGGGTGTCCTGGCCAACATTCCCTTCCCATAAACCGTTCATGCAATTATCCAGGCTGTGTGTAGGTGATGATGTGCAATATAACCACCACCACATCTAGTCACTTCACTACCAGTCTAGTATTGCTTGTAAAGCGCTTTGGGATACTGTGTATGAAAACGCTATATAAATGCTGATTCTTCTTCTTCTTCACCCAGTTCGTGAGGAATGAACTCGGATTGCACCACACCAGAACGCTTCAATATGCTCCCTCTAAATTCTAAGTTTCCAATGATAATTCAAGACATGGACTGAAAGGGGACTGTGACACACAGATACAATTCTCATATTGTAAATTCCTGCTTTGGGACCAACTAGTCCCTGACTCAGGATCTGCTTGCACTGCAAGAGGCCTAGAGTCATTCATCCTGTGTCCAGAGCATCTTACAACCACACTGAGGGTCAGAAGATGATCTGTAAATGCTGGAGCAAAGTAAACATGGAGGGAAGAGCTCTTGCTTGGATAACAGGTGCTCCTGTAAAAAGCTTTCAGCTTAGTGTGCTATACCTGGTTAAAACAACTAAATAAAAAAAAAAGGAAAATTACTTCTGCATCAGGGCCCCATAGGATGGCTCACAGAAGATCACAGGAAACCACTCAATTTACAGTGACATAAATATTCTACTAAAATAAAACTGTTTTATTCTTTAAAATTATTGACTTAGGTGAAATGTTGATGATGTTCTGCAAGTTGTTTTAGATACATTTCTTAAGACTAACCTCCCCAAAAAAAGAGATTACACAAGCTTTCAAGACCTCAGAGGTTTCTTCATAAGGTGAGTTGCCAATGGCAAAACCTCTGCGGTCTTGAAAACTGTCTAATAATATTTAAGTTATCTAGTCTAATTAAGCAATAATATACAACAATGTGTGTGATAACATGAAAATTGTCCCACCTCAGGTGCACTGAGAGACATGAGGCCTTAGGTTGAGTGGCTTCAACCACCTGAGGGAGGGCGATATCAATGATACCCATAAATTGGAGTGTGATTGCTTGTGATTATGAAATGGACCCATTTCTTATTGATAAAACAAATAAAAGTTTATTTTAAAGATATTTTATAGTGATTTTGTGGTAACCAATGGCATGACCTACTTTCAGACAGGGATTATACACTGAGATATCCAAGCTGAATATGGTCTCTGCCAATCAGGTTTAAGGACTTTTACCATCAATTTCCTAATATTATTGCAGTAGAAATGCTTAGTGGACTCTGCACTTACTAATGTATGTTAATACTTTGCAGTTAATTGGCACTGAAACTACCAGGACACTATGGTATTGCTAAGGTGTTACAACTGTCTTGAAGCAGAATTTTTGTTCTTGTTTTTGTCTGCTTTGTTTTCATAGAGTGCTCATTTTAAAGACAGTGCTCTGTTACTGAACAATAAAACTCAATTCTCAAACGCAGCCCAGTTCTTTTCCTATTAAAAAAAAATCAAAACCAGCAGTAGGAGGGGCTTCTTGGCTTTTTGCCATCTAAGCTAGTGAAGCCATGCAGATGTGTAAGCTTGGGATGAATAACACTAAAGTCAATAGGATAGCATTAAGTTATGAAAAATAGCTTTGTTTTCAAATAAAATACAAGTTAATTAATTAAAACAGAATCATCTGAGGTCTCCCAAGTATGGCAAGATCTCAAATAATTTAATTTGGTTTTTGAGAGAGAGTTTTACAAAACATCTGCATGGTGGCAATAAATCTACAGGGCCCTTGACAGCTGCTCCTAATTTCCCCACCTCCGCTGCATTCTCCTCACTTATGACAACATTTTCTAGAACATCTGTGAGCATTCTGGAGCATTAGATGATGCCTGCAAGGATCTGAAGAGAATACATTTCCTTCCCAGTCTTCATTAATATACCTCATTCACCAGAGCAGAAGGATAGGGAAGATATGATAGAGACCAGTCAGTTCTTGAAAGGAATGGTCAAGGAAGATTGTGGAAATAGTCAGCAGGACTGGTGAATTAGGAATACAGGAATGTGAGTGGAAGCTGGAGGGGGGAGATTCAGGAGGAATGGAGAGAGTTAAGAGCACAGGGATAAGGAGGGAAGTTGGCAGGGAGATTCAGGAGGAGCGTGAGAGAGTTAAGAGTACAGGATATGAGTGGAAGCTGGCAGGGGAGAGTCAGGAGGAGTATGAGAGAGTTTTATTTTACAGAGAAAGTGGTTGAGCCATGGATCAGCCTACTGGCAGAGTTGGTGCAGGCGGGAACCATTAATGATTTCAAACATGGCTGGGACAAAGTAAGGGGCTTAATAGTCACACAGGTGGAAAGCAATAAGGCAAGGGGCAGAAGAGAGGTGTGGGCAATAACCTTGGCTAGACTTTAAGTCCCAGGGTAGAATAGAATAAAACAGGACAGACTAGATGGACCAATGGTCTTATTCTGCAAACATTTTCTGTTTCTGTTACACTCTTTTCAATGTGATTATCACCCTTCAATATTTTGATATGAAGAGGACTTCCAGCTATTATGGCAAACAAATGACACATTTTAGAGCTACAATTCAAGGACTTTATGTTTTTTTCTTTAAAATAGGTCCTTCTAGAGCTTCCAACCAAACTTCCTTTTAGCTAATGCCCTGCACTTGCTATGGCCACACCTCAGCCTTCCTCCAGCCACCCACATTTGATCATGGGTATGGCTGCTTTGTTTGAGACCTTTAGGTGTATCCATTAAGCTGAGGCTATGACTTGGTCAGCCATCCATGCCATTACTGATTACTATTGAGTGGACCTTTTCTCACTTAGGGGATGACAATGTTAGCTCTTGTGTTCTTCCCTACCCCCCCCAAAAAAAAGTCAATGTGTTTATCTTCATGTGGTGAGACTTCCATTTTTTCAAAGTGCTGATCATGTTTTGCTGAACTTCACACTGAAAGACATTTTACTTCTTTAGTTTATTAAGCAATAATCCTTGTTTTCTGTTCAATTGAGAATACCACAGAAAGAGAAAAGGACAGAAACAATTGCTCGGCAATCTGACCGATTTTATACTGCAGTTCTTGGTATAATTATTCATTTAGAAATTGGTGACTGGAAGGGCACACTGAGCCAAGCTCATTTGAAATGGGTCCTGGGGAGGTACAAGGGATAAATACGTAACAGGCATAAAAACAAATTGGAGCAGATATCCAGTCTGGGATCTTGCATACTGGACGCATTACTGAACTGAGGTTTAGATGTCCCCAAAGCTGTGACAAATGGATGGTAGACTTGTATGAAACTGTGGTTTCTGTCTAGGGATGGGAAGCATGCATGTGTCACTGGTCGATGTATCATTATGTTACTATATGTTGTGTTGTGCTTTTTAACAAAATAAAGCTACAAATAAAGTTTGTCTCACCAGACTGACACCGTAATTATGACTCATTAGAACAGGGCAGCTTTATTAGCAGTGTCAGATTTGTCTGTTAAAAGTTGTACAGTTTTAGTAGCAAAACCATTGTGCAATGTTAAACACGCAAGATGGTAAGGCTGATCAATTCAGTACAATGTATGGTGGTTTGGAAGCTGTGGTGACTAATGTTTCTGAGAAGCTGAATGAAATGGAGGCCAAACTTTACTGTGCTAGCTGAAAAGCTTCCCTCTGTTTCAGGAACTATCTAAATGTAAGTTGATTACGTTAGAAAATCCAGCTGAACACAACAGAAATGAGATAGTTGAGAACATATCAAAAATACTTCTGCAGCCAATGTGAAAAGAAAGACAAAGGATCATTTGTTCAAAAATATTTGTTAGTTCTTTCCATTTACCTAAATTTGGAATCTTAATATAGGTGATATATATATATATATATATATATATAGTTAGTAAATTGTGCTTACAGTAAGAGGACCTTCCTCTTACTGCTTCAAAACTCAACGTATTTTAAATTCAGTTACTTTGTGCAGAAGAAAATGAATTTATGAAAGAGATGCAGATCCAAACATTCTCTGATGTAGCTAAAATAACCATTTCTAAGAGGAAACTAGTTGTGCTTTAGAATAATTGTCAATGCCAGTTCTGTGATGCTGCTGGTGCTGAACAGTCAGGGACTGACTCAGGCATGCTGGAGACTGGGATTTGTGCCCAAAGCCTGAGATGTAAAGAGGCCAAGGCTGGCAGGAGGGTGAAAGAGTGTCCATAAGGACACGTTTGCCCTGGGGAGGGAAGTATGCACCACTAAAGAACAGCACCTGGTGGTTACATGGGCCAGTGCTGGCATGAGTGACCATGGGCTGGCAGGCTATGCCCTCATGGCACTAATGTGGTGCACACACCAGATGGAGGGGATGGGTGGGAAGAACAGGTGAAGATGACAGCCCTGGAACCTTGGGTGACAGCCTCCTGTGTGCTTCCCCATGCCACCCAACCCTCTTCGTTGGCCTATCCATTACCCAGATCTGGGTTCCCAGTATTGGCTTTAGAGGCACACTTTTCCTCTCTGCCTTCACCCTATGGGAGAAGGGGTCTCCAGGGAGGGATAAATTTACCTGGGTTCCAGAGGGACAAACTGGGATCTGGCGGTGGATGGTGCTGGCCAAAGTGAGTCCAGCAGATAGAGTGGCACAATATGGGACCTGAAAGAGTGAAGCTCCTTTGGAGCACAGAGGGTGACAAAGATAAAAGAATCATCATCAGTGACTCAGTAGGCAGCACACAATGCATCTGGGGCCAGAAGATTGGAAGTTGTGGGTTTGAGGGTTGTGGGTTTGGGCCCCACACAGGTACTGACTAATACCTAGTACTGACAATGTAGTGCAGTACAGGAGGGGATGCTGCACTTCTGAGGTGCTATCCTTTGATGAGATGTTAAGCGGCAGTCCATTCTGCCCATCTCTGGTCACTGTCAAGCTGAAGTTAAGAGCTCATGACACTTATCAAAAAAGAGCAGGGGGTGTCCCTGGTCTCATGACCATCATTGTTGTGTCAGTATAACAGTTCCATAGAATCCTCCCACCCCATGATGCCCTTGGAAATCAGCTATCGTAGCTCAGTGTGCCTTTTCTGGTTAAAATGTTCAAACAAACAATAACCAAATAAAAATAAACAGAACTTGTGAATATAAGGTTTTAAAACAGTAGAGAAGGACCGATTGTCCCATTTATTCCACCTTGTCATCTCAGCACATTTGTTTCTCATCATATGATTTGTTGTAGCTATAATGTACTTTTACAGTATACACAAGATTGCTGTGAGGAGGCAGTGTGGCATAATAGTCAGAACACATAGCTGTGAACCTATAGACCAGGGTCTGAATCAACAACTGTTACTTACTGTGGCACCCTGAGCAAGTCATATTCAGAGCTTAGCCCTGTATTCCTTCTCTAATCTAGTCCTGTGCTCTTTGACTCTCCCAGCATGCCACAAATAGTAGCAATACTCTCCCATGTTCTCCTCAAATGTAAAACACTTTGGTATGCAGTTTCTATGACAGGCACCATACAGTATGCAACAAATGTGTACACTTTAATTATAATCTTGTCACTGAGCTGAAAAGACAACTGTGGGGAAGTAGCACTTCTCTCCTACTGTATACCCAACTAAACTGAAGATAAAACACAGGGCAAAAGTCATGGATTGTAACATGACCAAAATGTTAATTGAAAGCTATTGTGGTAGTGGTGAGCACAGAAAATGATACTTTGTTGAAAAGGAGAAACATTAGTAATTTGAAGTTCCACGTTTGTTGAAGTCATCCAAATGGTTACTAATATGTAACATTTAGAAGGTTGATTAAATGATTCTATTATTCCCACATTTACCTGAACATTGCGAGACCTTGATCTGGTGACTATCAAGTTATTTTTTGGTGCTCTATCTCCTCACTTCACAATTAAAGATTTCACTTTGTAACAAAATAAAAACAACTTTCCTTTCTGTTCTTTTTCCACATAAACCAAATGAATTGTACTTAGACAGAAATATATTTTCAGGTTCAATAACCCACTAAGAAGTTGTTGTATTGTACTGAGTCAAGTTGCACATCAACTGTTGCCATAGGTTTACGTGTGATAAAAAAGTACCATAAACCGTTCATAAACTGCAGTATGGAAAGAGAAATAGTGGATCTGCAATGCCTAACTTCGAATATGCCATTTTCATCATGAACGAAGGAGCAATGTGATAAATTACAAGGGCAAAGCCACAAGTAAATTATGATGGTCCTGCCACCTTACAAGTGAAGGGAATGGCATATTCTGAGTCACGCCATTGCATTCCCATTTTTACCACACATTCTCAAATGTAAGTATTTTAGATTAGCTCTCATTTTCAGCTATAACTATTTTTATTTTGTGCTTTATTGCTTTTTGGTTAAGAAGATGCACTACAGTATCTACTCATATTGGTCATTAGGTGTACCTACAAATAGTAGGATACATCCAGTGGAGATTAAAGTATATTGCAGAGCACCAATCTGGTTTTGCTAAATGTGGGAAATTCACAAATGTATCATTTGCATACTATCATGAATGTGATTACCTGTGCAAGTAGTAGGGGTCTCTCGATATCCATAAAATAGTAAGTACATCTGGTTAGTCATAACATTTATAGTTATGACTCTGACCCACATAGGTGATAAAACGTTTCATTTTCTCATTTTAGAGCATCCCCATATGTAAAAACAGATGTAACCAGATTCTTTTACTCAGTATTTTCTGCCAAATCAACGGATTCTTTGCCAACAGTCTAACAGTGAGATTAAAAAGGTATAAAGCATAGTTTACAAATGAAAAGTTTGACACTCGTGTCTGTTAAGATAAAACAAATGTTCATAGGTGCAGTTCCTTGCTACCAAAGTCAATATCACTTCAGACAGTAACATTTGAAGAAAACAAGGCCAGGTTGTGGAACAGGCAGAGTTCTAAGGATCCAAGAAACAAACTTAAGATACAAACTCCAATGTGGAGAAGAGCTCTTCAAATTGGATGTCAAGTATGCCTGCACATCAACATGAGGTGCAGACAGCAGGATAGCAAGAGGCAATGACTTATTCAAACTCCAAAACACAAACCGTCGCAGTAGTGACTACGCCCTTGCTAAACAGTTATAATAGCATCCTCCTGCAGTCGCCATAAACATTCCCTGACCAATGTCCTGTCTTAATAAAACTGCAAAGTACTTATCACATTGTCCTCATTACTTGAATCAACACAGGGTTCCTGCAGAATTCCAGTGCAATTCTCTTGGCCTATTTAACAGCTTCCAAGGGATTGACAAACTCAAAATGTTACTGCTGTACTGGATTCAGAACCATTTGGGGCAGGAGAGCATGGGCCACACCAGACTCCTAAGTTTGGTACAGATTCCATTAAACGTTTTCTCCCAATGCTGGTGGCAAAGGATAGGGCAGGGATCAAACAGATGGTTTGTTCATCATAGGTCAACTGCTACGGTGATACAAATGCTGAAAGAAACGTTTCACGATTCTCAGCTACAGTTATCCCACTGTCACTGTCCATTGTAGTCTGCATACCTAGTACAGATTACATAACTCCTTAGGAGGTCAGCACTGACCCACCCTGCCCCAGCTTTCTTCGTTCTTTCTACATCTCCCCATTTAAGCCCTTCTCTAAACCTGGAAACAGAATATCTTTCTGTATCTCTCCTGCACCTCTTCCTCATTCTTTTCACCCTGGTCTCTCTTCTGACCCTTCAACTGCAAAATACTTCCACTCCCACCGCATTTCCCTTGCAAACCCTACTACCCTACTAACCCTCTGCTTCAACCAATGGTAGTTCCAATGCCTTTTATTATACCTGGACCCACTTCACTACACAGCATTCTGCCCCACCTATGTCTTTACCTTACTCCTACACTTTACTGTGCATCATTAAATTTCAGCTCTCCGCGGTCACATGATGCAGCTGCAGGGATAAGATGCATCTTGCTAGCGTTCTGCTCGCCTGCCTTTTAAACACATGTAAAATCTGGTAACAGAGCTAAAATCAAAGTTTTATATAGTGCTACCTCTTCGTGGTCATCTTCGGAGCAGTCCCAAGTGCAGATCTTAAATCAAAATGGAAGCTGAGATGAGACTGGCGGCTCCCAGATACACGCCCGCCAGTCATCCGAAAACAGCTGAAAAGCCCAGGCTTAACGCCACTACTACAGCTCACTCTCAACCAATGGCCTCAGCCAGTCAATCAGCTGAAGCAACTCCCTTAAGCCTTGAGAGATTCCTCTCAGAATTTCAACCTTTCCGAGATGAGGTCTGATCCCTCGTCTTTGAGGTAAAATCTATATCAGAGGCATTGGGAGATATGAATAGGGGTCAGAGACAACACAGCCTGCATATGTTCTACAGAGAAGCAGTTGGACAAAATGAAGGAATCGCGACCACAACTAGGCAAACCATCGGGAAACTGGAAAATAAGATCAAGGACCTGGAGGGAGAAGCCGCACAATAACATTGTGATTATCGGCATCCCAGAAAGAGAAGAGGGTCTGATGTTATATTATTTATGCAGAAATTTCTAAAAAATAGTGGGCACATCTCCTTTGGGCCTTCATACACTCTTAAACGAAGGCATCGGAGCCAGGCCTATACCTTTGCCACAGCAACTCCAAGACCTCTGATCTGTCATCTACTTAATTATCAGGAGAAACAACTCATCCTCCAAAACAAAGGAGCTCCAAGAGATCCTATGGGAAGGGAAGAGAGTTCAATAACCCAGGACCCCCAACAACAGTATGCCAACGCCGCACTTTTCCACACCATAGTTTCCAAGTGTATCGTACGGAATCAAGTTTCACATGATCTTCCCACTAAGTTTCAAGTTTTCCTCGATAATTCTTGGTTTACATTCGAGGAACTAGACCCTGCTCTCTCTCTGCTACAGCAAAAGAGACCGCTTTTTCAAGGATCGCTGACTGGCTCCTGAAGGTATATTTGTGCCATTCTTTATATTTCAATCTAAAGTGGCTGATTTGTAAATTCCCAGTATAGCAATGTGGTTTATTCATCGGACCTCAAGTCTGAGTGTTAACTTCAGCAGATTTTAACTTTGCTGGGGGCTATGGACTGTCTCATCGCAATTTTCTAAAGTAGCCTCCACTGGTGTAGCTCCTCCGACTTAGAGATTGCATAAAGTGGTGGAAAATAGCTCTCGACACACTGCAGCATATAGTAATCCGGACTTTGTTCTGGCACAGGAGAAAGGCAAGAACAAGTGGAATTTAATTTTGTCTTCCCTGATGACCTTATTAACACTTTACTCCACGTAACAGTGTACCTTTTGTTTCATTGTACTGGTTGGTTTTGTTTTCTTCCCAGTGTGTGGACTCAGGCTTTACTAATAATCGTGAGAGCTGCATTGTTTTTATATTTCTTTTCTGATTTGGGCTGTATTGTAGCAACTGATTTTAGCTACACCTGACTGGTTATACTTTCACAGGATCCTCGGGGGTCTGCATTACACTATAACAGGAGTTTCAAATAACTTGCACGAGGGTTAATGTTGGTGCCTGTTACATATTTGACCATAGAAGTAGAATTTTAAATTAAGTTTATAATAGCTAGTAGCAGTTTATGGGGCTGGGTAGTGGAGGGCAGGGCGTCACCTAGAACACTGATCACCATGGACCAAAATGGTGGGAGGGAGGGTAGTTCCACATTAAGTTCTGTGCACTTTAGGCAGCAAGGACAGAGTAGAATCTTTTCAATGTTTTCTTATTTTAGATATTTCTTGCAATTTGGGTTTATAGGGGAATAGGGAATGTTGTTATGGGTATAGTAAAAAGTAGGGTATGGGAAGGGCATGGACCACGAGAAGGAATTTCAGTTTACTGGATTACAAGGAATGGGACTGGAGCCAGCCATGTAATTGTAGGAGTAAGCAGTACTGGTTTAACACTATGCCTAGTGTCCTATTCACAGAAACTTGCAGGAGTGAAATTAGTGTCATGACATAGCTAATCAGATTTGGTTCATGGAATATTAGAGGTGCAAGACATCCTAATAAATGTATTAAAATTCTAAAACACCTTAAGGTGTTTGCAGAAGTGAGGTCATTTTTCTCAGAAACTCACCTTTATCAAGCAGAGGAGCTGCTCTTCAGAAGGCAACAAATGGGGCAAGTTTTTGCTTCAGGTAATTCAGCGCTAGTAGGAGGGTGGCTATTCTTATTAATAAACATATCCATTTACCTGTGAAAAGTGTATACGAGACAAGGAGGAAGGTATGTCTTCCTAGTAGGTAAAATTTACACATACACGATACTTTTGGGTAGTGTTTACGGCCCGAATGTTGATTCCCATCCTTTTATGGCAATTCTTAATATCTTAACATACTATTTACATATACCCATGGTAATTGGGGAGACTGAACTTACCATTTGATCCTATATTAGATAAATCATCAGGGCTAGATTTTTAGGTTTATGCAACCCATGGCGTAAATCTCAGCCCATTGACACAAGAGTACACCTTCCATACTTCAGTTCATGGTTCTGACTCTTGTAATGACTATTTCTGGATTAGTAAATCACTTACACAGGGCTAGTGGATAGTAGTATGGAACTGGGTGTGGGTTCAGACCACTCAATGGTGACCTGCCTTCTCTCCTTGTCTTTAAATTGGGGGTCTAATTCTCTGGAGGCTTAATAATCAACTATTAAAGGATAAACAGGTAACAGATAACATTAGATCTGCCATAGAAGTGTTTAAAGAGACTAACTGGGGATCTACCCAGTCAGTGGCTAATGAATGGGGGCTTTGAAATGCTTTCTTAGAGGTGAATTCATAAAATGGGCCTCAATAAAGAAAAAGAAAGAAACCCAGGAGGCAAAAATGTATTACAATAAATTAGAATGGGGAAAAATCTATCACATTACACTATGGACTCTGAGAGGGAAAGGTTGACAAAACTTCAGAACTCCTACTTTAAAGGAAAAGCAGAGGGACAATCCTAAAATGAAGGCAACATATACTGAGCAGGGCAGAAGGCAGGGGAAACTTCTTGCTGTTTGCCTTAAACAGATTGAGAGCAATAAATGTATCACAGCAATACAGAATGATCCACATAATTCCCCTGCATTAGGTGGGGATATTAACAATGAGTTTGAACAATATTATAAATTGCTATACTCAAGAATGAATCCCCAACATCCACAAGCCAATACAGACACTTATCTTGCAGGTATCCCTCTACCTTCCCTATCATCCACTGAAAGGGAACAGTTAATTGTTCCATTCACAGAAGCTGATATAATTCAGGTAACCAATAACCTCTCTCTGATAAAACACTGGGCCCAGATGGATACACCTCTAATTTTATAAAAAATGTGCCCCCAAATTGTCCCATTACTCAAAAAGGTTTTTACCAATATGCTTAAAGAGGCTGAGATCAGTCAATGTTAGAGGCCACTATAATACTTATTCCTAAACCGGATAAAGATTTGAAAAGGCCCCAGTTACCACCTGATCACTCTTCTTAATACTGATGTTAAGATACTAGCTAAACTATTAGGTATCTGGGTGGAACAAAGTGCTTCCTTCATTAAGTTAGTGTAGACCAAATGGGTTTTATGGTGGGAGGTCATCTTCAGATCACCTTGTCGCCTATCCCATGTCTTTTCAGTCTCGAAGTTCTTCCCAAGGTATGGCACTGGTTTCACTAGATGCAGAGAAGGCATTCGATAAGGTCAATAGGCAATTTTATTCAGAACTCTTCATAGATTTCATTTGCCAGAAAATGTATTTCATGGGTTCAAACATTATATTCTACCCCCACTGGTTGAGTTTTTAGTAATGGAGTACTGTCTTCTAGTTTTCTCCTGAGACTGATACCAACAGGGTTACCTTTCATCTCCTTTATTGTTCAATTTATACATAGAACCACTAATAGTTTCTATTCAAAACACCCCAGAAATACAAAGGGATACAAATAGGCCCCATTAAATCCCAAATTATGGTATACGCTGATATTTCTCAACTTACCCACATAAAATCTTCTATTCAAAAACTTTAAGAAATTATCAAAGAATGCAGCTCCTTTTCTACTTCAGACTAAATACTGATAAATCTCAAATTTTCCTCTCAACTCTGAAGTCCACAAACATGAAGTTCTTCATTCCGGACTCAAATGGGTTCCAAAAACTAGAAAATATCTTGGCATTCACCTCTCTACCAGTGCTACCCATTTGAGGAAGCTGAACTTAAACGATCCATCTAAAGTGTTCAGCAAGATCTTCTAAGATGGCAAAACCTCCCCTGACTCTATGGGGCAGAATCAATATTATCAAAATAAATATTCTTCCATGGATCTTTTATCCGTTAAATCTTCTCAATATTTGGCAACCCAAAACTTGGTTCAAAAGCATTCATCATCAGGTTAATAATTTCATTTGGAAGAATAAACCTCATGTAGAGCATATAATAAACTTCGCACCTAAATCATCAGGGGTCTTAAACTTCCACAATTCCAATTGTATCAATGGGTCTCTCAATTGAGCAAATATCTCGTGAGAAGCCACAACTTCCAATACTTATAACCCAGTATGGCTCACTATTGAAAAATATATGTATCTCAATTAGGCTTGCATCCTATGACCCACTGTTTCTTACATACAAAAACTCCTATTAGATCTCAAACTTAACCCCATAGGGCACTCAATACGTACAACATACAGTTATGCTCTACTCTGGATATGATTCTGCTCAAGATCTTTTATGATCTATATTCCAAAACCCAAATTTACAAATTGGAGGAAAATGATTCCTGGAATTGGATCCCATTACCTCACTCTTGTACGGTACCAGATTTTGCAATACTGATCTAAATTGGCTTGCCACACCTGAAATATTAACTAAATTTAACCTTTCCAAAAATTGGGTATTCAAAATATTTCAATTAAAGCACGCTCTTGTAGGATACTTTAAGAAAGATGTTAATAGGATAAATTAGTATGGGTGGATTAGTACTTGTAGAACCTTAACTGAGGCCTTACATGTGGTCTCTTCCTTTACTCCTGCTCTATCCACTTTTATTTCCCAATGTGGAGGTATTCTCAATACTGGAACAGCTTATATCCGAATTCAAAATCTGCATTGACTAAAATTTGGGAAACTTGTCACAAAAGATCATACAAGATCAACTTTGTATAATGCAAATGCAGATCTTACATAACATGTATTTAACCTCATATAAGCTATACAAAATGAATAGAGCATCATCCCCAACTTGTAATAGATGTGGCCAGGATCAGAGGACTCTACAACATCTATTTTGGGAATGTGCCAAAATAACCCCAATATGGGGTCAGATAAAATCCAGAATGAATCCCTGTTAGGGTTACAAGACTGCTTTACACCTCAGGCATGCCTTCTAGAGAACCTTACCGCATTCCTCCTATGGCTAGAAACTACCATATATTGATGATTGCCATGTCAGTTAAAAACATTTTCTCAAACACTGGAAGGACTCCATTCAACCTTCCTATAATGAATGGCTTCAGGAACCTCTATTCAGTCTTCAATAGAAAAGATGATGGCTAGTCTCAATAATAGAATAGGAACCTACAAAAAGAGATGGGACATTTTATACACTTTGTATTCAATTTGATGTCAATGTGAAATGAATGTCTAAACAATTGTGTTACAGCTCCCAGTGGGTGTAAACAACCTTCTCTGTATTCAAATGAATGGTCCCAGAGGGTGGGTGGGTGGGTTATAATAGGGAAGAGGGTGTTATTGGGTTGAGGGAAGGTGGGTTTTTAGGAATGTTTGTACTTAGTATTTGGTTTTCTTTTTTATTCTGTTCAGTTTTGTCATTAATAATTTTATTAGGTTTTCATTTTGTAAAATGTTATGTCTATATGAATCTGGGTTTCCCCTTTGGGGGTTCATTCACCTGTCATTCTAAATAAAATCAATAAAGTTGGAATTTAAAACAAAATTCAGCTCTTCACCTTCAGTTATTCACCTCATTCCCTAAACCATCTAACAAATCTTGGTTGAAGAATACTAAGCTCACTTACTCCTCTCAGCAGGAGACATAAATCCCAGCCTGGGTCCAGCACCTCAGTAAAGCCCTTACCCCATCCACTCCCCTCCTCAGCTTCTGCTCAAACCCAAGTTTCACTCCCCATGGCTTAAAAATCCTCCACCTTAACATTCGCAGTCTGCTCCCTAAACTTGACCTGCTACTCCCACTTGTAGTATCCCTCAATCCAAAACATCCTTATTGTATCAGAGACCTGGCTAACAAACAAAATCTCTGATGCTTCTATCACAATTCTTGGATATGTTGTTACACGCCAGGATGGCACTGGTAGGGGTGGGGCATAGCTATCTACTCATCCTCTTCTCTCAAACCACTACTGTTCTATTGACCACTGACCCCAATGCCTATGAAGCCCTTGTCATTAGGTCATCTCTCACCTTTCTGCACCAATATTTATCGAGAAGCCTATTGCCATCTTGGTCTACACCACTCTGTAGCCACTGATCTAATCACCAGTATTGGGTCCCCTACCCTTCAGGTGAGCTCTACTTGTTAGAGGATCTAAACCTGAACTGGTTGTCACCCACTTTAGATAAGACTCGACTGAAATAGATGCCCTTAACCTGTCCCAATTAATCACAGAACCTACTCACCAAAACCAGATATCCCATAACCACACTCATACACTGGGCCCTTACCTCCCATCCTCACAGGGTAATCCAGTCGGCCTACTGCCAGACACTCTTAGCGATCATCATAAGATCTACATAGTTAGGAAAGTACACAGACCTAAGGTACCCTACAAACTACTAATGATCCGCTTACAAAACATTAGACCTTGCCCTTCTACATCATGATTTAACTCACTCATGACTGGGTCCCTATATCCTCAGCCAAACTATCAATCACACCTGGCTTATTTCAAAGATAACTTTGTCAATGTCTGGAACAAACATGTGCCCTGAAGCAAGTTAGAGTGTGGTAGTCACTTGCCCTGGGTAACCCCTGAACTCCTAGTCTGTCAGCAGCGCAGATAGCATGGAAAACCCACAAATCCTCCAGACCCCCTTGTAACTACATTATCTACCAGACTCTCCAAAATGCCTGTACCAAAGCCATCTGCCTGGCCAGCGGAATATTCACGGGTCCACCTTTAATACTAACATAAACAATCCATCAATGTTTTTAAAGTAGTTTACTCACTTTTCTCCCCAAACTAAACTCCCATCTCCGCTGCTCAGAATAAACAATCAACTAATTGCTGACCATCCTGCAGTAGCAAGAATTCAATTCCTACTTCATTTCATGTGCTTCTATCCTTAGCCTCCTCCCACCCCACCCTACTACCTCTTCCCTCCTCCCAATTCCTCCCAACACCACCAATTGGCAGAGAGTTTTGCCTTTCACCCATCTCTTCCAGCGACACCTTAAAGGCACTACTCTCTATCAGCCCAGCTAAGGGCAGATCCTCTGATGGCATTGATCCTAAGCTGCTGTACCTCTCTGCTCCTGCTGTTTCCCTCCCTCTTGCTGATCTCCTCAACCTGTCATTTCACACTGCAACACCTACAAAGGGAGGTGATCTCTCATCTCCTGGGAATTACTGCCCCATCTGCTTACCCTCCCTGGAAAAACACCAGGAACACCTTGTTCTCTCCCAACTCCTCCTTTCTTGAAGGACTCCTTCTTAACTTCCTTCCAATCTGTTTTTGGAAGAATCATTCCACAACCACTTCCTACTTAGACTCATTGACTCTATCCATTCAGCCATGGATAGAGGTCATATCACTTCTACTATCTTTGTCGACCTTGCCAAGGCTTTCTACACAGTCTCCCTACCCTTCTCCTCAAACTCTCTCATCAGCTGGCTTGTCTCTGTCTGCCTGCAACAGTCAAGCCTACCTGGTAGGTAGAACTCAGTCTGTTAAAATAGCTGACTCCATGTCCTCTCCACTACCCATCTCTACTGGTGTGTGTCAAGGCTCCATACTTGGCCCTCTGTTATTCTCAATTTTTCTAAATGACCTACCGTCAGTATACTTCTCATCCTCCATCCATATGTATGCTGACACCACGGTCTTGTTCACCTGTTTCCAATCTCCTCCAATGTGACTTCCAGACTACAGCTTGACTTCAGTAATATTCAACGCTGGCTAAGCTTGCATCAACTCTTCATCAATGCCAAGAAAACAGTCTCCATGACCTTTGGCACTAGGCAGAGACTCTCTAGACTGCCCTTCCTTCCCTCCTTCCACACCCATGATGGGACAACACTGAGGACACCAACTCTCTCAAATACCTTGGTGTCTGGCTTGACCAACACCTTAACTTTTCTGTACATATTGACGCTATCCTGAAAAGCTGCACCCAAGCTCAGCCCCTTACAGGAATCATAGTTCCTTAGCACTACCGTTAGGATGATCTTGTTCAGAAATGATACTCCCTATTTTGACTATTGTGACATAGTCTACAGTGCTTCTTTCTAAATCTTCCCTTACCAGGTTGAATACTCTCTTCAATGCTTTCTGTCGCTTTGCTCTTGACTCCCCCTCACACACACATATCACTGTGACCTTGTATCATTCTCTAGCTTTCCCTCCCTTGAGTGTAGGCATCTCTCACTGTGCCAAGTTCACTTCTGAATTCTGGTTTGGGACTCTCCCTCTTACCTCTCCTCCTTACTCTGCTCCACCTCCCTCCTACCACCGTCTCAGATCTACTGATGTACACTCTAGCTATCCCTCATCACTCTGCCTCCATGGGACAGGAAGCTTTCTCCCTACAGCTTCCCAAAGTTTTGGAACTCACTGACACCTCCTATCAGACTTTCCTCTTCCCATCTTCAATTTTCTTAGCCCTTCACAATTTCTATTCCCCTAACTGCATTTGTTCTTAGCCCTCTTAAACACTCCCAGCCTGGAGCATTATCCTTTAACCCTACTTTACTTCTGTTCTCCTAACTGTACTTGTTCTTTTCCCCTTCACAACCCTCCCAATCTCTTGTGCACTATCCTTTCTCCTCTATCCTGACTTACCTCCTGTCTCTAACTAAATCCTTCCTCCGATTACTTCCTCACATGCTACTTCTGTTATACCCCTCCTCTGTTTCTCGCCCTTTCTGCCTGGTCCTAACCCCTTACAGGGTTCTCAGCAACTGAATGGGTATAGATCTTGGCTGTCCCCTCCTCTTCCATCCTCCATCCTCTACCCCTTGCACCCATTTCCCACTTGTCTTATAATCCTTCCTTGAGTATACAATAGCACTTGAATCTTGTGCTTAGCATACTATTTCTAGCACTTCAAATGTGTTTATCATCCTCTAACCTTTACCCTTCTGGATCACCTGCTCTTGAGTTATTGCAGTGTATGCTATATCCGAATATGATTTTGTTTACCCTGGCCGGTTGGTCTAGGTTATTTGTGCTCTATAATTGTTCTACACTGTTTTGTTTTAGAAATTGTACTTGTATTGCTATGTGTTTGCTTGTGCTCCTAACTCTGCCCCCCCACCCCCACCCCGACACTTCTGGAAATGAGCTGTTTACATCTCACATTGTCTTCCCTGGTGAAACATTTTCCAAATAAATAAATAAAATAGATGTCATGAGCAGGATGGTGTGCAGAGCTTCAGTTTAGGAATTAACTACATGATACAAGATCCTGCAGGCTCTCTTAAAACATCCACCTTCCTTGTAGGGGAGATATTTAAGGCATTCAGGAGCCAGGAATAAAGAGAGCCTATAAGTGAACTCCTTGCTGCCCTCTGACAAACCCACCAGCTAGATGTTGGGTTCCTGTGCTGCATTCTCCTTTGCCTTGAGGCAGTAACAGATATGAGCATTCTCTGTTGCTAACAAGCGGTGATGGCCAGAACCTAAGTGGAATGTGTGTCTCGCCATAGCTGTGGATGTGCATACTCGATCTTGACATCCTGCACATCCATTCATTTATGGGCGACTGTAACCTTCAGGCTGGTGGCCTTCATGGTGAGCAGGACCAGCTGCTAGGGAGAGTCTTCTGTGGTCTGTGGGGCCTGGGAGCATCACTAGCCCCCCATCTAACTTCCAGTGCAGCACAAAGCATGGGATATTAACTTCCTAGTTGTCAGTCTGTAGTCTGAGTACAACCTTTTTTTGTCTGGCTGTATGACTAGTGGCCTAGTCTGAATTTTACTGCCCGTGGCGTCTTCCTTCTCAGGTAGGGTTCTGTGGCTCTCCCCATAGCATACAATTTGGATGAGACATAAAATAAGAACACTATTTTAAAGTAATAGTGAAATATCCCACCAAATGTAAAGTTAAATAAGTAACGAAGCATGTGTACTTCCATAGCTGCAGGAGCTCGGTGCAGACATGTCTTTACAGCTACAGTGCTCTCTAGTGCTCCATCCAGCTGTAACTATTTAGTCAGATTTCACTTGTTCTGGTAACAGTGCTGCATAGACTCCACTGTGATGATACCAAGTATTGTTTCAGCAGCTTCTCCCATTGGTTAAGTAGAGCATTTTGACATAGAATTTGATGGCAGGAGGAGACCGAAGGTCCATCAAGTCTTCACTTGCATACTACTTTACCCCACCACCCTACTGTCCTGGTGGTCTGTATCCTACCCCTACCACCCCACCCTCAAACCGTGCTGTCCCCTTGGTGACCATGAGTCCCCCTACCTTATCCCAACTGTGTTTAAGCCTGTTCAGGGTAGCTGCAACCACCACTTCTGCTGGCAGTCTGTTCAATGGTTCGCCATGCTTTCAGTTAAGTGTAACTTCCTCAGATTTCTCCTGTGTGCCGGTCCCAAACTTCCAGTTATACCGTAGTAACTGCTTATTTCAGTTGTGTTATTTTGTTAGTGACATATGTACTATTAAGATTAACATGTTTTTTTTTAATTTCTTTTTATTTAGTTTCTACAAGTCAAACCACAAAATCTCAAGAGCAACATTACAATATAGTACAGTACACTATGCAGTTATAACAGTTTAGTTAGTTGTCTTTCTGTGTAACTGCAATTGTTATTTTTATAGCAGATTTGCTACCAAGAAAATAAGCATTTATCTGGCAAAAGTTATTCCTACTGGTGTAGTATTTATTTAAAATGGTTACCAGGACAGGCACCCTTAGAGAAAGCTCATTTCCAGGTGTGACCTGGGGAGGGAGAAAGGAGAATACAATTGCAAGGATTACACTGAGTCAGACAAGGCTGTGACAGTGCATGAGATGCAGAGATTGCTGTCTGGTCTCTCCCCACTCCAGTGCTGGCCATGATGGCTTGGGCCCAAGCTCCTTGATCTTGGTGCCTCTTATATAGCCACTCCGTTGGCTCATATTTTCAACCTGTCCCTCACTTCTGGGATTATCCCTGACATATGGAAGGTATCCAGGGTGGTCCCTATCCTTAAGCAGGGCAATCCTAAAGTTATAGACAACTGCCGTCCGATAGCCTTATTATCCGGGATCAGCAAACTACTTGAGAAAGTAGTAGCTGCTTTGAATTATATCACGTCCTGAGCTGCTGTTTCCAGCGCAGCATGGTTTAGGAAAGGGCATAGTGCATCCTCTGCCCTAGTCTCTGTCACCTCTGGAATAAGAACAGCTATGGACCATGGAAACTCTGGTGCTGTCTTTATTGATCTTCCAAGGTCTTCGACCTTGTTGATCATACCATGCTTTGCGCTCAGCTTGGGTCCCTTGGCCTGTGCCCTCAGGTCCTTTGGTGGTTCTCCAGTTACCTACAAGGCAGACAACAGCTGGTCAAATTCAACAAGGTGCTCTCGTGGACTACTACCGTATCCTCAGGAGTTCCCCAGGGTTCAGTCCTGGGTGCCCTGCTCTTCTCTGTCTTTGTCAATGCCCTATCCTCTGCCACTGCAGATCCACTCTGTATGCAGACAGATCTGGTCATCCTCACTCATTCGTGGGATATTGGGGACATAAACCGTCAACTGAGTGAGGATTTCAGGAGCATCCAATCCTGTATTACATCCCATAAGCTGGTTCTCAACCTTAAAAAACTCAGGCCATGCTTTTGGGTCCCTGGCCAAGATTAAGGCCTCTCACGCCCACTGTGCATCACTGGACTTGATGGCGCCCAGTCCTTGTCACTAGCACCTTAAAATACCTTGGAGTGTCACTCGACCCACAGCTTGACCTTGGGCATCATATCCAGAATGTTTGCAAAGCTGTCAACTGTAAACTGGGTATGGCTTACAGAGAAAGAGTAACCTCACCCTGCTGCCCGACTTGCACTGGTTCATGGTGTGTTTCTCCTTCTCTCCCACGGAAGCCTTCTGTTTGCTCACACCGCCAAAGCGCACCTTTCTAGATGAACCGTCTCATATAATAATATTTGTCACTTTGCTCTTGCTGCCCTTGTCTCACCCATCACTGTCACCTGTACAGCAAGCTGAACTGGCTCTCACCATCTCATTACTTAGACTTTGTCCTGGGATGCTTTACGGTAAGGTTCTTCGATTGGCACCCTCCGGCTGGCAGAACTCTTTGTACTGGCTGTCTCCTCTCACTACTCTCTCATTTCCTGGGCTCGGCTGTCCTTAAGATACCAACCACTTGTACTCAAATGGGTGACAGAGACTTTGCCTCGAGTGCACCCAGATTGTGGAACTCACTTCCTGTCCTGATCCACCTCTCCCTCACATGGTTGCCTCCGATCCTCCCTATGGAACCACCTGAAGCTTTCTTCTGTGTGTTTGTCCCAAGCCACCATGCTCTCATCTGGCTGTGGCTCTGGGTGTGACATCGTGTATTGCCTCCACCCTGGACTCAGCTTTGGGCATGGCCCTATCCATGGCACCACTTCCTAGGGTCCAACAGTTGTAAATAATCAGTACGGGAGGGTCCTCCTTCTGGGGTCCTACAGTTGTATATATTATAGTATTTTTTGTGCCTCCAATGTTAAGCTCTGTACTGCTCAGTTCTTAATGCATAAGTCCTACTGTGAGTAACCACTTGTCCATGTAAGGTGTGCTCTGACTCTGTAAACTGATTGTATCTGTACCTGTGTTGTCCAATGTATTCAAACTTGTATTTCCTGTACCCTCCCGGTCGTACTTGAAAATAGCAAATGTATTGACAAGTGTACCTACCCGGTTAACAAAAGCAAAATAAATAAATAAATAAATAATGTGGTTAGAATGACAATAAAGTGCAATAGTAACGTGCAGAACAAACAAGAAATCAAGATTGTTGCATATAACAGAGGACAAATAAATTAGCAAACAAATCACTTATGCAGTTGGATGCAATCAAAAGTGCTTAGTAACTGAATGAGCAGTGACTGACCTAGTCTTGAGGGGTGTAGTTAAACAGACTGATTAAGCTGCACACAAAATCACCAAACCATGCAGTTGTGGGAGGGAAAGGTAAGGAGGGAAGAATCATGGGGAAGAGTTAGGAATGGATAGGGTGAAGGGTTGGCAGAAACAGGGGAGGGAGAACTTTTGCTGGTGCCTGGCAGACAGAAGGTAGGTGAAGAGACAGATGGAAGAAGGCAGCTGTTTCCATAGGGAAGGAAACAATAAGATAATGCAGATTTCCTAGCTTAGGAGTGAGAGTGAGAGGGAGAAGGTGCGAGGGTTCCCTAGAGTATAAGGAGTAGAAGAAGAAGGATGAGGGAGAGAAGTAAGGGTAAATATGAGGTGAGGGACCCAAACCAGTATTTATAGATGATGCAAGCACAGTGGGAGTGGCAATGTGAGGGGAGAGGGAGGATGGATAAGGAGAAGTATAGGGAACAGTAGTGGGTACGAGATGGTGAGTTGGTGGCAAAGCAGCAGAAGGGATTACAGAGGGTGTCCAGTCTGGCAAGGGAAGTGGAGGTAGTGCCATAGACCACAGCCACATAGGCGAAGACCAGGAAAACCATTTTGATGACGCTTTCAGCTGACCTGGAAAAAAAGCAGTCCTTATTGCGGTACAGGTCACCGAGTTTGGGTGGAGTTTGGCATGGATGGCATCAATGTGGGAAGAGAAGTTTTGCCTATCTAACCACCACACTGAGGTAAATGAAAGTTGGGATTACTTCACAGAGGTGCCATCCAGCATGGTGAAAATGGGAAAGGGGAGAGCCTGGCCTGTGTCTGGCTGGTACCAAAGGTCATTTATATTTTTTCAGTGTTAACCTTAAGTTGGTTAGACTGGAACCAGCACAGAACATTGTGAAAGTCTTGCTGGAGTGAGACCTCACAGATGCAGCTGAGGGACTGGAAGTGTAGAGAACTGTGTCATCTGAATACATGTGTATGTGTTGGCACAGGCAGAGTGGAGGTGAATTAGGAAGATGAAAATAGGAATGGACCCAGAATGGAACTCCTGTGGGACCCTGTCCCAGACAGGGAGGAGCGGGACAGGGCATCTCTCACCTGTACCGCTGTTGACAGCCTGAGAGAAGAATGGAACCAATCAACAGTGGGGGCTGAGAGGCCAGCAGAGCTCAGTTTGTCCAAGAGGAGTGAGTGAACACTGAGTCAAAAGCTTTGGCTAGATCAGTGAAAATGGCTGCTGTGACATGCCCCTAATCCATCCCAGAGAGAATGGAGTCAATGACCAAATGCAGGAGGAGACAGTGGAGTGATACTTCTAAAACCTGACTGGAAGGGGACAGAAGTTAGGAGTGGAAGAAGGCTGCAAGTCATGAGTAAACCGGTCTCTCTTGCAGATTTGCAAGAGGGGAGATGGAGATAATGCTGAAGTTGCTAGGGATGGAGGTATCACCCCTTTGTAGGGAGAGAACCTTGGCAATCTACCTAGATTGAGGTGTAGTGCAAATGGTGAAGGAGAGGTTTATGAGGTGAGTAAGAGGAAGGCGATGGCAGGAGCTGACAGATGGAGAAGTGTGGGATCCAAGCCATCTGGACTAGATTTGGACAGGTTGAGTGAGGAAAGGGAAAGCAGAGTTATCTGGAGGCGACAGTTGGAAAATCAAATTCCAGGGAGTGAGGTAGGGGAAGGGAGGAGCTGGGGGGAGGTGAAGCCGGGATGTGGGGGGGAACGCAGTGGTGAAAAAGTTATTCAAGTGAGCAGCGACAGAGTGAGAGTTAGATACTAGTGAGCCATTAACCAGAGGTAGGGGAGAGGACTGGGATGGGGTGTCAAAAGGGAGTGAATCACCTTCCAGAATGTGGTGGGGATTTCAGATTATTCTGAGGTTGGCCTTAAAACAGAGGGACTTGGTGGTATGTATGGCATATGTGCAAGAGTTCCAATGTGCCCTATAGGAGATGCAGTTGACAGAAAATGGGATAATTTATACTAGGCCCAGTCATGATCATGGACTTGCACATGTCTATGAGAGCATAGGAGATCCAGGGCTCATGGAGAGATTCAACCCTAGATTTCCTGACGAGGTCATGCTTGTCCCAGACAGAGGTAAAAGTAGAGTGGAAAAGGAAGAGGCCCATATCAGTGTTTGGGGTAGTGAGCATGGGCGACCAGTCAGTTGCAGCCAGGTTGCTAAGTTGAGCTTCTTTGTTCAGCTGACCGGAGGAACCTTGACCAGATGTACTTAGAGGAGGAAGAAGGAGCCAGGCTTTCCTGACACAAACTGTTATGCAGTGGTCACTGAAGGCATGCGGCATAGACCTGCTGCAAAGATGCAGGGTAAGAAGCAAGAACCCAGTCCAGGAGGGTATGGTTTGATGAGTGAGGATTGAAACAGGTGGGTTCAGTGATGAACTATGAGAGGTTAAGGGACTTAGACCTGTGGGAGGTTGGCCTGGAGGCTAAGGAAAGACAAATAATGTTAAACTTCCCCAGGTGGGTGAGCTCACCAGCAAAGGAATGAGTGAAGGTAGAGAGTGAGTCCACTAGAGAAGTGAGGAAGTTCTCAGAGAGGCATAGAAAACACCAATAAAAATGGGCAATGAGGAGGAAATTAAAGTTTTGATGAGAAAGAACTCAAGGGAGGAGGGTGCAGTCTCCTGAGAGTGATTGTGCAGGAGAGGCTCTGGCAGATATGTAGGGCAGTGCCACACCCTCATTTATCACTGCCTTGGCTGAAGAGGTGGTAGTCAGGGATGTCCAATTAGCATAAGGAATCCTGGGAGAGAGCCAAGATTCCATGATACAAAGTAGGTCTGAGAGTGTTGAGAAACCCATGCAGTAAGGAGATGCGAGGTTAGGGAGGAGGCTCCAAGCACTGAAGTGGAAAATAATAAGTCCCTCTAGTAATAGAGGAAGGGAGGGGAGCGGACTGGGTTGTGTTCCTATCACCAGCAAGAAGGAGACACAGGGTAAGAAGATAGAGAATGGAGTAGGACTTTCGTCCCTTATCTGGAATGGAGAGGGAGGGGAAGGAACAGGGCATGGAATGGAAAAGGAACTCCAGGTTGAGGGATGGGAGGAAAGAGACTAGGATGGAGTGGCTAAGAGGGAGGGAGAGGAAGGATTGTGGTGGATGGTTGAGGCGGGCAGGAAAGAGGAGGGAAGGGGTTAAGGGTAGGAAGGAAATAGGAGAAGGCAGAAGATATGAATGCATTTATGAATAACCAGCAAGATAGTATCAATACAGTATTCTTAAATAATAATTAACAATTAATATTCTTTGTTACTACAAGAAACCTAAAATCCTATGTTTAGCCAAAAAAAACACAAACTCCTGGATTTCCCAGTTCTAGGATAGTGATGAAAATGTACTGTATTATAAAGTGGGGCATTTCAAGTCCCCCAACTCTGAATATCATTTGCCAGTTCTACCGTGCACTTAGCAGAATGACTAAGGTCTCTTTGTGTTGTATGAATGATTAAGAGAGGATATTTTGTTATTTTCTTCATATAATTAAGATTGCCTTTTAAATGGAAACTAGCTTCTTTGTACTTTCCTTCACTGGTATTAGTCATTGTACCAGAGGTATCTACTCTTAATCAATCAGAACACAAGAAGACTGTTAATTATTATCACAAACTACCAAAATCATATTTTATGCTTGCCCACTGTGAGTATTCACATTTTACACCTGCCACGGTATGTTACCCATATTGTAGATATATAGGTATTCATACATTCTGCCTTCTCCTTTTCCTTCCTGCCCTCGGTTAGGTTATCTATATTTCAAAACACCCATCATAGTATGCAAGGCGTACTGTGCCGGAAAATTCATCATAGATGAGTTTTAATTTTCTAAGTGCCAGCTAAATCTCCTTTCTAAAACTACCTTCTGTTCTGAATTTTTCTATCCAGTCAGAATCAGAAATGAGTGGTCTAACAGCATAAAAGGTGGCCTTGAAAGGCACAGCCATGACTTTTGTGTGCTAGTAGCACTGGTGCTGAGGTGCATGCCCAGAATCACTGCTTTATATTTCAAGCCAGATTTTACCCTGTTAGTCCACTCATTTTTTCATTTGGAGTTGGATCTAAAAACTGTGTACAGAACATACTTTTAGAAAACTCTACTGGTATAAAAGTAATAACATTCATTTAATTGGCATATTAAACATAGACCAAGGAGGGATACAGAGACTTAATAAAGGGAGGGAATGTGGGTAGAGGTGACAGTGAAAAGCAGAGATACTGAACGAATATTTCTGCTCAGTATTCACAAACAGATGAAGAGGGGAGGTGCCTAAACCAAACAAGGGGAAACTCTGAATGGAGGGGTGGGGTCGATACCAGTTCATTCACAGAAGAAAGGGTTTTGAAAAACTCTTGAAACTGAGGGTGGACAAAGCAATGGGGCCTGATGGGATTCACCCAAGAATACTAAAAGAACTAAGGTAGAACTAGTAACACCACTGACTACTGTCTTCAACAATTCATGGGAGGATGGAGGGTACCTGAGGACTGGAGGAGAGCAAATGTGATTCCACTTCACAAAAGTGGGAGCAGGGCAGAGGCAGGAAATTACAGACCAGTTAGTTTGACTTCAGTGGTAGGGAAAATGATGGAATCACTTGAGAGAAAGAATTGTTGAGTACCTAGAGGCCAATGGGGCACAGGACCTAAGGCAGCATGGTTTCACAGCAGGAAGGTCATGTCAGACAAACCTAATAGATTTCTTTGACTGGGTGACCAAAGTGGTAGACCAGGGAGGGCTGTGGATATGGCCTACCTAGATTTTAGCAAGGCATTTGACACAGTCCTCACAAAAGATTAATATACAAGTTAGCTAGCCTTGGAGTGAGTCCCAAGGTGGTAGCCTGGATAAAAAACTGGCTGGACAACAGGACGCTAAAGGTAATAGTAAACGGAGTCCACAGTGAAGAAAGGAGGGTAGCTAGTGGGGTACCACAGGGTTCGGTACTGGACCGGTCCTCTTTAATATCTTTAAAAGTGACATTGGGGAGCACCTGGAAGGAAAGGATGCTCTTTGCAGATGACACAAAGATCTGCAACAGGGTTGATACACAAGGTAGGGTGTAAAGAATGAAAAGGGACTTGGCAAGGTTGGAGGAATGGTCAAATACATGGCAGCTCAGATTCAATGCAAATAAGTGCAAGGTAATGCATCTGGGAAACAAAAACCCAGGGAAGAGTACACAATGGGGGTGAGTTAATAACAACAACAAAATCAAAAGATACCTAAGAGTAATTATATCAGATAACCTAAAGGTGGGCAAGTAATGGAGAAGGCAGTAAGGAGGGCTGAGGGATACTGGATGCATAGGGAGAGGCATCAACAGTAGAAAGGAAGTTGTTATCCTCTCTACAGACAGTTAGTGAGACCCCATCTGAGTACTGCGTGACACTTCTGGAGACCCCATCTCCAAAGACATAGACAGAGTGGAGGCTGTTCAGAGGAGGGCAACCAAATGGTCAAGGTCTACACCAGAAGACATATGAGGAGAGACTAAAGCAGCTTCATATGTATACCCTTGAGGAAAGGAGGGAGAGGGGGACATGATAGAAACTTTCAAGTATCTCAAGGGAATTAACAAGGTACAAGAGGGTAGAATCTTTCAGAAGAAGAGATGTGCAAGAACAGGGGGCACAATTTGAAGATAGAGGGGGGATGCTCAGAGGTAATGTTAGAAAGTATTTTTCACAGAGAGAGTTGTGGGTGCATGGAACAGCCTTCCTGAGGAGGTTGTGAGTCAGGAACAGTGGGAGAATTCTAGAATGCATGGAAAGGCATAAGGCAATTCTAGTGGGGGCAGGAGGAAGTAGGCTGTTGATTAACTAGAATCTGCAGCTTATCCATCAGGTAGGGAAATGGGCAGACTGGGTGGGCCAAGAGGTCCTTATCTGCTGTCAAATTCTATGTTTCTATATACTCCATTAACTGGCTTCTGTGGTGATTAAATGCCTCAACCTTGGCCTCAGCATTTACTCACCCACAGAAGCCTACTATTGCTTCATGTGCTCCAACTAACTGAATGTTACAGTATAGCATCACCCAACTATTAAGCAGTGTGACACTGTACTGTTTCATGTAAAGTATGAAGGAATATAAGAAGACTAGAGCACAAGTTTAAGGTAGCTAGCCAGATTATTCTAGTTGATGAATTTTATCTTCTATTTATTCAGCGTTATTTAGATGTTGTTGATCAAGAAGGAAGTCTATAAACACTTCCTGTTTTCAGACTTGTCCTGGGGAGGGGATACAGAAGCAAACTGGCATGTATTGAACCAAATGAAGCTGCTTGGTGTTTTTCTCAGTGACTGGAGCAAATTTGGCCAGGACACTGGAGGAAATCCTTGCTGTTTACAAGAAGTACCATGAAGTCTTTATTGTCCACCTGAACAACCAACAGAGCAAGCAGATACAACCTTGGTTTAATTTCTTATCTGAAAGATAGCTCCTTCAACAGCACAACGTTTCTCAAACACTGCATTGTGGCATCAGTATGATTATTTTCAACCAAGGAGAGAGTGCCCACCCCACCCCACAGATCCACTAACACTACTTCCTGCAGCACCTGGTGCTCATTGAGGTATCCCATCTTACTGCTGAGCAGGCCCAACCTGGATGAACTTTGACATGAGACATTTAGAAAATTAATAAACAGAAATAAGATAGCAATTACAGTATGTACTTTTTCCTTCCATGTCAGCAACTTTTCATTAGGCCATTGGCTTTAAAATCTGTACAGTAGGATCAAAATCTGCCCACACATCAAAATTACACTACATACTGTACCTGTAGGTGGTATTGGCGATGTGGGTATAATTATGTGTAAATGTATCAGTTACTCACAGAAATTTAGATGCACTGAAAACAAAAGTACAAGATTAAGAAAAAACTTGTAGGCATACAAGTTTGCAAGCGTATGAATAATAACATAAACAATACATCTTTACATAAGGGCACACATAAAAGTGCTTCTTATGTGGCTAAAACAGACCCTATTTACTAACTCCTACCTCATCACTTCCTCCTCCCCATCAGCTTCTTACTCTCAGGAATTCTGACTCATATTCCTTAAAATTACCCCTTTCCAAAATATCTATGGCCTCCTTTTCCTACAGTCACACATCTCTGAAATAATCTCTTCCCAAATTCATTCCTCCAAAGGCCTTGCTTTGTCTATTCATGTCTAATTTCTGCTTCTGCTGCCTGCATCGCCCCCCAACACACACACACACACACCCCTGCCTTAGCTGTACATGGCTATATCTGCCACTAGGCTTCAGCCCTCCCCCAACTGTATCATGATCTACCCTCTAGTTCAGGTTTTCTGTAAGCAGCTGATTTTCATCATCTTACATTACTTACATCAATCATACAGTACAGTACACAGCACTATTAATTACCCATTGTACTGCACCACTCACTGCTCAGGTTGTTATATCTCCCAGATGGTTTCTATGTAATGCTTCTAGATATGTTGCATTGGACTTGTACCTGAAGACAAGTTCCAGCTCAACATGATTTTCCTGGTCAAACCTTTCCACAGAAACTTTAAAAAAATGTTCCAATGGTCATTCTGTAGTTTTAGTCAGGTCTTCAGGAAAATTGTAAAGATGAATTCATCATAACGCTCATGTACAATAGAGCTGTGTCCATTGTGTGCATTGTGGGATGGTTAGCATTTGAGGTTGTGGATGCTGAATGGGGCCACTTGAACTCAATGGATTAAAGGTCTTTTCCACCATTTATGTACTGCATGTTCATATGTAAGTTTGCTTGCTGTCAGTCATGCATGAGAGGGTATGACTAGTGAGTATGATGCCTGTTCTTCAGTACATACACAGGGGATCACATGATAACCTAACTCTTCATGAACAATGGGACAGTAGCACAACTAACAAGTGGCGAGTCTATGAGTAAGTTGTGAAGGTCCTGCCCCTTTACAAATGAAGACAAATAGCTTATTCAGAGTTAGAGCATTGCATATATATTTTATACAACACATTTCAAATGTAAACCTGTCAAATTAGTTCTTTTGAGCTCTTGATTAGACTCTCTGTTGCTCTCCCATTGGTTAGGTACATCATTATGACCTATTTAACCATTTTATGTTGCTTGCACACATGTGCAAGAAATATAGTGCCATCATCCGAGTTTTCAGAGGTGTGTCAGCCTGCCTTCCAATGCAGTCAGTGTGTTTGCAGGCATGGCCCCAGCTCCCTAATCACTGCTGCAGCTGTCTATGACAAGCTGAAAATGCAGTGGCATACAGTTGAAAGGAGAGCTCCGCTTGAGTGAGCAGGCCCCCCCACACACACACCGCAGCGTGCGTATGCGCACACACACTGCGTGTCATGCGCCTTCCACCTCACTGTACGGCCGACGGGGTGCCCAATCCCCCATCGCCCACACCCCCAAAGATCCAGGTGCCACACTGGGAGCCCACCCCAGCATGGCAAAATCATGTTATGGCTGACAGGAGTGCCCAATCCCGCCGGCTCCACTGTCTCTCCCCATCGCTGTCGCTGACAGGGTGCCTAATCCCCGTCAGCTCCACACACCCCAGCTATCCTTCTGCCACACTGGGAGCCCACCCCAGCATGGCAAACGTCCTGTCGCTATTTAAAAAAAAAACCTGTAAAGAAAAAACGGTCCCACGCAGTCTCCCTGCCCCCACAACCCGCAGCTCCACCCACTGCACACCCCACCTCCCCACACACCTTCATACTTACCTCCGGAGTCCTGCGCGACGATTCGTGGACCGGAACACGTCTGCACTCTTTCAAAGCCTAATCGCGAAACTGAGGAAATGCCGTAAGCTGTATAATGGGATAGATAGGTTTTTTCAACTTTTTGTATATCTCACATTTTTGGATTTTGAACCAAATTTCAACATGGGTTTTTGGGACCTCCTCTGAATTCTTGCACTGTCATGGCATTACTCAGAGCCTGAAGGGTGATTTCACAGCCACTGCGCCGAAATCACCTTTTCGAATGATTAATGAAACAACACTGCCAGTGTTCATAAGGTGGGCTCTCAAAAAGCCTATTTTGAAAATTTGGTGAAAATTCCTAAAATGATTGTTTTATGAGTGTGCGTTGTACAGTTCCACGCACGCCAGAAGTTTGTGAAATTTCAATATTTTCACTCCAGATTTTCAACATTGCTATTTTACCACACCTCCTTATGAGCAGTATAGCTGTCATTTTTCACATCTCACCGAAAATGTGTTTCCCATGTACTATTAATGGCGCAGTCGGTGTGCGTAAATCAATGTATGGGACACATTAAGAAAAATCACAGTGACACTGTTCATGAGCAGAGGTCTTAAAATGGCTATGTTGAAAATTTGTGAAAAATTCCTAAAATGACTGTTTTACGACGGCATTGCGTAGTTCCTACGCACGCTGTAAGTTCATGAATGTTCAATATTTGCACTCCAATGACTTCCAAATTCCTAAACAGCACATAGAAGCAAGCAACATTCGCATTGATAATTGCTCGCTTACCTTGTGTGTGATAGCCCTCTATCCAGATAAATTATTATCTTGATAGAAGATATGTCAGCGACAAAAAATAAGACTGTTTATCTGGTGAAATTTATTCTCATTGGTGTTGCATAAATGAACAGACATGCACAGTTGTGAGTCTGTCAGGTCAGCATTTTGTATCCTGCCATTTTTAGCATTACAAGTTAAATAGTAAAGAATCTGAACATGTGCGAATTCAATTAACACAAATTTTCTTTCTTGTTTTGCTACCTTATGATAAAATTGGTGGTTTTCATGAATCAGAATTCATCTTTTGCTTTGCTTATACTCTTTCTTGTTACAAGAAAAACATATTAAATAATTTGCCCTTTGAAACAGAGATGTTTTGTCTCAAGTACTGCTTACAGCTTTATTTGATGCTGTATCATAAGTGGAACTTTCTGCAGCAGCCCACTGCCAGTAATGCTAGAGTTACTTATGAGAGAAGCATCCATCTACACAGCACTTGCTCTAAAGTGTATTAGCTTGAATAATCAACAGACACTTGCTTCTGCTTCATTCTGTGGGACTGAATCAAAATATGTAAGTGCATCATTTGCTCACACAAGTGCTCTCCAGATGAAGCATATAAACAAGCAAGTCTCCCAGAAAATATCTAGCAGAGAGCCACTGACTACAGTAATTGCACAGAATGGAAGGTGATAGAATAGTTAGGTGTTCATTATCGAGACCTGTGTTTATAACAAGGTACCTTTCTTCACATGTCAATTTTCAGCTATAAAATTGAAAGATATACAGAGATGGGAACATAGGACTGTGAGACATTGAATTTGCATGAACAGTCATTTTCCCAGAAGGCATACAGTATCACAAGATAGATATCAGGCTGACCATTACGTATGTATTGGATCTCAGGACAAAGAGGAAGGAAGTGTCATAGCCAAGGATCATGGTCGCACTGGGACCATTGTCTCTTCCATAGCAAATGATCAACATTAAAGGAAACAAACCTGGCTTTTCCTTTTTGAAACAACTGGAAATTTGAGAATTGTTTAGTCAGCTTACTCCCCATCATGTGTTTTTCTTTTGTCTGCTTTGAAATAGTCCTATTTGGGAGGTAGAGGGTCCTTTGCCAATGCTGCCTTTTTCTCACTGGTATTCATTGTATAATTACTGATCAATTGCAAATCCTGGTGACATCAGCTGAGTGGAAGCACACAGTGCGAGTTTCATGGCAGGCCTCCACCCAACAGATATCATGGGGTCCCAGAACTGATCAGTAATTACAACAATTAATATCAGGTTGCTGAAAGGCAAGGGATCCTCAAAAAGGAACAAACAAGATGATTTAAAAGCAAACAAAGTATAGTAGAGAAATTAAGGAGGCTATACATGTGCCCAGATTTCCAATTATATTACAAAAAGGAAAGCTAGGTTTATGTTACATTTTGTTTATGGAAACCATTTTGAATCAGGGTTGGAGCAGAAAGGCCTGTCTACATATGTACTTTAGAAGGGAATGAGTTTTAAGCCAATCTCCACAGGCCTTGACCTTTCCAGGTTTGATGATGTTATGAGATAAAGTGATTACTGTGCACTGATAGAGTTGACTAAACAAAGCAAGTATGAATGTTCTGTTAAGACATTGTGTAACCGACTCCATTATTTGATTTAGCCATTTCAGGCTTAAGCAAGTCTCTTTAAATCTCTCTCACGCTCTATGCTTTCTGTTTCTGTCTCCTCTCAGTCTTACCAGAGATGATACAATAATAGGTTCCACATTTAACTTCTTTGTTGAAATAAAGATAAATGCCATGGTTTCAAGTGCTTACTTAAATCCAAACTCATTTTTTCTTGTGAGAGACAGGTCTCTTTTAGTTATATTTGGCACTGATTTCAAGAAAATCATGTTTTATTATTCTACATCTTAGTCATTCTCAGCATGAAACTTCACTTAAAAGCAGAAGTACTGTACCTTACATAGCATGCTTCTTTAATATATGAAATTGGAGGGCTTTCTATTTGGATGCTGCAGGCTGTTTACTCACCACAATTTATTTATTTATTGAAAGTATCAGAATTACAAACCTTTGAAATCAGAGACTCCTTCACAAAGGCTCCACGTCAGAGAATTGCAAGACAATTAAAGGTGCATACATACAATAAGGAGGATCCAAATAATACAGTGTAGAAACAAACAATAACTTCACATACACAGTGAGACAGTAGGTACAGATTAAACAAATAGTACATTCTACACAAGTATTTAGGGCAAAATCAGGTCATGCAAGACCCGTACAAAACTTTCAGAACTACAGTATTCAGTAATATGCCAGATGTAAGTGTAGAGGGGGGGTGTGATAGGTGCGGATGCAGGAGAGATGGGTGGGCTGATGCAACCAGAGAAGACCTTGTTAAAACTGGACAGGATTGCATGAATGAGAAAACCATTTTTAAACATATTTTTATTTAACATTGGGGACATCACTTCTGAAATGCAACAGTATCCATATAAAACTCAAATAATTAGCAGTTAAACTAATGGTGTTCTCATTGTCCAGTGGAAGAGACCTAATGAAAATAGTATGAAGAGCAGCGCTTATTTCTATTGACTCAGACTTCATTGATTGCTTTCTTTCTTGTTACAGAGAAACCTGCTTATCTCCCATTAGTCCAGAGGCATGTCCACTTGTGCAGTCATTCATCTGCCAAAACAGGGAGTTTATTATGGCCGGACACGTGCAGCTCAGGACAGGACTACAGACACAAGAACGCACCTGTTCCTTTTAGTGACCTTCTGGTGATTGCCAAATCAAAGTAAGATTGTAACAATACTTCCTTAGATAAATTTTCCTCCAAAAATCTAGAGTTGTGTGAATACTATAAGTACAGTAATGCTTTGGATGTTTCAGGAAGTGGCAAGTATCTATGAATATAGAGTTGCTGGATACAGTTTGACTCAGTTATCCTGGGTAAATGGATCAAATACGAAAGCAGTAATACATGATAGGGTATGCATTAAAGCATCCATGATGCAAGCCATGTGGCTTTGAGATGCATGATGCTAAACACTAAGTGTCCTCACAAACCCTGGAAATGCATCACTTACACTTTAATACACACCTTGAAGTGTATTATTGCTCTTATAAAGTGTATTTGATGTAAAAACAAAACAGGTTTTTGAGACATAGAAAGGTGAGTGGAGCCCTGATTGTGCAGCACTAGTGTTTTGATGCATGGTCAGGTGCCAGGACTCAAGCCAATAAGGTTCCTGTATTTGGTTGTCATTGAAAACTTTGATAATGCAGTAGCTCTGTATCGATAACATTTGGATTTGAAGGGTTTTTGAACACAGAGCTGGTGGCAGGCTTATAATGAGAGTTCTGTTCTTCCAGCACCTTGGAACCACAGGAACAAAAAAAGGTAATATACTACTTGGTTTGGACTTCTAGATTTGTGGACCTACAAATCTGAGTGCAGCTACAAATGAGTGTATTATCTGAATGCAAATGTGCAGGTACAAAACTAAACGATTTGCAGCAAATGTTGATGTCATGAGGTGCCTTTTAGGAGCAGATCAATACTGACCATGTAACTATGTCTCGCCTACAAGGCAGAAAGATCTTCAAATAAAAATATTCTTTAAAGAAGGACACCTAAACCCTTGTGTGAAGCAAATAAACAAAACTAAACAATGTAAGAAACCACTATGGTTCTCAAAGGAAGTGGCAGTGAAGGTTCAAGAGAAAAAGAAAGCTTTCGAAGTATACAAGGAATCACAGAAGTAGCAGGACAGAGAACTGTATCAGTTAAAGCAAAAGGAAGCTGGAGGCAGTCAGAACAGCAAAGGCCCAAACCGAGGAAAAGGTAGCCAACTCAGTTAAGAAAGGGATAAAACCTTTACAGGTACATCAGGAGCGAAGGAAGACCAAGGAGGGATAGTGAGGCTTAATAAAGGGGGGAAGGTGGCAGAGGGTGACTGTGAAAAGGCAGAGATACTAAACAAATATTTTTGTCAGTATTTACAAAGGAAGAGGGGAGGTACCTAAAACAAACAGTAGAAACACTCTGGATACAGAAGTTGATACCAGCCCATTTACAGAAGAAAGGGTTCTGAAAGAACTCTTAAAACTGAAGGTAGACAGCAATGGGGCCTGATGGGATTCATCCCAGAATTCTAATAGAACTAAGGGTAGAATTAGTGACACCACTGACTACCCTGTTTAACAAATCATGGGAGGATGGGGTGGTGCCCGAGGACTGGAGGAGGGCAGATGTGATTCCCCTTCACAAAAGTGGGAGCAAGGCAGAAGCAGGAAACTACAGACCTGTTAGTTTGACCTCAAGTAGGGAAAATGATGGAATCACTCTGAAGGAAAGAATTGTCGGTATCTAGAGGCCAGAGGGCACAGGACCCAAGGCAGCATGGATTCACAGCGGAAGGTCATGCCAGACAAATCTGATAGATTTCTTTGACTGGGTGACCAAAGTAGTAGATCAGGGAGGGGCTGTGGACATGGCCTACCTAGACTTTAGCAAGGCATTTGACACAGTCCCACACAAAAGATTAATATACAAGTTAGCTAGCCTGGGAGTGGGTCCCAAGATGACAGCCTGGGTAAAAATTGGCTGGAGAATAGGACACAGAGAGTAATAGTAAATGGAGTCCACTCTGAAGAAAGGGGTTACTAGTGGGGTACCGCAGGGTTCAGTATTAGATCGGTCCTCTTCAATGTCTTTATAAGTGACATTGCAGAGGGACTGAAAGGAAAGTATGTCTCTTTGCAGATGACACAAAGATCTGCAACAGAGTTGATGCACAAGGTGGGGTGGAAAGGATGAAAAGGGACTTGGCAAGGTTAGAGGAATGGTCAAATGTATGGCAGCTTAGATTCAATGCTAAGAAGTGCAAGGTAATGCACCTGGGAAACAAAACCCAGGGAAGAGTACACAATGGGGTGAGATACTAACAACAACAAAAATGGAAAGGGACCTGGGGTAGTCATATCAGATGACCTACAGGTGGGCAAGCAATGTGAGAGGCAGCAAGGAGGGTGTGGGATACTGGGATGCATAGGAGAGGCATCACCAGTAGAAAACAGGAAGTTATTATCCATCTGTACAGACAGCTGGTCAGACCCATCTGGAGTACTGCGTGCAGTTCTGGAGATCCAATCTTTGCAAAGACATAGACAGGATGGAAGCTGTCCAGAGGAGGGCAACTGAAATGGTGCAGGGTCTGCACTGGAAGACATATGAAGAGAGACTTAAGGAGCTTAATATATATAGCCTCGAGGAAAGGAGGAGAGGGGACATGATAGAAACTTTCAAGTACCTCAAGGGAATCAACAAAGTCCAATAGGATAGCGTCTTTCAAAAAGAGGTATACAAGAACAAAGGGGCACAATTTGAAGATAGAGGGCGGCTCAGAGGTCATTTAAGGAAGTATTTTTTCACAGAGAGGGTTGTGGATGCATGGAGCAGCCTTCGGAGGAGGTCGTGAGTCAAAAACAGTGGTGGGATTCAAGCATGCATGGGACAGTCATAAGGCAATTCTAGGGGTGGGGGTAGGAAGAAGTAGGCTGCTGGTTAACTAGGATCTGCAGCTTATCCAGCAGACAGGGAAATGGGCAGACTGGGTGGGCCAAGCGGTCCTTATCTGCCACAAATTCTATGTTTCTAAAGGAATGCTGTAAAACAGCAGTAAATGGATCTTAGAGAGAGATTTAGGTTATGCACAGACCTGCTAATTATTTATCGTCTGGGATGGCTTCTAATGCTGTATCATAGCCTTTCAAAGAGTTTAATATACACATTTAAGTATTGATTAGTATCATGACATCCATGAAAGGGTAGAACATCTTATGAAACAAATAGAGTGGTAGGTTGTTTCACTGGTAGATGCAGCGCATTGTCATTCCCTGATGTCATCATGTATGACATTTATAATATTGAGGTATGAGTTTTCAACTTGGAGCCGGTTTGTTAACAGCTTTGAAATGCTATGAAACAAGATTAGAAGCAAGCACAGAAGGTAACATAGTAAAATAGTAACAACAGAGTAACAAAGTAATTTATAGTTGAAGGAACATTAGTATCACCAGTAGATTACAGGAGCTGGTGATGCCACTGTACAAACAATTGTTAAAGCCACATCTGGAATACTGTGTTCAGTTCTAGAGCCCACATGTCCAGGAAGGACATAGACAGAATGGAGGCAGTACAGAGAAGGGCAACAAAATGGTGAAAGGAATGCACCAGAAAACATAAGAGGAAAGACCTCAATATGTATACCCTTGCATAAAGGAAGGGGGATATAATAGAGATATTCAGGTACCTCAAGGGATCAACAGGGTTCAAGAGGAAGCATCTTTCAGAAAAAGTGAAGTACAAGAACAAGGGGTCACAGTATGAGGCTGGGGAGACTCAGGGCTAACATGAGGAAATATTTTTCACAGAAAGGGTGGTGGACTTAATGGAATAGCCTCCTTGCAGAGGTCATGGGGCAAACAATAGGTGAATTCAAGAATGCATTGGATAGACAGAAGGCAACCATAGCGTAGGAAAGAGAAGGTAAGCTGTAGATCATTTAGATATATAGCTTATGTAGTAGGAAATGGGCAGACTAAGTGGGCCAGGCAGCCCTTATCTGCCATCAGATTCAATGTTTCTATGTCCATCAGGCCCACCCCCCCCCATAAGCAGAAACCAGTAAGTATGCTATGCAGACATGTACTAATTTATAGAAATTTCCAGTCCACCCTCCTGATCAGGGTGTCCTGTGATTTTCTTGTAAGCAAAATATTTACCTAGGATTATCTTGAAGGCCTGTACTTTCTTCCATCGCCATGTCTCCACTGGTAGGCTTTTCCACTGGCTTTCCACCCTCTGAGAGAAGTACCTCATAAAATTAATGTGAGTTCACCACCTTTGAGCTTAAGGACATGTTACGTTATCCTTCCAGAGCACACTAGAACAAACATTTCCATCAGTTCAAACCTGTTGCTACCCTTCAGTATACAAAAACTGACCATAGTCCCCTCAGCCTCCATTTCTCCAGGGTCAACATGCCAAGACCTCCAGTCTCACCTCATAGTAGTTAACTGCAGTACCCTGAAGCTTTTAGTGGCACTGCAATTCACCTTCTATATTGCTTCAATGTCTTTTTGTATTAGGGAGCCCCTAAATGCACACAGTATTCCATCCTGGGCTCTGCTGGTCACCACCCCCTTAATGCACCTTAGCATTCTTCCAGCCTTCTTAACCGCAGCCACACACCACTTGTCATGCTTTAGCCCTGGTCCTTTTTCTCCTTGACTTCAGCAAGAGGATCCCCACACCATGTGTAGGCTGTACTTGTTTCTCCTCTCCAAGTGTATCACCTTCATCTGGCTACATTGAATCTCAAACTCCAGGGCTGGATTCCAGAACAGGTCCAGAATGATGCGGGAACTTGTGACGCTGTGTTTGACGCTAGTGCTGACTTGCATCAAAGGTGCATTTCCAGTAGCCGATGCCGCAAGTCCCCGACGCCGTAGTTAGACCATTTCCAGTGATCTAACGCGGTATCCATGGGTGGACCCTGGCATTGTGGTGGCTGTCATAAAGCAGGTAGACTGTCACAAATGCATCAGCACTTCTGAATAGTGCAGGGTTGCATCCAGGAGCCTTGACGCATTTGCGGGGCACTTTACAGCAGACGAGGGCTTGCCACAAGCCTCGAGTCCCTATCTATAATTGGGCTCCAACCAAACACTGAGCTTGTTCAGGTCCTGAAGTTTCTCCCCATTACAAGGAGTCCACTACCCTGGTCAGCTTTGTGCCGTCAGCAAACCTAAGCAATCTGCTTGAAGACTCAAGCTTCCAGATCATCGCTGAAAGTGTTGAAACACAGTGGCCTCAACACCAGTCCCTAAAAGATGCCACTGCACCCTTCTCCATTTGGAGTACTGCCTGTCAACCACAGCCCTCTGCTTCCTGACCCAAAGACAGTTAGCAATCTACCTTGGTATGCATCAAATGGTATACTTGGACCAAAAGCTTATCATGTACCAGAGTGTCAAAGGACATGCTGAAATCCAAGCAGACTATATCTACACCAGCAGTGCGCAATATATGGCCCATGGGCCAAATACAGCCCACACTAAAGCTGTCTGTGTCCCACGAAAAGTACACACGCCTGAAAATTTTCACCTTGATTTCTGTTAAGTGCTATGATTCCCCAGAGCATGAGGTGCATCCTGCCTGAAAATCAAGTAGTTGTTTTCCTGGAGTCAGCATTTGTTAATCATTTTTGAGCACAGCTAGTGCAGAGAGGTGGGGTATATCATGGGTGGTATAGCCTCAGGTGTTTCTGAATGTTTCATTGTCTTTGTGAAATGCTTTGCTTGCACAAATGTGAGCCCCATTTGTTATTTTACCGAGCATTAACATGCAGAGTACCTGGGAGACACTCCATTCATTCATTCATTCAATTTGACAGCACATCTCTTGGTTTGTATAAATGAAAGCAAGGTAAAACAAATGGTCAGGTATTACAGCACGAACCAAGGATAGGAAGTGTGGTAGCATACTTCAATAGACACTGAGTGAACTTTAAAATTTAAATAACAACATAAATATTTTCTGCAGTATGGCTCAAATAAACAATCATGCATATTGTATTATATTTTATATATCCAGAAGGTAGCGCTGTCTTTCAGTGGTTGGCTGTAGAGTGGAGAGGAAGGTAAGTGTCAGATTTGAAGGAAAGGCGTTGATGATCTTCACTGTGAGCATACTGTTTGATGCTGGGAGTAAGGGATTCAAACCAGTGGTCAGTGTACATTTGATGCTGAAGTTGGCTGGATTCAAACTTGTGTGCAATGGTATTATTTGTTTGGGGTGGCTGGCTACTTTAAACATGGACCAGTGCCTGACTGTGTCTTACCACCACCGCTTTCTGTTGTTTATTTGTTTGAGAAGCACTTACTCTCTGTTCACCCCTTGTAGTTCCCCTTTGTTGTTTTTTTATGCTTTACTAATATGTGTGTTTTACCTAATAATGATAAATAAATGTATGTATGGATTTATTTTTATGTGTGCTATCTTGCTGGACTTTTGTCACCTCCGCCATTTCACAGTGGCCCTTAGATATGACTCAAGTTTCAGTCTGGCCCTCCCCAAAACAATTGTGCACCACTGATCTAGATCCTTACCTCTGTCCACCAGCTTGGTCACCCTGGAAGACTGTGCCAGGGATTTGGCACAATCTACCCTCATAAAAGCATACCAAGAGGAGGTGAGAACCTTGGCTTCAATGAAGTGATCTATTCATGATGATGGATTCCAGAACCTTGCCCAGCACAGATGTCAGACTGACCAGCCTATAGTTGGTAGGTTTTGTCTTCCTCTTGAATATGGGGTGTCACATTGACACTTTCCAGTCCTCTGTTACCATACCTGTACAGACAGACTCATAAAAGATTACAGCAAGAGTCCCTGCCAATTGTTCTTTAGCTCAGCTATGATCCTGGGGTACCTGTATATCCCATTCAGTCCTTGGAATCTACATTGCTTGATTTTTGGAAGGTAGTCAGTTACCAAGGGGGGGTATGATTTATTTATTTATTAGCTTTTGGTAACCAGGTAAGTGCACTGGCAACAATCCTGCCTATTTTGAGGCACGACCTGGGAGGGTACAAAATTGATAATACAACATGACAAACAGTACAGTTCAATATTAATAATATTGGAGAATACAGAAATAACAACAGTACAGAATCCAAAACAATTTCAGGTGTAGTCACGACAGACTAGATTGAGCAATCCAGGGATTGTGCACACAGCCATATAAACAAACACCAATAAGTTAAGCAAAACATTTAACAAAAACGTAGGAAAGCTCAGTGGAAATGGAGGTAACATAACTCACTGCAGCACCGCTTGTAATACATAGTTAGGTGCAGTTGCAATTACCTAGGCATAGAGGTGTGAGAACAGGGAGCTTAAATGAAAGGTGGGAGGTGGAGATTTTTACCTGGGAGGGTGAGAGTTCCAGAACCTTGGGGCAAAATAGGAGAAGGCCTGTTCTCCCATTTTGGTGTTACAGGTCCATCTAGAGGAGAGAGCATTGGGACGGAAGAGGACCTCAGTACATGGGGGGCGAGGACAGGGGTAAGCATATCACCAAGAGCGGCAGGACTTAGGGATTTGGTAGGGAGTCAAGACACCCTAGAGTGTATGACCGTAGGTATTTGAGAGACAACCAGTTTAATCCTGAGTAAAGTATGCAGTGATGAGTCAGTCGAGGCAGATAAGGCAAACCTGCAGATATTATTATAGGAAGTGTTCCAGTTGTAGAGTATGCTGGCATTGGATTGGTAGAGAATCGGTAGGGCATAAAGGAGTTGAGGGAGTAGCACACCCCTAGTAACCGATTTTCTGGCTGACGGGGTGAGTGGCACACTCAATAAGCTGCGCCAATTTTGGCATTGACAGACCTGCAGACCCATTGACATGCTCTGAAAATCCAGGGCTGGGTCAAGCTAACCCGAGGTATTTGAAAGAAGGGGTATTCATGACATTAGTCACATCCAGGCAGTGTACAAGGAGCTTAGGGACACCGAGGCACTTTTTTAGAGGACCCAAAAAGCATGGCCTGAATCTTACCAATATTTAGTATCTATTGGTTGGCCAAGAGCCAGGATTGTAGTGATTGAAAGACTTGTGAAAGGTAATGGTTTATGTCCGTAATTGACTTAGAGGCATAGTAAAGCACAAGATCATCAGCATACATGAGTAGGCTACTGTGAGCGAGAAGGAGTGGAGATATAATTTAGGGAGAGAGAAGAGAAGAGGACCAATGTCGATCTCATGCGGAACACTCGCGGAGAAAGAAATGGGGAGGAGAGAACCTGCAGAAGGAAACAGCCTGGGAGTGGTTATCCAGGTAACTACTGAACCAGGAAAGAGTAGAGTCAGAGGCGCCAAGGGCTTGTAGTCTAGTCAGTAGTAGTGGATGGTGAACCATATTGAATGCTTTCGAAGGTCTATAAACATGGCACCCGTGGAGTAAGTCCTTATCCATGTTTCCTTGACATCACTGGTGAGTTGGTCAGCGAGTGGTTGTGCTATGCCCGCCCTAAAGCTATGTTGTATAGGGATAGAAGATTAAACTTAAGAAGGTATTCTGAGACCTGACGATGGGCTAGTTTCTCAAGTAGCTGACTAAGTGTGGGGAGAAGAGAAATGGGGTGGTAGTTGTTCAGAAGTTTAGCATCCTCTTCTTATAAACTGGTATAGTTCTTGCCAGTTTCAAGCCAAGGGACAGAGGCAGAACCAATAGAGAGGTTGAATAACCTAGTTATTGGCTCTGTGAGCCAGGCAGCAAACTGCCTAAGAATCCCAGGATGAATACCGTCCGAGCCTGCACTCCCATTAGTCGTAACAGTTTTGAGTAGGCTTAGGACATCAAGGTATGTGACTGGAGCCAGCTCAAGTGTTTGAGGAGAGGGGACCCGGGGAAGGACTAGGCCAAGCATTGGGAAGAGAGGAGGGGTCAGGGAAGGTAGAGCAGAGAAGAGAGAGTTGAATGCCTTAGCAATGATGATAGGGTTGTTACAGTGGGCATCATTTATGAACGTATCTTTAGGTGTCAGAGGTTTATTGTTCCCAAGAATCTCTTTAATGTTCACCAACACCGCTTAGGGTTGGAGGCTGATGAACCAAGGAGATTCCTGAAGTAAGAGCTTTTAGCCAGGCGACTTTTTTTTCAAGTATTCAAGGGCTCTGTAGGCTTTGAAGTCAGTAATAGGAGGAGGTCTTCCAGGTAGACCACAGTTTTTGAGTTTCAGAAGATGGAGCATGGGACGCTTGAGCCATTTGGTGACTTTCCATTTACCCTTCTCGTGGTGACTGGGATATGTTTATTTTGTATTTTGTAGCAGAGTAGAAATAGCCCATAGCAATATTAATACCATCTGTATGGTAGAGGGAGACCAGTCAATCAGGTTAAGATCTTGACAGAACGCTCCAAATCCAGGTTTGAGAGGTTGGAAAATGTTAAGATTTTGATGGGAAGAAGGAGGAGGTATCCCATGTACAGTAAACAGGGTAATGATCGCTATAGTATCCGGAGAACACCAGCCAATGGGGAAAACTCTTCCTATTTGTCAGGATCCAGTCTAGGAGAGTGGCGATGCTCCACCATTGGAGACCTTGTGGGTTCTTGAATAAGCTGACAGAGGTTGGTCTTACTTATCAAGGAGGAAAGGATGGAGGAGCTAGGTCCAGCCCAGTCAAGGTTAAAATCACCTAGGCAGATGATATCATTTTTCCCAGTCACAGATGGCAAATATTCCATGAATTCCTCGAGCCCTAGCCTGTAGTTTCTGGGAGGTATGTAAATGCTGAAGTTATGGAGTTTTTTTAACTCTCCCAAGCAGAAGCAGGAATGGAGAACCTCACAGTTGGTGAGGGAGGGACCATGTGTAATTGTAATGTTCAGATGTGCTTGTAGTACAGGGCAAGGCCACTGCCTTTTTTGACCTAGGTCAATCTGCCTGAAGCAGGTTATATATCTCTGTAGGGGAGCACTGGGTATCTGTACAGGAGGCTTAAGCCATGTTTTGATATGGCAAAGATATCAGGGGTGTTTGCACTAATCCAAGTCTCAAGGTCGGGAGGTTGGCCAAGAGGCTCCTCATATTAATGTGAGCAAAGGTAAGGCCAGCTGATTGGGGCAGGTAGCAAAGGCGATAAGATAGGATTAATGGCCCTTGCAGGACTAGAATTTGACTCACATCCCCTGCCAGGGTAAGGGAAAGGGTGAAAACTCAGATAGATTTCATAATACAAGCCCGAGCGGCTTGTCCAGGGGAGAGAGAACCTAATCTGATATAGCTAATTAATAACCCCAGAGCTTTGAAGATGAACACAGAAGGGGTATGGAGGAGTAGGTCTGGGGTCAATTAGAAGGTTAGAGAAGCAGAAATTATCAAGTGAGTAAATAGAGGTGGATGGAGAACTCTCAGCAGGACCAGTGAGAGCAGAGCGTGCCCAAAGCATAAACGCTAAGGAGCAAAGGGTGAGGGTAGAACTGAAAGCCATTATAATGTAGTGGAATGAAATGGGAAAGAATGGGGGAGAGTGGGTATGAAGAATGGGGGAGAGAGTGGGTATGAGGATAGAGAGGAGTTGTGAGTGTAGGTTAGAAGGAATTAGCAACAAAACAGAGAGCAGCGAAGAAATAAGAAGATGGAAGCAGTAAGGGCAACCTCTAGTGAGCAGAGAGTATAAAGTGCAGATGGTAAACAAGGGAGTTAGGAAAAGAAAACATCAAGTTATCGTGAGAGACTGCTATATAAAAATAATGCCAGCTAAGGGTGGGAGGATATTGGGGGTGGGAGGGAGCGTGCAAAGCGACTGTGGGGCTAGCGGCTTGCAGAGAAGCACACTTCAATCCTGCTGCACAGTTGTCTGTACCTGGATTCATTTCGGGGATGGGGGAGGGCTTCTCCTGTGGTGCCCTCGCAACCTGTACCCTCGGTGGATCCCAGAGACTGTGGAGAAAGAAGAGGTAAGATTTTATACAAGCCCCTGTTGGACATTAACACAAGTTTCAGTTGGTCATTAACTTAAGCAACACTTTCTAACTCTGCAGCTACTTTTAGATTTTATCAGCAGGTTAAATCATGGTTACCCTTACTACCACGGACCTCTCCCAATAAGCACCACCCTCCCTTAGGGCTTTTGGTGAACACTGAAGCAAAATATTTATTCAGCATCTCAGACATTTCCATGGCTGATGCACAGGTTCCTCATACCCCCACTCCTTATTTTCATGGGTCCAGTCCCTCCTCCTTCTTTTTCCCCATTCATTCGCGAAAAATGTTTTGGTATTACCTGCAGCTCCTACTGCTGTTGTGGTTTTCAGTCCCTCTTGGACTTCCTTAATATTATTTTGCAGTCCTTAGTCTATTCTTGCATAGAGGCAACATGTCTCTTTGTAACAGCTATACACCCTCTTTTGTGTAGGATTAACTGGTTTAGGCCTCTGCTGAGTCAGGGGGCATGTCTTGACCTTTTACTCATATTGCATACAAGGAGTCAGACCTCCAGAGCTGCTTTGAGCACCTTCTTCAAAACACCCCAGATGCCCCCTGCTTCACCAGCCCCATAGAGCTTTAGACCCCTTGCCAATACAGAAATAATAAGTGAATAAATAAATATATACACAAATGTAATTAGTAACTTCATTCAACAGGGCTGTCATATCTTAAGTCACCCATCCATCCATGTTAGGCTGTATTTATAGCATGCTTAGGATTTAGGTCTCCTTTAAAACAAAACTCTGGTCCTTAAAACAAAATCAACACTTTGTTCTGATAAATGCATGGGGAGGGTTTACACTTCCAAGTGTTTTTCTGACTGAAGACTGTAGATGAATCTGGGTTTGTGGCAGCACCCTAAATCTCCCTGACAGACTGCAAGAATTTTGTACAAGTGTCGGTTTCAATGCCCTTAAGTTTGTTCATCAGTGCATTGCTACCTGCTGATAATTCAGGGTCTGCAGCATGTTGCAAGCATTCCTGCATTGAGGAAGAATGTTTGGGATCTTGTTATGTAATATTGTGATGTGCACAATGGTCGGTTTTCCAGTTTCCATTTGAAACTGAAGTTGTGGTAGCAGGTGAATGATGTCAGTAATGGTTCTCCAGCTCCTGACCTTCTGTGCCCTGCAGTACTGGATCCTGCTTCATGGTCATCCTAACAGGGTTGTCTCTTGGGAAGTTGCCCCTGAGGCACTGCTGCCTGAGTAGTGCAGAAGTCTACGAGGTCTCAGAGCAGGGGATCAGAGGATGGACCACTGGATGCAACAATCAAGAAATCTCAATAAAATAATGCAGATGTCAGACATTGGTCAAACACACTGACCAATTTTAAGTGCAGACAGGTCTGCCAGATCATTCATATCCTGCAAACTGCAGCTGTATTCAAAAGGAGTCAGGGTGGTCCAGTGGTTAGAGCAGTTGCTTTAAAACTAGAAGAGTTTAGGTTCATTACTCTCTAGAACCAAATACTCACTGTGTGACCTTGTACAAGTCAATTACCCTCCCAGTGTTCCAGTCCACCAAGCTGCAGAAAGGTTCAAAGCAGGCTCCCATTGAAAATGAGATGTTTCCTCTCAGCTGGGCTACCTTGGGAAAACATACCAGGGCCTGCTGGAAGCCAGTTGTGTTGTGGAGGTGTGGTACTCAGCTCTGGGGAGGCATTTCCTCACCCTTTTCTGGCCAACCAGGAAGTAACACTGGCATAGTCAATGAAGGGAGCTTCTTCTACCTTCCCCAGCTGTAAAAGGTGCTGCCTTGATGGTCTCAAATGTCAGGGTAGGAGACAAGAGCAAAAATGGCAATGAAAATAACAAAATGGGCTGTGCGGTTTTGGAAATCTTACTCAATGTCTCTGCCTTGTTATTTCCATGTAATAGGATCCTCAACATTAACTCAATAGTGTCAGTGGCTCAGAAGGTAGCACACTCGCCTCTGAGGCCGGGAGATCAGAGGGTTGTGGGTTCAGTTCCCACATCTGGCACTTGGGTTAATATCCCAGTACTGACACTGTAGTGCAGCATGAGAGGGGTGCTGCACTTCTGAGGTGCCGCTCTTCAGATGAGCCGTTAAACTGAGGTCCCATCTGCCTGGATTGGTGGTAGTTCAGGTGGATGTTAAAGATCCCATGGTACTTATCGAAAAGAGTAGGGAATTTCCCAGTGTTCTGGCCAAATTTCCTCATTCACTAAAATACCACCAACAGCTTAATCTGGTTCAAGGTCAGTTGGCATTCATCTGTATCCCCTCTCCGGGTTGTGCCTGAAAATAGGCAGGATTTGTCTAGTGCACTTACCGGTCAACAAAAATGAAATAAAATAAATAAATAAACTGTTTCTAGGTTTGCTTTCCAGACTGCTCTATGCTCCAGAATCATTTAACTGCTTTTGAGAATAAGGTTTACTGTACTTATTGTGATAGTAAGTGTAATATTTAAGAAACAATGTGTCAAGCACGGAGCAACATGGATGCATTGGTAGTGGGTTACAGAGTCTTTCACTTTGGGTTCACTGGTTTGAGTCTAGTGTGAGAAAACATTATCATCTAATCACTATCCAGCTGCCTATATGAAATAAATGGTGGTGGTTTAGGCCAGTGTCCACTGAATGGGTGTCCATATTATAAAAACATATCCTAGTTGGGGTTCCATGTCATAATCATGACTGAGAAATGGCAATGCGTGAGAATAGCGCAGAGTCCATAAGCGACTGCTTTGGGAAATGTATTTTCTGGGCAGGGCTTTGCCCCTGCACTGCTCTTGTGGGGTCACCCCATCTCCTGGTTTTAGATACTAACCTGGAGTGGGGGGGCACAACTCAGGCATGGGCGGACCATGGTGCACAATTGGCATTTTGGTGGTTGTCTAACATAAGTCAAGGGTTGAGCGGGTATAGATTCTAAGAGGTGCCGTTCGCACTCTAGAGGGTCTCTTCGTAACAGGGTTGAAGCATGGTTACATGGGTGATGTGGAAAATAGTGCACTGTGGTTGTCCACACTGTATCTGTTGTGAAAAACAGGAGGATTTTGACCTTCAGCACTGTCAGTCCTATACCTTAACAAGTACTAAAGTTCACCATAAAACCTTTTTTTAAGAAAAGCAGAAGATATAGGATACGTTTTGATTTGTTTTGTTAATAGAAAGATGCATTCCATTCACTGTAGTGGCTATCATGGCCTCAAAACAGCACATAGTCCCTTTAAGTGGACTGGTTGTGGCATAGCTTAGATTCTTGATATGACCTTACCCTGCTCCCACAATACAGAATGGAAGTGATTTGTAGAACACGTGCTTCATATATAAATTCTTTCTCCAAAATACAACACTGTACTTAATACTGCATTGTACACAGCTAGTTATATTAAGTGTTTCTCCTTTAAAGATAAGATCTAGCAGATCTAACAGGTGCAATTAACTTTATTGAAAGTCTTAAGCAAAGCAATTGGCCCGACAGATAGCTTGCCACTTAGAAAGGTTAGCAAGTTATGCACTAGGCTGGCAGATTATAAGAGAATGCCTAAAGGAAGAGATGTCTACAATTTTCACTGAACCATCAATAATTACAGATCTGATGTTGATGTGTTCATATTCAAATATTAAACCACAGTCTAGAAGAATAACAATTTTATCTCAAAGGTTTGTGAGTTGGTGACAGTTTCCACTGGAAACCATGAATGCAGTAATCAATTAATTCTACAACATGACATCATTCTCAGCCAGTCGTGATTGTTTATATCTAAACATTCCAGGTACTCTTAACTGTTAGAGAGTTAGAGCACTTCTGACCAATTAGAGCCCTCCTTTCCCTTGCACGAAGATACTCTTATTATAAGGTTGTATCCGATATTCTCAATAAACAAAATAAAATAAATTCTATAAACAACCTCTCATGTGCAGGTGCTCTGGAAATGGACTTATTCAGGGAAGGTTTTTAAGTTTTAATATGTTATTATTATTAATAATTGTACCTTGATCAATAATACTTTATATTAATGCTGCCATGGAGAACACTCTCACATTGCAAGAGTGGTTTCTTAAATTCCTAGATGTTTCAGTTCTCATAGCCTAAGAATGCATATTAGACCTCTCTTACAGCCGTCACAAGAGGCATATTGTTTGTAGTCAGGAGAATCATGGGTGTTAGCAGCAGCATGGAGAAAGCAGCAGTGTTGAAGACTTAGGTAAGTGAGAGGTAGCTGCAGCGTCAAGGGACATGGCTGTTTTGTAATTGAGGCTGGAGAAAATGGATGAGGGGTAAGATTTTAGGTTAGGGCAGTTTTGTAGACAAAAACTCTAGCTACAAAAACTATGCTTTGTGCTATGTTTTGCATATTAGGGGCTTTAGATGTGAAAGAAATGGAGGGTTTTAGGCTGATTGTTACATGTGTTCATGTGTTCATCAGGTAGCTGTTACATGTTTTAATAAGATGGCTGTTACATGCACATTAGGTAGTTGTTGCATGTGTAAAGGTTGTAAGAAGGTTGTTTATTTGGTACTTGTATAATATATGTACTTAAGTGTTATTAAGGTGTTAATACAGTCATAAATTAATTGGTTGTATAGTTTCTAATTGAGAACCATCAGATATGGGAAAATATCTGATGCCTTTTTCTATAGAGAAGAGGGCCCAACCATCTAATACATATATAACTGTATTTATATATCTCTACACACATATACAGCATATATACTCTCTATAGTTGTTTAGAACATGACTATTTCACTGTGAAATGGTTTTCAGAGGAAACATTATGTAACACTTTGGCTGATAACTTTCAGCAGGAGTCCTACAGAACAACTTCACAAGATGCAAACAATAGTTAGAAAATCAGCATCAATTATGACATGGTTATAGTCCTTTCTTACAAAACCGCTTGAACAAATTTGGATGAGCTTGACAGAACTAACTACAGAAGAGTGACTGTGGGTGTAATTGTGGTCAAAACCACTAACAAAAAATACTCCATGAGAAAAAACAGCCATCTAAAGATTATAAGGTATTTTATTCAGTAGAAATAGAATATGGGTTTGGTGGAAGAGTTGATTTGTAATGCTGGTTGTGAAAAGTATTCCAGCTTCCATATACTCCCTTTAGTAAAGTCTTTCTGGAAATGTTCTGACTGCCTTTTAAGTGATATTGTCACTTTGTAAGACCGGATGTCAGCTGCTTTTTACAACTGTGCAAATCTCAAGAGCTCAGAGACCCCAGCTGTGAAGTGGCAGAGACCATTATAGGGGCTGCCAAGGAAAGACTGCCAGCAACCAGCTTGGACATATAACGTCGGAGATTAGTAAGAGAACATGCATGCTGGAAGTCACAGACAGAGGCAGACAGTAAAACAGCATGTACTGGAGAAGGCAGCAGCAGCAAGCCATAACCTACCTATCGCTACATCTTAGGCCTCAGAAGATATAAAATATCTGCTTTCTAGGAAACTCAAGATAGTTAAGACTTCTTTGCTCTGCTAATTCTGTAGTCATTATGCATTTTCCTTCGCCACCCTAGAAATAACTAACAGTAACCAAAAATGACATTTTATTCATGTTGACATAGTACAATTCACATTGAACTGTTTCTCCATTGAGTTTAGCACTGTTTATTTTAAGTTGGCAATGCACTGCCTCTCACATTGTGTTTTTACCCCAACACTTAACCAGTGGACAGGCAATTTTTAAAATGGTTCTGCAACACATCTGGAATGCATCTATGTGTCACAGTGCAATGCAAACCTGAGTTGCCACTCTTGGGAAGCAGTTTTGCAAGGCTTTAACTTGGACTTAGCAGCACCGATGCAACCAAATGAGAAATGTTAAAGCAACTCACTGGTGTGATAGTTTAATGTGAACTGTATTTATCCCTGCCATTCTAGTTGTCTACTTGCTTGTTCTCCTAGAGAGTACAGCCTAAGAGTGCTGGCTGCCAACAATAGACTGCTGTTAATGCAGCTGTATCTGCGTTTTGTCATTTGACCCACCCTCTGCCATCAGTTACATGCACCACCACTCTGGCCTCAGAGCAGACAGCAACAGCACCTGCCCCACAATTAGGGGTTATTGCACTGGCAGGCATTCGTGCCACCTTCCCTGGGCTGGGTTGTGCTACAAGGGACAATGCTTTCCCCATCCCTGGCCACCCAGCTGCAGGCACCAGTGTTAGCTCTTGAATCCAGGTGGCCAGCATGAAAATGCAATGCATTGCCACTGGGTGGCCTCAGCAGTGACATTTGATTAAAAGGTTTTTCTGTCTACGGCTGGCACCTACATTATTTATTCCAGAGGACAAAAGATAGTGCCTTCTTGAAGAAGTCAAGGAATCTGGCTTATACCTCCCAGCTGTCCATAATTATGAGACAAATCTTTTAACACTCATTGTTATCCCATTACTGACATACTGTAAGCCCAGTTTGGGACTTGTAGCAAGAAAGGGCAAGGAAGGGGAGGATGGGATGGCATTTAGTTAACATGCACCTTTCTTACACTGTATCACAATGTGCATTACAAGCCATGAGCAATTACACTTTTAGCAACAACTGGGAGTTAATTTTAGACGAGGGTGGCTTAAAGAATTAGGGCCCGTAAATGAGCAGATATGTTAGTTCAAGGTGACACAGTGTGTTGAGGGTTGGTGGGATTCAAATGGGTCATGCCTCTGTAATCTAAAAGATACTGAAGAAATGCTGCTTCCAAGAATGAGTGAGTTATTATGATTTTCTTGGAATTTCAACACTTAGAAAATGTGCACATTGGCCTATGCACCAACTGGTCATATTTAACATATAACTGATGGCAGATCAGGACCCCTAAGCCCAAGCATTCTGCCCATTTTCCCTACCTACTGCAAAAGATGCAGACCTTATTTGATCCCTGCTTACCTTCTTGTTCCTATCACTAGGGTTCCCCATACCTGTCCCATGCATGCTCGTATCCCCACTGCGTTTGCTCACACCACCTCCACTGGGAGTTCTATTTCATGCATTCACCACACTTTCCATGAAGAATATTTCCCTCATTACCCTCAGTCTACCCCTTCCAACCTCAAGTCATGCCCCTCATTCCTGAACATCTCCGTTTCTGAAAGATGCTACCTTCGGTACCCTATTTATGCCCTTTAGATATTTGTAGGTTTCTATTATATCTCTCCTCTTCTCCAGGGTATACATATTGAGGTCTCCCAGTCTCCCTCATATGACCTTTGAGTGCACACCCTGCACCATCCTTGTTGCCCTTCTTTAAGCTGCCTCACCCTGTCTATGTCCTTACAGATGTGCTTCCAGAACTGAACACAGTACTCCAAATGAGGCCTCACCAATGATCTGTACAGTAGCATCACCACCTCATTTCTTCTGCTGGTGATACCGCCTCCCTATGCACCCCAGCATCTCACTGGCTCTCCTCACAGCCTTGGTGCGTTGCTTGACCGCCTTTAGGTCATCAGATATGATTATCCCAAATCCTTTTCCTGTTTGGTGATCGTAAGTATCTCCCCTCCCCCGCCATCTTGTAATCTTCCTCTGGGTTCTTGCACCCCAAATGCATGATTTTGCACTTTTTGCATTGAATCTCAGCTGCCACACTCTAGACTATTCCTCCAGTTTACCTAGGTCCCTCCTTCTATTGTCTACCCCTCCCGGAGTGTCCACCCTGTTGCAGATCTTAGTGTCATCTGCAAAGCAGCACACCTTTCCTTCCAGCCCTCCGGAGTGTCAATTATGAAGACATTAAACAGGACTGGCCCCAGAACTGATCCTTGTGGCACCCGCTGGTCACCTCCTTTCAACAGATTGAGCTCAATTTACCACCACCCTCTGTCTTCTATCACTCAACCAGTTCCTAACTCAGTTTACCACTTTATGACACACTCCTCGGCTGCCCAGCTTGTTCACAGTCTTCTATGTGGAACGTATCGAAGACCTTATTGAAATCCAGGTAGACCACGCACCACCACTCTCCATCCACTTCCCTAGTCACCCAGTCAAAGAAATCAATTAGATTTGTTTGACATGACCTTCCACTGTGAATCCATGCTGTCTCAGATCCTGTGCTTCACTGGATTCAAGGTGTTCCACAATCCTTTCTTTAAGTAGTGATTCCATAATTTTCCCCACTATTGAGGTGAGGCTGACTGAGCTATAGTTTTCAGCCTCCTCCCTGTTCCCACTTTTGTGCAGAGGGACCACATCTGCCCTCCTCCAGTCCTGTGGAACCACTCCTGTATCAAGTGATTCCTAGAACAGGGCAGCCAGTGGTGCTGCCAGCACCTCCTGATGTTCCCTTAATGTCCTAGGATGCATCCCATACGGTCCCATTGCCCTATCCACTTTCAGTTTTGTGTTATTTCAGGACTCTCCCATAAATGGACTGGTGTCCACTTCCCTCCCATTTTTGCTCATGTTGCCTAACTGTGGTTCCTCACCTTCTCTGTAATATATGCTGTTGTCTCTTTAAGACTCCTTCAGTATGGGTCATGCACTCAGGAAATAGCGTGCATGTAACCAGTTTGAGCCAGTGTGGCTACACTTCGTGTCTGTTGAGCCTACTGAGTTATGTTATGCAGTTGGGAAATAAATATAAGATAGCTGTTTTACTTGAAGAGGAACTTCTGTGATGGTCCAAAAGTTACAGCTTGCAGTCATTATATGCAGAATTAGACCTGAAAAGTTGTGTGCATTAGTTATTTTTGGCCAAGGTTTACTCTGCCTTCCATAATTTGGATTTGTTTTGAGCCCTGCTGCACTTGCCATTGCTGTTCAGCTGCTAGGCTGCTAGCTCCTGATGACATCATTGTAGGATGAGGGAGTGACTCGCACTGTGCAGTACCATGCAGTTGCAACAATGTTGTGTAACCCCTAGATGGCGCTATCCCAGGGGCTACTACCCCTGCCTGATTTGCCACTAACAGGTTGAGGGCCTGGATCCAATGGCGGGTGCCTCCACCCAGAGGTCAGGGTTTGCAATAGTTAAACTAACTTGGTCACAGCCCTCTGGGACACTGCAACCCCCTTTCTTCCCACTAGTGGCCTACACAATATATCAGAATTACCTTCACAGTATACACTTACCCCCAGGTCTGGTTCCGCACTGGGACCTCCTGTGAAATGAGATACAGTGCAACAATCACAGTACAGTACTTTAACATAGACAAATACCTCGGCAGTATAACTTTGCTGAAACAAGCAGCTCTGATTTATTTAGGGATATAACAAGGACAGGGGAATCAGGTTAATTAGCTTATCACTCTAATAATCTACCTATGGCTCTGTGCACAGGCCTATCCCTATCAGTTACTGTCCTAGGTACCCAAGCCCTAGTGGCTAGTCCAAACCGTGGCAGCTGGTAGGGGCCCTTTCACAGAGAAAAGGAGAATTAAACAGTCAGCAGTACAGTAATTCCATTTGGATTTAATGTGGCAATTCAACAGGGAGCGACCTGAATTAGTACTCACGACCTCCAAATAAGATAGGGTCCTTCAATGTCAGCAGGGCTCACTTGAGGTACACAACCTCTTCACATCCATATAAAAGAAAGCACTATACCAGGCAGGCTGCATCTGTATCCCGATCGCAATTACTGCACAATACCGGGAGAACACACAGCAGATTCAGTTCCTGACAGACCGAGTGCAATTTTCAGCAATTCCTCCAGTCTTCTACAGGGTGAGCCTGGTTTCTACTCTTCAGAGATCCTTTGATTCTTTTCACAGGACTGGATTCAGTCCTAACAAGCTGTTACACAAGCTGCAGACCGAACTCTGGGCCTTACACGCTTTTTGACTAAAACTGCACACTGAAAAGCACAGGGCTCCTTCCTTCTTCACTGCCAAAGCTCAACTGAAACTCCAACCGACAAAACCCGGGCACTTCCTTTGAGTTCCTCCCAGTTCTTGACTGGATTGGCTGTCACCACAATAGACTGCTGCTGTTGGTCCAAAAGGCACTGAAGTCTAAACTACATCTCCCAGAGTCACTGCCCATACAATCCTCTTGTGGCTGGCTCAGATTATGAGTCCAAGTTCTGATTAGGTCCAAGGCACCATTTTAGAGCTAACTTACCCACACTGATTGGTCCAGTTCAGCAGTTCAAAACTAGAATGGGAACTAGCAGACACAGTTCTGACTGCAAAGAAAGCAGGTTAGACAAACTGTAATTTCATTATTACTCTAAATAATTTCTGGCAAACAGTACATCTTTCAGATAGGTTCCTTTGCACTCCTAGTGACTGCAAAAATGGAGTGAATTGGCAGCAGCTCGAGTGGTACTCAATCAAAGAAACACACAGTCCCCCATATAAACTAATTATGTCTGCAAGCAGACAGCTCTTAAAGAGACAGTACCAGAGGCTCTAAAACACTCACTGATAAATGGCTTAAATGCCAAACACCATTCAGGCTTGGAGCATTCAAGCAAGCTCCTGGAAGTCTTTTGGGAACCCCCATTTTCAGGGGGTTACACCCTTCCTGGCCTGGGAAAGCTTGACGTCCGCCAAGCAAGTACCCCATAAGTTTCAACTGCAACCATATACATTTGCATTAGGCTCGCACATGTAATCATCAGTCAATATATCATTTTACCAAGAACACATTTCTGAAACATTGCAGTAAGTCACTCTTTACACAGTATTACATACACATTGTACCATAACTCAAGTTATTACCTCTTGTACATGAAACCTGAAGAGAGGGGCCCTTCCTATCAGTTACCTTGGGGCTGGATGGGGCAAGGGCACCATACTTAGAGGGCAACACAAGTAACTTGGAGTTAGCACTGATGCTCAGTTTGGGCAATGAGCTCGGGGACACATACACTCCTTTATGGACAACATTGAGAGGCAAGTCCACAGGCCTCCCAAGTGAATCATAACTGAGGTGCACCACAGGCTTTACAGCTCGACCAGTCTTTCTAGGGGAACTGTTATAGTCTCTGCACTCTGAGCCTCATTTTCAGCATTGTCCTCACTTGTCAGGGGAGTCTCCATGGGGTAGAGAGGCTAGAACTTGGGGCACTTTCAGCTCCAGGAGTTACAGTTTCTGAGTCCACAACATTTGGCTCGCATGGAGAGCTTTCGGACACTGGCAGTGGACTGTCAGGGCACTCAAAATACTCTTCTTGTTCGGTGTATCACCAGTCTGCCCCAATCTATCATTTTCCTCCCTGAAAGCTCAAACAGTTCAACCATGCACAATGATTCCATTTCATCTGATCTGATGCTTTGCACTTCACTTTCTGGGAGCATCGGCTCCAGGCTAGCTGGGGCTTGGACAGTCCATAAGGCCCAGCTTTGTCTCCAGTATTGACTAGGGATTGCCCAAACAATTGACTCAGTTCGTAAGAAGGATAGTATTCAAAGTCACTCTCACTTTCTTCCGATATGGACTGACAGTCATGCTCAACTGGGACTTGTGGAGGGAACACTTTAACTTTGCTTCTGTAGGTGCAGACTTTCTTGATCTTTTCTTAGCAGCAGCTCTAGTCACTGGTCCAGAGGGCATCTTCTAGGGGCTCAGACTCAATTAAGATTTGTCCAATGGGCAGTAAATGATTTCTATGCATTGTTTTACATCTTTTGAATTATTCTCAGGCCTTACTTTGTACACTGGCAGATCATCTAGTTTGCCCACTACAATGTGAGGGAGATGGTGCCATCTGTCAGCAATCTTGTGCTTGCCATGCAGTCCCAGATTTCTTAGCAATACCCGATCTCCCTCCTGGAGTTCCTGTGCTTTCACCTTTTATCATACCTTTCTTTGTTGGCCAGATTTCTTTTGGCAGCCATGGTTTGAGCCAGTTAGGCACATGAGTTAGCTGGGCCTTTAACTTTGCACATACTGTAAATAGTTGTCAGCTTGAACCCCATCAGGAGAGACCCCAAAACACACATCTACTGGTAGTCGAGCTTCTCTTCCAAACATCAGGTGGTAGGGAGAATCCAGTGGCATCACTTTTGGTGCAGTTATAAGCATGTACCAGGGTGCTAATTTGTTGGCTCCATCTAGGCTTGTCCTTTGGGTGCAGGGTGCCTAGCATATCTAGCAAAGTGCGTGTTGAAACGTTCAGGCTGTGGGTCCCCTGGGGTGGTAAGGAGTGGTTCTGGACTTTCGCACTCCCTACAGAGAAAGCATCTCTTTGATCAGACGACTCTCAAAGTCTCTCCCTTGATCAGAATGGATTCTTTGTGGGCCCCATAGTGAACAAAAAGTTTTCTACAAGTACTTTGGCCACAGTGGATGCTTTCTGGTCTTTGGTGGGGAAAGCTTGGGCATATCTCGTGAAATGGTCAGTGACCACCAGCACATTACTGATATTTCTTTGATCTGACTCCAAACTCAGAAAATCAATACAGACCAGCTCCATGGGTGCACTGGTGGTGATGTTAACAAGGGGCAGCCCTCTGGGGCAAAGCTTTCTCTGTAAGCAGCGACTACAAGTTCGAATGTGTTGCTCCACATCAGCCCCCATCTTAGGCCAATAGAATCTGGATCTCACCAAGTCAAGTGTTCTGTCTATACCAAGGTGCCCCATGTGGTTGTGCAAGGACCTCAGTACTGAGTCTCGAAGGCAGTGGGCAGCACTAGTTGTTGTTTGTCTACTTGTCCCCTCTGTCTACTGTTTCTCTGTATAACAGTTTATTGATCAGTTTCAACTTAGGACCTTCTTTGTATAACAGTGCAGTTCTCAAATCAGTGGGCGTAATTTGGACACATCTTTTCCTGCATAGAGGGCTTCTAAAGCTGCTTTGATCATGGGATCGTGGATTGAGCCCGCCAATACTGTCATTGTCCAGCTGAGGCAGTGCACCAATGTCTATTGCAGAAAAGTGGCAATAAGCAGCAGGTATGCAATTCTCAGAGGGTCCCAAGCAATCCACCATGCAGTCCACTGCGTCCGTGGACATTTGTTCCTCCCTGTCAAACTTCGGCAGAGTGCCGAATGTCAGGTTCTGCCAATCGGACCCAATCATTCTGGGGAACAGGCCTCCGGGAGAGAGCATCAGCATCTATGTGGTTCAGACCTGCTCGGTATTAGAGCATAGTCATATGTAGATAATGCAGAAAGCCACCTATGGCCAGTGGCATCCAACTAGCTGAGGTCTGCACATAGGTCAAAGGATTATTGTCAGTTTTTACTAGTATTTTAGCCCCATACAAGTACTCATGGAATTGGTCAACAATAGCCCACTTCAAAGCTAGGAACTCTAACTTATGTACAGGATAGTTCTTTTCGGATGGGGTCAGGCTTCTACTGGCAAAGGCCACTGGTCTCAGGCCATTCTCGTGCTCTTGGTACAACACAGCCCCAACCCTTGCAAGCTAGCATCAGTGTGCAGGATGTAAGGTTTCTTGGATCGGCATAGGCCAGCACTGGAGCATGGGTAAGTTGATATATGATCTCATGAAAGCAGTCTCACAATCAGGAGTCCAGCGGGCCCAAATACTTCACTCGGATGAAAATACACTCTTTCAGTCTTGAGGGACGCTGACTTTTGGTATTTTTGTGGGTTGGGGATACCCTTGGAGTAAGATTAAGTAAAGGCTTGATCACTCTTGAATAGTCCTTGATGAAGCTACCGATAATAACCACAGAATCCCAGGAATCTTTGCAGTTCTTTTAGATTTTTGGGCTGTGGCCAGGTGGTCAAGGCCTCAACTTTACTTGGGTGGTCTCTATTCCCTCGGTGGATACTATGTGTCCCACATACTTTACTGATGTTTGAAAGAATTGACACTTATCAATGGACAGTTTAAGGCAAAGTCTCCAGTCGGTCCAATACCTTAAATAATCTGCTCTCATGTTCCTCCAGTGAGCTGCCAAACACAATAACATCATCTAGGTATACCAGGCACTCTAGTAAGTTCATGTCCCCACTGCACGCTCCATCAATCGTTGAAAAGTGGCTGGGGCACCTGAAATCCCTTGAGGCATCCTCATGAATTCATAAATAGCCCGGACAGATAAAGGCCGTCTTCTCCACGGTCCTCTGGGGCCATCGGGATCTGGTAGTACCCACTGTGGAGATCCAGCACAGAGAACCACTTGCTCCCGTTTAGGCAGTCCAAGCATCCTGATGCGGGCATTGTGTACTGATCAGGGATAGTCCGGCCGTTTAAGAGTGCGGTAATCCACACACATCCTTACTGTTCCATTCTTTTTCCTCACTACCACAATGGGGAAGCATAAGGGCTTCTGGATTCTTGTATTACACCAGCAGCGTTCATCTCTTGCAGATGCCGCTCTCCATCATCTATGTCAGCAGGTGCAAGGCGTCGAGACCTCTCCAAGAAATGGTCTTTCGTCATGCAGCCGGATATTGTGCTCAGCTCCTTGCATGCATCCTACATCCCATTCCTTTAAAGAAAACACCTGATCTCTCTGGGCAAGCTCTCACTGATCTCACTTTCCATTTCAGCTGGCAGCGGAGTCGCGTAAATCAAACAAGTCAGGCGTTACTCTGTCATTCTTCCTTGAACTCTTGCTGCTGGGTAGCACTGCAGTGTCTGCACAATGCACATTAGCCAGGATGCAACCTCTGTTTACTCGAATGTCTCTTTTCAGACACATTATGAACTTGGACCATTACCCTTCTGGCATAAGCATGGGCTCTAGGGCAAAATACTAGGCTTGACCAGCAGTCCCTCTGGCAATTTTCCATCGCCTGGTGCATCCAACATTAATATTTTATTCTTAACATCCTTCTGATACGGACCTCTCCCTGTAAGGTACACTGGGCATTTACGCAGGATCAGAGACTCAGGATCCTTCTTCCATACAATTCCGACCGGTTCCTCTGTTTCTTTTTTTCAGCATCTCTCTGTGCCTCATAGGCCTTCTTAATTAAAGCCGGAACTCTTAAAGCTCTCACTAGTCTTTGACCCCTGTTTTCATAACACAACTGTGCCAGCCTTCCTAATATATGGAGCATTTGTTCCAATCAACAAAGGGACACCATCAGACAGTCCAGTGGGGGACACTACCTAAGGCTAGGGTCTCTACTTGTTCGCCACTCCAGCCACAGAGGTGGGGAAAGACAGCCAAATTGGATATACCCGGAATAGGGGTAGCCTTCTCACTTAACCCCATACATGCAGTCCTTCTTAATGGTTGTAAGGGCATGTCTGACAAATGCTTCTGATACCAATCCTGGAACATAATTGTCACTTGGGAGCCACTGTCTAGCTACAGCTCTTGTAGACACTCCATTCACCTTTACAGTGGTCTCCATGGAGGGACCACTATTCTGGACCAGTCTGGAGAGGTGGTAGTGGGGCCTGGGCAACTGACCTTGCCACAAAAGGACGTGAATTAGCATTTTTGGTGCCCTCACTGGGATCATCGTGCACCTCTTAACACTGATTTCTTCTCCGAAGCTCTCCTTGTAGCCTATATGCAACTTTGTCAGTGTCTTTGGGGACTGGCATTCCTTTTCATGTGCCCATCTTTCCCACAATTATAGCAAAACATACTTTCTGGAGTTTGAGCTGGCAGGCGCCACATGGGAGCCAGGCGGTGTGTACTAACTGAAACCTAGGTGCCATCTCTGTCTGCGGTGATAAGCATTTGAGACATCTCGTCAGTTTCTCCACTTCCATGGTCAAGGAATTGAGTTTGGAGCTGTTATCAGCAGGAGATACATGGGTGGGTACCCCCACCCTATAGCAGATGCAGTCGGATATAGGTCAGGGCCTGCATTTGCAGGCGTGGCCTTCATAAAGGGACTGTTTTTGAATTCCTGGATCTCTCTCAACAGTTCGCCCCATTGTGCATATCTTTTCCTTGTCAGAGCACTCATTGACTGTCAACCTCTGCCCTGAACTTCACTTAATGGGTCACCCTCAGTCACTCGGGTCGTAGCCACAGCTGTTGGTGCAGGTACTCCCGAGGTCGCCTTTTCTCAACTCCTCGAATTTCTCTCTATTAACTCATCATGGAGGGTGGGATTCCAGTCGATTTGCCAGGCAAGCAACTGAGAAGCAACAGCAGTTCTGAGAAGGGGCAGACTTAATGATTCTGTCCAGTCTGGTTCGGTCCAGTCAATCGCCAACCACCTTTCTGAGGCATTCTGCAACAATTTTTCCAGCCGAGAGACATACACAGACAACAACCCCTTGGTACTGTTTGCAGTACTTTACTCTCCACCATAGGTCCTCATCAGAATCTGGGCTCCCACACATTCTCCAAGGCCTCAAGATAGGCCTAATGCAGTCACTTCAGGGTTACTGGCCCGTTTATACGGATGGTAGCCAGGCAGGACCTCGGAGGCTCTCACTGACCCCTCTTTCACTTTTCGCTTCCCGGAAAGTAGTCATATTCTAGCACCTGGGGCAACATAGTCTATCCAGGTCTCCCAGTCATCCTCCCTTGGGGGGTGGGAGGGTGAGAAGATCCTCAACCTTCGTAAGAGTCGTGACTAATGGCAGGTGCAGAAATAGGAGTCTGCATTGGTTCAGCCACCATTACGGCACTGGAGCAGGAGAGGGTGTTGGGGAGGAACACCCCAGGTGGCAAGAATAGTTTCTTCAAGTCCTCCACAGTTTTCCCTCTCCAGCAACCATTCAGCAAATTTCTCCTCAAAAGTTTCAGATAGTGGTGGGGGCTGATTCCCCGGTCTTTACTGTCCTTAGTTATCACTCTCCAAGCAGTGAGGGCTCCTCTGGGTAATGGTCTGTGGCACTTTGGAGCTATCTATGGGATCCTTAAACTCTACTAGGGCAGGAAAGTGTGGGTGAGCAGATTAGCATGCCGACCCACCACCACAGGGTTTTGTAAACCTTCCACCTTGGAAAGTACTCCTGCACAGTGTCTGTATTGATACCCAGGGGATGTCCAGGATAAGCATAGCATTTTGGGAGTCGATCTCCTCCCCAGTACACCACTCCACCAGCCGGTGCACAGCCACTTCTGTCGGGTACCCATTTTTTCTTAACAGTGGTTCAGAATATGGCCACTAGAGGACACACAATCCCAGCGGTGAGCCTCCAAGATGTAACCCTAGATGGCGCTATCCCAGGGCTACTACCCCTGCCTGATTTGCCACCAACAGGTTGAGGGGCCTGGATCCAATGGCGGGTGCCTCCACCCAGAGGTCAGGGTTTGCAATAGTTAAACTAACTTGTCACAGCCCTCTGGGACACTGCAACCCCCTTTCTTCCCACTAGTGGCCCACACAATATATCAGAATTACCTTCACAGTATACACTTACCCCCAGGTCTGGTTCCGGCACTGGGACCTCCTGTGAAATGAGATACAGTGCAACAATCACAGTACAGTACTTTAACATAGACAAATACCTCTAGGCAGTATAACTTTGCTGAAACAAGCAGCTCTGATTTATTTAGGGGATATAACAAGGACAGGGGAAATCAGGTTAATTAGCTTATCACTCTAATAATTCATTTATGGCTCTGTGCACAGGCCTATCCCTATCAGTTACTGTCCCTGGGTACCCAAGCCCTAGTGGCTAGTCCAAACCGTGAGCTGGTAGGGCCCTTTCACACAGAGAAAAGGAGAATTAAACAGTCAGCAGTACAGTAATTCCATTTGGATTTAATGTGGCAATTCAACAGGGGCGACCCTGAATTAGTACTCCACGACCTCCAAATAAGATAGGGTCCTTCAATGTCAGCAGGGCTCACTTGAGGTACACAACCTCTTCACACATCCATATAAAAGAAAGCACTATACCAGGCAGGCTGCATCTGTATCCCGATCGCATTACTGCACAATACCCGGGAGAACACACAGCAGATTCAGTTCCTGACAGACCGAGTGCAATTTTCAGCAATTCCTCCAGTCTTCTACAGGGTGAGCCTGGTTTCTACTCTTCAGAGATCCTTTGATTCTTTTCACAGGGCGGATTCAGTCCTAACAAGCTGTTACACAAAGCTGCAGACGGAACTCTGGGCCTTACACGCTTTTGACTAAAACTGCACACTGAAAAGCACAGGGCTCCTTCCTTCTTCACTGCCAAAGCTCAACTGAAACTCCAACCGACAAAACCGAGCACTTCCTTTGAGTTCCTCCCAGTTCTTGACTGGATTGGCTGTCACTCACAATAGACTGCTGCTGTTGGTCCAAAAAGGCACTGAAGTCTAAACTACATCTCCCAGAGTCACTGCCCATACAATCCTCTTGTGGCTGGCTCAGATTATAGAGTCCAAGTTCTGATTGTCCAAGGCACCATTTTAGAGCTAGCTTACCCACACTGATTGGTCCAGTTCAGCAGTTCAAAACTAGAATGGGGAACTAGCAGACACAGTTCTGACTGCAAAGAAAGCAGGTTAGACAAACTGTAATTTCATTATTACTCTAAATAATTTCTGGCAAACAGTTACATCTTTCAGATAGGTTCCTTTGCACTCCTAGTGACTGCAAAATGGAGTGAATTGGCAGCAGCTCGAGTGGTACTCAATCAAAGAAACACACAGTCCCCCATATAAACTAATTATGTCTGCAAGCAGACAGCTCTTAAAGAGACAGTACCAGAGGCTCTAAAACACTCACTGATAAATGGCTTAAATGCCAAACACCATTCAGGCTTGGAGCATTCAAGCAAGCTCCTGGAAGTCTTTTGGGAACCCCATTTGCAGGGGGTTACAGTTGCAAGGAAACCTACCAGTACTCAGTATACATACTGTCCACCTCCCCAAGACACCCGTTAGCAGTGCATTATGCCAAATCCAAATGCCTTGTCAGTATGTTTTTTTTTGTGTGAAGTTGACTCTGCCCTACAGGGATGTCAGCAGTACAACTCTAGGTCCACAGAAACACCATGCTTGCTATAGAAGCCCTGGTACACCCTACAGTTTTTAGCAGCTCAGAATGCAAAAACTAAGTGCAACAAGACGGTAATGAAATACAATTCCAGAATCAATGCAAGAAGGGTAATTTATGCATGAAAGTCAAAAGGTCTGGTGAAGGTCCTCTAAATGAGTCTTGGAATCTGTTCTGTGATCCTACTCCTGTTTGGTATAGTGGTCTTCTCAGTGAAACTCTACAGAAATGAACAAAGAAACAAATGGTATCAGAAAGGTATACAACATGGTATCAGAAAGGTGTACAACATTCTCCTTCTGTGAATACAGAACAAAAATATTTGTTCAGTATTGATGCTTTTTCAGGTCCCTTCCACACACTTCCCTTTTTTCCCTTTAAGCTTTTCAATTCCACCCTTGATTTTTCTCCTTTCACTAATGTATCTATAAAATGTCTTATGAACATATTAACATATAAAAAAACAGCAGATATAAAACCAAAAAGGTCTATCTCTGCCTGCTCAGTTTTGCAGCTCATGGTTTACCTGTCTTATCCCCCTTTTTTCTACCCCCATCTGTGCTATTTTTTTCTCCGTTTGTACCTTTGCATTCCTTACTGCCTTCCATGCCTCCTTCTGTTTATCCAGGTACACTACCTCTCCTCCTCCTTTGTGTTTCCTTGTATTTCCTGAAAGCCATTTTTTTTTTGCCTTACCTTCCAGCCACTTCTTTGAGTACCATAGTGGTTTCTCTTTCTCTTGCCCTTGTTTACTTGCCTAATACAAAGGTTTGTTGCCTCCAGTATGGCTCCTTTAAGATGGGACTACTGCTCCTTAACCCCCCCGCCATTCTCCATCCCTCCCTGCCAGGGCATTCTTGAGACATATCCCCATCTTAGTAAAGTCCGCCTCCTGAAATCCAGGACCTCACCTTTGTGTGGCTTGATTCTGCCACTGTACTCATTCTGAACCACACCATGTGATGATCACTGGATCCCAGGTGTCTGCCCACCCTGACTTCACAATTCTGTCTCCATTGGTGAGTACCAGGTCCAAAACTGCACCCTCCCAGGTGGGGTCTAGCACTAGTTGCCTGAGGCCTGCCCCTTGCACAGAGTACAGGATGTCCCTGTTCCTGGCTGAGGCAGCAGCTGGGATGCTCAGTCCACTCCTGGCAGGTTGAAATCACCTACCAGCAGCACCTCCACTTTAGCTGCCATCATGTGGATGGATTCCACTAGAACTCTGTCCACCTCCTCTCCTGTGTTGGAGGACTGTATATCACACCTGTGCAAATAGCTGTGCCATTTCCCATCTCAGGATGAACCATTACCTCTGCCCCTGCCCCTGCATTCCTGCAGTATCTCAGTCCCTGTAATACCCTCCTGATGTAAAAAGCCACCCCTCCCTTTTACCCTCCTGTCTCTCCTAAACAAGTATAACCTGGTATTGCTACATCCCAGTCATGGCTTCCAGTATACCATGCCTCTGTAATAGCTGCAATGTCCAGGTCAACCTCTGTCATTAAGGCCACAAGTCTGGGATTTTATTTATTAGGTGCGAGATTAGTATACATGGCCTTCATTGTTTTGCCATCTCCTTTGTCATCCTCCTTTTGCCTTTTGCCTCCTCTGTTTGCCCTTCCTGTTTTAATCCTTCCTCCTGTCCTCCACTGTTCCCCCTTTATGAATTTAGTTACCTCTGGCGATACCATAACTTTATGATCCTCCATGTTGACTGCACTATCATGTGGGCGTAGTTGGATTCTCCTGCTTCCTTCCGACCATTCCCGACTAGTTTAAATGCTTGTCAGTGAAGCATTTGAAACATTCACTGAGGACAACGGTCCCCTTCCTGGATGGATGTAGGCCATCACCCTTGTACAGGGTCCATATTCCTCTAGGTGGATCCCCAGTCCCCAATGAAGCTGAAACTCTGCTTCTGCACCAGTTCTCCAACCAAGCATTAAAGTCCCTGGTGTGGAGGTTTCTAACCTGCCCTTGACATGGACAGGCAGCACCTTCGAGAAGGTCACTGAGCTTGCTACCTGCTCAAGGCCCTTCCCAACTCCCTGAACTCCTCCTGCACCCTTTCTATCCCTGCCTCATCCCTAGCCGGGTCATTTGTCCCCAGATGGACAATGACATCAAGCTCCCCTCCTCACTACTGCCATAGTGATTTTCTGATGGAGAAGGGAGGGTGGGATAACCCAGCTGGTCCTGTGTTGTGGAACCAATCAGAGCAAACCAGCCAGAAGCAGCCTGAGCCCCACTGTCTGGGCCCAATACACAAACACACCCCACTGAACAGCAAGTCATAGAAACATAGAAGTTGACTGGCAGACAAGGACCACAAGGCCCATCCAGTCTTCCCATTTCTTTTCTACCTTATGAATGTACCTCCGGCCTTTGCTCTGTCAATGGCTCATCTATTCATATTCATCTGTATTGCTCCCTCATCCCTATCCCATGCCTGTTTGAAGCCCTGCACTGTATTCATATCCACCATTTCCTGAGGTTGGCCTTTCCATGCATCCACCACCCTTTCTGTGAAAAAACTTCCCTCACATTACCCTTAAATCCACCTCCTCTAATCTCATGCTGTGTCCTCTTGTCCTGCTATTTTTCTTATATTGAAACATGTTAGACTCTTTCACCTTGTTGATGCGTTAAGGTGTTTGAATGTTTGATCATATCACTCTCTCTCCCTCCTTTGCTCTAGGGTATACATATTGAGCTCCGTTAATCTGTCCTCATGTTTTTCTGATGCAGTCCCTGCACCATTGTGGTTGCCCTTCTCTGGACTACCTCAATTTGATTTACTGTCCTTGTGAAGGTGTGGCTTCCAGTACTACTCCTTGATACTCCAGATGGAGCCTAACCAGTGTCTTGTAAAGAGAGATTATTACCTCCCTCTTCGACTTGTGATACCCCTACTAATACAACCTCAACATCCTCCCAGTCTTACCTACTGCTTTAGTGGTCTGCTTGGATGATTTCAGGTCATCTGTGATGATGATGCCCAAGTCTCTGTCTTCCCTTGTGACTGCCGGCAACTCCTCCCAGCCTATAGGTGGCTTCAGGGTTTCTCTTTCCCTATGTGCATGATCTTGCACTTCTTTGTATTAAACCCCAGTTGCCAATCTTCTGACCATTTTGCCAGTTTATCCAGATCTCTTCTCATTCTGCCCACCTCATCTGGATCATCTACTCTGTTGCAGATCTTGGTGTCATCTGCAAACAGACAAACCTTACCCTCCAGTCCATCTGCAATATCACTGATAAAGATATTGAAGAGGACTGGCCCCAGGACTGATCCCTGAGGTACCCCACTTGTGACTTGCATCTCTTCTGACTGTATACAGTTTACCACCACCACTCTTTGTTTTCTTCCCAGTCAACCAGTTGACCAACTTCTGACCCACCCCAGCCTACCCAGCTTATTAATTAATCTTCTATGTGGAACAGTATCGAAAGCTTTGCTGAAGTCAAGGTAGGTGACATTAACTGCTCCTTTTGGTCCACCACTTGGTTACCCAGTCAAAACTCTATGAGATTAGTTTGACAGGACCTTCCTTTTGTAAACCCATGCTTTCTGGATCCTCAGCTTCTATGGATTCCAGGTGTTGCATTATCCTTTCCTTAAGGAGTGCCTCCATAATTTTGCCCACTACTGAGGTAAGACTGACTGGTCTGTAGTTCTCTGCCTCCTCCCTGCTACCACTTTTGTGGAGCGGGTTCACATGAGCCCTTCTTTAGTCTTCTGGGACCTCTCCTGTGCTCAGAGACTCACAAGCAGTTCTGATAATGTCTCTGCTAGTTCCATTCTTAGCTCCTTTAGTACCCTGGGATGTATGCCATCAGGTCCCATTGCCTTGTCCACTCTGAGCTTATCAAGCTCTTGTGGACCCTTTCTTTCTCTTGTAGGACCCTTTCTTTTGTGAAGGGACTGGTGCACCTCCTCCCCGTGTCTATGGTGCTGAGCTGTGGGCCCTGCCCTACCTTCTCTTCGGTAAATACTGAGCAAACGTATCTATTTAGGATAGATGCTTTACATGGTCCTCCTCCTCGCACACCCTTATCACCTTTGATCTTAGAATACCCCTCTGGACTTTCTCCTTTCACTAATGTATCTATAGAAAGTCTTCTCACCTTCTTTACTGTTCATGCTAGTGTTTCCTAGGTTTGGGCCTTCGACTGCCTACTGCCTTCCCCTGCTTCCCTTAGGGAAGTTTGGTATGCCTCCTATCTTTATTCTGTTGCATTCCCTTATATTTCCTGAATGCCAGCCTTTTGGCTCTGACCTTTTCTGCTACTGTTTGAGAACCAAAGTGGTTTCCTTCTTCTTTGCACTTCCTGTTCTCTCTAACACAATAGGATGTTGCTTCAAGTATTGCATCCTTAATGCTTGCCCACTTTGCCTGTACCCCTCACCTGTATTTCTTTTGCCAGGGCTAGTTTAACTCTGTTGGCCATCTTATCAAAGTCAGCTCCTCTGAAGTCCCATATTTTTGTCTTGGAATGGGATGATTTAGTTCTTGACCCAGATTTAACCATACCATGTGATGGTCACTGGCCCCCAGGTGACCTACCTGGAGATCTGTAATCCTTTTCCCTGTTAGTTAGTACTAGATCTAGGATAGCCCTGTCTCTTGTGGGTTGTTGTACCAGTTGTTTGACCCCCCTCCTCCACAGGAATCCACCATGTGTCTAGTTCTGGAAAGCTCCTACTGGTATTGATCAGTCTGTATCTGGCATGTTTTAGTCTCCCATTATCAGAACCTCCTTTAGCTGTCATGTTTTTGTATATCTCTAACAGTAATGTGTCTATGTCCTCCAACTGGTCTGAGGCCTGTAAACAACTCCAATTCGTATGGCTGTCCCATTCCTGTTTCCAGGGTGACCCACAGTTCTTCTGGCTCCATATGTGTATTCTGAATTTCTGTAGCTTTGATATTTTCATTGACATAAAGGGCCTCCACCCCCTTTATTTTGCACCTTGGTCTGTTCTGAACAGTACATAGCCAGGTACTGAAGTCTCCCAAGTGTGGTTACTGGTAAACCATGTCCGCTAATGGTTACTGTGTCCAGTTTAGCCTCTGTCATTATTGTCTGCAGGTCTGGGATCTTGTTTCCCAGACTGCGAGCATTTTTACATGATTTTCCATTGGCCAGATTTTGTTGCATTAGTTGTTGGGCGAGGTCTAGCATTTCCTCTGTGCGTCGTATAGAGCCAGACCTTTTTCCTTACCTGGTGATGCAAATAAACTACAAACATGCTGAACTCCTGTTTGACCACTAGCTGAGGGGAGGCGTGTTCTTCCCATTTGACGATCTGGTGCTGCACCCCTCTTCCCATTTGCTAGTTTAAATATTCTGCAAAGACTTCAAACTTCTTCCCCAATGTGCACTGACTCTCTCCTTAGTCAGATGCAGTCCATCAAATTAAAGAACTTTCGCTCCCAAAACTGTTGCCAGTTCCTACAAATTTGCGTCCTTTCTGGCACTAGCCCTTGATCCACATGTTTAGCTCCCCTATCTCCTTCTCTGACCTTCTGTCCATCTGACCCCTCTCCCAGACTGGCAGGATCTCAGAGAAGGAGATACAGACGAAATGGATGATAATGAAATGATGAAATGAAACAAAAAAGCCCAGTCTTTCAGCTAATAGTGAATTCTTAGCAGTAGCAAAATAGTAAAAGTTGGGCTGAATGTAGGTTCAAGTCTTACCATGTTGTAACAATCTTCTGATCTGAAGTCAGATGTCTTATCCATTAGGCCACATGGTCAATTGCCAGTGGGCGCACGCTGAGCCACACAACTGTGAACCATGCATCTGGCCAAACAGCAATGCATGATGATTGACATTCACCATCCCTGGAATGCCTCCCTGCAAGTGCGTAGCCTTGCAGAGAAGAAGGATGGCGTGGTGGGAAGAATCATCCCAAACAACAGACATAGAACTGAAAGCCCGTCCAGCTCTGAAGAGGATCCCTGCTCCATGGGAGCAGAGGATCTAGGGATTCTGAAGTTTGCACATAGGACTGCTGTATCCCTTAAGGGAAGCCTGTTGTAAATAAAAAGAAGAAAGTGGCAAAGATCACTGCTGCAGAGGCACCTAGCCCTTCATGATTAGGCAGGGCAGGGCACAGGTCAGCTTCTGGAGCAGGTGGTAGTACCAAGATGTGCAAGGGAAATACAGCAGAACAACAGGGAAATCTTTATCGATTGCTATTTGCTGCATGTAACTTTATCCGTAAACCACTGTTATATTGTGTTCTTTTGTTATCTGTATTGCACCTGTATGTTACCACTGTTGGATCTCACATTGTAACCATGTCTACCCTCCCTGCGACGAGGTGCCTTTGTAAATGAGTCCCTGACTAAAGGTTGTAAATCCGACTTTCAAAAATAAATAAATAAATAAATAAAAGCAGCCTGTTGGCTGGTGTAAGTGTCCACCCTGATCTGCATGTGTGACCTGTTGTAACAGGCTTTATGCATACATGTATTGAGGTGGCTAGCAGGGCCACACCTCCGTCCTGCCCCCCAACCAGACATGCATTTGCATGGTACCAGGATCTGACCTGATCAGAAGAGAGAGAGAGAGAGAGAGAGAGATGAGGCACTTGCACCTGTGGGTTCGTGTTAGTGCATCTACCGTGTCCATAGGATCCCCAGGATGCATGAAACTTAACCCTACACACTCTATATCTCTGGGTATAGCCAATTTTGCTTAGTGTCTGTAGCTCATTGTCATCAAAATCAACTAAATACAGACCCTTTGTAGAACAAGACTTTAATTGAGATAAACACCAGTGATTTTCAGTTGTGTTTATTGATATAGGTGTGTAACAATACAAATGATGAGAAACAGATAACAGAGTCTGCTATCGGTTTAAAAGTATGCCTGTTTTGTTTTGAGACTAATTATAAAAGTACAGTATCTTGAGAAACAGAACTTTCAGATTGACTGTAAGCATTCTATCAGCTGTTTGGTTAACATGTATGAGCCAATCATATACTGCACAAGGTACAGCACTATTTAGAAAAACATTTTTAAATAAATATAAGGCATTCCCAGTGGTTGTATTTATTGTCAGTTACTCGATCACTAGGGGACGTGGCACTTATCTATGCCTTGTGCCACATTATGCCCCAAGAGGGCAGTAATCAGAACATTAAACATAAACCCTGGCTGTTCCTTTATTACTTAGGTAAAGTACTGCAATTCCAGGACATGTCACATAGCAGCCTACAGGGGTTTAACTCTTAGGCTCCCAGAAGATTTCGAACGTATAGGTTTTTTGAACGTGTGTACATGCGGTGGCACAGCAAGGGTTAAATGTGCTCACTTTGTTGTAGAAAGCTAAGGCATTGTCTCATGATCAGTTCTGTACATCATAACAATCAGCATTCCTATCTGGTAACTGATTAAGTTTCCTGCAGAGCTACTAAAATTAAATTAAAAGCAGACTAGTGGTTTTGTGGCAGACTTTGAATGACGTTACATATTCTCTGATGTTGTATTGGTATGCAGTTGACAAATATTTAGTTACATACTATGGATCACTGTCATGCACAAAGCCTTTCTGTGTTAAGAGTAACTTACAAACATCAGAACTGACAAAATTACAGCTGTGTGTATGACTCTTTGATTTATTCTAAATTATTTCAAAAACTGTTGCAGTTTCATTTTGTTATTGCTTGCTCCCTCCTTTGATCATCTGTTCTCATTTAAAAGACTGTCATTCTGCATTTGAATCTCACCAGGTTAAAAGGTCAGAACTGGCGTTAGAGGCCGCTTTAATACATGGGAATGTCAGTAACTGCCATGTACCATAAAACTATGAACTTTGCTTTACTGCTGCAGACTTGGTGTGGCATTACGTACATATTATTGCAGCCATAAAATGCACTTGAGATGCACCGAAAGCCTTCTGTTGGCCAGTGTTTAAATTGTACTGACCCCAGTTTGCTTCATGACTCAAGAGAAAGGTTGACATTTCTGCATGAGTCTGTCCATCTGTCTTTCTACTTTTTTCAGGCACATATTGTTCCTCCCATATTATTTGAGCATAGCTTTTCCAGGGAGATAGAATAATCTGGACCCTTTGATTTCCAAACTCTTAGTACTGTAGTAGCCTGATGGGAGTGACCAAAGTGCCAGCAGTGGGTCTATTACAGGAAGGTAGTGCAGTGCAGTTGTTAGAGCACTCAGCTGTAAGCAGGATATTCCAGGTTCGAATCACGCTAGAGCTGTGCTACTGCCCAATCCCTGCTTTAAAACTTGGTTCAAGAAGGTATCACTTAAAAGGTGTTGCACCTTAGTGGGGCTCTCCTAGTCAAACAACATGCAAGTTAAAAAACAGTAGTGACCAACTCTCGGTAATCTATAACTGCTCATGATACAGCTGGGGCAAACTTCTGCAGATTTCAGTGTTTGAGCAGTTGTTGTACTATATTAGCACATCTGTAATATAAGAACATACAAAAAGCAAGTAGAAGAAGGCCATTTTGTCTACCTAGTCTGCATGTATTGCAGGGTCTACAGCTTGAGCTATTGTATCTGCCCCCACCCTCCCTACCCATGATCCTTACCTTGCTCTGTGCCTGTCCCAGCCTCTCTTGAAGCTGCTCACTGTCTTCAATGAGACAGCCTCTTCTGGCAGCACATTCTAAGTGTCCACCACTGTCTCTGTGAAGAGTACTTCCAGCTTAAGACTGTGCCCCCTCATGTTATGGTTGCCACTCAGCTAAAGAGACCCTCCTTATTCACCTTATTTATCCCTTTCAAGTACTTAAAGGTCCGAATCATGTCCTCTCCTCTCTCTCTCTCTCTCTCCTTTCCTCCAGGAGTACATGTTCAGTGCCCTCAGCCTCTCCTTGTATGCCTTACCGTGACCTGCTATCATCTTTGTAGCCCTCCTCTGGACTTTCTCCAGCAGGTTAATATCCTTTTGAGGTATGGGCACTAGTACTGAACTCCATATTCTAGATGTGGCCTCACCAGTGACCTGTACAAGGATAGTATTACCTCCTCTCTCTCTTCTGAGCCCCTGCATGCATCCCAGCATCTTGTTTGTTTGTTTGTTGAATTTTGTTGACCTGGTAAGCCACTGGGCCTAGAAGTCCCTTTTCAGGGGCGACGGGGAGGGGGATACAGATGCTGAGCAACTGAATTTGAGCCAGATTAAGCTGTTGGTGGTATTTTTAGTGAATGAGGAAGTTTGCCTTGCTGCTGATTTTTGTATTGCATTTGTTGACTATAAATGTCATGAACCTGTTACTCTGTTCAGCTTTAAAGAAGAACAGTCAGTACCAAGCCTGGTCCCAGTTTGCACTTGATGTGCAAAACATTTTTCTTACTGTTTATTGCAGTACGGTATATTGTATCAGGCTGATTTTGCTGACTTACAGGCTGACATTTGCTTTACCCAGAAGTCCCAGAATCCCTATAGCTGACAAGCTTAGATGTGATGTTTGCCAGTCCTGCTGTTCTCCGAGACCTAGTACAGTCCTCTGAGACAGTACTTAGTCCCAGAAGGAGAGTGGGACCAGTAAACAAAGATCAGAGGTTATAAAAAAAAAAACTCTTAACATGCACTGCAACTATTTAATCTCCACTGTGCTGCAACCCTTCACAGATGTCAGCTGTAGGAGATTCTGGGATTTCTGGTTATAGCAAATGTAAGCTTGAAGTCAGCTAAATTAGCCTGATACAGTCTACTGGCCAAGACAGAGTCATCCAGCAGTACTAAAAGCAACTGGCTGAGGTACAGGCAGGGCCACTGGCATTCCTATTTAATAGATCACTAGAGTCAGGCATGGTAGCTCAGGACTGGAGAACAGCACATGTAGTGCCACTCCACAAAGCGGTCCTAAGGATGACCCAGAGAATCCTCTATTGTGGGCAAGCTCATGGAGACCATACCAAAGGAAAGGTTGGTGGAATATCTAGAGGAGCATGGTCTCCAGGATGTGAGGCAGCATGGGTTCATGGGGGGAAATTGTGTCAAACAAATCTAATTGACTTCTTTAACTGTGTCTCTAAGACAGTAGACAGGGGCCAAGCAGTAGACATTCTCTGTCTTGGTTTCAGCAAGGCCTTTGACTCTGTGCCCCACAAAGGTTGATCAGAAAGTTGGTGGATCTTGGGATTGGGGAAAAGATGGCCAGATGGGTGGAAAACTAGCGGAGGGACAGAACCCAGAGGGTGGTTGTGGGGAGAGTTATCTGGTACCAAAGAGGTAACGGTGGGGTCCCACAGAGATCAGTGCTGGGCCGATGTTGTTCATTGTCTTCATTAATGACATGGGGATGGAATTAAGGGCAAAATATGCCTATTCATGGAGGACACCAAGCTCTTGGGAGAGTGACACAGCTGAGGGATACAGAACCCATGGGAATATCTGGAAAAGCTGGGAGGTGGTCCAGGATCTGGCAGCTTGGCTTCAATGGCAAGAAATGCAAAGTTATGTATATTAGAGCCAAGAATCCCAGGACAGAGTATTACCTGGGTGGAGTCAGTATTTGCATCAGAGGAGAAGGACCTGGGAATGATGATCACTAGTGACCTGAAGCACTCCATGCAGTGCAAGAAAGCAGTAGCAAAGGCAGACAAGATGCTGGGATGCATGTCTAGGGGGATCAGTAGTAGGAGAGAGGAGGTTATGCTGCCCTTGTACAGGTCACTGGTAAGGCCACATCTAGAGTATCGAGTTCAGTACTGGTGCCCACACGTCAAAAAAGGACATTGACCTGCTGGAGAAGGCCCAGAGGAGGTTTACAACGATGATTGTGAGTCAGCAGAGTAAGGCATATGAGGAGAGGTTGAGGGCACTAAACATGTACTCCCTGGAAGACAGGAGAGAGAGAGAGAGAGAGAAAGAGAAAGAGATGAATGATTGGGATCTTCAAGTACCTGAAAGGAATAAATAAGGTTGATAAGGAGAGTCTCTTTAAGCTGAGTGGCAACCATAACACTAGGGGCACAGTCTTAAGCTGGAGGGTGGGAGGTTTGGAGAGAGGTCAGGAAGCACTTCTTACAGAGAGGGTGGTGGACACTTGGAATGCACTGCGGAAGAGGTCATCTCATTGAAGACAGTGGGCAGCTTTAAGAGAAGGCGGGATAGGCATATGGTGAAGTAAGGGTCATGGGTAGGGAGGATGGGAGGAGTGGGGAGGGAGGGAGGCAGGGGCATTAGCTCAAGCTGTGGACCCTGCAATGAGCAGACGATAGACCAAATGGCTTTCTTCTGCTGACTTCTTCACATGCTCTTATACTGTACTGCAGTAAACAGTACATAAATGTTTTACATAAAGTGCACATTTTATTTATTTATTTATTTTTGTTTACTGGGTAAGGTGCACTAGCCATGGCAATGATTATTTTCAGGCACAACTGAGGAAGGTGCGAAGACAAACACATCACATAACACATCTCATCACTTGTTTACAATAGGTCATTACATTCATATGAACATCTTGCAAGGGTGGAATACATTGAAGCAGGAGTAAATTAATACCAAGCAGGGTAGGCATATACAGAGTAATGCATCATACGAGGGAGAAGCAAAACACAGTTTCTAAGGTAATAAGAGCAGGATCCCAGTCAAATAAGGTTAGGATAAAGCAAAGAAAGGCTGTAACATAAGCGTATCATATAGAGTAGGTATAGGAGAGTAAGGAAGTAGTAGTGACGTTGGAAAGAGGGATAGAGGACAGGCAGTGAGGGAAAATAGAGACAAGGGAAGAGGAGAGGAGCACCGAGAGTAATTAAGAGTAGGCCATACAGGTAAGCAAGAAAGAGGAAGTGCTGAGCATTTCATGGGGAAAGACTAGAAATGAAGAGGCTAAAGTCATGATTGGAGGAAGAGGAACAAGCTAAGGTGGCTGGAAGCAAGAGCAGTTACATGAATCAGCTAGATGTCTCCGTAGTAGTCTTTGAAAGAGGCATGGGATGGAGCAAGGCATGTAGTTAGGGGAGAGAGTTCCAGTATTGGGGATATGACACACAAGGCACTAGCACCTTTAGAGGAGTGATGCCTAGGGATGAGAACAGGCACATTGTCCAGGGAGTGCAAGCCATAGTCAGATGTATGATTTTGAAATAGCCCCACTAGGGGCTTTGGTATGTGGGTTCTGATGATGTTATCAAACGAACCATATGCAAAAGACCAGGACGCAAGAGGTGAAAGCCAACCAAGTTCAGAGTAAAGGAGACAATGATGTTTAAGCCAGTGAGAAGAGGAGGCATAGCGACAGATGTTGTTATGGTAACATCCCACTCCAAAGACTAGATTTACTTGTGGCAGCGTAGGGTTGCAACCCCACAGGTGAGGGACAGGAGGAGAATGCCACGAGCTATGGCTAGTTTAGCAGAGGGAGTAAGCACATAGCTGGAGTGGTAGGCAATGCTTAGTTTCATATTTACAGACTTACAGGTCTGCTGGATGTGGAGGTCAAAATTAAGAGATGGGTCGAGGGTGACACCCAGATATTTAAATGAGTTGGTCACTTGTACAGATGTGCCATTACCTAAGGAGACATTGAAATAAGGTAGGAGTGTTTAAGTTTGGCATTAGCACCAAATACATAGCTTGGGTTTTAGATACATTCAGGACAAGTTTATGGTTAGACAACCAGTGTTGAATTAGTTCAGAGTCCTGGGAGAGACGTTGGTTGATGTTAGCAATACCTTTAGAGCTGGCGTACAGGACAATGTCATCTCATATAACAGGGAGGAAGTCTGCTGGAGGTTGGTGGTGACATTATTTATAAATAAGGAGAAAAGCAAGGGACCAAGAATGGACCCTTGTGACACTCCAATATTTATAGAGGTTATGTCCGAGAGGGTGAGTTGTATTTAACTAATTGAGTCCTATTAGATAGGTAGCTGCCAAACCACATAACTACATTCGAGAGAAGCCTAGAGATCTCAGGGTTATTATAAGTAAGGGGTGGTCCACTAGGTCAAAGCTTTTGTCACGTCAATAAAGATGCCCCAGTTAAGGAGCCAGAGTCCATGGCAATCAGGGTATCTGACGAAACTTGACTAGTGCAGTGGTTGTACTATGGCCCTTGTGAAGCTATGCTGGGCAAAGGTAAGAAGGTCATGTTTATGGAGAAAGTCAGTGGTTTGGGAGGCAATGCATTTCTCAAGTATTTTACTAAGAACTGATAAGATAGCAATGGGCCTATAATTTGATGGATCTTTATGATCTCCTTTTTAAAAACAGGAGTTACCCTTGCTGCCTTTCTGATGTCAGGAACTTGGCATTGACAAAGGAGAGGTAAAAATCTTGGCTAGAGGCACAGCAATGAAGGGAGCAGCAAGTTTCAAAAGTTTAGGTTCAAGATTGTCAGATCCAGACACAGTGAACTCAGATATGTTGTTTAATAGTTTGAGTACTTCACGGTAGGAGACAGATTTGAAATGGAAGGTGGGTCCAGAGACGTCAGATTGGGTGGCCAGGGTCGATCTGGCAGGAAAAGAGGTGGCATATTTAGAGGTCAGAAATTGGGTATTGAAAAGTTAGTAATGGTTCTGGGATTATTGCAGTGCACCCTATTTAAAGACACATCTGTAGGAGTACAGGAGTGATTGGAACCTAAGAAGAGCTTTACATGGGACCAGAACTTCTTGGAGTCCCCATAAGAGTTGGTCAGTAGTTCCTTGCAGTAGGCACTTTTGGCCTTTCTGATTTCCTTCTTGCAAGAATTGCTAAAGGTTCTGTAAGCAACTGATCAGTAGTTAGCCCAGAGCTGTATATTTGAGCCAAATTTTGTCCCTTTGACGAGTTTTGAGAGTAGGTCAAATTTCAGCCAGCGGGTAGATTTATTTATTTTACTCTCTGGTTATGAGGGCAGTGTTTATTCTGTAATTCCAGAAAGTTGGTCAGAAAGAGATTAAGGGTGGCCTGAGTGTCACTAGAGTTAAAAAGGGGGACCAATCAATGGTGGCGTATATCCTGTAGGAAGGACTGGCCGAGATGAGCATAGTTGAGGAAATTAATAAACGTGGTTTTGATGGAGCAGGCCTAGCCTTTCCCCAGATACAAAAGGTGGGGAGTGGTCAGAAATGGAGTCAGCAAGTCGCCTGAAGCGATAATGTTTTCTGGGTGGCTGGTCATTATCCAGTCCAGCAGAGAACTGGAATTAGAGTTCTGTGCTATCCTGGTGGGTCATTGATCAGTTGGTGTAAGCTTGAACTTTGAAGCCTAGTAATCAGTGTGAGTGTTAAGAGTTTCCTAGCCAATTTAAGTTACAATCACCAAGTATAAGAACCTCCTATCTACCTGAAAGAAAGAGGTTTGATCAAGCACTTCATCAAGACCTTTTTGACGCTGGGGTTGTGTAGGACACACAATATGTAATTTTTTGGAGCCAAGGATAGAAGGATATGTGTGCTTTGCAGTGAGTTAGGGGAGATGAGTAGATAACTGAGAGATGTAGGTGATCTTAAAATAAATGGCAGTACCGCCCCTCTTTCGGATGTAGGTCTATCAAACCTCAAAAGATTATAAGAAAGAAGGGAACAGAGTGAATCAGGGGTGGAGGATTTGAGCCAGGTCTCAGTTAGGCAGATGATGTTGGGATTATAGAGGTTGGTTCAGGACTCTAGTTCTGTGGAGGTTGTGCAAGAGGCTCCTGATATAATGGTGAAGAACAGTTAGACCTTTCTCATTGGTAAGTGTACTAGGTAAAGTAGTATCAGGTCCAGGGTTACAGTGAACATCACCTGAGAGCAGTAGGGCCAGTAGGAGGAGATACCAGAGTTTTGTTTTTTATTTAGTTGTTTAACCAGGAGTAGCACACTAAGCTGAAAGCTTTTTTTATAGGAGTGACCTGGGAGTACAAGGAGGTTAAGTGACTTGCTCAGGGTCACACAGTATGCAAGTGAAAGTTTTACGTCACATAAATGGGCTGATGGCTTTTGTGTGCAGGAGAAAACTTTTATTGGCGTGGCAGCCAGGTGGATCCAGGCCCTATTTATCAGAGGAGAAAGGTCATGCTGGAGAGTGGTAGGAGAAAATTTAAAAGGAATTCATGTGGCAGGAAAGTAGGGGTGGCTAGGGGAACACAAGGAGCAGAAGGCAGGGATAGAGGGAGCAGAGCTGTAATGGGTATTAGAGCAAGTAAAAACATACAAGTGTTCATTTTAGCAGTCCTAGGGATTTGCTTGGGAAACAGGAGAGAACAGGAGAAAGGGTACCCCACTAGGGGCTATCTAACTGTGTATTGGAAAAAAATAGAGCATGCAAGGATCAGATTACCCTATTAGTTATTTGAGAAAGTAGGTTTGTAGTTAGCCAGCAGGATAGGGAGACGACAGGGCGGAGACAAGTGAGTATTTAAAGGAGGCCTGGGAGGGGTGGGGCGTGGGAGAAAAAGACCCGAGAGGCTTCTCTTGAGTCCAAGTTTAGCTAAGCAGCTCCATAGGCAGTGTAGCACTGAAAATCAATGGGAAAGTGCACCAATCGGCTTGGGCCTTGGGAGCAGAGTGATCAATAGGACACAGCTTCTCAGAGCACCACACCAATCAGAGGCTCTCGGCTTGAGCTGGCTTCACTAAGAAGTGGTAGTAGTACCTAGCAGTGAGATCCGCATTCCAGGACCAGGAGGTGGCCAGGATGAGTCAACTTTGGTGGCGAGTAGCAGCCGAGGGATCGCCACACCATTCTGTCGGGCGCCTGCACAGGCTCAGGTCCCGGCAGTGAGATCCATGTTCCAGGACCAGGAGGGAGGCCAGGATGAGTCAACTTCAGTGGCAGTAGCCGCTTGATCGGGCCACGATTTTGTCAGTGCCACAGGTGCAGTCTCCGATGCTTGGATGTTGACTTTAGTGCTGACCATCCCTTTAACAGACAGGGATCCCAGGTTCATAAAGCAGAAAAGGTGACATGGCTACTCTTCTGTCTTGGTGAAACGACAGCAGCTGGCAGTGAAATGGCACTTGTGGTGAGCCTACTCCTGTCATAATTGCCTGTACTACCAGCAACTATTTTTGTGAAAATTTGTGGTTTGAAAGAGCTCATGTAAATATTTAGCATCAGCACATCTAATTTATATATTGGCCTGGATATTCAAACTGCGCCAGGCTGTATGCAAGCCTGGGTGCAGCTCAACTTTGTTAGCTGGGTGGCCTGGGCAACATTCAACGGAGCCGCGCCATGGTGTAGCAGCTTTGAATATCGTGCACTCCGCCACTCCCCTTGCTTGTGCATGGCGAGGTACTGCGCCAGCCATGGCCAAAGTGAGCATGGAGATGTGCTAGTGCAAGCATTGCGCCATGCACAGCACCTGTGATATTCAAAGGGACATGCAAATGGGACCATAATTTATGCAAGGTACAGGAGGCCATTGGCATCTCATTATGGCTCCATTTGCATGCCATTAGTAAGCAGGTGCGCCCATCCTCAAGACATGCACTGGCACCCTGCCAGGCAGCAAGTCATTGGGGACCAACGCCCCTGCAGCCTGATCGTGGGCATGTAAAAAGAACCCTCCTATATCCCTGGTGGTCCAGTGGACCTCTATGTGCCCAATCACTGGCATTTGTCCAGAAGAGTAAGCCCTCGTCCTATATCCCTGGTGGTCCAGTGGACCGCGACTCAGCCCGATCGTAAGCATCAGTAATAGAACCCCCAAGTCCACCATCCCTAGTGGTCCAGTTGACTGATCGCTGCCCAATTGTGGGCATCTGTAACTCATAAAATACCCTCACTAGCCTGGTGGTCCAGTGTACCCCTCCCACCCACCCACTGAGCCCCACCGCCCACTCCCCCACTGTCAGCCGGGCGGCAGCACTCCACCCACCCGCCGCCCGCTGACTGACAGCTCAGTAGGGCTGCACACCCATTGGTTCACAGCGCGAGCCTACTAACATACTAAAATGCCAGCAGAATAGGGCCTAACGGTCTTCGTGTCTGCTCGCTTGTCAGTCCCCAACCTGGGTGCTGACCTTGCTGTCCCCTCGCCTCTCTGGCTTCTCCCTTCCCAGTTCCAGATATTCTTGCTATTGGATTTTGCTTCCAGAACCCTTCCCCTGTACCTGTCCCACCCCTCTTGAACCCCTCCACTGTCTCTGCCTCCACCAGCCCTAGGCAGTGTGCATTCCATGGCTCCACCCACCTCTCAGTGAAGTAGCACCTCCTCCTTTTCTCCCTGAATCTTCCCTCCAGCTTCCAGCCATGCCTCTAGTGGCCCTTCCTCCTTCCTTTCAAGCACCCCAACTGTTCCTCCCCTATTTACCCTCTTCATGTACCTAAAGACCTCTATCATGTCCCCCGGTCCTTCTCTCTTCCAATGTGTACATATTTAGCTCTTGAGCCTCTCCTCAATTGTCCTGTCCCCAAGCCCCTAATCATTTTGGTTGCCCTCCTCTGGACCCTCTCCAGGAGGTTAATGTCCCGCTTTAAGTGTGGCCTCCAAAACTGCACGCAGTACTCAAGGTGCGGCCTCACCAAGCAGTTATACAGAGGGAGTATCACTCTCCTCCTTCTGAGGTGATCCCCTAGCGATGCATCCCAGCATCCTGTTGGCCTTGGCTGCTGCCTCCTACAAGTCTCAGAGTTGTTCATCTTGACATCCACCACCACCCCAGGTCCCTCTCAGCCATCGAGACTTGTAGCATTCCCCCAGGGTGTACACTGACCTGGGTTTCTGTCCCCAGGTGGAGTACCTTGCATTTCCCTGCATTGAACCTCAGCTTCCACTTTCTAGACCATCTTTCCAGAGCCTCCAGGTCCCCTGTAGGCCACCCTCCCTCCTCCCCATCCACCACTGCCCCCAGTTTCGAGTCATCTGCAAAGAGACTCATCTCCCTCCTGATTCCTGTCCTTATGTCAGATCGTGGGCGTTGAACAGAAGGGGCCCAAGGACTGATCCCTGTGGGACCCCACTAATGACCCTCCTTGGGATGAGGGTATCCCCAACTCGACCCTCTGGGTCAACTGGTGGCAGACTGCTCGTCCTACTCAGTCCAGATCTGAAACATAGAATTTGATGGCAGATAAGGACCGGCTTGGCCCACCCAGTCTGCCCGCTTCCCTACCTAATAGATAAGCTGCAGATCCTAGTTAACCAGCAGCCTACTCTTTCTACCCCCACCCCTAGAATTGCCTTATGACTGTCCCATGCATGCTTGAATTCAACCACTGTTTTTGACTCCACAACCTCCTCCTTGTGGAATGTTTCTATTCCTCTACACTGTCAAGGGTCAGCTGTTCCACAAGGAGAGGTAGAAGACTTCCTGGAGAGGAATTCCATTTGGTCACCACCCTTTGTGTATAAATTTACTTCTTGACTGTTTTATTTTTGTCCCCTGTAACATATATTTATGTGACCTAGTAGATGTGATACCCTTGTTCAACTTCAGTCCAAAAGCTCCCTCAGTAATAGAAACATAGAAACATAGAATTTGACGGCAGATAAGGTCCGCTTGGCCCACCCAGTCTACCCATTTCCCTACATACTGGATAAGCTGCAGATCCTAGTTAACCAGCAGCCTATTTCTTCCTACCCCACCCCTAGAATGGCCTTATGACTATCCCATGCATGCTTGAATTCCACTACTGTTTTGACTCCACAACCTCCTCCGAAGGCCGCTCCATGCATCCACAACCCTCTCTGTGAAAAAATACTTCCTAAATTACCTTTGTGCTGCCCCCTCTATCTTCAAATTATGCCCCTTGTTCTTCTCACACCTCTTTTTTTTGAAAGATGCTACCTTCTTGGACTTTGTTGATTCCTCGAGGTACTTGAAAGTTTCTCTCCATGTCCCCCTCTCCCTCCTTTCCCTCGAGGCTATACATATTAAGCTCTTTAGTCTCTCTTCCTTGTGTCTTCTGGTGCAGACCCTGCACCATTTTAAGTCCCTCCTCCTGGACAGCTTCCATCTTGTCTGTGTCCTTGTGGGGATTGGGTTTCCAGAACTGCACACAGTACTCCAGATTGGGTCTCACCAGCTGTCTGTACAGAGGGATAACTTCTTCCTGTTTACTACTGGCGATGCTTCTCCTATGCATCCCAGTATCCCCAGCCCTCCTTACTGCCCTCTCCATTGTTTGCCCACCTTTAAGTCATCTGATACAACTACCCCAGGTCCCTTTCCATTTTTGTTGTTGTTAGTATCTCACCCCCCCATTATGTACTCTTCCCTGGGTTTTGTTTCCAGGTGCATTACCATGCACTTCTTAGCATTGAATCTAAGCTGCCATACATTTGACCATTCCTCTAACCTTGCCAAGTCCCTTCTCATCCTTTCCACCCCACCTTGTGCATCAAATCTGTTGCAGATCTGTGTCATCTGCAAAGAGACATACTTTTCCTTCAGTCCCTCTGCAATGTCAACACAAAGACATTGAAGAGGACCGAGTCCTAATACGAACTCATGGGTACCCTACTAGTAACCCCCTTTTCTTCAGAGTGGACTCCATTTACTATTACCTCTGTGTCCTATTCTCCAGCCAATTCTTTACCCAGGCTATCATCTTGGAACCTACTCCCAGGCTGGCTAACTTGTGTATTAATCTTTGTGTGGGACTGAGTCAAATGCCTTGCTAAAGTCTAGGTAAGCCATGTCCACAGCCCTCCCTGATCTACTACTGGTCACCCAGTCAAAGGAGTCTATTAGATTCGTCTGGCATGACCTTCCATTGTGAATCCGTGCTGCCTTGGGTCCCATGTAACACTGGCCTCTAGGTACTCGACAGTTCTTTCCTTCAGAGTGATTCCATCATTTCCCTATCACTGAGGTTAAATTAACAGGTCTGTAGTTTCCTGCTTCTGCCCTACTCCCACTTTTGTGAAGGGAATCACGCCTGCCTTCCTTCAGTCCATGTTCCACAACATAGTGGAAAAATGTTGATATACTTTTGAAAATGTTGATACATGTTGAAATGAATCATACTTTTCATTTTCAAAAGCACTACAGTTAAATGTACAGTGATTTTTTTTTTTTCGTCTACACATGAAATGTTCATTAACATGACTAACCCATGTTGGCCTCTTTATAAGCATTCATCATGTAAATAAAAGTTCCTATCCCTAATGTTAGCTTAGCCTTTCTAAAGGAAACAGTCATTAGAAAGGGGTAATGTTAGTGCATTTAGGACTAGGAACTTATTTTTAATAAAACTTTGGAATCAGTGTGACATAGTCCAGATATGTACAGTAGTACACTTTTAATGTGTTGATACACATCCAAATGCTTCAGTATACCTTCAGTTTTTAAAACATTACTGTTTTATATGGATAGATCTGTCTTTCAATGGAGCCACTTTTGCTGCTCTGGTGGTTAGTGCTCCCATGTTCTGTCTATAGGGACCATGCCTCTGACCTGCAGTTCCTGGCAGCTTTGGCTAGAGTTGGAGTGGCTATCCAACAAATGCACATTCCTCTCCAGGAAGTCTTCTACCTCTCCTGTGGAACAGCTGACCCTTGTCAGTGTAGAGGAATAGAAACCATTCAAGGAGTCCCCTTTGTCTTGCTTGCATCATCCCCTTGAGAGCAGGGAGGGGCCCTTAGATGGAAGCATGTGGAGACATCAACACCAGGCTCACTCCCAGCAGTATATGGGTGTGCAGTTTCTACTGTGGTGAGAGCAGACCATTGAGCCACAGCCAGTAAGGAGGGGCTGGAGGTAGGAGAGGGAGGGGTTGGAGATAAAGTTGGAAAATACAATAAAAGATGAGTATAAAAAAAAAAACATTTCAAGGTGTACGGTATAAATGGATAAAAGATAACTGACATTGTAATGGCTATGGACTTGTTTTAAGTAAAAGCTTAGGATCAGATCAAGAGGAGTAATGAGTGGGTCAGAGGTGGCAAGCCTGTACAAGGCATGGGTTAGAATATAACTGAATACCATGTCTAGTTCTGGTCACCTCAGTGCAGAAAGGACACGGAAGAGATTGGATGAGTCCAGCACAGTAACAACAGCTGATTAGTAGGTTATGAGGCAAGAGCTATGAGGAGAGACTGGACATACAGTACTCAAGTTATTCAGCGAGAAAACAGAAAGCCAGGAGGGAACCCAATCACAGTGCTCCAAATCCCAAAATGGGCAGATGGCTGTTTGAGCTGGTAGTGCAGATAGACCTAGAGGGATGTTCTCAAACTGAGTGTGGTTGGGGCTAAACAGGAATTTTTTAAAATATTTTCGGAAAATAAGTTTTCCTTAAATTGTCATATTCTTGGCTCATATTCAGAATAAACAAAAAAAATGGCTTAGTTGCACATGTCTAAAATTGCCTCCTGAAATTGGAACGCTTACAATATTAACTGCTGTATCCGAAGATTCTAGCAGTATTTTGTAAAGGTAGGCCACCCCTTTTTAGATTTCTTAGGCTCATTTTATATTTGGGTCCGCGTGCATATGAATGATACATTGCTGGCCCACTGAGCTCTGAAAGGTGTTTCTTGCATGCCAGTAGCATGCCATTCCAGGCTGTCTCCCTGTGTCTCTAAGCGGAACTACATAAAGGGGTGGATTGCCAGGGACGTGAAGCCATGCTGGATACTGTGCTGCCAGACTATTCAGAAGTCCCATTCAATCATCCAATGGATCTCCTGCAACATGCCTGTAGGGGATCATTGAATATGACAGTCCATGGTGGAGACTGCTATACTCCATTGGGACCCAATAATATGATTTGCAAGACAAAGGAAAAACAGGGAATGCTGGCCCTGTGCCCCTTAGCAATCTATGGTAAAGAGGAAAGCTGTGCACAGGCCATCAGTCTTTGAAGGGGCACTGAGCCCCAAAATACTGTACTTGAGGGTGTACAAGTGCTGAGATGTGTACTCCCCAGCTGCCCATTGCCTATGTATGTGGCTTTATGCAGTGCATGAATCCTGGACACACCCCTGAATGCACCAACTCTTCCCCTGACCTAGCTCCTACATAGATCTGTGTAATGGTTAAAATTAAATGTGGTAGGGCCGGCCTGGTGGCACAAGAGGGCTGAGGTGCTATGCGCCTTACCTCTCCCATGCCGGTGACGTGAGTTTGGGAACAAGTTCAGGGTGCTGGTGGTTGGCCTGGGGGACAGGATCAAGCATCTGACATCTGCTCTTCTCTTCCAGGAAAAGAGTGGGATGCATCTCACACCTTGGCTGCAGTCTGATGGAAGCTGGGTGGCAGTGCTGGAGTCTAGCGGCATTGAAGGGAGGGGCTGCAGTTCCATAACATGGGCATTCCCACCTATACATTCGCTTATGTGCCACGCAGCTAGAGGAAGGGGAGAAAATGGAAGCTGCTAGCTTCAGGAAGCCCTGTCTGCCTATCCGTTCGCGACGACATTGCCTGACCACCGCTATTTTGGATGTGAGTTACCAGGTGGGGGAAGATGGCTGTCTCCTTCCCGGCTGCACCACAGGGGCAATCAATGGGGATTTTTGGGGTGGTCAGTGGGGGTGAATGCCAGATGGAGGTGGCAGGGACATAGCTGATAGCCTGCCAGAGCCAACCCGATGCAGAGAAAAACCTGTTTGAGAAAAAATGTAAATGGTATATGCACGGGCTGCGGATCGTGACAGCTATCTGGGGCTATGCCGCAAGCCCAGAACACTGTGGCTGCAGCAAGCAAAAGGAGAGACTATCCTGTAAGGTGTCTCTTGTTCAAGGGGTCAGGAAAAAGAGGCCTTTGAGGATCAAGATGTCTAGTGACTGGGACTCTGTCAGAGAGAGAGAGAGAGAGGGAGAGAGAGGGAGAGGAGAGGAGAGGAGAGGAGATATCAGTGTAGGCAAAAAGTGGAAATAGGGCAGGACCCCACCAGGGATGAGAGATGATATGACAACAGTTGACCACACTTCCATTATGGTGGCTGTGACATCTAGCCCTTGTGCCTCCTCCTCCTTCCTCATCACAAATGAAATGTTTCTGAGCGGGGCGGGGTCCTACCAGAGATTCAGTCTTGGGGATGGGTTGAGTGCCACAAGGGTACCAAGGCCTGTCCCAGTTGCATGGAGGGCTGAGGCATCCGTGTCTACCTCCTGCCATGCTGGCGACCTGTGTAAGTGGGCCACTGGCAGTTGACCGGGAAGGAGAGGACTGAGCATCTGAGGACAGTTCTCCTCTCCCGGGAAGGTGAGGATGGAGTCCACTGCTTGCTTGTCCCTAGTGGTGGCTAGGGATGGCGCCAATGGACTCAGACAAAGGGGCGGATGATTGGGGCAGATGCATGCATGCATGATGAGGAAGCGGGTGGCTCAGCCATTGGTATCATTGCATGCCTCCGCGCCACACCTGGGGACAGGGAGAAAAGTGAGGAAAAGTGTCCTGACCGCAAGATGATGCAGGCCTCTCGCAGGCGCTGCACTGGAAGGCTGGCACCTCTAGCAATCCAGAGGACAAACCAGTGGATGCCGAGGTGATGGGGCTGAGGGCCGAGGAAGGGGCTATCGAGAAGGAGAAACATACAAGGAAAAAAAAACAAGGGTACCAAGGCCATATTCATGTCCTCCAGGGAGGCAGAGGCAAACGATGCCTAGACAAAGAAGATCTGAGGGGTTTCAAGGTAGAAAGGAAAACAGCATTAAAAAAAAAAAGTCATCTCCTCCAACACAGACATTTAAAACATGTTAAATTTATTTTTCTGCTGTTTGCCTATAGATCTTCATCACACTTTAAGCTGAAGAACCATGTGCGGATCTGTGAGATGTGACAGCTTCCTGCCTGGACGAGGTCTGTGAGAGCAGCCTAACATTGAGAGGTCGTTTGTCATAGGCTGGCCCATTACCAACTGCGTAGTCACATTTCGGTGAGAGCTACTGTACCGCAGGAAAAGAAGATGAACCTACTTTTGGAATTACTGGTTAAAACAGAGAGAGTATGTGTGTGGGTGCATGTGTGTGTATTCCTCATATATTTAAAGAGCTTGATGTTGTGCACAGTGCATTGGAAGTAAATTATTGTGTTTCACAAGAGTATTGCCTCAAATGTGGTGCCCCAGTCCCATGTCATATCTGCAACAAACAGAAAAAAGGAAGTGGGCCAGAGTTTGAACTAAACCAAAGCACGGCTGAAAATCAAGTCTGCTGAAAAGTTAAATACTGTAGTTACCCAACTTGCCTTGCTGAGATCTGTATATGTAGTGTAATGAAATCTACCTTTATGCCTAACCAAAGGGGGGGCTCTAGGAAGCCATTGTTAAATTGGACCCTGGCAGTGGTGGGAGGAGCAGGAAGCCTGGTGGTCCCCATGAGTGGTGGTGCTGCTCACCACCAGCTTCATTCCACTTGGTCGGGGCAGGACAGAGATAGAGATTGGCACCACTGGGGTGGCAGAGGAACATATATAGGCAGTGCCCTGGTGGTCATGTATGGGAGAGAAAGGCAGCCAGGACTAAGCTGTTTGCAGGAGTGGCTCCCAGTAAGACGCTGCAGTTCAGACACTTATAGACACAGGAGTTGCCCCTGGCCTGGGCTATGGCCCACCCTCCACCCCTCACCCCCGAGGTATGGTTCAGGCAGACAATGAGCCTGGAGGTTGTCACAAATTGTATATTTCTACTCAGGTCATTGCATATATGCACCATTTGTTACTTAAAATCCATTATCACTGTCCAGTTTTGCCCTAACGTACTAGCAAATCAGTTCTGTTCTTGAGACGTTATTCAGTTATGCGCCTCCAGTAAATGTACTGTAGACTCCTTCAGTAGAGGGGCCTGGAGATGATGCTTTTAAGTCTTAGTTGATACAATATTAGCCTAAACAGAATAGAGAAGGCTGCTGAACTGTGACAGATGGAGCAGTTCTTTGTTTTATTTCCTCTTCAGATAATTTAAGAAATAATGATGGATAGGATACCCTCCCCAGTTATACAGCTTTTCCTTTTAACTTTTGAACAGTACAGGGATGGCATCCATAATATAGACAGAGCTGCTTTTGAGGCTTCCCATAAGCATGGGGGTTCTGTCGTCACATCTCTTGCTCAGTCATCTCCCTTTAAGTTCCGCATGCATAGCTCATTTAAAGTTTTCCTTTAGCCTGTTCCTCTTAACCCCTGATCATCCCAATTGCCTTTCCTCTGTACTTTTCTAACCCCTGTATATCCTTGACATAACACAGGGGCCAGAACTGGAGGCAGAGATATTACACACAAAGGCAAACTATGCCTGTAATTAGGGCGCAAGACTTATTTGGGACTAACTTTAAAGTCAGGGACTCAGTACACAGTCACATGGATTGTTGCAAAGTTGTCAAAATGACCACTTAGTACCAGTCCTAACTAGTGATTCCATTATGCTTTGCACTATGGGATCACAAGCCTTCTCTGTGCAGTTGCTAGTGACATTGCACTGTATGGAGAAAGGGAAGAGCTGTCTCCTGCAAGTGGCTTGCAGTGCTATGCACAAAGTATGGCATTCCTTTCAGTGTTGAGCACAGAGATTCCACCACCTTGAATATAAAAGCAGTACTGTCAGGCAGTATGAGTGTTGGAACTCTGTGCCAGACCCTTGATGAGCCAGCAGGGGATGGAGACTAGTGAGGGACCAGACAATAACAAGTAGTGCATGGAGGAACTGGGCTAAGGATGGGGTTCCACTTGATGCCAGGACCTCTGTCCGGCTGGGGTTATGGAGGAGGGCACTGTTGAACCACCAGAGGAGGACCACAGGAGTAAAGAAAATTAAAGTCTCCATGACCCACATGTGGGCCTCAAGGTGAAAGTTGAGTGGATACTGGGAACATTATTTATTTATTTATTTTGGTTGTGCCAGATCCCTGGAGCCTGCATCATTGCATGGCACTATGTGACTGGTGCCATATCATGCCAAACCATTATGAGTGGTATAATCCAGCATCTTAACAGGTATAGGATTCCCAATTGCCCTACTGACAGTGGTGGTCACATTTGCATTTTCTTTGTTGCCAGGGTAATCCGCCCACCCCCCTTTCTAACTGTTGTGCATACGGTTACGCTCCATCCCTGGCTGGAGGCAGTGTGTCTGTTGAATCCTGATGGCTATGTATTAAAAATAGTAGAAGCTCACATTCATTTTGACATAGCTGTGTGACCTACTTGACCTGTTTGCTGTTTGTTCTCTGTGCAGCTCTCCCATTAGTCAAACCCGAAGCAAAAAACTGCTTAAGGTACAGTGGGATAACATTCAGGAAGTATAAGGAAACACAGAAGGAGCAGGACAGAGAGCTGTACTAGTTATGGCAGAAGGAAGCAGGAGGGAAGCAGAATAGCAAAGGCCCAAACTGAGGAAAGATAGCCAGCTCTTTTAAGAAGGGGATAAAACCTTTTATAGGTACATCAGGGAGCCGTGAAAGACAAAGGGAGGGATAGTGAGGCTGAATAGAATGGACGGTGGGTAGGCAGAGAGCGACAGTGAAAAAACGGGATACTGAACTAATACTTCTGCTCAGTTTTCACAAAAGAGGAGGAAGGAGAGGTACTTAATCCAATTCACAGAAGCACCCTGGATGGGGGTCGATCCCAGTCCTTTCACAGAAGAAAGGGTTCTGAAAGAACTCCTAAAACTGAAGGTGGACAGAGCAATGGGGCCTGATGGGATTCACCCAGAATTCTAAAAAGAATTAAGGGGAGAACTAGTGACACCACTGACTACCCTTTTAGCAGATCATGGGAGGATGGGTGGTGCCGAGGACGCAGGAGCGGATGTGATTCCCTTCACAAAAGTGGGAGCAAGACAGAGGCAGGAAACTATGGACCTGTCAGTTTGACCTCTGTGGTAGGGAAAGTGATGGAATCACTTATGAAAGAAAGAGTTGTTGAGTACCTAGAAGCCAGTGGGGCACAGGACCCAAGGCAGCATGGGTTCACCACAGGAAGGTCATGTCAGATGAATCTAATTGATTTCTTTGGCTGGGTGACCAAAGTAGAAGACCAGGGAGGGCCTGTGTACATGGTCTATCTAGACTTTAGCAAGGCATTTGACACAGTCCCACCAAAATAGATTAATAAACAAATTAACCAGCCTGGGAATGGGTCCCAGGGTGGTAGCCTGGGTAAAACATTGGCTGGACAACAGGACACAGAAGGTAATTGTAAACAGAGATCCACTCTGAAGAAGGGGGTTGCTAGTGGGGTACCGGGGTTCAGTACTGGGTCCAGTGCTTTTAATGTTTTTATAAATGACATTGGAGAAGGACTGAAGGAAAAGTATGCCTCTTTGCAGATGACACAAAGATCTGCAACAGGGTTGATACACAAGGAGGCGTGAAAGGATGAGAAGGGACTTGGCCTGGTTGGAGGAAAGATCAGAAGTATGGCAGCTTAGATTCAATGCAAAGATTAAGAAGTGCAAAATAATGCACCTGGAAACAAAAGCCCATGGGAAGATAACACAGTGTGGGGGGATAGTAACAACAACAAAAATGGAAGGAACCTGGGGGTAATCATATCAGATGACCTTAAGGTTGGCAAGCAATGTGAGAAGGCAGATGGGAGGGCTGGGGGATACTGGGATGTATAGGAGAGGCATCACCAGCAGAAAACAGGAAGTTGTTATCCATCAGTACAGACAGTTAGTGAGACCCCATCTGGAGTACTGCATCCAGTTCTGGAGACACCATCTCTGCAAGTACATAGACAGTATGGAGGCAGTCCAGGGAGGGCAACAGAAGCCATTCAAAGAGGCAATAAAGGAGCTTAACATGTATACCCTTGAAGAAAGGAGGGAGAGGGACATGATAGAAACTTAGTACCTCATGGAATCAACAATGTCCAAGAGGGTAGCATCTTTCAGAAGAAGAGATGTGCAAGAACAAGGGGACACAATTTGAAGATAAAGGGAAGGCTCAGGGGTAATGTGAGGAAGTTATTTTTCACAGAGAGGGTGGTGGATACATGGAACAACCTTCCTGAGGAGGTTGGGGTCTAAAACTGTGGAGAATTAAAGAATGCATGGGACAGATATAAGGCAATTCTTGTGGGGGTGGAAGAAATAGGCTGCTGGTTAACTAGGATCTGCAGCTTATCCTGTAGGTAGGGAAATGGGCAGACTAGGTGGGCCAAGCAGTCCTTATCTACCGTCAAAGTCTATGTTTCTATGTAGAACAGAAGATCTCTAAAATAAAGAGATTTACTTAGTCCTGCTTCCCTGCCCTTTCTAAATTCATCAATTGTCTAATCAGTCGACTTAAAAATATGTTTGTATCACAAATTTGATATTACTGTACTTAAAATGCAGATATTAACATAGCATCCAGCTATTGTGTTCCCTAAACCCTCATAATTACATCTGAAAGAGGAACTTCAGTGATAGTCTAAAAGTAACAGCTTGTAGTCATTATATGCAGTACTAGACCTGAAAAGGTGTGTGCATTTGTTATTTCTGCCCAATGTTTACTCTACCTTCCAAAATTTGGATTTGCTTTTGAGTTGTGCTGCACATGCCATTGCTGTTTAGCTGCTGGGCTGCTAGCTCTGATGACATCATTGTAGGATAGGAAGTGACTCACACTGTGCAGTACCATGCAGTTGCAGCAGTGTTGCAAGGGAAACCTACCAGTACTCAATATAACTACTGTGTTCCCTCCCCAGGACACCCTGTTAGCAATGCATTATGCCAAAATCCAGATGCCTTGTCAGTATGTTTTTTTTTTTTGTGAAATTGATTCTGCCCTACAGTGATGGCAGCATAGCAAGCTAGGTCCACAGAAACACCATGCTTGCTATAGAAGCTCTGGTACACCCTGCAGTTTTTAGCAGCTCAGAATGCAAAACTAACTGCAGCAGGCAGTAATGAAATACAATTCCAGAATCAATGCAAGAAGGGGTAATTTATGCATGAAAGTCAAAAGGACTGGAAGGTCCTCTTTTAGTGCATGGGCTCAATTGCTGAGCATGGCCCTCTGTCTGGAAAAAATGGGGAAATGCATCTTATATTCTGTGATGTACTTTAAGATGCCTCACAGTAGCAGGTGGAAATTACTTCAGTTTCTGACTCACAAGGCAGTAAACCTTTGTTTCTAAATGGATCAACCGTGGCATCATGCCTTGTACAGGAAAATGAAACTAGCGAAATCCCTGCATACAGTATACAATGGAAATGTCCAGTTCAGTATAACTTGTCTTCACTTCCAAAAGTGCATTCAAATGACTTTGTAGAAAATGTACTTCCTGCAATTGTCTTGCAAAGGCTTTTAGAGTTTGTTGTACTGCTCATTCAACAATGTACCTACTATATAGTACAATGTATATACTATAAAATACAATGTTCATACTATATATAGTACAATGTTATATACTATATAGTGCCTAAAAACAGGGTGTAGATTGGCCTAATGGTTAGACACAGAGTTGTGAGCCTGGAGGCCTGGGTTTGAATCCCACAATTTGTACCTACTCTTTGTGCACCCCTAATAATCTCACTCCCTCATTGAATGTCAGGTGCTAACATTGACATAAACATTCTCTCTCTTGTATTGTAAAGCACTTGGTACTATACAAAACCAGATGATTTTCTTTAGTCAGAGTAAAAACACTCAACAAAATGACACACTTCTCTGCTTGTTATTGATTTTGTTCTGCCTTTTAAACTTTGTTTGAATAATAAAATGTTAGCACATTTTATTGGTTACATGATAGGCCAGGTTTCCTGTATTCAAAACTGTTTGCTGAAGTTATCGGGACTAAAGCCCCATATTTTGTGTGAGCAGACAAACAAACCCTATCCAGATATGCTCCCACAAGCACAAACCCCCATTTTGTAGGAAACATGGAGGGTCCAATTCAGATGCATTGCTCACCTGCCAAGTGAAAATGTACTTTTGGCAGATTCCAATCCATAGCGATAGTATTGTTCATACAACTAATCTACTTTCCAAAGTAGAGTAGGGTTAGTAGTACATAAATTATGGCGTGGATGCCATCCAGAGAAGACGCTTAAGATTTGGTCCATTAAATAAATGGGTTACAACCAGCAGGCTTGGAATTTCCAACCCTGCTCACCATCTCCACCACCAGCCTCATTCCTTTAATGTTATCGAGCAAAATTTCTTTGACAAAGTTCCCTGGATTCTCGAGACAAACTAAAAGGTGCAGGGTCTGCATCAGAAGCCCTAAGAGAAGAGATTAAAGCACCCAAATATGTACACCCTGGAACAGAGGGGAGAGGGAGAGAGAAAGGAGAGACAGGGAGGAGAGGGAGAGAGAGGTGTGACATGATAGAGACCTTTAAATACCTTACAGGGGTGAGGGAAGGAAGTATTTTTCAGAAAAATAGGTGTTCAGGACAAGTGGGCATAACAAGAAATTGGAGAGGGGTTGATTCAAGAATGTGTGGATATGTGAGGAAGTACTTCTTCACAGAAAGAGTGGTGGATTCCTGGAACAGCCTTCCTGCAGAGGTGGTGGGGGTGAAATCAGTGGTGGGACATACCTCTCAACTGTCCCTGATTTTCAGGGCGTCCCTGATTTCGCCTCAAAATTTTGCTCTGTCCTCCAAAAATTGTGTTTCCATGACCAAACAGTGGGGGTTGTAAGCACAAAATAATGTCAAACATTAAAGTTAGAGACTTTTCTTGCTTAGAAAATGCATTTTACACTAAGCCATTTATTCTACCAGCTTTCTGAGTGAATATCATCCATTTTGAAGATGTGTCCCTGATTTTGGTCGTTTGTCCCTGATTTTTTAAGCCTTGTCCCTGATTTGTGAGGCAGGAGGTTGAAAGGTATGGGTGGGGATCAAGAATGTGTGGGATAAGCAGAAGGAATCCTAGTGAAAAGGGAAGGAGGAGGACTGGGCCAGAGATCAAGCAAGATCTGAAGTGAAAATATAGGCAGGGAAAATGGGCAGAGTAGGTGGACCAAGCAGTCCTAATGTGCTGGCAAATTCTATGTTTATATGCGAACACTTTCCTACCCTGATAGTATGGCATACAGGGCATGAATGCAGTTAGTACACGAGTCACCCCCTCTGAATCCACGTGCTCACAGCCTTCTAGTGGATGCAACTCTGTTTTGAATCTGACCGGCCTGAGTAGGCAAATAAGGACCCTTTCTCTTTTCCGACAGCCTTGGACTGTCATGATTACCCAGAAGACATTATAAGCATAAGCCCATTTGCAGCTCACAAAATGGCCATTTTGTGGGCAAATACTGGGCAAAACACTAATAAGAGATCTTTCCTTGTTTTATTTTCCTGACTTTATTCAAGCCACAAACTTGTTTTACTTTGGTCTCATTACTGAATTAGCAGAGTCTACTCTCACATAAGCTTTGCAATTAATTTCAGATAAGCATTTTTTTATAATTGCTTACTCAGAAGAACCCAACAGAGGTGTAGCGTTCTGTATAATCTTTTTTCACTTTGTTTTTTGTGCCCCTTCTCACATGCTTAGGCCTCCATCCACTCACTCAGGCAGCCTCCCATCCCCACCCACACCTTGTCTGGCACTTACCTGCTTCCTCCTACCCGACACTCCTTCTGGGATGGGTCAGAAGGAATGTGGCTTAACCCCTCCCCAAACTACTCAGTTTTGGGAATCATTATCCAGTTGTGCATTGGGGTCCTGGGAGTATCAGGTTGCTTCATCCCACATTACCAGTGGGTATTGTCCTTGTCCTCCATCCCTCCATGATGCTGAACAAAAGGGCTTGGAACATGCATGCAGATGCAAATGCGAGGCAAAGCACGTTGAACCAGATGGCATCCTCCCTCCATCCCTCCTCCTCCCACTGGGACAGCACCAAAAGCACCACCACCTGTGGTCACCCAGGTAGCAGTGCTGAAGTGGGGACTGTAACCCACCGTGAGGAAGAAAGCGCCCTCTGTAATGCTCCGCCTTCTTCCTCTGGTCAGCCCTCCAGTGACTCAGGCTTATCCCTGAATCCAGGTCACTGCTGTTCTGATTGGCAGTGTCACTGCTGTGCCAAGGGATTAACATTCTGTCCAGTTTTTATTTATTTATTTGCTTTTATTAATCAGGTAAGGCACACTAGACAGCCAAGTGCCTATTTTCAGGTGCGACCGGGAGGTTACAAACTAGAAGCATACTTTACGTACAATGAGATAACAGGCAACAACAAATTTTGACATCCAGAGAAATGACAAGCTTATACAGGGTTTGAGTAGGTAGCTAACAGCCTTAAAGACGATTAGCACAAGATATATACAGTACAGTACATATTTGGTGATTTCGGCAGAGAACAGCAAAATTACATAAAAACAGGTTCAGTCAATTGCAAACAGAAGTAAGTGCCAGCAAATAGAATGGGGGCACCGGGGGTTACACTGAGGAGGGAGCAGTCAGGGGAGGGCACAGAGGGCAGTGTGAACTGTTAGGAAGGAGGGCAGGGAGTCAGATTGGAGCATTTAATAGTTACTCAACAAGTTGACAGGAGGGTAAGTGCAGTGGACGCTGAGGATGCAGAGACCCCCAGCATACCTGGTGCTAGTGCGCTATGAGGTACATGGACAAGTGGAGGATCCTTTCAGATAGTTCCAAAGGGAGACTTTAAAGCCAAGATGGGAGGAGGAGGATCGTAAGGGCAGGGAGTGAGTTCCATATTTTGGGGCATAGGGACTAAGGCCTGATCAAGCCCGCGAAGGGTGCGAGTTCTAGGGACCAGGTGATCAGTGGCGCCTCGACCTAAGCTGGTAGAAAGGGGTGTCAGGGTTGAGGGGAAGGGTGAGGGCAGCAGGGTGGCTGATCTGACGATGTTATCGGCGAAGTTCTCAATTATAAATGTGCGGTGTTTCTCAGGAGGGTGCCACCTAGGCACATACGTAGAGGCTACAATGGTGCCGTTAGGGAGGGGCAGAAAGCGCAAAGCGGGCAGATGTTGTTGTAGGCCGTGTCCCATTTCAATAGGCACAGGGGCAAAGGTTACAGCCCGTAGCAGAGAGAGGGAGGAGGCCCCCCGGTTAGACATACGAAAGCAGCCGGAGTCACATTTTGCCCAGTAGGTGGTACCAAGCTACCGCTCAGAGCCTTGCAGATGTTCCGGATTGTAAGGTAAGGTCCAGCTGCAGGTCCAGAGTGACGCCAGGTACTTGACAGCAGCCACCGGCCTGCAAGGCAGAGCCATCAGCCCCATAGGATTTGTAGGGGCGAGGGTAGGATTTAGTTTTATAGCTGGAAGGACTGAAGCACAGGGCAGACAAAGCACTTGTCCAAGTTTACAGAGTGAGCCAGTAGCTCTGTGGGATTCAAACCTGTGATTTCCTGTTCTCTGATGAGTGCTTTACTCATCAGATCATGCTGTCCAACAGACCAAATGCAATTGATTTGAACAGATATGATTACAAATTCCATGTTAATTTGTCCCACATTATGTGACCTCACACTTTTGGGAGAATTAAAGTCATATTTTGTTAAACTTCTACTTTCAACTAACTGGACAGTGACTTAATTCAGTACATTTTTCCAGTGCCTCTATTTATTTGGACCACCTGTAAAATCAGGAATTTTATTGTGCACAAGGCTGCCAGATTGGGGTGGAAGAAAGCAACACATTTGGTTTTATGAACAGGAAAGAGATTAATTTCAGGTACCTAGACAGTTTTAAAACAGCACAATGATGGATTAGAGAGAAATGAGGGAGAGGTTATGCTCAGGGTGGTTAAGTGCTTCCCAGGATCACAGTGAGAGTATGTGATAGTTGTCGGATTAACACCGTGTATCCAGGTTCAAAGATCTAACCACTAAACTCAACTGCCTCCGACTGTACTTTTGTAAAGGCCAGAAATTCTGTTGCAGACCTCGCTTTTATAATGGCCCCATGGCTTTGATGGCAGCCTGCTGGAGTGCAGCCTCAGTAATGTGTTGGCCAGCAGGTTATTTACAAGTCATCAGAATAGCTGGAGACAAGAGGACATGCTGCCAATATATTGTTTTGATTTCGGACACTGCCCAGGAAGACGTAGACAGGTCAATAAAACTCTAGTATGAATTCTCCCCTAGATCATGTTGTTATGAAAACAGCCAACAAGGCCTGAAAAAAAGTCATGATGCTGTTTGAAACATCAAGTGTAACAAACGTATTCACTAAGAAATATACCAAAGAATGCATTCCATAGTAGGAAAAGTTAACTTCTCTGATTTTTTTGTGTCATTTCAGTTCTACGGATGAGAAAGTAAATGGCTTTCTGTTCTCCAAAGGTACTAAAGGTTTTTCTTTATTTTATGGTACTATAAGTATCAGTCCTAATAATCTCAGGCTTAAGCAGTGAACAGCCTCTTCAGGCTGCTTGTGTTAGTCAAGCATTTCACGTATTATCATGAGTCTAATTGCCAACAGTAGGCAAGCACTACAGCCAGCCCACTGACACAGCGGTAGGGCTACAACTCACAGTGCTGGTGGCCCAGGTTTGGCAATGAGCCCAGGTGCTGAAGAGCTAGCCAGGGGAGGAGGCTCATCCCAGAGGATGCTGTCCCCTTTTAGGGAAGGAGGGCAGCTGATTTGCTGCAATACTGCAGCCTGGGTGACCACAGGTGGCAGTACAGATGGAAGAACCTACAGATGGATGGATGCCAGTTGACACTGTCCGTAGCCATGCAGTCACATGCACATACGGTGCCCTTGCTGCCAGCATCAAAAGGGAATGAAATAGCAGGAAACACCCCAGAAAGAGCAGGATGACGCTACCTCTTTGGCCTTGATGAACCTGCTGACCAGCCCTCACCTCACACTTGTGGACCAGGAGAGGGATCCCTGCCTGCTCTGATGGAATGCACCTTAGCCACAGGAGTTGTGCATTTTGACCCCTGGATGAGGACATAAGTGCCAGAGATGGTAAGGAAAGGGCTGGAAGGTAGGTGAGTGGAACTGAGCAGCATGGGAAACAAATAGAATTAAAACTAAAAATGAGACTTTCTGTATAGTGGTGCTCCCCAGGATCCAGTGTGTTTCCACTGGATTTATCACAGTGCCTCAGAACTGTCATAGTGCAGGGCTGGTCCAGTAGCATGGCAGTAGAGCTACCACTGGCATGCAGGTGACCTGGGTTCAGAAACAGCCTCAGGTGGTTCGAGCACTGGCCAGGAGAGGAGGGTTTGAGCATCCCAAGGACAGACCCTCCCTTGAGAGGGGTCACTCGTCCAGCATGTTAACTGCCACCTGAAAAATCTGGGTGGTTGCACCAGAGGACCACAAGAATGTGCGGGGCTGCACACCTAGATGCTGGAGACATCTCAGTGGATGTTGAACATGCGCATCATGCCATTGATGTGCATGGGCCCCAAAGACAGGAAATGGGGACAAAACCTCTGACCTCAGCACTTTGATGGCCCGGTCCCTCACAGGCCCCACACCAGTGACTGAGCTCCTCCCGGAAGTCCTGTGCCACAAGATACCATGGAGACAGGTAAGCCCCAGAGAAGTAAAGAGACAAGGCCGGGGACTGCTTCAGATGGGCAAACAGCCAAAGAGACCAAGGAAACAAATAATTGATAAAATAAAATTGTCACCGTGTTTCACAAGCACTCTTTACAACCCATGTTTCCTTGTGATTGTTTGTGAAAACAACTGGGAAATTATCTATGTTATGTGACCCATTAGAACGAATACCACTGTACCACTGTAACTGGGTTTACTTCTCCATTACACTATCTATCCCAGCACCCATACTGGATGCTGAATGAGCTTTCTTTTCTGAAACAGTCCTGACCTGCTTTTATGTCCAGATCTCCCAGGGCAGACATCTCAGAGAAAAACAGATACTGACGGTTTGATGCACTAAATAGTTTTTAAAAGTGTATAGAAATGCAGTCCGGAAGCAAGAGGGCATTATAAGCAGCTGACTTCTATCATAGAGGCACTCGGGTCTTGATCCCAACAGTGGTGATATTAGCAGGTATTGTATTTGGGAGTCTGCTGGTACCCCTCTACTGACAAGAAAGCCAACCCTGGCAGCTGTGTCCTCCAAGTATCTTATGTCATTCATTAGGTTTGCCAGTGGCAACCCTTGACCTTTTGAGGAGCTAGTAATTACATACTCTCCAACCTTGTGGAAAAAATCTGGTTGTTTGAATCTAATTGTTGGCATGGGATCAAAAATGAATAAAAAAAATAATAACTGCTGCCTTAGTTGTATTAAAGTAACATTTGTGAAGAAAAATTGTTGGCTTCTCTTTTTCATAAATTATGGAATTGTGGGAGGGACTGAACAACTGCAAATCTTTCATGTATCTATTTTGTCAGAAAAGAGCTTTTTGGGGATTGGGAAGCATATTCTTCAGTAGTGTTTTTAAACTAGACCTCCAGCCCTAACTTTATTGAATCAGAGGGGAAATTGTGTCTCCTGAGAGCCGACTGAAAAAAAATCTTTTATTTTCCTAACCCTTGTGCCACTTTTGATGGGAGGCAGTGAAACATGTCTTTCAGATTCATTGGGCTAATGTAAATACATTTCTAGTTTTGTTTCTGTGCCAGACTTTTCCTTAACTCCCTGCCTAATGTTTTATTTGCCTTCCTGTGCTGAGTGGTACAGCTGGTGCTCAACAGCCAAATGTAAAACAGAACTGTATCTAAAATTGAGAAACATCATACTTTACTGAATAATTAGGATAGTATCTGGGACAATCATGGACTGGTATAAAACTGCAAAGTCAATGTACTGTAACAGAGTAAAATTATTTAGAAATCATGAACACAAGACACCATGTACAGTGACTCTGTGGCTTTTTATTCTACTGCAGCTGGGCAGACCCAGATTAGGGAGTGACTCTCCAGACTGGCAGAAAGCAGATGTGTCATTTGAATGATGCATTCACTGGGGCATGTGTGATGTGGTGTTGCCCATTCAGCCATTTTCACTGGTGATGCTGGTAGCCTGGCAATCCTGTGGGAGGATGACTATGTCAATTAGATGCAGAAAACCACAACTCATAGTTTTGTGAAATGCCAAATATCACAGAATCGCAAAACAATGCTGATAAACATTTTAGTACCCACCAGACGTACTGTAAACTAGGAGTGACAGTAGCAAATCTTCATGCTTATCAATAGGCACTGTAGATGTATAGAGTTTTGTTTTTAATATTTACATTACATCAATGCTAGTCAATCAAACTTTATAGCAAGTGACATTTCTCACTGTTAAATGTAAGCTAAACTGCATCAGCTATCTCGACAGTCAATCTCATTATGGAGGAATTCCATATGACGTCACCTACAGTATAATCAAGCACAATTAAGATAAATGAAGTTACTGTATAATATATATATATATATATATATATACACACACACACACACACACACACACACTAGAGGTGAGCTGATAAATCCATGATCTTCATAGCAATGAAAAAATGTGCCCCCGTTGTACAAATCTCTATCTACATAGTAGACACATCATTGATGTTTATCTATGTACTGGACGTCATTCCCTCCTTCTCTCCACCCCGTACAGCCAGCACTTTTACATATTTCTTTGACTTTAATGTTTTTGGCTCCACCAGCCTGTTGCACAAATAGGAAATCCACAGCAAGACCTCTTTCAAGCTCCCAGTCCTAACTCCCTGCTGCTACCCTCATAGCCACAGAGAGCGATCCCAAACAAGCAGTCTGCTCTTTTTCCAATCACAGACCACTAACCTTCTTCAGAATCGACACAGCACTCCAGCAACCTCCCCAGGAATGCTACCTTCTCACTCTGCACTTTTACAGCGGCACCTGCCCACCCACCCAACCACAACCCTGCTATCTCCATCACCCATGCAGGCTCTCCGACAGCTTTTAAAATCCAATTTATCTTTTCTCCCAAACAACAGAAAAAAAACACAAACTGCTGCTAATACATGCACCTTTTCCTCTGTGTTGCTGTACTACCCACCCCATATTTGTTCCTCACCTCACCTAGAGGCTGTATTCTGGCAGTACTACTTTCTTCAACAGTGAAGACCAAGCAGAAGTATTCATTCAGAATATCTGCTTTCTACTCCTTCCCTACACACATGCAACTCCCTTTCTCAATCTTTTTATTCCACTTTGTTCGTTCTTCTTTTCTCTGACCTATTTAATGACGGGCTTGTCATTTTTTCCTCACCCTTCTGCAGTCATTAGTTCTACCTCTGCCTTGGCCCACTACACTAACTTACTAGCTTCCTTTGTTTTGGCAAGGTAGAGCTCCCTGCTTGCCTCCGTCTGTTCAGCCTTGTATACTTTGAAGGCCATCTTTTTCACTCACTGTTACCCAAACTTCCATGGAAGATTAAAGGGCTTCTTTACCACTTTACCTTGCACACTTGCCTGAGGCAACTTATAGTTACAGCTACAATCCCTCCTTTTATATGCTCCCACTTGCTCTCTACCCCATCGAGGTGTTTGCACACCGCAAGCCTCTCCTTAACTCCGCCCCATCCTCCCAAAGCCATCCCTCCTAAAGTCTAGGACCACTGCCTTGGTCAACAACCTCATTATTTCAGAGTTTTGTCAAATCACACTATGATATGGTCGCTAGACTCTGGCATGTTTCCTTTGTTAATCCCCTCCCCATGCTTTTTCAGTTGGTCAAAACTAGGTCAAGAATGGTCCTATTCCTAGTATGATCCTCCACTAGTTGAGTCTGAAGCAGTTCAGAAAGTCTTCTAGTAGAGCACTTCCAAATTGGCAGACCTCCCACTATCCACTGTAAACTGCACCCATTGTGATTCTGTCATGCCCCAGCTCAGAGCCCCCCAGATGTCACAGTCCTCTGGCCTTACTCCTAGCCAACCATCTTCCATCCTGTGTTGTGAACTGTACAAATATGCTGACAGAGAGGAGCAACAACAGAACCCATTGGCTTCTACTCCAACTGCTGTACAGCTGCCATATTACAGTCCATGTTGTATCCAGTTTGCAGTGGAGTGTCTGGAAGACAGGGAAACCTACACCTACCTCCATGAGCCTCTGGAAGACTGTGCTTCCCACCAGCTACGCCTATGCATTCTGCCCTGCATCCCCTCTTCTTCATTGTCTGTCCTCCTCCCCTTCCCTTACCTTCCCCTTACCTTTCTCCCTTCTTCCTTTAGCTGTTAGTTGCTACTCTAAGTTTATTGTATATACATTTGAAATTTTGATTGTTTTGAAGTACTTATCCCTTGATTGACTAATTTTGTAAATGCCTGTATGCTGTATCTCTATATTTTTGCCATTGTTTTATGCTGTTCCTCAACGTCTGCCATTGTATGGCTGTATCTCCTTATCTGCCATTGTATTTTGTACCAATGTATTCTTGCAATTGTCTCAGTGCTGTTTTACCAAGACCCTGGGTCGACTCCTGAAAAAGGGACTGTATTGTCTCAGTGGACTTACCTGATCACCACAACTCAAATAAATAAAATCCCACACCTCCACGGTGTACCCCAGAGGAGTGAGGTTCTACAGGTCCTGCAGCTAACTAACTCCCTCTAATGGCACCTCCTCTACCTGCTATTCATGGCAGCTCTTGAGCCCTCTATAAATCTTAAAGGGAACTGCACTGAACACACAAGAGCTTTTTCCCAGTAGAAGCTGTTTTAGTACTAGGTCTAATTCTGTTATTGTTCCATCTTTACTGGCCTTTTAAGTAACTTCCGTGGGTGTTTCTAATTTACTCTCTGGTAGTCAGTACCATTTTAGAACTCTATGATGTAGTTTGTTCCCTTAAGCAGCAGAGATCTTTGATATAACACCAATGTACTGTGACAACAATGGAGGAGCTTAGCAAGGGCATAAACTACCTCATACTGCTTGACAGTGGTCCTTACCATCTGTGTGTAAATCAAAAACACCTACTAAGATAATTAAAAAAGCCTGTATAACAATAACAGAATTTGGACCAGTATTTAAAAAGCAGCTTCTACTGGGAAAATCATATGCAGGTTCAGCACAGTCCTCTTTAACTGTCCTTCAGATATGTAAGCAATAAGACATGACAGGGTGTGCATGGAACATATTTTACCGCCTGCGGCCAGGGGCGTAATAAGGCACGAGGCCTTGGCGAAGTGCCTTAGCCCTGGTCGTAAAATATGTTACATGCACACACCTGGAATGTCTATTGTGCTTATAAAATGGGCACCTATATTTATTTTTATTTTTACAGATAGAAAAATCTTGCTTGCATGTGGAAAAAGACTTTAAGATGCTAATGTAAGCTAAAATAGTCCTTCCGAGACACTGAGTTATATTATTCATGAGCTGATTTGCATTTCTGACTCCAGGTTATGTGTACTGGCAGTCTGTGCTGAAACATATTTAGATTTGCATTTATGTGACTCCAGTTTGCTATAATTGTAGTGTGCACAGTTTGCAAATGAATGCTGAAGCCTGTTTTTTTTGTTGTAAACACGCCTGCTGAAGCCGACTGAAGTATACTATCCCAGTCCACGTACTCCGCCAGCAGTTGTATGTTTGTACTACTCTCATGCGTTCCTTCACTCCCCTCCGTTGCTGACTGAGCCTTTCTCTGAATTTATAGGGCATTTCGATTAATCAGATTAAGAGACCCACACAGTAGAAAACAACAATTGCCACGGAAACTACCTGGGAGCAAGCAGTAGAAAAAAAGACTAGAGGGCAACAGGGGCTGACTGTCAGACAAGACGTGAAATAGCGCTGCTTCACAGGGGCTGACTCTGACTGCCGGAAACAGATTTGTGGACAGTAACAACAATCTTTAGCGGAATTTGTAAACTGCATTCTATTCAAAAGGCACACAGCTGTTCAAATGTTGATAAATTAAAATGAAATCAACGGAGCGTTAGCGAGTGAATAGAAGATGGCAGCATTTTAAATGCCAACATTCTAACGCTCCTGATTTCATTTGGAAATGCGGTTCTGCTTCTCTGACCTTTTTTACCCATGCATGGAACATATTTCATGCATGGGTAACTAGCCAATCAAATTGCTTGATATAGCCTACCCATTTTATAAAACTAGTTGCTGCTATACCCCAGACTGGGTTATGCTAGGCTGTCCCTAATACACAGCTGTTTTATACCCACTTGACCCAATTCCTAAATTTCTTGGAACATTAAAATTAGAAAGAATTGGCTGTCCTCTTAGATTAAATAAAACCCATTTCTACCCCTAAATGAAAATACTTTCTCAGAGCTCCAAAAGAAGTATTATCCCTCACACTCCTGCTTTACTGCCCCAAGTTAAATTGCCCCTCCACATATTCACTTATTTTGCAGAAGGATGACTTGCTTATAAGCTTTTCCTTTTAGGAAATCCTGCAGCATTCAACCTGGCTGTCATCAAGGTCCTCCCAAGTGGTGTCAAATGATAGTTCCTTCTAGCCAATCACATTAGGCATTTGGTGAATAACTCTCTGTCCTGTCATTCCTCATGCTGCTAAGTATCTAAATTAACCAGCTCGGTGGCATGTTGGACTGCCAGTAGAAGATAAAGGTTTATTTGTAGCTTTCCATAATCCCATGTTGGAGGCGACAGAAGCCTGGTGCAACACAGATGTGTTTTTTGGCGCCAGGGGAGTTCATGCAGGTCACTTGGCATTTATGCACCCCATCTGGTTGGACTTGGAGCAGCATTGTTATTTTGTGACAGTTGCCGCTCACACTGCCTCCTGGCAGAAAGAAGAGGGCAGCAGTAGGTCGCTAACGCTGTAGTGGGGGGTCGGAGGAACCCAGTGAAACAAATGAATAATTGTATTGCATAATAAAACATGGAAACACAATATATCACAATCACTCACAATTTAAAAAGTAGAAGCCTCTAAAACCAGTATGTTTTAATCCCTGCTGAAAATGTCAATTATAACAGAGTCACTCAAAGAATAGGGACAGTGCCCGTGACAGACAAGATAAAGCCATCCAATGCTCTGTCCCCATTGTATGCACTCTAGATGACGGGGCTGTTAAACTCTCATGTATTGACTGAAGATATGTTGCTTGAGTATAGAACTGGAGATGTTTAAGATAGGGTCGTACAGTAATTAGCCACATCACGGAATCTTATGGTGGACTTTGTTGATGGTATGTAATTTGAACAACATGCTGCATTGAAGACTAATCATAGTATAATTTTTTAGTCAAATCAAAGAAGAGAAAGAAAAGGACAATCTGAAAAGCATTCCAGTGAAGCTGCTTGCAAAGGATATTGGGAATTGTGCAATTGTAAGTGATTTTAGTAAAACTCATCTGTCATACTTGTAAAAACAACCTGACAGTCATTCATAAGGTATACATTAATGTGTTTCCCGTTGAAACAAAATTGATTCAATCTGCGTTTTTACTTAATGTTCAGCTGTTTTGCTCACAGAATATTCATTAAGAAAGTTATCTAAAAGGACAAAACACATGTTGAGGCATCTGCATGCAGGTGTCATGTAAAAGGGTGAATTAAATGAACACTGAAAACTAAAATTAGGTGTAACATTTTGACCATTAGCCATTATTCCACAATTATCTCTGAAGAAGAAAGTACTACAATTCCTTCTTCTGCACATATTAGTTCTGAAGAAGGCCTAATGGTCAATGCTCCAATACATGTTTTCTTTTTCCAGCCTGAATTTACTGTAAGCTTTTTGTTTTGATCATCTGAACAGAAGCAGATTCAAACATATGTGTGTTTGAGAACATAAATGATAAAACATGTTGCAACTGTCTATTAATAACCCTACATCACTCCAGCCTCCCCTCTGTTGGTCCCACCCAACCTCATCACCCATCTTCTTGAGTCTTACCTTCATCTTTGCCCCCAGTGGATAGGGCACATCAATAGAGATTTCCCAGGCTACCTGAAAGTGATATCCAAGGTAGGTCCTAGCAGATGGATGCCACAGTTGATGGTGCAAGGCCTGAGTCAGGCCAGTGTCATCCTGCTATGGCCAAGGCTACTTTCCTTGTGTTTCCTTCTATGGGATGCTGCTGGTTTAGGCCTCAAGGCTTGAATATACCTGTCAAGTGTGCCTTCGGGCCAGTACTGAGCAGAGCACCCCCGCTCCTGCTGGCTCTCAGCTGCACTGCTACCCTGGTCACCCAGGTGTCAGTATCCCAGTGGGAACCAGAAACCCTCCAAGGGGAGAACATCTATTGAGATGCTTGATCCTCCTCATCCCGCCCAGCCAGTCAGCCAGCTCCTGGAATTCCTGGGCTCACTTCTTAACCAAGGTCGCTATGCACATGCAAAATGATAATCGCTTAAGAAAGTAATAGGAACCAATATCATTTTATACAGCTGTCTTGTAAGACAGCAGTCCCTGTCAGGGAGATTTTGACGGGACTTAGATTAGTAATGGATTGTTGTTGCAGCTGCAGGAGCAGATAATGGAACATGCTATTCCATTGCATGCCCTGCTCTGAATAAGAAGTAAACGTTACAGTAAATCCCTCCATCCTCTTGTGGCCTTCATTGACACACTCCTGATCAATGTGTTTTATATAGTGTTACGGTGCACTAGCCCTTTAGGATGCTTGTAGAGCAATGTGGTCTCTTCAGGAATCTTTGCATGGGCAGATAACAGTCTGTGCAAGCATTGGACCAACAAATGCTTATAGTGGATAAGACACGAGTTAGCAGCAGATAAATATTTTATCTTCATAAGTTTTAACTGCGCTGCCTGACCAAGAAACATAGACTTTGATAGTAGATAAGGACTGCTTGGCCCACCTAGTCTGCCCTTTCCTACCTACTGAATAAGCTCACCCTCACTCCAACTTCTCAGCCATACCTGGCAGTCATCCCTTCATACCTCCCAACCCCCTTTCTTCCTGTCTCCCTCACACCCCTCAGAATTTGACATGACAAAGCCACTTGGCTGCGATTTTTTCTTTTTCCCCACCCTTTGCACTTAGCAACTTACTTCTCAGCACTTAGCAATTGGTTTTGATTTTATTCTGTGACTTCCTTACTGGAGTTAGTAATATACCCTGCTTGTTTACAAGTCTGTATATGTTTTCTGTTTTTCATGTGTCCCACTGATGTAATCCTAACTAACTACCTTGACTATTATTGCCACTGCAAGTCTTTCTGTGATGTATTGTTGTTTTGTCCTTGTCATGGAGCCTTTGTTAAAGTTCCTCTTGGCTCAAAGGTTGTAATTCCAAAACTGAAATAAATAAAAAATAAAAAGCTGCAGATCCTAGTTAACCAACAGCCTACTTCTTCCTACTCCCCACAAGATTGCCTTATGTCTGTCCCACGACTCTTGAATTCCCTCTTTGACCCCCACATCCTGCTGTGGAAGGCCGCTCAAGGCCCACCACTCTCTCTCTCTGTGAAAAATACTCCTCACATTGCCTCTAAGCTGTCCCCTCTATCTTCAAATTGTGTCCCTTGTTTTTGTACTTCTTTTCTGAAAGATGCCACCCTCTTGGGCTTTGTTGATTCCCTTGAGGTACATGAACGCTTCTATCATGTCCCCCATCTCCCTCCTTTCCTCCAGGGTATACATATTAAGCTCCTTTAGTCTTCTTCATATGGTTCTGTGCAGACCTTGCACCATTTTAGTTGTCCTCCTCTGGACTGCCTCCATCATGTCTATGTCCTACAGAGATGGGGTCTCCAAAACTGCATGCAGTACTCAAGATGGGGTCTCACCAACTGTCTGTACAGAGGGGTAACAGTTTCCTGTTTTCTACTGGCGATGCCTCTCCTTACACATTCCAGTATCCCCTAGCCATCCCTACTGACTATCACATGTGGTGGAGTGAACTGGAGCATGCATTCACACTCATTGTTGGTTCTGCAGACTGAAGAGAACTTAAAATCTATTCAAGCTCTCTGTGTGGAGATTACCTGCCTCTGCTGCCCATCGACAGATCAGTAGCTAAAGATAAAACAAGGAAAGTGATCACTGTAATAATAAAAAAGTTCTAAATAGAAACTAATACTATTCTAAGAAAAAGATTTTTGAGAATGTTTCAAGGAATGGGCCCAGTATTCAAAGTGACCATTTATGCAGCACTAAACATTGTGTTGCACTCAAAATAGCTATCAGGAAGGCACATTCATACAGTCAACATGTCTTGTCTAGTGCACTGCCTGTATGACCATCAAGCTGTGGTAGTACCACTCAAACTGCATCTGTGCAGCATAGCAAAGCCTATGGCTGGCAACAGACACCATGGAGCAAAGGGGATAGCGTGTCCCAAACAGCATAGCACTTTTGCTATATTCAGAGGCCAGCATGCTAATGGCTCATGTGGCATTGGTCCCCAATGTAACACAACAGTTCACCCTTCCACGGCGCCTCACTCAGCACCCACCCAGTCCAGCACCTGACTCACCTGAATATCTCCACCACCATCAGTAGCAGAGCAGTGGACGATGACCAGCACAGACCCTCCTCTCACCACTTTGGATGCCATCTGAATTACAGGAACTGAGTGTGTGCATATGGTAGACACAGCCAGTACACACTTGTGAGTCATAATGGAAGAAGTTAAGGACACAGAGTTAAAGACATAACAGGTACAGAGTGTTGAGGATTCTTGCCAAACAGCACCACAGAGCAGTAAATACAGATTACAGAGTCTGTTGTTGAACTGATTACCACATAGCATCTGCCATTGACAAAGGCATACTAAGTGGGCTGTTGCACCATTCTAAATGTCATCCTAAGTCAAGAATCAGACTAGACTTCTAGTTACTGTAGCAATTATACAAAACAAAAGGATAGAATATTTTATAATATTGTGCTCGACAGGTGTATCAAAAGCAGACCACCAGGTGGTTGGGGCACGTAAGCCGCAGCCAAGTGCATCCAACGACTGAGGCGTGACGTTATCCCAAACGACACACACCCTGGAGGGCATTATTGTTATTATACAATGGCTCGTTATTATACAGAATAAAAAAATTTTAAAGATGTTTTTGTGTGGAAAAATATTTTTGTTTTTTAAGAGAAGATGAAACAATCAATCAAAAGTTCAATAAAACAATCAATCAAAAGCTCCATAAAATGTTCATCTGCAGGTTCACAGTGAGGCTGAGACTAGACCTGTGATGTTGTACTGGGATAACAGCACGGGTCCAGTCTCAGACTGACCAATCAGAGTCCAGAATTTTTCTTGCCACTGTATAATTCCTTATATTTGCCTGGAGTTCAGGGTCATTTGCCCTGTCCTCTTAATTAAATTATTGTTACATGCTCTATGTTCTTTGTGTTATATGATTTGTAAATGGAGGGGCATGTAGTACTGTAAGCAGGGATTTGAAACACAGTAACTAAGAGATGCCCCTTATGGCCATAGTGGAATAAGTAATTTGCCTTAGTAATGCGATACCATACCAAACATGCTCCTTGTGGTCATGTAGACTCATGATGGTCACTGTAGAGCTGTACATGTGTGTGCAGTTAATCTAGAATAAAGCTTCTAACTCCTATTTTCTGGGCTCCCTGTTTGGATAGACATACAGTATAAGATGGGGTTTGTTACAGAAAGGGTCCTTGTCACTGAGGGTGGGGTTGCATTCATTTCCTGTGAGGCAGCACCTGGCAGCTGCCTGTCAAAAGATCCCCATAGCTGGCCCAGTGACATGGCGAGCTGTGGCAGGAGTGCCTTGCCATCTACTATGCTGGTGACCCTGGTTCTGAAATGAACTAAGGTCACTGAGGTCAACTGGGGAAGGACGATTGCACATCCAGTGATGCTCTCCTCCTTCGGGGCAGGGGGACAGTGCATACCAGTGCTTGGCAGCCATCTAGTGAAGACAAGTTGGCATGGCAGTAGTCACCCACCTGGTTGGCCAGATGCAGGTGCTGAGGCATTCTGCATCTTCACAGTGCATGTGCTCCATGGCACACATGCTGGTCCAAGGGAGGAAAAAGCTGTGGAAAAAACAGCTCCATGGGGCGGATAAGGCAGCTTGGCATGCCCCACAGGCTCAGCACAACCTTGGTTCAAGAGGTCAAATGTAAGTCCCAGGTAGGGTGTGTGGAAGGGCTGAGGGTCATCACTGGAAAGGGGCTGCTGGAGTGTCCAGAGGATAAAAAAGGACCTCCATAGGTGGAGGTACCCCACCACTTTAGAACTACCTCAATACATATCATGTCCAGGTGCCATTCACCTGAAGGCCTTATAGACTGCACCCATATACCATTGAACAGGCTTAGTCGCCCACCTCACTACATGTGTATATTATGTGAAGCTATTAAAAACTTGTTCAAAGCAGAAAAGGCTTTAAGATTGCTAAACCGAAATCATTTAGCGCTACAGCATTACTAAGGATTGGTATATATAAGTAATTATACACGGTCGGGTAAGCGCAAGAACCAAATGTCATGGGTGGGTTATAAGGCATGAGATTTAGTGAAGTGTCTTATGTCTCTTGGGCTACAGTAACAAAGGTAAGTAACCCAACCCCAGGAGTGCCAAATGCTTTTGTTAAGCTCAAATGTTTTGTTGAGCTGCATTAAGCAGGTTAGCAAGGGGAAAAGGAAGAGGAGGCTATTATGGTTTTCCAAGGAGGTGGCGGAGAAAGTGAAAGCCAAAAGATTGCATTCAGGCAATACAAAAAGACACAGGCAGAAGGGATAGGGAGAAGTACCAGGAGAAGCAAAGGGGAGGCACGAGGTCAGTAAAGGAAGCCAAAACTCAGACAGAACAGCACATTGCAAAATCAGTTGGTAGAGGGGACAAACCTTTACAGGTACATAAGTGAAAAAGAAAGGCAAAGGAGGGATAGTGAGACTGAAGAGGGAGGATGGGGGCCAGTGGAGGATGACAACAGTAGCTGACATATTGAACAGGTATTTTGTTCAGTCTTTACTGAGGAAGAGGAGGGTAATGGGTCTGAAGGAGTACAAGGTGGAATGGTGCAGAATGGACACAAGTCCCTTCACACGAGAAAGGGTCCTGAAGGAACTGGAAGTAATAAGAGTTGATAAAGCAATGGGGCCAGATGATGTGCACCCCAGGGTCCTTAAAGAACTAAGAGAGGTGGTGGTGGAACCTCTGGCAATCCTGTTTAGCCGATCACTGGAAACAGGGAGGTACCCAAAGACTGGAGGACAGCAGATATAGTCCCCTTTATACAAAAGTGGAAACAAAGAGGAAGCGGGAACTATAGATCAGTCAGCCTCACCGGTAGTGGGGAAGATCATGAAGCACTACTGAAGGAGAGACTGGTGGAACATCTGGTTATCAATGGACTACAGGACCCAAGGTAGCATGGTTTCACCAGGGAGGTCAGTGTCAGACCAACCTTGTTGAATTTTTTCACTGGGTGACTAGGGAGGTGGATCAGGAAGGACAGTGGACATGGCCTATCTGGACTTCAGCAAGGCCTTTGACACTGCACCACATAGAAGACTATTACACAAACTGGGGAATATGGGTGTGGGCAGGACAGTAGTGCAATGGGTAGGTAACTGGCTCACGACAGGACACAGAGGGTGGTGGTAAATGGCTGTCACTCCACAGATGGAAGATTGACCAGCAGGGTACCACAGGGTCAGTGCTGTGACGGTCCTATTCAACATCCTCATCAGTGACATTGCACAGGACCTAGAAGGCAGTTGGTGGGCGGCTTTGCGGTGGGTGCTGCCGCTGACTGGGGAGCGGGTGGCGGAATGAGTGGGCGGGTTGGGAGGGGGGTACGGGTACCACTGGACCACCAGGAGTTAAAATAATATTACAGCCCATGATCGGCAAGGAGTTTGGTCCACTGGACCACCAGGGAGTTGAGATATTAATACAGCCCACGATTGGGCAAGAGTTCAGCCCACTGGACCACCAGGGAGTTACTTTGATATTACAGCCCGCGATCAGGCAATAGGGTGCATTGCTGGTGAGGGCAGTGGGCGTCAGTCCCGACGGCTGCAGCCTGGCAGGCTTCACGCGAAGTCGCAGGGGATTGCGCATCTGCATGCAATGGGTTAGAATGACATGCAAATGGCCCCATTTGCTTTGCATACATTATGGCCCCATTTGCATGTCCACCGCTGAATATCACGGTTGCTGCGCCTAGCACAGCAGCACTTGCGCTAGCGCAGCCCCCTGCTCCTCTCCTAGCCCTCTCTAGCCACATGTGTTGGCATGAGTGCCACCGCGCCATGCGCAATGTGGGAGGCCAGGATGGAGATTCAGCGGTGCTGCACCATGACGCAGCACCGCTGAGTATCACCCAACACATTCCCTGGCGCATCCCAGTTGCACTGCGCATGGCTTGTGCCCTGCCTGGCATGTCTGAATATCCCACCCTTGGTAGACTTGCAGGCTGTCTCTGCAATTTGGCAGCATAAACTGTCTCTCTCAATAGCCTCATGCACCCCTCATTTTAGCAGATGAACTAAATGACCTATGACTGAACTGGATCTGCAATAGCCCCTGGTGTTCACTGGGGAATGGTAGCTCTTAATTGGTGGTCCAAGTTGTCAGTCAACATCAAACAGGACTGGAGGTCTGTCAGTCAATGAGAGAATGATTGCTGTAAAGCCACCTGAATTAATTAGGTCCATTACCAGCTTTACAAGCCTTTAGGCTCTCTCCTCAGGCAATACAACCCTGACTGATTTCTCAGTCACTCTCTGACTCCATTCTTATGCCAGCTTGGGTCAGCAATGAGAAAGCTGTAGTCTAAATACCGTCTTTCCACAAATGTTCTTCTTTACACAAACTCTTCAATATAACAGTATTGTGCTTACATATCCAGTTCAGTTGAGGCAAAATTGGAAGAGTTCAGGTCTAGTTGGAGTGCTGAGGTGGAGGCTCCATCAGCGGCAACTGTGGCCCTTGCTTGACTTCAAAGGAGCTTAAAGGTGAAGCAACATGGGGGAGTTTCACTTATAAAAAGAACTGGTGGTGAAATAGTTAGTGGCAGAATCTCCAGACAGCAATTTAGACAGTGGGCAGGATTTTCAGACCTATTAGATCACTGCAAGCCCGTGTGCTGATGATATGGTGCATGGTGCTTTCAGTGATCTAACAGGATTTTCTATCCCATGCAGTAATTGTCACAAGGAGATCACCTTTCTCTGGTCTACCTTGTGGCGATCCTGGGGATCCTTGTTATGGAGCTTGCACCAGATATTTGACGTAAGCTGTCAGAATCATGGAACTATCGCAACTGCACCCGAGACTGGAAGATTGGGTGCAGTTGTGGTGAAGGGCTTTGGCGACAGCCACAACCTAAGTGTGGTGGTGCAGGGAAGGATGCAAGCCTCTGCTATGCTTTGAAAATCCTGGCCAGTATTTTGTTTTTGTCATAAAATCGACACTTTGAATTAAGAAGCTTGTCTATAGCCCTACATACTGTACAAACCATAAGGCTGCTCTGCAAACACAGCTGGAGGAGGTGCTCTTCTGTTCTGGTTTTGTGGCAAGCAGTTGAGTTGACTAACTACTCTCATGGCTGCTCACCTGCAGATTCCAAAAGAACAAATGCTGGTGCGTAGGCATCCATAAAGGGATTGTGTGCTCTGTTACTTGGTCTTACATGAAACCTTCTGAAAAGTACGTGATGCCGTGAAAGTATTATTGCCATGAGTCACTGAAATGTGTTTGTTACATTGAGTGCAGTGGGTCTGCTACATGGGTCTCAGCTGAGAATCATCAACTGTACATTATAATACCAAAGCAGAGAGAGAGAGAGAGAGAATGTTTGTCTGTTCTTTCCTAATTTAGAAAATTCAGCAATAGTGGTGGTGCACTGTACAGTATGGTAGTTCAAACAGCTCCACACAGTACTTTTTTTGTAGATTCTATTTATGCACCCTTACTTTCGGGCATCTCTCAGGGTCCCATCTGCAGCCGCATACACAACCGCCTGCCTGAACCGAACTGCTCCGGACTACATCAGGTATGCGAGGTCTGGGCACTCCAGCCAAAGGAGTGGCCCCAGACCACAAGGAGAACCAGAGAGTCAGCTTATTGGGTGTGAGGTCGGTCGGTCTGCCTATGTTCGCTGGCCACCTCACCTGGAAGGAAGGGGATTTTTTCTTGGTTTTCCACCCCAGAGCATGGACATGCAATGATGTCCCGCCCAGTGTGCAGCTGGCCCGCAACATACCTGGAAGATGTCCACCGCTGCTCCAATCCCCTAGCTTCTGCTGCCGCACTGCAGTAGCCCCAGCCTCCGCTTAGGGGTCACCAGTGCATCGGAGGATCCCAAACCTTCCCAGGACTAGGAGAGCAGTCTAGAGAATCTCGATCCTAGTCCTCCCCTCGTCATCTCCTTGACAACCCGAGCTCGCTCCTGAACTCGTTGCCGGTGTGGCGTGAGGTGTGGTGTCCAGCGCCTCAACCCTCAGCCACTGGGCCGCCTCCACACTGTACTATGAGAAGACAAACCTGTCATACTTTTGCAATGTCATGGACCACATATGCACCAGAATGACATAATACAACTTGCAGCACGATCCATTTACAAACGGCATAGATTCATAATGTGGTGACAAATAGACTGATTCGCTTAAAGAGAGCCCGAAAACTCAGGCAATTTGAGAAAAATACATCATTTTTAGAAATATTTCAGCTTATATTACATATATTTTATGTAGTAAATTCCTCTTTTCATTTTAACTGGGAACATTTACATGAATTATAGTCAAGGGAACACTTCTTTTCAATTTCCCTTACGCTTGAAAAATGTTAATTTTATAAAGTGTGTCTCACGACAGTACAGGTGTCCAGGAAATGGGCTTGTTCGGGGCAGGGTCTTAATTCTTTTAATGTATTATCAATCTGCCTTGATCAATACTAATATATTAATTTTGCTGCAGTGGCCAGTCTGACAGTTGTAAGAAGGGTCTCACTTACATTCTTGGGGTATCAGTACCATTAGCTTCGCTTTTCTTGTGGTCCCTATACCCTAAGAATGTGCATGAGGCCACATCTGTAAGAGTGGTCTCACAGCAGTATTGCCATACAAACTAGATCACTGCCTGTTGGGCTTTATCTGCTCTGGCTGCTTGTCTTCGACTGACATCATAATCCTGTTTGCAACATTTACAGTCTGTTGCTAAGGAAATGATTACGATGTCATAAACAGAGGTTTGAGGTTTATGATGCCCGTGTAGATAAACAGCCAGAACAGATAGAAGTCTACAGGACGGAGTTCTTGTTTTCATGTTCATTTGCATAGTTATAAAGAACAAAGTGGTGCAAAGTACGGAGAGTACTGTATGTGAAAGTTAACAGAAAATAGAGCTAGAAAGTCATATTTTTCTAAATTTCCCATAAGATGTCATGAGAGTTTAGTCATTTAAGGTGTGAAGGGACTGAGGTTGATTGTTCCCTCTCCCTGACTCCATAAGTAGGGATGTATAAGTCTGCTGTGTAAACAAGTGCTAATTGACAGGGATTCATCACCCATGCTGCTACCAGGGTTCCTTGAGATTCCCTTGGTAATAAAACATTTATCCAGGTTTACCTTAAAGGACTGTCCTGTCTTCATATCCACTGTCTCTGCTGGTAAGCTGTTTCATACATTCATTAACCTCTAGGAGAAGAAGGGCCTCCTAATGTTACCCTGAATGTACCACCTCTAAGCATGTTACACGTGACCCCAAATCCTGCTAGAGGGTGCCAGATCAGACATCTGTCTTCCATCTTATTGATAGCCCCTTGAATTTGAAGAAGTCTGTGATCAAAACAGCATCAGTGACTTAGTAAAGAGGTTAAACACAAAGGCCTTTTGAGGGAAGGTATAGATAGATCGATAGACAGACAGAATACATGGATGGGAACTTTTCCCTCATAGAAAAGGCCATCATTTACTTCCTGTATACCTGTGACTACTCTATCAATTAAAAGTATATACCTGCACTATTCAGACAATTGCAGCTATATACCTACATTAATTAAAGCTATAAACCTATGCTAATTAAACAATTAAAAGTATATACCTGCACTAATGAAAGTATACACCTGCACTACATTAAACCCTATGGGCCACCACTAATAACATAGTTAACACATCCTTAGGAAGCTAGCCAAACCAATTAACAAGCTGCAAAAGAACCTGGAAAAAAGACACTAGCACAAAACCTCACCAAACCCAGAAAGCTCCCAAACTCCTATCTGCACTCACTACACATCATTCACTCCTGCTGCAAGAGATCGCCAGGTGCCCTATTGCAATCTCTGTAACAATTCCCTTCCTAATGTCTTATGTTCAACAAACAAGGGGTAAGGGTGGAAGCCAGAAGTATACCCATCTTGGGGGCTAATTTGGACAATAAGGGTCAGAAACAGTGTCACCTTTAAAACTAAGGATGCTGTTTTCCTGTCCTCTGGTAGTGCCCCTCAGTGATGGAGAGATCAAGCAATGTGTGAGGCGTGTGGCAGTAGTGATGACAAGTATAGGCAATCAATCTTCCTGTTGTTGCTGTTCTGCTTTAATAAACACAGAGAAATATTGGCATTTTCTCCTATTAGAGCTGCAGTTTTAGCACGTCATTGCTGTAAAAGGGTTTAGTAGTTCATCATTGTTAGGGCAGAATTAGTGGCCAGCCAGAGCCATTGCCTGGAGCCAGTAGTGCTTAGCCTGTGGCTAGTGCCAAGACCTTTGGAGTCCAAGCAAAGGATCGGCAGATGGAGGTTTTCAGCGTTCACTGTTTTGAAGGTTAAGATTCAGTCTGTCCTGGACTGCACAGCAGCTGCGATGCCAGCTGAATTTTCCTCTTTATTTTATGGAAGAATAATAAACATAACATTTCTGTCTGATCTTCTGCCCAAATTTCTTCAAATGCAGTGACCTCTTCAGGGAGCCAGATGGCTGTGCTGCGGGGAAATGTTGCATTTTTATGGTACAAATGTTTGAGAGCTCATATCACTGTACATCTATAGTATTTCATGTTCTTCAAACTGTTATATACAGTCAGCTGCTTTCTTTAGGTGCATGAAAACTGACAACATCAATTAAACAAGAGGTCTAAAATAGGGTATGCTGTGTACATTTTAATTTTGTCAAATCATAGAAACTGCATTAGTCATGCCTCTGCACTACACATGCCCAGAAGCAGTCAAACAGATCAGCTAGGATCAAATAAGGAAGATAAATGCTGCACTGAGTGTATGGATCTATCTAGTTATATATCTGTATGCATGTACACACATAGCTACACATACACTCAGTGTTCCCATCTACAGTGTTGAACGCCGTACACATGTTTGTCTTTTTAATTCACTTTTTGTCTTTTCTGCACATGTACTGTTGCCTACACGGTCATTAGTTCTGCAGCTGTGTTACATGCACACACTGACTTTTGTAAATTGTACATGGTTTTTGCCTTATGGCCCAGAACATGCCAGAAAATGGGCTGAACCGTAGTCCAGTGCACCTATTTGGTTATCAGAATCTAAATAAATACATAGATAAATGTACTTACATCAGCTACATCTCCTTCTACTGCTGTCAGGCCACTGCCTGCCTCTTCTGTTACCCATCAGAGCCTCATCCCAAGCCTCCCAACCACCGGACCAGACTGCAGATCCCATGGCAGTGCTCCTTGAGTAACTCCTTGCAGCTGGGTGCGGAGCTAGTTAACAGGTGGCCAGGAGCATTTACATTCAAAACCAGGATGTAGGAGTTGGAAATGGTATTAGTTTCAGTGATGTGATCTGGGTGTGTTTTCTTTTCCTTTATGTGCTGGCCTCCTTCCTGATGCAGCTGCATTTGCCCACCTGCCAGCGTGACCTGGTGGGGAGGGGCAGACCGATGTCTCACGGTCACCCACAACATCTGTCTGCAATGGGCAGAGTCAATCCTCTACTGGAATTTGAACAAACTGTTTCCATATCATGCCCAGGATTTCAGTGGCCCTGGTCTTGGGAGTTGAGTTGGGTGTGAACCTAGGTCTACTTCATTTGCATACAATGCTCTCTGCCCATGCCACAGGGCCAGGCTGGAAATACATTTTCAGCCTATGATTTTTTTTCCTTTCCTGTCATTTATTCCCACACCATCTGTAGGCCTCAGTACCATACATTCACTCTTATATTGACCGTGAGAGACTGAAAGTGTATTGTACACAGCCTCCCTTCCCCATTGCTGTGCAAATGTTGAATTTCTAACAGAATGAAATTCCATGGAATGTTAGAAAATTTCGCTGATTTCTGTCGCTTGCAGAATTTCACATTCTGTGTGTGAAATGTCTTTTGCAGCATAATAACTGCAGTTCACATAAACTGTGTCTTCTTTTTCTGTATCCGTGGAAATTATTTAATGGTTTACATGATCCACGGAAAATTATTCCACAGTTTGCACAGAAATGCTTTTCAAAATTCTGCAGAATTTAAAAAGAAATTCTGCAAAGTATTTCAAGTGTCATTGCCATCCACAGCAATTTAGATGGCAGAATTTCACATTTCACACAGCCCTAATGAACAACGACTGGATATATAGTTACATACTGATTTACAGGCAATAAAGGCCTCATAGCCCATCAGTGTCTTGGTTCTATCTAATTTATGAATTTTTACCTGTTGGACATTTACTTGCATCCCATGTTTAACGCCCACTCACTTTTACAATACCCATATGTCTATCCCATCTGTGCTTAAATTCATTTACAGTATTAGAATACACTACTTCCAGCAGAAGCCTGTTCCAAATTGTCACCACCCTCTCAGTGAAATAATGCAGTACCTCCTAGCATCTTGTTTGAACATTGCTCCCATCAACTTCAAAGGGTTCCCCTTGTGCTAGTGTCTGCTATAATTTTAAAGAAATCCTTAAATTCCACTCTTATTCTATTTAAAAACTTAAATGTCTCTATCATGTACACTTCCATTTGTCAGCCAGCGTGTACAGATTCAGGTCTATTATCTTTCTTCATATGACTTGCCCAGTAGTCCTTGTATTATGTTTGTTGGTCTCTCTGCACTGCCTCAGCCTTATCCCTATCTTTCAAGTGCAGATTCCAGAACTGCACACAATACTCCAAGTGTGGCCTCACCGAGGATTCATGTAAGTGTAATATTACCTTCTTTCTTCTACTACTGATTCCCTTACCTATGCAACCTAGTCTTTTATTTGACTTCCTCACTGACTTATCACATTGTGATGATTGTTTTAAGCCTCGCTTATTAACACTCGTACGCCTCTTTCCTTGTCCATTTCCTCTGTTTGTACTCCATGCAGCATGTAGGTCACTCCTGAATTTTTGTCCCAACATATATATAACCTTATAGTACATTGTTTTGCACTGAATTTTTGTTGCCAAACCTTCACCATTTCTTGAGTTTCTCTAGATCCTCCCTAAGTAATCTTATGCCCTCAACATTATCTACTCTGCCACAGATCTTGGCATCCTGTGCAAGCGACTCATCTTTAAATTTATTCCTCACTTATTTCACATATAAAATATTGAACAGAACTTGTCCCAGAACTAATCCCTGGAGAGTCCCACTAGTGACATCCCTCATGAATAACAAACAAAAGCCCTCCTTTCCCACTTAGGCTTTCCCATTTTCATAATAGTTAAATAATACAGAGCACAGGTAGTCTCAGAGAGTGTCTGAGAGCCAAAACGGGTGTCAGAGAGTAAAAACAGTGTGGGTTTGTAGCGTTCTGTTTGGCACCCTAGTAGCTTACTACCTGGACGTTTTTGGAGGACTGGCTGTCTGCTCTGGATGAGTTCTGGTTAACAACTGGTGGTCGGTTCCTTGAAGTGGAGCTTTTTGTCCCTGCTCGGCAGGTCGGTCTGGTTGGTTGGTCGGCCGTAAAGGGAGTTGGAACCTGGGAAGAAGATCGGCAGAGAGGAGGTGAATGTGGAAGTGTTACTAACTATTTAGCTACTGTATGTAGCTGAAGGATTTTGACTCTGGCTACTGTGGACTAGGATGTTCTTGGTGTGTGGAGACATGCTGGATTAATTGGAGGATTGATTCCATCGATATAGCAAGCAGCTGACCTGACCCACTGGTTGTGGGATACATGGCTGCACGGGGACCTCGGCTTGATCTTGCTGGGTAGTCAGTGAGCTGGGCCCTGTGTCCTCTAGTTTCTCCAGAGGCCATCCAGTGGGTTGGCCTGGTGGAGTTACATGGTGGGGCCATGGTTCCTCCTTCCTGGCCCCTAGTTGGGGATTTTCGGGATCAGGCTCGCTGAGGAGTGGAGGGCGCTGATACCAGCAAAGAGGATTTTATCAACCATTCTCCTGATCATGGTCGGACAATTCATTTTATTCTCTGCTTTGCTATGTATAACCCCTTCTATCGTGAGAGGGTTCGAGGGGTCATCAAAAGCTTTGGTTCATACCTCTTTTTAACTTAGTGGGAGTGAGAGTCCCTTGCTGGATTTGTTAGCCCTCGGTTGTGAGAGGACCTGGGGGCCAAGATGTGTTTATTCTATGTTTAGTCTGACTGAAGTCTGAGTCTCCTCACCAAAGAATTGTTTGCTTGGAGACCTGGTCTCCTTATCTCCCTAAAACTGTTTCTTAGGATTTTTTAATTTGTGATTTAAGTATTTAAGGTTTTGATTGGGTAGGATTGGGGCTTTTCCCTCTAGTGAGAGTAGAGGGAGTTTTTATTTGTATTAGTTTATTTTGATTTTCTTTTTAAGATTTTGTTAGTTATTAGTTATAATGTTGTAGTATTTATGGTGTGTAAAATTTTGCTGACTGGTTGTAGAAATATTTTTGACAGCATGTGTTGGGGCCGAGTTCCTGTGGGCAGGCACTATTCTGCCTCCAGGCTGAGGGACCTGCGCCTTCACTAGCCCCCATTGCAGCCTGAGGTCTGTGGCTACTGCCAGCCCCCAGGATTGCCTCAAGGAGGCAGAGGGGAGGTGGGCACTACAGATGGGGGGGAGGTGGAGGTGCGGATAAGGGTGGTGGGGTTAGGGAGACACCCTGGGGTGAAATGGCTCCAGGACAGGGATTTACGATGCCTGGTTCCCATACCCAAGGGCTCCACTGATGGTGGGCAAGTTGCCCACTCCTCCAAGGCCTCCCATCCAACTCGGGTGGTGTTATACAATGCCAGGTCTATAAAAACAAGACAGCAATTTTTGCTGACCTGGTTTGCATCACTGAGACCTGGCTGGATGAGAATGCTGGCCCCATTTTGGCATCAGCTGTTCCGACCAGGTACTCGGTGATACACCCGAGATTGGATCAAGGGGAGTCGCTATCTGTTTTAGATCAGAACTGGACCTTGTAGAGGTTCCAGTGTTGTCCCTCAGATCCTTTGAGTGTATCATGGGAGGTGGGCTGCAGAATCCTACTCGCTACTATCCACCCGGTGATGAGAAAGTTTTTCTGCAGGAAGTAGCAGACTTCATTGTCAACCTGGTGTTGGAGCCCTCCAGGTGGTTGGTCCTGTGGGACTTCAGTGCTTGGATCGACGATGAACTCTCACATTTTGGTCAAAACTTGCTCCAACTTATGAATTCAGTGGGCTTCACACAGGTTGTTACCGCTACCCATATTCAGGGTCAATCATTGGATCTGGTGTTCACTCTGGGGATGGAGATCACCGAACTGGTGGTGGAGCCAGTTGGGTGGCCTGACCATCACCTATAAGGTTCAATTTTATGGCCCCCCATGAGACCAAACCCTTTGGAGATGATCCAGTACCGCCTTTTAAGGAGTGTTACCCTGAAGGTCTGATGGCAGTTCTGGACCCATCGAGCTGTCCTATGGAGTGTTTGGAACCAGGTGCCTTAGTAGCATTATAATAATATGGTGCTGAAGGCCTGGATTCCATAGCTCCTGTCCGGTTCGCCTCTCTCCCTCCACCATCGGTCCCCTTGGTTTGATGGGACATTGAGGAGTTGAGGAGAGGGGATGGCGATTGGAACGCTGCTGGTCGGTCTAGAAATTGACAGGTTTAGATTGATCGCCCACTATTCGGCTATCAATCAGAAATCTCCTGTAAGAAGGCAGAGTTCCTGTCCAGGGAGATTGCTGCATCAAGGAATCGGTCAGCTCTGCTCTTCCAGACTGTCGATAGGCTGTGCAGTCCTGCCTGTCTGCAGGGCCAGAGAGCTTTTTCACAATTGAAGTGTGATGAGTTTGCTTGGTTCTTTGATGATAAGGTGTCAACGACAGGTCGGACATCCGCAGAACACATTCAAATGAGCATTGCGGAGATCAATGCGTGGTTGCAGGCCCTCAGTCTGTCTGGACAGACTTTGACCAGCCGGTGATCATGGATATCATGAAGATCATCCAGAGCTTGCGGCCACTTGCTGTAGTTTGATCCTGGCCCCATGCGCCTCCTTATGGGTTGCGTGGATGTGATCGGACCAGTCCTTGCTGAGGTAGTCTGGTGCTCATTGGACCAAGGGGTGTTCCCAGAGTCCTTGAAAGAGGCTGTTCTGACACCCCTTTGAAGAAGTCTTCCTTGACCCAGACAGTCTCGCAACTACAGATCGATCTCACCTGCCCTTTTGGGTAAGGTTATTGAGAAAGTAGTTGCACTGCAGCTTGATGACTTTCTACCACCCATGGAATCTATGATCCCTCCAGTCCGTTTCAGGAAGAGGCATAGTACCGAGACGGCACTGGTTCGGTACTTAATGATCTCTCAATTGCAAGAGATCGAGGAGCCGCTTGATCTTGGTTCTCCTTGATCTCTGCTGTGTTTCACACCATGGACCATGGGATATTGCTGGAACATCTGCGGCTGATCTGCGGACTATCTGGGACAGTTTTCAGATGGTTTCATTCCTTCCTCACAGGCAGATCTCAGAGGGTAATATCAGGAATTTTTCCTCTGCTGCCCTGTGGGGTGCCGTAGGGTTCTGTGTTTTCTCCCATGTTGTTCACGGTGTATATGCTTGTGTTGGGAGACATTATAAGGCATTATGGGCTGAGTTTTCACTGCTGGCAGCTGACACTAGCTCTATATGTCCTTTGTACCGAACAGAACAACACACCCACGGTCTTTAACAACTGCCTCGCTGAGATTCAGGACTGGATAAGTATTAACTGGTTGAGGCTGAATCCGACAAGACTGAGTGCTGTTGGTGGACCCTGGTCATCGTGCAGAGAAGTTGACTCTGAGTTTCCCTCTGGCCTTGTGTTAGGGGTAACCAGTTGAGACCTTCTGAACAGGTGCGAATCTGGGCATAATGCTTGACTGCGAGCGGACACTTAAGTCCCAAGTGTCGGCTATCATCAAGTCCTCCTTTACCATCGAAGGAATATAGCCCGGATAAAGCACCTTGTTCCACGATGACCTTCCCGTGTTGGTTCACACCATTGTTTCCTCACGCCTAGATTACTGCAATGCTGTATATCTATGGTTGCCTGGTAGACCTCCGCCTCCTGCAGCTGGTGCAAAATGCTGCAGCCAGGTTGTTGACTGGGCTACGAAGAACTTGCCACATCACACCTGTTCTGCGCGAACGCACTGGCTGCTGGTGCATTGAGGATTACCTTCAAGGTCGCATTGCCGATCTATAAGACCCTACACAGACAGGGAACGGGCTACTTGCAGATCTCCTTCGCCCCTACCACCCTCTCCGCCCACTCCATTCCGCCAATGAGGGATTGCTAGAGATTCCCAGGGTCCGCTTCAATCTTCTGGGGCCAGAGCCTTTTCTTTTGGCTCCAACCCTGTGGAATTCTCTACTCGTCAGATTAGGAGTGCCCATTCACAGAATCTTTAAGGCTTCTTTGAAGAGCTTTTGTTTGCATCGGCTTTTGATTAGTTCCGACTTTGCTGTCTTTTAACTATGTTTATATTTATATCTTATCTATTATCGATGTATGTTTTTTATGTACCTGCGCTTTGGCACTTGAAAAGCACAACATAAATAAATTATGATTTGATTTGATTTGATAATATTGTACTGCTGGGCTCTTCTCAATGAGTGCCACTAAGCATCAGAGAGGAGGCAGATCTTGCAAACGGAGCAATATATGTTTTATGGAAGGAGGACTGATCGACTAGGAGTATGTCACAGCACCTGTCACAGTGGGTTTATTGGTTCAACAGTGACCTCGTCAATAGCGGCCTGAGGATAGTTTCCTTCATGCCTATTTGAAATTGTATGGCACAGTCTCAGTTCAGTTCCTAGCAAACAAAAATCCTCATCTCATTTGGCAGTAAAGTGGCATCCTGGTTGCCAGTCTTACAAGAAAGACCAGTGACTGAATGGCCATGAGGTCTGAACTAGCTTGTCTACTGCAGGATGTTATCTAGAATGGCATGGACTCACCATGTGACCTTGAGCACATCACTTGCCTCCACATCTTATAGAAGTAAAATCTGCTGCAAAGAAGACCCCACTGTAAAACGGATGTTGTATCTTCGCTCAGCATTCCTTGATAAATGAACTGTACAAAATGAAATACATATTGGTGGGTTAGCATCAGGATCCTGGTGCTGCAGCCATCATGAGGAGGGAGGGCTTTAGTCCGCAGCACTGTCAACTGCATACTTTGTACAAGCATCAACAAAACTACAACAGTTTAAAAATACATTTTCTTTCAAGAAACAGAAAGGGACTGGACGAGTTACAATTATTGGTAGCACTGATTTATTCTAAACTGGAACTTCTCTATTCTACTGTATACTATTTATTTGTAACAGTATATAGCATCCTTTTAGCAAGCTGAGTCTTGTCCCCATCCACTAAAAAGGAATAATTAAAAAAATCCACACTGATTGTTAAACCATTCAGTCCAATCTGCTTACACAACAGTGGCAAAATACTTCTAGTTAAAGCTGATCTTATTCTGACCCTGTTGTTTGGCAGTAAAGAAACACGCTGTGTCTAAAAATAAGTACGATTTACACCAAGCTTACTACTAAACTAGTCTTATTAAGTCTATTAATAAAAGTAACACTGTGTCTGTTGTGGCATACATGCTGTATGTCTAGCAGACAGAGTCATAGCTGCTGGATCACAGTATTTAGAAGTGTGACACTGAACTGTATAAAATCACTGGGCAATGGGCACTTACAAAACTCAGCTACGGACGCCAGAAACATTTTGAAGTTGTGCATGACCACAAAGACTGAGACACCTATCCTGTACAAATAAATAGGAGAACCCAATATCCTGACTCAAAGATGCAATTTATGTCCCAAGTGCATGCCGTTAGTGACTAATAAAAATCCTACCCACTCACAAGTGGATATACAATGTGAATTTTAGCTCAAGCAATTGTGTATTTGATTTATGCAACACTATAATTTAAAAGCTTTAAGTTTCAAATCTGATGTCTGCATGAAGATTTCTTGGTTTGTTTTTAATTGAGCTACTGGCTTTAGTGCTATAGCTGCACTGGCTAATGTGATGTCATCAGCATTGTGAAAGCTGATCTCGATTGGTTCTGGGCTGATGATTGTGATTGTGACATACATATTTAACCTCTAGATAAATATTTATCTGGGGGTAGATGACATGATACATTTATCTGGGAAATGTATCTCTGTAGAGTAGGTATTGTATAAATAGCTCTTAGTGGTGTTTTGGTCACCAAAACGCTTTATCGAGAAGTCACTTTGATCACTAAATATAAACATTTATTTAATCTCATCATTGTCTAAATTTACTTTATGGGAGTTTGAAAGTTCTAAATGCAGATCCACTAATTTTAAATGAAAACTTACATCACCTTCTTTTAGGAAAGAAAGATCCATTTTGTACTGAAAGTAGGGAACCCTCAAGACATACAGTAATGTATAAAGTAATGAAATTGCTTATGATTTTTCTAGAAAGGTCCTCCTCATTTTAACTCTATTCCTACATTACAGTGTCAAATCTGGCTGCAGGCTAGCAGGTACCATTTTCTGGAGTCAGTGTGGCCTAGTGGCTAGAACACCTACTTTGGAACTAGAAGATCTCCGTTCAAATCTCCCAGTGCCCAGTCCATCCACAGAAGCAGGACCCCACTGGAAACAAAATGTTGTATCTCAGCTGGGCTATCCTGGGTAAATAAATTGAAAAAATTAAGTAAAACTCCTTGATGTGCATTCTAGCCACTGCAAAGCCAAACATATTTATTTCTACTCCTGTGCTGGATACGACTTTGGGTAGCAACTGCATGCTATGCCCCAGGCCTAGGGCACTGCACAGTACCTTATGTCCTGTCAGCAGCCAAACCAGCAATGAATGCAATTCCCAGCATGCACTGCTGGATTTTGACATGATAACTGATTCCTAGTTTGCATCCAGCAGTTCTACTTTCAGCAGTGGTCACGCTACCACAGTACACAGTACTTATGATAATTTGTAGCTTAGGTTTTTTGTTTTGCAAAGCTAGAGCTATTTTTAAAATCAAAATGCTCCAATAGTTTTAAAAGAATATGTTTGGGAGCCAAAGTCGGCTCCATGGGTTTAGTTGGCCAACCACAGTCCTTTTCTAGTTAATCCTTAGTGTGGGGAACCTCGGCAATGACATCCACATGGATAAATTTAAAATTAGGCTCATGAGGCCTAGTATTTCCAGTGAAGATGTGAGCTGTCACACACACACAGTAAGATCTATGTCAAGTTCTTAGCTTAGTGTATGTGCCAAGATTTTCACTCGTTTACTCTGATGTTTCTATTTGTTCCATAGCTTTTTGGGTCATGATATAAACTTGCACTAATGAAAATGCTTTTTGTCCTCCTTAGTCAAAAACGCTGATAGTAACAAATGAAGACACAGCCCATGATGTCATCAAGATGGCACTTCAACAGTTTGAGATTAGTGTAAGTCATTCAATCTAATTTCACTTTTAGTAGTAAAATCAGAATGTCACTTTTAGTAGTAAAGAAAAGTGAAGAAACAGATAGGGATACATAATGGGTTGCAGTAAAATAACACATTTCTCTCTACTAGTGAGCGTGGACCAGAATAAATGAGTGGCAAAGCCATGAGTTAGTTATGAAGGCTGTACCACTTGTGTGGAACTAATTGCATTGTTTCACTCACAATCCATTATGGAGCTGATATGCAGTATGACACCAGTTTTAATGTTTCCATTAGTGGTTTCCAGGCTGTAGCTTGAAACGGCCTTTCTTTCTCTTGTAACCTCTCTAGCTGGTCAATTGTCCTCTGTGTTCTATTTCCTGATTCTAAATAAAAAGAACATGTTTTAAGCAAAATAGCAAAATAACATGTGTTCCAAGTGCAATCTATAGCCTGGATATTCAGACTGCGCCAGTGGCGGTTCACATCATGGCCCGCCAGGCACGTGCCCCAGTAAAAAATGCTGTGCCCCAGTTGGTGCCCCATATGGTACAGAGCTTCCCCATGGTAACAATGTATCAGTGCCCTGGTTGCCATCTGTTGTGCCCCAGCTGTGCCCTGGTAACCTTTTGTGGCTAGAGCCGCTACTGGACTGCGCCGCCAGGCTGTGGCGCAAGCCTGGGTGCAGTGCCAGTGGCTGCGAGGGGCATTGATAGGCTGATATTCAATGGAGCTGCACCATGGCACAGCATCGCTGAATATCGCATCCTGACCACCCCGCAGTGTGCATGGCACAGTGGCACTGTGCCAGCGCAGTTGGCCAGAGGGAGCAGGGGGATTGCGGCAATTTCCATTGCACTAGGCGCAACAACCGTGATATTCAAAAGTGCACATGCAAATGGGCCGCACGATGCAAGGTGCAATGGGGCCATTTGCATGTCATTATGGTCTCATTTTGCATGCAGGTGCACCGATCCTCATCAATTTGCACCTGGCACCCTGCCAGGCTGCAGCCGCCGGGACCGATGCCCCTGCACAGCGCAGAAAATGCCCCACTGCCCGACATGGGCATATGTAGAATCTATTAACCGCCCAACATCCCTGGAGGTCCAGTGGACCGCTTCATGCCTGATCGGGGCTTAAGTGTTAAAAATAATGTCCATTATCCCTGGTGGTCCAGTGGATCGCTTGCAGCCCGATCACGGGCTTAAGTATAAACATATTGGTCCCATGTCCCTGGTGGTCCAGTAGACCGCAGTCTCGATTGCAGGTGTCAGTGAAACAGTAATGCCACAACACCCAAAACCTGGTGGTCTAGCGGTACCCCCTCCCCACCCGCCCACTGAGCCCCTGCCACCCCACTCCCCTGGTCAGCGGTGGGCGGCAGCTCCCATCCGCTGCCACCCCGCCACCCGTCGAATGACACCGGATGGTAGGCTGTTCGCCCATTGGTCCACAGCGTGAGCCAATGGGCTTGAAGCTCTGTACTGCATCACAGTCCAGATATGTGAATGCGGGACAGTGGAGCTCAGTGAGCAGGTGGGAGGGTACTGCTAGACCACCGGGTTCGTTGCTGTGACATTAATGTTTTACTGACGCCCAGCGATCGGGCTGCGAGCGGTCTACTGAACCACCAGAGCTATTGACATTTAACTGAACATATGCCCTTAATCGGCTGGGTGAGCGTCCACTGACCACCAGGATATTGGACATTTATATTTGAACATATGCCCGCGTGACATGGGGGTGCCACCACGGCGGTGTAGCTCGAGTCTGGTGGCTACCCACAGGTGTCAGCTGCCATGTTGCACCCTGCAATACAGCAGCTCACCTGTTTGTGGCCAGCCATTGTTCCTTTATTTTTGGCTCACCTGTGTGCAGCGCAAGTAGGAGTTACATGCATGGGCTCAGCACATCCCAGGCTGAATATCGGGATGTGCGGAGTATGCATGGGCACGCCCTATGTGCGTCCCCATACATTACTGATGCGCCCGGTGCATCAGGATTTGTGCCAGGCACAATCCCAGTTTGAATATTGCGGGGTGCATCAGTGGGTTGTGCATGGCGCAACAGTGTTGCGCCATGCGCAACCCTTCTGAATATCCGGCCTATGTGTTGTAAGTGAAAATGAATATGTATATCAAAATAACATGATTTATTTACCCAGTTTCTTCACTTCTGGTGTGGTGCAGTATATATTTGAAATGCAAATGACTGCTTGACTTTGGCTGGTCCAGAGCATTCTGCAGCCATTTGGGGAACTGTTTTTTTTCACCTAGCATTCAGGTATCTGAGGTCAGCAGGGAACTAGGGATGCTCTGATTCACAGATTTAAGTTTTGATTTGTCAGTTTCAGTTCCACTTTTCAGAATTAGATTTTTATATTGATGGGCAAAAATACAAATTCCAAAAAGCTTGTTATCAGATGAGGAATTGGAATCATATTCAAGTTCTGTATCTTTATTTTATTTATTTATTTATTTATTTTATTTTGAAATCTTGGATAGCACTAGTAAACAGATACTTGTTAATTGGCTCCACGTCAGTTAACAAGTACAGAGTGATGCATAAGCATTCACATACAGAGTGGTTCGTAGCAAATACTGTATACAAACACATGCTACAGTACAACAGTACAGATAAAGTTCATGGTTACACTATACTGAGGCATTGTGCAATGTATGCTTGCATCAAGGAGAGACAAAATCAGTAGAGTAGACAGGGGAGAAGATGGAGAGGTAATGGTAAGAGGAAGGGGTATGGGGGTAGGAGGTGGAGGGAAGGGGTAGGGAAGAGAGGTGGGGGAGGCGGCACTGTGGAGAGGATGGTGGGTCATTGAAGTGCAAGATCAGGATTACTCAGTGGAACAGTGACAGGGTTAAGAAGTGCTAGAAGGTAAGTGCAGACTACAGCAATGGGATTACTGACTTGAGGTGGGATTTAGTGGAGGCAGGCACAGGTACCCATAGTGAGAAGATGTGTTTAAAGAGCTAATCATTGCTGCATCACAGATGTCCTGAGATAGTGCATTTGTCCAGAGGTGGGGCCCGTATAAGAAATCCTCTGAGCCAAGGTGGTGCAGCACCTTGGCACATGGAGTACCTGCAAGGCAGTGCTTCTGGTTTGCTTGTGCTCCGAGAAGGATCAGTACATTCCGTGACTCCTGCTGGTAGAAGGTTTAAGGAGCTTTTTGGAAAGGAGGCAGGTTTGGTACCAGATTCTTCCACTGAGCTGTAGCCAGCCAGCCATGGTATAGAGATCACAGGTGTGCGTGAGTGTAGCAGCACCTATGAGGAGACGGCAGGCTTTATTCATTGCGATGGAGGGCTGTGTCTGTTGCAGATCTATAGATCACCAGCCCATAATCGATGAGTGAGATGACTTGAGCTATTGATGGCAGTGCTCAGGCCTTCACGTGCAGAGACAGTGCATGTGCTGATACAGGATCCTGATTCTGATATCGATGGCCTTACAGTAATGTTGATATGCTTGGCATATGACAGGGTGAAATCGATAGTGATGCGAAATATTTGAAGTGCCAAACAAGTTTGAGAGTGTCACCTCCAACGTTCATAATTGCAAGTGGAAGGCTCTGTGTTTGCTTTGTGGGTGGGGAACATCATTGTCTTGGTCTTTTATAATTCAAGACCAGTCTATGGTCCTTAAAACCACTGTTCCACGAATGCATTTTGTAGATCTGCCCAGATGTTCAGGGGTGTTGACTGCTGGTGAATAAAACTGCATCATCTGCATAAAGGAGCATTTGACATGAGCTAGAGGTTGGGAGGTTATTTAAGGATAAGCTGAACAGCAGTGGTTCTAATATGGATCCTTGCGGTACACCAGATCTGACAGGTCTGCTGTCAGAGATCACATCCCCATCCTAACCTGCTGATAGTGGTTACTCAGGTAGCTAGTGAACCAGTCCAGAGTTTCAGAGGAGAGCCCAATGTCAGCCAGTTGTTTGCGAAGGAGCCCTTGATGCACCGTATCAAATGCCTTTGCTAGGTCAATGAATGTGTCTCCTACCTGGAGGCCTTGTTCTAATGCGTGGTGGATGTATCCCATAAATTCTAGCAAGGCCATGATGGTGCTTGTGCACCCTGAACCTTTGCTGTTCAGGACACAGTAGCTGATGGTGGTTGACATACTTCACAAGTTCACAACTTCACAAGTTGATCTGCCATGATCCACTCTAGAGCCTTGGAGAATTGGGGAGTATCAAGATTGGTCTATACTTATTTGGCAGAGTCCGATCACCACTTTTGTGCACCAGGGTAACTGTTGCATATTTCCAGCATTGAGGGAATTGTGAGTGACAGAGCGAGAGGTTTATAATTTCGTGCAGTGGGCTAAGAACTTCCTCAAGTGCCAGGCTAACAACTTTCAGGTCTAGGAGTCCCCAATTCGCCTTGTTCCTAGTACCTTTTCCAGGTATTTTCTGGCATTGGCTTCAGAGACTACTTTGAAGTTAAATAGTGGTTGAACATGGGAGGCAATTGTTTCCTTGTGGGTCATTTGTGATGAGGGATTGAAGAAGTTAGCAGGGAGCACGCTGCTTAGGTCCGTGAAGGAATGATTCAGGAGTTGGCAATGAGAAGAGGGTCTATAGACAGTACCTCATTGACTGTGAGTATAGCTGGAGTATTTTTGGGGTCTTTCCCAGTGATATCATTGTATCTAATGCAAACTATAGTGGTATATATCTGTGGCACACACAGTCACACAACTGCATCAAGAAACAAATCCTGGCCTGAGAGTCTCCCCTAGCGCATCCTCAGCGCCATGACTGCAGCTGCACTCGTTCCCTATCTACCCCAACAGTAAGTCAGTGTGTCTTACTTAATGCTGCAATAGCTAGTCCATTAGTCACACCATCATCCCTGAGATTATGCCAGTAGCAGGCAGACAGGTCAATCCACTGCTCCTCCAGTGAGCGATGATCCTCATCATCATCCTAGTCTGGCCCCAAGTCCTTTTATTGTCCTCCCCAGCCCTCACCTGAAGTCCCTGACCTATAGCACAATTCAACTCTTCAAGTCAGCTGCAACAGTGTAGACTGATAAATTTGAGTGTGCACACATGCATGTTCTTGAATTGCATCAGTTATGGTAGCAGACTGAGGAGATAGAAGGAGAGGGAGTGGCTTTAGTTTGAGCTAGAAGCAATGCACAGTGGTGCATAAATTACTTTTAAAATCCCTTCATGCTCAGCAGGATGAAGTGGGGGTTCTAATTGTTCAGTAGGGGTAGGCATATGTGGACATTGAACTGAAGAAGACACGATGGGATGCAACTGCTGGACTTGGTGTGGTGGACTTGTCTTGGAGGATCCCAGCTGACTACAAGCGATTGACCATGCTCTCAGGGGTGATGGATTAGCTATGGACTGCCTGTAGCAGCAAGTAAGTGACTCACTGTTGGAGGAAGGGAAACTAGTGTACAGTGCTACCTGGTGCTTGAAGGTAGAGGGAAGGGGATAATTTATTGAATTTTTTTAGGATAGACACTAAAGGGTCTTCTATGTGCCGCCCTGGCTCCAGTATTGGTTATGGAAAATGGAATTTCTGACTCTGTTTCTGATTGCTGAGGGCTTATCAGAATTGGGGTTATATCAGACTTGGAACTGAAAATTCCTAAACTTTGTTGAATGTACAACAGAATGGAATCTGGGCATCACTGCAGGGGACAAGGAGCATTCTGGAGGTGAGTTGGCTTCCAGTGAGAGAAGGAAGGCGTGGACCATCAGACATTCATGCACCTGCCAGCTAACAAGTGAGCTGCATTAGCATGAGCTAGGCAGGCAAACCTTCCCCAGTCACATGAAGGGTGTAGCCATGACAACTCAAGTGGGAAGGTGACAGTCATTAGTGCCATATGTTTAACCTTAGAAGTCCATGGAAATGATGAGGATCCCTCACTTGTGCTAAAAGTGTGTGTGTATCTGTGTGTGTGTGTGTGTGTGTGTGATGGGAGCAAAGGATGTGGTTCTCACCATCTATGGAAGAAACTATATTGACTTTTGGGGATCATGTGGTATTCAGATACAACTGCAGCTAACATGGACTTTAGATGAACGGTGCATTAAAACCTGAAGCAAGGGCTCACCTCTGAAAGGTGGAAGGACCAGATATGTCTGAAACTGCCTCAAGGTCTCAGGATTTTGCCACAATCTCTAGTTTAGTTGGAACCATAGTTGATGGCAAAATGACAAGTCTGTTTCAAAACTGCTGCAGTTCACAGCAAAAGTCATATCTGACAACTACTTGTTTCCTAAAAGCACCAGTCATCTTTAATATGTTCCAGTCATACCCACGGTATCAAAGTGTGACACCTGTTGCTTTTAGTTTAATTTGATGATACGGTTCTTTGACTGGAAATCCCAAAGTACTGCAAGTTAAACCTTTCTGCTGTTGCTGGCGGGGGCTGCTTGAGAACAACAGTCCCTTCAAATGATGTGAGTCCCTGGGGTCCACTGAACATTTGAAGCGCTGAACTGCTGTTGGCAAAGGTCAGATGTTCCAGAAATGTTTGCCTGCCATTCCCTTTCAGTACTTAGAGTGATGTCATGCCAGTGAGGTACCCCTTCCCCAAAGAAAATAATGAAAGTAACATCAACTCTCCCTTGCCTGGGGAGTTTTAAGAGTTGAAAAAGTCTGTGCTTCCCATCTCCTCCAGAATTATTTTAGTAGCATGATGGCCCTAAATACTGACAACCAGTTTTATTCTGTTCCTGAGTATGGGAGCCAACATGGAAAAGGATCAATGATTAGGAAGATATAATGGAAAATGAATGTCTACAAAATCCTCAACATTTCATACAAGAATTAAGTAGCTTAAATGATCTGGATGAGTTTGCTCCTAGTACGCTGCTAGCCTCGGTGACCTTTTCACAAGAGTTGTTGTTTTATTGGACGTGTTGTCCTTGGGGTAACCAGAAATGTCATCTTGCTAAGCAACATTTAGGTGTCTCACCCTGCAGAGGATATTATTTCAATTGAAGTGTTGAATAAGTAAAAGAGATTGTTTCTGTTTGGATTTCATCAGAAGCCAGAAGCTAACTAATTCGACCATAATGAAATCTGCTTACTTAGATGGCTATGGCCTGATAATATTATAAATGTTACAGAGCCCAGCTATGCCCTTCCTTAACCAAACAAATGTCATTATCTGCACAGCTCGCTCACCTCTGTGAGCACTTGCAGTTATCACCGAATGGGTCATAGTAATGCAAAAGACACAGACTGCAGGGGAACCACCGGTCCCCGGGCATAATTATCTGGCCAGAGGAACAGGAAACACTGGCCACCAGGCAGAAATGTGCTACAGTAGGTTGGAAGGTGGAGGGCCCAGTAGATGACCAGTAATGAACGATAGTGTACAGGGGGTTGGAGACGGAGGGATGTACTAGCAGACAACCAGTAGTTAATATTTGTCTAAGGATGAGTTTGTGGGTGGGGTCTGCTTAGATTGTTGCGAACTACAAACTGCATAGAATCAGTTGGGATTATGGAATTGAGGACCACCACTTGGGCTGGATGACTGTGTGCCAGGTGCCAGTACACATAGCATTTCTTTGCAACATTGCAACTTGTTGCTGTGGTATGTCAGACTGTGTTTGCATACACTTATTGAAGTATTAATAGGCAATGTCCCCAACAGAAGCCACAAACATCTGGAACTTTGCATTCCACCGACACACAGGATGACTCCTTCTCCATGCAGTGTGCACTGGACACAGAGCAATGCAGCTGCAACCAGTGGTTCAGCTGTGTGAGCACTACATGCTTATTTTACTACCCCTACCTCGACTCAGAATCAAGTCCTCAATATTTAAGAAAACACAAGACAAACTAAGGTATATGCAAAATTCTTTCACTACAAAAGCATTGAAACTGTGTCTCTTTGGGTAGCAGATTACAGCTAGAACACCCCAAATACAGTAGTTTACAATAAAAGTGTACTGTGTGACATTAGTTCAAACTCTACTCTTGGTCATGAGGAATTGTTATTAAATTAAGTCAACTTAGCCATCTATTTTGGATAGAACTTGCAAGTGCAGGCCGTTTATTTTAATGAAGCATTACTTCGAGTTTGAACTTTCCCTAATGCTCTTTTCCATGTTTGTGTAATGTATAGGGTTGCAGAAAAGACTACCAGCTCTGGGTCAGCTCAGGAAAGAAGCGGCTCCTTATCCTCTTATCGGTAAGTGCTAGAAAATCCCTGAAGACGACAGTCTGTTCCTCACAGTCAGTACATCAGCATCTCATAACAAGGATAACAGATATACTTTATAGTGTATAACAGAGCATTGTTCTGCATAGAATTCCATCCCTTTCAAAATGCTGTTGTGCCACAGTTCAAAGGTAATGTAATGTAATGTGATTATACCCTTCTGTGGTACAACATTGTTCTGAAATCTCAAGAGAATGCGAAGTTACTTTCATTCTGAAAGTGAAAGAACCAACACATGCACATTTCACACAGTACTATACACTATAAAATATAGGTTAAGCGACTTTATGCACAACCAGTGTTTTCTGCCATCTCGGGGTTCTGATCCCACAGACCTCTCATGCTTCGCTGTTGAGGTCAGAGAATCAGAAACCCTCTGTGCAGAACATACTGGTTGTGCATAGTTGCTCATCCAGTATTCTCTCTGTTTTGTACTGCTATCACAGATAAATGAAAATAGCACAGTGCATTTATCCAGAATTGCCCAGCTGAGTTACAACACTGCATTTTCAATGGAGTCTTGCACCATCACAGTTTTCTGCTGGAATTAACAAAAGCAAGAGAGGCTAAGTGTCTTGCTCAAGGTCACATGGCAGCAAGCCAGTTGCTGTGTCGGGATTAAAGCCTGGATTTCTGTACCCTGAGCATTACTTAAACCGCTAGCCTATGCTACCTCCACAATAAATCCAGGATCTGTTTTGACAACATCTTGCTTCAGAATCCCTCAATGGTGATGTTTTGGCTGTGTCATGACAGCAGACACACTGCAACATTTTACGTATCCCACACTGGGAGGACAAAGATGCTCACCGTAGTGACACATTTCATGAATTGCAGTGTCCATACATATTACATAATTGCTTTGTAACCGCATTTTGATCACTCTACTAATTCATGTTGTAATGCAGATGAAATTGCCACTTGAAGTATAACCAGTAGTTCACCTCTCATTTTCTTTTACTTCCTTCTTGTGGTTTGGTGGCTTTGGCTTATTTTTAGGTGAAGACTTTAGTAATCATTGACAGCAGCACAGTCATAGTAGGTTAGTAGTCATGCATGTGTGAAAAGGTGAAAGCCATCTCTTTTCCCTTATAATTAACTCCCACCCATAAGAGTTGCCATCAATCTTCAACTTTCATAAACAGAAATTCTAAGAAGAAAAAGTCTGTTTATGCAGTAGGTTTAAAAATCCTAAAACCTGATTGGTTGAGGACTCTGAAACCCTGTGCTGCTATATCAGCTCAACAGTACTGGGAAAAATTATGTGACCTCTATACCCTCCCCAGAACCATCCACCTGATGTCCACAGCTTAAATGCCCACACATAACATGGCTGCTCTGGCATCATTTAGGACAACCAACACATACTATTCAAAACAAATCAGTGTATTGTGTTGTTTTTGTTTTCTTGTTTAACCCTTTGTTTTTCACCTTGTTCTTCCCCAACCTGCTCCATCTGGATTGGTCCCCAGTTCCATTGCTTAATTTCTCTAGGAAGGTGCCTTACTCCCATGTCCTTGTCACAAAAGCTCATCAGAGGGCTCAGTCATTGGTGCAGAGCCTGTGGAGGATTGTATCATCACCAGCCATGGCCAGAGGTGTTTTTCCTCCCTTTGCCTTGGGCCCACATGCCTGCAATTATGCAATGTGTATGCTCTGTCTCTGTGGATACACCTCTGAGCTCCAGATCTGGGGTCCCTTCCCATGCACCTGTGGTCCCACTGCACTGCCAACTCCAATTCTTCTAGATAGCAGCCAGTAAGTAAGATGCATGTTCCCCATCCCTGAAGGAGGAGAGCTATCCAAGGGTGCTATATCAACCATCCTCTGGCAAGCAACCCAGTCTGCTCCCAAACCTGGATCACTAACAGAGCAGACAGTAGCTTTACTGCCATGCTACTTGGCTGGCTGCAAATCAGTGTTCTTAATACTCCCTCCACCAAAACACCAGAAAACCAACTCCAACTTTTTTTTTTTTTTTTTTTGAAGCTCCAACCCACTCTCTGCAGTTCATTCAAATTAATAACCTTCACGTTGATTATCTTGAGTCTGTTCTGTCGACTGCTGTAAATCAAGATCAAATACCTTGTCATGTTGATGTCTGCCACTGAACATATGGCTGCCTTCTGTATGGTATACATCACAAAAACACTAATGGGTCCCTTAGTAGCTGCCAGTCGATGCGATACAGAAATGGCCCTGACAGGCTGCAATCTGACTCTGGTCATGCAGCACCAATAAAAGTCCCAGTTGGGTTCATTAAGTGATGCCGATCATGTGACATAAATCATAGGTACTGGCAGGGCTGAATTCTGATGCATGACAACACAAACCTGACACTGCTTGTGTCTTCTTAGAAGGCCCTGAGGAGCCTGGCATATGTCTGTAGTTCCTAAAAATAAATGCTAAATGCCAGACTTAAATGCCCAGACAAGGCTCTATAAAATGACCACATATCACAGCTACTACACATCAATGGTGTAGAACAATTACTGAATGCAGTTCTTATTTATGTACCTGGCCAGCTCCATAAGGTACCAACTGCGCTACTATGAAAAATATTCCACGACATACTGTAATGCTGTCCAAAGCCGCGGCTGCCCTCAGCCTGTTGAGTGTTGCCCATGTTTACTGCTTCTGTGCAGGTTTAGTGCCACCTACTGCCTAGTGTCAAAACTGCAACATCTGTACAGCACTACTTTTTATTTTAACATTTTCCACCTTCTTTACTCATTTAAATTATAAAAATATTTTTCTGAAAAAGACAATTTATTTAATAGTTGCATTAGACCCATTTCATAATCACAATAAGGCACTCTATAGTGTACATTATACTGCAATAATGGCAGTTCCTTGGGGAGGGAGAAAGAGCTATAGATCAAGTAGGGGCTGCGGTGAGAAGGTATGTAGGGAAAAATGGAGCAGATTAGGTCGGCCAAGTTGCCCTTATTTGCCATCAGAGTCTGTCGGCCGATTCTAAGATGCATGTCGCAACTCAGGGCTTATGCGAGTTTGACATGCGCCACTATGTCAGGGACCTATGCCTATTCCAAGATGGGCAGGGTCTCCGCACTTACATCCTATGCCATGTGGCAGCTGCAGGCTTGTGCCGTGGGAATGGCACGATGGACCTGGATGCCGCAAGCCAGCTGTCTAAGAGGGAACAGCCTCCCAAGCCCACCAGCCCCAAAATGAGCACGCAAGCCCCTGGGGGCCATGGAGGGTCAGCAGTGTGGCACAGGCATGAGGATAGCACCACAGAAAATGGACGGGTGCCTACAGGTGGCACCCCAGAATTGGGGTGGCATCTGTGTAATGGGGTGTCTTTGGGGCACATCTGTGTGAGTGTTAGCACTACAGGGGCAACCACCATTTGGCAAGAATGGATGCCCCTTAGACCAGCTAACTGCTGGTCTAACCCTACAGTGATGCAGTGTGTCTTGGAATGGCGTAAGTGAGTTCGGCAGTCGCCCTTTCAGAATAGGGCATAGATACTGCCATAACCCCCTTCCACCATGCCATAGGGGCTGCGGCTAGGTGGAAGTCCCTTAGAGCACGAGGCCACATCTTAGAATAACAGATGACATACCGCATGTCACAAATTGTGACCTGCATCATTGGTTTGGTGCAGGTTATGCGATACGCGTAACTCGCTTTTTAGAATCACCGGCCCAGGTTATGTTCTGGGATTGTACTGATAATGGCAGTTCCTGGGTGGTGAATGCTCTTGGCCTTCAGTTTCAGCATCTTCCTGATGTGTGCCATTTTCCCAGCACAGCATACACCCTGACTGAGTTTACTCTTGTGTTTAAAATTAGCCATTTAAAAACTCACATTGTTGGAATTATGAAGTAATCATTTATTTCTGAATTTTTCTGCTTAGTTGTTTTTTTTTCAGGCAAGAATAGTGATGATGGCTGGCCTGGTGGCTCTGAGGGTTGAGGCGCTGGATACCACACCTTGTGCCATGTTGGTGACCCGGGTTCAGTTAGCGGACTCAGCCATCGGGTGGGGAGGAGAGGATTGAGTGTCCAGAGGACTGCTCTCCTCTCCTGGGGTTGGATCTAGCAATTCTCCATCTTGCAGTTGATCCCGATGGAGATCGGGGTACTGCACAAGGTGGGAACACAAGTCGGGAGGCGGTGGTGATGGCGGATGTCTGCAGGAGGGCGGCTATTCTCTCGCTGCACCAATATCATTGTATGTTCACCGCCTTGGGGCAACCATCCAAGGTGGAAAAATACCAGCACTAGGAGGTAGATGGCAGTTCCAGGGGCAGATGCACATGTCCACCACTGGTCCTTACCTGGTAGACTCTCCTGGGTCCTCTCCTCTCTGTGGCCTCAGAGGGAGGACTCTGTCCACGATTCCTCACTGGATGGGATTCAGGCAGGGCTGTAGCATCTGTTGAGTGGGTCTCACCTGAAAGGGCCCTGGTGTCCAGTGACCAGGAGTAAAGAAAAAAATAGTGATGACTGTGAGGAGTGGCTGATTGATATGTAAATGAGATTCCATAAACTAGGAGGAGTATTAAACACAGAGGGACACAGTTGTGCATAGCGATTTTGCTGAATGATTGCTTCAAAATTGAGAGTTGGATTTAATGTTCAGGAAAGACAGGATATGGGTGTCATTGGAAATGGAATCCTTTTTATCCATTAGTCAAGCATAGTGTGTTTCTGTAGCCTTACCACCTTGGAGCCTGAGCTCAGAAGCTAAGAGTGTCAGGTCTGGTCAGTAGTAACATGATAGACCCCACTGAGCACCAAGTAGAATGTGAAGTGATGTTGGTAGCTCTTCAGTGGATGCCTCCCACAGTTAAAGATAATGAGAAGAACCCTGCAGCAAGGTGTGCCTCAGCCATGCATGTAGTGCTGCCACCACCTTCGTAAACTGGCAGGATCTGGTAAACTGCAGTTCTGGGATGAGTGCGAAAGATACTTAATCAACCTAACCACAAGGGCTTTGGCTCTGGTGGACTCAGTAAAGAAACTGCTAATTTCTAGGACATGGATATGTTGTTCATCCACACTTATTGGCAGGCTCCTTGCCGCTTTAAATCTTGCCGGAAGGTGTTCAAGCTGGCTCCTCCCACCCACCGGGTGGTAAAACTCTCAGCTCACGCCCCATGGCATGATCTTCTTACGGCTTGAAGCTCAGGTTCCCTCCTTACGCAGCTGCGTTTAAGACTGGGTTCCTAATTCTTCAAAGTTCAAATCGAAAGTTTTCCTAAAAAGACTTCGGTCTTCTTCTCCTCACGGCCGCGATGGGACAACCGACTTCTGTTTTAGGTGTTCCTTATGGCAGAAGATGTTCAGGACGGATCCGCATTCCACGCGGCGCCCACTGCCTGGGCCTTCAGCACCCACCCAGGCCTGCGACTTTGTGCTTTTCCTTTCGGCCTACGCCCTGAAGACCGTGGCGCGATCATGACTGGGGCACCCCGAGAAAAGAATTCCACCGGTGAAATCTAAAGAGGCCCGCTTATGTGTCCACGGCGGCGGGTCGCGGATCAGCTCGAGGCAGATGATCGTTCTCGAAGAGGAGGCGGCGCGGGCCGCTTCTACCTCAGCTGCGGCATTTGTCCCGCCTCTCTCGGTGCCTCGCATCTGCTTTCTTTAAGGAGTTTTGCCTGACCCTCTCGACCAAAGGTGAGGGTCCAACTTCTTCGGACCTTTTCCAGGTCCAAAAGAGCAAAAGTAAGTCTCTCCGCCGACGCCTTGGGAGCGGGAAAGATCCTCCCTTGTCGACAGTCGACTTCGGCCGACCTCAGCTTTGGCCACTGGCTTCACGGTGTCCCCGCCAGGCCAGTTGGACCGAGACTCCTGCCGACGCCGGTCGAGATCTTTCTCGATCCGTTAGATGGGTTGTCGGCTGGAGAAGCTGAGAATCCTCTCCCGTTCCCCCGTGGGAGTTGAGGACCTCGCTTCTGCCTGTGCCTCCGGGTTCCGGAGCCTTCGGTTGGATCGCCGGAGCCGAGGAGGCCGATTTCCTACACTTTTCTCACCTCCTCAGCCTAGTCGAGACTCGGTCTGGACATCTCGTCGGTCCAATCGATCCCGCCGCCATAGGCGGTCTCGTCTCGGCACCACGGCAAGCGGCGCCCGCCTCTTCCTCTTCCTCGGACGAGGGAGGCTTGGCAAAGTTGCGTCATAGGTACTGAGGAACTTAGGCAACAGCTTTTTGACCGGGAATAAGCCGACCGAAGTGTCTTCCCCGCCATTAAGTGGTTGTCACTGAGCAGCCGAAACAACCCCTCGTAGTCGAGGAGCCTGTTCTCAGGCTGGTTGTTCAGCCAATTCCAGCTGCCCCACCGATTCTGGTGGAACCTCCGCCCCACAGCCATTGTTGGGGTCCGACCAAAAATTCTCGGTCGGCCTTGGGTTTGCTCCCATAGGCTGTCGGTCACCTCACTCCCGATAAACCTCGGCAGGTGGAGGATGGCTCAGGCCCGAGGCAGCTCTTTGAGGACTCTTCGGAGTCCGATGATGGTTCCTCCCTCTTCCCCAAGTGCATGGACTTGGAGTCCTCGGAGGGCAGTCAATGGACGATAGCCCTTCGTCCTTCTTAGGGTTGCTTGACTCATCTCAGAGTCCACCGGGATGAAGCTTGAACTCGCTTCTAAACGGGCCAGGTATCCTCTTACAGAGATTCTGGACCGAGGGATTCTCCTCGGAGGCCTTTCCGGTGGCGAAGCCATAGTGGGTCCGGCCTTGGAACTTTGGCAGCGTCTGCTTCCCTGCCTCCCGCCCGCCAGGTTGGCAAGGAAGTATGTCCCTACCGGTTCCCTGTCTGGTTTTTTGGAACACCTCGGCCGAGGGGTTGGTTACCGACAGCGTTTTCCGCGTGCGGGAATGCCAGGGATGTGGACAAACCTCCCGACAAGGAATCCAAGAAATTGGATTATGCCGGGTGAAAAGTCTATGCTAGCGCCCTTCTCGGCCTCTCAGGCCAGTTCGGCCGTCCCTCATGGCACATTTTCCCACGCCTGTTGGGCTCCCCTGGATGAGGTTGTCCCTCATCTTCCCGAGATCTGCAGACTACGGTCAGGCAGGTGCGGGACCAGGGCAGGGCGGTGGCCAAACAGCAGCTCCAGACTGCGTAGACATTGGGACTCATGTGCCAGGTCTGTGGCGCCGCAGTGGCCATGGTCGTCGGGCTTGGCTGAGGATATCCACTTTTACCTCGGATACCCAGCACAAGTTGGCGGATGTTCCTTTTGGGACTGACCTCTTCGCCCTGGGGTGGAAGGTCACTGCAGAGGATCGAGAAGTCCAATGCTACCTTGGACTCGGTCTTCCATTCAGAAGGACAAAGGCTGCAAGCCACAGCCTAAGCCCTTCGTCCTTCTGCGCTGGCATGCACCCGCCCAGCAACGTCAGGGCCAGCAGGCTCGACCTTGGTATCCCAAACCCAAGCCCGGGCTTCCTCCAACAGGAAGCAGGGAGGTAGAGGCCTGGGAGGTCCCTCGGCCGGTCCCTCCTCCAAGCCTGCCCAGTGACGGGCTGAGGGGTGTCGCCCCCATCCCTGTCACTTCACCACTGGTTCTCTGGGGACGTCTCCAGACACTTCCTTTCCACCTGGTCCGCTGTTACCACGGACAGGTGGGTACTGGAGGTGGTGGGAAAAGGCCTACCTCTGAATTCGGAGCAGGCCCCCGCCTTCAGAGCCGTCACACCTCGGGGGCCTCGGGTCCGCAGCCTCACTGGTGGCCGCGAGCCGACGATCGCCTCCTCCTTCAAAGGAGGTGATCACGGAGGTGGAGGACCCCCTTTAGACCCGGGGTCGTGTCCAGGTATTTCCTGGTTCCGAACGGACAGGGGTGGCGCCCATTCTCGACCTGCACGACCTGAACAAGTTCCTAAGGTCTCGAACCTTCAGAATGGTCACTCTGGCACAGATAATACCATCTCTGGAACACAGCGTGTGGTTCTGCTCTCTGGACCCACAGGATGCGTTCTTTCACATCCCGATCCGTCCGTCTCATCGAGATCCTCCGCTTTAGAGCGGAGGGATCCCTCTTCGAGTTCCGAGCCATGCCCTTCGGCTTATCTCTAGCTCCCAGGGTCTTCACCAAATGCATGGCAGTGGTGACAGCATTCCTGCGGCGCCGAGGGGTCCGGGTGTACCCTGACCTGGATGATTGGCTGATAGCAGCCTCCTCCAGACGGGAGGTGGAGCGGTCCAGAGATCTGGCCCTCCAGGTTTGCTCTCAAGTTGGTCTTCTCATCAAGCGAGGCCAAGTTGGAACTCCGAAGCAGGTGATCCTGTTCATCGGGCAGAGCTCGACTCTCTTTGAGCCAGAGCATGGCTCTCGGGACAGGGCCGAGGTTCTTACCTCCTTTGCCCAATCATTTCTGGTTGGGCAATGGCGCCCTGCCCGGGACTTCCTGCCTTCTGGGTCTCATGGCGGCCTGTACCAGCGTGGTCCGTCATGGCTGGCACATGTGCCCTTCAGTGGGGACTGGCCAGCCAGTGGACACAATGCTGCAATCCTTTGGACCAACTAGTGACAGTGACCCAGGAGATGTGAACGCTCTCCAGTGGTGGACCATTCCATTCCATCTGCAGGAGGGCATCCCATTTGTCTGCCCCGAGCCGACGGTCTCTCTATCGACCGTGGCCTCTCTGATGGGTTGGGGTGCCCATCTAGGGAACACCGAGTGCACGACCTCTGGTCCCCGCTGGAGTCCCAATGCCACATCAACCTGCTGGAGCTCCGAGCGGTCCGCCTAGCTCTCACCGCCTTTGCTCCGTTTCTCCGGGGTCAAGTGGTCCGAGTCCAGACGGACAATACCACGACCATGTACTACCTGAACCGCCAGGGCGGGGCCGCTCCATGCTTCTATGCAAGGAAGCTCTCCGCATTTGGTCACTCGTCGCAGCCTGGAGGTGGATCTCCTAGCCATTCATGTGGCAGGAGCCTTCAACACCCTGGCCGATGCCCTGATAGGATAGGGACTGCATCTCACGAGTGGTCTCTCCTGCGGAGGTAGTACAAGATCTGTTCTCCCACTGGGGCACACCTCAGGTGGACCTGTTTGCCTCCAGGGAGAACAGAGCTGAGGCTGTTTCATGCCCGCCCTCAGCAGGGCTCGCTGCAGGGGGGTGCCTTCGAGGGTCTGGACCGGGCCTCTTCTACGCCTTCCCCATTTCTCTTGATTCACAAGGTGCTTCTCAAAGCAAGGAGGGACAAGGCGCAGGTGATCCTGATAGTCCCAGACTGGCCCCGCCAGTTCTGGTACCCAGATCTCCTCAGCCTCAGCTCCAGGCTCCCGAGGCAGCTTCCAGCTCGCCTGGACCTGCTCTCAGTCAATCAGGGAAGGTGTTCCATCCGGACCTTCAATCCCTGCACCTGACGGCCTGGTTCCTGAGCGGCTAGAGTTCCAGGCCTTGGGTCTTTCCGACGAGGTCCTCAGTGTTGTTGAGGCGTCCCGTGAAGGAGTCGATCAGAAAGTGCTACGCCTTCAAATGGAAGAGATTCTCCATTTGGTGTCAGGGCAAGGGCTTGACCCTTCCTCCTGTTCTGTGGCAAGCATTTTGGATTATTTATGGTCCCTTTCTAGTCAAGGGCTTAGGTCGGCGACCCTAAAGGTGCACCTGGCAGCCATCTCTGCTTACGGGCATGGGCGGGAGCAGTCGGTGGCGCAGGAAGAGGTGGTCGGCGCCTTTTCAAAGGCCTTGACACATCTCCTCTCGATGTGAGAACCTCCAACTCCGTGGGATTTACTGCTGGTACTGGCAAAGCTCATGGGCAAGCCATTCGAACCAATGCACAGGTGTGATCTCTCTCACCTGTCGTGGAGACTGCCTTCTTGGTGGCTATCACGTCAGCCAGAAGGATGGAGAGCTCCAGGCGCTTTGCATCGAGTCTCCTTACCTGGTCTTCCACAGGGACAAGGTTGTCCTGTGCCCCACCCGAAATTCCTTCGAAGGTGGTGTCGGAGTTCCACCTTAATCAGGTGCTGACTCTGCCGGTGTTCTACCCCAATCACACCTCGGGCTGAATATAGGCTCCATACTCTGAACCCTAGAAGGGCGCTCACTTATTATAAGGAGTGCATGGCTGAAATTCGGGGAGAGGTTCGCCTGCTGTTTGTCACCTACGCTGAAGCCGCACCTGGCAGACCTGCAGCCAAGCGGACAATAGGCAGGTGGGTCACCTCCTGCATAGATCGCTGCTTATAAGTTGGCGGGCATGGAGCCTCCCAGAGGATAAGAGCTCATTCTGCCCGTCATACTGCTGCATCGGTGGCTGCTTCCAGGGACGTCCCTATCCAGGAAATCTGCAGGGCTGCTACCTGGAAGTCAGCACACACCTTTATTACCCATTACCACATCGACCTTGAGTCACGGGATGCTGGTTTTGGGGCCTCAGTTCTCCAGTTTTTATTTCCCAAGTAAGTATTGGGGGGTGTCGCCTTGCCTCCTCCTCCGGAGGAACTGCTAGGAGTCTGCCAATAAGTGTGGATGAACAACATATCCATGTCCCTAGAAATACAGGTTACTCACCTGTAACAGGAGTTCTAGGAATGGTATATATTGTTCATCCACCATTTCGACCTCCCGGCCCGACGCTGCCTGAGCTTCCAGCGGGCAGATCTGGCATCATGGGGTGGAGCTGAGAGTTTTACCACCCGGGTGGGTGGGAGGAGCCAGCTTTGAAGACCTTCCGCAAGATTTAAAGTGGCAAGGAACCTGCCAATAAGTGTGGATGAACAACATATACCATTCCTAGAACTCCTGTTACAGGCGGAGTAACCTGTATTTTCTACCACCCAAGTTTAACAGAATAGCACAGCGGTATTAACAACCAACCACCTGCAAGAAACAGGGTTAGTGCAAATGTCAGCATTAACCACTGCCCTCTTAGGTGCCTCCCTAGGCTGGCAGGATCAAGCCCTTCCCCCAGTACCAGGTTTTAAACAGGCCCAAATGGGAGCTCCATTACCTTAGCCCTGGGTACTGCATGTTTGAATCACTGCAAGTCCATAGATATTGTTGTGGGTTGTCCAGTGTTGGTGCACTTTGAAAAGAGCAGCATGTTCAATCCAGTCAGACTCCACAGGCCATGCAGTTGCTTAAATGGCAGAAGAACACTCAAAATGAGATATTTGTAATTCAGATTGTGAAACAAGGTGAAACAACAGGTGCTGTCCCTTGAAACAATGCTGCACTGCAGTGTACTCGTGGTTTCAGACCTGGATGGCTTTTCCTGATACAGCAGACCACGGCATCTCTGCTCTCCCAGGGCATCTATGATGCAGGCAAGCTTCCTTCTTCTGCTCTGTGGCAAACCAGCTACCTTGGGCATGAGAAATAGGTTCTTCTGATCTCCTTCTAGTCATTCTGGACTGCTGAGGCTCTGATCTGACCCTCACACAACCTAGCTTCCAGCTCCTGTCTCAAAGACAGCCTTGCACCATGCTGTACTGCCTGCTACAGGACTTGGATCAGCAGTCCATGGTCTTTATCTCCCACTGGATCTGCAGCATAACCCACATGCTGGAGTGCATGCAGTTTCCACTCTCTTCTCTCCAGAACACATCAGCTCTGTTCATAGTTTACTGTCTGCTTTTCAGGACTGGCATGACACAGCTTTCACCCACTCCTAGCACTGCAGACCTTTTCCTCACAAGATCTCCACCAGACCTGCCCACCTTCAGCACAGTCCTGCCTTTATAAGACCTGTTCATAGTTTGTCTCAGTTTACTTAACATATGAACATATGAATGTGCCAGCAGAAACAGACCACCCAGTCTATCTAAGTCTGCTCAAGTGTGCAGCCAACACCCCTAGCTTGCAGCTGCCCCACCTCCCCCATTTGCCATCCCACTGCCACCCCACCTCCCTACCCTCACTCTCCCTGTTCCCTGTCCCATGCCCTTTGAAGCTGCTCACAGATTTACATGATACCACCCATTCTGGCAGGGCATTCCATTTTGCTACCATCCTCTCTATGAAATAGTGTCTCCAATTTCCTTCCTGAATCTTCTCCTCTATTCTTAGCCCATGCCCCTGGTGACCCTCCCCTCCTTAACTTAAAGACCCCATCTGCCCTATCCTTACTGATTCCCTCAGATACTTGAACGCCTCTATCATGTCCCCCATCCCTTCTATCCTCCAGGGTGTACATATTCAGGTCTCCCATCCTGCTGTCATAGTCAGTCCCCTTCATTCCACATATCATCTTTGTTGCCTCCTCTGTACCCCTGCAGTAGCCTGATGTCACGCTTTAGGTATGGCTTTCAAGGCCATACCAGTGACTTGTAGAGGGCAAGATCACCTCTCTCACCTGGATGTAAACCCCTCGCTATGCACCCCAGTATTTTGTTCACTTTTGCAGCCACCCTCCTGCACTGGGCAGTGTTGTTCATGGTCCCTATTATCATTACCCTAGGTCCTTCTCCTCCTCAGTGATCCCCAGCTTACACCCCCAGCCAGTATTCTCTCCTTGGGTTCTTCACCCCAAAGTGCATAACGTTACACTTCTTTGCATTGAACCCCAGCTGCCACCTCTCTGACCACTCCTTTAGCTTGCGAGGTCCCCCACACTGCTTCCATCCCTCCTCTCCATCCACCACTGCTCTGATGTTGGTGTCATCAGTGAACAGACCCTGTGTGCAATGTCTGATATGAAGAGCCCAAACAATATTGGCCCAAACACAGAGCCCTGTGGCACCCATTCATCACCGGCCTTGAGTTGAGAGCTCCCCTCTCACCACCACCCATTGCAGCTTGCCACTCAGCCAGCTTGTAATCCAGTTCATCATTTTGCCCCACCCTACACCAGTTAGCTTCTCTGCAAGCCACCCATGAGGCACTCGAATTGAAGGCCTTGTTGAAGTCCAAGTAAAGAACATCCACTGCATGACCCTTATCCAGCTCACCTGTCACCCAGTTATAATATTGTATGAGGTTGGTTTGACAAGACTTCCCTGAAACAAACCCATGCTCCTCACATCCTGGAGGTCATTGTCTCCAGGTATGACACCAGTCTTTCCTTTAGCATCGCTTCCATGAGTTTGCACACTATGGAGGGTGAGACTTACCGGACGATAATTACCCAGTTCATCCCTTGGCCCACTCTTGTGTAATGATAATTCATGTACCATCCTCCAGTCACAGTGGCACACATCCCAAGTCCCGAATCCAGCAGTTTGGGCCTGGGGCTGTCACTCCAGCAACTTGAAAGTCACAGGACACAGAAAAGGCACCAGAATCTGATGCTCTTCCTTTCTCCAGAAGCCTCCCAGAGTCCTTTCCCCTGTGAGGTTTCTGAGTGCTGGGGCAGGACTGCCCGAGCAGGTCCATTTCTCAGTACTCTCAGCATCCAGGAAATTCTGGCACCCAGTTGGAGTGTGCTGCTCAGTATCCAAGGAAGGTACATATGTAGTTCCATAATATTTATTTTCAACAAAACTGCACAAAATAGCCACAAATGGGTGGTTGTCTTGTGACTGCAGTTGCCCACCCCTTTGTGTGCCTATTTTGTGTCAGTCTTGTTTGGAAAATAAATATTTTTGAATATATCTGAGCCTTCCTTGATTTCTTTAGACCAGGACATTCACCTGAGGTGCCTGGCATTTCCTGGATCCTGTTGTTGTTATTATTGGGAGTCAGCGGCTCCCACCTGGTACCAGTCTTCAGTCCACTCAAGCACATCACTTCCTGGATCCATTATAGGAAACATATTGTGCCTCATCATGGTGGCTAGGGGACTCTTGAGGTGCCTATTTTGGATGTGACGTTAAATGGACGTCCCATCAACCTGTTCTGGTTATTGTTCAGATGGATGGTAAGGATTCTGTGGCATGTCTCAAAAGAATAGGGTTATTTTGTAATAAAAAAACACAATGACAAACAAAAACAAACAAAATCTAACACATGTAAATTACTAACAACCCTGCCACCAAATACAATCAAGGAAAACAAAAAAAGAAACAAAGCAATCGCTCTCGGTGCTCAAAAATTCCCACACAAAATAAAGATAATGGTTTAATCACACACAGGCCTGCTCTACTTTAATCCACCCAATATATCCCAGCAGTAAACTGAGAATGACTGAAACAAACCAAGTTAGCTTTGATATTTCATGTTGTACTTTGTGAAATAAGTCTAACACAGTGAGTTCATTCTTGTTGCAGTGTCCACTGGCATCTCACTTCGCCAGACTGCCCACTTCAAACAGGCAGAGATGAGTTAAATAGTCCCAGGTTTTCATTTCTGCTATGCAGCTTCTAATTTACCTAAAATCAAAGTATATTACGTGATAGCTGAAAACAGCATTCTTTTTAGTGTGTTGCTAAAGAAGCCAAAACTGTGTCATGTGAACAGTCAAAGAATAAATGGTGCATTGTTTCAAAAGACCCTAAACATTGTGGTGAGGGGCGGAGCTCTCCCCACAGCCTTGTGCTTGTGGTTGTTGGTGGTCATTCAGTATTTCATGGCTACATAGCAATAGCAAGTCTCATATTTTGGCGGGATGCAGGACTCATTTGTGGCTTTCAAAATGGTGGCACTAAGGAGTAGGGTCCCTATTACCACTCAGAAATACTGGCTAATCCAAAATAAATTACCAACAATCAGGAGCACACCTGTTTCCTAGAGAGAGATTTAATCTGTGCCATTGTGAGTCTCAATTGTTTCAGTCTACAAACATTCTTTAATATAAGATGGAGAGGGCTACATTTATCAAATCTAATTCTCTCTTTCCCAGTGGGGATTAAAGAAATACATGAATCTGCAAACAGGGCTGACTAGGGCAAAACCTCTCCTGCAAGTTCAGTTTCAGGTTAAATTTGAAAATACACAAAGAAAATAAGCGGATTTACCATCCCTTGGCCTCCCTCCTATACAGACCTATACATGTGGCATCTCTTAGTGGAATTTAACCTGTTCTTCCATAATATTCTACAAAACATGGCATGCAAACAGGCCAGTAAAGGTAAGGAGAGGAAAGACATTAGAGATATACAGAAATAGGGATAATAAATCTTTTAATTAAATAGGTCCTCTTCTTCCATGTCATAAGCCATGATTTACAGTAGTTAATTGTCATTCCAGCTGTGTCTAACTGTCCCATCCACTTATCTACGTCCATATCCCTGTAGCCACATGTGACACCTAAGACCTATATTTGTTTTGGTAGTTAAAATACCATCCAATTCCATTCCGCCGAGTTACCCATTCTCAAAGCCTTACTTTCTCTTTACTGATGATAACACCTTTGGCTTCTGAAAGTGCAGCTTTACACATACCACCTTATTCCCAGAGACCAGATCCTGTACTAATAAGACTACATCATCTGCATAGGCAGATATTTTAACAATAGCATATCCCAGCCTGGTTGTTATGGCAGTGATATCTTTCAAAGATTCTGTATCCCTTTTACGTAAAAACACATAGACCCCTGATCCATACTGGGCAGAGGAACCTGCCTCCAGAATGAAATAAAACAGAACTGTTAGCAGTGGGAGGCAGGTTCTTAATTGTTTGTATAAATCACCAGATAAACCATCAGGGCCCAGTGCGGTATTGGATGGCAGGAATTTATTGACTTCCTGACCCTCTAGTACACCACACTCAGCAATAAGTGCCTTTCTGTCCTCCTCTGGATAGTTTAGTAGTGTCAAAGAAGCCAGGAAGTCCCACCCTGATTCTGACACTTTGCTGCCTCACCAAATGTTTCCTGACGGTTCCACTGCCTTTGTATGTTCTTGATATCTGAAAGATATCCAAGTCATCTACCAGGGATGTAAAACCCTGTTTTGAGCCAGTCAGAACAGCTATCATATAGACCACTGTGTCCCATACTTCTGTTCCAAAAACAGGACTTAGCCCTAATATATTGAAATTGATGCATCTGACTTTTATATTGGAAATCTGCACAGAAAGGTCCAAGTTGGATTCATATGTGATAGAGATTAATTTTACCAATTGTGTTCTGAGGGTCAAATATGTTAGAAAGGTTAAGTACTCTGGCCTTGCATAAAAAATGATACTTAGGAAAGGAAGGCAGAGGGAAATAGGAATATGTAAATATCCACAGTAAAAGAAATAAATGTAATTATATACACTCCTAGGCACTAAATTTGGAAAAAATGTTGTACCCATGCCAAACTTATTAAATACACAAACTAACATCTATTTAATTTTACTATTAGCTGGGGATGTGAAACAAACCCAGGACCCCAAAATCAAAACATCATATTATTATATGATAATGCTAGAAGTCTAAAGAACATGATAAACATGGGTAGCAACCAAAAACTAGAAATCATATCTTTAACAGAAACCTGTTAAACAAAAGCATTAAGGATACAGAAATTGATACAGTAGGATACTATGCCCATAGATTGATAGGGAAGAAGGAAGGAAATGGGGGATATTATTATACACAAATGGGAACTGAGTCCAACAGAGGTCCTATACACAAATCACACAGAAAAATAGAGTGCTTACTACTGGAGGTACAGGGTCTAGTTTTGATCTTGGTGTGGTCTGCTCTCCCCTAATGTTAATACAAATTCTTTTAATATTCTTTCACAAATTATAATGAGTAAAGCACTGGGAAGGAACTATTGTTAACAGGGACTACAAGGCAGCATGGGGACAGATGTGTGGAGCATTAGATAAAAGCTTTAGGCCCTGGAAAGTAATTCAAACTGTTACAAGTCCAACTAGAAAAGTTAATTGGCAAGCAAGGGGAACATTCTGGACCTCGCCTTTATCTCCAAGATTAAACCATTGGTAATACAAATTGAACAGCCTTTCTTAAGGGACCATAACACAACAAAAGGTATATTTCAAATAAAAGAACAAAAACAATTAACAGGTTGTTCCAGGTACAAAAGTAAGGAAAACAAGATCATTTAAAAATTACACCAAAGAAAAGCTAATAAATGAACTTAAATTAAATAAACTGTGACAGAATGTTTTTCATACCAGTTTGGATCTGGCATAGAGTAGTTCATGCAAAAGTTCATATATCGGTCTGTAATAAAATAGCTCCATATAGAAAAATCCAATGAACGCAGCAAGCCCTCCCTCCCGCATAACAGAGAAGTTGTAAAAGAAATGCAAGTTAAAAATTGCCTTTGGAAACTAGCAAAGACCCAGAATTATGGGATAAATACAAGATTGCTAGAAACAGGTTAAAATTACACCTAAGGAATACCAAACAAAGAACCTACAAACCTAGCCAATATTGGGCAATAAATTAAATCTTTCAAGTTCCCAGCAAACAATAAGCCTTCAATACAAAGCCTTAGCTGAATTTGTTAAATAAATATTTTACTACCCTACCAGACTTAAACATTCCAAAGCAAGTAACTGTAAACTCCAATATTAAGGAAGAAAGAGAAGATTTAGAAAGACCTAAGTTTAGATTCAAGATACTTACCTGTAGTCAAGGAAAACAAATAAGAAATGAAAAGAAAGCATGTGCCCAGATGGAATGGAAACTAAATTTATAACGGACTCAGTAGTGGTTATTGCCCCAGTACTAACAAAATTATTTAACTAGAGTTTAACAGAGCGGCCCTTCCCTATTTATGGAAACTAGCCACAATAATACCCATACACAAAAGTGGACAGAAAACAGATAATGCAAATTATAGACCAATAGCTTTATTGTCCATCATTTCCAAAATCCTGGAAGCTATGGTCCAGGAGCAGTTACAAGATTACCTTGATCAGTATTCATTAATATCTAATTCCAGTCTGAGTTTAGACGTGTTACTCCATGGACACTGTACTCACCGACCTGGTCAACATGACAGCTACTGCTTTAAATGACGGCCAGGAGGTGGGTGCAATATTCATGGTCCTAGCTGAAGTTTTTGATATGGTAGACCACCAAATCATGAAAGACAGGCTCCTGGAAATTGAGATAGCAGAGGACACTTCACAATGGATCAAGTCTTATTTAAGTGAAAGGTTTCAACAGGTTATGGTAGAAGACACACTCTAAGAACGAACCAATAAATAGGGGAGTCCCATAGGATCAATTTTGAGCCCACCATGTTCCTGGTGTATGTGAAACCAGGTTGTATAGCACATAAAGAAGACAGATTTGCAACTATACGTGGATGACACAGTGCTGCTAGTGACGGCAGCACCCTACAAGAAATGGAAAATCACCTTCAAAATGACTTTGTTGTGCTGTGCACCTGGTTGACAGGCTCCAGATTGGTCCTAAATGGGAAAAGTCCTAGACTATGGTATTTGGTCCAACAACCAAAGACAAGAAGAATAGAGAAATTAATATAAAAAAAGGGACAGTGAGGTATTAACTCAGGTTAATATGTTTAAATATTTGGGCATATGGGTAGATGCAACTTTGACCTTTGAACATCATATTAATGACATGATTAAAAAGTAGATGCAAGGCTGAGGGCATTTAGAAGAACAAGACATTGCCTAAACTATAAGATGAAAGAGTCCACTGTAAACCAACTTTTAGTACCTATAATTGAATAGGAGGAACATATATATACAGCTTAGCAAACAAAACAAACTTGATAAAAGCAGACAGGCTCTACAACAGGATGCCAAGATTTGTCCTGAAACGCAACTTTACAACCCATCACTGTATAATGTACAATAATTTAAACTGGTTAGACTTAGATAATAAAAGAAAATTAAAATGGTTGTATCTGATACATAAAACCCTAAAAACAGGAAAGCCAGGTTATTTGACTGAAATGTTAGATAAACGAAAATGAATATAACTTCATAACCTAAAAGATAAATAATAAATATGGAAACATGACCTTCTCAAATAATGTAGCTAAATTCTGGCATAACACAGGAAACAATGAAGAAGAACTAAGAAAATCTATTAAAATATTCCATGGCAACTTAAAAAGGATCTGAAATTAGATTGTAGATGCTGCTGTAATAAAACAGAAGGGTCAAAAGTGTTAACTCCAAATTTTCTTTCGAGATTCTTTCCTCTGTTACCCAAAATTTACTACACTTATAAGGGATAACCCCATAAAAGCAGCACTAGATAGGAAACTGAAGTGGATAACTGAGGAGCCCAAAAGATGTTTAAAGGTTGTATTATTGAAATATATTTTACTGAACTGTAAAATGTTAATTTGATGTAGTGCAACAGTTTATTGTCTATGTATTTTTTGTCAAATGTGGTATACGCCAAATGTTTTATCAAACTTGTATTATTGTTATGTAAACAGGACCATCTTGAAAACAGGACGGAGCTCCTAAAGGTTGTATTCCATCTTCCTGTATAAAATAAAGATTTTTACTATTACTACTACTACTTTTTACTACTAAATAAGTGAGGTATTTTTACATTTCATAACAGCAGTGAACCTCACAAGTAAGTTTCTTATGTCAGATTTTGTGTCCTCCCACCAACCAGTCAGATCCTCATATACTGTAGAGGACATTATTTTATATATACGATAATTGGCAAGTCAACTTGTCTTTGCACTTCAGCTAAATTAAACTGTCGGGAAAATGTTGGAGCAGATGAAATGGTGAAATTTAAGGACAGTGAATTCATTGTCCTCTACAGTATACTAAAACAGATTTGAGGGCCAAAAGTTCCTGTAGGTCAATAAGTTTTCCACAAGGAACATATTTCTAGACTTGACTGATTCATTCTCCCAAAACAGGCCCTGTGACCCTTTCCTGCTGAGCCCTTATTGTTAGGATGACTATTTTATGGTCAGAAGTTTCAAAAGGTAGTGCAGCCACCTGCAGTACTTGAAATGTGGAGGAAGCAAATCAAAGATCTATCCGAGATGAGATACAGTAGTTCCCTTAAAAAGTGTGTTATGTGTTTTACCTGCCTAATAAAAATGTCTTATAACCTCTTTCTGACTCATATTTTTAAGAAGCTCAAATCACTAAAAACGTTCTCAGTTTTCTATCCCAGTGTGAAGTAGAGAGACTACAATTAAAGTCCCCCAAATGGAACCCTCCTGGAGTTTAAAGGGAGTACTGTCGTCAAAATTTGCAAAAACAGATGTTGTGAAGTGTTTTGATTTGTGTGTATTCTCGTGTGTCCTTCCCTTTGTTTGCTAATAAGAGTTTCTTCTGAATTAGCCTGCTACTTATGTATTAGTTTTATGGCCCTGGGATCTCCATCTCCATAAGGTTTACTGCTCTTCTCTTTCCTACAATGCCTCCTTCCCATGTGACGGTCATGTGTCCGGGACCACTGATTCATCAAGTACTAGAGAGAGAAGCTGATGTTCTGGCCTCACTAAATAGCTCAGATTCCATATTTTTGTTTTCTATGTGCATGTCAGGTCTAGCCAGCAGGAGTAAATATTTTGCTTTAAAAACGTTTCATTTCATCAAACTACACACAGCCATAAAAGCCTACAAAATCACCCCAGATCATCAATGCTATAATTAGTGAAGACTGTAGCTGTTATTTTACAGAATAAACCACTCAATTGGCCCTCAGTTATTTTCTAAACCGTAAATGTAGCCATTAGTGCTCACTGGATGAAAAGTTACTTCATATCTTCCTCTGCTGTTGTAAAAATCATTCTAAACCAGTGCTTGTGGAATCCATGGTCCCGAATACATCATTGTCACATGGGACAGGAGGCAGTAGGAACAAGAAGAGCAATAAAAGATGCTAAGATGGAGATTCCTAGGGCCATAAAACTACCATAAAACTAGCAGGCTAATTCTGAAAAACTAATAGCAGACAAAGGAAAGTACACACTAGGACTATACAGACAAATCAAAACACTGCACAACAAATGTTTTTTGCAAATTTTGACTGTAGTTCTTTAAAATATCAATTATTCTAGATTTAGACAGTGTAGCATATACATTAATTATCCAAAAGGAAAGCCCCTGGAATTCTATGACTAAAAGCTGAACACTTCCAGGGAGATGTCAACGTCCGGTGACTTTAATATCAGAAGATGTGAGGAGAAAACCTTGATCATGTTTTTGTCTCCAGCAGACCAAAGGAGGGTCCCAGCTCACTCCATTTGTGACACAGAGAGTTCTTTCAAAGTATGGAACCTTGTGTCCTGCAAAAATATCACTTCACGGCTTGGACTGTTGTATGATGGAGAAAGTAGTCAGACTTTTCCTACTGCTTTTAAAGAGCGACTGATGCCTCAAAGAAAACTTCAAAAAGTATAATAATTAGGTACAATTCTGCTTGCATTCCATTTAGATGTTATATATTTTGCCTCCCACAATTTAATACTAAAGAAATTTGCATGAATATATGATCTCTACCCCTTGGAGTTTCTTTAGAGTCTATCTGCCTCTGTAGCTCACTCTCTGCTTCAAGTCATAATCCTCTGTTATGACATCACAATCTGTTGCCATGGAGTAACTGTGAGGACACAAGGAGTGCTCTGTGACTTCAGGTAGGGAGAAAGAGCAGGAATAGACAAACTCTTCGATGGCAAAGATCCTATTTTCATACAGATGACCTCAGTAATAAGTAATGGAGAGGAGGAATACAGCACTAATGGGAAATACAAGCTGGACTGTGTCTAAATATTAGGTTTTGTTAAAGTTCTCCTAAACATGTCACCTGCTCTTTCATGCTATTCCCATTTGCAGACTGTAAGAAAAGAGAACTAGACATAAGCAAAAAGTGAAAAAGGACAAGAGTTTGCACCATCATTTCTTTTTCCCAGTTTCACCTGTTCTGCTCCTCGGTTTCCTCTTTTCAGTGGTCTGGCTATCTGTAGAGGTGCCCTCATTATCAGAAAATGGGTTGGGTTGTGATGACAGGATCAATGAGGCATCTGAATCTTCCTCAGTATCTGCCCAATGTCTACTTTCCTTAAAAACTTCAAAATAGTTAGTGAGGGTAACACTGTCTTTCCATGTTTGTTTGGATTTTGTTTGCCCTCTTTCCATAATCTAATTATCCTTTGGAAAGACTCTGTATTGGGGGTTGAGTAGGGTGGCATCGGACCCTGTTGGCTAGTACTAGGTGTCATGCTTTCTACCTCTAGTCAACAACCAATGAAATGCCCATTGCATCCTCTGCTGGAGGATCCATTGGGGTAATGGTACTTGTAGAGGGCTGTTGCTGTTGCTGAGGTGGATGACTCATTGTTTCCATATCTTATGCAGGAATCTTCCTTTTCGCTTGATTAGCTGGTGACACTGTCGTGGATAGGCATGGTCCGCCATCTGGTGAGGGCAGACATGGACAAATGTTAGGTCTGAACTGGTCTTCTCTGTCTTGCTTTCTGTGCCATGGAGATGTAGTATTCATGCTCTGCCTGTTCTGGGCATCCGAGCTGTTGTGAGAGAACCATGGGCAATTGCAGTAAGTGTGCCCAGTGTCTTCACATAAGTTGTACTGCACAGCATTTTGCACTGCAGACTTGAGTGACCAAACTCAAAACAGGGGTTACAGTTCACCTGATTGCAGACATTACTGAGGTAACTCCAGTTCCCACATCTGTGGCAGGCATTGGGCTGGCTTATGAGAATATGATCCATGATCTCTGCCCAAAAAGAAACAGTTTGGCAAGTGAACCAGGCCTCTGCTGTCTACTTAAAAGTCACTTTAATGTGTCAGCCTCCCATCCAAATGTGTTCTGAGTGAAGTATGGGGTTAGCTGGCAGTGACAGTGCAACGCTGCCTCAACCAATAAATAATGCCTGCTAAATTGACTCCATCATTTCTAAAAGCACTTTTTGCAAACTTGCTCAAGGTCTGCATGTGTTTTAGAACTAATGTCAAAGACTGGATCTCCAGCAGTGTGTGTATTAGAGCATAGATTTCACATGCATAAAAGTATTTGTTTTTTCAATAACTTGCATGCCACATGTACCTCTCAGGGAATTTAGACAACCCAGCATGGTACTTGAGGTGCACCACATTTTGACATTTTGCCAGTTCTGGCACATTCTGAAAACAATCAAAAAATAGTCTGGTAGCAGACCTTTGCTCCCGAGTTAGACCAGTCATCCCAGTATCCCAAGAATTTTGTTCTGAGGTGCTTCCAATGTTAGGGACTGGATCTTGTGGGAAGGGTCATAAGGACCCTGTTCTTGAATCGTCATTGCCTGTCTGAGCCTTCTCACCTGTTCAAGTCGATGTCTTAGTTATTCCAGGATTAATAGGGCCACCAGTCACTTCCCTCCAGTAGTAACAACCTGTGTCCTGAACAGTTCTATAATTGGTTGAGAGCTCCTTGAAGGGGGACATACCCTAAGAGACTCTTTCCTGGGTTAAAGAATGTCCTGTGGCAACTATTATACATCAGTACTTTCATTCACAGGCTCTGGCACAGGAACTGGTTCGTGACCTCCTCAGGAAGTGGTTTCAAGTACTTCTTGGGATACTGGGTTCAAGTCCTCTTCCAGTTCTTTAATTAAATTAATAATAGGTTCTGTAAATCAGTCTCAGCTATTGTCTTTGGTGCTGTATCACAATGAGGAGACATATTCTCAGCTCCAGTAATCCCTCTTTCCTTTAGACAAGTGAGGAAGACAGCACTGACCTGTTTCCCTGGGTTGCACCTGGAAACAAGCCTCAGCTCAGTGTGCCTTTGCCAGTTACAAATTTTAAATAAATAACAAATTGAAGAGACTCTCCAGAGTATTTTCCATGCCCAGCCCAAGCCTCTGCCTTCCAGACCCAGCCAGCACTCACAAATGCATGTACCAACAAGTGCAAGAAAGGTGATCTGACTGCGCCTTCTCAATCTTCAGTATCCTTTGGCATTGTCTCACTATGATGTTGATTTCTTCATCACTGCAGAGAAGTGCCAGCTGATTTCTGTAGATGTAGCAAGCAGTCCGCCACTGTCAGGCTCCTGGTACCCCAATTTATTTTTTATTCTTTGGTAAGTGGGTAATGCCCACGAGGCACAAGTGCCTGTTTTCAGGGGTGACCCAGGAGCACTGGGGAACTAGGGAGGTTAAGTGACTTGCCAGGATCACACAGTATGGAAGTGGACATTGTGGAAATCAAGCACAGATCTGTTGGATCTACCAAGCTCATTCACAGCTCATTACTCTAACCTCTAGGCTATTGCCATCCCTAATTTGGTCACTGTTCTCTGTTGGTGCTGACGTGGTGGCTGAACCACAAGGAGCCGTGCAGTTCTTGTTCCTTCAGCTGTCGACTGACAACTAGATTCTTGCGCTGAGCCACTGCTAAGCTTGTGTTGGCACAGCCCTTTGATCTTCTCTGGCCAGCTTGTTAGTATGGGGATGACAGTGTCAGCTGAAGTAGATGCCATTATTACAGTAGTCCTGGAAACTGGATGTAACTCGCTTTCTCTCCACGTCGGACTCTGGCTTTCTGCTCAGCATATTCAGTACAGGCTTCTTCCTGTGTGAGCAGGGACAATAAGAAACTTCTTTTTTCATGAATTTCTGGCTTCAAATGTCTTTCCTCAGTCATATCCTTATTGCAGCAGTATCCATACAGACCCTCACCCACAGGTATGGCAGTCTTCCATCTGTGCTACTTCCAAGGCAGGGTTTCCCAAAGATTCTCCTCCTGTAGAACCTCCGTGCTAGGTGTCTCCTCAGTACTTTGGGCGGGAGGAGACTAGCTCCTTCCCCTGGGCTGGTGGCACCTCTACTCACCAGATGCCATGACTATCACACAGTAAGCTGACTGCACCCTTAGTCAAAGAGTAAGGGAATTTCCTGATGTCCAGTCAAAATTTCCTATTCACTAAAAAACACCAACAGGATAGTCTGGTTCAATAACAGTTCAATTTACGTATGTATCCAACTCCCCAATCAAGGCTGAAAACAGGATGCATTTCTTAGTTTTCCTTCCTGGTCAACAAAAGCTAAATAAATAAATACAGCAGTGCAGGCCACATTGTTTCTCCAGTACACCTCTTTGATACTCGTGAGGTGTTGTGAATTTTTAATTTGTGGTGCAATTCCAAAAGTGCAGAACTTTGCTTTTTGCAGACATTTTGCAAAGTTCCCCTGAAAAAAATCAAGAAACAATCTATGAAGGGATCTGTGGATTTTTCTACCAATTTGTATGAAATAGCTACACTTTGTTACATTTTTCCTTTGTGTATTTTAGGTGTCTTCTCAAATTTTGTGTAATTTCTTCACAAAATTGTGCAAAGTGAATTTTTGCAATTCTGACCTTCACTATTTATTACTAGAGTTGGTAGAAATTTATGCATTTTGTGCTGTGTGGTTTTGTAAATGCACCAAATCTTTACAAAATTCAGCACACTTGGCAAAATTAGACTCTGTTTAAAAGGACAACTTTATTCAACTAAAAAGCACACTTTTAGAATTGCAAAATAGAAAAGTGCAAATAGCGGGCCCTATGGGAGCTGAAATATGCTAGAACAGGCATCTGCAGGGCAGTACAGCTATACACTGTGCACTACAAACCTAGCCCTAGACAAACATGTGAGACCAGGTTCACTAACCCCAGCTGACCCATGACTATTTACATAGCGCCATGCCGGGGAACAGGCAAGCCATAGGGGATGCACTTGGGATGGTCATAGGGATTCCAGTCAGAAATCAGGCATAATACTGTCTGCTCGTGGAGCAGAGGGTCATGGGAAATGGTTGTCCAAATAAGTACAGTCATATCCTCTGAGGCGAGATACCTAATATACAATAAAACAAATTCAGTTTTGGCATCTGTCGTTTTCACTCCAGAACTCTGTGACAAGAAGGAGTACTGTGGTTCATATCTGCACAGTATCAGGAGTCCTGTCAAGTTGAGTGTGCACCAGTAATGGCAGCCTCTGTCTTGTATAACTTAAGCCCCATGACATTGGACTGGCAGAGCACAAATGGCTTCAAGCAGGCCACACTCTGCTAGTCTAGCCCTTGACATGCACCTCCTGCCCCGGCCCAACTGGTAGCACTCTGGGCATCATCAAGCAGAATCAAGGCTTGGGACATCAGTGTGATGAGGAGTGACATTAGTGTATCCACAAGTGTCCAGTGGACACCCAGGATTTGTAAAACTCAGCCCTGTCTGCTCTGTATCATTGGACGAGGGCCATCTATTCATAGTGAATCGAGCATATTATGCACTTTGGCTGTTTGTGTTGAAGGTTTGTAAATTGTTGCCCTTTAAAAATATAATGGTATGCAAATAATAGGCCCTTTCAGTATCATAATGTGCACTTCAAAATTGTGCAATGCAAACGTGGACCTTGACCAAGTTTAGAACATCTTTTATAGCCTCATTTAGGTGTATTATTTACAGTAGTTTATAAAAGGGTTACAGGGCACAGCAATAGCAACAGAAAAGGTACATGTGCTACAAATTGACAAAATCAATTAAATAAAAAAACAAAAACAACACAGATACTTAAAATGTTAAATAAACACATTGATGCATAACATGCAAACTCATTACTTCATAAAGGTAATAAGGCCTGTTACGGCGACTATAAAGTCTTGATTTGTATAAAGGTAGTTATGGTCGCAGTTTAACAACATTCAATATGCAAAATGTGTACTAACAATTCAGTGCACAAATCAGCCAAATGGAACTTCATAAGTATTTATGCAAATGTTGAGAAATGGTGTTAAAAGTAATTTTATGTAATTTTACTAGCATTTTTAAAACTCTTGCACAGCTTTAACTAATACTGTACCCTGGACTGGTATACCACATGACAGGAATTTTGGGTCTACATTGATTCTGTTCTTTACCGTGTTTGAGAAAGGACAAGTCAGTCCTGGTACACTGTGTGCAAGGCTTGTGCCCACCAGAAACTAAGCTGACTTCACCAAAATGTATTTCCCTTGTGACCTGAGCTGAAAGATGAACCCAGGCCTGCAGCAGTGTGTGGATGGATGTGCTCTTAACCACTGGGACATCCAGTTCCTTTCTTTGAATGGCTCCAGTGTTTCAAACTGATTTAATGTACTGACTAATGTTCTGCATATAAAAGAACCATCTATATAGATGCATTTATTATAAGTTAAATGTCATTAGGCCCTATTCTCAGAAGAATTTATAGGGCCAAATGTCAGTGTTCTAGCTCACCAGTCAGTTTTGTATTTCTTTCTAAGAGCATTATTTTGATGTGTGTTTGACCAGGACATGAAAATCCCTTCAGCATTAAAATGAACCATGTGCGAGACACAGCACCCCAGACACCAGTATCTAAAGATTGTGTCTTCCGCTGGACCATCATGGATCATCCCTAATGGAGCAGCTTCCTCAGGATTTACAGTGCCAGTTTATACTGCCAAGCTTCCTGGCTACATGCCATCAGTTAACTGGTAAGTATTTCATACAGAAGGTTCATTCAGTCATAAATATTAAACCTAAGAACAACTTTTCTGACAGTGGTATTGTAAAATCGGAATGGGTACAGGGATTAAAATCCAACCAGATCAATATGTTTAAGACTGCTATAAGTGTTTTTGTTTCTCTAAACATGAAATCATTCCATTCTGTAGTTGTGCAGCCTTCAAAATTTAGAATACTATTATTACTATATAATACATGGACAGGAACATTTCCCGTGGAAAAGGCCATCATTTATATCCCTGTATACCTGTAACTAATCTATCAGTTAAAAGTATATACCTGCACTAATCAAACAATTACAGCTATACACCTATACTAATTAAAGATATGTACCTACACTAATCAAACAATGGGACAATACTGATAACACAATTATCACATCATTAGGAAGCTAGCCAAGCTAATTAACAAGCTGCAAAGAACCTGAAAAAAGACACACAAAACTCTCCCAAACACAGAAATCACCCACACTCCTACCTACACTCACTACACACCATTCCTTCCTTCCTTGCTGCAAGAGATCTGCAGGTGTTATAACATGATCACAAATGTGATCTGCTAACAATAACCATCCTAATGTATTATATTTAACAAACAATGGGTAAGGATGGAACACTCAGAAGTATACTCATCTCAGGGGTTAATTAGGGCACAGCCACTCGCCTTTCAGGCTCATAGCCTTATAGCCTTAATTAGTCCCCTCAATGGGTATACATCCTTGTATGCCACCCTTACCCATTATTTATTTTATAAGGTCATCAAATGTATTCATCATGGATTACCCAAAATAGCTGTTTGCCTCATATGGATTTTCCATTCTCTTGATGCAATATGCCCCAGTGTGCTCCCTGTGATCCTCCTGCAAGGATCTTCTTGCAATTCCTAGCAGAAAACTGAAATCTGACAGATATTATGCATTTACAACCTGTGCCCCTTGACTGTGGAATGCTCTCCATCAATATATAAGATCTGTCCCTACCCTACAACTCTTCAGGCATGAATCTTAACACATTATGACTTTTGAATGCCTTTACATAAACTGTTATTTATTTGAAGCATATGTTTGAATTGTATAGTCTGTAGACTTCTGTGATTTACCAAAATGACTGGCGACTAAAACAGAGTTCAGTGGGCCTACACAACTGAGTATAGTGTTATCCTTGTGCGACTTGGATAATCTTTGGCTGTTCACCTCTCTGTCTATGGATATACCACCCTGTAGGGGTATCTAAAGCAAGGAACCCTAGAGGAGGGTTCCACCCTGAGGTGAAGAAGGATTCCATTGGCTAAAGGTACCTTAGGAAGGAACCCCTTGGAGATAGAGAGATGAGCCACTGGAGGAGGGGAGGATGGTGGGCAACGAGAAAATGCTTGTGGAAGCAGTTGGAGGTGCGGCCTTATGGTCTGAGTGGAGGAGTGGTTAGTTGCTCTGCCCCATTGAACCACAGGCACTGCCTTCCAATTCAGTGGGCCTACACAACTGAGTATAGTGTTATGCCTATGGACTTGGCTAATCTTTGACTGTTTGCCTCTTTATCTGTGGGATATACCACCTTGTAGGGTAAGAAGGTAAGGAACCCTAGAGGAGGGTTCCACCCCAGAGGTGCTGAGGAAATAATTCCCTTGTCTAAAGGTACCTAGGGAAGGAGCCCCAAAAGAGAGCTTTGAGCAGAAGCATTGCAAGGTGATGAACACTTATCTGTATTGAGGACCTGAACATAGCTGTAGGTCAATAGGTATACTATAGCCAAGAACTTGAAGTATAGTAGCAGGAGGCAACGGACAAATAGGGATCCACCATAGGTCAGAGTGTAAGACATGGAGGCATGACTTTCTAAGAAGAGATGGAACTGCTTGAGGGTGCACCATCCATCTCCATCCAATAGCAGAAACCTACATAAATAACCTTGGGAATATTACAAATCCTATCTAAATATTATGACCATTGCCTCAGAGGAGGGAAAAACCCTTTGAGGAGGAGGAAACCTCTGGGGATCCAAGGCCTAGGTCGTCCTCCCTCCAGGCTTCAGGACATCGTGTTTAGTGACAGCTCTGCTACTGCAATTTAGTAGGGCAATCCAAGGGTGGAATATTCCAGTTTTGAGGGAACACGCACTCTATCCTACTAATGGTTGCAAGCAAACACTGCAACAACGGGATATACTGCCTGCAGTACCAACCTCCAAGGTAGAAGAAGGAGAGGGATGACTGCTGAGGCACTTAGGTGGCCTACCAATCTAAGAACAAACTGGGTGAACCAGAGGTGGTCATAGGGAGAATAGCTAGAGGTGCCTCCGAACCTGCTTGGCTAGCTAAATGGGCCCAGCCAGTGAGGGCCCCACCCTTACAACTGAAGTCTTAATTTCTACATCTAGAGGTAATGCCAATGAGGTATGTGACTGAAGCTCCACCCAGAACAAGGACATTCTCACTATGGACCAGATGAGAAGGACCCGCTCAAGTATCACATACTCAAGATGAGGACTTGGGTACAGAGCAAGACCGTCGGCTGCAGAGCTGGCCTGAGCCATGAGTGCTGGTCGGGTGGTTGGCATATCTCGGGCATGTGGAGAGACGGAAAGTTGAGAGTGCAGTATGAGGACCCACAAATGGGCCATGCACAGACGATCAAACATGATAAGCAAACCTTCACATAGATCCAACTGAGCAAATGGGGAACCCTCATATGGGTCTGAATAGGGCGGTAGCATTTCATAACCACAGGAATGCATGCCAACCCATTTCAGTAAGAAGCCAAATTAAGAGTGAAATTTAGATTTAGGTTACTAGTGTAAGAGATGGTAAAGGCCGGGCGGAGGCAGCGGCTGTAAGCTGGGTAGGAGGAGGAGGTTGCCAATGCCAGTATGGGAATAGGTGAGGTTCAAGAATGGATTGACTTGATATGCTTGATTATGGTAAATGTCATGAAGGCTGGTATGCAACGATTACTTGTAGTTCCATATAGGCCACAGAGCGGCAGTAGGAGGCTGGGCAGGCCAGCGACTGACAAATGACAGGTAAGATACAGACAACATGCTCCTACTGCTTGGAGCCACAGTGCCTGTCATGACAGCGCAGTCCCCACTGTGGGAAACACAGAGAAGCCACGAGCTAGGCACTGTGAGATCAAAACACTAACTGAAATAGTAAAGATTAAATAAATAGATCACAGCTGACCCTACCGTGGACTGAGCTGCCGAACTTGATGAAATGCATTGCTAGTAATAAATGATAAAGTTAAATGCATAGGGGTCCTGAAACATAGGACTAGGATAACAAATATACAAGTAGTGAAATGATAAGTAGGGCAGGAAACCCTAAAAGAAAGCAGAGCTCAAGAGCGGAGGCAGGCCCAGAGTGCCAGATGGGCAGACCACAAACACAGCAGAAATGTACACAGACATACTGGAAAGCTGTCCATAAGAGATACAGCATAACAAATTAAATCCAGGTGCCTATATAATGTCCCAGGGAAATGGAGAAGTACTGCCAAAGAAAGTAAAGGCATGTTTGGTGCACAGGTGAAATGTGCAGATTGAAGCAGAAACTGGGATGCTGCCCATTTAGCAGCAGTGGGGGTACTATGACAGATTAGTGCCATCGGCCAGGTGAAAACAATAGGGCACTTAACTAAGAGGAATAGAGAGTTCCGTAGCAATATGCCATTCCCTGTGAGTAAATGCAGCAAACGAAGGGCAGCTGGCAGAAAGAAACCCCAAAAGAGAGATACAGACAAGGCGGTGGAGGTGGGGAATGATACAAGACAAGAGAAGACAACGAGACAGCTGCGGGGGTGAGTGGTACAGAAGGAGGAACAGAGTGGGAGGGGAGCAGACTGCCCCAGGGAGGTGAACAGAAACGGAGGGAGCGGAAAAGGAACACATAGCGACAGCAGCAAACAGGAACAAGCAGTGGAAATGACAGCCACAGTGGCAGCAACAACAAGCATGAGGAAAAGGAAAGATGAACAAACGAACAAGGGAGGCAAATAGAAGCGTTGGAGCGGCCAGAGGCAAGATGAAACAGAACAGCAACAGCAAGCACATACAAACCAACAGAAGGAGCAGGGACAAACAGCATATGACAAAGCCTCTGGTCGCAATGAGAAAACACTTGTAGAAGCAGTTGGGAGGTGCAGCTTTTATGGTCTGAGCGGGGTGGAGGGTTAGTTGCTCCGCCCCATTGAACCACAGGGACTGCCTTCCAAATATCCACTGATCTGTCTGTCTGACGATCCCCTACTGCTTAGTAGTTATATCCACTTATCCCCTTAATGTCCAAGTACCTGTCTAGTAGTTTGACTTTGAATATTGCTTATGTTGTCTGAAACCACTACATAACTCAGTAAGCTGTTCCACATTCACACAATTGACTAGTCAAATACTAGAGGGTGCCTCCGGACCTGCTTGGCTAGCTAATGGGCCCAGCCAGTGAGGGCCCCACCCTCCCGCTGAAGTCTTAATTTCTACATCTAGAGGTAATGCCAGTGAGCCAGCGTTGAGCCTTGTGTTAGTCTGTCAGTCTCTGTCTGTCTGTCTGTGTCAGTCTGTCAGTCTCTGTCTGTCTGTCTGTGTTAGTCTGTCAGTCTCTGTCTGTCTGTCTGTGTCAGTCTGTCAGTCTCTGTCTGTCTGTCTGTGTCAGTCTGTCAGTCTCTGTCTGTCTGTCTGCCAGGCTGATTGGCTGGCTGGCTGTTTCTTGACCTATTTATCCAACTTAGGGTGGTTAGTGGTTGAAATAACAACAATATCAGCATGCAGTTATCCCATGAATGTGTTGAGGAAGGCTCAACAGAAGGGATCTATCTGACCCTGGTTATTTGAAAATAAAATGTCATGTTGTCAAGTGCATTATACTATCTATACTTGCAATCCTTGGGACTACACACACAGTATATGCTCTGTTTTTAATACTTAACTGTGAGTAAACTTGACAGACATGCAGTTCTTACTGTCATGTCAGCAGAGTTTATATACAGTGTATACAGTACATGCATCTGACAATAGAGAGATACAGACAGACAGATAGATAGATAGATAGATAGTATTGTCCCAATGCATGGATAACTGCAGTAAAGACATAAAGAAGTTAATGCCATCCCCCAACCTCTTCATGCTTGTGCTGGTTCAATATTCTGAAGTGGACCACTAAACTTCCATTTTTACAAGTGCCTTGTTTTAAATTAAAAACAAACAAACAAGATAAATAAAATAAAAATATAGCCTAGAGTAGCTTTAAAGATAAGATGTTCTGAAAAGATAGGGGCTGTTCATTTAGACTTCAAAGACAAAGCATAACATTTGATATTGCTGCAGTTACTTACTGTACATGCTGGCTTTATTCTTAAATACCAGCACAGTGTGGACTTGTTGCTGTACCTTTTAATTGTTTTATGTGGTATACTTTTAAATGATATTGGTCAGAAATGCCAGATTGAGAAAGGTTATCCTGCCCACACACAGTACACTCACTACTAAACCTCACTTGGAATACTGTGGCTATTTCTGGGTTCCCTAATATCACAAAGTTATGAAGCTGCGGACTTAGAAAAGTCCAGGAAAGGGAAGAAAGATGACGTATAAAATGAGAGGATTGTGCTTTGTGTAGTTACTGAAGGAGCTAGCGTTTTGGAAGAAATTAAAATGCTGGGTGACAAGATTGCAGTTTTTAAGTTAAATTTAGAAACAAAATACATGTATGGGAGGGACTTCAGATGCAGTTACAAAGAACAGAAATACAAGAGGACACAAATGGCAATGGAAGGCAATATTTTAAAAGGGATATAAGAAAATAGCATTTTAACTAGTCAATTGTGTGAATGTGGAACAGCTTACTGAGTTATGTAGTGGTTTCAGACAACATAAGCAATATTCAAAGTCAAACTACTAGACAGCTACCTGGACATTAAGGGGATAAGTGGATATAACTACTAAGCAGCAGGGATCGTCACAAGGGCAAACGCTCTTCTTCTGTCTTAAATTCCTGAGTTGCTATGCACTTAGATTATCCCCTGGCATGCATTTATCACAAACACCCTTCAAGTGTTCCTGTAAAGAAAATTTCAGTCTTACCATTAGAGTGCAGGGATAAAGAAAGTGCCTCATTTTATGTTTGCTTGCACAGATGTGCAAGAAACATAGTGCAACGATCCAAATGCAGTGCCGTACAGTTGTAAGGGAGAGCACGCTTGAGTGACCAGTGTCCCTCTCCCACACACACACACGCACGGACGCATATTTCATGCTCATGCGCACCTCCCCCACGCACACACTGTGTGGCCGACGGGGTGCCTAACTCGCCGGCTTCACCCCCAAAACAAAGTTTCCAGTTGCCATGCTGGGAGCCCACCCAGCGTGGCAAAATTGTTATTGCTAATGGGGTGCCCAACCTTCGCCGGCTCCAGGCCCCCAAACAGCCTTCCAGCTGCCACGCTGGAGCCCACCTCAGCGTGAGCAAAATCCCACGTCGTCTTCAAAAAAAAAACCTGTAAACAAAAAGGTGCCTCGTAGTCTCCCTGCCTCACCGCACCCACTTCTGCACACCTCTGCCTCCCACACCCTCACCTCACCATACTTACCTCCGAGTCCGCACGATGATCTTCGTGGACTGGGAACATGTCTGCACTCTTCAAAGCCGACCGCGAACTGAGGAAATGCCAGTAAGCTGTATAATATAATAAATAGGTTTTTTCAACTTTGATGCATATCATCAGGCATTCTTTTGAATTTTGGCACCAAATTTTCAACATGGGTTTTTGGACCCTCCTCATGAATTCTTGAACTGTCATGGTGTAATCGGGCCTGAAGGGTGATTTGTGGTCACTGTACTAAATCACCTTTTGGGACGGATTAAGGAAACGACAGTGCCAGTGTTCATAAGGTGGCCCTCAAAAGTGTATGTTGCAAATTTGGTGAAAAATTTCCTAAAATGACTGTTCTATGAGCGCAGTGTTGAGCAGTTCTTACGCACACTTGTAAGTCTTATATTTTTAATATTTGCACTCCAGATTTTCAATATTGCCATTTTACCACACCTCCTTATGAGCAGTACAGCTGTCATTTTCACATCTTGCCCAAAATGTGTTTCCGCGCATGTAGCATAATGGCTCAGTCGGTGTGCGTAAATCAATGTATGGGACACATTAAGAAATTCACAGTGACACTATTCATGAGCAGAGGTCTTAAAATGGCTATGTTGAAAATTTGGTGAAAAAATTCCCAAAGCGACTGTTTTCGGGCGCATGTTGCGCAGTTCCCTCACACCGCACTGCAAGTTTGCAAATTTTTAATATTTGCACTGCCAGATTTTCAACATTACCATTTTACCACACTTCCTTATGAGCAGTACAGCTGCCATTTTTCATATCTCACCCAAAATGTGTTTCGCACATACAGCGCACAATGGTGCAGTCGGTGCGCAAGCAATGTTTGGGACAGATTAAGAAAATCACAGTGACACTGGTCATGAGCAGAGGTCTTAAATGGCTATGTTGAAAATTTGTGACAAAAGTCCATAAATGACTGTGTTACGAGTGAGCATTGCGCAGTTTCCACGCACTGTAAGTTCATGATTTTGTAATATTTTCAGTTCAGATTTTCACCAGTGGCATTTTTCCACACTCCTTATGAACAGTGCAGCTGTCATTTTCACATCCTGTTCGAATGTGTTTTTGCACCTGTAGTGACAAATGCCATAGTCACTGTGCAAAAGCAGCTTTCAGCTAACAAACTGATATTGCCACTGTTCATGAGGTGGGGTCACAAAAAACATGTTGAAAATTTGGAATGAAAATACCAACGAATGCCTGAGGCGTTCGGGTTTCCACCGTAACGCCCACCTGTAGAGAATGACAGGCATCAGGGCTGTGACTTGGGACTGTCGCCTGCAATGCTCATACCATTCTACCCCCACCCACACCCTGCAGCCACTGAGACATCAAGGTGTGCCTTGGACTCTTCGCCCCAAAGTTCACCCCATTCTCCTATACCACACCCATTTCACCATATTTCCTGATGGAATGGGGTGCATAAGGGCCAAAGACCCCATGGCACACCGTGACACTTCTTGTCGGTGTCTGCACGGTAGGGTGTGGTGAAATGGCATGGCTGCTATGCCTGACGACCCCAAAGGCACACCCCAATGCCTGTCACTATCTGCAGAGTGCTGATGGGTTGATTCAGTTCAGTACTTCACTGCCATTTCTATTATGCAGCTCTGTAACCTTACATTACTAATGCCAATGCCAGCAAGCAAACATTCGGCATTGACAAATGCTTTTGTTTAATTGTACTATACCACTAAATGTTTTATATTGATCCAGCTAAAATACACAAAAGAAAAAATCACATTCACTGATCCATAACCCCATAGTGATTTCTTAAATCACAGTCAAAACTCTTTTTCCACAGTTTTATAGTGCCAAATCATAGATCATTCATGGGGTTCTGTAAAATAACTAATGGGCTGTATTTTACAAGGGTTAGATTGCTAGTGGAAAATTGCTAGCACGCCTAAAGCACACCAATACAAATATACATACACAGGCATTTCATCAGTCTCCTTTTCTAGTTTGCATCCTTAGTCACATATTACATTTCTAGGGATGTAGATATGTTGTTCAATCCACACTTGTTGGCAGGTACCTTGCCACTTTAAGATGAGCTGTAAGGTCTTCAAGCTGGCTCCTCCCACCCACCCAGGTGGTAAAATCCTTGGCTCCTCCCCATGACACCAGATCTTCCTTACCACTTGGAAGCTCAGGTTCCCTCCTTAGCGCTCCTGCATTTGTAGGCCTGGATCTTAAATCTTCTGATTTTCCCAAACTTGTACTCAATTTCACTCAAGTTTGGTCTTCACTCGATTCCTTGTGGCTGCGATGGATGTTAAATCTGTCCCGGTTCTATCGGTGCCCTTGCAGACAGAAGATGTCTCGCACCGATCCTCACGCCACTTGCATGTACTGCCTTGGACTCGACCACGACCCACAGGCTTGCGGCCTCCGTCTGTCATTCTCCCTTTGGTGCTCGGGGACGCGCTGCCCAACTCCAACTAGGGCAACCGGAGAAACAGTTCCGCCAGTTAAATCGAAGGCAGGTTAGGCCGGTGACCATGGCGGCAGGCTCTGCGGAGCAGCTGGAACAGCTTACAGCCCTCGAGGGAGGAGGCGGCCCAGGCCGCTCTTCATCCCTCCTCGGCATCGGCCTTATCCCACTCTCCTGGGCTCCTCCACACGGCTTCCTTTCGGGAGCTTTGTCAGTCCCTCTCACCAAGGGAGAGGGTTCTTCTTGGTCTCATGCCTCTTGGTCTAAGAAGAAGGACCACAAAGGTAAGTCCCAGCTCGATGTTCATGGGAGCAGGAGAGGTCTCGCCTCCCAGATTGTTGTCTCTCAACTTCAGTCGAGGCGTCCCTGGACGCTGGTTTCTGAGTCCTCGCCAGATCAGCTGGCCGAGACTCCTGTCGGTGAGGCCGAGATTTTCTTGAGTCTACTGACAGGTCGAGGAGGCTGACAACTCTCAGACACCAGTCCCCCAGTGCCTTCTGAGGACTTGTTTCGCTTCCTAAGCCGATACTCCCGGTCACGGACCCTGCACCAGAGGAGCTGCAGGTTTCCTGCTCCTTCCTCAACCCACCATCGGCACCCCGACGGTCGAGGTCTCGGTCCTCTTCCACTGGATAAGTCCTGCTGAAGTCAGCAGTCCTGGTCCCAACAACACAGAAAGCACTGCCGCTGCTTATCCTCCTCGGCGAGGGAGGCCCGTGCAAGTTGCGCTGCCTATGATGATCTTAAAATGGCAGCAGCTTATTTTAGCTGGCAACAAGCCAACGCCAACTCCTTCACTGGTGATTAGTGGCTGTTGCCAGAACAGCTGAAGCAGTCTCCGCCCCGGTTCCTGGTCGAGGACCTGGTTGCTGGCTCTGACTGCTCGGCCCAGAACGGCAGCACCATCCATTGTGGTGGAACCACCACCTCCACAGCCAATTCTGGGGCTCCAACCAAGGATTCTCAGTTGGCTCAAGGGCTGCCCCATTGGTTGTTGGTCACCTCACCCCGATCATCCTCGGTGAGTGGAGGGTGGCTTAGGTGGTCGACAGCTCTATGCAGGCTCTTCAGAGTCTGAAGACTACTTGTTGCATTCCGTCCAGTCGACTTGGAATCCTCGTGGGGTCTGTCCATGAACGAGAGCCCCACCTGCTCTTGGGTATCCTTCGACTCATCTCGTAATCCACCGGGATGCCGCTCAAACCCGTGCAGAAGCGGGCCAGATATCCCCTCATGGAGATTCTAGACAAAGGGATTCCCCTTGGATGTCTTCTCCGTGGCCAAGGCCATTGTGGGTCCAGCTGTAGAGCTCTGGCAGTGCCCGGTCTCTCTTATCCTGCGCCTGCCAGGATGGCCCGTAGTATGTGGTCCCTACCGCTCCTCTCCAGTTTTCTCGGAGCACCACTCAGCCGAGGGTTGGTGTCCACAGCATCTTCCGCACCTGGTAACACTACGGATGTGGACAAGCCCTCAGACAAGGAGTCTAAAAAGCTGGACTACTCTGGGAGGAAGGTATATGCTGCTGCCTTCTTAGGCCTTCGCCAGGCTGGCTTGACTGTCCTGATGGCACACTTTTCTCATGCCCTGTTGGGCTCCCTGGATGAGGTGCTCCTCATCTCCCAGCTGACCTTCAGACCACGGTCAAGTAGGTTCGGGATCATGGAAGGGCTGTGGCTAAACAACAGTTACAGACAGCTCTGGACAGTGGAGACTCCTGTGCCTGGTCAGTTGCAGCTGCAGTGGCCATGCGCTGCAGGGCTTGGTTGCAGATCTCGACCTTCACAGCAGATACCCAACACAAGCCAAAAGATGTCCCCTTCTTGGGACCAACCTGTTCGGCCAAGGGGTGGAGGGTCACCTCCAGTGTATCGAGAAGTGTAATGCCACCTTAGACTCGGTTGCATCTGCCTTTTTGTCCCTCCACTTCTGTGGCAAAACCCACCCAGCAGCACCAGCAGCAGGGCCAGCAGGCTCATTCTTGGTGCCCCAAAGCCAAGTCTATCACTTCCTCGGTCAGGAAGTCTGGGGAAGGTCCAGGTGGCCCCTCAGCTGGTTCCTCCTCCTCCAAGCCTGCCCAGTGACTGGTTGCAGGGTGCCACCCCAACCCTGTCACACCTCCTCTGGGTCCCCCCATGGGGCTGGCTCAGCCACTTCCTTTCCGCCTGGTCCGCTATCACCATGGACCGCTGGGTGCTGGAGGTGGTCAGCAGGGACCTGTCTCTGGAATTGAACAGGTCCCTCCTTTCAAGCCAGCGCCCATGGCGCTACAGATCCGTAGCCTCCTGTCAGCTCTCTGAGATGACATAGTTCTGCTCCTCCACAAGGGGTAGTCAGCAAGGTGGTGAATCCTCCTCCTTGCCCAGGGTTTGTGTCCAGGTACTTCCTGGTTCCAAAATGGATGGAGGGCTGGCACCCCATTCTCGACCTGCACGACCTGAACAAGTTCCTAAGGCCGCGGGCCTTCCAGATGGTCACTCTGGCTCAGATCATACCATCCCTGGAACTAGGCATGTGGTTCTGCTCCCTGGATCTTCAGGACATGTTCTTTCACATCCCAATCTGTCTGTCCCATCACTTTCTTCAGCTCCCAGGGTCTTCGCCGAATGAAGGCAGTACTGGCAGCATTCCTGCTGCACTGAGGGTCCGGGTCTACCTTTATCTGGACAGTTGGCTGATAGTAGCCCTCCAGCTTGGAGGCGGAGCGGTCCAGGGATCTGGTCCTCCGGTTTGCTCTCAACTAGGCCCCCTTGTCAGTGAGGCCAAGTCAGAACTCGTGCCTTCACAGGTGATCTAGTTCATCAGTGCGAGCTCGACTTTCTCGAGCCAGAGCCCGCTCCTGGCAGACAGGGCCGAGGGTCCTTTTCTCCTTTGCCCAATCATTTCTGGTTGGGCAATTGCGCCCTGCCCAGGACTTCCTGCACCTTCTGGATCTCTGATGGCCTGCACCAGCATTGCTGTTGGGCCCACTGGCATATGCGCCCCTGCAGTAGGGGCTGGCCTGCCATTGGTCTCAATGCTCAGGTCTTCTAGACCAACCAGTCTCCGTGACCCAGGATATGTGGGACGGCCTGCAATGGTGGCTCATCCCAGCTCATCTGCAGGAGGGTATCCCATTTGTCCGCCCCAAGCCAAGGTCATCTTGACGACTGATGCCTCTCTGATTGGTTGGTGTGCCCATCTGGGGAGCACAGGGCCCACAGTCTCTGGTCCCCACAGGAGTCCGGATGCCACATCAACCTGCTGGAGCTCCGAGCGGTCCAGCTAGCCCTGACCGTCTTCGCTCTGTTTGTTCAGGGTCAAGTGGTCCAGGTCCAGATGGACAACACCACAACCATGTACTATCTTAACTGACAGGGCGGGATGCACTCCTTGCTTCTGTGCAAGGAGGCTCTTTACATATGGTCTCTCATGCTCATCCTGGAGGCAGATCTCCTAGCCATCCATGTGGCAGGAGCCTTGAACAGTGGCCAATGCCCTCAGCCAGATAGACGATGCATCTCCCGAGTGGTCTCTTCTGCCGGAGGTAGTGCAAGACCTGTTCTCCCTCTGGGGCACACCTCAGGTGGACCTGTTTGCCTCCAGGAGGATGCAGGCTGAGGCTGTTCCATGCCCGCCTCCCTCAGCAGGGCTCGCTGCAGGGAGATGCCTTTTCAAGGCCGTGGACCTCAGGCCTCTTCTCACGCCTTCCCTCCATCTCCCTTGATCCACAAGGTGCTTCTCAAGGCAAGGAGGGACAAGGCACAGGTGATTCTGGTAGCCCCAGACTGGCCTCGCCAGTTCTGATATCCAGATCTCCTCAGCCTCAGCTCCAGGCTCCTGAGGCAGCTTCCAGACCACCTGGACCTGCTCTCCATCAGCAAGGGAAGGTACTCCATCCGGACCGTCAATCCCTGCACCTGATGGCCTGGTTGGGTCTTTCTGATGAGGTCCTCACCGTCGTTGAGGCGTCCCATAAGGAGTTGACCAGAAAATGTTATACCTTTAAATGGAAGAAAGTCTCCATTTGGTGTCAGGGCAAGGGTTGGACAACTTGTCCTGCCCATTGGCTAGCATTTTGGACTACCTGTGGTCCCTTTCTCAGCAAGGGCTTCGGTCCAGCGACCCTTAAGATGCACCTGGCAGCCATCTCTGCTTACCTGGCGAGGCGACAAGCAGTCAGTGGCGCAGGAGAAAGTGGTCTGATGTTTTTCAAAGGCCTAGATCACATATCCCTCTGGTGCGTGAACCTCCAACTCCGTGGGATCTACTGCTAGTATTGGCCAAGCTCATGGGCAAGCCATTCAAACTGATGCACAGGTGTGATATCTCCCACCTGTCATGAAAGACCGCCTTCTTGGTGGCTATCATGTCAGCCAGAAGGATTGGGGGTGCTCAGGTGCTTTCCATTGAATCTCCTTACCTGATCTTCCACAGCGACAAGGTTGTCCTGCACCCCCACCCAAAATTTCTTCTGAAGGTGGTGTCAGAGTTCCACCTGAATCAGGTGCTTACTCTACGGTGTTCTATCCGATACAGGCTCCATACCTTGGACCTGAGAGCACTCGCCTACTATAAAGAGCATGTGGTGGAAGTTCAGGAGAGGTTCACCGCTTGTTTGTCACCTACGCTGAAGACACACCTGGCAGATCTGCAGCCAAGCAGATGATTGGCAGGTGGATCCTTCCTGCATTGATCTCTGCTATGGGTTGGTGGGCAGGGAGCCTCCCAGAGGGATAAGCTCATTCTACCACCATACCGCTGCATCGTGGCTGCTTCTAGATGTCCCTATTCAGGAAATCTGCAGGGCTGCTACCTGGAAGTCAGCACACCTTCATTTCCCATTACCACATCAACCTCGAGTCACGCGGGATGCCGGTTTTCGGGCCTCAGTTCTCCAGTCCCTTTTCCTAAGTAGGGGTGTGCACCTTGTCTCCTCCTCCAGAGAACTGCTAGGAGTCTGACAACAAGTGTGAATTGAACAACTTATCCATGTCCATAGAAATACAGGTTAATCGCCTGTTCTAGCAGTGGTATATGTTGTTCATCCACATGACCATCTGACCTCCCGGATGCGGGTGCACACAACCTGGCTTCCAGTGGGCTAGATCTGGCATCATGGGGTGGAGCCAAGATTTTACCACCCGCAGTGGGAGGAGCAAGCTTGAAGACCTTCCGGCCCATCTTAAAGCGGCAAGTTACCTGCCAACAAGTGTGGATGAACAACATATACCACTCCTGGAACTCCTGTTACAGGTGAATAACTTATATATTCTGTGGATGCCTGTTTAAATACAACCAGACAGGCAGTTACTTTTACCATCGACTGTTCATCCTGATATTTTTTATAGGTGCCTGATGAAGTAGTAAATAACAATGGGAGTACGTTCACACTCTTCTTTCAGACTCTCAAGCAATTCTATGAAATGATTTATAAAGTTATATGTTTAATTTAAGAACATTTTATACAAAGACACACAAAAGAATCATTTTAAGAAGCTGTAGGATCTGGTTTTAAATTCCCACTGTCTCAGGCTAAGGATGTTAACTATGGATAGAGGCTCCCTTCCTCCAGTTTACCAGGATTATAGCACCCTAAATTTGACTATGGTTGCCAGTGCTTGGTGCTTCTTCAGTTATATTCTTTTTTTTTTTTTAATCTACATTTTATGCCCAGTATTTCCAGGAGCTGGCAGGCCATTGGCTCTGGCTCCTCCCTTCAGGGGACTTGCATCTGGCCTCAGTTGGCGACCCCATCACCAGGGACTCCACCTGAACCGTCATGGAGCCTGCCAGTTCCTATTTCTCCTGTCCCTGCTACGGTCACTTGCGACATGGAAAGGTATGTGCATGTCACGATCTGCAGCATCCTCCCTATTCTTGCCATTCTCTGCCTGCACTACCCTCAAGCCAAAATTTTTAAATGTTATTCTTTTTCTTTTTCTTTTGCTTTTACCTGGTTGTACTCGCCTAATCTTCTCCCGTGAGTGCATTTCCAGTGTTCAACCATCAGTCCAACCTGTCATCATGTCTTACAATCTGTTCCCTGTCTATGCTCCACTCACAACGGCCCAACAAAACATAACCCTGCAGGGAAAGACCCCCACTGAGGGCCCAGAGGCAAGGGGGGGCATTCATCAGTCAAACCAAAGTTCTGCAGTACATTGAGGAGGAGCCAGGAAAGTATACATGGGATGATGAAGTAGGTCCAGATGCCTGGTACCACTCCCTAATTGGGAATTCTTCCTGGCTTAGACCCCTTCCTCATCCCATTTCTGTAGCCAGTCCACACCATGCCAAGAGTTCTTTCAGGCTAAGATTCTCTGTCCTCCCATCACCGCTCCCAGTCCCACACCATGCTAGAAGTTCTTCCTGGCTTAGATCCTCCCTCCTTCCAGTCCCTATTGCCAGGCACATACCATGCCAGAGTCCTTCTCAGCATTTTATTTATTTATTTAAAGTTGATGACCAGGAAAAGCACCCTACTGGGTCATAATCTTGTGGACAAAACTGCACACATAAAGACCGCACTGTCAGGAGCACATATGGCTTTTACAGCGACAGGAATTACAGAGATACAAAAGTATCGCTACCACCTGTCACTCACCAGAAAGCAGGACGTGGATGTAGCCACTGCCGGTCAGGTGCTTGATTGAGCTACTCCTTGGTGGAGTGGCAGGAGCACCTGATCCTGCAGTGGATGGGGTTGGGGAAAACATGGTTTGATTCCCTGCCAGAGAACATTTTCCTTCTTAATATTTTTTGTGCCCTGTGCCTACGCCTCTCGGAGATGATTATAATAGTTCCAGAGTGTGTGGGGTTGAGGCAAAAGCCCTCTCAAAACAAAAAAAAACTTTCCAGTGTTGCCGCATGCTGTTTGTAGGTGCGCAGTCTTGATGTGGTGTGGTTTGTCTGTGACATTATGACCTTGTGCCAAAAGCACCATAAACCAAAGGTTTGTTTTAAGGTATGACCCGAAAGGGTACAGGTGTCCTGAAAATACATCAGAAATTTGCAATAGACAAAATTCAAATTTACAATAGCAGAGGCTATATATCGCTATACAACATAGGTACTATGTACAAAATAAACAGTAGATGAGTATATACAGTAGAATACAGGCTAGGAAACAAAATATATACAGTACAAAGGTACACAGTAAGGGGAGCAGGGCTAAAGTGGGGAGTTTAGCATGGGGAATAGGTCAGGAGGTGGCAGGAGGGTCTGAATGGGTTCTTGAGAGCGTAGAAGGAGGGGAGAGGCAGGTTTGGGAGGAGACTGTTCCAAAGGAAGGAAATCTGTAGGAGAAGGAAAGTTTACCAGTTGAGGTGCAGACATGAGGGAGAGAAAAGGAGCGGGCACAACTTTACCATGAGTTTTAGGGCGAGGGGGGGGAAAGAGGAGGGAGGCAAGGCAGGATAGAAGAGACCCAAACCAGTATTTAGCTATGAAGGTTAAGCAGTGAGAGGAACGCTCTGAGTAAGAGACTGTTAGGAAAGAGAAGAATAGAAGTTGCAGTGGTGAGTTAAGGGAGGAGAGTTGGAGATGAACCTATAGAAGACGTGGAACATGATGTCCAGTTTGGTGAGGGAGGTAGAGGGGGCAGCACTGAAGACTATGTCAACATAGTCAAAGGCTGGGAGGATCCACGTGACTATGAGGTGCATCGTACAGGAAGGGAGAACTGGCCTTGTGACGATAGGGAGCAGTCCAGTTTAGGGCGCAGTTTGGTGTGGAGCACCTGAGTAGAAATACAAATCAAGAGAGGGGTCGAGCCAAACACTGAGGTACATGTGAAGGTTCCACTATTACGCCGACAGCAGTGCTGTCTGGGTAAGTTCATGAAAAGTGTGACATGAGGTCAATTTTCAAATCCACAATAGATCAATTTTAATATGCTTGTCAAGTCACTGTGACTGAAGAGTCAAAAAGGAACCAGATTATGAGATAACTCCTAGTAGGGATTTGAGAAGAATCACCTTCAGTGCTGAGGTGCAACAGGATACACCAAATGTTGCACATGCAACAGTGGACGTAACAGGTGTTTAACTTGGGGGAAAAAATGTTACTTTTCTTTTTCTTTATTTTACTAAGCGTTTCAAAGACACTATGACTATGTCAAAAGGGACTATGTTGTGGGATGTCACCAATGTCATGCAGTACTTTACGACCTATCCCAAAGAAAATCACCCACTCAAAAAATCTGGCTGCTTTTGCTGAAAATTTGGGAACATGTAAAATGCAATTTGCTTGGACACCACAGTTGCATGTGCCACGCAAAACTTTGAGTGAACCAGAAATTTTATATGCATTGAAAAACTAGGGTGAAAGTGTTTTCATTAACAAAAGACAACATCCAAGGCAGTTTTCAACATAAATTTACTGAAGTGCAACTAAAATAAAGTCTTCGTAGAAACAATGGAATGTATTGTGGTTTTGCATGTCACATTTGTTTTAAATCAACATACAAAGTATTGGACACATTGGTACTCCCATTTCATGAACTTGCCCATCTACATCCCCGACAACAACGAACAATGCCAACTGTCGGCAGTGTTCCCGTTGGGGCAAAGTATTTTTGCTGGGGCTTCGCACCCTCTTATATCTAAATAACCAGCTCCAAGTCAGAGTTGGTTCAGGTGGGGCAAACACTGGGAGTCGTGGTGTTGGTATAGTGGATCACCACAGCACCTGGCGAGATTTGTTGCTGTGGTGGTGTTCGTTGTATAATTGTCATTGTACTGATGGTATACCACTTGTAAGTAAGGGCTTTGTCCAGAGGGTGTCAGCAGAAGAGAAAAAGGCTGGAAGTGAGGAAGCTTAGCGAGTTTTCGTTTGGACCTAAAGGTCATGGCAACAGTTTTTTGTGTTCAGTTTTAGACTGTTTGTGTCAAACCAGGCTGCAACTGCTGTAAGGTCATTTTGAGGGGGTTTGGATGGCTTGTGTAGATGGGCCAGACAGAAATAGGATGGTGTCATCTAGGTACATCTGGATATTGGAGCTGGTGCAGACAGAGGAAGGTCATTTATAAAGAGGGAAAAGAGAACCAGCTCAGGACAGAGCCCTGTGGTATGCCAGCAAGGATGGGGAGGACAGAGATATGACACAGCTGATTGAAACCGACTGTAAGTGGCCAGTAAGATAGGAGCTGAACCAGGACACTGAGGCAGTGGAAAGGCCAATGAAGCATAGTTTAAAGATTAGGGAGGTGGGAAACTGAATCGAAGGCCTTGGCTAGGTCAATGAAGATAACAGAGGTGATCTGACCACGATCCATGGCAGTGTGGATAGCATTAGTAAAGTGGAGGAGGGAGGAGGAGGTGGTAGAGTGGGATTTCCTAAAACTGGATTGGAATGGGAGAGTGTTCAGGTGATAAGGAAATTGTTGAGCCCAGAGAAGAGAAGAGATTCTTGAACTTTAGCAAGGGCAAGGAGTAGTGAGATGGGGCGGAGTTACAGGGGTGGTAGGATCACCACCTTTGAAAAGAGGGAGAACTGTGGCAGTCTTCCAGGCTTTGGGAACAGTGGAAGAGGAGAGCGAGGAGATTTAGGATGAAAGATAAAGGGTAGTTATTGAGGGAACAGAGATTTTAAGGAGCCTAGGTGCAGGCCATCAGGGCTGGACTTAGAGGGGTTCAGAGACGTAAGAGCTCACAGGACTTCTGATTGCATGATTGGAGGAGTTGAAAGCCTGAGAGTTGCAGGGAGGTAGGGGAGGAGGTGGGAGGAGACTGGGGCCCAGGCGGAACTGCATAGGGATGTGAAGTACTTATCTAGGGCATCGGCGACATGGGAGGGATCAGAGATTAGTGAACCTTTCTCATGGACTGAGGAGGGCATCTGATTTGGGGTGCAGGAGAGAGTGGTGATCCTGCCAAAAGGATGAGGGAGACTGTTAGAGGGGTGCAGATGAGATTTTAAAAAGTCAGATTTAGCTCAATGGATGCTGATGGTGCAAGTATTTCGAGCATATGAAAGGCTTGAAGAGAAGCCTGGTCACCTGTAGATTTAAAATGACACCAGGCACAATCACGAGGCTCTACACTTGGCCAGAATTTCAGGGGTGGTGGGCATGTCTAACTCTTGCCATCCTTAGTGGGGCGTGGAGCACCTCAGATCTTAAGGAGGATGGCGTGAAATAAGTGAGGACATTGTCAACTGACATGGAGCAAAGACAGGGACCAGTCTGCTAGGGCCAGATCATGAAGAAGTTTATTCTCATCAAGGGAGTTTAGGGAATACTGGATGTATTTGGGAGGGATAGGGGAGGGCAGAACTTCCTGATACAGAAGGTGGGGCACTGGTCGCTGAGCACATCTAGTAAGGTACGAGCAGAGCAGATATGGTGGGGTGGGATGAGAGCACCCAGTCAAGTAGGGAGTTTGATTGACTTCTAGGGTTAAGTCAAGTGGGTTCTTTAATTAGTTGGGTTAGATTTAGTGCTTTGATTTATTGGCAGAAACTTTGAGATGAGAGGAGAGCCAGTCCAGATTAAAGTCATCAAGAAGGATTAATTCCCTGAGTTTACTAAAGTGGAGGTGGCGTGATGCAGGAGATGAGGGATGAGGGGTGAAGTTTTGAAAGGGAGTAATACCCCCAAAAAGGGAGACAGATGGGAAGGTGAAACTGATTAGGAGTAGTTCATGGAGAGGGGCTAGCATCACGGTGGATGACAGTGCAGTTTAAGGAGTTGGAGAAGTAGATAGCCACATCCTCCTTGTTTTCCATGATCTTGTCAAAAAGGCTGAAGTCTGGTAGGGCCAATTGGGAGACAGGAATACAGGAGGAAAGCCAAGTTTCTGAAATGCAAATAATGTCGGACTGTAGAGTGGCCCACACTTTTAGGTCATCAAGTTTGGGAGAAGGCTACATACATTTGTGTGGAAGATTCACAAACCTTTAGGAGAGCCTGAAGAGGGGAGGAGGTAGAAACATAGAAACATAGAAGTTGACGGCAGATAAGGACCGCAAGGCCCATCCAGTCTGCCCATTTCTTTTCTACCTTATAAATGTGCCATCGGCCTTTGCTCTGTCAGTGACCTATCTATTCATAGTCATTTGTATTGCTCCTTATGCCTATCCCATGCCTGTTTGAAGCCCTGCACTGTATTCATAGCCACCACTTCTTGTGGTAAGCCATTCCATGCATCTACCACCCTTTCTGTGAAAAAGAATTTCCTCACATTCCCCTTAATCGGCCTCCTCTAATCTCATGCTGTGTCCTCTTGTCCTGCTATTTTTCTTATATTTAAACATGTTAGACTCTTTCACCTTGTTTATGCCCTTAAGGTGTTTAAATGTCTCGATCATATCACCTCTCTCCCTCCTTTGCTCAAGGGTATACATATTGAGCTCTGTTAATCTGTCCTCATATGTCTTCTGATGCAGTCCCTGCACCATTTTGGTTGCCCTCTCTGGACTGCCTCATTTGGTTAATGTCCTTGTGAAGGTGTGGCCTCCAATACTGCAGCAGTACTCCAGATGGGGCCTAACCAATGTCTTGTACAGAGGGATTATTACCTCCCTCTTACGACTTGTGATACCCTACTAATACACCCTAACACCCCCTAGCCTTACCTACTGCTTTAGAGGTCTGCTTGGATGATTTTAGGTCATCAGTGATAATGATGCCCAGGTCTCTTTCTTCCTTTGTGACTGCTAGCAACTCCCTCCCAGCCTATAAATGGCTTCAGGGTTTCTCTTCCCTATGTGCATGATTTTGCACTTCTTTGCATTAAATCCCAGTTGCCACTCTTCTGACCATTCTGCTAGTTTATCCAGATCTCTTCTCATTCTGCCCACCCCATCTGGATCATCTACTCTGTTGCAGATCTTGGTGTCATCTGCAAACAGACAAGCCTTACCCTCTAGTCCATCTGCGAGGTCACTAATGAAGATGTTGAATAGGACTGGCCCCAGGACTGATCCCTGAGGTACCCACTTGTGACTTGCATCTCTTCTGACTGTATACCATTTACCACCACTCTCTGTTTTCTGCCAGTCAACCAGTTTGCCACCCAGTTGACCAACTTCTGACCCACCCCGAGCCTACCTAGCTTATTTATCAATCTTCTATGTGGAACAGTGTCAAAGCTTTGCTGAAGTCAAGGTAGGCGACATCAACTGCCCCTTGGTCCACCACTCTGGTTACCCAGTCAAAGAAATCTATGAGATTAGTTTGACAGGACCTTCCTTTGTAAACCCATGCTGTCTTGGATCCTGTGCCCCTATGGATTCCAGGTGTTGCACTATCCTTTCCTTAAGGAGTGCCTCCATAATCTTGCCCACTACTGAGGTAAGACTGACTGGTCTGTAGTTCCCGCCTCCTCCTGCTACCACTCTTGTGGAGTGGGATCACATGAGCCCTTCTCCAGTCTTCTGGGACCTCTCCTGTGCTCAGAGACTCACTAAACAATTCTGCTAATGGCTCTGCTAGTTCCTTCTTTAGCTCTTAAGTACCCTGGGATGTATGCCATCAGGTCCCATTGCCTTATCCACCCTGAGCTTAGCAAGCTCTTGTAGGACCCTTTCTTTTGTGAAGGAGTAGTGCTCACCTCCTCCCCTGTGTCCATGATGCTGAGCTGTGGGCCTGCCCTACCTTCTCTTCAGTAAATACTGAGCAAAAGTATCTATTTAGGATAGATGCCTTTACAGGGTCCTCCTCCTCACATGCTCCCTTTTCTCCATTAAGCTTAGCAATACCCCTCTGGACTTTCTCCTTTCACTAATGTATCTATAGAAAGTCTTGTCACTTTCTTTTACTGTTAGTGCTAGTGTTTCCTCAGTTTGGGACTTTGCCTGCCTTACTGCCTTACCTGCTTCCCTTAGGGCAGTTTGGTATGCCTCCCTATCTTCATCCCGCTGTGTTCCTTATATTTTCTGAAGGCCAGCCTTTTGGCTCTGACCTTTTCTGCTACTGTATTTGAGAACCAAAGTGGTTTCCTTCTTTTGACTTCCTTTTCTGTCTAACACAATGGGATGTTGCTTCAAGTATTGTATCCTTAATGCTTGCCCACTTTGCCTGTACCTCCTCACCTGTGTTTCTTTTTGCCAGGGCTAGCCATAGCTCTGTTGGCCATCTTATCAAAGTCAGCTCCTCTGAAGTCCCATATTTTTGCCTTGGAATGGGATGATTTAGATGTAGTAGCCAAACTGAACCATACCATGTGATGGTCACTGGCCCCAGGTGACCTTCTACCTGGAGATCTGTGATCCCTTCTTTGTTAGTCAGTACTAGATCTAGGATAGCCCTGTCTCTTGTGGGTTGCTGTACCAGTTGTTTGAGGCCCCCCTGCAGGGAATCCACTATGAGTCTAGTTCTGGCAGATGTTCCTGCTGGTATTGACCAATCTGTATCTGGCATGTTGAAGTCTCCCATTATCAGAACCTCCCTTTAGCTGTCATGTTTTGTATATCTTCTAACAGTAATGTGTCTATGTCCTCCTCTGGTCTGGGGCCTGTAGACAACCCAGTTCTTATGGCTGTCCCATTTCCTGTTTCCAGGGTGACCCACAGTTCTTCTGGCTCCTTATGTGTATTCTGAATTCTGTAGCTTTGATATTTTCATTAACATACAGGGCCACTCCTCCCCCTTTTGCAGCTCGGTCTCTTCTGAACAATACATAGCCAGGTACTGAAGTCTCCTGTGTGGTTACTGGTAAACCACGTCTCACTAATTGCTACTATGTCCAGTTTAGCCTCTGACATTATTGCCTGCAGGTCTGGGATCTTATTTCCCAGGCTGTGAGCATTTGTGTACATGATTTTCCATTGGCCAGATTTTGGTGTGTTAGTTGTTGGGTGAAGTTTGGCATTACCCTGTGCATCGTATGGGGAGACAAACCTTTTTCTTACCTGGTGATGCAAATGAGCGGCAAACACGCTGAATTCCTGTTTGACCACTAGCTGGTAGGTAGGGTTAGAAGGGTGTGGACTTGGGTCAATGTCCTGACTAGGACCAGTAAGAGGACCAGGAGGTGGAGGAGTGAAGCATAGGTTTTGCGCTTGATTCGGTATAGGGAGGAAGGTACTCATGAGGGGGCAAAAGGGGAAGGAGTTGATGAATGGTAGCTAGGTTTAGAAGGGAGCTGCAGAGTGGCCCAGGGTGAATTATAATGTGGGGGGAAGGTGGCAGGGGAAGGAAGGTGAAGGGAGATAGTAGTAGAGGAGAACAGATTGCAAGGTGGGCAGAGGGTGGGAGGAGGAGCCAAATACTAGAATAGGATGGGCGGAGGGCAGAGGGGAAAGGAGAAGGAGAACAAGAAGGGGGAGGAAGACAGGAGGGGTATACATGGGAATAATGTGAGAGGAAAGATAGGGAGACAAGGGAAGGGAGGGGCTAGTAGTAAAGAATGAAAGACAGAGAGAAGTGACAATATTAAGTGTAATCGAGCTAACAATTATGAGGGTTGCAAACAAGAGATAAGGGACAGAATGAGGCACTGTAATTGAGGCTGCTGCAGTGGTGCAGTGGTAGTGTTGTCACTTCCGTGTAGAGGATCAGAGGTTCAAAGCCAAGGGGAGTCAAGTGTAGCAGAAAGGGGTGGGAAGCAGAAAGAGCAGGAGAGGAAGGAAATGGCTAGGATAGGGAGTAAGGACGAAGAAGGAGATAAGCAGATAGGGAGAACTCAGCAGTGACTCCTGGTGGTAGCTAGGTATAACCTTTAAATGGGAAAGTAGGGAGATAGAATCAAGCAGAGATCACATGACCAGTCACATGACAAGATGTGAGTCATATACAGTATTAAGGGACGGACCAGGGTGGGGGTGGGTAGGGCAGTCGCTGCACAGCAGTGACAGGCTGGCCCAGTCCAGGAAACTGTTCAGGATCCAGATCCAGATCCAGATGCAGATGCTAACCTTAGATGAATTGGACGGGCGGAAGGAACTCTGAGCTCCATTTGGGGAGCTTGTGCTGCCTGAGTCCCTAGGGGAGAGGAAGAAGAAAGTGTTGTAGCAAGGGCAAAACAGTGGTAAATTGCAAATGCAGTGGGAGCTTCAAGTGGGACTAGGAAGGGGATGGGCAGGACACATTGAGCATGTGCCACCCTTTGGAAACACCGACTGTCATCCAGAACACCAAGCAAAAAACAGCTGGTGCAGGTAAAGAATATGCTTAACAACAGCAATACAATATGCTATGCAACTGTAGACTGAAATCCATGAGCAGAATCTTTAGAGGAGGAATAAACAGCTAAAAATGATCCTGTCCAAAGGATTCAGGCAACTTGATAATGTAAAATTAAGGCAACACAGAGACTCATGGTCAAAGCAGGTAAATTCAGGGCGCATGAATGAACAAACAGACTATCTCCAACACTGTGCCGACAGATAATAAATTAAGGGCACAGGAGAACAGTACACAGAGTCCTTGAGTAAAGAAGTTAATTTTAGAAGCCAGTCCAGGAAACTGTTCAGTATCCAGTTGCAGATGTTCACCTTAGCTGTTAGTGAAGGGGTGGGCGGGAGGAACTCTGAGCTTCGTTCGTGGAGCTTGAGCTGCCTGAGTCCCTTAGCACAGATCCTCCTACCTCCCATCTCTGTTGCCAGTCCCATGCCATCTTAGGGGAGGCAAGACATCTCATACCATCCCTTATTCCCCACAGGTGGTGCTCAGGTTTCAAAGAGACTGCCACCCTCCTTCTGGGGGCCTGGCATGGCTGTCTCCGGTGTGTGCCCTGAGTTCCACTGGCCCAGTGTGAGGGAGTCTATCTCCAGTGCAAACCTTGGTCTCCCAGACCAGAGCATGATGCAGTTCACCACACTACATGGCCAGACTGCCATAGCTGTTTTCATGACACTTTCTACTGTATAATGTAATTCAGCTGTAGTGCATGTTAGAACGTTGTATTCATTGGAATTCTAGCTTTCCCTAGTTTTGTTATACCATTGATGTGACGTCATGATGTTGTCGTCACCATCATAAGTACATCACATTGGCGCTTTTTAGTCGGTCATACAATGGGCGCAGTTGCGAAGGCACAGGAGGAGATAGTAAGTGCTGTTTTTTTTTTAAATCTTTGCCGGTGCTTAGTAGTACACCAGATTAAGGTAATAAATAAATACCGCTGTGGAATGAGCGGAGTGTTTGGACATGGTGGGGATGGGGGCAGGTCTCTGACATCATGGTGCTAATAGAGGAGGAAGGCTAATGTTGTTTTAGATTTACCTTGCCTATACACTATAAAGACAGTGGATGGGCAACAGTAAACAACACTGTTGTAACTTCTCGAGGTTTCAAGACAATTGTACTGAAAGTGCATGTATGTTTTCAATAAACTTTATTGTTTTAATTTAGTAAAGGGCTTTGGTTTCAGAACAACGTTTTGAGTTTTAAAGGTGTACAGCACATAATTTACTGCAAGTTACAAGAACATTAGAAGGACATCATTTAAAAATGTTACTATGTAAACCACATATCTTGAGAAAGCTGCAGAGGGCTGTGAAACTGGAATATGTGACATTGCATCTTAAATGCATATGACTAAAGCAAGTGTGTTGTAGCATGTGGCAAATGAGCTACTCATCTGTGTGTTGTTTGCTTTGAATCACATTGCAGCCATTGGCTCATGGTGTGACCTTGAGTAAGTCAGTTGACCTCAATTTGCTGCTGTTCACCACCACATTGTAAACTGAGCTGCAACACAGCCCCACTTAAAATGAAATGTTACCTCTTAGTTGGGCTTCTGAAATGGAAAAACAGCACAGCTGCAGCTCTGTTGAGGAACATTGTTTAGCCACCATGAAGTAAACATAATTCTCAGCATGTGCTGTAACATTTTTGGGCAATCAGAAGTATTCAGGACAGGTGGGTACATTAATTTTTCCCTATGTGGGAGGCATGTATTGGTATGCACAGAGGATTATTGTTCCTTGAACTGTAGAACTATGTGTCCTGTTAGTCAGTGCAGTGCAAGCATGCTCACACATCTGTTTGCCGGAATCCCTGATCTTGGTGTTATCCCATGATGCCTTGCACTTTTGGCTGAGCAAATTGTTTCCTATAGAGTCTGGCAGTATTTAACTGGGGTTGTAGGTTTCTATAAATGATGTTTTTCTCCGTCTGGTCTGGACGGGTGGATCAATCAAGAGTCTAAAATGTAAGTTCTGTGTACACCCATGTTAAGTCATTATCTCATGAATAAGAATCCAGTGCAGCACTTAATAGAAATATGTAAACCACCAGTCACATTTAAAAAAATATTTTTAATATATTTTTTGTAGTTTTAAATGTAGAGATTACCTCCCCAGACCTCCACCAGTCCAACCACCACCACAATGAACTTACTATTTAGGAGCACAGGTTTTGAGAAATGGTTGTGCATGCTTCTGACACAAGTGAATGCCACACGATTCTGACTGAAAGGACAGCTAATCCTTACCTTAGCTTCCCAGTTTATAAAAAACAATCACAAACCTAACACTGGCAAAAGGATGAGTGACATGCAAGCTACTGTAAGCAATGTTAGGAGATAAATCAGTCTTGCTCTTTGCCCCAGTGCATTACGTTTTGTTATTTCTGGGCCTTTGGAGTAAATGTTTCTCTTTTGAGAGCATGTAGAGTTAATGAGACATCCCAGAAAACAAGGGAAAACAAGGGACTTTAAATTACTTCGGACACTTTAAGAGAACTGTATCAGCCAAGTGCATCCTGAGGGGTGGACACTTTTACATACCAATTTTTTTTTTTGTGAACAAGACAATGGATATACTGGGGCCAAAATGCAGTTAAAATTTTTTGAATTTTACCTCTATTAATTGGATTCATTGTGTAGGACAGAAAAATGCAACATGCAACAGTGACTGTGGAGAAACATGTGCATTTAGAGAGATTTCCATTTTGTAAAGAATTCATAGTTGGCACCAGCAGTACTTAGTTAAACAACATTTCCCCAGATTTGAATTTCATGATTTTCTGTGTTTTCTAAATTCTAACCAAAGCCATTTTCATTAAAGCAGGCCCTTTTGGCCTAAACTTCATCTATTCCCATTGTGAACACCTGCCGTGAAACCATAATCCTTCATTTATGTTGCCACAGAAATGATTCTGATGTCACAGGCTAAGGATTATGACTTCAGCATAGGAAAAGCAACAGGAACAGATGACATATAAGGAGCAAATCACTGTTTTGTGCAACTTTATGGTAATAAAGAATGGAATGTCCTGAAATCCAAATTTTGGGGCAATGTTCTCATAACAGTATCTCATTTCCTTTTCTATTTATTTACTATGGATATCCCAACTAAATCGACATCTCCCTTTCAATGAGGTCCTACTTCAACCCCATTTGCAGCTAGGAGGACTGAAATGCAGAAGTTCAGGTGACTTATAAAAGATCTCACGATGAGTCCGTTACTTTGAGTAGGATGCACACCTGTGGTCTAGTATTTCACAGTTTGGTACTCTTATCACTGAACCATATAGAGGTAAATAACACCAAAGTATGAAGAACAAGCTAAGTTTCACATTGAGTTGGTACTGTGATGTCATAGAAGGCCAGAGTGAAGTTCAAGTGTTCCAGTGACATCATAGTACCAACAAAGGTTGTGCAAATCAGCAAGTTCTTCACATTCACATCTTTTTAATTTTTCATAATATTTGGGTACTGTGTTTTTTAACTTTCGCCACTAGCTGCTTCACTGTCCATCCTCCACCATCTTCATCAATCTAACAGTTGACTGCCAGCACCAGCAGTTTCAGCTGGCATTCCTGCTTCATCCTTAAGGGAACAGTCAGCACCAAGGGCCCCACACTCACGTGTCAGAGCTGGTTCCAATGTGCACTTCATGTATAAAAGCATTTTGGTTTACTTACTGTTTACTGTAGCATAGTAGATTGTATCAGACTAATTTTGCAAAGTTCTAGGCTGACATCTTCTGTTACCACAAATCCCAGAATCCCCTGCAGCTGACATCAGAGCAGTAGGCAGCAGTGGGTGATTCAATAGCCTGTAGTGCATGTTACAGTTTATATAAGCTCTGATCTTATATGTGCTGGTGCCGCTGTCCTCCCAGGACTGATTATAGTCTCAGAGGACTTTCTCTTTCTCTTTATCCTGTGATACCCCCCATACCCCAGTATCTGACTAGCCCTCCTGACTGCCTTGTCACACAGTCTTACCACCTTTAGCTCATCTGGTATGATTATTTCTTTCCTACTTGGTAGTCGTCGATATCACTTCACGTATTTTGTACCTGCCCCAGGGTTCCTGTGCCGTAAGTGCATTATTTTGCACTTTTCACACTGAAACCCAGCTGCCATACCCTTGACCACTCCTCTAGTTTTCTTAGGTCTCTGTTTATCTTTTCTATGTGCTCTGGAGTGTCTACCCTATTGCAGACATTGGTGTCATCTGCAGGCATTCCTTCCAGCTCCTCTGCAATGTCACTTATAAAGACATTAAAGTCTCAGCAGTGATTCCTGAGGCATCCCACTGGTCACCCTCCCTTCCTTGGAGTGAACTCCATTTACCACCATTCTCTGTCACCTATCCACTAACCAATTTCTTATCCAGGTTACCACCTTTGGACCCACTCCTAGGCTACCCAGCTTGGTTACCGGGCTCCTATGTGGAGCAGTGTTGAAAGCCTTATTGAAATCTAGGTAGACCATGTCCCTCTGCTCTCCATGATCTAAATCCTTTGTTACCCAGTCAAAGAAAGGGAAAGGAAAGGGAAATTGCTAACCAGGAAAGGCACACTAAGACAAAGCTTGTTTGCAGGTGCAACTTGGGAGCACAAGGAAGTTAACTGATTTTCTCAGGGTGACACAGTATGCAAGTGGGGCTGTGCAGTTCAAACCCAGGTCTCAGGTTTGCAGCTCAGTGCCCTAAACCACAGCACTATACTGCCTCCTAACAAAGCTGTCAGATTCATTTACACCCCCCCATGAACCCATGCTGTTGTGGTTCTTGTAATCCACCAGATTCAGGATATTCCACAATCCTTTCCTTCAGCAGTGATCCACTAACTGTCCTACCACCAGTGTCAGGCTGACTAGCCTATACTTGCCAGCCTCCCTGCTACCACTTTTGTGTAGTGGGGCCACATCCACCCTCCTCCAGAACTACTCCTGTTTACAGTGAGCTGTTAAATAGGACTGTCAGAGGTGCATCCTGTATCTCCCTGAGCTCCGTCAGTATCCTTGGATGCACCCCATCTGGCCCCACTGCTTTGTCCACCTTCAGATTTGAGAGTCCCTTAGGACTCCCACCTCAAAAGGACTAGTGTCCACCTCCCTCCCTCCAAAGCTTCTGTTAATTTTTTGTGGCCCTTCCTTCCTCTATGAACACTGAACAAAAGTATTTGTTCAGGATGTTTACCTTTTCTGGCCCCTTCTGCCCAGTCCCATCTTCCCTTTTTAACCTCAGTCCCAGGCCAGGTCTTCCCTTTTCACTTACATACCTAAAAATATGTCTTGTCCCCTTCATTACATCCTGGACTACTCTCACTTCAGTTTACACTTTTTGCTCCCTCAATGCTTTCCCTGCTTCCCTCTGTTTCCACTGATACATCTCCCTATCCTTCTCTCTCTGCATCTCCTTATATCTTCTGAATGCTACCCTGTAAGCCTTTACCTTTTAAGCCACCTCTTTCAACAACCATAGTGGTCTCTTTTCTTCTTACTTTTGCTCACTTGTTTGATGCAGAGGCTTGTTGCCTTTACTATGCTCTCTTTTATCTTTGCCCATTGTTCCTCCACTCCAGCCAGGCCATCCCCCGCCAGGTTATCCTGAGGTATTACCAGCAGAAGAGGGAGGTGGTGTTGCCTCTGTTTAGATCACTGGTAAGACCCACCTACAGTACTGTGCTCATTTCTGGAGACCATGGGCCAGATTCACACAGCCTCGGCATAGCGCTGAGGCTGCGCCACAAAAAATGGTACAAGTTGCACCTTGCACCAAAAGATATGTCAGGAGCAATTCACAAGGCAACCTGTATCAAATGCAGGCTACCTGCCCAAATGGGGCTTACCATTCCTCTTGTGAACATAGGCTACGACAAAGTGCTAGGGCCCTGCAGCAGATGCAAGCTGCCACAGCCCAGAAATGCTATTCACAAAATGTCCCAGAGGAGAAATTCTAATTACCCTTAGACCAGCCAGGGCTGGTTTAACGGGACTTAGAAAATTGTCCCCTGGGAGAGATGTGTAGAAGTAGTGCCATGGGTCCCCATCCCCAACCCCGATGTGCCCCACTGTGACAAAGTAAATACATCAGAGTCCCCACCTAATCCCTGATGTGCCCCACCAATCACATATATATATATATATATATATATATATATATATATATATATATCACAGGTGTATATATATATATATATATCGAACCCCAGATCGGTGTCCCTGTCATTATGACAAATGACGTACCCCTCACATTGGTGGTTGTGCCCCCCACCGGAGCAGGTGGTGCCTCCCCATCCCCAGATAGAGGCAGGGGACTGGCACAGCCTTCCACTCACTCGGCCAGTCCCTGACTGAACTGATTGTGCATCGGACTGTACAGTGTACATGCCAATAGTTAATAGCTATTAGCACGCACACTGTAATAGTCCACTGCACATTCAGTTCAGTCGGGACTGGTCACAGAGGGTGTGGAGGGCTGTGCAAGCCCTGGGTCTTTATCTGGGGATGGGGAGGCAATCACCTGCCTCGGTGGAGGCAACAACTGTCCACCAATGTGAGGGGCATTGTCGTTGTCATAATGACGGACACCTGGGATCTGGGTGGGGATTTCTGATATATATATATATATATATATATATATATTTTCTTTGAGGGGCACTTGAGGGATTGGGTGGAGGATTCTGATATATTCCTATTGTAATAGTGGGGCACAATGTGGATCGGGCAGGAGAACAGCCTGCCATTGCTGCAAGGGCTTGCGGCAAACCCTCCCATGAGCCATTTTTTTGCCACATGGGAGGGGCTGCCTACAGAGTGTGGGGACATGGACACGGGACCTCTCCTGTGCCTGAATGGGGTGCAGGGTTCCTGGTGCGTGGGACTTTGGTACATAGCTGCTGTTGCCACAGTTTGCACCAAACGCAACTTACCTTTGAGAATCAGGCCCCACATCTCTGGAAGGACATAGAGTAGAGGCAGTCCAGAGGAGGGCAACTAAAGTAAAATGGTGCAGGGTCTGTATCAAAACCCTACACATAGAGACTGAAGGACCACAATAAAGTACACTTTGAAGAGAGATGGGAGAGGGGATATGACAGAGTCTTTAAATAACTCATGGGGTAAATAAAACACATGAGGAAGTATTTTAAGAAGGAAAATGCACAAGAACAAGGGAATATGCTATGAAGCTGGAGGGGTAGATTCAGGAGAGATGTGAGTAAGTACTTCACAGAAAGAGTGGTGGATTCCTGGCACAGCCTTCCTCAGAGGTGGTGGGGCAAAAACAGTGGGGTTCAAGAATGAATGGAATAAGCACAAGGGAATCATAGTGGACAGGAAGGGGAGGAGAAAGAGCTGTAGATCAAGTACAATCTGCAGTAATAATGTATGTAGGGAAAAATGGCTCTGAAGAGTCACTCCGATAATGCACTTCAGGCAGTCAATAAACTCCCACCCCTCTTACTTTAGGAATTGGTAGAGGACTGTGGTATTCCCTTTTATAAAGCAGGGGAAAAATCTATAATTCTGATTGGCTGGATGCCTTTTCCAGCCATGTCCTTATCACGACATAATGTTACAACAGACACTACTTGTCCCAACCACGATCGCCACACGAAATCAGTCCATGCCAGTGGTCCTTAATGCAGCTACTCAGATAGTAGCCCTCGAAGCTTAACTGCTGCACTAGTACAGCACATTTACCGAGAAACAGCATACCAATACCCCTTCCTTCAGACAAATGTTAAGATTTAGTACCTTTCATTAATTTATTAAATTTTTTGCTAGCTGTTCCTCACAACTGAATGTCTGTTGCACCCACTATTCAAACGACAGCCAGGAACCAGTGCCCCCACTGACCATTATCAGAATCTGTAGTCTCTCTCATTTTCCGGCATCTCCTGTCTCTGTTGTCCATTCCTCACAGCAACCCCACAGCATTCATGAAAGCAAGTGAAAGTAGCTTCAGAAATCATAATGCAGCACAGTGCTGTTACACAGCACAACACGTTAAAAGTATGGGTGAAACCGTTCTGTGCAGCGGCCGTCATGGGACACGCTTGCTAACAGTCAAGCGGTCGCTGGTCTTAGTAAAACCATAAACAAGAGGACAGAATCTGTAAACCACAGAAAATAAAGTAAAACCAAAAAAGGAAAATGAAGTGTATGTGTATTGTGGGAGAACAGAGTTGATAGGAGAGAGACAGGCACCACAGTGGAAATCGCTCTGTACCGGCAGTAAGACACATGCTCACTCACGAGTCAAAGAGGGCTGCAACTCAGAACAAGGCTAAATAAAACTAAGTTAAACTAAGTAAAAAAAAAGTGTTTTCTCTATTGGGAGACAGATTTGGGAGAAAAGATAAAGAGACAGATGGAGGATGATACATATTGTTTGCACAACTGAGGACTATTTTCTATGTTCTCCATTTTAATACTTTTTAGCATACTTTTCTTAAATATATATATTTTTTTTTACTGGGGATTATAGGGGAGCCCATTTATAAAGCGCAATAAGATACTCCGAGGGTGGGTTATGGCCTAATAAGAGCACTTCACAGGTGCTAAGGCACTCGGCGCCAGCGCTCGTGCCTCATAACGCACCTGGGGCATATTCTTATCAGGCCATAACACACATCTTGTCGTCTTATTGCTGGCTTAAATAGCAGCTTTGCATTAACCTCTGTTCTTGTCTTTTATAGTTTAGAGAATAAGCACTGGATTTTTAAGTCTGGTCACAGCATTTGTGACATTTTTTACGTAGCTGCATCACTTTAAATGCATCTGAATGTTTGCACCCCATTTTCAACCATTCTGATTAATTTATGACTACGCACTTTACAGCACAAAATGATGCATGCATCAGAATTTTGACTCATGTCATTTTCAATGCATCTTGAGGATTGCATCCAGACTTTAGACCACCTTTTGTGGTCTAACAGTCTTGATGCATTTACACAGTTGCATTGCAATCATAACACATGTCCTTGATGACCCATCCTGATGGCTTTAAACATAAAAGAAAATTCAGCATTTGTTTTGTGGGGTTTTTTTGTCATATCCATTTCATATCAAAATTGCTCCCTTCTATTTTCTTGGGGTGATTCACCCATGACAGTGCGTGGTCAACTACGCAATGTCCTTTAGGGTGCCGCGTCAGCTTGCTGGAACAATGGTGCTAGAAAATGACACAGAGTACACCACTGATGTGTGTGTGAAGTTTCAGTGGGGGCTTTGCCCCCAGGACCCCTGTTGTGGCAGGATGTATCCCTGCACTCCCCCTTAAAATATATACTACACCTCCACCCCAGGCATATTGGGGTGGAGGTGTAAAATGGACGCCATACCTCACTACCAACTGCCTGTAACCCCCCTTAGTACCCCCATTACTCCAAAACCTCAGCTGTTAGCACCAGTCTGATTCTATTTGTCAGTCTGTACCTTATGCATGACTTGAAATATAAAAAAAAATAATAAAAAAAAATGAATTTGTACCTACATAGTTGTACTAGAACTGTCTCACCCACTGCTTGTTTTAACTCACTATGTATGTTCTCTTTTCTTCTGCTGTAATTACCGGTTCCATTGTAACTCCCTACCCCAGGGCACATCTGGAATCAAGCAGTACTCTGCTCAGCATGCCTTCCTGATAAATCTCTTAAATAAATAAATAAAGTCCCAGGCACACAGATCACTTGCACCCTAATGATAGCGCCCTAATTGTGGCCCCAATAATGGGACACCCTTGGGGTAGGCACTCCAGTTTCCTGAATTCTAATCTGTCATATCCCCGTCCCTACAAGTATTCCAGAGATTCTGTTACAGCACCCACCTTGGCTGTGATGGGTGCAGGCAGTGATCTCACCAAGACCTCATCAAATCCCCATCCAGTCATTTAAGCAGGTTCCAAGTGATATTCTCCTCCCCCCACACTTAGTACTGTCTGGTTTTGTTATACTTTACTGAATTTTGATTATATCTAGGCACAGTATTGTGCATTTAAAATATGTGATTCTTTGGGGGTGCATAAAGTAAGAATTTTGATGTAACCCTAGATGGCGCTATCCCAGGGCTACTACCCCTGCCTGATTTGCCACTAACAGGTTGAGGGCCTGGATCCAATGTGGTGCCTCCACCCAGAGGTCAGGGTTTGCAATAGTTAAACTTACTTGGTCACAGCCCTCTGGGACACTGCAACCCCTTTCTTCCACTAATGGCCCACACAATATATCAGAATTACCTTCACAGTATACACTTACCCCCAGGACTAGTTCCGGCACTGGGACGCCTGTGAAATAAGATACAGTGCAACAATCACAGTACAGTACTTTAACATAGACAAATACCTCAGGAAGTATAACTTTGCTGAAACAAGCAGCTCTGATTTATTTAGGGGATATAACAAGGACAGGGAAATCAGGTTAATTAGCTTATCACTTTACTATCTACCTATGGCTCTGTGCAGAGCCTATCCCTACCAGTTACTGTCCTGGGTACCCCAAGCCCTGGTGGCTAGTCAAACCGTGGCAGCTGGTGAGGGCCCTTTCACACAGTGAAAGAAAAATTAGTTTAAACAGTCAGCAGTACAGTGATTCCATTTGGATTTAATGTGGCAATTCAACAGGAGGCGACCCTGAATTAGTACTCACGACCTCCAAACAAGATAGGGTCCTTCAATGTCAGCAGGGCTACTCTTGAGCTCCACGAGACTCTTCACACACTTATATGGTAAAAAAGAAAGTACTATACCAGGCAGGCTGCTTCTCTATCCCGATGTAATTACTGCACAATACCGGGAGAACACACAGCAGATTCAATTCCTGACAGACAGAGTGCAATTCAACAATTTCTCCAGTCTTCTACAGGCGAGCCTGGTTTCTACTCTTCAGAGATCCCCGATTCTTTTCACAGGACGGATTCAGTCCTAACAAGCAGTTACACAAGCTGCAGACCGGAACTCTGGGCCTTACCGTTTTTGACTGAAACTGTGCACTGAAGGAGCACAGGGTTTCTTTTCCCTTCACTGCCAGATCTAAAACTGAAACTCCAACAGACAAAACCGGGCACTTCCTTTGAGTTCCTCCCAGTTCTTGACTGGATTGGCTGTCACTCACAATAGACTGCTGCTGTTGGTCCAAAAGGCGCAGTCTAAACTACATCTCCCAGAGTCACTACCCATACAATCCTCTTGTGGCTGGCTCAGATTATGAGTCCAAGTTCTGATTCGTCCAAGGCACCATTTTAGAGCTAGCTTACCCCACTGATTGGTCCAGTTCAGCAGTTCAAAACCAGAATGGGGAACTAGGCAGACACAGTTCTGACTGCAAAGAAAGCAGGTTAGACAAACTGTAATTTCATTATTACTGTAAATGATTTCTGGCAAACAGTTACATCTTTCCGATAGGTTCCTTTGCACTCCTAGTGACTGCAAAATGGAGTGAATTGGCAGCAGCTCGGTGGTACTCAAACAGAGAAGCACACAGTCCCTCCATACAAACTAATTATGTCTGCAAGCAGACAGCTCTTAAAGAGACAGTACCAGAGGCTCTAAAACACTCACTGATAAATGGCAACGCCAAACACCATTCAGGCTTGGAGCATTCAACAAGCTCCTGGAAATCTTTTGAAACCCCCATTTGCGGGGGTTACACCCTTCCTGGCCTGGGAAAGCTTGGCGTCCGCGTCAAGCAAGTACCCATAAGTTTCAACTGCAACCATATACATTTGCATTAGGCTCACACATGTAATCATCAGTCAATACATAATTTACCAAGAACACATTTCTGAAACATTGCAGTACGTCCTCTTTACACAGTATTACACATACATTGTACCATAACTCAAGTTATTGCCTCTTGTACATGAAACCTGAAGAGGGGCCTTCCCTATCAGTTACCTTGGGGCTGGACGGGGCAAGGGCACCATGTAGAGACAACACAAGTAACTTGGAGTTAGCACTGATGCTCAGTTTGGGCAATGAGCTCGGGGACACATACACTCCTTTATGGACAACATTGAGAGGCAAGTCCACAGGCCTCCCAAGTGAATCATAACTGAGGGTGCACCACAGGCTTTACAGCTCGACCAGTCTTTCTAGGGGAACTGTTACAGTCTCTGCACTCTGAGCCTCATTTTCAGCATTGTCCTCACTTGTCAGGAGTCTCCCTGGGGGTAGAGAGGCTAGAACTTGGGGCACTTTCAGCTCCAGGAGTTACAGTTTCTGAGTCCACAACATTTGGCTCGCATGGAGAGCTTTCGGACACTGGCAGTGGACTGTCAGGGCACTCAAAATACTCTTCTTGTTGGTGTATCACCAGTCTGCCCCAATCTATCATTTTCCTCCCTGAAAGCTCAAACAGTTCAACCATGCACAATGATTCAATTTCATCTGATCTGATGCTTTGCACTTCACTTTCTGGGAGCATTGGCTCCAGGGATGAAGCTGGGGGCTTAGACAGTCAGAAGGCCAGCTTTGTCTCCAGTATTGACTAGGGGATTGCCCGAAACAATTGACTCAGTTCGTAAGAAGGATAGTATTCAAAGTCACTCTCACTTTCTTCTGATATGGACTGGCGGTCATGCTTAACTGGGACTTGTGCAGGGCAACACTTTAACTCTGCTTCTGTGGTGCAGACTTCCTTGATCTTTTCTTAGCAGCAGCTCTAGTCACTGGTCCAGAGGGGCATCTTCTGGGGCTCAGACTCAATCAGGATTTGTCCAATGGGCAGTAAATGATTTCTATGCATTGTTTTTACATCTTTTGAATTGTTCTCAGGCCTTACTTTGTACACTGGCAGATCATCTAGTTTGCCCACTACAATGTGAGGAGATGGTGCCATCTGTCAGCAATCTTGTGTTTGCCATGCAGTCCCAGATTTCTTAGCAATACCCGATCTCCCTCCTGGAGTTCCTGTGCTTTCACCTTTTATCATTCCATTCTTTGTTGGCCAGATTTCTTTTGGCAGCCATGGTTTGAGCCAGTTAGTCGCATGAGTTAGCTGGGCCTTTAACTTTTGCACATACTGTAAATAGTTGTCAGCTTGAACCCCATCAGAGAGACCCCAAAACACACATCTACTGGTAGTGAGCTTCTCTTCCAAACATCAGGCAGTAGGGGAGAACCCAGTGGCATCACTTTTGGTGCAGTTATAAGCATGTACCAGGGTGCTAATTTGTTGGCTCCATCTAGGCTTGTCCTTTGGGTGCAGGGTGCCTAGCATATCTAGCAAAGTGCAGTTGAAGCGTTCAGGCTGTGGGTCCCCTGGGGTGGTAAGGAGTGGTTCTGGACTTTGCACTCCCCACAGAAAGCATCTCTTTGATCAGGCGATTCTCAAAGTCTCTCCCTTGATCAGAATGAATTCTTTGTGGAGCCCATAGTGAACAAAAAGTTTTCTACAAGTACTTTGGCCACAGTGGATGCTTTCTGGTCTTTGGTGGGGAAAGCTTGGGCATATCTCGTGAAATGGTCAGTGACCACCAGCACATTACTGATATTTCATTGATCTGACTCCAAACTCAGAAAATCAATACAGACCAGCTCCATGGGTGCACTGGTGGTGATGTTAACAAGGGGCAGCCCTCTGGGGCAAAGCTTTCCTCTGTAAGCAGCGACTACAATTGAATGTGTTGCTCCACATCAGCCCCCATCTTAGGCCAATAGAATCTGGATCGCACCAAGTCAAGTGTTCTGTCTATACCAAGGTGCCCCATGTGGTTGTGCAAGGACCTCAGTACTGAGTCTCGAAGGCAGTGGGCAGCACTAGTTGTTGTTTGTCTACTTGTCCCCTCTGTCTACTGTTTCTCTGTATAACAGTTTATTGATCAATTTCAACTTAGGACCTTCTTTGTATAACAGTGCAGTTCTCAAATCAGTGGAGTGTAATTTGGACACATCTTTTCCTGCATAGGGCTTCTAAAGCTGCTTTGATCATGGGATCGCGAGGATTGAGCCCTGAATACTGTCATTGTCCAGCTGAGGCAGTGCACCAATGTCTATTGCAGAAAAGTGGCAATAAGCAGCAGGTATGCAATTCTCAGAGGTCCCAAGCAATCCACCATGCAGTCCACTGCGTCCGTGGACATTGTTCCTCCTGTCAAACTTCCGCAGAGTGCCGAATGTCAGGTTCTGCCAATCGGACCCAATCATTCTGGGAACAGGCCTCCGGGAAGAGCATCAGCATCTATGTGGTTCAGACCTGCTCGGTATGAGAGCATAGTCATATGTAGATAATGCAGAAAGCCACCTATGGCCAGTGGCATCCAACTTAGCTGAGGTCTGCACATAGGTCAAAGGATTATTGTCAGTTTTACTAGTATTTTAGCCTACAGGTACTCATGGAATTGGTCAACAATAGCCCACTTCAAAGCTAGGAACTCTAACTTATGTACAGGATAGTTCTTTTCGGATGGGGTCAGGCTTCTGGCAAAGGCCACTGGTCTCAGGCCATTCTTGTGCTCTTGGTACAACACAGCCCCCAACCCTTGCAAGCTAGCATCAGTGTGCAGGGCGTAAGGTTTTCTTGGATCGGCATAGGCCAGCACTGGAGCATGGGTAAGTTGATATATGATCTCATGAAAAGCAGTCTCACAATCAGGAGTCCAGCGGGCCCCAAATACTTCACTCAGATGAAAATACACTCTTTCAGTCTTGAGAGCTGACTTTTGGTATTTTTGTGGGTTGGGGATACCCTTGAGTAAGGTTAAGTAAGGCGGATCACTCTTGAATAGTCCTTGATGAAGCGCCGATAATAACCACAGAATCCCAGGAATCTTTGCAGTTCTTTTAGATTTTTGGGCTGTGGCCAGGTGTCAAGGCCTCAACTTTACTTGGGTCGGTCTCTATTCCCTCGGTGGATGCTATGTGTCCCACATACTTTACTGATGTTTGAAAAATTGACACTTATCAATGGACAGTTTAAGGCCAAAGTCCTCCAGTCGGTCCAATACCTTAAATAATCTGCTCTCATGTTCCTCCAGTGAGCTGCCAAACACAATAACATCATCTAGGTATACCAGGCACTCTAGTAAGTTCATGTCCCCACTGCAGCTCCATCAATTGTTGAAAAGTGGCTGGGGCACCTGAAATCCCTTGAGGCATCCTCATGAATTCATAGAAGCCAAGTGGACAGATAAAGGCTGTCTTCTCACGGTCCTCTGGGGCCATCGGGATCTGGTAGTACCCACTGCGGAGATCCAACACAGAGAACCACTTGCTCCCGTTTAGGCAGTCAAAGCATCCTGAATGCGAGGCATTGTGTACTGATCAGGGATAGTCCGCCAGTTTAAGGTGCGATAATCCAACACATCCTTACTGTCCCATTCTTTTTCGTCACTACCACAATGGGGAAGCATAGGGTTTCTGGATTCTTGTATTACCCAGCAGCTAACATCTCTTGCAGATGCCGTCTCACATCATCTATGTCAGCAGGTGCCAGGCATCGAGAACTCTCACGAAATGGTCTTTCGTCATGCAGCCGGATATTGTGCTCAGCTCCTTGCGCATCCTATGTCCCATTCCTTTAAGAAAACACCTGGTCTCTCTGGGCAAGCTTCTCACTGATCCTCACTTTCCATTCAGCTGGCAGGAGTCGCGAAATCAAACAAGTCAGGCGTTACTCTGTCATTCTTCCTCGAACTCTTGCTGCTGGGTAGCACTGCAGTGTCTGCACAATGCACATTAGCCAGGATGCAACCTCTATTTACTCGAATGTCTCTTTCAGACACATTATGAACTTGGACCATTACCCTTCTGGCATAAGCATGGGCTCTAGCGGGCAAAATACTAAGCTTGACCAGCAGTCCCTCTGGCAATTTTCCATCACCTGGTGCATCCAACATTAATATTTGATTCTTAACATCCTTTCTGATATGGACCTCTCCCTGTAAAGGTACACTGGGCATTTGGCGCCAGGATCAGAGACTCAGGATCCTTCTTCCATACAATTCCGACCGGTTCCTCTGGTTCTATTTTTCAGCATCTCTCTGTGCCTCATAGGCCTTCTTAATTAAAGCTGGAACTCTTAAAGCTCTACTAGTTTTTGACCCCTGTTTTCATAACACAACTGTGCCAGCCTTGCGAACATATGAGCATTTGTTCCAATCAACAAAGGGACACCATCATACAGTCCAGTGGAGGACACACTAAGGCTAGAGTCTCTACTTGTTCGGCCACTCCAGCCAGTCAGGTGAGGAAAGACAGCCAAATTCGGATATACCGAATAGGGGTAGGCTTTCTCCTTAACTCCCTACATGCAGTCCTTCTAATGGTTGTAAGTGCGTCTGACAAATGCTTCTGATACCAATCCTGGAACATAATTGTCACTTGGGAGCCACTGTCTATTACAGCTCTTGTAGACACTCCATTCACCTTTACAGTGGTCTCCATGGAGGGACCCACTATTCTGGACCAGTCTGGAGAGGCGATAGTGGGGGCCTGGGCAGCTGACCTTGCCACAAAGGGCGTGAGTTAGCATTTTGGTGCCCTCACTGGGATCATTTCGTGCACCTCTTAACCACTGATTTGTTCTCCGAGCTCTCCTTGTAGCCTATATGCAACTTTGTCAGTGTCTTTTGGGACCGACATTCCCTTTTCATGCCCATCCTTCCCACAATTATAGCAAAACATACTTTCTGGAGTTTGAGCTGGCGGCGCCACACTGGGAGCCAGGGCGGGGGTATTACTAACTGGAAACCTGGTGCCATCTCTGTCTCTGGCGTGATAAGCATTTGGAGACATCTCATCAGTTTCTCCACTTCCATGGTCAAGGAATTGAGTTTGGAGCTGTTATCAGCAGGAGATACATGGGTGGGTACCACCACCCCATAGCAGATGCAGTCGGATATAGGTCAGGGCCCGTACTTGCAGGCGTGGCCTTCATAAAGGACTGTTTTGAATTCCAGGATCTCTCTCAACAGTTCGCCCCATTGTGGCATATCTTTTCCTTGTCAGAGCACTCATTGACTGCCAACCTCTGCCCTGAACTTCACTTGATGGGCCACCCTCAGTCACTCGGGTCGTGGCCGCAGCTATTGGTGCAGGTCCCTCCCGAGTCGCCTTTTCTCAACTCCTCAATTTCTCTCATTAACTCATCATAAGAGGGTGGGGATTCCAGTCGATTTGCCAGGCGAATTGAAGCAACAGCAGTTCTGAGAAGGGGCAGACCTAAGGATCCTGTCCAGCCTGGTTCGGTCCAGTTCAATCGCTGGCAAACTACTCTTTCTGAGGCATTCTTGCAACAATTTTTCCAGCCGAGATACATACACAGACAACAACTCCCCTTGGTACTGTTGTGCATTTCTTACTCTCCACCATAGATCCTCATCAGAATCTGGGCTCACATACACATTCTCCAAGGCCTCAAGATAGGCCTGTGCAGTCACTTCAGGGTTACTGGCCCATTTGCACGGATGGTAGCCAGGGCAGGACCTCGGAGGCTCTCACTAACCCTCTTTCGCTTTTCGGCTTCCGAGCATTGCCATGCTAGCACTTGGGGGCAACATAGTCTATCCAGGTCTCCCAGTCATCCTCCCTTGGGGGTGGGAGGTGCCAGAGAAGATCCTCAACCTTGATAAGAGTCGTGACTAATGGCAGGTGCAGAAATAGGAGTCTGCATTGGTTCAGCCACCATTACGGGTACTGGAGGCGGGAGAGGGTGTTGGGGAGGAACACCTCCAGGTGGCAAGAATAGTTTCTTCAAGTCCTCCACAGTTTTCCCTTCCCCAGCAACCATTTAGCAAATTTCTCCTCAAAGTTTCAGACAGTGGTGGGGGCTCATTCCCCACCGGGTCTTTACTGTATAGTTATCACTCTCCAGGCAGTGAGGGCTCCCTCTGGGGTAATGGTCTGTGGCACTTTGGAGCTATCTATGGGATCCTAAACTCTACTAGGGCCAGGAAAGTGTGGGTGAGCAGATTAGCATCCGACCCACCACCACAGGGTTTTGTAAACCTTCCACCTTGGAAAGTACTCCATGTACAGTGTCCGTGTGATACCCAGGGGATGTCCAGGATAAGCATAGCATTTTGGGGGAGTCAATCTCCTCCCCAGTACACCACTCCACCAGCCGGTGACAGCCACTTCTGTCGGGTACCCATTTTTTCTTAACAGTGGTTCTGAAAATATGGCCACTAGAGGACACACAATCCCAGCGGTGAGTCTCCAAGATAACCCCTAGATGGCGCTATCCCAGGGCTACTACCCCTGCCTGTTTTGCCACTAACAGGTTGAGGGCCTGGATCCAATGGCAGGCGCCTCCACCCAGAGGTCAGGGTTTGCAATAGTTAAACTTACTTGGTCACAGCCCTCTGGGACACTGCAACCCCCTTCTTCCACTAGTGGCCCCACAATATATCAGAATTACCTTCACAGTATACACTTACCCCCAGGACTAGTTCCGGCACTGGGACCTCCTGTGAAATAAGATACAGTGCAACAATCACAGTACAGTACTTTAACATAGACAAATACCTCAGGAAGTATAACTTTGCTGAAACAAGCAGCTCTGATTTATTTAGGGATATAACAAGGACAGGGGAAATCAGGTTAATTAGCTTATCACTTTACTATCTACCTATGGCTCTGTGCAGCCTATCCCTACCAGTTACTGTCCCTGGGTACCCAAGCCCTAGTGGCTAGTCCAAACCGTGGCAGCTGGTAGGGGCCCTTTCACACAGTGAAAAGAAAAATTAGTTTAAACAGTCAGCAGTACAGTGATTCCATTTGGATTTAATGTGGCAATTCAACAGGAAGCGACCCTGAATTAGTACTCACGACCTCCAAACAAGATAGGGTCCTTCAATGTCAGCAGGGCTACTCTTGAGCTCCACGAGACTCTTCACACATTTATATGGTAAAAAAAGAAAGTACTATACCAGGCAGGCTGCTTCTCTATCCCGATCGCAATTACTGCACAATACCGGGAGAACACACAGCAGATTCAGTTCCTGACAGACAGAGTGCAATTCAACAATTTCTCCAGTCTTCTACAGGGTGAGCCTGGTTTCTACTCTTCAGAGATCCTTGATTTTTTCAGAGGACAGTTCAGTCCTAACAAGCAGTTACACAAGCTGCAGACCGGAACTCTGGGCCTTACACTTTTTGACTGAAACTGTGCACTGAAGGAGCACAGGGTTTCTTCCCTTCACTGCCAGATCTAAAACTGAAACTCCAACAGACAAAACCGGGCACTTCCTTTGAGTTCCTCCCAGTTCTTGACTGGATTGGCTGTCACTCACAATAGACTGCTGCTGTTGGTCCAAAAAGGCGCGAAGTCTAAACTACATCTCCCAGAGTCACTGCCCATACAATCCTCTTGTGGCTGGCTCAGATTATGAGTCAAGTTCTGATTAGTCAAGGCACCATTTTAGAGCTAGCTTACCCCACACTGATTGGTCCAGTTCAGCAGTTCAAAACCAGAATGGGGAACTAGGCAGACACAGTTCTGACTGCAAAGAAGCAGGTTAGACAAACTGTAATTTCATTATTACTGTAAATGATTTCTGGCAAACAGTTACATCTTTCCAATAGGTTCCCTTTGCACTCTAGTGACTGCAAAATGGAGTGAATTGGCAGCAGCTCAGTGGTACTCAAACAGAGAAGCACACAGTCCCCCATACAAACTAATTATGTCTGCAAGCAGACAGCTCTTAAAGACAGTACCAGAGGCTCTAAAACACTCACTGATAAATGGCTTAAGCATCAAACACCATTCAGGCTTGGAGCATTCAAGCAAGCTCCTGGAAGTCTTTTGGGAACCCCATTTGGGGGTTACATTAGTAAGAAGAGGAGCTATGAAAAGGTTGCCTTGGTCTTTCTCTTTTTCTTCTTTCTCTTCCTTCCCTTGCTTTTGGTGCTTAAATTATGGATCAAAGCTATCCAGCCCACCAGCATCCAAGTGTCTGATAGGAAGGCACAATTCCATGCCTAATGTAAAACATTATCCCAGTGCACATTGCTAGTATAGACTGCTCTCTGGGGCTTGGGGAGTGCTCAGACAGCTTTACAACCTGCACACCACTGATAAATCACACTACAATTAACAGATATTGAGTTGCTATTTCTGAACACCCTCAAGTTCTAACACATTTAGTAAACTTACAATGCTGGAATTTTGAAGAACTAAACCTTTACACTCCATATATTGTAGGTGTCTTTGAGTTCTAGTTTATGATTCAGTCTTTAAAATAATTGATCTTTCCAACAGTTTAAGGTTTCTTACTCAGTCTTTGTCTCTCCCCCCAAGTTTTCTCCTCTTGATGATTTCCAGTAACCTGTTCTCCTGTTCACCTTCCCAATTACTTAAGACCTTCTTTGGTTCCCCATTGTAAAACTTAATGATGACAGTGGTAGAACTATCTCAACAGCTCTCTATAGGGCAAGCTACTGAGTGCAGTGTCTCCAGTGATTTGTGTGCCAGTCCAGTGATATAGTGCTGCACTGTACTCCAGTAACCAGAGTCCAGAATTATTGGGCGAGAGACTGCTCAATTTCCCAGTTCAGTCACTGGCTCATGATGCGACCTGAAGAAAGTCACTTGAAAACCCCATGCTTCAGTCAGAGTGTTAAATTGGGTGGAAGCACAATTTCACAGTAAATGAGATGTTACATGTCAGTTGGGTAAACACATTTGGTCAACAAAAAAGTCTAGTTCTCCCGTTAGTTTTACTGCCTCCATAGAGTGGCAACAGCTCTAAAGTGTCACCTTCCTTCTCCATATACATAATGTACACACCTGCTTGGCATGCAAACACCCAGTCAGGTGTGCCAAGAATGAACCATGGACTCTCTGCACCAGGCTGTAGTGGCTGGCTGCTGAACTCACTGCATCAGTTTTTTTTGTTTGTTTTACACTGTTGCTCTTTCTCTCTCACCTTTTAGCAAACTCATTATAGCAGTAATCTGTATTCTCTCACTGTCTTACTGTTCACTGGATTTCAATCCACATGGAACTGCAAACATTAATATGCCAAGTAGGTTAAGGCAGTATATTGGTTAAGTCAATGCACTCTGCATTTTTCCAGTCAGATATGTACAGGTACTGTGTGCCATAGCAAAACAACAATCCAACCTCCTTGATTCTCGGAAAGAGTCTCATGACAAGATGCCTTCTTCACACACTGGTCTGCACATAACAGTACTTAATGCAGTGGAGTCAGTACTACTTTACGGAAGAAAATGTTGAACCATGGCAACCACCACAAAACAAATAGTGGAAATATGGTTGGACTATATCTTCTTTAATAAGTGTCTCACTTTTCCTCAGAGTCAAGCCAAAAGCCATTTAAAGAAAAAGATCCATTATAAATTGGACATTTTGGCGAGGTTCGAGCTCACAATTGGACAGCATGCCTTTGTCTCCAACTTCCTCTATGCCAGGAAAGCTGTTTGGACTGCCACTGTCAGACATATGTGAGGATGACAATCTTCCCAAACCAATAATGGTAGGTGACAAAAGTAATGTTTGTTTAACCCTTCAACTGTTTGAAACAAATTTAACAACTTTGTTTGATTAAAGCACATTTGGAGAAATATGTATTTCAAAAAAATACATGAGGGTGTGTGGTATATCCAGGATATCATTACACCTCCAGTGTGTTGTGAGGCACAAAGTGAAGCTGGGCACCTTCGACCACCTGAACAGTGAAGATATCCCATGATATACCACACACTGATATGTGTTTTGCAGTTTAAAATGGCCCACATGGGTTGGAATGATCATAATAGTTAGTTTGGATCTGTGATGATATACCGAGGTATCATCACAAGTTAGACATTGTTTCAGCCAGTGGGCTTTCAGGAAATGCCCCAACCATTTTATAACATTATTTTCTTATTACTTAAGCCCAGCCAGATAGAGCAGCAGTGGCCAGTGCCTCTTGCCTTAACAGTTGCCTGGGTACATGTTCTGAGCCTGGAAACTTTTGCTGAGGGCCAGGCACAGGAAAATGAGAATCCTGGAGGATGCTCAACTCCTTCATTGGGAGGAGAGGCTGCGACTCCAGCTGTGCCACCACCAACTGGGTGACCACAAATGGGAGTGCAGTTTAGAGATCATTTGTGCTGCATTCTAGAGAGTGGGTGGTATGGGAAAAAATCTGAAAAGGCAGGTCACCAGGTAGGCAGATGATGGTCATTCCTGTCCCCATATCCACCATGGCCTTCCACCCCACCCCAGGACATAGCCCCATGTACTGTACCTCCTTTACCTACCACTGGTGACTGGATCTTGGAGACACCTACCAAGGAGCCCAATAGGACCTCACTCCAGGGCCAATCCTGGGGAGGCACAGTGACGGGACTTGGTGTGGTGTCCTGGAGACCCTGGTGCACCTGGTACAGTAGGTACATTAAGTAGCTAGTTTTGTATTAGTAAAGCAGTGACCTTGTAAGGCTCTGAGAAACATTTCAGTACATTAATAAGTTCAACAGTTGTTAAGTGAGAAAGACATATAAATACAGGAATTCAGATATAAAAAAATAAGCAAAGCTTCATTTTTATAATCTAAATAAACTAACTAGATGAATATAAATATGCTGCTAGTTAATGACATGTTTGTATATAAATAATTAAAAGTGGCTCAGGAGAATTATTTCTGGATGGGAAGAGGCATAGCTGCTGTCAAAGATGATCCTGCCCAGTGAAGCAAGAAAGCAATGACAGAAGTTTGAAAAACTATATACCCAGAGAGGAGTAGGAAACTGAATGCCCAAATAGCAGCATGAGCTTAGAGAGCCTTTAGCTCAACATCAGAGTGTTTTCTGAAGGCCGTGCAGAGCCTCCAGCTCCACATCGGTTTCCCAAGACACCCCTGCGGGTTTGTGTCACTTTCTGTTCTGGCTTGGTGGGTAAGGTATGAGTAGAGGTTTCAGATAGTTATCATGCTTTGTTACTGTGGGGACACAAAGACGGCCCTGGACAACTTTGTTACTGGGTCTTGGGTTGGTGCAGTAACATATTATTAAACTACAAAAACAGCATTTCATTTCCTGTTATTAGATGAAAGGCATTTTTACTTGTCTGGTATTAGCCCTCCACCAGCATTTGAAGAAATACAGTGTCTTTGTTTTGAGAAAGGAAGAATGTGAGCAAGCTGTAATTTTGAACCCCAGCTCCTGGAATTCTGTAAGAGCCCCAAAACAGAATTCAGCTGACACAGAGCTTAAATCCAGCTTGATCATATTACTGACTTCTAAACAGTATTGCCATATATCAACAAGAGACAGAAACAGGCTTAAAAGTTAGCATTTACTGAAATCCTAAAACATTCCAGCCATATGCAGTGTATATCCATTTCTTTTATGTGCTTGGCCTCATTGTGCTGCCTCATCTGGGGATATGGTCCTCTGAGATCCAAAATTCTTACACAAACTATTTTGAAATTTGAGTATATCCTACTGTGGAATATGGGGCTAGATTTTCAAAGCCCTCATAACTCCTACAACTGCAGGAAAAACTGGTGCAAGGGACTCTCCATTTGTGGGCAGTCGCTTTTCCACAACTATGGTATTTTCAAAAGTGGGGCTGGTTTGTAACCTGCTCCATGATTTATGGAAGCTTGCAGCCATTTTTCAGTGCAGCTACAGGGAAAAGGTCGCCTGGTGGGACCAAGTGTAACATCCCCTGCAGCTGAGCTGGCAAATATACAAATGTCTGCAGGTGTTGAGATTTCATCCTGCAGCTGAGCCTGGGGTGTGACTTAGTTCTGCCAGCATTTGAAAATCTAGCCCATGGTATGAATACAGGTTATACTATATACTTACAGGATCACATCCCTGAAGAAGCAGTCAGAAAAGGCTGTGAAAAATTGGTAAAAGGTGCTTCTAAAGCATGTGGCCAGAGTAAATTTCAATAAATGCAGGGTGTGATCCTCTGGTGAGTGTACTGCTGCATTCTTTTTATGGCTGTAGTGGAATAGCCCTGCAGATGTCTTGCAAGCACAATAGAAAAGGAGCTTACGGGATACCAAGTGGACTTTTAAATAGTGGAGTAAATGGCAATCACTGCACATCGACTGCACTATTTTATCCGTTGATTCATTGGTGGAACACGGCACTGTCTGCCATATCCAAGATGGATGCCAGAGTTCTCTGCACATGAGCAATGATTCATGCATGTGCACTGAACCCGGCGGCACAGTCTGTCATGTCCAACATAGCTGTTGGAGCCCAGTGTGCATGTGCGAGTCATCGGCGCATGGGCAGAGACTCTGTGTACATCTTGGACATGGGGACTGTGCCAAAACTCATGGAGTTCAGTGCACATACACAAGTCATCGTGCATGTGCAGAGAACTCCAGCAGCCATCTTGGACATGGTGAATAGTGTTGTGTTCCTCTGTGACCTCTGCTGCAGCTGTACTGGCTCTGGACAGGTTTGTTTATATATGGCATGCACTTCTAGCCTTTCTGAGCAGTGATCTCTTAGTTCTTGATTTTTTTCATTGCTGGGGTCAATTCATCCTCTAGAGATCTCAATGGCATGTCTCAGAAAACAATTATTTCCTGTTCAACAAAATCCTACAACCAATTTGTAAAACTTTGACACACAGCAGAATATTTTCTTTTACATTAAACAGGCAATTTCTGCACCATGTCCATATTAATGGCTCATGTTAAAGCTGAAACAAGAAAAAGGAGCTTAAAACACCTTTCTGGTGTAATGTAAAAAGTAAATGAACCCTGCAATTGGGAGGAAGGATTGTTCAAGTTCAAGTTTATTTGCAGGGCGGCTCACCAGCATAGCAAGGCGTCCACGTGCAACACCAACATCAGGTTTGAAACAAACCCAGGAGTCAGAAGAGCCAGCGGGAAGAGAAGGATTGAGCACCAAGGGTGTCTCTCCTCCTGGGGAGAGGGTGGCGAACATCTGGTGTGTTAGCAGCCCCTGGCGAAGCTGGGGGACCCACAGTGCTCAGCGCCAAAATGCATTGAAGGCAGGACAGATGCCAGATGTCATTGCACATCCTGCCTCTGGGGAAACACTCAGCATTTCAAAATCCAGCTCTCCTTGTGTGAAGCCCTGCCCAGCTGCCATTCCCGCTGCCACCAGTGTCTTCTGGGGAGGTCCCACTCCTGTGACCCTACCTGGGGGTAAGCCAGGGCAAGATACCATTGACCTTGTGAGGGGTGCCCACCGGTGGCCCCACCAAGGGGTAAACCTGGGCTAGGTAGGGTGTGGTGTGCTGGGCAGGGGCTGAGCCTCCACCCAGAATGGGGAAGGCCGGGCAAAAAAAAAAGTTTATTTGCAGGAAAACTCCATTGAGCACACTAATTTACAAGGAGGTCCTAGTAAGGACAATGTGGTACAACAGGATATAATATAATACATTGACATACAACATGGTTAATAAAAAAAAAAGGAGACAAGCATACAGTTTGAACACTGAGAAAACAGCTGTGACAAATATGTATCTATATGATATTCTATCAGGTACTACAGGCAGGAAAGAAATAGTTGAGAGGACACAAGTGCTTGTGGTAACTTTGCCATGGAGGAGATGTGCTAGCCATTATGACATTGGCAAGTTTCTTTCAACACCTTGCTGGTCAGGGATTTAAAGTTTACAGAGACTAATTTGGAGAGCTTCAGTGATGATTGTATTTTATTCCTGACAGATGGGATGGTATTTGTATTTGTATTTTGTACAGATTGTCCATCCACTCTACCTGTATCCCTCCACAAATTGTATTTTGGTTTTGTGGAGCCAGAACTGATCTCTTCCACTTCTCTGTTTGGAGGCATGCCCCAACACTGTCATATTTTGTGATGTGATACTATGGAGAAAGTGGGTAGGGGTCCATTTTAAGTACTTATTTTTAATATTTATTTATTTATTTATTTAGTTTTTGTTGACCAGGTAAGTGCACTAGACAAATCCTGCCTATTTTCAGGCACAACCTGGGGAGGGGATACAGATGAATGCCAGCTGACCTTGAATCAGATTAAGCTGTTGGTGGTATTTTTAGTGAATTTTAGAGTGTTAATTTCAACAAAAGAAGGCTCAACTAGCAAGAGTCTTGTTAGTTGAGCAGGGCCTCATTTATTGAAACTGACACTGTAAAATGTTCAAAAGTACTTAAAAACAGACCCCCACACAAGTCTATGGAGTATGCCTCCACACTCCCATAGTATTACATCACAAAATGTGCGTGTGAGGACCTGCGTCCTAATAGGGAAGTCAAAGGTATTGGAATCTCAGCTCCATAGAGCCAAAGTACAATCCCTTCCCTCCTAATTACAGCCACCAGAAAATTAAAATTTATGTACCAACAGACTTTGGGGCAGTTAAGGTTCCTTTGGCATTTTATGGGAGATTTATAAAAGAGCAGAAATGGTGCTGTTTAATTAACTGTTCATGAAGCTTGAGAGCAATTTTTCTTAGGAGTGAAAATAATTTTCTTCACAAGACAAAACACACAACTAAGGTATTTGCTGGTGGCATTGTGAATGCATCAAATTCAAATGAAATCAGAGCAGGGTGGAGTGGATGGACACAAAACAAAATAATACGCATGGACAGACCACACAATACTTGGAAAGAAGGCATCTGAGTAAGATATGAGAATTTGTGTATTCCTGGCTTTACTGTTGGTTGCTGTTTTGCCTTGTACCATTATAAATGTTTCCTGTTGAATAAAAACAAGATGCATGTCAGGTGGTCTTTGTCTCTAAAGTCTTACTTAAAATGTAAACTGAATCATTGCAGCATTTCAGTTATTGTACAACTCCAGTAATAATTACATTACACTGCATAATGCTGTTTTGGGAAACAGCAATATGTGGTTTCACACTGGAGTATTACAGCAAGAGGGATTTTACTGAGCTTCAATGGCAGTGTATGCCAAAGCACCGCAGCCTTTTATAAGGCGTGGTCTTATAACACAGAGCTTCATATGGAGGACCTCCTATGTGTAACTCTTCAAGTACTCTTTGACTTCTTAGAGCAAATAAACAACAAAAGAAGCAGAGCACATACCACGCTCAATAAGGAACTTTAATAACCAGTGCAGCAAAGAAATGCCAGACAGCTACCCTTACTTTGTCACCTCTGCGAGGCTTCTTCAGGGATCATCTTAAAGCAGCAGTGTAAAGAAGGGCACCAATCTACCTTTGTTGGATTTGGACTCCCATCCTTTGCTGATTGGGTTCATGCTATTTTCTCAGCACTTCATGAGTACTGTAATACCTGGTCCAGCATGCCATCTCACAAGACTCACTCACTCAACATTATCAATCTTAATGAAGAATTTTATTAGGTGCTCAAATTAGCCATCCACTGATAACCCCACCAATTATTGCATGGGTGTTACATTTCTTATATAATGGTTCATGTTAACAATCTGAAATAGACATTTAAAAGCTAATAGGATTACTTTCAGTTTCAAATGAAGCAATACAGAATGCAAAAATTTATCAGTAATTCACATAGTTTACCATTTTATGGGTGATATCATCACTGACATGGGATAAACATACCAGTGTAGTAACTTGCAGTATATTAAAGCTGAAGTTGCTAATTATTCATTGTATGAATTACATATTGAACCACCTTATCACTCTGAAGAAGCAAGAACACCTGTGGAACATTGGTGGGGTTATTAGTGGCATATATTGTAATTTGAGCACCAAATAAAATTCTTCATTTAGATTGATACGTTGGGTGAATAATTCCAAGTTCATTAACATACTCTAAAATCAAGAAGCTGAAATGTATTTTGCAAGAATAAAACACAGATGTCTTGCCACAAAACCATGGTTTTCTCATAGAAACTATGATAAGAAAAAAATATTCTACAAGATAAAAGACAGTAGACAAGTTTTTCAGGAAAGGTAGTCACCAAGTTTTTTTTCAGGCTAAATAGTTTCAAAATTTTTATTTTAGTCAGAAACCCTGTTTTTGTGATAAATAAGTTAAACTTGTTTCTTTTCTAACAGGTTATGATGATAACTGACTTTCCTTCATATCATTATATAGTGAGAAATATCTTCACTTTGCTTGTTTTCTCCTTGCAAAGGAAAATAAAAGATGTACTGTATAATGCAGATTGAAAAATGAATAGGTAAATGCTACAAAGGTACAGAAGCGTCTTTGGCCAAAAGCATCACCTGACCATTGATTAATGCAACATCAATGCATACCACCCTGTCGAACTATGGCCAGCGTTTAAAAAGCCTCTGTAGTTGCAACAGATCAATCCCCTACAATAGAAATAGTAGACCGTCATTGTGTGTCACAACTTCAAAGAAGCACAGCAGTAAGTGGTTCAGCAAACCATCAAAACAAGTAATGTACCAAAACCCAATTTCTCAGTGTCTGGACATTTCACAGTAAGTGACTGAGTTGATTATCATTTTGATAATAGCACTGACATTCAAGAAAAAAAAATGAAAGCATACTGCAACTGATTAAGCACATCAAAATGGTAGTCAGCATTGAAGAATAGAACTGTAGGTTATTTAAAGCAACGGTAACAAAGATCATTGTTTTCACTCCAGTTACTTCTACCCACTTTTTAACATATTCTTGAACAAACAGTTACCATGCTGTACTATAATTAAATACTTTACTGAGCTATTAAAGTGGAAGGACTCAATAAATATTTTCTTCAGCATAAAAGACTCATAAGGTTTTTATTTGTTTGTTTTTTGTTTTATTTTTTATAACATGATCCATTTTATAGTGCATCAGCATAAGAAGACTCATAAGGCGTATTTTCTTTTGTTATAACATGATCCATTTTATAAGTGCACTGACCCATGACAGGGCATGGGTGATCAGGCATTAATGTATGCCTGGATTGCTGTAAGGGCACATGGCCTTTGGCCTTGTGCCTCACAATCACCCGGGTGTGCATTAATGCCTGGTACACCCATGCCCTGACAAGGATTAAAGCTTACATGACAGCTTGTCTAAAATATAAATGAGCTAGGATATTTTTCCATTATAGTGATTTTTATTTCATTGTTCATCAGGACTTGCTCTCCTTGCTGTATCATGAAGGTCCATTTACCCAGGAATTTTCAGGCGCTCTGCTAATGCAAAATCATGTAGAGAGCTGAAAGAAGTTGAATTCTGGAGCTGAAGTGCACTAGACTGTGAATCAGTACTTGTGGCAGCTGTTGTGCTTAAGGTATGCATTTGCCCTTTTCTGCTCTTTAGGAATATTTCACATTTACAGGCTAGCTATCTTCATTAGAAATCAAAGGCGTAATCTTCATGCTGTTCAGCAAGGTCAGCAGGTCTTCCATTCCTGCTGTTAAAACTCCCTTGCATTCTGTAAGAATGCCTTAAAAGATTAATGAGTTTTCTTACAGCACAATGTATTGTTTATTGTAGGTATTTAGATTTTCCACATAAGGATAGCCTCGGTTCCACATTAGAGACATTAACAGGATCAGGAGACAACAGCAAAGAATGCAGATATACAGCAATGTAATATCACGGTGGCCTATATTCAAAAACATCTCCAGAGGTAACACCACTCTACTTTGCATTAGAAAATGGGCTGGATACTTTGAGCTCTCTAAGAGCTGAGAGCCCAACAGGGGTACATACCGTACATTAACTACCAGTAGAGCCTGGTACATAACACGTGCCAGCCCAGCCTGCTTCAGTTGTAGACTGGTATCACTGTGCTAGTTTGAATTTGAAAAACTAGCCTCCTCCAATTTTCCCACTCGTTAACCAACACTATGGCAACCCCTTCATGCAAGTCACAGCCAGTAAAAGTGCTTCAAATCAGAACCACAATAAATAAAAATCATCACTATTTACCTCTTAAAGGATTTCAGCTCCCTGTCCACTTAATAGCCATAGTTTTGTTTTCCAGTCCTGAACATGAGCCTCTGACTGCCTACCCGTGTCTTGCAGATCTGCACACTGGCACCACATCTCCAGCTGTGGGAGTTGCATCCACAAAAGTACCAGTTGTGTCATGGATATGGTACTGTTAGTCACTTTTGCTGAACACAGAAAAATAGATAAAGAAACAGGAAGTAGACCAAAGTAAACAACGGGGACAAACTGCAAGGGAAGAGGAAACAGCATTACAAACATTGGCACAGCACAAACCACAACAGAGCCCTCTACAGGCAATGCCAACTGTAGAGGACTACTTTATATGAAATGTTTATATTCTTTGTAATGAAATATTTATGCAAACTATTTTTTTCTAAAATTTAACCATAGCCCATTTTCTAAGCGCAATAATACACTTCAGGGTGAGTGGTATGGGCAATACTTGACCTTCCAGGATGATAAGACCCTCCACTTATGGCATCAGGCCTCATTAAGCCCCTGGTGGTATGGTATTGCCAAATACTGCCCACCCTGTTGGGTATTATTGCTTGCTTAACTAACCTGATTCAGCAATCTCCCATGTTGTTTCATGGTACATCACTGAGCTGGGTTTGAAAAGATAAACATTGTTGGTAATATGCATGAATAAAGGCCAATATATGTTATTTTGAGCTTCTAGTACAGTACACAAACTTAAGATCAACAGAATATCAAGCACCATTCTTATGCAGTGTATCCGCTATTAGTAGAAAACTGCATTCAGTCATATCTAAAAAGGCAACTTGCATATAGTCTATATGGTCTTGCTATTCCTTCAAACACTGCATTGCTCAAAGATCAATGAAATACAAATTCCTGACCGTAGTTGTAAGTCTTCCATTGTTATTATTGATTTAAGCATGAGCCTTTCACATACAGAGACCACAGTTCTAAGCTAAGTTGCATGGTGACACGGTTTCCATGATTTCAGCCTAGTCAGAAATAAACAGCAGGCTATACTGTAGTAGCACTGTGAGCCTGGATATCAGATTCAAATTCAGCAGCAGCCATTTGTGACTGTGAGCAAGTCACGTAACATCTCAGTGCCCTTGAAACCCAGGTTTAGACTGGATAGAAACTGAACACTACTGGAAATGTTCTGCTGTCTAACAGCTTGACTATCCGGTAAATAAACTACAGAATATAAACAATGGTAGCCTTCCTCAAGGAAAGCTGAGTGGTCTACAATATAGGGGACAATACTTTCATCTGAACCTAGGAACTTTACTGTAATTTTGGTTTAGTAACCCATAGCATTTCAGTTTAATCGCATTTTGATTTTGGTTTCATAATGCACACTACTGGATATCATTTTGGACACACTTGTAATGGAACTCTCTGGTTCATGTGAATCACTGTTGACTAATATCAATATTGCTGAAGTGCAACTATTTTGTCACAAGGCGATGTACTGATTCGCGGTTATCATTTTGTTCTCAACTAGTCATTACCTTAAATTGGTAGGATTTTCTGTCACTCTGGCTCAAAGCGTAACCAACATTTCACTGTCCTTTTCTCTATGACTAGATGTAATGAATGGGTAATTGCCCTATGTTGTACAGGCATTATCTGGCCGAGTCTGTGACCTTTCAGACATGCTCACAAAGTAACAAAATAGCAAAAACATCATTTCTGTTGGTACAATGTCCCATTCACTGTAGGCTTATTTCAAGCGTTAAATCCAGCTTTCCCAATCATACAGAGCAATTGGTTGAACAACACTGTCAAATAGTTTTTAAGCAATAAGGCATGACCAGAGGCTAGATTAACAGTTTGTTAATCACCCTGGAAGTGTAGTGTGTACGAGGTGCAGCCAAGTGCCATATTGCCCAGGGGTGATTAACTGTTAATCTAACTCCTGGGATGCTTTATTGCTATTATAAAAATTGTTACAAAAAAGAGTGTTAAAAGAATACTTTTGAATGTTTTCCTCATTTAGATGGAGATTTTAATTAAATAGTTCTCCCACTAACAGTTTAAGAATGCTGGTTCAAAATCAGAATGCATCATTCCAGTCATTCAGCAGTGCTAGAGGGCGGAATGCTGACAGGAAGAATCCATGTGCCATTGTGATCAGGCTGTGCATGACAGTGTAACATGCATTAATGTAACGCTGTTGGAATCCTAACAGCCAGTCAGATTGCAGCATTTCTGAGAACCTTTATAATATTTATTTATTTGCTTTTGGTAACGGGTAACACACTAGACAATGTTGCCTATTTTCAGGCACAACCTGAAACTTGTATCCCAAGTCTGACAGTTAGATTCTTGTTATAAATTTAGTTCATACAGCATTAAATACGAGAGCCTTTTGCTTGCAAGCCTTTTACTGTCTGGTAAGAATGAGCTGATGCTGAATTTGCATTCGGTGAACGTGCTGAAATCTGGCATTTTAGACACCAGCAAAACAACTCCACAGGAACTCTGTTTGTCTTCAGGATTTCAACATTGCGACATCATGACCCAGTACTTTTGCAGCTGCCTAAGCACCACTGGAGATTGAGAACTCCTTGTGCTGTGTGCATTTCAATGCCATTCCATCTCTCTCTATCTCTCTCTCTCTCTCTCTCTCTCTCTCTCTCTTTCTCTCTTTCTCTCTCTGTCTCTCTCTCTCACAAGAAAAGGATGTGGCTACTGGGGAGCTCCTTTTATGTGAAAAAGTGCCTTTGATCAGAAAGCTTTCAAAATCATCACAGAATTGTACATTATCATTCCAGTTAGCTAGCTTTGTCTACGTTTGTCTGTAGCTCCTGGCAGATTTGTGAAATCATGCTGCAGTGTGGAGGACATGTAAGCCTGCTGCACCAGCAGCTGCAGGTCAGAAAAGGACACGCAAGATATTTACTGGCAAACAAACGTTTTTTCCTTGCCACAGCAATGGGTTGGAAACTCGGCCTCGGCCCTGCAAGTGGGCCTTCGCTAAATATCTTGCTGTGTCCTTTTCCTGACCTGGAGTGCTGTTCTCCTTTATTTTGTACTGTTATTTTGGGACTGCCTCCCATGTTCCAGTGCCCTAGAAATACCTATAAGCACCTGTTCATTTGTATTACCAGCAGTGCAGGCCCTGCAGCAGGAGCAGAGCAGGGTGAATTTAGAAGACTGGGAAATGTGCAGGGGGATTTGTGAGATATTTATTTGAGTTATAATATTTCAATAATTGGGAGTCATAATGGTGGGGCAGAGGCTATGCCTGAGAGAAGGACTGGCCATGGATAGTCTATGAAAGAAGCCACGGTTCAATAGTTCCCAGCATTTAACTAGTTCCATGCCCACTGCAAGCAGCAACTTTCCCAGCCAGTCCTACTTATCCAGTGCATCTGGTGAAGAAAGTACCCTGAACAAGAAAGGCCATCAGGTCTCCCACTATTTCTCCTTTGAGTACTTTGAGGTCCCACACCCATAAGCACATAACATATCCACCTCCATCTGCAAAGGCTAGCCCTCACCCTGCTCATCTTGTATTAACAACATGACACCAACTGCCAGTGCCAATGGCACCAGCATGACCACAGCCACGTCTGCGCTGCTGGCATGGATGATTGCCTGTCAGGATTGCCTGTCCGCCTTAAGACACTACATAATGCCCCCATTCACAGCTAGTCCCCAAGCTGGGCATCAGCAGTAGTAACAGCACCAAGCTCCATGTGACTGCCAAGTCATTGTGTGAGGAAGCTGACAGTGAGTCTGAGCCTGGCTCTCATTCTACTGTTGTCTTCTCATCTGAGGAAAACATGAAATTCTTTCGGTTAGGGTAAGGTACTGTAGACCAAACCTGCAGTTCTATAAAGGCAAGCTAGTAGCACTACCACCACAGCTTGTAGTGGAGAGAGTGCCAGTGAAGAGGATATAGAAGTGGAGCTGTTGGAGGTGGGGGCATGAGAGTGAGGTGGAAGAGGGAGGAGAAGGGGCAGCAAAAGGCAGGGGAAAGCTGAAGAATCACACAAGACACAGTTGGGGCATGGGGCATGGGGAAATGGAAGAAGTTGAAGGAGAAGCAGGGGAAGAAACTGGGCAGGAGGAAGCACATGCAGAGAGAGAGGAGGAGGAGGAGGTACAGGGAGGTTGAAAGTGTGTTGTCAGTTACACCACAAGTTCTGATGATGAATGTGATAAAGGAGTGGAGACCATCAAGGAGGAGACAGACAAATAAAAAAAGAGAAAAACAAGAAAGCAAGTTAAGTCAGGCAGGAAATCTAAAGACCAGGCCCACTCCCAGCCCCAGAGAATCAGCCTCATTGTAACCCTAGTACTGCTGTTGCCAGTGCTTCCCTGCCTGCCCATCCAACCCAACCACATCATTCTGTTGTAGTGAAAAAAGAAATCATCTTACAGCCACCACCCTATTGCTTCCAGACAATCCCATCAGTCCTGTCATGTAGCTAAAGGGTAAAAAGATTGCCTGCAGTGTGGAGTAGTTTAGCAATGACCTTACAAAGTCAGTGAGAGCATGTTGCAGTCTATGTGACAGAAATATCAGGTAAAGTTAATCTACTTGGAAATTGGGAACCAGTGTTCTGGCTGATCATCTAAAGCATGAATATGACATCTTCCTGTCAGTCACATTGGATTTCCAGTCACAACTCAGGTCACATGGGCCAGCAGCAGCATTAGGAGCAGTCACCATGGGGATGCAATGAAGAGCAACAGATTCTCAGTACTGGCCAGCATACATGATCAGGAGTTGCGGGAGGGAGATTGTGAGGGGACAAGGGAAAGAGGGTAGAGCAAATGACGGGGTTAGTAGTTTGACAGCATGCAGGGTCAGGGCATTGGTGGAGAACTGTATGGGGAGAAGCCAAGGTGGATGGTGGGGGACAGAGACAGAGAAGGAGCGGGGAAACAAGTGGGGAGGCGGGGGATAATGTACAGCCAGCTGAAGGGAGTAGGGGTTGGGGAAGTAGACAAGTGATGGGCTGAAGAGGGATGACGTTGGACCTGCAGACAGGAGGGAGGGAGTGGAGATGGGAGGAGGGGCAAATCAGGGAACAGGTGGGGAGGGAGAAAGCAGGGGACATATATCAGGAATGGGACGAGAAGAGTGAGAATCAGTTGGGACTAGAGTATGAAGGAGATGGGAGGGTCATAATTTGGGGGATTCAATACTGAAAGGGGTGAGATGGGGGCAAGGAAACAAAGAAAATCTACATATGGGCAGAATGCATACCAGGTATGACAGTGGGAGTATGGGTCAGTTCATCCATGAGTGCGTGGGAGGAAATGGTGAAACCTCGCATGGTGGTGCACCTGGGCACGAATGATCTGGGAGGGAGCACAGTCGGATGTGCAGGAGAGGTTCAGGGAAGTGGGAGACTATGTAAAATGCAGGGTGTTCAGCTGCCTTCTCAAGTTCTCCCAGAGCCCAGTGCAAGTCGGCCAGGAAACAGAGGATAGCGGAGTTCAACACATGGCTGGGGATGTGGTGTAAGTCCATGGGTACAGTCTAGTGGGGGATTGGGGTGGGACATGGGAAAGCAAGACCCTGTATGCCCTGTACAGGTTATATTTGAGTAGGGAAGGCTCAGCAGTCCTGAAACAGAAGCTGGGGAAGTATAAGGTGACCAGAATTAAGTTAAACTAAGTTGGGGGAGGCAAAGGTTGGAGACCAAGGAGGTCAATAGGCCTCCTCCCTATAGCTAATAAAGGGACAGGAGGGAATGCAAATAGGAGGAGCAATAGAGGTTTGCAGAAGGGTAAGGAAGGGCGAGGGTCATGCTGGATGGTGGTTTCCTGAATCACGAGGCCTGGGGAACAGGCTGCACAGTTGCAGGCACTGATGGCACAAGGTGAGATGGATACAGCTGCCATCACTAAGACATGGGCCACCCAAAACCAGGACTGGGACTTAGTGATCCCAGGGTACAAGCTGTACACCGCAGGACAGGAAAAAGGGGAAGGGAGGAGGGATGGCTATTTATGTAAGGGAGGGGATGCTTTGTAGCAGGAGGAGGCGAGGAGAGCAGGCCAGAGGCTTTATGGGTACAAATCCAGGATCTGGAAGGCAGGAGGGTGAGGTTGGTGGTGATGTACAGGCCACCATCTCAAAATAAGGAGATTGATAGGGAGCTGGGGAAGCAGATACAGAGGGTCAGTGCAAAGGCTAACACCATGATAGTGGGGCACTTCAACCTGTCTGGGGTAGATTAGAGCACCCCAGCCACCTCGAATGGCAAAGAACAGGTCCTCTTGGAAGTTTTCTAGGATGGCTTTCTGATACAGATGGTGGGGAGCCAACCAAGGAGGAAACATACTGGACCTTATGCTGACAAATGGTGAGAATGTCAGGGATTTGGGGGTGGAGGGCCCTGGCAGGCGACAACCACCACACAGTGTGAGCTCTTACTTGATATGGGTGAGGAGACTGCCAGTACCAGGACAAGGTGATAGACTTCAGGCGGGCAGACTTTGGCAGGATGAGGGACATATTGGGGGGCACCTGCCAGTATATGCCCACACATGGATACTAACCAGAAATGGGATACTATCAAGCTTGGGTTAGCAAAAGCCACCCACTCTTGTACAAAGTTACAGAGCAAGAAGTCCAGGTCTAAGAGGCTAAGCTGGGTAAACAGGAGGTGTTGGGGAGCATGAAGGAAAAAAAGGGTAGCCTTCAGAAGATACAGGAGATCCAAGCGGGAGGAGGATACAGAGGAGTACATGAAGAAATTAAGGGAGGTGAGCAGAATGATCAGGGCAGCCAAGGCAATAAGGGAGCTTATGCTGACACAGGGGATCAGAGAAGGGAGATGGATTTCTTCAAGTACATAAGGAGAGAAGAAGCTGTAAGTACCAGATTGTTAGGATCAAAAGGACAGAGGTTGGGTGGAGCAGGCAGAAGTTCTCAATGATGACTTCTATTCTGTGTTTACCGGGAGAAGCAGGAGCTGCTGCCACAGGAGAGGTGGGCACAAGAGGAGCAGGAGTAATGGAGGGCATAATTCCAGTAAGTAGGGTGCTGGAAGGCCTAAGAGCCCTGGGGGATAAGGCACCAGGCCCAGAAGACATACACCCCAAATTTCTGAAAGAGTTGGCAGAGATCCTGGTGGGACCACTGGCAGACTTGTTCAACACCTCTCTAGGGACTGGTTGCTTGCCCCAGGACTGGAGGATGGCACATGTGGTGCCCATTTATGAAAGGGGCCCAAGGATGAACCAGGGAACTATAGACCAATCAGCCTCACCTCCATTGTGGGGAAACTAATGGAGACTATCCTCAAGGAGACTAGCAACCTTTCTGGAGGAGAATGGTCTCCAAGACAACAGGCAGCATGGGTTCATCTCAGGTAGATCACACCAGATCAACCTGTTTGACTTTTATGACTGGGTGACCAGGGCACTCAACAGGGGTCAGGCAGTGGATGTACTGTATCTGGACTTCAGCAAGGCCTTCAATTCAGTGCCACATGGAAGGCTGATCAGTAAACTGGGATACCTGGGGTGAAGCTGGTGGAGTGAGTCAAGAACTGGCTGGGGACAGGCAGCAGAGGGTGGTGGGGAGGGAGCTCTCAATGCAAGGTCAGTAACCAGTGGGGTACCACAGGGCTCTGTCTTAGGTCCCGTGTTGTTTGGCATCTTTATTGCCGACATCTCAGATAGGATTAAGAACAAGATCAGCCTTTTGCTGATAACACCAAGATCGGTGCGGAGGTGGACAAATGCAGAGGGGTGACTAGGATTGCTGGAGGATCTGAATAAACTGGAGCACTGGTCAGACACATGGCTGCTGGGATTCAACGCAAAGAAATGGGAGTTATGCACTTGAGAGTCCGGAACCTGGGGAAGTGCTCATTGGGTGGGGTTCAGCTATCCACTACAGATGAGGAAAATGATTGGGAAGCTTATAACAGATCAGATGAACCATCAGCACAGTGCAGGAAGGCAGCAGCAAAAGCCGACAAGATGCTGGATTAGGTGTTAGAGGAATCTCCTCCAGGAGGAGGGAAGTTATTGTGCCACTGTACAGGTCACTGGTGAGACCACACCTGGAGTACTGCGTGCAGTTCTGGCAACCCTACCTTAAGATGGATATCAAGCTACTGGATGGGGTCCAGCACACAGCAACCAGGATGATCCTCGTTATGGAGGGCGAACTCTATGAGATGAGACTGAGGAGCTCATCATGTGCACCCTGGAGGATAGGAGGAATTGAGGGATATGATTGAGACCTTCAAATATGAGGGAATAAATAAGGTTAGTACAGATGGGATATTCAGATTAAAAGGAGGAGAGAGAGACACTGGAGGCACAGTCTGAAATTGGAGGTGGAAGGTTCAGGAAGGAAATGAGAAGGCACTGTTTCCCAGAAAGGGTGGTGGCTGGCTGGAACTCTTTACCAAAGAATGTGGTATCAGTAAAGTGGGTGGGCATTTTAAGAGGGGTGGGACAGGGTGAGGGAAGGTCAATACTATAAGAGGGAGGGCAGCTGCAGGTAATAGACAGCTGCACACTCGAGCAGACTCGATAGACTGTATGGCCTTTATCTGCTGGCATTTTTCATGTGTCCGTATGTAGGTTGATTGATGATAAATAACAAATAAATTAGATTTTAGTAGTCATACTGAGTTTTTAAGTATTTTGGTATTGAACTGTACTCCAGCTAATGGTTAATACCTAAGTGTAGTCCAGTGCTATTTTTCCATATTTTACCAATGCAAAATAACACACTTGTTATCTCACATCTCTATTATTTGCCAAAAGGTGGTACACCAAAGATGGCAGATAATAGAGGGTGTACTGTACATGATAGAGGCTTGATAATAGAAGGTGCACTGTACATGATAGAGGATTATCTAGTAGAGCCACTGCCTGGCCAAAGTAGTGATTCCATCATGTTCTGGCAAGACAGGAAAGACATTTGGCATACTTAGGCTAAACTGGCTTTGTATTTTCTTGAATGCTTTCTGATATTGATCATCTTGGAAAGATGTTTCAGCACAACTAGTAATATTGCTTCACCACATCACTCCAGTCTAGATCCTGAGAATATTGAATTCTTAGCGTTCTCAAACTCAATTTACCATGAATCAGTTTCAGCTATCCATTTGATTATCCCCATGACCAGCAGGGTAAATCTACTGCAATTCCCCTTCTGTATCTCCTTCTGGTAAATCTCCCTGGACTCCTACTGGTACTGGCAGCATCACAGTTTGGCTCACCACACCAGCAGCACTGGCAGTGCAAGGACTATAATGTGCACCACTGCTCGAATCCTCCTAAGAACAGTACCACTTCTACAGTGTCCTCACCGGCAAGATCGATGTGATCAGGCGTGATGCATGGCTCACACTGAGTCATTATTGGTTAAATAGGACCTGGCATGTCACCCAGTCCGCCATCAAGAGTCAGTGATGGTGACCCCAACACCAGATGAGTCTTCGTATTGGCTGCGCACAGATGTGCAGGTTCCTCATCTCCTGACCTCATGTACTGTAGTCTGTTGACTACTAGTTTGGCTACCAGCAGGCAGCAGCTGTCTTAATTGTTACTTCAGTGTAATCAACATAAAAGGTTAAAAAACTAAAAGCTACATGCATGCATGGTGAAACATTGTGAAGGCAAATATAATGTCCCATATTTACTGGCTTGTAATTTGTGCTTATATTCTTGGGGGCATAACTTTTTGGGGAGGATTATTATAAATTTTAAAATATATAGGGCCAGTAAGCAGGTAGTAATTGGCATTGAGGTAAAGGTAGGGTAAGTCTTTATCTTAGCAATGAGCAATTAGTGTAGCTCAGAGCTCAGAGCTCAGATGCAGCAGTCATTGCAGACTATGATAGACCACCACAGCCACACCAGTGCCAAGCAGTGGCATGGAAACACCACCTACCCCAAGTAAGCTTTAGTAATATTCATTGCTGTCCTCAAGGTTCTTTTCCCCTAGTTGTCATCTGTTTTACCCTATGCCAACTACTGCACTGAGAGCTAAAGGGTTTGGCCAAAATGACAAAGTCAAATCGAATTTTCAGGCCCCCAAGTCAGAGCTGAATCAAAGATGACTCTGGTACATTTCTGTCACCCTTGCTGTCTGGCTGAAACTTCCTGAGGCACTAATTATTCCCCGGAAACTAGAAACTTCATTTGTGTGCCAGGACCTCATCACTGAAACTACATTTTATTTCTTGCTATTATTTATGACTTTCTTTCTTGACTTTTCACACTGAAAGTAGGTAAGTCCATGGGTCTGGACTGGTTACTTCCCTATGCTTAAGGAGATGGGACAGGCCTAGCTGAACCACTAGCTGAGCAAGTTAATAGCTCACTAGAAAGTGGGCTAGTACCCAGGGACTGAAAGATGGCAAATGTAGTTCCCCTTCACAAGTTGTGGAGGGTTGGAATAAGCTGCCAGAAGAGATGGTCTGTGCAAAGCGTGGAGAGATTCAAGGAGGGTGGGACAGATATAAGAACTTGACAAAGTCCACTCCAGAAAGGAAAGGGGAAAGAAGAGTGCAGAGCCTCTAGAGCTCTGTAATTCAACATTGTTAGGTAGAATGAGCAGACATGATGGGTCAATGGGCCTGTTTACCAACAGAGTTAATGTTTCTATGTTTCTAGCCCTTGCATAATTTATCTTACAAAGCACCCTTTCACATGTACTAAAGCACTGTGCAACAAACAAACAATTGAACTTGTAACATGGCTGAGCAGAACAGTTAGCCTGGATTGGATGAATAACATCAGGTGACCATGGATTAATGCTCAATTAATCCATGGTTGCTCCTATAGTGCATTTAGTAGCCACAACAGAAGTGCTGAGTAGAGAGTGCAGAGACACGGATGGATTGAATGGGAGACCAGGGAACAGTAGCAGACAGCAGGAAACAATTTTGCAACAAATCACAGTTCGTTGCTAGCCATGTTACAATAGTTCCTTCCCAACTTGTCCCGATCTGTGGTATTGCCCTCGTTAATGTTTGCCACAAATTTCTCCTGGCTTCCCACCCCGCGGCCTCCGTCGGCCTCCGCTGTCCATGCCAGCGATTAATCCATGCTTCCTCTGGCAGTAGCAACAGGAGCTACAACACAATTTTCCCTGGCTTCCCATCCTCCCGCACGTGGACATCTGGGGAGACAGCACACGGTGCCCCATCCTCAATTAATCCATGCTTGTTCGGCAAGCTTTTGTAGTTTTCTTCCCCAACAAATCAGGGCTATCCAGAAGCAGTACTGGGAAGAATATTTCTGTTGGGTATCTAAGTGTTGTTTCATATCTAAATACTGGATGGTACAGTGGAATACGCTGCATCATTATACCGAGAATGTGTGATGGACGCTGACATTAGCCAACATAATTCAGGCTTCCCACACCTCTCTCCTGCTTCCCTTGTCTGATATTAGTATGAATTGTCACCAGAAACACTGAGAAATGGCCAAATTAATGGTTGCTGGAGGCGGGGAGAAACCAGTATCACCGATGTTGACTGAGAGAGAGAGAGTCGAGGATCAGTGCATCCCTGCACATTGCAGAGGCAGAGAGACAGAGTCAGAGAGTCGGCAGGTGCACTCAGAACACAGGTACTGCACTTACCACAACTTGACACCATCAGACACAGAGACAGCCACAGCAAACAGTGCTACTGGCATCGGCAACACCAGAGACCCCGGGAGTGGATGGGTGTTTGTGCCATGTCCCAGGGGCAGGGAAAGTCCCAATTATAGAGTCAGACTGCACTTTACAGGGAGTGGGGGTGTTTATGCTGTCTTGGGGCACAGGTATCCAGATCAAAAGCAGCAGACAGTGGGGTGACGGAGGTATGTTGTGTCTCGAGGGCAGGGATAGCTGAACTGCTTATGTGTGCCTCTCTGCTGAATGAGATAGAGAGAGCCAGAGTGAGGGAGAGACAGAGAAACAGAGCAGTCTTGGGCCCACACATGACAGCTGACACAGTAGAGGAGAGAGAGAGACAGTAACGGAGAGGGTACACAATCCCCGGTAAGTTCAACCAGACATGTCCAAGACATTCATTCGTGCGCAGTGGAGCCATCTCTGTGCAGTGTCATGCAGCATTGTTGTTCTTTCACAGTTCCTGCTTTCAGGTCACACAGTCAGCTAGCAGTGCATCTGTGTTCAGAATTCCCTTTGTAACATAGCTAGCAAAGTGAGTCACAACCCTTTTTCTTAGCCATGTTACAAGTGCATTAACTACTCAAGAACATGGGGTCTACAGAGAATTAAGCCACCGCATTGGGTGGTTGGAGGCACTTGGCCTGTGGCCTTATGCTCCAACCCACCCCTGCAGGGGTGGATTAATTCTTCAGTAGACCCACACTCTCTTGTGGGTTAATGCTTACTTTAAACACTTGTAAATACAGCCTTCAGAACTTTCTCAGAGTTCTTGACAGAGGTAATTGAAGGCAAATGATGCTACAGTGTGTTAAAGTTTCCTACTTGAAAGCAGGCTGAACAAAATGTTCATAAACATTTCCTATCAGAGCTTCCACAGAGATATGCAAGTAATGTGTGTATAGTTTGTGCAGTAAGTAGCTCAGCAAGAATAACAGGAGCTAGCAACTGTTTGATTCACTGTAACAGGAGTGACAGTCCATTGAAATGAGTGGAGAATGATGGAGATAATAGGAAAATAATTATAAACAGAAATGCATTGCATCTGACATCCGTAAAGAGATTCAGCATTACTATATTTAGCAAAATATTTTTCCTAACTGAGCAGTTTTGAGGAAATGTTTTAAACAAGCAACATTTTCTTATTCTTAACCTGTCCCTCTCCATCCATAGGCATAGCTGAGGAGGAGGCCTCAGTGCTCACAATCCCCTCCATCTTGCTACCATTATGTTTTCATAAAATGTTTTGTACAGCAGGATTATTTTTGTTGTTAGTTGTTTAACCAGGACTAGCACACCAAGCTGAAAGCTTTTTCACAGGTGCGACCTGGGAGCACAGAAATTAAGTGACTTGCTCAGGGTCACACAGTATGCAATTGGAAGCTGTGGGATTCAAACCCAAGTCTGCTGTGCTGGATGTCACCAGATTTGCAGCTCAGAGCCTTAAACCACTGCAGTAAGCTGCCTCCCTAATTAATATTGGGATTTCTTTGTTGGACACCCCCCACCCCATTCTCAAATCTGGCTACTCCTGCTATCTCACTCTCAAATACTCCATAAATATTTTATGAATTTTATATCACTGTCATATATTACTATATAATTACTGGTGACCCATTTATCAAATGGATTACAGTACATTTCAAATCGTAATAACCCAAAATCGAGTTATTACGGTGTTTCTTAAAACTTGCTCTCACAAGCAGCATCCGTCATTTGTAAAGGCCATGTTATTGGCCCTTAATCTCTGTGTCGGCAGGTTGACCATATCAAATAACATGACGGCTACACATCCGCCTGAATTAACTCTAGCCTGGCTACAGTAAGTTCATATTTTTTAACTATCTGGTTGAGCCTGCCTTTTAGGGGAAAAAAGCTTTTGGTGATCTGGCCATTGTTGCAGCATGTGCCTCGGTCGAGGCTTCGTCCAACCCAGCGCAACCTCAAAGTGACTGTTTTCACCTCTCCTCCCAGTTAGCAGTGTCAGCAATAGCATCTTTTTAAGAAAAATAAATAAAAGAAAAAATGTCCTCCTGGACAGAGAGAGTGTGTGTGTGTGTGTGTGTGTGTGTCTGTGTCTGTGTGTGTCAGTCACAGACAGAGAGGAGTTACTGGCACTACAACATAACTGCTCTTGGCATTCACTCCCTACCAGCAATAATAAAATAAAAGATAGGCAAGTGTCGTTTTGGATTTCTTTTACACCCTCGGTGTGTGTTGACCTCATAAACCTCTCGAAATCAGCCCGAGGTTTGTGGTCATCACACTCGGTCATGTAAAAAATCCATAACACACACTTGCCTATCCTTATTCTCCATTTAATCATTATAATGTACTTTATACATTCAGTTTTACAAAAAATACTATCAGTCTTCTGTATCTTTGGACATTTGTCCTATCTTTAATTTACACTGATTTTTGTTCTTATGCAGACAAAGTCTCGTATTTCTTTGATTTGCCTGCATTTTGGGTTCTAGCATCCCCTTTAGACCATTGGATTTGGCTGACTGCTACACTATCTACTTTCCTTAGAGGAAAACTTTAATTGATTTTCTTCTTGCCTTAGCAAGTAACTACTGGCAGGATGCAGTAAGTCTTGTGCTCAAAGAGCTCTAGTCAGTTCCTCTGCCAGTCTGTTTGTTAAGGGTTTCTTCCACCTATGGCTCCAGCAATTGCCCATTTCTATTCAGTACTTTCAGACCAAGATCTTAGATCTGTTTCAGTTCTTGTTCACCTCACTAAAATATTTTCCCTGCCCCTTCCTCCTGCCATGATTCATTTCATATATTCATTCACCTTATCATTTTGGTGGCCCTGTGAACCACCCTCTTGATTGTCTCAATCTCTTTTGTATTGAGGAGCCCAGATTTTTACCCAGTACTCCATGTGTGGCCTGACCAGGGTCTTGTAAAGTGGCAGGATTGCTTTCCATGCCTTGCTGGTCATCCACTTCTAATGTACCTCAGCATTCTGCTTGCTCCCTTAACAGCTGCTTCATCCCTATGTCTGTTCTAGAGCCCAAGGTCCTTTTCCTCCGCCACTGCAGCAAGATGGGCCTCACACAGCATACAGGTTACAGGCCCTAACCCTGTGTTTCTTCCCCAAGTGTAATGCCTTGCATTTGGGTACACTGAATCTGAGATATGGGTAAACATATAACCTAATTCCATTGCATTTGGCATCTGTCGGATTCTCAGAAATGTGAGTGTGTCTGATTCAGTTCTGATGGCTATTAGGCAGTTGGATTCAGATTACGTAATTAGATTCTGATTTCACATCCAACTACTGTTACAAACTCCTCACACCCTGTGAAGAGCTGCTCTCTTACACCCCACCGTGCAATTTTCCTTGAGAGCAACACCCATTCTCCCACCTTCTCCCCTCAGCCATTAAACTTGCTCATTCTGCTAAACTGAATGTGCTTGAAGACCATCTTCCACATAGTACTCCCCAGTGTCCACTCCAGTTACTCTAACAGTAGGTATTAGTCCCCGTGAGCTCCTCTCCAAGTTTATCCAGTTCAAAACAGAACTCGTCTGCCACCTGCCATGTGATGCCACATAATGCAAGCCCAGCCAGCAGTGCCCAACTTTCTTACCAGTCAGCAGGCTTCCTGTAAGTCTCTGTCCCCAGTGCTGGTCAAACAGGTTTGCTGACCTCCCTTACTCAGTCCTGGACTCCCTCTTCCCTCTGTGTATTGTGTGATGAATTGACCCAAATGGCACATAAAATTCTGTGCTAACCAAACTGTCACAAAATGCATGTAGAGAAGAAGTTAGAGGAGTCCAGGACTGAGTAAGGAGGTCAGAAGTACTGTTTGACTGGAAACGGAGGGACTGAGACACAAAGAAAGCCCACAGGGTGAGGGCAGTTGGGCACTAGTGGATGGGCTGGCACTGGGTGGAGATATGTGGCATGTTGTGGTAAGTCCAGTTTGAAACTGGATGGACATGAACAGGATGACACTGGAACTAATACCTACTTCTACAGTAACTTAAGTGGATACTGGTGGACTGTTATTCTGGTACACTGTCTTGTCTTCAAAAGCACATCAAATTCACCCAAATTGTGAGTTCAGTGGGGGGTGGGGAGGATGGGTGCTGCTAAGAGAGTGGGGAAGGGGTGTCTTTAATGTATGGCAGGTGGGAGAGAGTGGCCCTTAGCCAGGTGGGGCAAGTTTATTAACAGTAGCCGGATGCTGAACTGGATTTCAATTCCAAATTTAACATCTTAGATTCAGGATTTTGGCCTTCATGTCCAAAAATCCTAAATCCTAAGGAAAAAACTTGGAATCAAACCAATCCATATTTATGGATCAGATTCTGAGCACCCCTAATCTGAAACTCCATTGGGATACACTCTTACAAAAGTAATATAGTGCAAGGCAAGAAAGAATATGTGCAGAAACATTTCCAGTTACACTGTACATTGTAAAAAACAAAACAAGGCGCTGCGTCAGCATGTGGTCTAAAAGCAAAACAAAATGGTTATATTAAATACACGCTGAAAATAGAAAATAGAGTTAAACAGGACAGTAATTTCTGATTAGCACAGGTATTTTGTCAATTTTGATTTGAGGCTTTGTGGAAAGGAGAACTTGAGTCATACACATCTTGATTTCCTTTGGTGCTCTAAATTATGCAAGCAGTTGGCCTGTATGTTATGGCTTTAGATCATTTAAGCAGAATTCCATATTTAACATCTGTGATGTTCCACATTTAATAACAGACATTTTCATAATCGGTAAATGCATGATATTTAGGTGATTTTAGAAGGTGATGTGAAATCTTTAAAAGCAACCTGGTGGTTTTCATACTGAAAAAAACACCTCTGCAAATGATTGCCTAACTATCAGAATATCTGCAGAATAGTGACGACCGCCGGAGCAGTGGTTGGATTTTCGCTATGATGCCAATGACCTGGGTTCGGGAATGGACCCAGTGAGTCAGAAGGGTTGGCGGAGGAGAAGGATCGAGCATCCCATGGACTGCTGTCCTTCTCCAGGGGAGGAGGGAGGGTAGCATATCCGGTGTCTGAGGGGTTTCTGGCGGAGGCTGGGGAACCACAGATGACCAGTGTCAGCACGCCTAGGGGCGGGCAGACGCTGGACAACATTGCACATCCCTGCCCCCAGGACAACTCAGGAAAAGTCCGCTGGGTGCCATTAATGAAGCTGCCTGACACCTGGACTCTATAGCTCCCGCCTCCCTGCTGACCAATTACGGCCCCACAGCACCACCAAGCCCCAAACCGCACCCTGGGGAAGCTAGGGAAGCAATATCGGTTCACCTACACCTTCTCCCATTGTAGACGGGCTTGCTTGGTGCTATGGCCTCACCCTGGGGGTGCCAGGGGTATCTGCAGGGGTATGGTGATTGGGGAGCAAGGCAGGTGTTCTGGGCTGACAGATGGTAAGGGCAGCTAGTAACAAAAAGCATAATAAATAAAAAAGAATATCTGCAGAATATCTTCTTGCCAGAAAACATACAGACTAAGAATACTGTATGGTGAAGTCTGACTGTGGCACTGGTGGTTATGAGTTGTGCCACTGTGGAAGATCTGAATTAGCACTGCAGCTCAGCAGCAGGAGGTTGTGGAAGTGTCCTAATGCTTAAACATTTCATGGCTGAAGGATCTGTGCATGGGCATAGTGCTGATCCTTGGTGGCCTTGGATCTTCCGTGCTTTGCAGGCTTTCCTTGGTAAGCATTAGGGAGCACTGAGGATCTGGCCCACCTCTTGCCATTCTTCAAAAACTATGAGTGGTGCCAGCAAGGGGAAACAGAGAATCCTGGCCAACAGTACACAGCTGGTTTTAGATCTCTGGCTTCCAACCTCCAGCCCACTGGATGGCGGTGGATCATGCACTCGGACAAGTCACTGGGGCCCATACCATGAGATGGAACCCCATGAGACTGGCTGTCTGGTGAGTGTGTTGAGGCCAGGATGGTTGGTGGTAGCACATGTAGATGAGGGTAGCTGGAGAAACAGGAAATACATTAAAAAAGAACACTGTATGGTGATACTTTCTGTACATTTTATATCTTTTATGATATTAAATTGAACATAAGCTCTTATAATGTGTTCGCAAGCTAGTCTTGTTTAGATAAGTAAAACCAGCATTTGACTGGAGATGGACCTTTTATATTGCATCCATGCAATATACATTTGACTGGAGATATCCGTGTTACATTGCATCCATGCATTATACATTCTGTGCTGCCATTAAGGTTATCACCCCAAGTCATCATTTTCATTTTCTTTTAAATTGTTAACAGGATTTTTTTCAGAACATACCTGGCAGCATCCTTTCTTCAGAGTTATTTGACAAGTGGATGGCAGTGATGGATTACGAAAGTCATGAAGAGAAGTTGCAAGAAGTTCAGAGGTAGATTTTTATTTCATCCTTTCACATCTTACTTGAGGAAATAAAGACTGGCAGAACATCACGATCTCTATCTCAAAGAGAGGATGATCTACATTAGAAAACATCACCAGAACTAGTCAATAAGGTGTTTCCTCTAGCAGGCCTTGCTGTGTGATAGAAGCCGGCTGGAAAAATAACACTGTGGTTATACCTTCTGTACATTTTATATCTTTCTGTCATATTAAATTGAATATTACTTTCCTATAATGTGCTAGCAAGCTAGTCCTGGTAAGAAAAGGCAAATCCTGCATTTCACTGGAGCTATACATTTTACATTCCATCCATGTGTTATGCAATCTGTCCATTTCTTCCCAAACCATCATTTTCATTTCTTTGTAATTTTTAGCAGGATTATGGGCTAGCAACCCACAATGTGCTAACAAATGTGTCCTAACTAGTTCTGGTTCTGACTAACAACACTCAGCAATAGGCTGCAGTAGTTAAGGCAGACAATGCAGACTTAGTGGACTTCAAGTCTTCTTCTTCCTGCAAAATGTCTCTGTTTCTATGAAGGATTTTCCTTAAGAGATATCTAGCATAGGTACTGTATGTTTTAAAAGAAATGAACCCACCAGCCCCTGCCAACTAAACTGAGCTGGCTGTAAAGTTCTGATCACTAACCAGCCTTCTTTAAAAAAAAAAAGATTTGATTAGCTGAAAATGCAACTAGATTAATTGGTATATGTTTACACATCACTAATTAGCAAGGTTTTGAAGAGATCCAACTTTATAAAAAATGATCTGACACTGAATGCAGACAAAACCCAACAATGGTTTTGGGTTCCAGAAGAAACTCAGATGCATGAATCAGCAGATGGTTATCACTACCCTAGACTGTCATGAGTGCCAGCCCACTACTGTATGCAAATGTCTGGGTATGTGGCTGGACACCTGTCTGAGATGGAACCTACACATTGAGAAGCTAATTTAAAAACATGGCCCCAAAACTTGTCTTACTGTACATGAATAAGGCCTGCTTTCCTACTCCTACACACCTGCACATTGTGAACACAGTGTTGACACCTCTGTTATACTATGGGGACATACTATATGAATGAGCCAACACATCTGTCCTAAGCAAACAAATTGTTCTCTACAACAGTCTTGCACACACTGTACTAAATGAGCCCATTGATAGCCACCACTGCACTCTATAGTACACTGAATTGGCTGAACCTAGATGACCGCGAGAGACATAATCTGCTTCACCACATGTACAAATGTACTGCAGGTAAGGTGTATGACTATATTATGGCTCTGGTAGCGCCTAGATGGGTCCAGGAAGGGCTTATATCTGCAGCAGGACTAAAATATATTGTCCCGTACATGAACACCAGAGTGGGTTCTAGCTGCTTCTCTCATGCTGGCCCTCTGGCTTGGAACAACCTATCTGTTGGCCAGCACCCACTGTACACACACACACACATACATGGACCCAACACTACCAGGTTGGGCCTAATATGAGATAGTACATTCTACACTGTTCACTGCCTTAGCTCCTGCTGTACCTGAGCAAGCTCAGAGACCCCATGGTTTGAGTGACTCTGCCCCATACTGATTTATGTTATGATAGGGCTCTATCTCTCATGTGAGAAGTATGGGGTGTAAATGTAAGCCCTAGATATTAGAATTGGATGATTTTAAGAGAGTAAAATTGCCGACTAGATCCTTGCCTTTACTGCTTAAACAAAGAAAACATTTATTTATTTATTTAGTTTTGTTAACCGGTAGGTGCACTAGCCATAAAATGACTATTTTCAGGCACGCACCGGGAGAGTACAACAAAGGAGAACAGTTGGGCGCAGCGGTGGGATTTCCGCTATGCCGCGCGACCCGGTTCGGGAACGGATCCGGGCCGGAGGGCCGGGCCGGGGAGTAGGATTGAGCGCCTGATGGGCAGCCTCCTACTCCGGGAGGTGGGTCGCCATCGGTGCTGGGGACCCCTGGTGGAGATCAGGAGTTCCCACGCAACCGCACGCCTGACGTGGGAGGGGGAGGAGGCCGGGCGGACGCTGGCATCATTGCACGCCCCCGCCTTTCCGGGTGTAAAAGGCAAGGAAGGCGGGCAGGACCACCGTAATGAAGCCCTTCCTGAGAGCTCACATTTGGCCGCGGGACCCCCGACTGTTACATGTCTGCCACGGAAGGTGGCTCATGCCCCATCCGGGGCAAGCCGGGGTGACTGTGGGTCCCCAGCAGCAATAGACAGCGTTGAGGTCTCCGGGAGCCGTGACTCAGGGCGGATGGCCTGGTGGTCCTGCAGGATAAAGGTCAAATATAAAAAAAAAAAAGGAGAACAGTTGAACAACAGCAACATGGGTACAATAATACAAATAGAGGAACAGTACAGCAGTGCTACAAAAATACAATGGGTAGAAACAACAAAAAATAATGGCAGGCATTATACAAATAATGGCAGTAAGATATATAAGTGCAGAAACCATGGACCCGACCTGTGGAGTGAAAGGTTAATAATATAGTTAGGTTATATAGAGAGAAATGTGAGGAATGTTCAAACATAACAAGAAAGACTGACAGAAGGAAGGTCAGGGGTGGTAACTGGCAAAACAACAGTGGATGGTCAGCAACAGGGTTCGAGAAGGAAGAGAGCTAGTAGTCAAGAAAATTATTTACAAAGAGAAGGAAAAATATGGAGGGGAAGAGGAGACAGTCTTGGAGCTGGATTAGAGTGGGGTGACATTACTGGTGAGTCTCAGGAGCTTCAGGTTGGGTCAAAGCATGTAAGCATTAGCTAAGGATGATAACGATCGATATTCACTTTTAAATCCAAAGTGAGACTGAGACAGCCGGAGGTTGAGTGGAAGAGCACTCCATAGCCTGGGAGCAGAGAATTGGAAGGCCCTGTGTCTTTAGTCGTCCGACATCTCGAACATAGAGCAAGGATTTGTCAGCTGATCGCAGGCCATGGGAGGATGGTTGAGGGACCAGCAACGCCGCCAGCTGGGATGGGTTTTTTCCGGATGATCGAGTCCATTAGTGATCCAAGGTAGTATTGTCTACTGGCAGAGGGTGAGAGCCAATTCAGATCCTTATAAAGAAGGCAGTGATGTTTAGTCGAGGCTACTTAAGGGCAAATCGGCATATATTGTTATAAGTTACGCCCCATTTTAGTAGGGAGGTTTTATGGGCAGATGTAAGACTAGAGGCACCATAAGTAAGGGTTGGGAGCAGAATACCTCAGGCAATTGCTAATTTGGCCTAGGGTGTAAGTATGTAGCTCGTTTGTAGTTACCCTAGTTTCGAGTTTACAGCTTTGCACGAGGACTGAATGTGAAGATTAAAACTAGGGACTGGTCCAGCAGGATCCCAAGGTACTTGAAGGAAGTAACATTTCAAGTGGAAATCCTCCTGGGTGAAGAACCTCCAGCAAACTAGAACAGGTCTTAATCTCTCGCACAGAACCTAGGAGCATGGCTTTCATTTTCTTTTCATTTAGTACAAGCTTACGGTCTAGTAGCCAGTCTAAGACCTTATTGAAGTCTGAAGCAAGTGATGTGTTTATGCAGGCAATACTAGAAGAACTAGTGTAGATGATCAAGTCATCAGCGGAGAGCCTAGCTGAGCAGGATTCCAGGACCTCAGCTGCATTGTTAATAAAAATTAAGAACAGAAGGGCCCAAGGATAGAGCCCTGGGGACCCTAAGGTTGATAGTAGACATGTTGGACATGGAGGAGTTAAATTTGACAGCTTATGACCTGTTTGGACAGGTAGTTACAGAACCAGTCCACAACAGGGTAGAGAAATGGAATTTATGGAGAGTGGAGAGAAGCAGGGATGGTCTACAAGGTCGAAAGCCTTAGTGAGGTCAGTGAAGATGGCACCTGTGAGTTTTCCAGAGTCCATGTTGGACAGAATATCAGTAGTTAGTTGAAGAAGAGCCGTGGTGGTGCTATGACCTTTCCTGAAACCATGCTGGGTGTCTGGGAGGAGATTGTAGCGTAAAGTAGTCAGTGGTCTGTGATGCAACTATTTTCTAGGATCTTGTTAAGGACAGACAGAATTGCTATAGGTCTGTAATTGGCCATGTCCTTTGGATCACCTTTTAAAGACAGGCTGCATTTTGAAGATTTCTATAGGTCCAGCACAGTGCTATGGATAAGGATAAAATGTAGATTCTGGCATCCGGAGAGGCAATGAGTGGAGCAGCCAGCTTAAGAAGACGAGGTTCCAGTGAGTCAGAACCAGAGCTGGTATTGGCAGATATGGATCTCAGTAATTTCAGAACTTCCGCCTTGATATAGCCTTGAAATAGAATGGTGGCGCTGGAGGAGCATCATACAATAGGGCAGTATGGTTGTCTGATGGTAGTGTGGTAGGTAGATTGAGTGCGATCCACTAAGTTGAAAAGCCAAGGTATAGTATGACAGATCAGAGAAAAGATTGTTAAAACTGTTTGAGATGGTCCTGGGTCATTACAATGTGCCCCATTTATGATAATTTTATCAGGAGTGACTGATCTGCGAGGTACCGAGAAATGTTTTGACATGGGCCCAGAATTTCCTCTGGTCACAGTCTGAGCTTTGTAGAAGGTCCTTGCAGTATTTGCTTTAGCAGCTCTAACTTGTCTCTTACATCTGCTCCTTAGTTCACGTATAGACAATAAGATCTGACTGTAGGCCACTTTGTTTGTAGTGAATCCAAAGCTTGTCCCTCTGATGCAGATTAGCAAGGAGGTCTTGTGCAGCCACCTCGCCTGTGTTCCTCTGACCCTCCTAGCAGTCTTGGGGCATGTTTATATTGAATGGTAAGAAATTCATTTATGAATATCTGTAGAGCAACCTCCGATCCTTTGTTTGATAGATACCTACCCAGTCGATATTGAGACATAGAGAAATGCATCCTGGTCAATATGAGCTAGATTTGTAAACGTGATTAGTCTTGATGGAGGCACAACCATAGATAGGATACAAAAGTGGGTGAGTGGTCTGTTAGTGCATCTGCAAGGATTCTTGCTTTGACACATGTTCCATATGGTTAACCATCACCCAGTCTAGGAGTATACCCGCTTGATGGGATGAAGTGGCTCTAGTTGCTTCAGAGATCAACTGGTGAAAATTATAACTAAGCGTGAGTGATTGCAAGGATATTTGAGCTGACCCTAACCAATTGAAGTTAAGATCACCTAAGATGACAGCCTCATTATGATTCACAGTCTGGGAGGTGATGTCAAGGAGTTCTTGAAGACCTACTATTCCCCAGCAGGGGATTATAGGCACAGATAATATGAAGCTTCTTTCCCAATACAATAGTTGCCTGTATGAATTGCAGACACTGTGGAGAGGCAGATGCCAGGACAACAGAGATGTTGAGGTGGTTTTTGAAGAATAGGCAACCCACCTCCACGCTTGATGAGGATCTATCCTCCAGAACAGGGAATAGTTCAGCAAGGAGCATACATCATCAGGTATTCGGTTTTAGCCAAGTTTCTGTGAGACAGAGTACATCAGGATTGTAGAGTTTCACCCAGGCCTCGAGTTCCACATGGTGACAGGTAAGACTTGATATTGATATGGGCAATTAATAACTTTCTTGACATGCCAGATAACTCATTTGGGGAAAAGAAACAGGTAGGTGGACCTGGATTTAGTTTGCTCGTCCCCAGATAGCAGAATAATGATCATGCATAGGAACCAAAGCCTGCACAGTGGCAGGATAGCGTGAAAGCACATCTCCATGGCAGCTTCCTCCTGGCATGTAGAGGGTAATAGATGCTGCCTCTAACAAGGAGGATAGGGTTAGGTTGCAGATCAGGCTGTCTCTGCAATCAAGTTAGAGAAAATATAGTTGCGGTAAGCCTCTGAGGAGTCTTTTGCCATTTGGTTACATGGAGAGCCCATGTGGCAGTGTCCAGGCTGAGTAAAAGGACAAATGACAAGAGTGCCCATAGCAGACTATACTTCACCATAGTGTTACTATTTGACTTGGGTAGGAAGGCTAGTGGTATACTGAGACAGAGGATTACTCTTAGGGATAAAGAAAATGTGTGTGTAAATTAAGATGCTAAGGGTGACCGTGTCCACCGCTTTAACCCTTGGTCGAAATTAGAGATAGAGCAAAACAACAAAGTGTTTCCTGCTAGCGTAGCAATTATTTAGAAGAAGTGGATCAGAGAAGCAGAAAGCAAAGTCCCACAAAGGCTAATTATGAAAGCAAACCAGCCGGAGGCTCTACTTGTGGTAAAGATTACAGTGAGGAAATGAAGACCTATTCAAGATATGTTAGACGGCACCCTAGTGGTGGAATTTTATAAGGAACCAGTGGGAGACTAGACAGATAGCAGTAGTGTTCTGCAAAAGTCAATGCAAAGCAGAGGGCTCAAGCCCAGAGACTGATAATCTGACAGAGAAAAGGCAGGGTCAAACAATGGCCGAGCAGAGAGCAACAGTCCAATTAGAGGAGGGTGGTAGCAGGTGGCCGCTATCAAACCCGCACAGTGCTAGCCCGGACACTTAACTGGATTTGAAGATGTCCTGTCATCAGGAGGATGGAGGTACGGGCAGCTGCCTGTCAGGATTAGCCACGCCGCGCTCACTGGGAGCACGATCAGGCACAGTGGATCTATTTTAAGATATAAAATGTAGGTTAAGATAGGATGTTATTAGCTAGGGCAGGGGTACCAAGGCAACTTGAAAATTACCGGAGTAGCAAGAGAGGAAGCCCAGGTATGGAACTGCACAGTAGATAGCAGAGCAGGCACTAAGCAAGGCTGATAGGTAAGCGATGGTGAAAATAGGAGATATCTTTAAGGGAAGACAGGACAAGTGTTAGGCCTAATAGCTACACTCTGTCACTCTGTATCTTTAAGAGGAGCTGCAATATTAGTGAGAGGAGGATGAACATTGCTAGGTGGTGCCAAGGGGAGGGAGAGTATTTAATAAAGGCTGGGGTGGACATGGAGGGTGGGTATAAAATTCAAGCAGCAAGGAGACAGAAGGACAGAAAGTGAAACAGAAATTGAACTATTTGCAGGGCAAAGCTTATAACTGTGACCCAAATGGAATCTGGTCTAAACAGAAAAAACTGTATCACTTTAAATTTAGTTTCTGTAGTCTTCTAGCAATTGTTGGATTACCTTTCCAAGTTGTTGCAAATTCTGTCTATAATCACTCTGCCTGCACTATCAAAAGCAGCTAATAGTTCACTGTAAATCATAAAGCAGCAAGGAGACAGAAGGACAGAAAGTGAAAGAGGAAATTGAATTATTTGCAGGGCAAAGCTTCCAACTGTGACCCAAATGGAATCTGGTCTGAACAGAAAAACTGTATCACTTTAAACTTAGTTTCTGTAGTCTTCTAGCAATTGTTGGATTACCTTTCCAAGTTGTTGCGAGTTCTGTCTATAATCACTCTGCCTGCAATCTCAAAAGCAGCTAATAGTTCACTGTAATCATGTCCATGCTCTGAGCTCAACCCAGCTCTAGAATTAAAATTACCTGCTACTACCATGAGGACTCTGTTGACCTAAATTAGCTAAATTGCAAATATTCTTAATCAGACTTGATCATCTCCCATAAACCATCAAATAGGTTGCACAGGATAATCAGGAAATATAAATATTAAAACATACAATATGTCCCTCCACAAATTTTAATGCAATGCCTGAATGTCTAGGACAACATCAGTATAACAGAATCATTTCACCAGGAAGGTTAGCGCTAACAAACATTTCTCACCCTCCCATTCTTTCTTTCAAGCCTACAGCAGTGTTTTTTTAGGTGCACTTTTTAAATCTGGTAAGCATATTGAGTGAAAAAATCTTATTATCGAACCTGGTTTCTTAAACTATAGCAATACCCTGTTCATTCAAAAGGTGGTAACATTTGGGCTGTCAGCTTTGCAAAGTAACCCAACAATGGTCCAAAAAATTATTCTTAGCACATTGGGGTTGACATTACTGCCAAGAACAACGGAGGGGTGGTGCTGTGCTGTTGGTGGGTGGTAGGTACTTATAGATAATTAAGGTGAAACATCTGGGTGCTCTAAGATACTGAGATTTTTTCTCAAAGAACAGCCAAGGGCAAGTGCTATTATTTAGAAAACCTAGGTTTATTTATCGCATTGAGTGACTTACACTGAGTGAAATGAACCACTCAGCAATTATTCTCCTAGACCGCAGTGGGCTAAAACTTCTGTTATATGTTTAAGTAATTAAAGAAATAACACAAAGCACCCTGTAATACTTTTGAGCAGTGATTAGCCTTTGACTTTACAGTCAGAGGCAGATGACTGCCGTGGAGGAATGGAACACTTTTTAGCCCTAAAGTTAACACTTTAAATATTTTTTATCTTGGACTAGATTTATTTAATATTGTGATACCTTATATTGGACCAACAAAGAATTTTAGATGGATGTTACAGTACATAGGCTTTGGGGCCACACAGGTCACTTTGACAGGTATATTAGCAGACTGAGCAGAGGAAACCGTTTTTATACTAAATGTTGATGTTAAAGAACTAGAATAGGACAGGGCAGGCAGAGATCTGACAGCTTAAAACTGTAGATGTCTCATAGTTATAGAGGTTTGAGAAAGATCCAGAAAAGAATCCAGTATGCTAAGGAGAAGGCTACCAATTTATGGTGATTAAAGTAATAAAATTACATTTTCAAGACTTGAAACTCTGGGAATTGCACTGGTGATTGTTAGCCTAATTTCGGATTTTACAGGAGTCTACTGTTATTCTTTTAGTATGTGTATAAATATTCAGAATAAAAGAATTAATACACGGAATACTAAATGAAGCAAACTCAAAGTAATAAAAGAGACAATTACAAGAAAAATAAAAGTTCTGTAGATTGACTGATCTGTATAAAATGCTCAGTTCCATGAAGGTTTTTGTTTTGTTACTGTGCAGGCAGTCCAGGTTCCAGAATTTTACTGGGTTTTCCAGTGAAAACAGTGACCTTGACTAACGACTATTACAGCTGCAAACATTCTCTTGTTTGAAAGTCACAAAAGGGTGGTGGATGGCGAACGGCCTACCTCAGAAAATGGTGTCTATGAATACAGTGCAGGGCTTCAAACAGGCGTGGATAGGCATAAGGGAGCAATACAGATGAGTATGAATAGATAGGCCATTGGCAGAGCAAAGGCCAATGGCACATTCATAAGGTAGAAAAGAAATGGGCAGACTGGATGGGGGTCTAGCTTGGAGGAGGACAAACTGGCCTCACAGCAATACTACGATATGTATCAGGGGCAATCAACCATAAGAAGGCAGTGTTCCTGTCCGGGAGATTGCTGCTTGGAGAAACTGACCAGCAATGCTTTTTGGACTGTGGACAGGCTATTACATCCTGCCTGTCTTCAGCTGAAAATAGCAGTTTCTGAAGCTTTGTGCAATGAGTTTGCTCAGTTTTCTCTCACACAGGTGTCCGCATCAGGCAGGGAGTTCCACCAGTGGGCCGCATTTATGGCTGACAGTGGTCGCCTGGATTGTTGACAAAGCACTCTGCCCATTTGGGGGGGTAAACCAGTGGAGGTGGCTGATGTCATTGAGATGATCTCAAAACTGAAGCACACATACTGTGAACTGGACCTGGTGCCGACGCTGCTTCCTAGTGGGATGCGCCAATGCTGTTGGTCTGGTGTTCACCTTGATTGTCTGGTGTTCCTTGTTGGAGGGAGTTGTCACAGATGCTTTGAAGGAGGCGCTGGTGAGACCCTCCTGAAGAAGTCCTTACTGGACCCTGACATCAAGGCATTATCGAACGGTCTCCAACCTTCCATTTTAGGAAAAGTTGTGAGACGATTGTGAGCATCAGTTGGGTGATTTCCTCGTGGCATTTGATATCTATGAGCCACTCCAGTCAGGTTTTCGCAGGACATTCAACAGAAATCGATTAGTTCGGGTGCACAGTGATCTCCTGAGGGCGAAAGATCAAGGGAGGGACAATTTCATTCTACTCCATCTCTTCAGCTTTTGACACGGTGGACCATCGGGTGTTATTTGACCGCCTAGGACTTCTGTGGACTCACCAGCACCATCATTCACTGGTTTGAGTCCTTTGACAAACGGAAGACAGAGGGTGGTGATGGGGAATTTTCCTCATCTTTAGCCTTCTGTCTTGTGGGTACCTTAGGGTTCGTGTTATCACCGATGTTGTGCACTGTGTATATGCTACCCCTGGGAGAGATCATTAGGAAGTACAGCTTGGGGTTTCATTGTTATGCCGATGATACCCAGCTGTACTTATCTTTTTCCCTGGAACATCCAATGTGGTGGATGTATTAAACAACTGTCTGGCAGAGAACAATGACTGGATGGCCTCCAACTGGTTGCAACTGAACCCCGATAAGACAGAGGTACTGGTGGTGGAGTTGAACAGGAGGCATCTGGGGTTGCCCCTGGTACACTCTGGACTTATTCTAGGTCTGTCCCATTGATGGCTTCCTCCAAGGTGCGTAATCTTGCATGATATTTGACAGCAGTTTGATGATGGAATATCAGTTGTCTGCCATTGTCAAGGGGAGTTTTTTTTCATCTAAGAAATATCGCCAGGATGAGGCACCTGATTCCACCCTGGACCTCACCACCTTAGTACATGCATTTGTAATGTCTAGGCTGGACTACTGTAACACGCTCTACCTCAGGGTCTCTGGAGGCACCTCTGTTGACTGCAGTTAGTGCAGAATGCAGCTGCTAGGTTGTTGACAGGTCAGTCGAATACTGCCATGTCACCCGGTGCTGTGAGAACTGTACTGGCTGCCAGTTCGATGGAGGGTGCTTTTCAAGGTAGGCTTGCTCACCTATAAGGCCCTACATGGAATGGGTCCTGTTACCTGGCTGACCTTCTCACACCGTTGCCTTGGTTCGTCCCCTCCGTCCTCCTTGAGGGGCCTCCTGATGATTCCCAGGACAAGACTGAAAACAGCCAGCAATCGAGCATTCAGTGTCACAGGTCCTGTCTTGTGGAATTTGCTCCCACTTTGGTGAGGTAGGCCTCGCAGTGGAGGCTTTAAGACCTGCCTGACATTTTATCTGTTTAGTTAGGCGTTCTCAGACTCTGTTTAATATTATTGTTATCAGTCCTTTTTAATATAGAGGGTTTATATAGTTATGGGGTTGTATGAGGGTATATCTTGTATTTTGTTACGTGGAAATTAAATTTTTATGTTTTGTGCGTGCCAGAGCCTCTAGGATTAGGCGCCAGAAAATAAAATTTGCCTTGCCTTGTGGTCCTTATCTGCCATCAACTTCTAAGTTTCTAAGACGAGCAACTGTTCAAAACCTTCTCATATGTGGTAGTTACTTGAGTTTCACTTCCAGTATATGCAGTGCCTACAGTGTGCAGAAAAAACTGCTGGGTCTCTAAGAGTCATAACTATAAAAGTTGCATGGACTGCTACTACTGTGGAAGTGCTTTTTCCTTCATAGTGTGGAATATGCCTATTCGTTATTATCCAGTTTTTTTCAATAATAAATCAGTATGCAGGCACAGAACATGTAAATACTGTAGGAAATTGAGGGACAAGGGAACAAAAGGTCATACTGCCCTCTTCAAGTATTGATAAAGGGAAACAAACTTGGAGCAAGGACCCTGCACTGAGGCCTTCTAAGACCCCTCAAATCCCAAAAATATTTTGCTAGGTCTGAGATCCTGTAAGAATTATCAAATTATTTCAGATATATTTTGCATTTAGTCATATTATCATCTCCTACAGTATTTACAAAAACACCTCAAGTAGAACAAAACTCCACATGTAAAGAAAGATCATACCAAAACAGGCATATGTAATCTTGTAGATGCAATGTTTAACTTCATGGCACAGTACTCAGCTAATAAGTATACTTAAGTTTTGTAAGCGGATTCTACAAAAGAAGATGGTAAAGTGTCATAATAATCAAAATCCATTCTCTATGGTCTGTAGCTTTAGACTTGGTTTCTTAACCAGGGTGAAAATGTTTTGTTTTGCATCTGTAGGCTAATGGAGCTGCTCCCAAAGCCAATGTTCTGCTCCTGCGACACCTGTTTGGAATTTTGCACAGCGTGGAGCAGCAGTGGGAAGACAACCAGATGAACGCTTTTAATCTGGCAGTATGCATTGCTCCCAGTATGCTCTGGCCTCCTGCACCCACTCAGCCCTGAGACAGAAAGTGAAGCAATAAAGACGGTAAGAATTACTGAGACTGCTCTCCTTTTATTTATTTCATACCTCATAATCTGCATACAGCAGATACCATCAGGTATGCAGAATAAAATGCAGTACTTATTTTGAGTAACTGTAAAGACATGTGGTGGCTGGACAGTCCTTGTTTATATAAATGCGTGATTGTAGCTTACGTATGTTCAGTGTCTGTTTGCTAAGCTTGGATGTCATGTGAAAGAACAACTATATAGAGAATAATGGATAGGCAGTGTATGTTATGGATTTTATTTTACACACCTGAGGTGTGTGTGATGACCCATAAACCTCAAGAGCGAAGCTGGAGAGGTTTACACAGTTATCACACACCAAGGCTGTGTGAACAAAAAATCCAACACACACTTGCCTGTCTTTTATTTTTATAATTTCTGGTGTTTTGCTCTGTTTGTGTGGCTTTATGCGTTTTCATATCAACCTGCAGGTTGATATGACTTTTAAACGGGTCGATATTGGGGGTCACCAGTAATTATATACTCATACTGTAACTTGCTGTTTTCTGCAAAACACTGACAGTTGGCATCATGAGGACTTACATCTTACAACATTCCAAACAATCTAGAATTTCAGGAACATTCTTAATGCTAAAGACATTTGCAAGAGGCCAGACTCTTTGACCTTTAGACTTCATCTGTTCCTGTTGCTTTTTAAGTCATAATCCTCTGCTGTGACATCACAGCCTGTTGCTTCCAAAACTTTTTCTCGTGTCACAAGCAAAAGAAGGAAGATCAGCAGAAATAGATAATATTTCAAAAGAGCCAGCTTTCATGCAGATATTTTCAGTCATAAAACAAAGTCCTGAAATTTACATTTCTGGAGAATTGTATGTGAATTTGGTAGATGCCAACTTTGAATTATTTTGCTGGAAATCACAAAATCACTTTAATAATAATAATGCATCAGCATATCAAAGTATAGACACTTAAATGGAAATACAGTGGGAGTGTTTGTGAATGTTTTATAGGGACCTAGTCTACTCTTTTACTTAAATTCGTCCATGTGCATGCCTATCTTTGCATTCTTAGCTACGAGTAAAAATTGTTTTGATTACAATATGTTTCACTATATGAATCCCATCTGTATCAAATTAGTTTTAATGACAGCTGAGGATTAATATGTTATAATAAAATATGTCCATTGATGTGATCTCAAAGGAACATCTGAGGTCTTGAAAGCTTATGAAACAAAAACTATTTTTTGTTCCTCTAATAAAATGTATGAACTTTAAACTATGCACTGGCCACTACTACAACATGTAATATTCGAGGAACTTGTTTTTGAGTTCTGCTGTGTTTGCTTATTAAAATCCTAATTAACGTGCTAAAATTTTAAGATGCTGACATGTACTGCAAGAACCTGTCAGAATTATTACTTCTGAAATAAAACAATGCACTCTTAACACATATAGGGCCAGATATTCAAAACTTTGCCGGGGCTTAATTAGCACTGCCTGGCGGGCAAACATAGCCCAGAGCAAAATGCAAGCTATATTCAAAAGGAATAGCCCGGGCAAACAGCATCTGAATATAGCATGGAATGAGGCCGGGCAAACTGGCTGGGAGTGCAGGGCAAACTTAGCCCTGGAATAAGACAGCTCTGAATATAGTGACCAGGAAGTGCAAACCACAACAGCAACACAGTGCACAACGACGGAAGGTAGGTAGAGGTGAACTATGTGGTCACTGTGCCAGCAAATGCGCGATCCAGTACAGCTGCAGGCAGCAGCACATGTGAAAGTACAGTGTGCAAAACTGTATAATATTCCCGAGACGCTTGTGCAGCGCTAACACGCTTGCATGGGTTTAGCGCGGAGCTGTTGTTTGCCCAGTGCAAACATGTTTGCCCGCACTAAACTTTGCCATATTCAAAAGTGACATGCAAATGAGCTTACTTAGGTAGTCTCTGGAAAACATCCAGATTAGCATCTCATTATGCCCTGCTTGGTATGCAGTTTGCACAGTGTTACTGCAGGGTCCCTCAGCTCACATCGTAGGTCAGTCTGGCAGTGCATGATGGTAGCTGCAGGCTACATGTATACAGTACAGCATAGCACAGCATATTGTGCCCCAGGGGACAACACAGCATAGGCACAGGTGGTGGTGGTGGTGGTGCTGCATGCAGCTTGTCACACTGTAGGTCATGCTACAGTGCACACCAGACACTACAGTAGCAAGGGGGCCAGTATCGTGGGACATAGCAATGCCTATGGTGTGTAGGCAGTGATGACCACTACACTGTACACAGTGACAGGCCCACCTTGGCGGTGTTTACTGACAGTGGACATTGTGTTACGCTGTTGTTTGACCCACAGATGCTGCACCTCTGGCATGGGATGCTCACAGTGACATATACAGGGCTGGCTGAGTGTTCTGTGGTGTTTGTACAGCTATGTGGAATATGGCTGGGGAGGCATATATGATCAGACAGGCACACTGGTGTTGGAGTATTCCCAACACTGGCCCATGTGCACTATATGATGTGTCCCAGCCTTGTGGCCACACCTGGTCTGTGGCGCAGCCTGGCCACCCGCACACCCTCCCTCAACATCCTCCCTGCCCACAGTGCTGCATGTGTGTGCTGGCATCTGTTGGTGTCCACAGATGAGTGATCTGCAGGTGTGTGCTTTGGGCCACACAGCCATGGTGTCCACTGCCGCAGGGTCACCACTTACTGCCTGGCATGGCTCGATTGGGCATATGATGGCATCATTGTGATGCCATCAGTGAGCAGCATGTTTTCTGTATGTCTGGCTTTGTCTCTGTGTCATATGTATTTCTTAGGATCGCGTAAGCAGCGCAAATGCTGAATAAATGCCGCAAAGCCACAATGTCACGCAGCTGATTGCCCAGGATTAAGACTACCTTTCCTAGGCGGTAATTTGCACCACACTCAAGTGTCATGCTAAATTGCACTAAACCACTTTGCACGGCACTAGTCGCTGAATATAGCATTGCGCCTGTATTCATGTACATGCCCCTCAGTTTGCTCCTTGCATACACTATGATTTTGCCTAGCGCTAATGCAGTTTATGGCACTATTTGGCCTTTTGAATATAGATTACCCATGCTAATCCCACACTAATCTAAGCAAATGATTTGCCCCACTGCAAAGTTTTGAATATCTGGCCTAGTGTATAAAGCAGACTAAATCAATAGCAACAGGTGCAGATCATGTGGATGTGGGATAAGCAAGTGGCCTAGGAAAATCCTGTTTTTTTTTGTTTTTATGTATTATTTCTTCCGAGCTCCAGCTTCTGCCATCAGTTGTCCCACAGTGCGCCCTCCCCAAGGTTAGACCCCTCCTTGTGCACCCCATGACTTACCTCTTCGTGGCAGGGGTGGTGGGAGCACCAACCCACCCCAAACGGATCCATGCCAGGGAGGCGCCTTCCGGAGGTGGCGCACTGCAGGGACCATGTCATCCAGCTGGAGCTTTTTTCTGCTTTTCTCCCTTATGAGGAGGCAGGGCATGTAATGACGCCCGCGTGAGAGTGTGCACACCGCATGCTTTCACCAAGCCGCCTGCCTGTCTCCCCCGCTCAGCTGTAGCATTGGCACGCTGCCCCCAGCAGCCACTAGGGGCCAGTGGACGCCAACAGCTAGTGTCTCTCACCCCGAGAAGGAGAGCAATCCAACGGATGCTCAATCTTTCTCCTCCCCGCCATCCTTCGATGACCCGCGTTCGTCTCGAACATCGGTTTGCCAGCGTGGCGAGGTAAGGCGCTCCAGCGCCTGTCCTCAATGCCACCGGCCAGCCCTCGTTTTTTTTCATATGGAGTGCAATATAAAGAAGACTTGTGGGTAGCTTCACTACCCATGCTTACCTTGCTACTATACTACCATATTAGATGTGTTGTTGTGTATTTCTCATTTGTACATGCCATTTGTAACTGCCAACTGCTGTGTCAACTATGTTTGCACATACCTCAGTATTTTGTATAGCTATGTTTGCATGTACCTCTGTATTTTGTATAGTTTTGTTAGTACATACCTCTGTATTTTGTATAGCAATGTTTGTACATACCTCTGTATTTTGTGTTAAAATACTGCATTCTGTGTTATATGTATTTTCACTATGTTCCTCTCCCCAGGATGCACTGGAATCGAGCAGTATTCTGCTCAGTGTGCCTCCTGGTAAAACTTTAAATAAATAAAATAAATAATCTAGATATTTATGACTTCCCACAGGTTTCAATATTCATGCAATTTCTAATTGAAAATTGCTGTCAGATCTATGGAGAGGACATTACATCTCTTTGGAGGCACACCAAGAAGATGTGAGAACAGGGAGGATGGTTCAGGTAAATTAAAACTGCCTTTATACCTAAACGACATGTAGAATTCTCTGCCTTGTGTCGACTGGGGAATTACCATGTATTCTCATGAAAACAATTTGAGCCATACCTACAGTACTTTATCATTATATGTTTTGTATGTTAAAAGGTTTGACTGTACCAGCCTAGTGGTGCTGAGGGCGGAGATGCTGTTCCAGCACCTTACCGCAGGCTATGCTGATGACCGGAGTTTGGGAATGTGCTCTGGGCACTGGGGTCGGTGGAGGAGAGCTAAGAGATGATCGAGCCGCCAGGGCAGCTCTCTTCTCCTGGACTGGGGTGGTGAGCTTCCTCACTCTTGGCTGACATCTAGTGGAGGCTGCTTGTCAGAGCAGAGGCTGGAGTGGCTGATACAGTGCTGGTAGGTGGGTGGATGGGGCTGTGGTTTGGGAGGGCATTTGCACCTGCATGCGTGCACGCTTGCTGTGCTGCCACAGTTCCAGGTTCATGAGAAACACAGAAACCAGTATGTCTCTCCACTGCCATATGTGACAGCCCCTCGGTGCTCTCGGCCCCACTTCATGTAGATCCCCACTGATGCAATGATGGGGGAGTGGCAGACAGGGCTGGAAGCTATTGAGTCAAGGGCCTGAAGACAGGTGGCAATGAAGGGCAAACAGCTGTATGAGAAAAAAGATTTGCTTGTGTGTGTGTGTGTGTGTGTGTGTCTTTAAACCTAGATCTTGCATTGTCAGTTTCTACATTGAGGCTACAGTATACAGTCTGTACTCCAAACACATTTAAAACTTACAACATTAAAATATATAAAGAACAGCATTCTGCAGGGTGTACTTCATTGTGTAGCATACTAAAGATAACATTTCTCAGCCAATAACATTTTACAATGCTGTCCAGTTATATCCTGATACAGTACTGTTTGTGCTAATACCTATTGTTTTGTCTGATAATGAGCAGTTGTGACATCAGTATTCTCTGAACCAGTCAACTCCTTTTGTCTGACTGTCGTGGAAGCCATCTTGAAGTCATACTAATTGTGAAATCTGATTCTAAACTAATTTTAACTATTTGTTGACTATCCTATTAATTTTTTTCAATATCATGCTAATAAATATGTCAATAATCAACGCTTGACAATCAACAACATAGCCTTTGGTCTAAAAGTTCATTTGCTCAGAAATAAGGCTCATTCCCTATATACATAGAAACACAGAAACAGAAAGTGACGGCAGAAGGAGCCCATACAGTCCATCTAGTCTGCCCATAGGCATACCCCTCCCTTAACTGCCAGTCAGTGTGGTGGAGCCTTTGTATCTGTTCTATATATATTTTACTATTTCACATAATCCTTTAAAGAGCCACTGACACATTGGAAAGACTTTAAAAACATGTAATACTGAGGCCCAAAACTGAGTATATTGCACACTTTTTGGTAATTTCACCCTTTATTTCTGTAATGATAAGTATATTGTCATAGCAACAGGAATGCTACTCTGTTTACTCCATGATATGATCAAACATTCAAACACCTTAAGGGCATTAACAAGGTGAAAGAGTCTAACATGTTTCAATATAAGAAAAATAGCAGGACAAGAGGACACAGCATGAGATTAGAGGAGGCCATTTAAGGGGTAATTGAGGAAGTTCTTTTTCACAGAAAGGGTAGTGGATGCGAACGGCTTACTTCAGGAAGTGGTGGATATGAATACAGTGCAGGGCTTTAAACAAGCATTGGATAGGCATAAGGGAGCAATACAGATGAGTATGAATAGATAGGCCATTGACAGAGCAAAGGTCGATGGCACATTTATAAGGTAGAAAAGAAATGGGCAGACTGGATGGGCCTTGCGGTCCTTATCTGCTGTCAACTTCTGTGTTTCTATGTTTCTATATTCTCTGGCTGGTTGTCTCCACCTGACATAACAATCTATTGTTGTGGAAATGATTATGATGTCATAAACAGAGGATAATTGTGTCCAGTATAGACGAGTTGTGAGATCAGAAGAAGCCTAGGGAATCGTGATCCGTATTTATGTGGCTATCCATGGTAGTATAGAAAAGGTGGGAAAAGATAAACAAAATGTATAAATACTTTATACACTGAATTGTATCTAAATCTTACATTTTCAAATGTTATCCAATGGTGTCAGGTTTTTTTTTAAACACATACATATTTAGCTGGCTCAGTGGTACATTAGCAGCACTCCCACCTGGAGTACCTGTAGTAGGTTCAAGTATCCCATCCTGGGGTCAGCATGGGCTTGGCACATTACAGATTAGGGCTCAAGCTCCTACGGAGGGAAGGTGAGTGTTCTGGCATTTGTCTTTACCTTGCTAACTGACCAATTAGTGGCACTGACATTGACTGCCATGGTAGATGCATGACCATCTTCCCAGCCAAGGGATGATGTGGTCCCTGTAACATGACGACTGGGGCAGAGTACAGGTAGAATGGGTGTCTGACACATCAAACAAATATATGCATGTCTAAGGTGTTCTAAGGGGTTCAGTCAATCAAGAAGTGCATGCACACACTCACACACGTATATATATATATATATATATATATATATGTGTGTGTGTCATAAATAACCCACTCTTAGGTGTGTGATTTGCGCTCTGATATATGCACGCCTTGGTGTGCATTGTATCATGAGGCCGTGTGCATCAACCACCAAGGCGGTATATTTCAGAGTGCAACCAAGACACTGTAGAGTGGTTATCTATTCTATAAAATGTCAAAACTGTTTTTAGGGGGTAAAGTGCAGGTGGTGATCACTGATATATGCAGTCATTTGATGGGATCCAGCAAATCAGCAGACATAATTTTTCCTACCCATTTTATAAATATATATGTATTTATAAAATGGGTAGGGAAAATACTCTGCTAGTTGGCTGAAACACATCACATGGCCATGATATCAGAGCGTGACCTCACGCCTGCACCTTCACCCACATCCAAAACTATTTTAGCTATTTTATAAGATAGATAACCCACTGTAGGATGTGCGGCAGGTCTGATACATACGTACGCCTGGATGGTTGAACGACTCTACCCAGGCCAAGTATGTCACAATGCACACCAAGATGTGCGATATCAGAGCACAACCGCACACCTTACAGTGAGTTATCTATTACTGTTATATATATAGATATACATACTTTTTGCATTTTCTACCTAGCAACTGCTCATTGTTTCAGGTGTTATATTTGTCAGTGCTCAGAACATTCCACTAGTGTTTCTCCCAGTTTTCTGAACCTGTTCTGCTTAGTCAGTAACCATTGTTTACATCTGTGTTGCAACGCAATTACCTGTAGTTATCCCAAATTCTAATTCTAACACTGTGAGTTTATCACCAAAATGATTCTTCCTCTCTTTGACTGTGCTGACATGGTCTACAGCACCACTTTCTCCACCTCCCTGGCCATACTGGAAATCCTTTGCAATGCCTTCTGTCATTTTGCTACCAGCTCCTTCTCATACCCACCATTGCTTACTCTACCCCTCCTTATTTATTCTTCCTCTATCTTCATGTCACCAAAACCACTATACCTCATTCATATCCAAATATGGCTTGAGTCCTTCCCTCTAACCTCCTCACTCCCTCCTTCATTCCTTCTACCTCATGCTCCATCTACTCCAGGGATCCTCGTATCTTCACCATTCCTCATCCCCACACCACTGGTGGGCAATCAGCCTTTCCTATCATCTCCCTTCACTGTGGAACCTACTCCATCCTCCGTCGGTTTCACAACCTCCCGCTTCCTCCGATACCAGCTGAAACTCCTTCCTCCCTGCTCCTGCTTCCCCTACCTGACTGCCACCTGTACATTTGCTTCCGACCCCAGTGTAGGTGTATTGCCTGAGTTTTGCTGATTGCTCTTATTGTGCATACTCTGTTTTAATCATGTATTCTATTCCACTTTACTGTAACTGCGAACTGTGTCAGTGCTATGTAATTGCATTTAACTGTGTGCTGTCTGTGCTTTGTATTTGCTCCTGTTTCCTTCCCCTGGGTCGCACCTGGAAATGAACCTTGCCTCAGTGTGCCTTTCCTGGTCTCCAGTTTTCAAATAAACAAACATATGCGGATTACAAGAGCAACAGAGTTGCACAATAAGCAGATTAGCAAGGGAAAGGAAGAGGAGGCCATTATGGTTTTCCAAGGGGTAGCGGAGAAAGTGAAAGCCAAAATTATTGCATTCAAGCAATACAAAAGACACATGCAGAAGGGGTTAGGGAAAGTACCAGGAGAAGCAAAGGGAGGCAGGAGGTCAGTAAGGAAGCCAAAGCTCAGACAGAAGAGCACATTGCAAAATCAGTGGGTAGAGGGACAAACCTTTTACAGGTACATAAGTGACAAGAGAAAGGCAAAGGGAGGGATAGTGAGACTGAAGGGGAGGATGGAGGCCGATGGAGGATGACAACAGTAAAGCTAGCATATTGAACAGGTATTTCTGCTCAGTCTTTACTGAGGAAGAGGAGGGTAATGGATCTGAAGGAGTACAAAGGTAGGAATGGTGCAGAAATAGACACAAGTCCCTTACACGAGAAAGAGTCCTGAAGAAACTGGAAGTAATAAGAGTTGATGAAGCAATGGGGCCAGATGGGATGCACCCCAGAGTCCTTAAAGAACTAAGCAAGGTGGTGGCTGAATCGCTGGCAATCCTGTTTAGCCAATCACTGGAAACAGGGAGGTACCCAAAGACTGGAGGATAGCAGATGTAGTCCCCTTATACAAAAGTGGGGACAAAGAGGAAGCTGGGAACTACAGACCAGTCAGCCTTACCTCGGTAGTGGGAAGATCATGGAAGCACTACTGAAGGAAAGATTGGTGAAACATGTGGTTGTCAATGGACTACAGAACTCAAGGCAGCATGGTTTCACCAGGGGAGGTCATGTCAGACCAACCTCATTGAGTTTTTCGACTGGGTGACTAGGGAGGTGGATCAGGGAGGGCAGTGGACATGGCCTATCTGGACTTTAGCAAGGCCTTTGACATGGTGCCACATAGAAGACTATTACACAAACTGGGGAATATGGGTGTTGGCAGGACAGTAGTCTGGTGGGTAGGTAACTGGCTGGGCAGCAGGACAGAGAGTGTGGTGGTAAATGGCTATCACCCACAGAGGGAAGAGTGACCAGTGGGTTACCACAGGGATCAGTGCTGGACCTGTCCTATTCAACATCTTCATCAGTGACATTGTGCAGGACTTAGAAGGCAGAATTTCCCTGTTCACTGAAGACACAAAGCTCTGTAACAGAGTAGACACACCAGAGGTGTAGACAGAATGAGAAGGGACCTGCGGAAACTTGAAGAATGGTCAGGGTTTGGCAGTTTAAATTCAATGCAAAGAAGTGCAAGATAATGCATATGGGGTCAAAAACCCTGGCACAATATATCAGTTGGGGGTGAGGATATAGCATGCACCAAGCAGGAAAGGGATCTTAGGGTTATCATCTCTGATGACCTAAAGGTAGGAACAATGTGAAAGGGAGCAGGTAAAGAATAGGATGCTGGGATGCATAGGCAGGGACATCACCAGCAGGAAAAGGGAGGTCATAATTCCACCATACAAGACACAGTGAGGCCCCACCGAGTACAGTGTATATTCTGGAGACCTTACTTATGTAAGGACATAGGGTAGAGAAGGTTCAGAGGAGGGCAACAAAGATGGTACATGGATTGCATCACAAGTCATATGAGGACAGGTTGAAGGATCTGAATATGTACTCCTGGAGGAGAGGAGAGGAGGGAGAGAAGGATATGATAAAGACATACAAGTATCTTACAGGGAGGAACAGGGTGCAGGAATACACCATTTTAAGTGAAAAGATGTTGCAGGACTAGGGGCATGGGATGAAGTTGGAGGAGGACAATTCAGAGGAAACGTGAGGAATAATTTCTTTACAGAACGGGTAGTGGAGAAGTGGAACACCCTGCCAGAGGAAGTGGTGGGGCTGAAACAATCACAGGATTTAAGAATGCATGGGATAGACATAAAAGAATTCTGGAGGTCAGGGTTAATGGGCAACAGACTTTTAGGAAAACATAAAGTGAACTTACAAGCTCAAATGGGCTGACTGGGTGGGCGAGGGCCTTATCTGCCTACACTGCCTATGTATTTATAAAATGGGAAAGGAGAATCCTGTATTTTGATTGGCTGCACCGCATTAGAAGTGTCTAATGCACAGCTAGCAACAAGTTCAGGCAATCACAACCTTAGGAAAACAATCAGGTATTAAGAGCCAAATAGAATGTTCATGTTTTGAATTGTCGCCATTATTTTACTCCCGCTTAGCTCGGCTCTCACTGATCCCGCTTGCCCACCATCAGTTCTGTTTACTGCCTTGTCAAAATAAGCACTCCACAATCACGAATACATATATTGATTTCTTAAAATGGTCTTTTTTTTTATTTTATTATCGTGGCTCTGCACCCCTAGCTCTGCTTTCACTCCCTCACTCTGTCTCTCTACTGTAGCCATGATGTCTCGCTATCACCACACAGTCTAGCTAACACCGGCACTAACAGCATATGTTTGCATGAGCACATTGCTTCCCTTTCAAAAACATTAATGTTTGTCAGAGTTATCTCATAAGCTCCTTTCTGCCATTATTTGATCTTCTCTGACACTGATGATTTAAAACCATCGCTGTCAGTGTGTGTGTGTGGGCACGAGACGGACTCTCCATGGTGTATTAAAGAGGCTGTCTTTTACATTTTACTTTCTTTTAAATTTTCAGTCATGGATCTCTCCATAGCCTGTTCGCTAACCTGCTGTCTTGCTCATCCTACTAAGTTACTTCAGTCCACAGACAGCCCTTTAATACGCCATGGAGAGTCCCATCTCGCCACACACACACATGCTGACAGCGTAAACAGACTGTGGCTTCAAAGGCAGTGAAGCTCAAAATCTGCAGATTAAATAGAAAATGTGGATCAGTAGCTGGTGTGACACCTTTTATCTTTCAAATCACTCACCAGCATTCCAAATACGGTGCTTGTTTCTTTCCCACCCACCCACTCATTCGGTCTGCTCATTCCCCTTCCCCACTCTTTACATGCCGCAATGCTCACAAGGGTAGCAGGAATCTTTATTAAATTAAAAAGTTGTGCTCAAAAGGCTCACAAAATGAATACCTGGGGTAAAAGAAATAAACATAAACAAATGCTTTCCAGCACAGTATAAACTGAGAGCATTTTAGTGTTTTTTAATGGTTGTTGTATAAAACTATAGCTATGCAAATGCAGCATTACAGGCGGAAGGACTATTTTATCTAAAAATTCACACAAATGTAACTTTATTTTATATTCAACCTCTGAATTTTGATTGTCACAGTTATGACAAATACAGGTTCCTGTTTTATAAGCACAATAAGACACTCCGGGGTGTGCATTACACCTTTCTAGCATACGGTCAGTGGCTAGCACTTCGACCTCGCGACCTCGCGTTTTATTACACCCCTGACCGCATGCTAGAAAGGTCTAATGCCACCCTCGTGTCTTATTGCTTACGCACGTAATGATGAAATGCCTTACTTTGTGTTACTGCACTGACAAAATGGATCCAACACCCCCACACACACCAATGTGGATTTTAAATATTTTACTGATCCTCTAAAGTCAGAAGAGCAACATTTTAAAATAAATGAAGGTTACTATTGAAGAAAATTATATATTCTGGGATGGACTGGTTTTATATGTTGGCTGCTGACAGGCATACATTTTAGAATGGGAAGTGCGTACATTTCAGTATTAGATTAGTGGTGTCAGATCTGCAAAGAGTGATGATCTGGGGACTGTAAATTTAGAAACTTAGAAACATAGTCTTTGATGGCAGATAAGGACCACTTGGCCCACCTAGTCTGCCCATTTCCTACCTAGAGGATAAGCTGCAGATCCTATTTAACCAACAGCCTATTTCTTCCTACCCCACAAAAATTGTCTTATGTCTGTCCCATGCATTCTTGAATTCTCCCACAGTTTTAGACCCCACAACCTCCTCAGAAAGGCTGTTCCATGCGTCCACCACCTCTCTGTGAAAAATACTTCTCACATTGCCCTGAGCCGTCCCCTTCTATCTTCAAATTGTGCCCCTTTGTTCTTGCACATCTCTTTTCTGAAAGATGCTACCCTCTTGGACTTTGTTGATTCCACTGAGGTACTTAAACGTTTCTATCATGTCCCCCTGTCCCTCCTTTCCTCAAGGGTATACATATTAAGCTCCTTTAGTCTCTCCTCATATGGCTTCTCTGCAGACCCTGCACCATTTTAGTTGCCCGCTCGAACTGCCTCCATCCTGTCTATGTCCTTGCGGAGATGGGGTCTCCAGAACTGGATGCAGTATTCCAGATGGGGTCTCACCAACTGTCTGTACAGGGGATAACAACTTCCTGTTTTCTGCTGGTGATGCCTCTCCTATACATCCCAGTATCCCCCAGCCCTCCCTACTGCCTTTCCGCATTGCTTGCCAACCTTAAGGTCATCTGATCTGATTACCCCTAGGTCTCTTTCCATTTTTTTGTTGTTACTACCTCTCCCCCATTGTGTAATCTTCCTGGGTTTTGTTTCCCAGGTGCATTACTTTTGCACTTCTTTGCATTGAATCCAAGCTGCCATACTTCTGACCATTCCTCCAACCTTGCCAAGTCCCTTCTCCATCCTTTCCACGCCTCCTTGTGTATCAACCCTGTTGCAGATCTTTGTGTCATCTGCAAAGAGGCATACTTTTCCTTCCAGTCCCTCTGCAATGTTACTTATAAAGACATTAAAAGGACTGGACCCAGTACTGAACCCTGCTACCCCACTAGTAACCCCTCTTTCTTCAGAGTGGACTCCATTTACAATTACCTTCTGTGTCCTGTTGTTCAGCCAATGTTTTACCCAGGCTACCACCTTGGGACCCACTCCCAGGCTGGTTAATTTGACTACTAATCTTTTGTGTGGGACTGTGTCAAATGCCTTGCTAAAGTCTAGGTAGGCCATGTCCACAGCCCCTCCTGGTCTACTACTTTGGTCACCCTGTCAAAGAAATCAATTAGATTCGCCTGACATGACCTTCCGCTGTGAACCCATGCTGCCTTGGGTCCCGTAGCCCCACTGGCCTCTAGGTACTCAACAGTTCTTTCCTTCAGAAGTGATTCCATCACTTTCCCTACCACAGAGTTCAAACTGACAGGTGTGTAGTTTCCTGCCTCCGCCTTGGTCCCATTTTTGTAGCGGAATCACATCTGCCTTCTTCCAGTCTTCAGGTACCACACCATACTCCCATAATTTGTTAAAAAGCGAGTCAGTGGTGTCACTAGTTATCTGCTTTATTATTTTAGAATTCTGGGTGAATTCCATCTGGCCCCATTGCTTTGTCCACCTTCAGTTTTAGGAGTTCTTTCAGACCCCTTTCTTCTGTGAAAGGACTGGGATCAACCCTCTCTCCAGAGTGCTTCTGTTAATTGGATTAGACACCTCCCCACTTCCTCTTTTGTGAATACTGAACAGAAGTATTCATTCAGTATCCCTGCTTTATCACTGTCACTCTCTGCCCACCCACCATTCATTCTATTCAGCCTCACTATCCCTCCCTTTGTCTTTCTACGCCCTGATATACTTATAAAGGTTTTATCTCCCTCTTAACCGAGTTAGCTATCTTTTCCTCAATTTGTGCCTTTGCTATTCTGACTACCCTCCCTGCTTCCTTCTGCCTTAACTGGTACAGTTCTCTGTCCTGCTCCTTCTGTGTTTCCTTATACTTCCTAAATGTTATCTTTTTCTCCCTAACCTTCACGCCTACCTCTTTTGAGAACCATAGTGGCTTTTTCTTTCATTTGATTTGTTTATTTGCTTCACACAAAGGCTTTTTGCCTCTGTGATGACAGTTTTGATATTTGCCCATTGTTGCTCCACCCTCCTTCTAGCCTGTTTGCTAGTGCTTTTCTAAGGCACTCTCCATCTTGCCAAAGTCAGCCCTCCTGAAGTCCAGAACCCTCACTTTGTATGGCTTGACTCTGTAGCAGAGTTTATCGTGAACCACACTTTGGTGGTCACTTGTTCCCAAATAGCTACCCACTTCTAGATCTGAGATCCTCTCACTGTCCCCATTTGAGAGCACGAGGTCTAAGATTGCTCCCTCACGAGTGGGTTCCAAACTAGCTGTTTGAGGCATGCCACCTGAAGGGCATCAAGAATGGCCCTGCTTTTGGATGTGGCTGCTGCAAGGTGCTCCAGTTAACATCTGGCATGTTAAGGTCCCCCATCAACAGTATCTCCCTTTCTCTGCCATCCTAAGTATGCCTTCTATCATATCCTTGTCCATTTCCTCCCCTGAAGTGGGGGTCTATATACAACCCCTGTGCGGATTGTGGTGCCATTTCCAGTCTCTAAGGTGACCCACAGTGCCTCCTTTCCTCCCTGTTTACTCTTTTGTTCAGTTGCTTTTATCCCTTCCCTTACACAGAGCTAATCCCCCTTCTGCCCTCTCTGTCTCTCCTGTAGGTTGTGTACCCTGGTATGTTAACATCCAGTCATGGTTCTCTGTGTACCATGTTTCTGTGGACTGCTACAATATCCAGGCATCCCTCTTCCATCAAGGCCACCGGTTCAGGGAGCATGTTGCCCAGACCACGGCTGGTACTCATTACCCTCCATTTCTTGATGGCTCACCCCTTTTTGCCCCATCCTTGTCCTTATTGCATTTGTCACTTTCTCCATTTACCCCTGCGCTTCTCCTATTGACATCTCTATGTTGGTGCTACCTCACTTAGTACCCTGATATTTGGGGGCTAGGATTTCCCTGTCCTTTCCAGTGCCTCCCCTTGGCTAGTTTAAATACTTGTCAATGAAGTATTTAAACCTATCACCTAGGATCCTGGTTCCCTCTCCTGGACAGATACAGACCATCATGCCAGTATAGGCCTGCATCCTCCAGGTGGACCCCAGTTTCAATGAAGCCAAATCCTGAGTTCTGCACCAGTTTTTCAACCACTGATTGAATCCCATGGTGTGGAGCACCCTAGTCTCACCGTCAGCCATAGGCAGGCAGCACCTCCGAGAAGGTTACCGTGTGCTATTTGTCTCAAGGCCCTCCACAAATGCTTCTGCACTGCTCTGATCCCTTTCTTAGCCAGGTCATTTGTCCCTAGGTGGACAATGACATCCAGTTCCCTCCCCTGTGCAGCTGCTCCTGTAATCCTGAGGATTCGCCTCCTGTCTCTCCAAGCCATGGCGCCAGGCAGGCACTTCACTCCCTCTCCCTTCCTCCCAGTTCTACCTTTCAACAATGGAGTCCCCACCAGGAGTTGTTTCCTTCCCTGTGGGGTCCCATGCCACCCTCCTTTGGGTCTCCTTTGTGGAGGTTCCCAGCATCCTCCTTGGTCTCCACTGTGGGTGCCTCCATAGAGGAACCACACTTTTCCAGAACAGCATAGAAATTGTGGAGAGGTACAACTGGAGGGATGAGCCTCTGTTCCACCACCCTACCCTCCATGAGCCCACTGTGGTCCAACCACCTCTTCTTGGCAACCTCTGAGGCAACGGCAGTGACCCTGGCGGTCCCTGGGTGGAGAGGAGGTCCCACAAATCCTGGCCAACTCAGCCTGGAGATGAGCAGCCTCCTCCTCAGCCCAGAGAGGTGTCTGCAGATGGGACAACACTGCATCCTCCAAAACACCTCCCGGAAGACTGCTCCACAGCCACTGCACTGCACCACTCCCATCATGTCTTTTTCTGGCCCCTAACTGTTATTTGGAATACTTATTCTTTCCTGTTTGTTTATTTCTTTTTTTTTCTCCCTACTTACTTACTGCCTCTGCACCTTTTTATCTCCTGATCTTCCTGTTCAAACAAGAAGTTCCTATATTTCTAGTAGTCTCCTTACTTGCTCAGAATCAGACCTCCAGCAGCTGAGGGGATGGAGAGCTACTCTTGCCCTTCTAGGATGGTGAGTCTTTGGTGGCTCTGTGATCACTCACTTCCTGCTCCCAAAGAGGAAGTTCCTGTTGTCAGTTAAATCCTGTGCCTATAAAAGTAAGGTAGATGTAAGCTTTAGTAAGGATGTGAGGTGCATGATTTGGGAGTAGTGTGGGGTGTATATTTTGGGAGGGTGTGAGGTGTTAATCTTGAGAGGTAGTTGGGGTATAAAGTCAAGAGTGGGGACATAAATATCCAGAAAGATGGGGATATTACATTTTAGGAAGGCAGCGGGGGTTGTAATTTTGGGGAGAAATGTGGAAGTACACATTACAGGGAGGAAAAAGTGTATGTTTCAAGAGTGGTGCAAAAGCATAAGTTATCAAAGCATGTGTGAGGTGTAAAATGGTGAGGGTTGCGCATTAGTTTTGAAGAGATGAAGGTGTAATTTCAGGGATGCTGTGCACTGAAAATTTGGCTAGGGGTTTGGATGTAAATTGTGTGAGCTGCAGGGTTGTCACTTGCAGGAGAAATATGCGCTGTGAAATTTTTGTTTTATTGTTTTCTTACAGCATTTCATGCAAATGCACTGAATCCTGCTGGCGATTGTTCTGATTAGGGATATCAGCATAGTTACCAGGAAATGATGCCATTACAGTACAATCAGTGTAGGACTTTTACACTGGAATGATGTGATATCAGCCAATCAGGTCATTCCAATTATTTAAGCTATTTGATACTAACAAGTGCATTGCAAAAACTTTTATTTGCAACAAACACTATCTAATAAAATACTTAAAACATCTGAAGTGAATTAGCAGAATAATGGTTAACATGTGAGCAGACAGAAAAGGTACAGAACATTTGCAGGACTCAAAATTTAGTTATGGCTGGCCCACAATTATTATGTACTTGCCAAAAGTCTAAATATTAAAACAATAATCAAGATAAAGATGAACAAGATATAAAAGGTTGTTTCCTCTGACCTCTGCTGGCCAGAACAAACTGGCTAAATATTTATGACCTAGAATGATCTGAGTGAAAGTGATTAGTGCTTCAGTAGGTCACGTACATTACTTGCTATACTCCAATTAATTTTATAATGATATGGAAAAACTAATTTCTCTATAAAAGGCAATAGGGGATACCTTCTAGTGCACATTTCTGACATCAGTAATACCACAGTTTGTTACAATTTTTGAAAGCTCCATAAGATTTAGTTTTTTTCTACTAAGCTGAAGGAATGTCATTCAGTAAAAACACTTTGAGCCCCATATTCAAAGTTCCAGGCTGCATCACAAGAAGTACCTGCGCCATGCAACTGAGATGGACCGCACAAATAATGGTTTATTCAAAAATTACAGCATAAGAAATGATAATGCATGTCTGGCTGAATATCCCAAGCATGCGTGATTGTGCAGTGGAGATGCACAGCAGGGGACCTGGGTGGAGCATAGAAATGCGCGATGCAAAGTCACTTGTGTGGTACGTAAAATTGCAGTATTCAGCCGGGATATGCAAAAGACTTCATTGCATTATTGCGAGCCCATTCCCCACACGCAGCTCATTACGGGAATGTATTCAGGCCATTTGCATACCCAAGGCATGTGCAGTTCCAGCTTTGCAGGGCTGCCCCACCACCTGCACAAAGGTGAACAGGAGGTACTGCAGCCTAACAGGCAGGTGTGATGGAATGTTTGTGTTTGGGTGGGTGAACTGCATTGGCCTGGGTACAGTGCTATTACCAATAATCATGAGCAGGGTCAGACTGGGGTACAGGGGCTCACCTGGACAGTGGCCACAGGGGCCCACCTGAGCAAGCAACGGGGGCACAGGGTGACATAGTTGGATTGGTATACCACATGCATGTGATATACCAGCTCCATATGCAGTGTACAGTCACCTGCAGTGCCCCACATACCCTCGTATGACAGGAACATGGTGATAACTACAGGAATGGCAGGTGCAGAAGGTGGCCAGGTACCCAGGTGGGGGAGATGGCTCTCTAGGTGGTGCCTTTGGTGTGCTGGCACCTGTGACTTTGGGTACTTCCGTCCTGGCATAACTGCTATGTATAGGTGCTTGGAGCACATCCTGGTGTACTTCCAGGGGCTGTCTCAGGGTCTCCTGTCTGCAGTTCTGCAGTCTGCCTGTGGATGGCCGACTGATTTAGGCCATTCCTGACATGCTAACTTCTGCGCGGAGCGTTTTGAGATACCGCGGCAGATCGCTGCACATTCTGGCTGAATATACGGATGCATGGCATATTCATGTAATCACCCCTTTTTTGCGCTTGCATACAATATATCTCCACGATCGACATTCAGAAATGCGTGACACATCTCTCCCTTTTGAATATCACTGGTTCCTGCAGTTTCTGGGATGCACCACACATCTCCATTTTGGGTCACTCATGTCCTTTAAAAATGTGGGCCTTCAATATTAAGAATTTTAATGCATGCCTCTGGGGAGGAGGCACAAGGCCAAAGGCTGAGGGTACTTACACCCCTGGGAAGAGCATCCAGAGTGTCTAATTGTACTTATAAAATGATTTGCAGCTCTAATGCATTTATATATAAAGTCAAACAATTTAATATCTTTATAGGAAATCATTTGTTTAAATACATTTTAAAAGGAAAAATGATATATATGAAATATTCCTTGATTTTGTAGGTAATGAGGTTTTATTGTGTCTGGTCATGAAATCTGGCACCTGATCATGTATCGCTAGCTTTTAATACACGATCAGGTGATGTCGCCAAGCCAATGAGGTTTCAGGATTGTTCCTTGCCATTTTTAAATCTATAGGGTAGGATTTTAAAAGGATTTTCCCAAGATGCTTCTGCCCCAATTTTCAAAGCAGAAATGTGTCCAAACCTGCTAGACCATCTTTTAGATGGAACGCCTGCATCCAAAACAGATGCAATTGCAAAATGTGGCTTTTGTCAAAAATGGATGCAGAATCTGAAAATAGCAGCAGGGCTGCCTGGACACAAGTGGATGGACCCAGCAAGCATTTGCATCTGCATCTGACCCTGTTGAAAATACCCCCCACACACACACACACAGAATATTGCAACCCAAGGTTTCAGTGATCATGAAAAACATGCTAGTGTTACCTTACGATCGGCAGCCTCTATCCAAGCATTATTATATCACTGTCATACTTTTGTCTGATGAGACAGTGCCAATATTAGGGTATTGTCAACACTGCATCACATGATTATTCTAACCCTAGAGAACAGCACACCACACATTTGCTCAGGTTCCATTGACATTTACCCTCTTTTTCATTTGCCTACTTTGTACACTTTGGGCCGGATATTCAAAGGGGTTGTGCCTGGTGCAACAGAGATGCACCAATAGCGATATTCAAACAGGGCACTTGCACAAGCGCAAGTTCTGATGTGCTGGGGTGCATTGCTAATGTATGAGATGCATCTGAAGGGCGTGCCAATGCATATGTGGCATAACCGATATTCAGCCGGGATGTGCATCGCATCTGCTGCACAACCCCCAGATGTGCCGCATACCTGGGCACAAAGTTGACCAGGAAAACCCTGGAGCAAATGCTGACCACCCACAGGCGGCTGCTGCATTGCAAGGTGTAACTCAACAGCCGCTGGCCGCGGGTGGCCTCACGCCCAGCAGATACACCATCCACAAGTACCCAAACCCTTCCTGGTGGTCAGTGTACCCCTCCCCTCCTGTATGCCCGATTGCAGGAATGTGTTACAAATGAACCTCTCTGGTAGTCTAGTGGACCCCTTCCCCCCATATGCCCGATCACAGGCTTCCGTAGTAGAATATGATACCGGTGGTTCAGTAGTCCTCCCTCCCATCTCACCCACAGAGAACCCTGGCCACCCAGCTCCCCCCCCTTCATCGGCAGTGGCTGTACCTCACTCACATGCCGCCCGGCCACCTGCCGAATGACAGCATACAGTATGAGCTGTCGCCTATTGGTCCACAGTGGGACCAATGGGCTTACAGAAGATACTGTACTACAGAGCACAAATATGTGAATGGTTGCATTCATTCACATATTTGTGCTCGTAGGATCAGCATGGTTCTGTAAGCCCATTGGTCCACACTGTGGACCAATAGGTGCGCTGGCTCACTGTATGCCGCTGTCATTGGTCGTAGGCAGTATGCGGGCAGGGTACAGCTGCCCGCCGCATGACGGGAGGGGGGCTGGGTGGCTGGGGTCCCTGTGGGTGGGAGGGTAGGGGGACCACTGAACCACCAGGTATCGATTCATTATGGGAGCCCGCGATCGGGCATAAGGGTGGTGGGGGACTGGGACCACCAGGGAGGGATTAGGCTTGTAATGCCCATGTTCGGGCATACAGGAGGGGAGGGGGTCCTAGACTACCAGGGGTTGTTTTACAACACATGCCTCGCGATCGGGCATATGGGGGAATGGGGTCCGCTAGACTACCAGGGGTTGTTTTAAAACACATGCCTGTGATTGGGCATAATGGGGAGGGGGTCCACTAGCCTACCGGAGGGGGTTGTTTTAAAATGCATGCATGTGCACGGGCATAAGGGAGGGAGGGTACACTAGTCCACCAGGGACCCAACACCTGCTGCACTGGCCACTCAGGTGCCAGGCGCATTTTGCCAGGCTGCCCTGCATAGCACGTAGATGCAAATGGGGCCATAGTGACATGCAATGGCTCCATTTGTGCCATGCATATATTATGGCTACATTTGCATGCCCATCCTGAATATTGTGGGTGATGCGCCCAGCGCAACTACATTTGCGCTGGACCATTCCCTGGTCCTCCCTGTCTGGGGAATGCGCCAGTGCATTGTACTTGTGCCATCGTATTCTATGCCATATTCAGCGGTGATGCACCATGGCACATCACCTTTGAATATCACCCTGCCCTGGCCCTGGCCCTGGCGCATCTCAGTTGCACTGTGCCCCCACTTGCACCATTGCCTGGCGCAGTCTGAATATCCCGCCTTGTGCATAGACTGCATTTAATGCGTTAACATAGTTTTGCAATTTATTTCCTTTTTACAAAAGATGTGTAACAACTGACATCTTTAGATTTCACCTTGCTTGCATCCCATGATTTTTTTGTTTAGCTTTCTGTGACCGAAAGGAGAACTAGACAATATTGTCTATTTTCAGCCTTGTCCTGGGGAGATAGTGCAAAACCAACTGAAACTGAGCCAAATGAAGCTGTTGTAAGTATTTTACTGAATGGGGAAATTTGGTTAGAGACCGGGAAATTCACCTACTCTTCAAAAGAGCCATGGCACCTATAATGCCAGCATCCATAGTATGAGCCTAGTGTAGAACTAGAATCAATAACTTTCTGGCCCAGAGGTGGAGGTACCACCAACTGAGCCATGCTGATACCCTGATGAATACTGTACTTGCCACAAGCAACTATATCATCACGTACACTGCCCGAGACCTGTAGCGGATTTAGCTGCTGCATCATCACAAGTTGTGCCTAATCTGTAGTAGACTTTGTGGAGAGGCCTGAGAAGCAGTTGCATCATCACCTCACAATGTGCCTGACGTAGCAGACTTCATGAGTGGCCAGCCAGTACATCCTCATACACATTGTGCTGGAACTATAGCAGGCTTCACGAGTGGTCTGAAACAGTTGCATCGCACACACATTGTGCCTGACCTTAGAAGACTTTGATTGTCCCAGAGCAGCTGCATCATAGCACACATTGCACCAAATGAGTAGAAGATTTCCTCCTGCACCCACCAGTACCTATGCCACCTCGCCTGCCATACAAGTAGAAATACCCCAGCTCCCAACCCACTTAATACTTACATCTAACCCCACCCACCACCACCCTAGCACCCATCTTGTAAAGTACAGACCTGCACTGGACAACCAGTCAATCCTCCGTCCACCTCAGCCAGCTGCTGTCAACGAAACAAAATACCTGCACAAACGCTAAGTCCGAAATCACACACGCATTGGGATTTAGTCTTTTTCATTTTTTTTTTTACTTATCACTTGGTCATTTGGGGCCATTTCAGGATGCACAAGTCCCCCCCCATGACCAAATAACTGGCAGCTTCATATCCAACCCAAAATATGATTTTGGGAGTCGACCCATTGTCTAGGAGATGAGCCCTGGCCTTTGACACCTAAAGGAAGCTCAAGATACTATTTCAGACTCAAACATTGGACTCAAACATTGGGTTTTCCCATGACTTTATTGCTGTTCATCAATTTGCTATGAATGCCCTTACACCTTTGATTTAAGTTAATGTTCAATAATAAATCACAATAACAATGCACCTTTATCCAAACTATTTTGCATATTCCTCTTAATGTGTCAGTACAGGATCCTATCAAGGGTAGAAGTTGGCCCACCAAATTACCAAGACAACTACCAAACCAATTTTTCAGTGTGCCAGAGTTTGAGAAACAGCAAGTCCGAGAGGCATGCACTCTAACGCTTATTGAGTGCATGTTTCTCTGGACTTGCTGTAACTTTAGGAGTGGCTTCCTCTGTATGCACTCTAGCTTCTCTTTGCATCAGAGTGCAGGAATACTTCACTTGGATCCACTACTATCACAAACAGCAGGTCCCCGACTTACCAACCAGGCATCCTTTACCACACCTTGATGTGTACCAATGCACATGTTGCTCTGAACTGTAGACATCTGTGTCAGCTGGGACTTCCAGGTCAGCAGCTGAACAATGCTCCTGGACTTCTTTTCTAACTGGTCCCTCTTACTCCCTGTCCCAGGTGGCACCCAGCAGCCCTCAGTGATTTTTCAGTGGTCTTGGTTTTAGGCAGGTTAATAAGAACTTGCCACAGTAGGGTTGCTACAAAAAGGAAAGCTCTTACTGAGTGCACATACATTCATGAAGACCTTTCTCCACTACTTTCCTGCTGCTCACTGGCACCCTGTCCCCACCTTCAGCCTGTTCCTATTGGCCCAGCTGGCCCTTCAGTCCTCACCCCAGCCCCAGTATCCATCAGGCATCAGTAGCATCCATAATGTCATACCAAACCGCCTGCCGTGAGGTGCTGTCCTTAAAATATTTGGGCTGGGCCTGACATCTAGTGCTTAACCCAAGCAGCTTGGTCACTCCCTGGGAGAGATGGCAGGAGCTACTGCTCCTTCCAATCCTCTCTGGCGTCCAAAGGAAGAAATACCCTTCTGTTCCTCTTCCTCCCTGGTCAGTGTGAATACCTACCCATAGTACAGTGCAGATGGGGGGCATGAGGTCTCTGCAGCTGCAAGAATTTAGTAATGTCATGAGTGCCAAGGTGCCTATATCAGCTAACACTACACAGTCTAGAGGCCTGTTCCAAGTGCACACTGCTCAGTCAGTGACGTAGTTCTCCTGATATCGCCTTCAAATCATACTCCTTTCAAAACATACAGTGCTCCCGCCTCCTTTGTCCTTTATATCCTGAACAGCTGTATTTGTATTATGATGTTATCCCTTTCAGATATTTGAATTCTGTAATGCTTTGTCCCCTGAGGCTTCTCTCTGACATGGAGAACATGTTTCAAAGTCTTCAGCCACTTTGGTGACTCTTCTGTACTTTCTCAAATGTGGGACCAGAGCAGTACACTGTACTCAATATGGTGTCTGACTAGTAGTCTGTACGGAAGCAATACAGTATCTCTTGGTCTGTTGATAAAAGTTTCTCTTAATGCTCATGATAATTTTATTTGCTTTTCTAGCTGCTACCCCACTGTTGTCGTGGTCATAGTTGCTGTTGATCATAACCCCATATCCTCTTCTGCTGAGCTCCGTAATCTCAGTATTTGCCTTCATAATCTTCTTACCTAGCTGTATACCTCCCTTTGCATTTTTCAACATTGAAATCCATCTGTCACTTTCCTATAGACACAGTTCTTTATGATTCCTCATATATATATTATTGCCAGCGGACAGTGGCTAGTTAACTCATGATAGTTGGATGCATTCCAGCAGGACCCATTGCAATATTTATGCTTCCTGTCTTCAGCGCTCTTTTAACCCCAACAGGTATCACACGACTTGCAGTGTGTCCTGCTGCTCCGCTGTGACATTGCAAGTACTGTAATTGCTGCAGAGCAACACACATCTGTTATTTAAAAAAGTATTTTTATAGAGAAGTTCTTTGAGCTTTGCATGCTGATTCAGAGAAGTCTTCTGTCCCTGGCTAGAGCAGTGAAGCTCTTAGAAAAATGATGCAATTGAAGTGGACTTGTTCCTGCTATTCTCTTCAGTTATCTACAAAGTAAACATAACCTTTGTTTTATGTCTTCTGAAAGATGACTCATCAAATATAATAACCACCCTACCATATTTGCCACATGAGGTACTACATGAAAAATATATATATATATATATATATATATATATATATTCCATTGACAGGATTTTAACCAGTGCCCTTTAAGCCCGGAGGTGAGAGGACACTAATTGAATTACAAACATCAACACACTCTGTTATTTTGAAAGGACTCTTTTAAAATGGTGTCTCAAAGTCAGCAAGTGTTGAGCAACTATAATATAGGCATGTAAAAGATATTTGTGACAGTGGAAGTGGTCAGATGTTAATCAGGGCTGCTACATTTTATGAAGCTTCAGTGTGCAGTGGGCTTGCTAATTTTACACACTGTTTATTATCAAAATATGTCTTTACTGTTAATCTGGTACCCCAGTCACAATCTAGAAAAGCACTTAAAATGGGTTTGTTTTCTTCTTGCAGATCTTTCTTCATTTCCATTGAATGACTCCTCTTACTGACAGTCTAGAAAATGAACTGAATGATGATGTTGATTCTCTGTGTACTAATCTAGTTCAAAAATATGATCAAGACAACAGAAGCAGGGACTCTGTCCTGACCTTGAGTGATTGTGACTTGAATCACCCTGAAGTTGAAGGATTGAAATTAAAACTTCTTCTAAATCCAAATCTACAGGATTTTTCCTAGTTCACATCACAAGACTGCATTGCAAGAGCATTCTGAGAAAGATTCTGTCTGCTCAAACACTTCATGCTATTCTTCATCCAGAATCTCAGATGTTCTCAGAAGGTCTAGGCTGACACAGACGCTGTTCAGAACCCACTATAAGTCTCTTAGCTTCACAGTTTAGTCATCTCTGTGAACTCCATGATACTATAGCCCAAGACCAGCTGTGATGCTGTAATAAACCATACAGATGTGGGCTGCCTAAAGCAACTTCTGCATTACAGATTGAGGGTCAAAACTTATTAACCGTGGCATGACTATGGGTATTGATATCAGTAAGGCAAGTGATATAAAGCATATAGATGAAATGAAGGATCTGTCAACCAACAATCGACTACAGCCCCTCCCCACTAAGCCTAAACATTCCTGCAGCTAACAGCTGCTCCAGCTTATCTTCCCTGGAACGCTCCATCAGGATCATCCGTGAGCTCTCTCGACAGCGCTTCCTCCCAGTACTCAGACTATTCAGTCTTTACTCCTACTGAAACTTCTCCCTCCCTGATTCAGCATCACATCCTCAAAGAAAACATGACCATTCTCCTGGTTGCAGCACTAATACGCCATTCTTTGACCAACTTTCACCCATACAGGCTTCCACTACTGGGGCCAGCTCATCTCCTAAGCAAATAAAAAGCAGATCCCTTTCTGTTAGGAAAGACAGCATTGAGTGGCCTCTTCATAAAACCCCAGTTACCTCCATCCTAACACTTGGTTAAAAATGGAGCAACCTAGTATGAAAATTGGGCACTTAAAAAAAAGACAGAGAAAGCAAGCATGAAGAAAAAAAAGAAGAATGTCGTTAAAAACATCGGCTTCTGAATCACAACTAAAATCCTCAATGAGACAAGAAGGCAGTATGTCCTCAGATGAACAAAAACAAGTGACAAACGCCCAGTGACTTCAGAAAATGTCCACAATGTCATGGATAGAAAGAAACTTTGTGATCTGCCTTCTTACCAAGAAGCTTTACAGCAAGCAAAATCTCCCTTTACCAGGCTACACCTAAAGAAAAGGAATAAACGTTAAGGCCCTAAGGCTTACAGCTCAGCAGGATCCCAGTAATAATAAACACGGAGATGGTCACCTACAGAACTCTAGTGCTTGCAGGTCTGTATTACTCACTGAGGAAAATAAGTCATCGGTAGATAAAAGGACACAAGGGTTCCACAGATTATTTTTTGGGACAAAATAAGGACACAAGGGTTCCGCAAACAATTTTTATGGGCAAAATGTTTCACTTAGTTCTCCAAAATATAAAAGCAACCATCTCGCCTCCTGACATTAGCAGAGGACAACTCTGACAGTTCTACTGTTCGGCGATGTTCAGAACCAGCTGTTGGTAACTGTAAGGGAATTCCTCATTCTACAGATGGCAATATCCTTAAAGTTCTGACTTCCAAGGAAATATGTGCTCAGGATAACAGGAGCATTAAGGACAATGGAGTCCCATCATCAGACATAGCTAGCATTAATGCTGATCCAAAAGCAGTTGACCAGCATACTAAGACAATCTGTTGTTTATCCCTCAAACAAAAAAGCGGTTAAAGACTATTTTTGAGACTGATGTAGCTAACTGCTTAGAGAAAACCCAAGAGATGACCAAGGCAATGCTTCAGAACAAAAGGAATGGCAAAAAGGCAATGCAGTGACCCTAAATTTGAAGAGTTGGATAAAATACTTTTTGCCGAGGAATCGTATGTTTAAAAAATAAAAGTGTTGGACAGCAACAAGTACTATTCTCTTACCACATGTAGTACAGGCATGTTTCAGATGTAGCACTGCACTTCTGTCAGTGCTGAAAAGCCAAATACTTACTGTTGTTGCAAAGTATCCATCCACTATCGAACTATCTTTATAGTTTGTTAGAAAATGGGCAGAGTTCATTCTTTTTTTTTTTACTTTCTTTATGCCCCTTCCTCACTGCGCTGAGTTGCTTTCTTTGGGGTCTCCTAGGCTGTAGTTTTTCCTGTAGTCCCGCCCCACGCACTCTCCCTCCGGTGCTTGGCTAGCCTTCCCATCCTGTCACAGTTTACCTCTCGGCGGAGGAGTGGGGCCTCTAGATAGTCCCCCTCACACCTAGAGACTGTGTTGAAGGCCTCATGAGCCCCATCTGTGGAGCCTGGTTAAGGGTTTTCGGGACAGCTGGGTCCTGGCCTACAGGAGCCCAGCGAGGGTTCTTTTTCCGCTTTCTCTGGTCCCTACCCTTGGACATCTGCACGTAAGGGGGCTAAGGAGTGACACACGCCTTGATGTGCTTATGCTCTGGCTTCCGCAGATGTCCGCCTCCCTTGTATGTTGTCTCGCTGCACCTCCACCCGTGGTCACCCAGGTGGCGGTATCGCAGTGGGACTTGCAGCCCCACCCCTCCCGGAGGAGGAGAGCAGCCCCTGGGTGCTCAATCCTCCCCGGCCGGTCCTCCAACCACCCGAATCCATTCCCAACCCAGGTCGCTGGCACCGCAGCGGTAACTCTATCATTATGCTGGCGGGCGGCCCTGGCAGAGTTCATTCTTAATCTGATTTGCTAACTCACCAATCAGCCAGTCAGGTATGAAACAGTAGAGACCAAGAAATAACTAGTCCCAGTCTGTATTGCCTCATTTAGTTCTAATAAAATGGGCCAGTAGAACTTTGAAAAGACAACTGCCGCCATGTTGGTTGCCTTGCTATTGGAGCTCTAAACTGTCTGCCAATCTCTCCTGACCCCTTGAAAGAGCTTCCAGTTACAGAATTTAAATCTAAACTGTAAAAGCTCACACAAGCAGCTAAAATAAATTTGGGCCTTAAAATCCACAGTGAGTTGAGTGGCAGTTCCTTTAAAAATAAATTTGCATTGTAGAATCACGGTTTCGATCTGCCACAGACTGAATTGAACAGCTGCCTCCCTGACCTCACTTAGTCTCCTGATTCTGCTCAAACTGCATACGGCATAAATATTTCTCTGTTGTTCTCGATGGGAACTGCATCAGTTCCTTGTCATAGAATTGATAAAAAAGGAACAGCTCTTATTATCCCACTAGTCTACTGACTGCTGTCACATTTCTCGCTCTTCCGGTTTCAACCTCCGTGGTAACATCTGCCGCTCTGGTAAAAAAAAAATAAATTGTATTGCCACTGAGGAGGTGGCGGTGGGGATAAAGTGTGCCTTATAAAAGAAAACATTTTTTCTCCACAAAGTTGCAGCGCTGAAAGAAAATAAAATAAATAAGTTTTGCCAGCAGATCACGGTGCCGCTTTCAGTATCCCATTTGCTCTCATCTTCTGCTCATACACAGAGCAACTGCCACAGCTGAACCAACCCTAAATGAATCTACCCCAGCAACTTAATAACCATTCATCCCCTCCCATACACACACGCACAGTGTTTAATTTTCCCCTGTGCCGTATCAAAAACTTAAACTTCATTGTAAATTGCAGGCTTTGAACCTTCTGTCCGTGATCGCCTGCTCGGTGTGGTTACCCAACAACATCGTCTCCTCTCCGAGTTCCCTGATGCAGTCAGTTTTAAACTTCAGCCGTCCTCAGTAACCTAGCTCAAAAGGAAATATAAACTGCACAGTAAAGCATGGAGATGTACCTATGCATAGCAGGCTTATGTTTTTTTTTCCTCAAAGCTTGCTGACCACCACATCTGCTCCTCTGCTAGATTCCCCAATGAATAAATGAATCAGGGAAGTGATGTATAAATTAAAATGAATGAAAAAATTACTATGAAACAAAAGCATTATAATTTAAACCGTGTGTGTGTGTGTGTGTGTGGCGCTGGGGTAACCGTGACAGCCAGCCAGTGTAGGTGGAGGGACTATTTAATTACAAACTAAATCAAACAGCTAAGAGTTTTAACAATTAAAATACAAATATATATTTTTTAAATGTATTTAATACAATGGCCCATTTTCTAAGTGCAATAATACCCTCCAGGGTGGGGGTATTGGGCAATACCGACCTTCCAGTGGCTTATATGCCTGGGCCGCCTGCGTGCATCGGGCCTCATTACGCCTCTGGGTGGTCCAGTATTGCCCAATACCGCCCACCCTGTTGTATATTATTGCTTGCATATACCATGGAATGACAATGAGACAAGGAAGTTGTTACATTTATGTTGTGTTGTTCATGCACTACTAGAGATTCCAGTCCACTGACAGTAACAGCATGGGAGTTCCTATATTATTAAAAGGGCTTAAATGAGCTTTCTAAGTTTTGGGTTTTTTGCTATGATATTTCTCCCTTGGCTCCTGGTCGGCTGTACATCCCAACTGTCCTCCCGGCCCGCACAGCTTTCTAAGTTAATATGATGCAGTTGGTCCCACTGCTAGTCCAGCTCTCAAAGTAGTGTCACAGAGCTTGGCAGGGCCAGTGTCCTAGTTTTCTTCTCCTTTCTTTACATGCTGCTCCTTTATTTTAGCATAGGACCTGTTAAAGTTAGATGTATTGGCTTCTGAATCAAAAGTCCTACATCACTGTATTACATATGTATTTGTACAATGTAACTGTTTAGCTAATCGCGCCAATTGTGGTTTTCTCTGCTTGTTTATTGTAAATAGTATTGCACATTTCTTCAGCCAAAACACATACATAATTTTATGATAATTACATTTTAAAACACTTTGTAATATATTTTTATTTAAAAGTCTAAAGTAATACTGAAGTTCACATGCTTTATTGATATGTATAAAATGTCTTGGTAAATTGTGTTGTTATAATGTATACTGTTATAATTAAATGAAGTGTATTTTGTACTTGCAGGTTGCACTGCTGATGTTAAAAGTGTATTGGTTGTTAAGGCACTCTCACTCTTAATGTTATGTATATTGGCAGAAATAAAGTGAAATACCTATCAGTCACTAAAGAGTAACCTATAATATGGCATGGTCTGACAACATAGTCACATGGTTCAAATATCCTTTTCTGGTCAGGAAGCCTATAGATAACTAGACCTTACTTGAATCTTACTTGGAATTTTGAGACAGCAAAAGCCAAAGGCCCATGTGAGCTGTCCTCTTTCAGTGATGGTAATCCACCAATCCCTCCAGTGATAAATACATATCCAACCTGTTTTTAAAGTCATTAAAAGTATCACTTCCCACTACCTTAGCAGGTAGACAGTTCCATATGTGAACCACTCTCTGAGTGTAAAACTTCTTACATTTTTAAACTTGCTAGCCTGTAATTGCTTCATGTCACACCATAAACTGTATGGTGGCTTGAATTTAAAATGCATTCCTACATTAAATCTTTGTTATTTATTATTCTGTACAATAACAGCACCCCAATCCTTCTATTATGTAGTGTATTTAGTTGTAGTTCTATTAGCCATTCCAAATAGGACACATTTCACATTCCGCTAATTGCTCTAGTACCTTTTCTCCGTGTGTTGTAATTTCTTCCTGTCACTGTTACCCAGACTCTCTCCAAAATTGTGGAGTAGTTGTGCACATATGGTCTTACATACGTGTTATATTGGGGCATAACTTCAACATTTTTTCACTGAAATGAGGGACATGGACATTTTTGACACTCAAAATGAGGGACATAGACCTCAGAATGAGGACACACCTCAAACATGGCATGTACAAGCTCAGAACACTGAAAACCATAGTGTTTACTTGTACAAAGTTTATTTTGTATTTAGTATTTTAGAATATTAAGAGTTTCTGCTTTAAAGTTTGAATTTGCAGCACATTCTGTGTGGGCAGCACCTTTCCATGAGGGACGGACAAGGGCAGTGCAATTTAAGGGCAATGAGGATGTCCCTCTTCATGAGGGACACTTGAGAGGTATGTATAGGGCAATCTAAGTTACTTTGACTTGAAGATGAAATGTCTATTAATAGCATTCAGAACATAATTTGATTTCCTGAACCTGACCTGAGATACTTTGAGATGTTGAGTCAAGCTGGTATCTGAAAAAAATACATAAAACTCATTTCCTGTTTATCAGACCAAGGAGTAGTTATATCAGTGTCAGTGGTTAAGTAGGTTACCTGCTGTCATCTAGAACAAAATGACTGGAAGGTCACAGGTTCTAGTCCTACATCTAGAACTTGGGCTGATACTGGATACTGATTCTGTAGTGCAGCGCTAGTGGAATGAGAAATGGTTGAAATGTCATCCTTTGGATGAGACATCAAAAGCAAGATCTATGCCCATCACTGGTGACTGTTTAGGTGGAAGTAAGATCCCATGGCACTTCTCATAAGAGAAGCAGATTTTCTGTGATGTCCTGCTCAACATTCTTCCTGTCAGTGAAACAGGTCCCTGTAACCCACACCCAGTGATCCAGAAAGAAAGGAGCTGTCACAGCTTGGTTTGCTTTTCCAGGTCAAATATTACTAATAAATAAAAGGTTTTATGGTGCTTTAGCCAGACTATGAGCAATTCTGCGGCAGTTCCATGAGTGCGCTTTACATTCTGTAGCAGCTCAGATGAGCTCCAAAATGAAGCTAGTTGCCCTGAAAGAATGCCCAGAAAAGGCAACCTAGAGCATTTCAGCAGATGCACAGGTAAGGCAAATCAAAGCAATTCGCACCATGATTTGGAGTGGAGGTAAGGCATGGGGTAATTGAATGGATATTTATTTATTTTTATTTTTTTGCTGTAATCTTTTATCCTCCCATAGCTCCTTCTCACCTGCCCAGTGCGGTTTGCCACAGTGATGCTCCTGTGATTTCTCACCTGCCTGCCCACATGCTTGAAGACCAGTACTGCCAGGTTGCAAAGCAATGCTGCCGAATGGCCTCCTTCCTCCACCCACTTGCTTGAAGCCTGCTGGGACAGGTTTCTGCTATAACACTGCTCCAGTTGCTTCCTCCTGCTCATCCACTGTAACACCAGTGGTGCTGCTTGCATCAATGGCACTTGGCTTCCATATCTCCTTCTCTCACCGGACAGAATTTACTGCAAGCTACAGAGCAGATGAGCCATTTTACATGAAACGAGAGGTCCACAAAGCCTTCCATTTTTTGTTTCTGCAATAATTACTAATACTTTTTGCATTCCACAGTTTTGTAGTCAGCAAATAGTACCATCATTTTCTTATGAAACAGACTTCCTGAAATTTTCTGAACATGTAGAAGGTCATATGGTCAGAAGCTTCCTTCTGGAAGCCTATGGATTGGAAGGGTTGCCCCACTGACCACTGGTACCTTTTTCTATGCTATTTTGAATACTGTCTCACCAGTCTCACTGTTATGATATTGTTATATGAAGACCACAACCAACATCAGTTTTATAGACTTTTTGTGTACAGTGACCACATGGATGGTTTTGCTACAGCGGCACTGCTTTTCAGTAATGCTCCCACTGTGCACAGTGGTTTCAGTTCCACCAACACAGCGTCGGACTTGCCTGCCGGATGCCGGAAATTTCGGCTGGGCCCCTCCATCTGGTGTATACTGAGGCATTGCTGCTGGGTATGGGGGCAGGCAACAGGTGTGGGCGCGTTAACGGTGCGGCAGAATTTACAGCCACAGATCAAAATCAAATCTGTCTGTAGGCGAAGATCCGATCTCCTGCTGCCTGGTCTGCCCCGAGAAGTCGCTGCTGCAGCACGCACTGAGCCCAGCGAGTAGCCGCACACCGCCACACCTCCAGGCTGCCTGCCGAACAACTTGATGAGCCCGCCCACCATAACCCAACCCCTCTCCCTTTGTCCCGAACCCATTTGGGAACACTCACTGTACACACTGTCACACATTACAACAGAGGTGTAGCCAGTCCACCTTCTGACCCAGTGACTCCCACCCATCCGCCTAGCAGCAGGAGCCGCGCCGGCTTGCAGATGTCGCTGGATGTTGTCTGCAGATGCAAATTATTTTTTTTTGTGCGAACGCTGTCATGCTACGACTATGAGCCTCTCAATTTGCCACTGGAAAAATGAGCTAGAGGAAATGCCTGCCTGCCAAAAATGTCAGCTCCTGGGAGAAGACGGAGGCCATAAACATGTGTGTCAGTAACGTAATGAAAACTTTAAGCAGAGCGGGCGGGAAGAGGCGGAATGTTTGTGCCGGGTGCGGGTTGCTGGGGGACGGTGCGTGCGGCACCGACTGGTGGCAGCAGGTCTCACTCTGTAAACAGCTGAGCTGACGATGGAGCCACCGCAAGAATTAATGGCAACTAATCAAGATTCCTAAAAATATCTTAAAACTTACTGGATTAATTTTAAATAGTGTGCCTTTGAGAAGCTCCCCTGCCCCCCCTTTCCTTCCCTTCCTTCATGGCTGCAGACCCATTAACCATCCGCTCGTCAGAAAGAATGAGTGACGAGTCTGACTGTGAATTTGAATTTTGAAATTGATATGTGCAGCCAGCTGCCCGCCCAGATCTCACTCAGGTCCGCTTGCGAGGACAGGAGGCGTGGTCTAGCAAGAGGTGGGGTTGTCGGGCTCTTTAAATGCCCGAGGAAAGACGAGCGAGTTCTGTTGGATTTTTTTTTCCTATGGGACCCGACTAGAGAGGTGTGTGGTGGAGCCTGCCTGAGTGTCCTTGAGGAGTGTGCAGCTATTTTTTTTTTGCCGCAAGCCATATGATTACGCCATAGTGAGTCTGGTGGTCTGTGAGGAGTCGAGCCAGCCGAAAGGATTCAGAAGCTGTGAGCAAGCAGTGCAGCACAAGCAGAGGCAGAGCAGAGCAGGAGGAGCTGCTCTGAATAGAAAGAAACTAGAGAGAGAGAGAGAGAGAGAGAGTGCTGCTGAGCTGAAATTTAAACCAAGCCCTTGTTGCTGCTGATTTTTTCCCCCACTCTGTGAGCAGACCTCGAGGTCCTCCAGCAACACAAGTTTTTATTTGAACTTCCGTACTTGGCGCGGTCACCAGTCGTTGGTCTGGTACCCCTACTGTTCTCGGTTTGTACTAGTGACTCTCTGCCTGTACAGCCAGCCAAACCAAGACATCTCATTCGGACACTGAAGGGACCTTCATCAGCCTCAGACATCAGCAATCAGGTATTTATTTGGTTATTTGTTTACTAATTACTTCTAAATGTATTGTCTGTTGTGTTGTACAACATACAAAATATTTTAGACTGGGGTGGTCCATCTGGGGGGCAGGGGCTTGTAACATGGGGTAGGTAATAAAATCTTTACTAATACACCCCATTACTTTGTCCATATCCAGTTTTAGGAGTTCTTTCACAACCTTTTCTTCTGTGAAAGGTCAGGATGGGGATGCAGGGAGGTGGGTTACTGCCTACTGGGGAGATGGGGACCACTAGCCACCAGGGTTTGTATGTGTACCAGTGATCGGGGCTGTGGTTGTGGGCTGGCTGCTACTCTACGGAAAAGAGGATCAATCGGGAATGTCTCTTATTCAGTGATCAGCTGGGAGGGCTGCCTGCTAAACTATGGAACAGTGGATCAGAAATGTTCATTATTTTCTGTGATCATTGTTTGGGAGGGGCTGCTACACTGTGGTATGGAGTATTGGGAATGTTTTATTGTTTACAGTGACTGAGGCTTGCAGCTCAATGAAATCAATTAATAGCAGTCCACCCTTGAATACAACTTGGGCACTGTCTTTTAGGGGGTACTGGTACATAGCTGACAATGTCACTCTGGGGTGTAGCCTGATTTCTATTTTGTATGCATACTCTGCAACCCTGCCCCTATTAAAAAAAAAAAAATACACATCCTCTCAACTGCTTTATCTGAGTAACCAGCTTGGACTGGCCATATACAAAATGAATGAAAGCTAAAAAAAATTAGTCTGGGGCTTAAATGGTTGGGGAGATGAGTAATTTCAAGGCTCAAACTATGTTCACAGCCACATACAGTTGTAGCAAAATAAAATACATTGGAAATTATATGAATGTGGTATGATGTTTCATGCTGTTGTGTACAGGTGCAGGAGTCTAGATCAGCGATGGGCAATATGGGGTTGTATGAGGGCTAAAGTGCGGCCTCCAGTGATCTGTAGGGCCCCATCACTACTTAGGCTCCATATTCAAAACTAAATTATGCAAAATACACATGTTAATAATGCAAAACATTCATTAAATGTCACATGTTATTAAAATGTTAAAACATTATTAAATAGTATTTACTTTGTGTTAACTTATAAATAATACATAAACGTAATATGCAATATTACTTTATCTATTAGTGTGTGTGTGTGTACACACACACACACACACACACACACAATATGTATATATAAACAAGAAGGGGGTTAACTTGACTCGTGTGCACAAATGATGGTAATTAATACAAGTAATTTTGCCTGGTATTCACAGCTTGAAAACTTTTGATCACCAGCAAAGCACAATAAATTATCAGCAATACTGTGTGCGTTAATTTAATTGGGCATTTAAAATTGTGACAAGCTAATGATAAATTACTGCTACAAGCCAGTTACTGCTTGCACAGCATCAATACCTTGGATTAGTGGCACATGTGTTCAATGCAGCATAGCCACAGTTGTAACAAAATAATCACCACAATATCTGTTTGAGATGTTTGAGAAAATGCTGGTCGGGTGAAGGCATGGACAGTGGGGAAGGGTAGTTGGCTCATACATTGGGGGTGGGGGTGGTGTGGACCTGGTGGCCATGATTGTCAGTGGGGGTGCAGAGCATGGTGGAAGGACTGTCTGGGGGAGGCCGAGCATGAGAACAGCCATGGCCCATCATACCTCTCAACCTTTTGTTCCCCAAATGTGGAACACTGACTCTCAAAATGTGGAACAAATGAGCAAAATGTGAACACTTAATCAAATCTTTACCTCAGAAGCTCAGAACACTTAACATGTTGGCATATATACAGTATGCAGAAAGTCTGACTGTTGAATAATATATTTTTGCATTTACCATAGATTTGTGCCTTACAGTGTTAACACTGAATGTGGTACAAGTCCTCACAATGTGGAACAGGGAGTTTTTATGAGTAAAATGAGGAATTGTCCTCGTAATGTGGTACAGTTGAGAGGTATGTGGCCCATGGTGGAAGGCCTGTGTCTTCAGTGCTTCACTTTGGGCACTTTACTTTCCATTCATCATTCCATCCTTTGACCTGCTGGTGAGTTAGTAGTTCTGACTGTTCTTATTCTGGAGTCAACACTGCTGGTGTTAATTCTGGGGTTGGTCCTGGGCAGGGCAGAAAGGATTTAAATCAGTGAATGGGGGCACCTGGTGGTCGGCTCCTAAGACCTAGTGTTGGATACTGGCTGCTATGTAGTATATACTATCTTGATTAGCTTTGCTTGCCAGACTACTCTGAGACTCTTCTCTCAGCCAGCCAGTGGTCCTTGATGGTTTGCCTTCCTCCCTTGTGTGTAAAGAAGAAAAAAAATCCAAAGATAGGCTAACATAGCTGTATCCATTCCCAATCAGCAGGTAGGTCTCAAACTTTGTGACTGAGCCCCAGGATGTCTGGTTGAAATGGTTGGGAGCCGTCCCTATAGTGATACATAGTTTTGGTAGTCCCATACATGAGTATGGAGGTTGTATTTAAACCTGTTTTTTTTTTTTAAGTCTAGAGGATAATTAAAGCAATAGCATCCAGTAGGTACCTAAGTAAGCGACTTAAGTTTTCCCTAACCTCAGGTCTCTGTCCTGACTTGTAGTGGATAGAACCTGACACCCCCGCCCCACATCCTGTATTCCTCTCTTGGGTTTGTGTCCTTTCTGAGATATGGCCTCCAAAAATGGACACAGAACTTCAGTTGAGGCCCTCATGCTCCAGTTTCCTTGGGAGGACCCCCACACACTGGCATGTGTGGACACTAGCAAGGTGAGCATGGGGTGTGCCCCATTGGCTGAGGTCAGTTATTTATTTCCAATGCCAATTTGACAAAGGAATGCAGTTGTTCACTAATCGAGGACCTTGTTAGTCAAGCAGAGGCATTCCTTTGTCGAAATCTGCACACAAGTGGATAAAAACTGCCTCCTTAGTCAGTGGAGCACACCTCACGCTATTGTGCATTGTAGGCAAACAAGTGCCTGTATGGAGTCATGTTTGTTTCCTAAGGAATTTGGAGCTTCTACTAGTGGCTTAACTCAGTGAGGCCCCAAGACCCCTGTAGGTGGTAGCAGAAAAGATATTCCTGAGGTCTTGTCCCACTGATGACGTCGCTGCTTAAAACGTAAATATTAACAAACCGGAGTGGGTACAATTGACTGCATAGCACCATTGGAAGGTAATTTTATACTGAACAGCTTTGCCTCTCATACTTTTGTGTGTAGCACTTATGGTTCAATTTGAGGCATTAGCATTTGTGGCATGCTGATTTTGGCTTGATTTTGCTCCAAAAGCTCCAGGTTACACTGGTAAAGGTAAACAGGCCACCGCCACATGGTGGAATTCTGAGTACCTGCGGTCTCAGTGAGTTAATATAGTAGTTGGTCAAGCTGCATGTATGTTTGGGGTTGGAGAGAGTTTAATGAACCCCAGCTCTTGCTCTTTAGCCATGTGTTCTGCCTGTAGTGCTGGTTGACAGTTAAGCTGAGAGGTTCGCTTCACTTCTCAAAGTTCTATAGGTATGAAGCATTGCATGTTTAAAACATGGGCCCAGATGGAATGTCATGGAAACTGTTTTCACCTTGAGGCTGGTCATAGCGTGGGCTGCTTTTTGGAAGCTTGTGCAGTTTGACTTTGATGTGGCACGGCACATGCGAAAGTTTCTACTTCTGTCTGTGGCTTCACCTTCTCACTCCTATGTCTAGGGTTCCTCTGTGCCTGTCCTATGCATATTTTCAACTTCTCCATGATTAGCCCCATCAGCTGCACTGGGAACTCTATTCCATGCATCCACCACCCTTCCGTGAAGTAATGCTGCTTTATGCTGCCCTTAGTCTACCCATTCCAACCTCATGTCATGCCCTCTCATTCCTCTGCCTCTCCTTTTCTGAAAGATGATACCCTCCACCAGTACCGTTTATTCCATTGAGATATTTGAAGGCTTTCGTGTGTGTGTGTGTGTGTGTGTGTGTGTCTTTCTCTCTCTCTCGCTGTCTCTATGTATTACGGTCCTGTGCTCTCTTTGGTGTAAGTCCTGTACCATCTTTGTCCATTGTGGCATAGATTTGCCATGAATCCACTGGAGAAAATGGCTGCCGTATACTGATGTGCCATTTTGGAAATGGTTGGCATTACCTACTGTGTTTGCATAGAGCTTTTGCTATGCCAGCATCTAAAACCCAGTTTCAAAATGTCGTCTTAATTTTTATGGAAAATGAGTTCAAAATCCTGCACAATGCCGCTGCTATCATGGAGTCATGTGGTGGTAGGCTCTTGTGGTTCTTATGTATAGAGAAAGGAAATCTGTTTAGTGGTACTGGTCAACCACTCATGTTGTTGCATAATTGTCTGCCATAATTCAACTCCAGATTACTGTAATGGGCAGGTAAAAGCAGCAGGAACAGAGTGGACAGTGTGGTGACTGACAGACTGAGATTGGCGCAGCACATCACTGGCAGTGTGGCTTGACCAGAGGAGCAGAACTAGCAAAGGTAAATCTGGTTGAATTTTGGGTTCAGTTATTTGTCCTTTCTGGTTCTGTTTGATGCGTGTTTGTCGTGTTCTTTTGGTACAGTTATTGCCTTCAGATAGAACAGTTGTCTGGAGGATCACCTTATTGCGTGGAAGAAATCAGTCTTCACGATGTCCGAGCTGAGCAAAGTCAAATCTGGTGCACAGAAAAGGAAACTGTGAACTTGTCTGCACTGGTGGCAGCATCAAGTGATCCAAAACAAAGGAAGCTATCACTGTTTACAGGCATACAAAAGAAGTTACTACCCCACAGAACAAAACTAGTCTTGAGGATGCAGCTGAAATACAAGGTGGACAAACTGTGGCTCAGTGTGTGACCAGCTGCACTGCAAGTCAGAATCTAAATATTCAACAAATACAGCCAGTGAATTCTGCAAGGGGAACAGTTGTGCCACTTGATGTTGTGAAGACTACAATCCTTTATTTTCAATGCCCCAAAGGTCTGCCTCACAACATGAAAAGGTTGCCTTTGTACAAAGGCATCCAGTTCAGCCCGGATTTGCAGATGTTAAAGTCCTACCATACAAACCACAAAATCTACACACGGATTCTTCCTGGGAGCAACAAAGTTATACCAAGGAACTGGGTCACGGTACAGGTTGACTGGTGCATTCTCCACTGCATCTACCAAGGCATGATAGAACATGAGGATTCCAGAGTTCACAATGCAGCTGTGGATTCGATTTGGCCTGCTTAGTGGATGCTGATGTTGAAAGCTGGTGAACAAAGATATGGTAGCAAGTCGGAGGAAGCAAGTCCAGCAGAACATAGATGCCGCGCGGAGGATTATTGAAGTTGTCAAGTTTATTGAATGCCAGTGCCTGCCATATCGTGGAAAAGATGAAGCTTTATACAGCGTGCAGGACCCATCACTTAACCATGGAAATTTCTTGGAGCTGATTCTTCTATTGTCCCAATTTGATGTTCCTCTGAATACACACATCCAAAAGCAATAGAGCAGAGCAAGAGAAGGAAGCAGAGAATGGAGAAAGAAATGACACTTCAGAAGCTCATGGTCGTGGAGGGCTGATTACTTTGCTGTCAAAGACCACCGTAAATCAAATTATTGAGATTATTCTGCAGATAATCAGGGACAGCATTGTAAAGATACTACAGACCAGAAGATCAGCATTCAGATGGATACCACAGGACACTGGAGTGACTGACCAAGCAGCTATCATTCTACAGTATGTGAAGGACCTTAAAGTTCATGAGCGCCTCTTTGCTGTGGTTGAGGTGCAGGACACTTCTGGACAAGGAATGCACGCGTTTTAAAGGAGAACTTTGAAATGCATGGGCTCGATATGAAGAACATCGGGGAGTCCCTTGATGGTGCAGCCAACATGAGGAGCGAGTTTGTGGGGTTACGAGTTGATAAAAAGGATTCGCCAAACAGTGTCTATACCTGGTGTTATGCACATGTTCTCAATTTATGTGTCTCAGATTGCAGTGAAGCAGTTGTGGAAGCAAAGACACTATTTGGTTTGCTACAGGACATCAGTCTTCATTAGTGAATCGCACAAAAGGATGACTATATGGAAATCTAGCATTGATGGTACGGACAGGACAAACTCAGGCGGCTTCAAAAGATTGGTGAAACCAGATGGTGGGCAAAACCTAGAGCACTGGTATGCATCTTCGAACATATGAAAACCAAGAGAAGAATCTGTATGTGTCACTTCTCCAGACTTTGCTTTTATTAGTACCTCTGGAAAGTTTGATGCTAAAGCTGCCAGTGAGGCAGATTCACTGCTTGACAAATGGAAAAGTTTGACGTCATTTTGATAGCATTTGTGTTCATGAAGATCTTTACAGTAATTGGGCCAGTATCAAAGTATCTACAGACTAAGGGACTAGACTATCTGTCAGCATGGTGCATGGTGGATCATGCTAAGATGGAGTTGCAGCAGTCTGAATTTAGAAACATCCATCAAAAAGCTTCTAACTTTGTTGCTAGAAGACAAGAAGAAATTGATGAGCTGGGTATTGATATTGACCTTGAGGATCATCTGCCAAATAAAAGGGTAGCCAGGAAGAAGAAAATGCCAGGGTCAGTGACGAGCAGTGGCAGATCCCATGAAGCATTTGAATGTGAAGTGTACACTTGCATTATGGATCAAGTTCGGATGAGCTTAAGTGATCGCTTTGATAACAACAAGCAACTGATTCTGGATACCAGCTGCATGGACCCACGCCACTCGAAAGTATAATTCAAGGTGGCATACCAGATGAAAGTCTGCAGAAAGTGGCATTGTTGGCAGAAGTAGACCGTAGACTTAAACTGGAGTTGTTAACTTTTGCCAAAATATTCAGACGACTGCAAAGATCACTGCCTGAAGAATACACTGCGGATGTGTTGACAGAGGACGTTGACTTTCATGACTCTGAAGACCCGACATTCGTGAAGGTGAAACTAGTGACCAGAATGAGCAACGAGAGAGATTTGCCAGACAAATGCAAGTCCTGCAAAGAATGCCTAATGTGCTGTTATAAAATTTTGGCACAGTACAACATGCACTCATCTGCATTTTCAACCTTGTTCATTGTCTACGAGCATTTGTTGACTTTATTGTTTACCCAGGTGTCCTGTGAGAGAGCTTTCAGCAAGCTAAAGATAATAAAGACTCGACCCGCCATTGCTGGGACAAGAGAAATTGGAGGCATTCATGATTATGGCCATTGAGAGAGACCTTCTTGATGGAGTGCGAAAGATGTCATCCAGAAACTAATTCAACGATCTGAAGCATACAAGTGAGTACTGTCACCCTGACACTGGAAGGCTACTGCTACTGTCACTAGAGGACCGAAGCTGGATGCTGGGTTCAGGTACCCAGGTCCAGAAGGATCAATGGATTAGACTGGCCACTGTGGGGCTCGAGCTAACTGGCAGCAAAATCTATTCGTTCCAAATCTTTACTCTAAAATCAAAATTAACCATTGGTAGAGAGAAAATCGAGGCGATTTTGAGAATCTGAAGAGTACCATCGGAAGTATGCTATGGGTAATCCTCAGAAAGAGAAAGGCGGCAGTCCGGGAGGAAAAGCCACAGTATTCTCTCACTCTGCTAGGACCAATCTGACTGTACAGGCCTCATCCGCCCACGGACCCAAGAGACCTTTATCGTCGATTTGGGATGAAACTGCAGAGGCTGATATCTGTGGTCTCTGACCTGAACTCAAAAGTGGATGCATACAATTCCTGACTGACTGTAGTTGAAACGTCCGTGGAGCAAACTAAAAGTGAGATGGAGGCGGTCAAAAACAATCGGAGAAGGCCATGGTAACTACTGTGAACCTGATCAAGGAAAACATGCACTTTCGGCTAGGTTAGAGACACTCGAAAACCAGGCTCGAGCCATGCATATTCAGATTTTAGGAATGCCCGAGGATAGGAGATCACCGGTGATGTTTATCCAAGAGTGGCTTCAAGAGAAACTGTCCCGAAGAACCCTGGCTCCTTTTGGCTTGCAAAAGTGTACAGAATTACATCTCGAGGATACAGATCAGATTCAGACACGCCACGCACCCTACTTTTGGTGACAGGCGGTGTTGGGACTAGAGACCACATTCTGAGATTGGCCCGTCGAGCGGGTTCTCTAATGCAAGATGAAAGGGCGGTTTATTTCTGATCTAAGCTATGCGACTCGATGTGCTAAGGAAAAAGTTTGATGGAATTACAAGGCGACTTAGAGAGAATCATATCCCTCACACAGTGCTCTTCCTGCCAGGTTGTGAGTGGTATATAACAGGAAGGTCTGGATATTTTAAGACCCTGTTGAAGCTGGAAAGTGGTCGGTTCGTATTCAGGCCCAACAATGGGATCAGAATCAATCTATGGACCTGTCGGGAGATGAGGAGGAGACTGAAGAATGCTGTGAGCTTTTATATGTATTTCAGCCTTTCCTGCTGAGCTTTGCTCCAGACTATTCAGTTTTTCAAGCCATTATTAAATAATAATTGCTTAGTGCGAAGGCTTTGTAGGAGCCCTAGCGTAAAATTTGATCTCCGTTTTCAATATCTTGTTAAATCCAGTTGGAGATTTTTCTCAAATTTGGGCTTTGAGTAAATATAGTTAAATGTTGATTTAGCTGCCAGATTTCACTTTATTTTAGGAACTACCTTTAGGTTTTTAGTATGACGCCAATAGCCTGAGTTCAGGCAGGCAAAAGCTAGACTTTCTGTGGACTTTAGTTTTTCTTTCTTTTGAATAAAGTCATACTGCTCATGGGCTTAATTTATGCAGCATAAGTCTTGGATATATTTTTAAATCTGTCTATTTAGTTTCCCCATATGTGGTATCGACATATCCTTGATGCACTAATCCTATGTTTAAAGGGGCTGCGTCCCCATAAATTGATTTATGTATGGACTGTCATGGATGCGATGCTTTTGTGGCTTTGATATAAAGCAACTGAAAATCTAAAAATAAAGTGTGTATATATAAAAAAAAAAGACTGGCTACTGTATTTGCTACCTGGAGTAGTGATCTTGTCTGAATTGAATAAAGGATATTTACCATGCTGGTCTTCGCTGTAATGTGAGCTGAGTGCATGCAGAAGAGATCCTGAAACGAATTGAGTGGAAGTATACATTTTAATTTCTTCTGACTAAAACCATTGTATGCACTGTTCTGGTTATTGGTTTTGTTTGTATGGAGACCTTATCATTGAATTTGTACTTTTATACTCTGTATGTGGTAAAACAGATGCACAGTTCAGTTTATTAAAATGAAAATTACACTCAGGACACTGTTGGCAGACTTTAATGTATAAGTGATCAAATGACAATAAAACACACAATGGATACACAGTTCCGTTTTATTAAAATACAAATTACATGACACTGTTGACAGACTAAAGTATAACTGATCAAATGACGATGGAAACGTACAACAGAGTTTACTGTGCAGCTAATGTTTAGAATTAGGGAACGGTAGGAAAGATTAGGATAGAAGATCTACTTTGGTGTAACAGGCTCTTGAGTCAAAGGCCCATTTTCAAGTGTTTCCATGCAAACCCTTTTTCTGAACCCTTTCTTACTATGGCTGGGCCTTTGACCTCTCACTCTCCCCCTTCCACCCTCATTTGCAACATCCTGGCAGCTATTTCCCTGCTTTAGCTAACTTGAGCACCAGCTTGGCCTCCCTTCACTCTGGCACTATGCATTTTGAGTTTGCCCAATTCATCAGTTTCTATGCTGGTTCATAAGAACTATCACCAACCATTTTATGTGCTGCAATTAAACATATGCATTGTCACCCTCACTAACACCACCACCTGTGCTTTTCCTCTTCCCTTTACTCTGGTTGCACTTCTCTGAAATGTGCCATGACTCGGTGTGCATAGTACCAATTTGATTAAATTCATGTACCACAATACAGTGCAGTTGAATACAGCAGTACTAACATCAATATACAATAGAACACTGTTACACTGTTTACACCTCTAGATGGCATTCAATTGACCTTTGGAGTCTGACACTTTTGGTTGCATCTAATTTTATTGCCTTTGTAACCAGTCCCTGAATCCCCTTTACTCTGCAGCTGCTGCTCTTTTCACACTGCCTGAACATTCTGTGACATCAATAACACCATTCTAGACCATTCAGATGCATAGCATAGAGTGGGGTTATTAAGGCCATACTTACACATGACTCAGTAGCTGAGTGAAACTGTATGTAAGTAGATCTGAGGGCAACCCAAAGCAAAGTACAAATTTTTCAAAAGTTTGTGAAAATGCCTTGGTGGAAACTTTTCACTGTGTATATAATTAGCGGACACACCAATCTCTTCAGATGAGCGCAACCTCATTTCTGTCTTAAGGCAGAGCATTGTGAGTTGCAGCCTCATGTTCCTTTATTGGGGCTAACAATAGTACTGTAACAACCATGTTGGGGGCACATAGGCTGCTTTTGGCAGAATCTTAGCATAGCACACATTGCACTGCACTCTTTTCTCCTGTTCACATCATGTTGCCTCACAAATTGCTCAGAGAGGGAAAGGGTAGGGAAAGGTAGGGCCTCAACCTCCGGAGGTATCTCCTGTCATGCTAAGCTTAACCATTGATTTTGTTTGAAAGGGGAACTCTCTGCTCACCTGCAGCCATGCAGCTGGATAAATGTAATGTTGCAGGATCACTTAATGAAACAAGTATTGCTAAATTGGTAACCTGCTTTCCTGCAGTATTGCTGCAGGGTGGGACTAGCAGGTCATGGCTAGCAGCATTTTTGCAAGGTAGCAGAGTTCACTTTAATCAATGGGACTGAAGCCTCCAAATAATGAATATAACTTTACCAGTAATGTAATAGCTTCTTCATAATATACAATAGCTTTCTTCCAAATGGAATACATGCTGACATCTTGTACTTGGCTACAGCATGCCGTGGTTGGGCCCCCCATGACCCTCAACAGGGCCTCTCCTGCTAGTAGCAAGGCCCCCTGGGCCCATTTCCAGGTGGGACCTTGCTTCCCAGTCCGACCCTGACCCAACACAAGGCTATTATTTTCATCATCCCAGCATCAAACTTAGTTATAGCCCTTCCTCCATATTGCCTTTTATTTATTCTCTGATGGTCTGGGTTGGACAGCAGACCATTCAGGTAGTTTGGGGAGCGGACAGATTCATTTTATTCCCTGATGGTCCATGTTGGGCACCGACCTGTCAGGTAGCTGGGGAGAGGGCCAGATGTTTTTAGTCCCTAATAGGCAAGGTTTGGTTGAGCGTCAGACCTGTCAGGTAGTTTGTAGGAGGGAGACAGATTTGTTTTATTTCCTACTGGCCACGGTGGGCTTGGGATTCATGAGGTTGTTGAGGGAAGGAGGACATAGTTGTTTTTTGTTTGTTCACTTTTTTTTATTCACTAATGGTCCAAGTTAGGACTTGGACTCATCAGATAGTTGGGTGAAGGAGGGATGGATTTGTTAATTCTCTGACAGATCATGATGGGCACTGGACCCATTAAGTAGTTGGGGAAGGTGAAGCCAGATTTGTTGTATTCCAATGAGTTGGGGTGGGCAGTGCACCCATCAGGTAATTTGTGGGAGTGATGCAGAGTATTTTTATTCCTTGACAGGCGAGGTTGGGCACTGGACTGTTGGAGCAGGCTAGGTTGGAGCGTGCATTGCAACGTGATCCCTATGTTCATTATGGGAAGAGTTCAGAGCTGCGATTAAGCAGCATGAGAAGGAAAGAGCAAGAGATGGAAAGTTGTACAATGGAGCCGGGATCACTGGCACTTGGGTTACATCCTTAGAAGTTTGCACCACTGGTCACCCTGGGTCCACTCCTACACTAGTACACTGCAGGCCAGAGGAGGCTGAGATGTCTTAACAAGCTGGAAACAGCAGCAGTGGCAACAGCCTCAAGCCTCCCATGCAGTGTTTGAGCCCTTCTCTGTGACCTTAGTAGATGGGCTCGGTAGGGCTGTGTTTTACTACCCCGTCTATTGCACCTTCCGCTCACCGCTTTGCTGCTTTTCCATGTTTCTCTATTTGGCTTAATGCACAAGTCAGATTGGGCATGGGACCCACCAGTTAGTTGGAGGGTGGGACAGATTTTTAATATTCCCTGATGAGCCAGGTTGGGTACCATACTGGTGAAAGTCAGGGCAGATAGATTTATTTTTATTACCTTACAGGTGGAGTTGGGCATCAGACCTGTCAAGTTGTTGGGGGAGGGTTGGATTTCTTTTTGTTCCTTTTGGGTTTGTTTTTTTATTATAGCCTGGCATTTCAGGTTGGGCACAAGACTTTCCGGGATGTTAGGGAGAGGTACTGTTTTCTAATGCCTTGATGGACTGGGTTTGGCATTGGACCTATCAGGCTGTTTGGGTAAGAGGACAAATTTTTTAAATCCTTGAAGGGTCACCAAGAGGGTAGGGTGTAGACCTGCAGGACACAAGAGAAAAACATCAGGTTTTACCAATAACTTGACTTTTCTGTTACTTGTAGGGTGACCAGCCAAATGGGGGGGGGGTGGAGTGAACCGATCACCAAAAAATGATCGCCAGGTCGAGACAGTGTGGCATCATCATTTTGTGAAGTTGCTTTCTAAATGGTTGCTTAGTTCAGCATGCACACTACAGCAGCCTAAAATAGAGTCAGTGGCGTGTGCATTTCACAGCTTTGCATCGCTGACTCCTGATTAGAAAACTAAAAGTCAGTCAAACCGATGGAGGTGTCAACATTGAGGAGTAACATGTTGATATGAATTTTAAACATCTACAGTAATAAAAAAGACACACTGAGACCACTGCTTGTTATTTATGATTTATTTAACAGTTGCAAACAACAGTAAATCATTTCCTATCCCTTCAATGCTGAGATGGTTACAGGTTTCAAGAGAGGTGGTATCAACACATGGTATAGTAAAAATGTCAACAAGGGAGAGTGGGCAGGTAAGGGTTACTTGACTAATGATGCGGAGTTACAAGTTGGGAGCACTGTGCAGGCCCTACCAGTGCAAGACAGGTGGGCACCAAGATAGGAATGAGCAGACTTCATGGACTGAGGGTCTTTTCATGTCTGTAAAATACTGTTTTTATGTGTAACCCCAGGTGGCGCTATCCCAAGGGCTACTACCCCTGCCTGACTGACTACTGACAGGTTAAGGGCCTAGGTCAATGGCGAGTGCCTCCACCCAGAGGTCAGGGTTTGCAGTAGTTAAACTAACTTGGTCCATAGCCCTCTGGGACACTGTAACCCCCTTTCTTCCCACTAGTGGCCCACAGAATGCATCAGGAATATCTTCATAATGTACACTTATCCCCAGGACTGGCTCTGTCAACTGGCGCTGGGGACCCCTGTAAAACAAGATGATACAATGCAAAAGCCACAGTACAATACTTTAACATAAACGAATACCTCAGACAGTGTAACTTTGCTGAAACAAACAGATCTGATTTATTTAAGGAGCTGTAACAAGGAAGGGAAATCAGGTTAATTAGGTTAAACACATTAATATTCACAGTACTGTGCACATATTCAGAGTCTCAAATTGTCACTTTCACTGGGTACCCAGGATGGGGGACTAGCCAGGATCGGTGCAGCTGGTTGGGGTCCTGTGATGGAAAAACACTGGCACAATACCCAATTGTAATCCAGAGCCGGTTGGCTCAGTTTGTGAAGAAATAAAAAAAAAAACAACAATTAGATGATACACTTGCAATTGATAAACAGATGGCAGGGAGCTACCCTGCTTTGTACTACAAACTCAATGCTGGGAACTGGATGGAAGGCAGATTGTCCTGGATTGCCAGGAGGAGCAGACCATGTGGACAAGGTCCTTATGACTGTACCCACTGCAGTTTGAGCAAATGGATGTAGTCTGGATTAAGCTGGGGTTTACTTCAGCCTCATGCACTCAATTCACTGTACAGGGGATTTGAAGCATAATTCCCCATAAGCACTACACACATTAATACATGGGCATAAGAACAGTCCACAAAAGAACTGACGTTGGGCTTTTCTTGATATCAAGGGTTCGATTGTCAAAGGGTGACAAAGGACTTGCGTCAAGTCCTGCATCGACCCCATTGTTTTCACAGCTGCGCCAACTTTGTTGATGCAGCTGCACCTGATTTTAGTACATCAGGCGCAGCTGCAGCAGTTTTCTCCGTTTACCACAGCTTGTGCCAAAGATTTGGTGTAAGCCCCATAAAAGGATCCCCAAATGGCACAAGTTAGACCAGAGAAAAGCTGGTCTAACTTGCATTAGCGCTTGGAATTGAAAATCCTGATTTCCGGCGGAGAGATGCAGATAAGCCCCATGCACCAAACGATTGGTGTACCAGGTGCTTGTGGCATTAACTGAGCTCACAGTTTTAAAATGTTAATCTTAATTTAACCCTTAAGGTCATACTTTTCACTAAGTGATAGTAACTACAAATGATTAACATACTAATTTTCAAATGAGTGCATATTTACATTATTCATATGAAGTCATTTGGCTATCTTCAAGAATTATCATATAGTACTTGTTAAGGCATAACATTTAAAGATGTGCGAAGCTGAGAAAACTTTGCTTCAACAGAACTTACATGAGTTCACCAACCGTGAAGTTAAAAGTGCCAACTTCACAACATTTTGCCAGCTGAAATGGCACTGTTTACCTAATGTGACCAAACTTCACTTCTGAAGTTGCCACTTTGTGGAAAAAAGTGCCACTTCACTCAGAACAACTGCTAAGTCGGCACCGCCAAAGTTGGTGATACCAACAGGAACTTCGCAAAGCTTCACAAAGTCAAAGTTTTGCAGCTTCACAGCAACTTGGCTGATTAAGTTTAGCTTCACTTTCACTGCATCTCTAATAAAATTACATAGAGAATAAAGGCATTTTGAGATTGTCGTAGTAACTGTTTTTTCGGTTATTATGGCATTTAATTGTGTGTTATGGATGTATAATAACTGCGGAGCGCTTTCTCCCATAAAACCCAGTCATAATTTCCCGTTATAACACACAGGTTATAATGGCGAACACGCTGGGTTTCCCTCACCCTGAACATGCAGCCACCACCCTCCATTCTTGGTGCCATAGCCATTTCCTCACTACCACAGTTCGCTGCCAGTTGGAGTCGGTGGTGTTAATTTAAAGAACAAACAATCGTTCTGCTTCTCAAACTAGCTAAAACAAAAAAAGTAACAATTTTTAACAGGAGCCTGAGACCGAGCTGATAACCAACCAACTCCGTGGCTCCATGAGGGATCTCTTTATTTTATATAACTGCTGTGGCGAAAAATGATCCCTGATAATTATATAACATAAAGTCCGGGGAGGTGTGTAAAACTTGAATTTTACACACTGTCAGTATGGGATGCCTTTACAAACCCCTCGAGCTTTGCTCTCAGGGTTTATATGCCATCCCACACGTTGAAAGTGTACAATTCTCATTATAACCACCTCCCAGACATTATTCTGTATTTTTACACACCCAAGATGCTTGATGACCCATAAACCTCGAAAGTGAAGCTCAAGAGCTTTATGAGATCATCACACACGAGGTTGTATAAATAAATCCAAAATAACACAGTTGCATAGCCTTTATTGTGTATAATTACTGGTGCAGAGAGTTTTTTCTTTGAGGACCTGACTGATGCCAAAGTTACTGGAGCACTGCTGTCAGAGACACACACACACACACACACAGACTCTGCCTGTCTGTCCCTTTCAGTACAGGCATTATTTTCTTTTATCTTTACTTTAGTTTTTATTTATTTTTTCAATCAGACTGTGAACTGCTAAACTAGTCTGCCACGGTCCCTTCCTGATTCAGGCACTATCTCCCAAAGCCCCACCTGAAGGGTACAAATGACAAGATCAACCAGATAAATGTTTAAAAACATTAAACACTTAACCTACCATCACAGCAAAAGGCAAAATATCAGTGCGGTTCCTGTATGGAGCCGCCTATGTTTTAAGCTGTTCGCCCACCCACACAACAGAAAGTAACATGTAATGAGGTGGCATGCTATGAATGAGTGACATGGTCAAGGATACTGCTATTGAAATAAAGTTTTTGAGAATGCTGTAGTAACTGGTTTTTTGGTTATTATGGCATTTCAAGTTCAAGTTTATTGCAGGAATTACTCCATTGAGCAATGCTCATTCACAAGGAGGTCCTGGTTTACACTGACAATAGCGATAAACATATGTACTTATACAGACAGATTTAGTAGCACTAGTACATTAGCATAAAAGGAGAGGGTACATGAGATCAGGGAACAGTACAATTGAAGTAGCTAATACAAAGGAGGAGACTGACTATGGGGAAAACAGGACAGCATTTAATACACATATAATTCAGAGCACAAACTTTTGTAAACAGATAATAGTGCATGGACATAAATGCTGTGGATATATTTCAGACAGGAGCAGGAAATGTTCTGGATACATATAGTAATGAAAAGCAAAAAGCAAGAGTGTGAAATAAGGTCTATGATATAGGGTGGTATGGGGTGAGTTATCTGAGATGAGAGGGTAGGAAGGAAAGTCTTTTAAGGGAAGGGGTGTCGCGGAGGCTGTGTCGATGTTCCAGGGGCTCATGGTTAGAGTGGAGCCTTTATATGTGCTCCAGTGGAGATACAATTCTGAGGTCCAGTATGGCAAGTGGGCGCTGCAAGTAGGCTGTTATGGATGCGTTAGAGTTGGGGGTAATTAGGGTCTGGTGGTGGGGCAAAAGTGGAGTGTAGGGTGGGGCAAAAGAGAGGAGTGTAGGTGGGGCAAAGGTAGAGGGGCAGGGTAGCTGATGGTAGGGATGATAGGAAGGTCAGATGCCTGATTAGTATTTGGAGCAATGACACAGTACTTCAAACGCTTCTTAGCCAATGTCTTGAAAGAGGTCTGTAAACCGTGGGATAAAAGGGGTCACCAGTGATTATATAAGAATTGCACATGGATTCTCACCAAGGTACAGATGTTGATTCTAAGATGTCCCCTGAAATTCCCTATAAAATTACAGGGTACTTGCATCTGCTTTACTCTGCCATCAGCTTTCTGATAAATAGCCCAGCCATGGAATTAGGTATAGTAAATCTAATAATTTATAGTCAATTGCAAGTCCTTAAATGTATAGTTATACATGTGCCTGTACTACACTCATGGATACATTTACATTTTACAGTACCTGAATGCACAGAAAGTACAAAAATCTGATAGTCCAAAGGATTGCATATTAGTAAAATAATTTAGTATTAGCACAAATGCAATACATGTGCAATTTATATGTAATTAGCAAGTATTAAAATAAGAGACAGAGGGGTCACGTGACCGCTTGATGGCGTGAGGACATGCCTTTTCGAGCTCCTACCTCGGCATAATATTTCCTATATCCCCTCAAAGAGTGAAGCTATCACATTGAGAGTGTCATAGATGAGTTTGTGGTCTCCGCATCCAGTAAATCACAGAGATCGGGGTTAAAACAACAAGAAACCGCCCTGCGAACTTGGCGAGTAGTGCAGGCCCCATCTCCTTCTTGGCAGTGGAGATGTCGGCCTTGGGCGTGAGCTGAAAGATCAGCTAATGGAAGCCTTGTCGCCACGCAATTGGAGAGGCTTGAGAATAAAATTGAGGGGCGAGTGACCCTGGTAGAGGCGCAAGTTGAAAGACATCACGAGAGACTTGAGGAGATGGAGGGCCGCATCTCGGCAGCAGAAGACACGCTGAACCCACTAAGTAGGAGGGTAGACGAATTAGAAACAACTCCTAGAAATGAGAGAGGCAATGGACTATTAGGAAAACTACCTCGAGATCCAATTTGAGACTCAGGGGCCTCCCAGAAAGTAGAGAAGGTGCGGACTATTCTAGGATTTTGTGCCAAAATTCTGCCTGCAATCATGGACATGAAGCCTAAAGGCGGAAGGTTTAGTTGGAGAGAGCTCATCGGCGCTGCAGCCAAGGCCTCAGAACGGGCAGCCCCACTGGCAAGTAATACTCCACTTTCAATTTTCGGCACAGGCAGGAGATATGGAAGGCCTATAAAGCTCTGCCAGAACTGAAATACGAGGGAATTCACTTATTTATCTCCCAAGATTGCTCACCAAGGATTGGGAAGAAATGGAGAGAGTTTAATGAGGTTATAACCGCTTGTCAGCAGATGAAAGTAGAATGGTATGTGGTATTCCCGGCCATTATGAAGATCAAGCACGAAGAGGCTACGTATAGCTTCTGGGAAGTCGAGAAAGCACAAAAGTTCGTGTCGGAGCTGCAAAAGAAAATTGGATGACTTGTATCTGGAAAAGCACTGGAGGGGAGAGTGAGTAGCATCGAAAGGAGATCTGGTAGACATTTGTATTTGCTGATAACTTGAGACTTTTTCTGGCATTTGGGACTCTTTCGTTTGGGCTTACAGCCGTGTGTTGGTGGACTGGATCCTCCCCGGGTGGAAAAAGGAAAGCAGAGAGTTGATTTAAACTGAGACTGGAATTAAAAGCTGCTGACATGTGGACCCTGACATTGTAGGACACATGAAAAGTAATGGTGTTGTTGAATCATGTCGGAACTGGAGAGCAGTCTGGGAGTGCAGGTGACGTAGTAGAAAGCTAAAGATGGTGATGGTCACCAGGAGGGCTCATGCTGTTGATGCTGAGTCCGTGGCCTAGCCTGGAGGACCATAGTGAAGCTCCATGCCACTGGAACTACTACCTGCTCAGCAGAGTGGGTAAAGAAAGGCGGACTGAGATATTGTGGAGGAGGGAGCAGCGTTGTGCTTGGGGAGGAGGAAAGGGACTTATCTGGCCAGAGGGCTGGTGTCCCAGCCTGAAGGCACGCCTGAGCGTTAAATAACCGGGAAATTCTCCAGGCTTAAACTCAAGTGATGAGCCGGGATGTGAACCGCTCTGGGAGGGTTAAGACTGTAAATATAGAGGCTGAATGACAACAAGAGGTCCACGTGACTACACAGAGGGAGGGTGGAAGGTTAACCTTGAATAGCTGGGGAGAAATATGATGATTAATTTTAAAGTAAACAAGAAGCTGGAGTGATGGTGGTAAGAAGTCTTGAAACGCCTGGGAGGGGGTAGAAAGGTTGATCATAGAAGTTTGTCTGTGTATCAAACCCTACAAACGAAATGTGGGAAGGGAACATACTCGGGCGTGGATGATGTAACGCATTATATTGGGGCAAAGAGTGGTGCACTGTAAATAAGTTGGGGGTAGTTAAGAGTTGTAGTTTACTTGTTACATATAAATGTTATAATAAGTCCACAAATAGAGAACAAAGGTATAGAAGATTAACGACATTGAGGAGGTAAAGATGATGGGAAGGATTACAGCCCTTAAGAGAGGGTGCTCATGTAGCCTTACTGCAAGAGACCCATTTAACCCCGTCAGAGCATCAAAAACTGGTTAGGAACTGGGTGGGGACTGCTATGCATCCTTTTTTCCTCACATAAGAGGGAGGTAGCTGTACTAATACACATGCAGCTCCCATTACAGGTGACTAGAGTGGTACAGGATAAAAGGAAGGAGATATGTATTCGTGGAGGGCAAGATATATGGGACCTCGATTACATTTGGGAGTATATATGCCCTGCGGTTTTTGAGCCCTCTTTTACAGAAGCCTCTTGGAGGTGCTAACGAGGGAACAGTTTCAGGGTCTGATTATGGGGTGATTTCAATTGTACACCAGATCCAATACTGGACCACTCGGGAGGGAAGGGTAGAGGTGGAAGTGCTATGAGATGTTGGAGAGAAGGGATACTGGAACTGGATTTAATAGATGTATGGAAGACAGCTAATCCTAACCTCAGGAAATACACTTTTTTCCAACCCACACAAAACCTGGTCGAGGCTGGACTCATATTTACACTGAGGGAATATGGTATCATAAGATGGTGGATGTGAGGCACGAGCCTATACACATATCTGATCACGCAATGGTAACACTGACGGTAGAATTGGAGGTGGGGAGAACGTGATCGGGTTCATGGAGGTTCCCTATATACTTATTGGGCAATGAGGACTTTAGAACCTTCCTCAGAGAACAGCTGCAAAGTTATATTGAGATTTATCAAGGAATCTGCCCTGTCCCACACAGGTCTTCTGGGATGCAAGGCATATTTGTGGGGAGCTATTATTGGCACGTGGCGGCTACAAAAAAGAGCAGAACAAGAAATATGAAGAACTATTCCAACAGGTTAAGAGACTGGGAGGAGGGTAGCGAGAGGAGATGAAGGAAGCACCCAGGTGCTGGCTACGGCCAGAGGGGCACTTAACAACATGTGTAGGCGAGCAAGCGAGGGGCTCACGTGGCTGATGAAGCAAAAATTTTACGAATGGGGAACAAGCCTGGACCCATGTTAGTTAATTTAATTAAGGCAGAAGAGGGGCGACAAGAACACAGGCGATAAAGAATGGGCAGGGAACGCTATTGAGGGACCCCCATGCTATAAGGGACAGGTTTAAGGAATTCCATCGGCTACTATATGAGAGTGAGTCTGAAGGACAACAAGAGGCAGAGACAATTTCTAGATGAGACCAGGATTGAGAAGCTCAGTGACCAGCAAAAGGAAGCCTTGGACACAGAAATGTCTAAAGAAGAGATCAGAAAAGCTGTAGCAGGGCTAAAATCGGGTAAGGCGGCTGGGCAGACGGTCTCCCTATCGAGTTTTATAGGGCAATGGGGCAACAAATGGTTGATTTATTATGGGGAACCTTCACGGAATCAAGGGAGGGAATCGCTCCCCCACCATAGGGATGGCAGCGATTTGCGTGATCCCAAAACAGGGCAGGGATCCCCAGGACTGCACTGCATACCGACCTATATCCCTATTGAATGTGGATGCAAAGATTTATGCGAGGTACTGGCTAGCAGATTAGAGGAATTGATGCCTAGCCTGGTGCACCCGGATCAAACGGATTTGTAAAGGGAGACTCTTACCACAATTTAAGAAAATTGCTCAATGTGGTTCATGGCTCTTCTCGGCGTCTGGGGCGCCGGTCATTCTGGCACTGGACGCCGAGAAGGCCTTTAACCGTATCGAATGGGGATATTTGTTTGAGGCCCTGGGCAGATTCGCATGGGGAAGGTTTTCTAAATATGGTTAGGGCCCTATATTACTCCCCAAAGGCCATGGTGTTGTTCAATGGAGGCCTGTCACAGGCTTTCAGTCTATATAGAGGACAAGCAAGGCTGCCCCTCTCCCGCTCCTGTTTGACCTGGCTATAGAACCGCTGGCTATGGCCATAAGACAGAGTGACGAGGTGGCGGGGTGAGAGGGCTTAGGGGATCAATACAAATTGTCTCTATATGCAGATGACATGATTTTGTATCTAAGCAACCCAGAGAGCTCTATCCCTGCTATCCTGGGGATGATAAATAGATTTTCCTTTCTCAGGGTACAAAATCAACCTGGACAAGTCTGAGGTAATGTGCCTGGGAGAGAGGAAACTCAAAGAAATAAGAAATGGGGCTTCGGAAGTTAATACTTCTTTAAATACCTAGGAGTTAACATTGGGAGGAGCCTCTCTGAGCTATATGGCTTGAACTACAGGCCACTGGTTGAAAATATAATAAGAGACATGAAAGGTGGAAAGCATTGCCGGTGTCTTGGATGGGCGACTGAATCTCTTGAAAATGAATGTCTTGCCACGAATTTTATACTTATTACAGATGCTTCCAATGGGCCTAGCTAAGAAAGACATCAGGAAGCTTGAGAGGGTTTCTCTGACTACCCTGGCAAGGAAAAAGGTCCAGAATCAGCTAAAGAGGCTAAAATTAAGCTCGAGAGGGGAGGGCTGAGCTTCCCAGATATAAAGAGCTACTTTTGGCTGCACAGATGAGGGTGATTAAAGACTGGATATCACAATCAGAGGTAGCTAGTTGGCTGGGCTTGGAGGGGGTAGACTGTCAGCTTACTTAACAAAGGGCGTAAGAGGGCCTACCTGAACCAACTCAGACCCAACCCACTGGTGCTGTGGACCCTGGAGGGCTGGGAACAAATTAGGAAGATGATGGGGGTGGAAGAACGGAAACACTGCTCCTTCCAATAAATAGAAATCCCTTTTCCGGCCTGGTCTTGAAGATCAGGAATTTTCGGAATGGAATGAGAGAGGTATACAGTGTCGAAGGACCTATTTACAGGACGGATATATGCTCCTTCCAGGAGCTCGGGGAGAAGAGAGGATCCCTGGTTCCCATACTTTTAGGTTCTTTCAGGCTAGGGACTTTGTTCGGAGACTGGGAGACTGGGGCACAGCCCTTTCTCAGCAAACGAATCGAGGCTTTGATTTGTACGGCCAGGGGGACCAGGGGATGATAGGCAGTGCAGCATGTATCCTAGAGAAGGCCTGGACGGGAAGATGGAGAGACACCAGGAGCTATGGGAGAAAGACCTTGGGCTTTCGATCTCGGACTCTAACTGGGGTCTTATGATTGAAACGCACATGGGGCTACTGCTGTCGAATAGATATAAAGAATCGGCCTTTAAGTTTATTCACAGGTTGTTCTGCCCACCAGTGGTGGTGCACAGGTTCCAGCCAGAGGTCTCAGAGATTTGTGCTAGATGTAAGTCACAAAGGGGAACCTACATGCACTGCTTCTGGGCTTGCTCCCAACTTCAAAGTTTTTGGAATAAAGTGGTGCAGTATCTAAAAGAAAAGACAGATGCAGGAGTTTCCTTCACCCTGTGAAGCTCCTATTTGGAATTGATCTGGGGAGAGGGAGGAATGGGCTCTGCACAAGAAATGGTTGAGGGTGGTCCTTGCCTTAGCCAGACAATGCATCCTGAACACCTGGGTATCAGCAAAGGACCCTCCATTGAACAGTGGAGGGCTATGACTGTTACTGCATTGGCAATGGAGAAAAGGGCCTATCAAATTCAGGGTAGAGTGGAGGCCTTTGTGGCTATATGGAACCCGCTGTTGACGGTTATGTCACAGGAAGAGTCACTGATCATGGGCCTGGGTACCTAAGGAAGGTAGAAGATAAGGAAAAGCCCCTATTGTAACTCAGGGTATTTAATTAATTAAAAGAGCTATGCTTGTTGCAGTGGTACAGAGACAATGAAGATGGGTGTCTCAATGTGTGTATGACATGAGATAATTGCTTATGAAGGGACTTAGGTAAATTTAGGTAATGAAATCGCTCTATTTGATGTGGACACATGTAAATAGTTAGAATTTAATGTGTTTTTTTTTTTCTTCCTCTTCCCCTGTCTGAGTCTGGTTTGTGCTGGTCTGTATCGCCTGATTAACTTGTAGCCATTTGACTTGAACAATTGGGGAAGTAGGCAACTCAAGTGAAGTCTGGAAGGAAGGCTTGTGATATCTGTTATAGTAGTTCCTACAACCCGCATGGAATATTTTTGTGTACGATGTCTATTTTCCTTTCCCTTATACAAACCTTTGTATGTTCGTATTGGTCTCTTTGTATATGGATGAAAATTCAATAAAAATATTAAACAAAGAAAAATAAGAGACAGCTGTACTAGTGATAGGTACCCAGTTCTTCTGTACTGCATCCAAGCAACCCCACCCCAACCACCCATGTAGGATGATAACTGGTGACATAACAGCAAGGTAAGGAGAAAATTAAAGTGAAATACTAATTATTATAAAGCAGAAAACACAAAACTCTGCCATAATAATTCTATATTGGATCATTTATGTTTTACGATTACTACAATAATTTTATTTTAATGTTACAAAAGCCAAAACAACAGAGGTGGCTTCAGGAGGAGGTGTTTGCCTTGGTAAAGTCGTCTTTTCTAAACTCTGTTCAAACAGTGACATGTAGCTACCAGCACAGTCCAAATTTTATTTATGACTGAGTGTCTAGTCACAAGGGCTCTGTACCTTGCCCTCAGTTAACCTTTATTCCTGGGTCAACATTGCAAAGCAAGTAAATGTACACCTAGGATAGGATAGGACAGGACAGGGCAGGATAGGACTAGATAGGACAGGACAGGATAGGATAGGAACTTTATTTATATAGCTCTTTTCCAGATCTCAAAGTGCTTTACAATAAATATAAGGCAAATTACAAATAATACATAGCAGCAAGCAATAAATCCCAATTTAAATGATAAATTAGGCACATGCCTATTCCACATAGTAGGCAGAGCTTATCTGTCTCCTGGGAAGGCCTGTCTAAACAGAATAGCAAATGCCCAAACTGAAGAAAAGATAGCCAACTCGGTTAAGAAGGGGATAAAACCTTTATAGGTACACCAGGGAGAGCAGAAAGACAAAGGAGGGATAGTGAGGCTGAATAGAATGGACTGTGGGTGGGCAGAGAGGAATAGTGAAAAGCAGGATACTGAACAAATATTTCTGCTCAGTATTCACAAAAGAGGAGGAGGGAAGTGCCTAATCCAGTTCACAGAAGCACTCTGGATGGGTGGTCGATACCAGTCCTTTCACAGAAGAAAGGTTCTGAAAGAACTCCTAAAACTGAAGGTGGACAAAGCAATGGGGCCAGATGGAATTCACCCCAGAATTCTAAAAGAATTAAGGGAGAACTAGTAAAATCATGGACTACCCTTTTAACAAATCATGAGAGGATGGGGTGGTACCTGAGGACTGGAGGAGGGCGGATGTGATTCCCTTCACAAAAGTGGGACCAAAACAAAGGCAGGAGACTGTAGACCTGTCAGTTTGACCTCTGTAGGGAAAGTGATGGAATTACTTCTGAAGGAAAGAATTGTTGAGTACCTAGAGGCCAGTGGGACACAGGACCCAAGGCAGCATGGGTTCACAGCGGGAAGGTCATGTCAGACAAATCTAATTGATTTCTTTGACTGGGTGACCAAAGTAGTAGACCAGGGAGGGCTGTTGGACATGGCCTACCTAGACTTAACAAGCCATTTGACACAGTCCCACACAAAACAATAATCAAATTAACCAGCCTGGAAGTGGGTCCTAGGTGGTAGCCTGGTAAAACACTGGCTGGACAACAGGACACAAAAGGTAATTGTAAATGGAGTGCACTCTGAAGAAAGAGGAAAACTAGTGGGTACCACAAGGTTCAGTACTGGGTCCAGTCCTTTTAATGTCTATAAGTGACATCGTAGAGGGACTGGAAGGAAAAGTATGCCTCTTGCAGATGACTCAAAGATCTGCAACAGGGTTGATACACAAGGAGGCATGGAAAGGATGAGAAGGGACTTGGCAAGGTTGGAGGAATGGTCAGAAGTATGGCAGCTTGGATTCAATGCAAAGAAGTGCAAAATAATGCACCTGGGAAACAAAAACCTAGGGAAGATTACACAACAGGGTGGAGGTAGTAACAACAACAAAAATGGAAAGGACCTGGGGTAATCATATCAGATGACCTTAAGCAATATGAGGAGGCAGTAGGGAGGCTGGGGATACTGGGATGTATGGGAGAGGCATCACCAGCACAAAACAGGAAGTTGTTATCTCTCTGTACAGACGGTTGGTGAGACCCCATCTGGAGTACTGCGTCCAGTTCTGGAGACCCCATCTCTGCAAGGACATAGGATAGAGGCAGTCCAGAGGAGAGCAACTAAAATGGTGCAGGGTCTGCAAGAGAAGCCATATGAGGAGAGACTAAAGGAGCTTAATATGTATACCCTTGAGGAAAGGAGGGCGAGGGGACATGCTAGAAACTTTTAAGTACCTCCGTGGAATCAACAAAGTCAGAAAAAGAGATGTGCAAGAACAAGGGGACACAATTTGAAGATAGAGGGTTGGGGTGGTTCAGGGCAATGTGAGGACGATTTTTCACAGAGAGGGTGGTAACAGCCTTCCTGAGGAGGTTGTGGGGTCTAAAACTGGGGAGAATTCAAGGATGCATGTGACAGACATAATGCAATTTTTGTGTGGGGTAGGAAGAAATAGGCTGTTGGTTAACTAGGATCCTAGTTTATCCTGTAGGGGAAATGGGCAGACTAGGTGAGCCAAGCGGTCCTCATCTGCCATCAAAGTCTGTGTTTCTATGTTTAGTTAACAATAATGCATGACAGAGCATGCGTTGTTGTGAGATTTACACACGCCCTGTGTGATGTGTCATGAGGCACAGCCGAGTGACTTTAACCACACAAAGTGTATAAATCCCACTACTACACATGCCCCTGAAATGCATTATTATGATTAATAAAATGAATCTGTATTAAAAAAAAATTAAATAGGTTCAAAGAAAGTAAACATTTGATTACCGAGATCTTTACCAGTTGTCTGTTGCAGGATTTACATATGGTCATGTGATATGTTTTGACCAATGAGGTTACAGGATTTTTGAGAGCCATTTTATAATTGGGATTTAAAATTTTCCATTGTGGGGGCAGAACAGATGGATTTCAGGACAATATTGCAAAGTCTCAGTGCAGCTACAGAAAAGGCTCGGTCCCAGCAGATTTTAATCTTGCTGCTGGGACTAACAAAAGCCCTGGATATCTGATCAGAGAACTCTGGTGCCCCAATAAGCCTCCTAATGGTTTGCCAGTACTTCACAAATGTAGAGGAGGCCCAGTCCATTTATGGCCTTATAAACCAGCAAAAGGATTTTAAATTCATAGCACCATGTAATCATTAGGAACGCAAATCCCTCAAGTCATAAGTAATGTGATTCCACCTGGATATACCAATTATCTGTCTGGCTGCCAAATTCTGTATTAACTGCAGATAGCAGAGCTGAGTAGCTGGTAGACCATAGTAGAATGCGTTAGAAGTCAATTTACAAAGGTAACAAAAGCTTGCTCTAGTGTGTGCAGATTGCTATGGTCAAGGAAAGCATGCAATCTGGTTACATTTTTGAAGTGGTTAAAACCACTCCCGATGACAGTAGTAATATGAGATGTAAAGTCCAAGTGTCTATCAAAGATTACTCCCAGACTGCAAACCCTCTTTAGTCTGCAGTAACTCAACATCACATGCAGGAGAATGAGATTTTCCTTTACTGCAGACACTAAGCAGTCTAAGCCTACCAAAATCAATTTGGTTTTGCTAGGATTGAGTCTCAGTCAGCTCGCACTTATCCAGTACTTGATCTCCGTGATGATTCTCTCAATCATACGCATCAGATTCCCTTGACCGGGTCTAAATGAAAGGTAAAGCTGAGTGCCACCTGTAGTAGTGAAAACTTAGCTATACCTTCAGATCACTTCTACCAGCAGCAGAAGCATAAATACTGCGAATAACAACGGAGAGAATGTAGAGCTCTGAGGGATGCCACACGTGATCAGTGAAAGGGCAGACTGACAATTATCCAGCATCATAGGCTGGTGACGATTTTTCTGGAAAGATCTAACCAGTGTAACATTTCGCCAGTCAGTCTACAGAAACACCACAGGTGCTCAACCAGTTCCTTGAGCTCCACAGTATCAAACACTGATGACAGGTTAAGGAAAACCAAAACAGATAGCTCTTCTCGATCCTTTGGCAGGAGTAGATCATTCATGACCCAGGCCAAGGTAGTCTCTGTGCTGTGGTGTCAGTGGAAACCAGATTGAGAGATTCATAGAGCTCAAAATTCTCCAGGTGTTCCATCAGGCAAATTGTCACCATTTTCTCGATAAAATGGTTAGAGATAGGCCTGTAGCTGGTGAGATCACCAGTATTTAGCTTTGGCTTCTTGAGAAGGGGCTTCACAATGGTCGCCTTGAGGGTGTCAGGGAAACACCCTTTTCAAGGAAGAGTTCAGAATCTCTACAAAGATAGGTACTAGCATCTGCTAGCCTGGCTTAACCAAACAGGATAGGGTAGTCTAAGATGCAAGTGGATTGGTGCATCACTGACAGTACCTGGCAGATTTCTACAGCTGGCTGAAATTCTGTCCACATCACCCAAGATTCAATTACCTCAGGTCCTTGAGCACTGCCTCAGTGGCCAGCACTAGTGGAGGAGATGTTTTGACTTATCTCTGCAAAGAAATCAGAACACCACCCACATCTCTCCACTGAACTTGGCTTTGACCGAGAGCCAGTGCAGTCTGGATTAAGAATCTTATCCACCAGTCTGAAGAGACCTGCAGGTCTGTTTTTCCCAGCTGCAATGAGAGAGGAATAAAATTGTTTCCTCACACCAATTAGTGCCTCCTGGTACCTCTGATAAAGACAAATCAGGACAAGTTTGTCGGAAAGCACATCACATGTCCTCCATCGCCTCTCAAACCTCTATCCACATCTTTTATCTAGATAAATTATGCCACTCATTATTTTAATTGCAGGTATGGATGCAGAAGTTTAAAAAAATAGGCCTTACATATTTAATATTACAACTAAGTTCATAAAATGAAAGTTGCACATCCTGTCAGTGTTACATTTTGAGTTTTAGGATTGTAGTTGTAATGTCCTTTTCCCAGCTGGTGGGGATATCTTCTATAATTTGAATTACAGGCTTGCTCATTTCAGTGCTAGAAGCATTGTTGGTGTCAGAGGCAACAGCTCAAATTACAGTATTCAGCTAAAAGGAAACCCAAGGTGTTCGGCTGGCTCATTCTTTTCTGCTGCTATCTTCACTGTTTCCACCAGATGGCACTCTGCATCTGCTTACTGAATGTATACACTACGGTAGTTCTAGGACTTGATTATTTGTTTATGGATGAATGGACTGATTGATTGATTTGAAAATCCCATGGCAAGATGCCCGTGAGATGCAGTAACCACACTCCACCAGTTCACTTGTTGCTAGCTGGGTACTAAGCACTTAAACTGCAGTACAATACAGTAAGGTACATGAATACAGGTCCCAGAGGTGAACACTTACATTCTGAAGATACAGACAAGAGCCATTTGTAATTTTTATGTTTGCTTGCACACATGTGCAAGAAACATAGTATGATGATCCAAATGCAGTGCTGTACAGCTGAAAGAGAGAGCACCGCTTGAGTGAGCAGCGCCCCTCCCCACACACACATCGCACATCACACGATGCCTATTATGTGCTGATTTGCGCCCATGCATGCATTGTACCGCCGGATTCACGGCTTCTCCCAAAAAACAAGCTTTCCAGTTGCCATGCTGGGAGCCCACCCAATGTGGCAAAATTGCTATTGCCGACGGGGTGCCCAATCCCCATTGGCTCCAGGCCCCCAAAACAGCCTTCCAGCTGCCACCTGGGAGTCCACCCCAGCATGGCAAACATCCTGTGTCGCCTTGGAAAAACCTGTAAACAAGAAAACGGTCCCTCGTAGTCTCCCTGCCCCCACCGCACTCCACCCACTGTGCACCCTGCTTCCCCACACCTCCCAACCCCATACTTATCTCCAGAGTCCGCACGATGATCTTCGGTGGACTGGGAACATGTCTGCACTTCTTCGGAGCCGACCATGAACTGAGGATATGCCGTAAGCTGTATAATGTAATAAATAGGGTTTTTCAACTTTGATGCATATCTCAGGCATTTTCTCACATTCCAGCACCAGATTTTCAACATGGGTTTTGGGATCCCTCCTCATGAATTCTTGAACTGTCATGGCATTAATTGGGCGGAAGGGTGATTTCGCGGTCACTGTGCAAACTCACCTTCGGGACCAATTAAGGAAACAACAGTGCCAGTGTTCATAAGGTGGGCTCTCAAAAAGTCTATGTTGCAAATTTGTGTGAAAAAATTCCTAAAATGACTGTTTTATAAGCGTGCATTATGAATTCCTATGCACGCTATAAGTTTGCGAATTTTGCATTTGCATGCCAGATTTTCAACATTGCCATTTTACCACACTTCCTTATGAGCAGTACAGCTGTCATTTTCACTCTGTCACCCAAAATGTGTTTCTGCACATGTAGCGCATAATGGTGCAGTTGGTGGCGCAAGCAATGTTTGGGACAGATTAAGAAAATCACAGTGACACCTGTCATGAGCAGAGGTCTTAAAATGGCTATGTTGAAAATTTGCGACAAAAGTCCATAAAATGACTGTGTTACGAGTGAGCATTGCGCAGTTTCCATGCACCCTAGTAAGTTCATGAATTTGTAATATTTTCAGTCCACATTTTCACCAGTGGCATTTTCCACACTTTCCTATGAACAGTACAGTTGTCATTTTTCACAACATGGCCGAAATGTGTTTTACACTTTCAGCACATAAATGCGTGGTCGCTGTGGGAAATCATTGTTCGGGACAGATAAAGAAATCACAGTGACACTGTTCATGACCAGAGGTCCCAAAATGCCTGTGTTGACAATCTGCTGTAAAAAACTCAAGCTAATTACATTACGGGTGTGCGCACAGTTTCTACGCACGCTTGTGACTTCACCAGTTTTTTTTAATATTTTCACTGCAGATTTTCAACATTGCCATTTTTACACCTCCCATGAACAGTACAGCTGCAGTTTTTCACATCCTGTTTGGAATGTGTTTTGCACCTGTTGTGACAAATGCCGTAGTCGCTGTGCAAAAGCAGCTTTTGGCTAACAAACCGATATTGCCACTGTTCATGAGGTGGGGTCACAAAAAGCCATGTTGAAAATTTGGAGTGAAAATACCAACGAATGCCTGAGACGTTAGGGTTTCCGACCATAACGCCCACCTGTATAGAATGACAGGCATCAGGGCTGTGACTTGGGATTGTCACCTGCAATGCTCATACCATTCCACCTCGACCCATACCCTGCAGCCACTAAGAGGCATCGAGGTGTGCCTTGGACTCTTCTGCCCCAGAGTTCACCCCATTCTCCTATACCGCATCCATCATGCCATATTTCTGATGGAATGATGTGAACATAAGGGCCAAAGACCCCAAGGCACACTGTGACACTTGTCAGTGTTTGCAGGGTAGGGTGTGGTGAAATGGCGTGGCCGTATGCCTGATGACCCAAAGGCACACCCAATGCCTGTCACTATCTGCAGGATGGTTATGGGGTTGGCTTCAGTTCAATACTTCACTGCCATTCCTATTATGCAGCTCTGTAACTCCTACACTACCAATGCCAATGCCAGCTGGCAAACATTCGGCATTGACAGATGCTTGTTTTGTTTTTAATTTTTGTAATTTGTCATTGTTTACCAGTAAAGGCAAACTAAGCTGTGGTCATTATTTTCCAAGTGGGTTCTTGGGGGCATAGCCCTGTTTTACTGACTGGAGGAATGTTTGCCATGACACTCAGGCAAATCCCTACTCCTCTTCAACAAGTGCTTAAAGATCTTTAACTTTCACCTGGACAGTGACCAGAAATAGGCAGAAGGGGCCTCAGTCTAATATCTCATCAGAAGGACAGCACGCAACAGTGCAGCACCCCAGTACTGCACTACACCATGATTTATGGGTATGACCCCAAGTATCTAGTATGGAATTAGAACCTATGACCTTCCCATCTTCTGGCCCCAAAGTTAGCATGCTACCTGCTGAGCTACTGACACTGATTCATGATTATCATGATAGTTACAGGTGTTCCTTTAGTCATACTGCTACTCTGAGGCTTAATGGCCCGGGATGTGAGATGATATGGGTGGTAAACTTACTTAAGGGAAGGGGAAGCAAGGACACTTTAGTAAGTGGTGTTACCTCGGACAGCTCAGGGGTCATTAAGCTGCAACAGTATCCAGATAGCGGAAAAATTAGAGGGGTAGTTGGAGCAAGTGGTAGTTATTTTCAGTCAGCTAATTTTGACAAGGAGAAGATCTGTCTGCTGCAGTCTATACTGTGACATAGGTTTATTTGGGCACCAACCTGCCATAGATTATCTACTGGAGTATGAGAAATCTGGAAGAGATTAATGAACACAGACACACTGCAAATGTAAGATGTAAAATGACCAGTCATCTGACAACTTCATATCCTGCCCTCATTGTATTTCAGTCATTATATTTTATGAAAGCAAAAGTATTTAAGATTTGCTTAAAGAGCCAGTGTACTGCCTGAAATTAATATTAAATTTCCAAAGTGAACTGTTATCTCTTATAACTGATTTTCCTATTGCTAATTAGAAGGTGTTCTACCTGGCAATACTTGGTGTGATGTGGAACAGTAATCTACCAGGAGGCTGACACAGCTACTTCTGTTCTACCTGCAGACTGACATAGCTAGTCCTGTTCCTACCATACATTGTAAGCTCCTATGACTCAGGTTACTGTGACATCACAACTGACCAAAACAGCCAAACACCTTCTTTAAGACTGGTCAATTGTGATGTCACAAAAATGAGGTCAAAGTACTGATGAGGCACAAAGAGGACTAGAACTAGATGTCAGTCTCCAGGTAAAGTGTGGGTCTTTTCATCACACCTCATACTATCTGATAGAAAACCTTATAGTGAGCAAACGGGGAAAAAAATGAACTGACTATTGTTTGCAGTTCCTTATATTTCTTTGAGCACTAGGCAGGCTTCTTCATGCCGCCACCCCAGTCCCATCACCCTGACTTCTCCAGGACTTACCCTGCTCTGCGCCTTCCACAGGGCCTTAGTCCCACCTCACCCCACCACCACTGGTGGGGCAGGGGTTTCCAACTCTGCAGCTGAACAGATCTAGTTTTGCAGCAGTGCCTGGTCATCTGCTGCGGGACCTGCTGGTTGCAAGAAGACATCCTGCCAGACGGTGAGTTTCCTTATTTTATGTCTCCTCCTCCTGTTGCGATGGAGCATGTGCAATGGCATCAGTGAAGGCACCACACACGCTTTCTACATGGCTGGTCAGATGCCTGCCACCCCACCACTGCTCTCTTGCTGTTCCTGCGCCTCAACCTCAGCCATCTCTAGGGGCCAGGCTAACACTGGCTTTGTGCCCTCCGTCTCGAGAAGGAGAGTAGTCCACTGGATGCCCAATCCTCCTCCACCTGGCCATCTCTCCAACATCCTGAGTTCTCTCCCAAACTCAGGCTGTCAGTGCCACAAGCAGTAGCAATACCACTGTGCCAGTGGGCTGGATCACAGCTGACTACTTTTAAAAATAATGCCCTGTTTGTTAATTTTGGTGCTACTATTTAAAAAGAGTTATCAATATCCAGCAACTAATTTCCAGCTGGCATCAGCAAAACTTAGTTTCACAAGATTGCCCTAAATGCAAATTTCAGGACCTTCCATTTATATTACAGAAAACATTTCCATTAAAACAGGAGTGTTTCCTTCAACATCATCTATTCTTCTGTTCATGCCATCGAGTCATAATCCTCACTAAAGACATCACAGCCTGTTGCCATGGAAATTATTCTGATGTCAAAAGCTGAGGATTATGAGTTCAGGGCAGGAAAAGCAGCCAGAACAGATGACATCTATGGGACAAAGAGCCTGTTTTAATGAAGAATGGCTATATCTGTATTAGTCCTTGAAAACAGACTGATTGGAAAGTATGATACATTTCACTGGCCAACATATAGTAGATATTGTACATATAGAATAATGAATGGAATATTGAATAATGTATGGATGATTGTGTTGTATGAGTTAAATTAAATTGCTCGACTAGACCTTAGTCTGTGGGTGTTATGGGAAAGCCCATAGCTACTCCACCTTCCACTTCTCCTAAAGACTAGCCATTAGGGCAGACATTAAACTGGTTCCCTGCTCTGACAGAATCTTCTGTGGAAAACTCACCTAGCTGAATATCCCCAGCAGTTCACTGGCGCTTCCACCTCAGTGGAGGATAAGGCCAAGGCCTCTGGATACCTGGTGGCATAATCCTCAACCACCAAAATATACCTCTTGCCTGTACAACTTGGGGTGCTGAGTGGCCCTACAGTCCCAAAAGCAACTGACCAAACTGACTTTTCAGTTACAGGCAGGGAATCAAGGCTGCCTTAACCTTCTCCCTAACCTTTCCCACCCTCTGGCACCGCAGATAAGTCTCGCAGTAGTTTGCCGCGATCATTAAAGATACTGAGCCAATAAAATTTGTTAGTCAACCAACTTTTTGTTACACTGACTCTCATGTATTTTGGAGAATGGTATACTGTGGGCTAAGGCCAGAAGTTGTTTCCTATACACCATGTGTAGCACCCCCATGTATAGGGATTAAAGCGCAATGTTCCTGGGGACCACATCATAGCAAACATCACCAGAACATATCACAGGCTCCAAGGTGGAAACAGAATGGGTTTCCTATCTGGAGATGTCTTCAAATACATATAGCTGGACCCAGGTATCTTACCACTGCAGGAGCTGGCTGCTCCTCCAATCTTCTGAATCGAGGAACCCTGGCTCAGACTACTTACTCTTGTGCCCCAAGGGTCCCTCAGGCCCTGAAGATGCAGAGGTGCAGGATGTGTCTCTCAAAATGTAAGACTCTGGAAGATAAACTCATTAGTATGTTAAAACCCAAGAAGTATCACTTCATTCCTGTCCTTAAGAACAAAGAGAATCAGGACTCAAGCTCGTTTACTAAGAAGAATCACTTTTATTTCTCCTGAGCCCAAATGATTAAAAGGGCTAGAAGGGTCCATTATGGCATGAATGTGAACTGTCAGCTCCATGGGGTTCAAGTTTTGTACATATAAATTTTGGCAGTACATAAAAGCAGCTCTAGATCTTTACTCAGCTTTAACCACCACAGTAAGATTTTTCCCAGAATTAACCATGGCCTTTTATTTCACCTGGAATGTGAAGCTCCCACCTTGATTTCTGACTGGCACTGGTGAGTACCTACAGAGCTTCCTACTTTAACAGACCCAAAAACCCTGAGGCCTTCCTATCCTGCACCTCCTTTTTGTTGGCGAGCATTCTTCCTCCAGCCCCCAGAGCCCAGGACCACAACAAATGGTTGTATACTGCTTCATTTGTGCCCTCCCATGGATGATACACAGGGACCCAACTCATCACCGCAGACCAAGCCATTCTGCTTAAATCTTACCTGTAAGCAAGAGATTCTAAATACATCTATAGGAACAATAAAACATTTTCATTCTCAAAAATATTAAGAAAGCAATTATTATGTAAATTTCAAGCACCATCTTAAACAGCTATGTGAGGTAGGTGCCTATATCACACTAGCCCCTTAACACCCTTGTTAATTATTATCTCCCCAAGGTAACATGTTTCTTTATGTACAATGAAAGAGGTTTTAACTTCCATACACCATGCAAACGCCCATTCATTCTCACAGTCGCACTCAACCAGACCATTTTAAGTGCAATAAAACTGTTAATCTATCATTAGGCTCTTGGTGAAAATTTAGAGATTATTAAATTTTATTTTTCATTAACCAGTAAGCATTGAGCAGTCATAACCTGCTCCATCAAGGAATCTTCCTGGCACAGTTTATGAGTCTTTCAAAGGGCAGGTCCCCACCAAGTGAGAAATAGAAATTCTGGTCCAGTTTCATGGTAATGTACCCAAAAGGATCTCTGTTCACCATGTAATATTTGGTGTGGGTTCCAGTCAAGTCCTGCACCAACGCAAAGTTCTTAAACATATTGAGTCCAGACCATGGTGCAGTGCGGCACATTGCCCATGCTTTCTGAATAGTTACTGAGAGGGGAACTACCCTCCAGGTCAATGTTTTAGTCTTTCTAGATGTTCTTTGAATACCCATTCCTCCCCATTTCTTCAATAATGTCCCACATTCTTTCTGACAGGTATGGGTGATCCAGAGATGGGTATTCGACGTAGTCTTCTCCTTACCCATCTCTCGGCCTGACTCCATTCAGGCAGATCTTGGATGCGGATTCTCCTAGCTTGTCCTGGCTCACGACACTCCCCTTTGTATGTAATATTCAAAGGGTTGCTGTGCTCAACCCATCTATCAGGGTCCGAAGGGTCGAGAAAACACAGGCAAACATGGGGTGCGGTCGGCCATAGTGACCACCGGTGGTGATAGGGTCATGGGATTGCTCTGAAGACCTGATAGTCAGCAAATTGGAACCTTAGTCCCAGGAATTGTTCCTCATCCACCTCCTCTTCCAGCTCCTCTGGGATCTTTCCACTCCCTGCAGGCTCACTGGGTGCAAAGGTTGAGACGGAGAGCTACTTGCTTGTACCCTGGCCCTCTCCTAGCTGAGGGCTCAGATTTCTCCAATAGGGCGGGGGCTGCCTCCGGACAAGGGCCATGTTGGGGACTCCCTGGGCCCTAGGGAGTCACCCACATATGTTTAAGACCCTGCCCCTCCCTCTGCCATGGGGAGAGCAGGCAAGCTGGCATCAGGAATAGGGCAGATGACTGCTTCCTGTCACCTTCTGACTTCAACCCTTCACCAGTACACTTTTCTGCCTCTACTTCAACTCCTATATCAGTAGAAGAGCCCCTGGTCTTCTCCGGCTCCTATACAGGCACTCTCTCCAAGGGAGAGTTTCTTGAAGGCTCCAGAGACTGCACTTCCTGGTGACCACAAAGGATAAGATCCTCTGAAACACTTGGAGAGGGTCCCTAAGAAAGACTGGTGGGACACAGTCAAAAATACCTCCCAGGGCAGAGCTTGAACTGATCCCACACACTGGCAGTCACACAATTCCCTACCACCCCAAAATCCACATCTTACACAGCATTCATCAGGCTGTCCTATACCTTCTGCTTGCCAGAGCTATGTCAGCAACAAGGCAGAAATCATTGCCAATGGCTCCTCCTGGGGGAAGCTTCTTCCTCAATTTTGAATTCCATACCTGCCATCCTTCGATACCAGTCCATATGCGCCCCAAATCTTTCTCAGAGTACCCAAATCTTTCTCAGAGTACTTAGAGTACACAATTTCCAGCTTGCTCCAGCACCACCACACCTCTCTAATGCTGCTGCAAAATGGTGCTTGGGTTAGAAGTGCCTCTCTCCTCTACTGCAGCCATCCATCAATCAGGATCGCTGGAGAATGCCACATGACCAATCAGTCATGCATGCACACCACACCAGGTGAGCTGGGGCCTACCTTTGCTATAGGCCTGACTTCCACCACCACAAGAATTTCTTCATGTGCCACATGGCCTACACACAGGGCAGGAGGCCCACCAGCACCTCTGCTCTGGGAAATATGGGGTGTTTTTCTCTTTGAAGGTGTGAGGAAAAGTCCCGGATGAGCCCCCACGTGTACCCCTTCCCCCATGTCTAGGGGTTAAAGCGCATGTTCCTGGGGAAGGGGCCCACAGCATAGTGAACATCACCAGAACATATCACAGGCTCCAAGGTACAAATAGAATGGGTGTCCTATCTGAAGATGTTTTCAAATACATATGGCTGGACCCAGATATTTTACTGCTGCAGTAGCCAGCTGCTCCTCCAGTCTTCTGAAATGAGGAACCCCGCTCAGATCACTTACTGTTATGCCCCGAAGGTCACCAAGGCCTCGAACACAGAGATGCAGGATGTGTCTCTCAAAATTTAAGCCTCTGGAACATAAACTCAGTATGTTAAAAACCCAAGGAGTAACATTTCATTCCTATCCTTAAGAACAAAGTGAATCAGGACTCATAAGCTCATTTACTAAGAAGAATCACTTTTGTTTCTCCTGAGCCCAAATGATTAAAATGGCCAGAGGGGTCCATTATGGCATGAAATGTGAACTTTCAGCTCCATGGGGCTCAACTTTGTACATACAAATTTTGGCAGAACATAAAAGCAATGCTAGATCTTTACTCAGCTTTAACCACCATGGCAAGATTTTCCCCAGAATGAACCACAGCCCTTTTATTTCACCTGGAACGTGAAGATCCCACCTTGATTTCTGACTGGCACTGGTCAGTACCTACTGAGCTTCCTACTTTAACAAATGAGGCCTTTTTCCATTTTGCTCTTCCGGAAAGCATACAGCTTCTCCCTAAACCCTGTCTCCCATCCCTCACTTCTAGCCCCAAGGACATCGATAGTGTGGCACCAGCATTACCCACCAAGACCATTCCCTATTGTCCTTTCACCCTGCCGCTCTCCTAGTCGCTCTCCTGGCATGCCCAAGTCCCCACAACACTACCCTGCACCCTCATCAAGTCTTTTAGTGAGCCCGCACAAGACCTGCAGCACCATGGGACCATACCTTTGACTCTAAACTGCTGCCCAATCTGAGCAACCAGCAACAGGGGAATGAACCTCTAGGGCACTCCGCAGCCCACTCAGCAAAATCCGGCAGCCCCAAAGCCTGTTCCTCTAAACAGACCCTTAACTGGATAGAGGCTCCCCTGGAACCCTCCACAGTGTCCCTGGGCCAACTTGCCACACCAGACTGCAGAGGCCCTGCCACAACCTGCTGCAGCCCGGAGGCCCAGAAACACAGCCACTTTCCACCAGGGCCCAGACCCAAAAACCCTGATACCTACCTGTCCTGCACCTCCTTCTTGTCGAGCATTCGTCCTCCAGCCCCCCAGTGCCCAGAACTCCAAGCAAATGGTCACATACAGCACAGTATAGTGCAGTGGTTTAAGGTTCTGAGCTGCAAATCTGGAGACCTCGGTTTGAATCCCACAGCCCCCACTTGCATACTGTGTGACCCTGAGCAAGTCACTTAACTTCCCTGTGCCCCAGGTTGCACCTGTAAACAAGCTTTCAGATTAGTGTGTCTCACCTGGTTAAACAATTGGAAGAAAAAACATTTGTGCCTCCCATGGATGCTACCCAGGGATATGACTCATCGCCACAGACCAAGCTGTCCTGCCTAAAGTGTGTGTGGGTCCCCACTCTGCACTGCCCTGCAGTACCCACCAGTATCCCTCTCCTACTCTGGCACTGCCTCTCTCCTATACTTGGGAAAACTGCCTTTATACCCTAGAAACCTGATCTCTGCTGCCGCCACATGGCAGCAAGTGAAAATTGCACCCCAGAACACTAAAATCCCAAAACCCTTTGGGCAACAAAGAAGGAAAGGGGTCCCTAAAGGAGCATAAGTTCCTCTCAAAAGAGAGGGGCTTACATGTAGGAACTACTATCTGCCAGAGTACCCTTTTCTCTGGTCCTTCCTCTGGAAGCCACTCATGATACAGGAGAGCATTCTCCCAATATGCTCCTTTCTCTGAACCCTGAGAGTTACCTTCAACCCTGGTGGCCAACTCCTTTAATTTCTGTTGGGATGGGTCAGCTTACTGAACTTTTCCCAGCTCTGTATGCCTGACCTTCCCAAAACACACTCTCCTGTAGGACAGCCACCCATGGCTGGGCTTTCCCCAGTCTGCAGCTGTGGCTCAAGCAACTACTCCCAGCTCCTTCAGCTACAACATCCCTGCTGCTGATGGAGGAGTTGCTTCCAGGTGCTCTGCTCCCCTGACAGAAGTTTGCCATGGCATTAAAGATCATGGGCCAGTAAAATGAACAGTAAAGTTATCATTCACAGCCCCCGTTGTTGTCCACCCCAGTGAAGATGGTTCATTGCTGCCCTTTAAAGGGGTTGACCCCAGTACGTATCCAGGCAGCAACTGACCTCTTGGGCACGATGGCTGCTTATGGGATAGGATCAGAGGAGTTGGTGGTGGGTAGCCTATAACAGTGCTTTGCCTCAGCTCCCAATTCTGTTACACCAGTTCATGTATGACCCGGGACTTCTCACTTAGGATCCCTGTGGTTCAAAGAGTAACTTAAGAAGATGAAGGCTATGGGTTGGAGATTGGAGCATTGTTGGTGAAGTCCTGGACCAATTTGGAAAAACTGGCTCTCAGATTTCACTATGGTGACTATCAGAGGGCAGTCTCCTGTAAGAATGCAGCATTTCTGTCTAAGAAGATTGCAGTGGGGAGAAAAGACTGACTCAGTTTTTCTGGACTGTGGACAGGCTGTTACATCTTACCTGTCTCTAGCCATTAAAGGCACTTTCATCTATGAGGTGTGAAGAGTTTGCACAGTTTTCTCTGACAGAGTGTCCTCAGTCAGGTCTGGGATAACTCCAACTTGGATGTCGTGACCCAGCAGTGGGAGCTGGTTGTCTGAACAGCATTACTCCTGTTTGGAGCTAGTTTAGTCTGGTATTAATGGAGGAGGTATGTGGGGTGATCTCTGAGCTGTGGGCCACTTATTGTGAACTGGACCAGGTCCAATGTGCTTCCTAATGAGTTGTGTGAGAATTCTTGGTCCAGTGTTTGCCAAGATAGTCCAGTGTTCCTTTCTGGAGATGTCCTTTTCAAGCGCATTGAAGGATACACTGATGAGTCCCTCTGAAAAAACATCTCTGGACCTAGACTGCTTGGCAAATTTTAGACTTGTTTCTAACCTTCCATTTCTAGGAGAGGTTATTGAGAAGATATTGGCTCTGCAGCTTGAGGCATATCTCATGGTGTTTTTCATCCATGAGTCACTCCAGTTCAGATTTAGATCCATGCATTTTGTGGAGACCATTGTATGGAGACTGTATTGGTCAGGGTGCATAATGACCTCTTCGGGGCAAGAGATAGAAGGAATGGTCAGTTCTCATTCTACTCAATCTCTCTCCAGCCTTTTGACACTGTCGGCCATGGGTTGTTGTTGGATCACTTAAGGATGTACTGTGGACTCGCTGGTACAGTCATCAGCTGGTTTGAGTCCTTCCTCAGGAACAGGACATGGAGAGTGGTGATGGAATTTTTTCTTTACTCCAGATGCACCTGCTCTTGGTGTACATCAGGGCTCAATCCTCTCACCTATGGTGTTCAAAATGTACATGCTGCTCCTGGGTGACATTGTCAGATGCTACGCCTAGAGTTTTCACTGCTATGCAGATGATACCTAGCTGTATCTGTCATTTGCTCAAGGGACACCTGGTGTAGTTGATGTACTTAATTTCTTGATAAAGTGTCAAGTGCAGACATGAAACATTGATGAGTGGAATGTGGGTTGGGGTGCTACTGTCTGGTACCTGGACAACTGTCCTTTTACTTGGTGTTTTTTAATAATAAATACAAGTATTAATCATGTCCTAACAGTGGGCTACAGTGTTTTATGTCCGTGTGAGCCAGCTGCCTCTCCTTTTGCACTCGTACCTAATTAATGCCTGATCGAGATCCAGGATTAGATGTCCACTAGCTGGCTGAGACTCAACCCAGATAAGACAGAGGTATTGGTGGCAGGGTATGGGGGCCACAGGAGAGAAGATCAGCTTGATGCTTGGGTCCTCTAGGCTGGTGGCATCAAGTAAGGTGAAGAACCTGGGTGTCATTCAGGATGAAAGATAGACACCTGAGGCTCAGTGTCATCTGCAGTCTACAGTGATTTTACCATCTTAGAAATATCTCCTGGATTAAAGCCTTGATCCCACCGGAAGACCTGCCCTCACTGTTACATGTCTTTGTGACTTCCACACTCGACTACTGAATTTCGCCAAATTTGACCACCCAAATTTGAGCGCTGTAGCAAGTGTGCTGTAAATACGCTGAAATGGAGATTTGAGAACTATGGAACTGTTGGTAGGTGTCTATATGCTCCACTGTGCTGTGGAGCAGAATCCGTCTGCCTGTTTCTATGCTAATTTTGGATGGGTATTGAAGTTTTAAGTGTATTAAGACTGAGAGCCAAGAATGCTGCTGGAACTATTGAGGGTCCTGTATGTCTCCTGTGCTGTGGAGTGGATTTTGGTCTGCTCATTTGTATGGAGAATGATTTAACTTGTTTGTTCAACCACCCATTTGTTGAAAGGCATCTATGTGCAGGGACAAAGGGTTCTACAAGCTGACAGTGGGGCTAAGTTGGAGAATGCCCTTAGGATATAATTTAATTTATTGAGTTACATTCCAGTCCTTTCTGCTGATGGCTTTTCTTCACAGGTTGTAAGGGAAGCGAACAGGACTTGGCTTTGTGGATAATTGTCACCGGAGTGTTTGGGATTTAAGGCTGACAGAAACTCGATTTGGGACTAAGTGGATTTTCCTGAGCTGTCTGGAGGTTTGCACGGTGGGCTGTAGTGGCACAAAGTTTCTGCTCTTGTTCAACGGATAGTCGGTGTTGAGGGCCGAGCCCTAGGGTTCTCCAGGTGACCTATCATTTGGTGGGCGCTACGGGGATCTCCATAGTAGCTGCTGTGGCCAGCGTCCACCAAGTCAGTCTTTTGGGCTGTTCTGGTGCCAGAGTGGTGTCTGCTTATCAGAGGAACTTTTATCTGTGAAACTTTGGACTCCTGTTCTCCTTTTTTTGTCCTGATTTACGGTCAGAGTGTTTTTATTTCATTTATTTATTGACAATGAGAGTGTCAAACAATAACTTTTCAGACTCTAGTAGTGAGAGTACATGAGGAAGACTAGGTTTGCTGCCCAAGGCACCTAGCTTCACCTGAGCTCTTTTCTTCTAGGTTGCTTGAAAGGACAGAGCAAAGAACCTTACCAGAGCAAGGGAAAGGATTGAGACTTCTTTCGGCTAGGCAGATTTACTGTGTGTTGTTATTTTTATTTTGTACTCACAGGGATAGTTACTGTTTGTTGCTAACATTTTATTGCTTTATTTTTCTCTGTTTCAAATTGTTGTTGCTGGGTATACCTTCTGCTGCATTATTACAGTGTGTGCCTACAGGGTGTGCTAACAGATTACTGCTGTAATCTTCTGATTCAAACTGTCTTTGCAAGGTATATCTTCTGTTACTGCTTTATTTTCAATGTAGCAAAGTGTTTTTACAGGGTATCTTCTGTGAAATTATTACAGGTGGTGCTTACATTTTTGTGACTTTTTATCATTAGGCAAAGCAAAATTACTGTTTGCCACTGTTTTATTTTATTTTATATTTTGCTGAAAGTTTTTTTGTCTCAGAGGAGTTGCAGTCTCCTTCTCACACTGAAGGAGCTAATTGCTTTCTCCCCACAGCTCTTCCAGGGGATTAGGTGTGTATCGGGGGTGGAGCGGACAAACTGTCAGTAACTTCCAACAGAAACAAGGGTTAAAAGGTCAGGTTAGTTGATATCTTGAGGTGGAAAACTAGGTTTGCTGGCCAAGGCACCTAGCTTTCATCTGAGCTCTTTCCTTCTAGGTTGCTTGAAAGGACAGAGCAAAGAACCTTACCAGAGCAAGGGAAAGGATTAAGTCTTCTTTTTGCTAGGCAGATTTACCATGTGTTGCTTTTTATTTTGTACTCACAGGGATTGTTATTGTTTGTTGCTAACATTATATTGCTTTATTTTCTCTGATTCAAATTGTTGTTGCTGGGAATACCTTCTGCTACATTATTACAGGGTGTGCTTACAGTGTAAGTAACAGATTACTGCTGTAATCTTCTGATTCAAATTGTCTTTTGCAAGGTATAGCTTCTGTTACTGCTTTATTTTTCTCTGTAGCAAAGTGTTTCTTACAGGGTATATCTTCTATGAAATTATTATAGGTGGTGCTTTACAGTTTTACAGTGTTATCTATCATTAAGATAAGCTTTCAGGGCTACTGCATTTGTTGCTGGCTGATTGTTTCTGCTCTTACGTCCTTCTTTCTTTCATCCGTGGTTCTTCTTTTTCAGCAGGGAAGGGCCCAGCCACCCACCCCATCCCCAACCACCCCACACTACACTCCTTTTATAGGGTAGCACAGTCATGACATTTCCTGTGGCAAAGCAGGAAGGGGCGAATCAGTGGGGTATCCACACGGTGACCTCATTTACAGGGCATCTAGTAATTTAACTTGTTATAACAAGTTATACAAAACTAACAAACAAAACACAAAATCAAACTTTTGCTTTCATTTCTTCCTTCTAGTTACTCTAACCAGGATATAAACCCAGCAACTTATCTGGAATGGATATCATTAACTGCAGGTACTATGGAACACTTTTCTGAAGGGTAGTTTTACAGGATTTAGGACACTGTCCTACATGCTGGGCCATTGTAGATCTAAGGGCTCAGCTCCAGGCAGCATGGGCAGAGATTGCATGCCTCAAATTGCATATTCAAGAGGAAATATATTATAAGAACTACCCGCCATTTCCCCAACATCCAACAGAAGCACCTCGACTGCAGAGGGTACTTTGTCTGGGAGGTTGGCAGGTGATTAGAGGGGCAAATCGGTGCCCCATCACTCAGTGCTCCCCAACATATTACTTCCACAAACCATATAAAACTACAAACAGGTATCTGCCTCTGTCTCCAAATCAAACAAAGGGGCAGAGGATACTGCAGCACAGGAGCTAGCACAACAAAACTCACCCAAAACAGGAACCAAAACAAAAAAGCAAGAAGGAAATCCAAACAACTTCTGATCATAAGAGACTCCATGATTCGGGAGTTGATATCTATCTCCAGACTAGGGTAATGGTCAGATGTCTCCCAGGTATATCAGCATGGAGAGACACTGACTGCATTACTAAATTGTTCAGGAAGCAGGAGAAAACAATGACATCCTGGTACACATAGGGACTAATGATCTCGCCAGTCAGTCAGTTGTGGAGACCAAGGAACACCTGACCAGGCTGGGTGACAAACTATCATCCATTTCATCCGGCATCTCCTTCTCTGAGATCCTGCCTGTCTGGGAGAGGGGACAGATGGACGGAAGGTCAGAGAAGGGAGATAGGGGAGCTAAACATGTGGCTCAAGGGCTGGTGACAAAAAAGGACACAAACTTGTAGGAAACTGGCAACAGTTTTGGGAGCAAAGTCCTTTAATTTGATGGACTGCATCTGACTAAGGAGGAGTCAGTGCATTGGGGCAGAAGTTTGATGTCTTTGCAGAATATTTAAACTAGCAAATGGGGAGAAGGGGCAGCACCCCATACAGTCGAATGGGAAGAACACCCTCCCCTCAGCTAGTGGTCAAACAGGAGTTCAGCATGTTTGCAGTTCATTTGCATCACCAGGTAAGGAAAAAGATCCGCTCCTCATACAATGCACAGGAGAAACACCAGACCTCACCCAACAACTAACACATGAAATCTGGCCAATGGAAAATCATGTACACAAATGCTCGAGTCTGGAAAACAAGATCTCAGACCTGCAGGCAATAATGACAGAGACTAAACTGGACATAGTGGCAATTAGCGAGACGTGGTTTACCAGTAACCACACTTGGGAGACTTCAGTACCTGGCTATGTACTGCTCCAGAAGAGACTGAGGTGCAAAAGGGAGGTGGAGTGGCCCTGTATGTCAATGAAAATATCAAAGCTACAGAAATTCAGAATATACATAAGGAGACAGAAGAACTGTGGGTCACCCTGAAACAGGAAATGGGACAGCCATAACAAACTGGGTTGTCTACAGGCCCCAGATCAGAGGGAGGACATAGACACATTACTGTTAGAAGATATAAAACATGACAGCTAAAAGGGAGGTTCTGATAATGGGAGAGTTCAACATGCCAGATACAGATTGGTCAATACCAGCAGGAACATCTGCCAGAACTAGACACATGGTGGATTCCTGCTGGGGAAGGCCTCAAACAACTGGTACAACAACCCACAAGAGACAGGGCTATCCTAGATCTAGTACTGACAAACAGGGAAAGAATCACAGATCTCCAGATAGAAGGTCACCTGTGGGCCAGTGACCATCACATGGTATGGTTCAATTTGGCCACTAGAACTAAATCATCCCATTCCAAGGCAAAACATGGGACTTCAGAGGAGCTGAATTTGATAAGATGGCCAACAGGGTTAAGCTTGCCTGGCAAAAAGAAATACAGATGAGGGGATACAGGCAAAGTGGGCAAGCATTAGGATGCAATACTTGAAGCAACATCCCATTGTGTTAGAGAAAAGGAAGTGCAAAAAGAAGAAACCACTTTGTTCTCAAAACACTATCAGAAAAGGTCAGAGCCAAAAGGATGGCCTTCAGGAAATATAAGGAATGCAGCTGGATGAAGACAGGAGGCATACCAAACTTCCTAAGGGAAGCAGGAAAGGCAGAGGCAGGCAAAGGCCCAAACTGAGGAAACACTAGCACAAACAGTAAAGAAGATGACAAGACTTTCTATAGATACATTAGTAAAAGGAGAAAGTCAAGAGGTGGTATTGCTAAGATCAAAGGAGATAAGGGTGCAAAGAGGAGGAGACCATGTAAAGCATCTATCCTAAATAGATACTTTTGCTCAGTATTTACTGAGGAGAAGGTAGGGCAGGGCCCACAGCTCAGCACCATGGACACGGGGGGAGGTGGCACTAGTCACTGCAAAAGAAAGGGTCCCACAAGAGCTCGATAAGCTCAGGGTGGACAAGGCAATGGGACCTGATGGCATACATCCCAGGGTACTAAAGGAGCCAAGGGTGGAACTAGCAGAGCCATTATCAGAACTGTTTAGTGAGGCTCTGAGCACAGGAGAGGTCCCAGAAGACTGAGAAGGACTCATGTGATCCCGCCCACAAGATTGGTAGCAGGAGGAGGTGGGAATTACAGACCAATCAGTCTTACCTCAGTAGTGGGCAAGATTATGGAGGCACTCTTAAGGTAAGGATAGTGCAATGCCTAGAATCCATTGGAGCACAGGATCCAAGACAGCATGGGTTTACAAAAGGAAGGTCCTGTCAAACTTATCTCATAGATTTCTTTGACTGAGTAACCAGAGTGGTGGACCAAGGGAGCAGTTGATGTCGCTACCTTGACTTCAGCAAAGCTTTCAATACTGTTCCACATAGAAGATTGATTAATAAGCTGGGTAGGCTCAGGGTAGGTCAGGAGTTGGTCAAAAGGATGGCAAACTGGTTGACGGGCAGAAAACAGAGAGGTGGTAAACAGTATACAGTCTAAAGAGATGCAAGTCACAAGTGGGGTACCTCAGGGATCAGTTCTGGGGCCAGTCCCTTCAATATCTTCATCAGTGACATTGCAGATGGACTGGAGAGTAAGGTTTGTCTGTTTGCAGATGACACGAAGATCTGCAACAGAGTAGATGATCCAGATGGGGTGGGCAGAATGAGAAGAGATCTGGATAAACTGGCAAAATGGTCAGAAGAGTGGCAAATGGGGTTTAATGCAAAGAAGTGCAAGATCATGCACATAGGGAAGAGAAACCCTGAAGCCACCTATAGGCTGGGAGGGAGTTGCTGGCAGTCACAAGGGAAGAAAGAGACTTAGGCATCATCATCACCGATGACCTGAAATCATCCAAGCAGACCACTAAAGCAGTAGGTAAGGCTATGGGGATGTTGGGGTGTATTAGTAGGGTATCACAAGTCGAAAGAGGGAGGTAATAATCCTCTTTACAAGACACTGGTTAGATCCCATCTGGAGTACTGCATTCAGTAATGGTGGCCACACCTTCACAAGGACATTAACCAAATTGAGGCATTCCAGAGGAGGGCAACCAAAAGGGTGCAGGGACTGCATCAGAAAACATATGAGGACAGATTAACGGAGCGCAATATGTATACCCTAGAGCAAAGGAGGAGAGAGGTGATATGATCGAAACATTCAAACACCTTAAGGGCATTAACAAGGTGAAAGAGTCTAATATGTTTCAATACAAGAAAATAACAGGACAAGAGGACACAGCATGAGATTAGAGGAAGGCCGATTAAGGGGTAATGTGAGGAAGTTCTTTTTCACAGAAAGGGTGGTGGATGTATGGAACAGCCTACCACAGGAAGTGGTGAATATGAACACAGTGCAGGGCTTCAAACAGGCATGAGATAGGCATAAGTGAGCAATACAGATAAGTATGAATATTTAGGCCATTGACAGAGCAAAGGCCGATGGCACATTTATAAGGTAGAAAAGAAATGGGCAGACTGGATGGGCCTTGTGACCCTTATCTGCCGTCAACTTCTATGTTTCTATGTTTCTAGGGCTGGAATTGGGTTTTTTTTCTGTTTGTGTTGGAAGAACTCCTAATTTGTTTACATTCACCTATCTTGGGAGGTGAGAGCTCCCAAGAGGACTGTCCTTTCCTGATTGGTGGTGAGAGGACCTCTAGATTTGGACATGGTAAATCTCTTCCTAAATGGTTTTATGTTTTACTAGTTTTCTGTTTTTATATTAATTGTGTTTTTATTTTATTTTTCTTAGTCTCATGGTAATTATCGGTAGAGGATTTAAAATAGTTATTAGTAGGATTTGGTAGGAGTGTGTATTGATTTATTTTATCGATTGTGTTTAGGTTTTGATTTTGTTTGAACAGTTGGATAGTTTGAGGAGGGTCCTTGTTTTAAAATGTGTTGGGGCTCTACCTCCAGGGCTGTGTGCTATTCATCCTCCGCCCTTCGCACTGCCGCCCTTTCCCTCCCCACTTCAGTTTACAATCTATCTACGCTGTAGGGCGTTGGGTATTGTGTGGAGAAATCGAGGAGGGATTGGGGCATGAACAACAGGGATGAATGAGGGTGGCCACCGCATCAGGGTAGTGAGATCCAGGAGACGCCTGGGGTGAAATGGAACCAGGAGCGTGGTTCGCCATGTCTGGTGTCCATATCCAAGGGCACTACAGATAATGGTAGGCACCTGGTCCGGGTGGCCCAGGAAGTTCACCAACACAGGCGGTGTTATACAATACTAGGTCCATTAAAAATAGGACTGCAATTATTGCAGAACTTGTTAAATCAGTGGACCTGGCTTGCATCACTGTGACCTGGCTGGATGAGAATTCTGGCCCCATTTTGGAGGCTGCAGTTCCTGCTGGGTACTCAGTGATACACCGCCCGAGATTGGGTTGCAGGGGTGGCGGTCTGTTTCAAGTCCGAACTTAACCTCACAAATGTACCAGTGGGGAGACTGAGTCATTTGAGTGTACCGTGGTGGCAGGTGTGGTTGTAGGACCATTCTCATCTACCGTCCACCAGGTGATGAGAAACAATTCCTTCAGGAAGTTGCAGATTTCGTCATCGACATGGCGTTTGAGTCACCTAGGATGATGGTCTGGGCGACTTCACGCCTGGGTCAGATGACTTAACTCTCGATTGGTCTGCACCTTCCTCCAGTTGATCCTCCAGATATCTCCGGCCTCACACAGGTTGTTTCCACTGCCACTCACAATCGGGTTCACTCTCTTGACTTAGTCTTCCTCCTAGGATTGAGGCCTCCAACGGGGGGTGGAACCAGTTGATGGTCTGATCATTACACTGTGGGGTTTTGTTTTAGTGCCTCCTTTGTAGGCCAACCCCTGTAGTGATGATCCGGGACTGCCCTTTAAGATATAAATTCTCAAGGCCTAATGGAGGTCCTTGATCTCTCTTCCTTCTCAGAGGCAAATAATGACCCAGAAGCCCTGTGGTGGCTATAATTTGGCCATTACGGCGCACTGGATGTCATTGCTCCTGTCCATGTTCATCCACTTCCTTCCCTGATCCCTATGGTTTGATGGGACTCTAAGGGAGATGCAGTGACTTGACGAAGGTTGGAGCATTGCTGGCAGAAGTCCACTCTTGATGCTGACCGCCTTAGATTGTTGGACCATTATGGCTCTCGCTGGAAGCTGCTGCAGGTGGCAGGACCTCCACACAGTAGCTGCCGCTGCCACTGTTTGAATCCCACCAAGAAAGCCAAAGTAGGATCCCAGGAGTAAAGCCTCCTGGAAATCAGCTCAGAACACTGCCGCTGCACTGTTTTGGACCTGATAGGAGCCCCACAATGCTCAGCTCCACAAACTGACCACCTGGAGCACTTCTTCACCCAACCGGCTCCCGCTGAAGCTACTGCAGGCGGCGAGACCTCTCACAGTAGCCGCCGCCACCACTGTTCAAATCCCACCAAGAAAGCCGACGAGGATGCCAGGAGTAAAGCCTCCTGGAAATCAGCTCGAACACTGCTGCTGCCACTGTTTTCTGACCTGTTAGGAGCCCTGCAACACTCGGCTCCACAAATTGACCACCAGGAGCACCCTTCGCCAACCGACTCCTGCTGGAAGTTGCTGCAGGTGGTGGGACCTCCACACAGCAGCTGCCACCGCCACTGTTTGATTCCCACCAAGAAAGCTGAAGTAGGATGCCAGGGTAAAGCCTCCTGAAATCAACTCACAACACTGCTGCTGCTGCCGCTGTTTTGACCTGCTAGAGCCCCAACGCTCAGCTCCACAAATTGACCACCCAGAGCACTCCTTCACCCAACCGGCTCCAGCTGGAAGCCGCTGCAGGCGGCGACTCTCCACACAGCAGCAGCCGCCACTGTTCAAATCCCACCAAGAAAGTCGAAGTAGGATCCCAGGAGTAAAGCCTCCTGGAAATCAGCTCGAGACACTGCTGCTGCTGCCATTTTTGACCTGCTAGAGCCCCGCAACGCCTCGCCCACAAATTGACCACCCAGAATATTCCTTCGCCCAACCGGGCTCCCCGCTGGAAGTTGTGCAGGCGGTGGGACCACCACACAGCAGCCGACAACACTGTTCAAATCCCACCAAGAAAGCGTAGTAGGATCCCAGGAGTATAGCCTCCTGAAATCAGCTCGAACACTGCCGCTGTTATCGGACCTGCTAGGAGCCCTGCAATGCTCAGCTCCACAAATTGACTGCCTGGAGCACTCTTCACCCAACCGTGCTTCCCGCTGGAAGCTGCGGCAGGTAGCAAGACCGCCACACATCAGCCGCCGCTGCCGCCTACTGTTCGAATCCCACCAAGAAAGCCGGGGAGATCCCAGGAGTAAAGCTCCTGGAACCGGCTTCGAACACTGCCACTGCCTGCTTTTCGACCTGCTAGGAGCCCCACAATGCTCGGTTCTACAAATTGAAAGCCCAGTAAGCAAATTCCTGCCAGAGCGCGGTTGAATTTTCAAAGACTTTTGGTGCCATTTTCAAATGGGCTAAAATCAAACTGGACCTTGCGCTCTGCTCAGCTTACTGCTGATGAAAGGCTGCCTGCTCACACTGCAGCTGAGCTTTTTGTGCAATAGGCTTAAAACTAATTAATTTTAATTTTGCAATGAATTAATGTAATACTTTAGGGTGTTCCTCACTGCTGCTGTTCTACACTGCAATTTTCCCCTTATGTACACTATTTTAAAGTTTGTTTTAAAGTGTCTTAAATTGTAAGGCACCTTGAAAATGGAAAGGCACGGTATAAATAAAAGTATTATTATTATTATAATTATTATCAGGACCGTAGTGTTAAGACAGATTGTAGAGTTAATTGCAGCTCAGTGTTTCTGCCTGTGCTAGACTCAACAACCAGGAATTTTTGTTGTTTTCTTTTGTGCTTCCTTGCCTGCTCCTCCTGCTTCTCCTTTCTCTCCACCCCTCCATCTCACAAACAACGCTACTAGTTACTTCCCAGCCCGAAACCCCTCGCACGCCCTGTATCTACTTACCAATCTTCTTCTCCTCTCCCTGACCCGACCATTTCTTTTGTGATTAAAAATCCTGCCCTGCATTCCTCATTACTTATACCTGCCCTCCCTTCCTCCTAGGAGCACTCCTTCGCCCAGCCGGGCTCCCACTGGAAGGTGCTGCAGGCGGTGGGACCTCCACACAGCAGCTGCCACCACTATTTGAATCCCACCAAGAAAGCTGAAGTAGGGACTTCCGGTTCTGGTTGCCTGAGGGACGGACACCTAAACGGTGAGCTCCTGACTGATTATAGAAGATCCAAATGAATCTAACTCCTAACTCAAACTCAACACGGTACTGGAACCTAAAATAGATTGCTTACTATGTCAAACTAAAACATAAAGATTCCGCCAGACTCTTATCCTAAGTTAAAATTCCCAGCCAAAAGTACACAGGTGCAGGCCGCTATGGGCGAGATCTCAGACCTAATAGAACAACCCACTACCTTCACGAAGGCAGACGGAGGAGGATTTTACTATCACCTCAAGACGCTTTTACAGCATTTTACAACAAATCTATGACACTCTTACTAGAATTGAGCAAAAAGTGTCGGAGGATAGGGAAAACATTGTAGAGCTGACCCAATGAACAGAACAACTAGAGGAGACAGTGACAGAGTATAATGGAGATCTCAGATGTCCACAATGCTGCTCTGAAGGATCTACACTATAGAGACTTACTCTACAACAACAGCTGGAAGACTTAGAGAACTGAAACAGATGCAACAATGTAAGAATACATGGCTTACCAGAAGAAATGGAATCAGGCCCAATGCCTACATTTATTGAAAGCTTGCTGAAGGAGCTGCTCGACTTAGATAAGGACAAAGATCTGGGCATAATCCGCGCGCATCGCTCATTGGTCCCAAGCTGAAAGACCCCAAAGCACGCCTCGTTCAGTAATAGTGGCCTTTGTGGACTTTAGAACAAAGGAAGAAGTCATCAGGGCAGCCTGGGCAAAAAGCAAACCTATTTGGGACACACGGCTTTACTTTGGTCAAGATTACGCACCTCAAACTTTGGTTCACGACAAAAAGCATTTCAGGTGGTGAAAGCAATGAGACAAGCAGGTTTTTCAGCACAACTTGAATACCCAGCTAAGATAAAAGTACTTACACCTGAAGGTTGGCAAAGATTCCAAGAATTACCAGAGGCCTGTAGCTGGGCTAAGCAGCACGGTATAGTGACTCCACCAGAGAGCGCAACCGATCATCGACAGCCGTGGTGAAAAATCATGGCAAAGAAAGGGAATGAAAGGAGTCAGACCCCAGCACTCGGACGACACTAATTCAATGTGGGACAGTGTTTGTAATAAAGCTGCTCCCCAGCACGGTCCAATCACTGATCTCTAACCACGAAGTTCTGATGGAGGATCTCTTCACAGTCGAACGGATGAGTAAAAATATAGAGCCACTTGGTCTGAGTAATTCATTTACTCTCTCTTTCCTGGGTCTACAGTCCAAGCAGGATTCAAGAACTTAGGTTCTGGACTGAGTGACCATACACGCCTCTTCCTCTCTTACTATCTGTACTTCTACCGTGCCTCTGATGGGTTAACTTTTAATTTATGACAGATCAATGGACAAGAGGCTTTAATGTAGCGAAGTGGTTGGTGAACAGATGCACCCATTCCTGGTCGCTTAATTAAATGAGGAACCCATTTGGGTCAAAAATTACAGCAGTCAGTGCGCCATCCTAAGCCTCTCTGCTACAGATTGATGTGGGCCCACTTGGAAGGGTCGTTTTGCTTTGGAACAAATTTAGATGTCATATGCTGTTCTAAACATGGTCTCAAATAAAACAGAGTTTATTTGACGGAGTCATATGAGAGAGGCTAAGCCTCTCTAGGCGGGGGGACACTGGTCCACGACAGTGATCTTACTAATTTGGATGAATGATAGATGTGTCTATGGAGGGAATGGGATAAGCAAAAGGATACTGTTGGTAACTCCGGGCCGGAGGCCATCACATTAGACTCCCTCTTTCTTCCAGATTGTTGCCCTGATACCATGCAATTCAGATTTTGGTTTCAGGTGAGTCACTAGAGGCCCGCCATATCAAGAGCAAGAAAAGTAGGGTTTAAATAGTCATGGGGATGAGGAAGGGCAATATTGGAAGTAACAATTAAACTATCCCTAGACAACACCTCTAGCCTAAAGAAAAGGCACAAAGGGCTACAGGGCATATTAATAGCACCCTCCTCTTGGAGGGAAGGACTAGGGGCTGAAATAATGGAATCTAGACACTGACCCACCCTGTTCATGGGTTTAGGCTGAGACCATCCCCCAGAGCACGAAAGAGTGCCCTAGGTAGGGACACGTGTGTGGCCATTCTGAAAGTTAGAGACTACTGGTGTTAAACTGGAGAACCTTCCTCTCCCCGTCACCTTTTGAAGGGCGACAGGCACCCCGGTGCCTGGGAGGAGATTGGAGGTTGTTATGGAAGAAACCCCCATACCCCCCTCCTTGGGTTCTGATCAGGTGGCCTAGCGGATCCTATTGGGTGGGCCCCCAGCAGCAACGGTTTGATTTCCTAATTAAGTTGTTGCTGGGAGTTATAGATGGATGTTCTCCTCCCCAGCAATGGTTCTTCAGTATTTAAATCAGTTGGTGTCGGGATATATTGGTAGATAGTCCAACAGTCACTCAGGTAACTGGAGTCATCCCAGTTGGGGAACCATGAGATTTTTACATGGGGTTATCCCGACGGGGACCGAAATATCTTGGTCTGCTACCACACTTCATAGAGTATTCGGAGGTGTGGAGTTGGGAATAAAGATACCTTGAAGCTGTCTAAATGCCTCCTCCTTATGTGGGAGGCTTTATAAATATGTTAAGTTGGTTTTACAAGTTAAATATCTATGTTACTAATTTTTATATGGTTTTACAGGCTCCATGATACTAGAATTAGGGATGGTTTTCCTTTCTTTCTTTATATTACTTTAAATGGCAGATCTTAAACTGATTTCTTGGAATGTCCGGGGCATAAGCAGTCCAGTCAAAGGGCTAGAATTCTGAAAGAGAGACAGAGAGTTAACATAGCATTTCTACAGGAAACCCACTTGAACCAGGCTGAAATAGAAAACTAAGGAGAAGCTGGGTGGGCGAGGTTTATGCGCCTGAATGCACTCACCAAACAAACAAGAGGGGTACAGCAATCCTGGTCAGGAAAGATACTCTTGTACTATTCCTTAGGTGTATACAGACCCAGGGTAGATTTGTGAAGATAGAAGGACTTTAAGGGTCAAAAGTGCATCTTTCTGAATATATATGCCCTAGTGATGAACAAAAGAGGGTGACCTCTCTGACCAAAGTTTTGTCTGAGGCGACTCTAGACCAGACAGGTTAATCTTTATCGGTGGAGATTTAATACAGTGACAGATTTAGGCCTCGACAGAATAGATTCCCACTCTATGGGTCCTGCAAGGTCTAGTAAAGCCCTCATGAGGTTATGTGCAGAACTTTCTCTGGTGGATGCGTGGAGATTAGCCCAACCCTTAGACAAAGACTACACATATTATTCCCCAAGTACAGGATGTATTCCGCATTGATCGTTGGTTGGTTTCAGCAAATGCATTACCCTCTATGTTTAGAGCAGGGATAGGGTCCATCTCAATCTCGGATCATGCTCCAGTCACACTGGAGATGTCGCTGGCCCAAAACCTCCAGAATCCATTTGGATGCCTAAATGTCAGTTTATTGAACCTTACAGAGTTCAAACAACTTATACAACGACCAATAAAGCAACATTTAGAGATAAACCGGAGAGAAGACACAGAGGCAGGAGTTAGATGGGATGCTTTAAAATGTTACTTAAGGAATAGTGATTGCTTACGATCAAAACACAAGAAAGCACAGATCAAAGAATGCTAGAACTAGAAGCAAAGATATCCCAGTTAGAAAGGGTCCATAAGGATACTTTAGACCAGAAATGCGAGGAAGAATTACTTAGGACCCAACCAAACTAAATAAGATTCTAGATCTTCAGACGGAAAGACTTTTAGCTAACGCTAGACAAAGGTTCTATGAACATGGAAACAAAGTGGGAAAATTCTAGTGGCAGTTGGAAAGGAGAGAGCCTCTAGGGCAGTCCTAAACTTAAAGCACTAGAGACAAATAATATAACCTGGTCCCCCTTTAATTACTGCTCAATTTCAGCAATTTTACTCCACCCTCTATAGCACAGACAAAACATAAATCACGAGAGGGAGCCCTCTCATTCCTTAATAAACTCCAGTTCCCACCCTCTCAGAGATACAAAGGAAAGATCTAGAAGCCCCCATATCTGCAGAAGTAACTCAAAAATTAAAAATCTTAAGAATGGGAAAGCCCTAGGGATGGATGGCTATGTGTCGGAATTCTATAAAACTTTCTTAGACCCGCTTCTATCGGTTTTACTGGACACATATAACGAGTTGTGGAGGGAGAGGAGGCAGCCCTAGATCTTGGAACCTGGCCCAGATCTCTGTGATTTTGAAACCAGATAAGGATCCGAAGACTGTAAATCCTACTGACCAATCTCTCTTTGCCAGTGGATCTAAAATCTTCACTGGGATCTTAGCCGATCGGCTCCAGAAAGTAATAGGCTGTTTAGTGCATAAGGATCAGACCGCTTTATCTCAGGGAGATTTCTTCAAGACAATATTCGTCATTGTTGAACGGATCTCAGCACATAAAAATACTAAACAACTTCAATTAGCTATTAGTATGGATGCTGAGAAAGCGCTTGACAGGGTAGACTGGGTGTTTCTGGATGAAACCCTAAAGAGATTTGGCCTGGGGAGAAGTTTGTCAATGTTATCAACAATTTCTACAAGGCCCCAGAGGCTAGAGTTAAGGTCAACGGACATCTCTCAGAGAGATTTTCCTCATGAGGGGCACAAAACAGGGCTGCCCCTCTCTCCACTCCTTTTCGCTTTGTGACTTGAACCTCTTGCTATAGAAATCAGATCTAACCCCTTGATCCAAGGTGTAGAAGTGGAGGGCACACCCCAAAATCGCATTGTATGCAGATGATTCTCTTATTTTTGTCACACCCAGAAACCTCAGTCCTGCCCTAATTCACTCTCTGGAGGAATATGGCACATTAGCAGGTTATAAAATTAACCTTCAAAAATCTGAAACATTGATCCTCAGTGGGTCCCCTCAGAGGCCTTTAAAGAATCCTTCCCTTTGTGTGGGCCAAAAGAAATACAGTTAAATATTTAGGCATACATTTCAATTGACCTTTCCTCTTATATAAAAACAACTATGTCAAACTATTTCAGACCCTACAGGCTGGACATAGCCAGGTGGCACTACTTCCCTGTCACTGTACAGTAGATCACAAACTCTCAAATGAATGCCTTACCTAGGCTTCTGTTTTATTCCAAACCCTTCCAATCCAACTCCCTAGACAATTCTGGCTAACTTACAAAAGAGGTCCAAGACCTTTTGAACAGGAAAAACAAGGTTGGCCAGGTATTACAAACCCCTAGGGACAGGAGGCTTGGCCTCCCAAACTTCTATTATTACTTTCTGGCAGCTCAAGGTGCCAGATGTGCTCCTGGATAAAATGCCGGGTTGACTCGGATGGTATCACCTAGAGGAAGCCGCAGTCCCAAATGGGCCCTGTGGGTGGTTCCTACTGGCAATATGCCTGCACCCATGATCAGAGATCACCAACCCATGGATTCTCCACTGCTTTGGATTCTTAAAAGTTGAGAAGGGTCACTGGCACCCCAGAGGACCTGGTCCACTTTCCTTAATAAGATTTGAAGCCTCATTTATTCCCTGAGAGGAGACCCAGGATATCAATATTGGGCTGCACATCGACTTTCCACTTTCTCCTAATGTGTTGAGAGGACCAATTGTCACTCTTTTACTCATTTAAGAGACAAATTTCACCTCCGGCTGTGAGGACCATTTTAGATATTTATTAGTCTGACACTATATCACCTCTGAAAACAGGCTACAGAAAATAATTAGAGAAAAGACCCCTTAGAGGAGTTTTTCACTGTAATAGCATGATCAAAGATATCCCACACCCTCTCACTCAGCTGTACAATATCTTAATTAATCTAAACAAGCCAGGCTTAGAAATAATTAAACAGAGATGGAAAACAGAGCTAGGATCTCGATCCCACAACAAACCTGGGACAATAGACTGAACAGGGGTTGGCAGGTGACAAGCTCTCCTTCCTGGTGAGAATTTCATTGGAAGGTCCTTCTTAGATATTTTCTTCACCCTCTAAAACAAAACATTTTAAAGTAGGAAGTTCAGAGATCTGTTGGAGATGTGACGGGGCCAGGGGTCCCCAACACATATATTTTGGGAATGTTCCAGAATTAGCTTATTCTGGAAAGAAGTACATGGGTACATGCAAAGAGTATCTGGCCTACAGATCCCTTTTAGAGGGAGGAGATGGTGCTGGGGCTTCCTGCTTGGTCACAGGACCTAGACGGAAAGGCTACTACCACAGATCATGAGAGTGGTGCGCTTGAAGTCGATCACATCGAGATGGCTTTCCTCATCCCCTACAATAGAAGAATGGAAGGTCAGAATGAGGCAGTTGGAATCCATGGAACAAATTACTTATAGTCTAAGACAGGATGGGGAGAAGTTCGGCCTATTTGGTCCCCTGGCAAGCCTTAGAGCCGATTAGGGAGCCCCAGACATTCCATTAAAAGCCTTATTTATTTCTATTAAGGAAAGAAGATGATGCCTAGAAGACCTGTTTCTTTAAACAGTAAGATTCCTTAAGGAGCCAATGCATTAAAGCTAAGCTAAAACCTGAAGGAAGTATCAGGATGCCAAAGTTGAGTTATAAATGTTATATTAGTTATCCAAATGTAAAGTCTGTTTGTCAATACAGTTCCAAACTTTGTTAACTAGACAAGTCCGCCTGATTGGAGACAACGGGCATAGCCCCCTGTCTGGGAAGTAGATAAGGGACATCTCAGTCGGGACAAGACAGAAAGAGGGATGTAAAATAAACACGACATATGCCTTGGTAAAATATTACTAAGACTGACAGGAACTTTTTAAATTGTCTAGCACCTCCCGATGAATTTATTGACAAAGTTCCTTTTCATGTATGGAAATGACCCATTAAGAAAAGTCCTACCGTTGGAACTATGCAATGTTATGTAAGATGACACAATGGATATTCAATAAAATATGAAGTACAAAAAAAAGAAAGTCAGTAGGATCCCAGGAGTAAAGCCTCCTGAAATCAGCTCAGAACACTGCTGCTGCTGCCATTTTTGGACCTGCTAGGAGCCCCGTAATGCTCGGCTCCACAAATTGACCACTCCGTGCAAATTCCTGCCAGAACGCAGTTGAATTTTCAAAGACTTTTGGTGCCATTTTCAAACGGGTTAAAATCAAACTGGACCTTGCGCCTGCTCTCGGCTTACTGTTGATGCAAGGCTGCCTGCTCATGCTGCTGCTGAGCTATTTTGTGCAATAGGCTTAAAACTAATTAATTTAAATTTTGCAGTGAATTAGTGTAATACTTCTTAGAGTGTACCTCATCACATGCTGTTGCACAGTGCAATTCTTACTCCTACCCCATCCCTCCTAGGCACCTTTAAATACCCAATTGCTCTACCCACTTGTTAGTCTGCTCCCATTGGCTCTCTGAATCATACATTTCTGCCTTTCCATCCCTGATAGGGAAACGTTTTTCTCCATCTCACACTTTGACTTATAACTCTCTGTATTTCAACTCCACTGCCAGATCTGATCTCTCATTTCTGTTCCTCCTGGGTGCTCTAACATTCACTCCCTTTACAAGACTGCACATAGGTCTGTAAGCCATGAAGCTCTCCATATTACTGTATTTTCTTGTGCCCTCATTTGCTTTTCTCCACCTATCCTTGCTTCCTATTCCCCAGCCCCTCGCTATCCCACATTCATGCCCCATGACTACCATTACTCTAACCTTTCCTGTTGACACCACTCCACTGTAACCCTACACCACTTAAATTACAGGCTCTGGGTCCAGATGGTTGCCTATGCCCCAAAATATGGCCCCTTGAATATGCGCATTTGGCGCCTCTTCCACATAAACTCTGGGTATCCACCCTACTAGCCCTATTGCTCTCTGGAGATGTTCATTCTAACCCAGGACCGACCAATAGCATACTTAGTCCACTTTCAAATGCTAAGGGTCTTACAGTGGTGCACCACAACATCAGAAGCCTGCTACACAATTTTGCTGAATTACAATCCTGGGCTGCCTCTACAAACCCGGATGTCATCTGTCTTACTAAACATGGCTTAAACCCTCCATCCAGGACTCTTTTTGTTCGCTTCCTTCCTACAACCTCTTGAGATTTGACAGGTCTGCTCCCAAAAGAGGCGGTGGTACAGCTATCTATTTTAAAGATCACCTCCATCTCTCCGTGATCTGCTCATCCCCAGTCCCACAGGAAACACTACACGCCCTTCTTACCCTTGGCTCCAAAACTTCATATTGTTTGTGCTTACAAACCAAAAGCCACATATGAGAGATCAGATCTGGCAGTGGAGTTGAAATACAGAGAGTTGTAAGTCAAAGTGTGAGATGGAGAAACAACGCTTCCCTATCCAGTGGCTTAAACGGTCTTGATGATCTGTTGGTCGGACTCATGTCTCTCTGGGAGAAATGAGGTTCTCATACTTGGTGATCTCAATCTAAACTGGCTGGGCAACTCCCAACCCGCACTGCTATCTAAGATCCAAAGTTTCAACCTTTGAAAGTTGAAAATTACCAGGTAATTAGCTTGATCCCACTAGAACTGCACAGCATTCTAACTCCAATGCTCTGCTGGACTGGATAATGACCAACCACCCCAAAATATTATCTCCTGGTGGTAGTAGCAGATGCCATCACAGACTATTCCCCACCTTTTGTATATGGGGTAAGACTAGGCCCCCCATCAAAGCTCTCAGTTTACACCTTCCGAAAACTATGTGCTCCTCGACTCCCCAGTCCTTCTTACTGGACATTGCCACAATCAATTGGACCCCTCTTTTGAATCTGATGACCAGCAAACCACTCTAAGCCTATTCCTGACTCACTTTTTGGCAGTTCAGGACAAACACTGCCCTCTTGTTTCCGGTCATGTGAAAAGCAAGCATTCCACTGGCTTAAGTCTGACCTTCTCGAAAACTACGATTCCGTGACAAATATTGGCTCCACTACAAAAGACTGGGCTACCAGCTGACTTTAATTCCTATAGGGCACTCAAATTCCTGCAAAAGATTTCAAAATGGCTAAGAGTATCTACTGTAAGAATCTCTTAACTAAATCATATGGTGACTACAAAAATTCTGGTCCCACATTAAGTGCTTCCTAGGTTCAAACCGCCCCCACTCCAGCTGACATGTCTCTAAATGGTGTCCACTGCAATAATCTCTACTGTCGAAACTTTTCAATGCTCAGTTTTCAGACCTTACCAGTTATACCTCATCCTTCCCAGCTACACTGAACTCAAATCTTCAACCCAATGCCTCTGGGCCTAAATTTCATTTCAAATCTGTCACCCGCTGGGATGTACTTAGACTGCTCAACAGCATCTCTGACCTCACTGCAGCTGGATCTAACCATATAGAACCTAAGCTCCTGAAACTTGCTGCCTTACATCGATGCACCTCTTGCAAGGATCTTTACCCCTCCCAGTGTCACAGCTATGTTCCTGACCTCTGAAGACTGCCAGGATTACCCCAGTCTTCAAAAAGGTGACCACAAAAACTCCAATTATAGGCGATTGCCATATTACGGTCCTCAGAAATCCTTGAGAAGCTCATAACCACCCAAACCCTAGACTTTCTTTGGAAACATGACCTTCTTATGACCACGTAGCACGGTTTTGCAAGGGTCATAGCACCACCACTGCATTACTCAAATTTACATCTGATACCCTATTGGCTATGGACTCTGGTTTTCTAATGGGGCAATCTTTATAGACATGACTAAAGCTTTGACCTGGTCAGCCATCCTATCCTCCTAGCTGTCTCACATCCCTAGGCTTCTCACCAAAGGTCACTGCATGGTTTGGCAGCTACCTATCAGACACCCAACAAGTTAAATTCAACTCCACATTGTCTGATTATGCTACCATAAACATTATAGTGCCACAAGGTTTATTCTCGGTCCCCACTCATCTCCATTTATATAAATGATATTACCTCTAACATTCTCCAGACTGCCTCCTGTTATACGCTGATGATATTGTCCTTTACACCAGTGCAAAAAATACCAAATAAACCAACGACTTTCCCTAGACTTTCAACGGATTCAGTGGCTATTCAGCCATAAACTTGTCTTGAATGTATCCAAGACTCAGGCCATGCTATTTGATTATAATGCCAATCTCAAACTCTCCCAGCCTACTTTCAATGTCACCACCATAAATGTGTCCTCTGTTGAAGTAGTAACCTCATTTAAATACCTTGGTCTCACACTCGATCCAGCTGTTACTTTTTGATCTCAATATTCAACAAACCTGCAAGCTGGCAAACATAAAACTTGATATGGCCTACCGTTCCAGCTATATGCTCACACCCTCAGTGAGGCTTGCCGCAGCTCGTGGCATACTACTCTTCCATCACTCAGCTATTGGGGTTGCAGTGTATGCCTCAGTGGGTAAAACTAGTCTTCAAAAGTGGGATGTTACTTACAATAATATCAGTAGAGATCGTCCTCCTCATTGTACAAAAACACCACTGCCTCCTATATGCCGAACTGGTGGCTTTCTCTGGATGCCTCCAGAAAATTTAGTGCATAGCTCGATCATAGATAATATCATCCATAACCAAACACCAAAGCCCTTGGCGAACTATTTCTTATCCAAACATCCACATATGGTCTATACTGACTGCTAAGACCCCTGTACTCATCCCTCATCACCATTCCTCCAAAGGTGCCAGTGCCTTCTCCTGTTATGCCCCCATCACTGGAAATTTCCTCCTCTAGCTATATGTGCTAGTCCACCATGCCTCTTCCAAGAAATTGCTATGTGACCATCTTGCTGTTTCCTGCTCCTGCTCCTGCTCCTGCTTCAAACCGCCAGCCCATTATTTTCTCCTGATCTATGCACCCCTCACCTCAACAACTAAGCACTGTACTTTTCTCCATTCACCTCCCTGCCCTACTTTTATTATATCTAGTCCTCACCCCTTACTCTTGTCCTATTTTTCTATCCTATCCTATCCTCCTCCCTACTTTCTATTGCATCGCCTTTTCTATTCCAGACTCTCCTATATCCATCCAATATGGCTATTATAGTGGTATTTGTTCTTATAATATCTAACCCCACTTTCTTCCTGAATTGCTGCCAAATGGCTTTCTTTATTGTATTTTGCTCTCTTACCATTCCATGTTATACACTATTGTTGATTCAATTGTACTTACTGTCTTTCTCCTGCCTACACTGTATTACTATTGTCTAAGCTTTTACTGTTTAGGATTGTTCTGTCCCAAACAAATGTTTTGTTAAACAAATGTTTGTTTTCTGTAAACACCTGGGTCGTGCCTGAAAATAGTCATTGCTATGGCTAGCGACCTTACCCAGTCAACAAAAACTGAATAAATAAAAATAAGTCCATCAATCCAAAATCTCCCATAAGAAGGCAGAGTTCCTGTCCAGGAGATTACGGTTGCTCACAATTGACCAGCTCAGCTGTTTGGAACTGTGGACAGACTATTGCAACCCACCTTGTCTACAAGTTTGGAAAGCCTTTTCGCAAGTAGAGTGCATGAACTTGCTCAATTTTTTGCAAATAAGGTGGCCAACGCCAGATCGGCTTTCTGTCCAGCACACTCTATGGGCACTGCCATAGACCAGGGCAGGTTCATATATCCTGGTCTTTTTGGAGTACCTTTGACTGGCTGGCTTTCATGGATGTCATGCGGATTGTCCAGAGTGTGCACCTCCATGCTGTAGTTTGGACCCGGGACCTACTCTAATTTTGGGTTGTAGTGATGTCATTGGCCCAGTCCTAGCTCAGACAGTCTGGTGCTCCTTGGAGACAGGTGAGTTTCAAAGCTCCTAAAGGAGGAGGTGGTAACACCACTCTTGAAGAAAGCTTCTTTGGACCCAGACTGCCTTGCTAATGACAGACCATCTCTAACCTTCCCTTTGTGGGGAAGGTGATTGAGAAAGTAGTGGCTACACAGCTGGAGGACCATTTGACCATCCATGCCATCTATAAACCCTCCAGTCTGGATTTCAAAGAATAGTACCGAGACAGCACTGTTCTGGTGGTCAATGATCTCCTGATGGCTAGAGACAGGAGGAGCTGCCCATCTTGGTCCACCTAGATCTCTCATCAGCGCTTTGCACTGTGGACCATGGGTACTGCTTGATCACTTGAGTTTCATTTATGGACTGTCAGGTACGGTCCTCAAGTGGTTTACATCATTCCTCACAGGAAGATCTCAGAGGGTGGTGTCCAGGGTTTTTCCTCAGACCCGTCCCTTTATCGTGTGGAGTCCTCAGAGCTCAGTGCTATCCCCATGTTGTTTGCAGTGTACATGCAGCCCTCGGAGACATTGTAAGAAGGTATGGGCTGAGGTTTCACTGCTATGCAGATGATACCCAGCTCTACCTCTCTTTGCCCCAATCAGGATGGAGCTCTTTCGTCTTTAATAACTGCCTTGCTGAAATCCAGGAGTGGATGAGTGCCAGTTGGTTAAGGTTGAACTCTGATAAGACCGAGGTATTGGTAGTGGATCCGGGTGGCTGGACAGAGAGGTTGGGTTGGGTTCACCCTCCAGCTTATGCCTTGAGGTGAGCCTCTAATAACCTCTGAATGGGTGCTAAACCTGGGGTAGTTTTGTGATGGGCTGACCCTGCATTATCAGGTGTCGCCTGTCATCAAATCCTTATTTTACCATCTGAGGAATATCGCCAGGATTAAGCACCTTGTTCCATCTGGCGATCTTCCCATTCTGATCCACGCCTTTGTGACCTCGCACTTGGACTATTGCAACTCCCTGTATCTAGAGCTACCTGGGGTGGGAATCTTCTGCCTGCAGCTAGTGCAGGCAGCTGTGGCACAGCTATTGACAGGATCCTCGGGGTTCTGTCATATTTTAAGAACTGCTTTCGCGGGCTGCGCTGGCTGCCAAATCAGTAGCAGATCACCTTTAAAGTCGGTCTTCTGACTTTCAAAGTCCTACACAGACTTGGCCCGATTACCTGAAAGTGCTCCTCATCCCTCATTGGCCCAGGTGATCACTTCCTCCAGCCAATGAGTGGTTGCTAGAGACTTGAGGGTGTGTTTGAAATCTTCTGGGGCTAGAACATTTATGTATGCTGCCCTTCCCTCTGCATTTCTCACCCCATTGGCTACGTGAGCACATGACCATTGAGGGTTTTAAACAAGCACTGAAAACCTGGTTATGGAGCCAAGCTTATGGTATTTAACTGATGGAATGATTTTACGATCATATTACATTGTTTATATGTTCTGTTGATTTTGCTGTTGTGAAATTTTGTGATTTTATGATTTTAACTTGTTAGGCACCTTGGTTTTGAAAGGCACCATACAAATAAAGTTTATTATTATTATTATTACTGCATCGCTGTATATCCCTGGGTTAGTGGAAGGTCCTACAATGCCTGCAGCTAGTGAAGAGTGCAGAGGCCAGGTTATGGACTTGCCTCCCAAGGTTATGTCATGTGACCCTAGTCCTGTGTGACCCACACTGGCTGTTGGTGAAGTGATAAATCTCCTTCAGGGTCGGTATACTGACCTATAAAGCTCCATATGGACTGTGATCTTCCGTCCTCTAGAGGTGGTGGCTCAGTTTTGTGGAATTCACTACCAAAATCCTTGAGGGAGGTTTTACGTGGGCTCTGGAGGCACATCTTTTAGGGAGGCATTTGCTGACTGTTTATGAGTCGAGAATAGCTGATTGCTGAATTGTATTTTAATTAGATTTGTCTAGCTTCAATTGTTGTTTGATGTTATTTATTTATGTTTCATATTGGATGTTTGTTACTGTTTCTAACGCCTGCCTTCCTGTACAGTGCCCAGAGCCTTTGGGATGGGGCACTTAACAAATAAAACTTTACTTTACTTACCCTTACTGTGCTGCTCATCCTTCCACTTCTCCAAGGTGAGCCTCCTAGCAGCTCCCAGAGCCAGGCTTAAGACATCAGGATTGCACTTTGAGGTGGCTGGTCCAGCCCTGTGGAACTCAGTTCCCAGATCTCTAAAGGAGGCTCCTCGATGGAGACCTTTAAGATGGGCCTAAAGACTTACTTGTTCTGTGAAGCTTTATCCCGAGTTAGTCCCTCACTGGTTTTGTTTTAGCTATTTATGCTGCCTGATTTATGTTTTTAAGTTATCTGTATTTATTTACTTGTGTTTTATTTGTCTCTCTTGACTTGTTTTATATACAGCACCCAGAGCCCTTGTGATTTGGACACTTAACAAGTAAACTACTACTACTACTACTACTCATCTGTGTCCTCAGGAGCTGGTTCGCTAGCCTTACTATGAGTAGTGACACACACAATGTTGACCCGACTGACAAAGTAAGTACTCATAATTACATCAACCAGCAGGTCCAGTACAACACCAGTCTCCCATATGCCCTGGCCACCTTCCCAACTTAGAAAGATTCGCCTATTGGATCTGAGACCACAGTACACGCTACCCTCTAATTCTGAAAAACTGGCACAGCACGATCTGTTCCATATGAAACAAATCCATTGCTATTGCAATGGAGGCCACAGTGTCCTCAATCTCTGGTTACCATCTCATTTACCAACACAGTGTGCATATGTGCAGTGGAGTTAGTGGGAACTGCACCTGGGTACAGGCCACTAGCTGCTGGGAGCTTCCTGAGCTACCCCATCCAGCTGCACTTTACCCTTTTGCTATATTTTTCAGACAGTTATATGACAGATGTCCCAGTTTTTGTCAGATATGCCACCTGCATTCCACTGTTTCCTTACTTTTGAACCCATTCAGCTTCCATTTTTGTTTGGGCAAGGCTGACTTTCCTTAGGTTGCCCCACAGGCTTCCCTTAAAACCACCTGATGTCCCTCCCTTATTGTTTATTGCAGAGTGTATGGTCTGCTGGATACTAACTGCTCAGACCTCTCGGACGCCTATTCATAGAGCTAGGAGTCTGATTCTGTAACCATTTCACCCTATGGTATGATCCTTTGAAACTGTTCCATGAAGAACAAGTCTTATATGTTCCATAGAGCTAGCCTTTGAACCTTCTTATCATCACTCTAACAGATTGCCTAGTTGTACACACATTTCAGTATAGCTATCTCCTGGTGACGTCCTTAAACCTCTAAATGTTTGCCTATAGACCTCAAGAGTCATTTCAAAACATTTTAACAAGGCATGTTTTGCTTTGTTATAGTCCCTAAAGTCCTCATTTTGCATCCTCGTGAAGGCTTCTAATGCCCTGTCCATAAGGAATGGCAAAAGGTGACTTGCCCAAGAAGCTATATCCAATTCAGAATGCTCACAAATTCTCTCAAAATATTTTAAAACAAATCTAGATCACCTGCCTCCTGATACTTGAGACACATTTTGGTTTCTTAGGTTGAAACCCTGATATCAGTTCTTGCAGTCTATGACATTGCACAGAATCTCCATCTCGTGTTCATGCTTTTACTCTTTCTCCTCTCTCATCTGGATCTCATGGATCTCATGCTGGCACTGTCTTTGTCGCTTCTCTCTCAGCTGGATCTCACGCTGGCATTGCTTCTGTTGCTCCTCTGCCTCCAGCCTCAGTTTTTGCAGCTCTGCCTTCACTAGCACCCTGTGAAGCTCAGCGTCTGCCTTTGCATCTCAGCCTCTGCCTTTGTCACTCAGCATCTGCCTTAGCCTTAACCAGGGTGAGCTCCAGCTGCATCATTTGTATCCAGTCTGCATGCACAGCTACCCCAGTTATAGGCTCTGGCTCATTTACACTCTTCGTGGCCTCCATTTCCTGATGTTGGCTAGCAGTGACCACTTTTGCACTACTTTCCTGGTCACATTTCAAGGTCTATGAGGTCTGCTCATGGCTGGCCTTCCTCAAAGACAAGCCCTTTGCTTTTGCAAAGCTCCTCAAGGTGTGCAGTCTTTCATATGCCCCAGACATAGCGGAAGGTTATTCAAAACTGTCGCTAATTGTAGCACAAATCACCATTAGCAATCACAAATCTGCTTCAGTCACTAAACAATGGTATATTGGGATGATCACAAACTGACACAGCATTCACAAAATATTTACCAATATAGCAGGCAACTGTGATGGTCACAAATGCATCTGCAAAAGCCACCACAATGTGCCCTGCAAACCACCTTGAAACCACAAAGCGACATCACAAAACTACTTTGAGAGCATGAATGGCATACCACAGGCAGTGCCACAAACCCACCACCAATGCCTCAGAAAAGCACACAGAACCATGAAGGACAACAGACACAGTTATATATGAACAAGGCACTTAACTGATGCACAGAAATGAACAACATAAAACATAACAAAAGGAAATCATAAATCCTTGGCACACTGCCATGACATATAAGAAAACTAAAATCAGAGGCACATTCAAATTAAACATACAAACTAAACTTACTGGCACACTGCCAGTAAACAACATAAAAAACAGCTGGCCCAAAGAATAGCCAGGAAAACAGAGGCAGTACATATAACTGGTCTACTGACTGATGCCACCAACCCTCGACACCTGGCCACTGCTGTGGCTGCCCCTGCGACTGTGCTTGCACCCCAACCATGGTGCAATCTCCCACAGCAGCCCTGTTTGCCTCCTCTAGCAGTGTGTGTATATGCCCTGGACACGGTGCAGGGTCCACCTCATGAAGGGCATGGGTGTACCATCCCCAGCCTGGACCTGCCGCCGTGGAACATCACCCGGAACAGAAAAAGAAACATCATCAGCATCTGTGTCACACAAGCCTCAGGGACAGGCCTCTGGCAGATGAGCTACAAGGTGCAATCAGTGTGTGCAATGAATATGACTCCCTGTGGGGCAGCACACAATGCATATGCAGGACAACACACCTGTGCAGTGCAGATTGGCACATATGGACATGACAGTGGCAAGGAATGCACATCGCAGGTCTTGGCAATGACTATGTGTATGTAATGAGGACATGACCCCACATGGCTGGCAGCAGGGTGATGCTACTGTAGAGAGCACTGTGTGTGATGCCATTTGTTGCCGCCCATGTGGAGGTCACCAAGGCAGCACACAAGTGCCCAGAGGCCACAGGGCACCATGGCAACAGTGTACAGTATATGCATGTGCCAGTAGTATGCTGTGAGACACAGGTGACAGGGGTGAGGCATGGATTGGTAGTAGGTAGCTGACCAGTGGAAGATGAACATGCACCCTACCAGAGCGTGATGACTGTAGTGTGCTGTGAACCACAATGTGCAGGCCACCAGACATGTACAGGGGCAACAGCGTGAGGGTATGGCAAAGTGTTGCCACATTGGATGACACACTCTGCAGTATGTACCCAGGGCACACACTGCATACCAGCATGCATGCCACCAGACACAGCAGGGCCCCACAGGCAGAGCAGAATGTACAATGGTAGTTATCTAACGTTGACTATCCTGAGGTAATGCTGATGTAGCAGATTAAGTACTTCTGTGTTATTTGCAAAGCTAATGGCGCATGCAGTCACAAAGGTGCATGTTTACAGCAAATGTCTAATGTCGTTATTAGCAATGGCCCTGATGTCATCAAGGCAGGTGGCTGGCCAAAGCATGTGTTTGCAGAGAATGGCAAAATCATTGTTAGCAATCGCTAATACATTAGCAACAGTCGAAAACAGACATATACTGGAAGGTAACATGCAAATGGACCTACTCTAACATTCAAGTGCAAAATGTACATTCCATGTCTCATTACTGCCTCATTATAACAGTAGAACTCCTCCAAGGGTCGCAACCACACTGAATAGCACTGCAGTCTGGACAGCAGCAGCACTTTGGTAGACAACTATCTATTGGAAAAGATAAATTGCAGCAACATAACTAACATTTTTAAACCTATCCTACAGGGTGCACAGTTCCATTACTAATTTGTATGATGTTTATATGTTGCAGAATGTCATCATCCATGAAGCACCATGATGGAGATAGGCTAACAGACATATGTTTAGCCTCAGGAAACTACAGATAGGTGACTTTTGCAGCTCATACAGTAGTGTACAGCATTACTGATGTCTAGTTTTAGCTGCATGACTTTGTTTAAACAAGACAGGGCTCTGTTGCCTGATGCTCATATACAAGGGGTCCTGGGTTAGCTAGTAGTGCATTGTACAGACAAAAGCATCTGTCTTTCCTGACATGTGTTCCTGTCTGTGTTAACCAGGTAAGGTGCAATAGGCAATCAGAAGGCAGGGAAGCATGGGTGCAGTGGGAGCTTATGTAACCTGCTCAGGGTCCAACAGTATGCAGGTGGATGTTTTGTCAAACAAACTCAGTATACAAGATGTAACACACTCTTTATCTACAGCTCTGTAATCTAACCCCTTGCCTGTAGTGTCAGATCACATTATACAGATTATTTGTACACAGGCCACACTCATATGTCCTGAACACATACAGAGCTGTCTGCCTATAGTGCATGTCCAACTGACCACAGATTGCATATGACCCCAGGCAGGGTTGCCTGTATGGCGGCAAGTGCAGGGACACATGCCATGGTGCAGGGGCAATGCAAGGAGGGTGCTGCCTCAATACAGCCCTCTGTCACCACCTCCTTGTGTGCCACAGCCACCAGCAGGGTGGCACACATGTGGCCCATGGCATGTGCACAGGTGCCAGCAACCTCCATGTGCACTGCATCCATTCACACTGATAGGCATGCATTCTGCATTGCAGCAGGCATGCAGGCCACTGTGTAGGCCCCAGCAGCACCTGACTGGACATGCCTGCTACTACCCAGTGTGTGTTGACAGATCCATGGTGGTGCATCCCCCTCTATGCATGTTTGGTGGGGAACCACAGCTCTGTGCATGTGACTGAGTCTGGTCAGAACCTGTCCTGACCACAGGCTATGCCCCACAACTGTACCTGGCAGCTGCACAAGATTACCGGGGCACATCCATTCATAGAGTGTTGTGGGTGATTATGCCATTTGTGTTGAGGAATGTACTCATAGCTTTCTTTTCCAAACAGGTGCTCACATGGGAATATATTGCCCTGGAGGCCAAATTCCACAGTGGTGTCCCCGCCCAATGCAGGGCAGCAGTATGGAACAAAGTCACAAAGGTAATCAGTGCTGATTGTGGTGATGGGTGCTCCATGGAGGACGTGAAGAAGAGAGTCTATGACATGTGAAGACAAATGAGGGAAGCTGATGGAAGAATGGAAGGCACTACAGGCTACTGCGGTGCCCCACCAACACAGACCACCCTCACACTGGTGGAGGAGCTCATAGCTTGCTTCCTGAGCCACCATCAGGTTGAGGGTGTGAAGAGTTACAGCAATGCTGTAGCCACCTGGGTCTGCTGCACATTATTTACTTTTGTTCCCTCCCCTGTGCTGCTCCCATCCCACATGCCCCCCAGGCCAAGTGAGCTCCAGCAGTAACCAGTGCAAGGGCATGGTGTGTGTCTGAGTGCATCTCACACAGGCCTGCCTGCCTTTCTAGTGCTCTGCACTGATGTTCTGCATCCCTGTGTTGATTTGAGACTAGATACCACCTGCTTTTCATGGCGTTCTGCTTGCAATTGCATGCAAAAGCTTTGCGGAGGCAATATCGTGATGATATGACTGCACCTGATATACATGGAAACTGGTGAGTTATGGCAGACTCAAATTTGTGGTATTACTAGTTCAATATCCTGGTACAACTGAATTCTCACTGCAACAAGACAACAGAAGTATTTTCAGCTGGCTGACCCACTATCCCTGCATCACTAGACAGGTCTCTCTGACATCACAACCTGTCTCTCTGCTTTTGAGCTCTGGGAACCACCTTTTTCCCACACTGGTCCAACCTGGATTTGTGTATTCATCTTGGCTTGCATTGTTATCTGGGCCATCTAGCACAGCTGAAAATGTTTTACTCTTTCATGGCCTTGCATACATTCAAAATATGTATTTTGATGCAAGGACTCAACCTTAGGCATTAAAAACAGAGGGCTGTTCAGGTCAACAGACCTCTACTACTGCTACCACTTGTTTTCCACGGACTGCAGATTTGCAAAAACTGTAATCTCATGCTCCACAATTGACTTTAACGATTTTTGCAAGGAATACGTAAAATAAAAAATAAAAAAACATTTACTGGGTGCTGCATCTGCTACAGGTTCCCTTAGTACTGCAAACCAAATGCTACCAGATTGAGTTTGCATTTCTCCTGTATCTCCAGGGCAATTTTCTTGTGGTGTCCCGTAGATTTATTATTTCCTATGGAACCCAAATTGCTCTGTTTTCCTGTATAACCACTGCAAGCCTATGGTACCAATTTTCCTATAGATGGCTCCAAACCCTTTAAAATACAGGAATCCCTGTTGATAGGGAGTCCTGCTCAGAGATATACTAATAAGTCACTTGCCCAATGGGTTTCATTTATCAGATAATGTCCTTGGTGTCATTAAGTGCTCTTGCTCACAACTTGCACTCTTACCCCTACCCTGCAGGTATTATGTGTTGCTAAGAAACCTGCTGGAGGAGGACTTTTGCTTCAGTGAGAACAAGAAGTCATGGACAGTGGCTTCACAATAAACAACTTGAAACTGCACCACTGTGGATGAACATGCCAGTGGATAGATGTGTAGATCTGATAGAATCACAGCATTTCTCCCAGCATGAATTTTATGTTATCAGCATTTAAAAATACCTTTGCCTCCCCAGGTCATTCTGAAGCCAGCTGTATCTGGGGATAAATCTCTACTTCAAGATGGAATACTATGTAAACGTGTTGGCTTCAGAATTGCTTGGCATAAACATTCTGGCTTTAAAATGGCACTGGAACTAGAGCTTAACTAACTGCATGTGGGAAACAGAAAGGTAGGGAATTGAAATTATCAATCCTGAGGCCTCTTCAGGGACAAACTGTTGGAGAATGCATTGTGAGCAGCAGTTATCCAAAATATACATTCAGTCTTGTAAAAGGCAGCTCAGCTAACACCAACCATACCCCTAGCCATTATGTTCTTCTCCTTCACCTTATCTTTTCTGTCAGTGAAGCCGATTCTTATCTGTTACAGTCATTAAAACATTTCTTGAGATGTACAGCATAGCTTGATCCTTGTACAGTATATGTATCTTACAGAAAATCTGTACAAATACTGCAACTCTAGTCTTTGGTTGCCCAATGTACATTACACAGTACTAGTGGTGAGGCACAGGAAATTGCTTCTCTGAGACATACAGGCAGGAAGAAAAAGAATCTGGTTTTATGTAGCACCTTTCTTGCACACTATATCCCAAAATGTTTCACAAGCCAAGAGCAGTTAACTGTCAGCCATTTGGCCAGCACAGGGTGGCTAAGTGAAATTGAGGAAGTTTAAGGAAAGCTCAGGAAGACTAAGCAAATATAGAAGGTGACTGGAGAATACATTAAACACATGGAGATTCAATGACTTGCTCAAGGCCATTCATTGAGTAAGGCACAATGGTGGAATCTGAACCTGGGCATAAGTTTCACAGCTCTGGGTTCTAACCACTAGGTGACACAACCATCAATGATTGAGCAGTATTGCTTGTTATTGCTTGCTGTGGTTGTTTCTGCTGTCACTTAGTGTTGGTTATCATTTAATTGGGTATAAGCTGAAGTGTGCATTTGACATTGGATGTCTCAACGGAGAACTTCCTGGGACTGTGCTTACAGCATACACAATGGGTCCTATGCACAAAGGGCCCCTGGCCCTACTTGCCTCGATATGGATGCAGTGACACAGACACCTGCGGATGCACAAACAACAGGTGCCCACTGTGCACTCCTGCCTGTGGCCAACTGCACCAGACCCGTGCAACAGTGCAACTGGGCTAGGTAGAGGGCAGGCTGTGGGCTTGCCTGCACTGGGCTGGCAAAGCACAGCATGCACAATACCAGATACACTCTGCCAAGCCAGTTGAGGGAGGTTTCCATTACACCAGCTAGAGGGTGCCATAATGGGTGCACTGCACCCTGTCTGGAATCCAGATTGCCACATGGCACCCTCAGCCATGGACCCTGGCCCCTTTCCATGCCACAGAGACCTGGGAGTAGACAGTGGCTGCAGGGTGCAGTCAGTGGCAAAGTAAATTAAAAGTTGGCTCTAGGAAATGGCAATCCATATGCAGGCCTTCTTTTCCCATGATACTCTGATTCTGCAGAGCAGGGGATCCACTCTGGAGCCAGTAGGGACTTCTGATTAGAAGCCCACTGTCTGACCCAGGTCCATCCCCAGCTGGCTGAGCATCAGGCTGGCCAGGGTCATGCATACTGGCTCCACACACCTGGCAGGGCCAGTTACGCAGCATGTAATTGCACAACCAATGAGTGCCCTTACTGATGCGTACTGGGCCCGGTACTATAGGGCCCAATGTGCTTAAGGAGCTGGATGTGTGAGTGGTGAAATTGTTGGGAATGCATGTGATCCTTTGAAGTAGTCCCTGGCATCTAGTAGACCCCTCCCTCTCCATGATCCTAATCCTGCCTGCATCAACACTCAACTGTCCACTGCCATGGTTCTCGCTCCCTCAATATCCCCCACCATACTGCTGCTCCCACATTCAGTCCCAGTGTAACAGCATTGGGGTTGGAAGGCACTGAGCAGCCACATCATTCTCACTATGGCTTTCTTAGAGTTTAATGATTTGGTGACTTCATCCCTAGATGCAATGTTGGAAACTGCAGTTCTTTTATAGATCTCGAAGGCATTCGACCTGGTGGACCACTTCCTACTGCGAAAAATATTAGGGTCTTGGATATACAGGATGGCCCCTGGAACTGGGTCAAGTCTTGCTTGACAGGGCGTCCTGGAGGGTGTCCATTTCAGACCCTTTCGTCAAGAAAAAAGTAAGCCATCGATTCCGCAGGGGTCCATATTGGGACCCTGCTATTTCTATTGTTCATCAATGATCTTCCCAGATGGTAAAATATTCTTATTAAGGCTGTATGCAGATGATACAGCACTGATCACCACTGGGGCAAGTTTTCGGACATGGAAAGTAAATTGTAGATAGATTTTGACAGTTTAATGGAGTGGTTCACCAGGTCAAGGCTTAAAGAGCAGCTGACGCCTTTGTAAAAACTTTGGAAAACATAATATTTGGACACAATTCAGCTTGTATTTCATATACATAAAAGCAAAATGAGTGTGCACTGGGGCGGTGCACAGAAACTATTGTAGTAGGTAGAAAACAGTTTCTGGCACACACACACACACAAACCCCATAAGAGGGACACAAATAAATTCTCAAAGGCAAAGTCCTTATTTTAATCCATTTATTGTTATCCATTAAAACTTGTCAGCGGCCTGACATGTTTTGGATTCACAACACTCCTTTGAGAATGGAGTGTTGTGAATCAGTATATCAGGCAGGACGAGTTTTTAATGGGATAACTAATAAATGGATTAAAATAAGGACTTTGCCTTTGAGAATTTATTTGCATCCCTTTTATGGGGTTTGTGTGTGTGTGCCAGAAACTGTTTTCTTGCCTATTTCATACACATGTATTTATATTTAACAGATTTCTCCCCATTACTTATTACTAAAGACATTTCCACAAAAACACGTTTTTATCCTCAGAGTTTATCTGTCTCTGTAGTGCATTCCCTCCTTAAAATTATAATGCTCTGTTGTGACATCATAGTCTGTTGCCATGGGGATAACTATGATGTCACAAGCAGAGTATATAACTTCAGGTTGGGAACCTACAAAAGGAGTTGCTGAACCCTCAGGGAACAACTTCCTGTTTTCATGCATACTGTATGACCTCACTAATAAATAATGGGGATAAGAAATACAGAGCTAATGAGAGAAATAAGCTGCTTGGTGTCTAAATATTGTATTTTTCAAAGTTCTTCTTGAGGCATTGGTGGCTCTTTAAGATGAACATTAAGAAAACAAAGATACTGTACTTTGGAGCAAAAAATAAAACCAAACTGCATAGACACATAAACAAGATGGAACAGATAAAGGAATACTGTTACTTGGGCATAACTTTCAACACTGAATTAACTTTTTCAGAACATATTGCCACATAGATTACCAAGACAAACAAAAAATAGGTGCCCTTAGGCATACTACACAGTGTTTAAATAGGCAGGCCGATAAACAGTAGTGGAACAGATGATTCTTCCATCAATAGAATATGGAAATTTAATTTACAGAGCTACAATTACAAACAAGAGGTCATTAGACAAACTGGACAAGTTACAGTATAAAAAGGTTAGGTTTGTACTGAGATGCAGTTACGAAACACATGACAGTGAATTATTACCAAGATTAGGATGGAAAACACTTATCATAAGAAACCACAAAATTTGGACAAACTTTTGCACAAACTAATGATCCATAACACAGAACACTATGTTTCAAGAGTTCCATTTGGTAGAGAAGAACACTCAGCCCAGGTATTAACCAGATCTGTACATAAACAAGATTGGTCCTGGTTTGTGCAGTACTAAATATGGAACAAAACCTTGAGATAGACTGCACAACCTTGGAACAATCTACTTTTTACCATAAGAACATAAGAATGTGCCAGCAGAAACAGACCACCTGGTCTATCTAAGTCTGCTCGAGTGTGCAGCCAACACCCCTTGTTTGCTGTTGCCCCAACCCCTCACTTTTGTCATCCCACTGCCACCCCCACCCTCACTCTCCCGTTCCCTGTCCCATACCCTTTTGAAGCTTGGTCGTTCCATTTTGCTACCACCCTCTCTGTGAAATAATGTCTCCTCATTTCCTTCCTAAATCTCCCCCATTCTTAGCCCGTGCCCCTGGTGACCCCCTTCCTTAACTTAAAGACCCCATCTGCCCCATCCTTATTGATTCCCTCAGATACTTGAATGTCTCTATTATGTCCCCGTCCCTTCTATCTTCCAGAGTGTACATACTGAGGTCTCCCAGCCTGCTGTCATAGTCTCTCCCTCCATTCCACATATCATCTTTGTTGCCCTAATCTGCACCCCTCCAGCAGCCTGCTATCATGCTTTAGGTATGGCCTCCAAAACTGCACACAATACTCTAAGTGTGGCCTTACCAGTGATCTGTAGAGGGCAAGATCACCTCACTTCACCTGGATGAAAACCCTTCACTATGCACCCCAGCATTTGTTTCGCTTTGCAGCCACTCTCCTGCACTGGGCAGTGTTGTTCATGGTCCCTGACATCATTATCCCAAGGTCTTTCTCCTCCTCCTCAGTGATCCCCAGCTAAACCCCCAAGCCAGTATTCTCTCCTTGGATTCTTCACCAAAAGTGCATAACCTTACACTTCTTTGCATTGAACACCAGCTGCCACCTCTCTGACCACTCCTCTAGCTTGCTTAGGTCCCCTGCAGCCGCTTCCATCCCTCCTCTCCATCCACCACTGCTCCAAGTTTGGTGTCTTCAGCAAACAGACTTACCTCGCTCACCACCCATGTCCAATGTCTGATATGAAGAGCCCAAAAATACTAGCCCCAACACAGAGCCCTGTGGCACCCCACTTGTCACCCGGCCTTGGGTTGAGAGCTCCTCTCACCACTACCCATTGTAGCCTCCCACTCAGCCAGCTTGTAATCCAGTTCATCATTTTTGCCCTACTCCTATACCAGTTAGTTTCTCCCAAACCGCCCATGAGGCACCTAATTGAAGGCCTTGCTGAAGTCCAAGTAAAGAACATCCACCACATGACCCTTATCCAGTTCACCTGTCGCCCAGTCATAATATTGTATCAGGTTGGTTTGACAAGACTTCCCTGAAACAAAGCCATGCTGCCTCACATCCTGGAGGCCATTGTCCTCCAGGTCGACTCCAGTCTTTCCTTTAGTATCATTTCCATGAGTTTGCACACTATGGATGTGAGACTTATCGGATGATAATTACCTGGTTCATCCCTTGGCCCACTCTTGTGTGATGGCACTACATGTGCCATCCTCCAGTCCGATGGCACATTCCCAACTCCAGTGAGGTTTTATACAGATCTGCCAGTGGCTTTGCCAACACCTCGCATCTCTCTCAGCACCCTGGGATGGATACCATCCAGCCCTGGTGCCTTGTCTACCTTCAGTGCCCCTCAGTCCCTCCCAGACTCTACTTGCTTCAATTCTTCTATCTGTTGCCTCCTCTCCTCCTGTCCACACCCTTCCAGCCCATGCTGGTAGCGGTCCCCCTTTTCTTCCGTGAACACGGAACAAAGTATTCATTCAGTGATTCTGCCTGCTTCTCCCCTTTTCCGTCCCTCCCCCACCCTTTATATCCTCACTATTGTCTCCTTGCACTTTCTTTTCTCCTGATGTATCTGAAGAAGTCTTTCTCCCCATTAATTCCTGTGCTAATCTCAGCTCCCTCTGGGCCTTGGCTTCTCTCACTTTTCTGGTCACCTCCTGGACCATCTTGCATATTCCTCCCTGTCCACTTCCTTCCCTGTCTTCCTAAACCTCTCCTGAGCCACGTTTTGCCCTCACCACCTCCACAACCTTGCTGTTCAACCAGCATAGTTTTCTTGCTCTGCTTCTCTTACTCTGTGTCTTGGTGCAGGCTTCTGTTGACTCTGTAACCCCTGTTTAATAATATCCACTTCAGCTCCATGTCCATCTCATGCCTTATGCCCTCCAGTTTCTCTTTCAGTACTTCCTGCATCCTCCCAAAGTCCACCCCCTGAAGTTTACCATCTGAGTAACCGATTTCTCTGGCTCCCACACATTGTGATATTAAACCACATTGTTTGGTGATCACTGTCGATAGTGGGTCCTCTACCTTTATTTCCCTCACTGCCTCCCATTCGCAATACCAGATCTAAAGTGTTTTTAGCCTAGTAGGTACAGTAACCAACTGTGTCAGGAGACCCTCCTGGATCGCATCCAGGAGCACTTGCTCCCTAGCACTGGAGGTGACTGGAATGCTCCAGTCAACCACCGGCAAGTTGACATCCCCACGATGACCACCTTCCTTTTCTACATACCTTTTGATTTGTCCCGATAACTCCCTGTCAAGCTCCTCAGACTGGGATGGCAGCCTGTATACCACCCCAAACCTTAGTTTCCTACCCTTGAGTCTAGGAGCTGCAGCCAGATTGCCTCTGTTCTCCTTTCTTCTCCCTCGTCCCTTGTGCATTTGATCCTGTCCCTCGCATAGACTGCCACCCCACCCCTCCCCTCCTTACGGTCCTTCCTGTATAATTTGTATCCTGGGATTGCCAGATCCCAGTCCTGGTGCTCAGTTACCCACGTTTCTGTGATAGCTGCAATATCCACCCTCCACACTGCTAAGAGTGCTTTTAGCTCAGCGGATTTGTTTCCTAGGCCTTGCATTCAATGAGACCACCCACCATAATGCCCCTTCCCTTCACTAGCCTCCATCTCATCCCTTCTACTCCTCCTTTTTGGCCTCCCTGAGTCCTTCCCTGCTAGCCTGGGGGGTAGGCTGTGACTCCATTCTATCGGATCCCTTGCCTCGCGGTCCACTGCCACCCTCCATCTGGTTTAAATCCACCCTTGTTGCAATATACCTCTCAGTCTTTGCTTTAATACCTCCTTCCCTCCCCACTCAAGTGCAGCCTATCCCTTGCAAACAGATTGTTATCATCCCAGATACTGCCCCAGCTGCCCACAACCCATACCCTAAGTTTGACACCATTCTACCAACCATGTGTTCAACTCTCTAATCCTCTGCTTTCTCACTGTGCTTGCATGAGGTACTGGGAGCACTTCAGAGAAGGCCAGACTCCCAGTCTCCTCACACAACCTTCCCATTTCCTCAGTCCTCTCCCTTGTTACCTCCACCATTTCCACTAGGTTATTTGTCCCCACATATACCACAATGTGTGGTTCCTTCTACCCTCTTACGCACCTTAGGATTGCCTGTCTTGCCATGTCTGCCTTTAATCCTGGTATGGACTCCACCCATATCCAACTATGCCTCTCCTCCTTGCCACCCCATCTGATCCCCTTGAGTATGGAGTCCCTCAACACCAGTACACCCTCCTCTTTCCTTGTGCCTGTCACCACCCCCCACCTAGGTTCTCATTTTGGAGCCACTCAAGACTGTGATTTTACCATGTGCCCCAGTGTCTTCCTCCCTGTCCCTCCCAATTAAGACCCCTCCCTCTCCTCCTGTTTGTCTGCCAACCTCCTCTCCTTCCTCACTTCTCCAGTATTATCCCTCCTCCTGTCACACCATGCTCAATCTCTCCACTAGTAATGCCCCTCACACCCTCTTCTTTGTAAGTACTATCCCTTGTGCAATCACCTCTGCATCCTCTTTCCATGTGATTCTAGCAAAGTAAACATGTTCCCTGTCCCCTTTGCCTTACTATGTGCTTTCTCTTCCTTCTGCCTACTGCTGCTCCTCTTTTCTAGGTTCTACTAGAGTCCACCTTTCATCAGCTGGCTTCCTATCTAGTTTGCCCCTCCCCATCCCTTGACCCACTGTTCCTTCTCTGTGGTGCCCCTACAATACTCTCAGATGTCAGCCTCCTACAGATGAAATCCTCCCCTTATCCCTCAACCTCCCCAGCTCCCTGCCCAGCCAGTGAACCTCTTCCTCAAGCTTCCTTAGCCTGTGGCATATTGGGCACCATCCCAGCCTCCACAGTATATTCATCTGCATTGCTGCCCACAACCATTGCACCCAACAATCCTACCCATGGTCCACACTACCTATACAGCCTCTGCACGCTAACTAACCCTACAGCAAGTAGAATTAAGTAATCCTAGCACAGTCTCTAACAGAAATACCTGATATATTCCAGTTGAAGCCCCTGCAATATCCACCTATCACACTATCAGCAACTCACTGTGGATGCTGTACTCTATTTGAGACCTACCTACACTTTTTCCCTGCCCGTGGCTGCATTATTGATAGAAGTAAATGAGCTGCACCTGAAGCCCCTTCCTCTAATTGCAGGGCAGGTGTTCTCTATAAATGAGCTGTGATCTGGGAGGGAGGGTGGGGGGTGGGATTAGGGCCCACCCTGACTCTCACAAGAGTGTATCAGCTCTGTGTCTGCCCCTCACTGCACCTCCAAGCACTGCAACCTCCTCTGGAGGAAGGTCCTACACAAACACTGTATTAAACAAGTCACTGTACTGCCTTAAGTCCACAGACTGAAAAGAATGTAATGCTTATCCAGCAACTAAATCCTTTCCTCAGCTGTGCACAACCCTTTTTCATAATACTTTTGTTACTGACTCAGAAGACTGTTTTCTACTAGTCTGCAATTGTTTTTCTGCCTAGTAGTTTTATGTGTACTCTTATAACTGCACAGCTCTATATAGTTGTACATATGAAGTGATGCGTGTTTCTGTAAATAATTGTATTATATTTTATTTTTCTTAGTAACCTGTATGTATTTTTACAGGACTGTCTTGTAAACAGGGATGTTGTTCCCTAACAACATGTGGGTTGGGGTATTCAGGTTGAGATTTGCCTGAGAGGGTGAAGTAGGACAAGGCAGTATTAAAGTTGGTGGACCTGCAGGGTCAATTTGGTGTCAGTGACCTGTGGGTATGGGGCAGTTGGCTCATGCTTGGGTCCCATCAGCTGCTGTACTCTGTCTGGCCTGGCTCCTGTTAAGCGTCTCCACCTGTCCTTCCCTAACTACCTTTGCATTCATCAGAGGCTCTTTGTAACAGGGTGAGCTTTCCTGGAGTTACATCTACAAATAATTTCTCTGCTGCTCCCTAACGTCTGGTGAGAGCGGGGCAGGCATTTGGAGCTCTGGACTTGGCCTCCTTGGACTAAATAATTTTTGTGAGTAAACTGCTACTCTCCCTGTGAGAGAGAGTGAAACAGCTTTTACCTTGTTGCAGGACTTTGGAAGGTTGCATCTGCATATTTTATTTTAACCTTTGTGGTGATATCTTTGGACTCTTTGACACTGTATGCTAGAACAAAAGTAAACCAATTATTTAAATGTAGCAATGACTTGTAGCAGACTCTTTATCATCTAGAGCTTGTTTTATTTTTTTCACTTTAAATGTTTGGAGCGTGTGAGGTGAGTGACAGATTACATTTAGTTAATGTTTACACAAGGAAATGGTTTGAATGGTAGTTTGTGTAGGCTTATTTAATTTCATTTGACTAGTATTGTAGGGTGTCTGGAAGTTTAATTTAGAAGTAGGTGGGTATTTTATTTATTGCTTTGACCTTTTTGGGAGGGAGATCCATTATGTGTCGATAGCAGTTAGGCCTACTTAGTCCATTCTGCAGAGCAACATAAGAGTGGCATCCTTTGGAGGGCATCCTTGCACACCTTGCCTGTGGCAGTGATTAACCTCTGTAGGGAGTTAGGTGTCCTCTGGGACACTTTTCACAATATAGACTTGCTCCATTGGTAGACAGGGAAGCAGAATCAGGAACATGGAGTCTAGAAGGTACCCAGGAGTAGGCCTTGCCAGGTGATGGGTTCCTTACTTGATTCCTCTTCCTGGGCTCCTGAGTTTTCCGGGTCAGCAAGTAGCTAATGAACTGGCTGACTAAGCTCCTCCCTAAGGTCAGTTATCTGCAGCACCAGATTTCTAAGGAATAAATGGCTATAATGGAGCTTTCATTGTGGATTCCTTGGCAGATCTGGTATTCATCACAGAGACTTGGCTGAGGGATGACTCAGGCCCTACTCAGTAACCCATGATATGAGCTACTCAAATTGAGCGACTCATTTTGAGCGACTTTTAGAATAGCGACTGGTAGAGAATAGCAAGGGGGGAATAGCAGTATATGGGCATCGAAGAGCGAGTCCTAGTTAACTAGGAAAGTTGATATGGGTATGTTGGAGGGTCAGTTCAATCTGCTTGTCTGGCATAGTGGCTAAAGTCACCATCCATGGTACAGGTAGACCCAGGTTCAGGACGTGTATGTGTGTTTTGTACTTTTGTATTTTGTGTTGTTGTAATATTTTTATTTTTATTTTTGATGTATGTCTCGTTCCCAACATTGTCCCTCCCTCCCGCAGGTTGCCCCCAACATTCTCCCCCTACTGTTTTGTCTCCTCCCGAAATGCACACCCTGGAATTGGTTATATAAAAGTAGGGTATGGGGGCACAGCCCGCATCTAAAGTTTGTAAGTATTTTATTTGTCACATTCAACGCTGCAAGTGATAGCTGTTTTTGTTGTTGCTGGAGTGTAGATCGCTATTTTTTGTATTCAATGATTTACACTCGCTGTTTTGGTAGTGGCGATTTTGCAGTAGCTCATATCACATGGTGCCCCCTGCTCTTGAGGCATCCATTGCACCAGGTTATTCTACCGGCATTGTCCTAGGTGGTAGCATGGGGGTAGGGTAGCCATCTGCCCTAGATCTGCATTGGGACTGGACAGTGTATCCCATGGAAGAGACTGGGTCATTTGAATGTGTGGTGGTGAAAGGTGGGACAGGTCAAAGTTGTTTGATCATGCTCATATACTGCCTCTGGGATATGGCACAAATCCTTGCAGGAACTTGAGTTTCATGGACAGTCTGGTGGTAAGTCACCTAGGCTTTTGGCCTTGGGTGACTTTAATGCTTGGGTTGATGATGAAACATCCATTTTGGAATGCATTTCCTCAGGTGATGTCTTCTCTGTGTTATATACAGGCAGTTGCCATCGGTACTCACCAGCATGGCCATGTCTTGGGCCTGGTTTTCTTGCTGGGTCTTGATATTAGTGATGTCAAGGTTGATTTAATCACCTGGTCAGATCATCACACTGTGCAGTTTCTGTGCGGGGTTCTCATTTTACCCTCCCAGTGGAGATGGTCAGTTACTGCTTTTAAAAATCTGAGCTGCAGAGTGTCCAGGCATTACTGGACATCTCAGGCATGGAGACAGCCTGTACAGTTGGAGTTGAGGTGGCCATGATGGGCTACACTGTGGCTCTTATGGCTGCAGTTGACTCAGAGTATTTCTCATATCCGCCCTTGACTTCCTACCACCAGTCACCATGGTTTGATGGTGATCTGAGGAGGCTGAAGACAAAGGAGCAGATGTCGGAGCATTGTTAATGGAGGTCCCACTTGGTGGGGATAAATTGGTGCTGAGAGCTCAGTATGAAGAGTACCAGTAGACAAGCACTCTGCTGCTGGAAAGAACCGACCAGGTCAACTCTTCAATACTGTGGACAGGCTATTAAATTTAGCCTGTTTGCAGTCCTGCACAGCCTTTCCACAGATACCTGTGGACGAGTTCAACCAGTTGCTTCTGGAAAGGGTGTCCTGTATTAGGCTTGATATCCTCAAGCAGCCTGTTGTCAACCAACAATATCCAGGCTTTGATGGACAGAGACACTCTCTCCTTGTGGGTGAAGTTTGAGTTGGTGTTGGTGGATAATGTCCTCTGGTGGTTTCAGACTGGTCCTACATACTGTATGTTGGACCCTGGACTAACTGCTTCTTTCAGAGTGCTGGCTACCTCTGATTTTTGTGGAGATCGTTGGTGTTCCCTTATGTAGTAGTAGTAAAAATTTTTATTCATAAGATAATGAATATGGATTACTCCACTGAGCAAAGCTCATTTACATGTGCGGTCCAGAGAATCAAACCAGTTACACTTGATCATTTATACAATTAAACATAACAATATAATAAATATTATATCCCTACATTACACAAAACAGGAATACATATATTTATACAATAACAAAAATTAAAAAATACACTCAACACATAAAATAAATAAATAAAAACAATTTTCTATAGTTATTTCTAAACTAATTCCTCCTCAATACTTGTATGCTCCATAAACCATTTCTTTATTACATTTAACTGGAATTTTTTATCTAATGGTCTTAATATCCCAGGTAAGGAATTCCACAGTAAAGGTCCAAGATTTATAAATGATTATTTCCCCAAACCGTTCTCCGCTTTGGTATCAAACATTCCAAATTATTTGCAGAGCGTAATCCCCTTAGAGGATTCTTAACTATAATGCACCCTTCCAGATACGCTGGCACTTTCCCAGATAGACATTTAGTCACAAATGAGATTAAACTTAAACCCTCCTTTGAGATAAGGTATACCAACCCAACTCCCTATACATGTCTATTCTATGTGTCATCCTTGGTACACCTAATATGAATCTTGCCAATTTATTATACATAATATCAAGCTTATATAACTGCTCTTTAGATGCACCCATATAAATCAAGTTCCCATATTCTAACATGGGTAGTACCACCACAGTGATCACAAGTTTTCTAACATTTATAGACATAATATTCCTTATTCTATATAGGGATCCTAAACACTTTCCTGTTTTCATCAAAATATACTCAAAATGGCTATGCCAATCAAGTTTTTATCTAAATAAACCCCAAAATATTTATATTTATCAACTTGTTGCAGAATACCACCAGTATAGGTTGTAATCTGCAGCCCATCTTGTTCCAAATTTACATCATTCCCTGTGAAATACCATTACCTGGGATTTTTTTCTCATTTAAAACTAATTTAGATCTCAACAGAAAATCCTGTAAATAGTCAAAGCCTGCTGTAATATTGTCTGAATAAATACCACAGATGGATCAAGCAATATATGATTGTATCATCAGCATAAAGATGATATTGTACCCTTGTTGCTTAAACCTCAAATCGCTCATATAAATATTATACAATATGGGTCCCAATATAGATCCCGTGCACACCTAGACAATTCCCTTTAAACCTGATGGCCATTCCTTAATTGTAACCTGTTGCTGTCTTGAGTCCAATAATTTCTGAACCAGCTCACCACTGGCTCAGAAATACCACAGAGTTTTAATCTGGAAAGGAGGATGCCATGGTCCAAGGTATCAAATGCCTTTGAAAGATCAACAAATGGCCCCACTGGCATCCCCTGTCCATATCCTCTACAATATCATTGGTGACCTTCAATAAAGCAGTAGTGGTTCCATGTTCTGGTCTGAAGCCTGATTGATGTTTATTAAGGACACCATTATCTTTTAACTCATTCACACCACAAGAACTCTTTGAGACTTCCACCACTTATGCCCTGTATATTCTTAGTACAGCATCCTGGACCTTTCTAAGCAAAATCAAACCATAATCAGCATGCCACAAACAAATGTGAATATCTCTTGAACGTGGAGTGCTACACACAAAGTATGAGTGGCAAAGTTGGTCAGCACAACCTTACCTTTCCAATGGTGCTATGCAATCAACTGTAATCAATTTGTTTTTATTTTATACTACCTGAAATACCACACTGTTTTTGTTTCAGATTTTTTCAAGGTGATAAGTTGAGGCTTGAGAGACAAATGTCAGCCATGCACACCATACCTTAAACAAATGCAAATAACTCCTGAAGTATACATGATAGACACAACATATCAGCAGCAAAATTGTTTGGCACAAAATTACCTTTCTAACGGTGCTATGCAATCAATTCTAAGCTATTTGGTTTGTTTAATATTTAGTACAAACTGCGACTTCCTCAGACGTTTCCTGGCCTGAGTGAAAGTCAGCTGAGTACGCTCACAGGTGTTATTGGCCTGAGTGGCTATGCTTTCAGACACCACCTACAGGCATATCTAGGCCTGAATGAGTTAAGAATGTCTGTAATTGTTTCGCTACAATCTTTTCCAATATTTTTGATATTGTTGGCAACAGGGAGATTGGCCTATAATTTTCCACAAGCAGCCTGGATCCTGACTTATATACCAGCACAATTTTTGCTGTTTTCCAGATTAAGGGTAATTCAAGAAAAAGAGATATGTTAAATAAATTTGCTAAAGGTTGATCTATAATGGGAGCTGCATACTTTAATAAGATATTAGGGATCTCATCCATACCTTCTGCTTTACTTATACTAATTTTGAATAATAATTCCCTAACTTCCCCACGTGTAATAGGGGTAAATACAAACTCCTCATTCTCATCAGATTGTACATTATCTGTACCTAATTTATCTAGCTCAATAATACTTTGTAAAGCCTGATTCATATTATTCCTCCAGCTCTTAATACCCGTACCCATAGTAGTAAAAATACATTAAACTCATTTACTACATCCTCACCTAACTCTAACTTAGCCCCATTAATCAGACATTGATTGGGGTAGCCCATATTTGGACCCTTATGTAATTTATTTATTGTACCTAGAATACCCTTGGTTCTCCATCATTTCTTTAGATAATCTTTTATTACAGTAATCCTGTCTAGCCTTCTTAATTTCTTTAGTATACAAATGCCTTAATTGTTTATACTTAATCCACTGCTGATCTCCTTTAATTAGTTTAGCTTTTTCCATGCATTATCTCTAGCTCTTTTAATTTTAAATAATCCAGAATCAAACCATGGGGATTATTTGATTTAATCAATCTAGTTTTTATTGGGGCATATTTATCACATATTTGTAAAAATCCTTTTGAAACATATCCCATGCATCCCCACATTTGGAATTAGATCTAATCTTTCCCAATTATACCCTTCTGAATCCTGCATAAATGCAACATAGTCAAAATGTTTATATGCCCTGGTATATATAATATTCTTAGGTACTTTCATTGTTTTTGATTTCTTATACAAAACTATCTGATGATCAGACATTGAATCTGGCACACCCCACTACTAACATACTTGTTAGGATCTGAAGTAAATATGAGGTCCAAAATGGTTGAATTATCGGGATTTTTATATTTAACCTAGTCACTTCTCTTATAAGTTGTATTAAGTTTAAAGTTGTATCTATCAGTTAGACTATGATGAACATCTATTGTTCCCAATCAACATTTAAATCCCTATTACCATTAGTTCATGTGAATTCAAATAATTTTTCAGAACATCTTGCATTTCATCAAAACCTCAAAACTACTTTTAGGTGGTCTATAAATACCACACAATAATATGGGTTTAGAGTATGGTAACTTTACTTCCAATGATAAAATTTCTGCTTCAGTCCAGTCATTTAGACTACCTATTTCCTTGATATCAATCCAATTTCTAGCATAAATTACTACTCCACCCCTTTTGGATCTGTCCTTTCTCCAAACATTAAAGTTTTCCAATGCTATATCATTATCTTGAATTCTTGTATGCAACCACAACTCAGTAATTATTAATATATCAGGTTTATAGCACATAACCCAATCTCTCAGATTGTCAATTTTTTTAAATAGACTACAGATGTTAATATGCACAATCTTTAACCCTTAACATTTAACATTTCTTGTGTACAATCATTATTCAACTCAGATGCAGGCCCAGGATTTAGATGAACATCCCCACTCATCAATAACCCCATTATTACTACCAATTTACTTAATCTATACATTTTGGGGTTTATTTGTCTTCCCTTTTATATTTTTATTTATATTAGAACCAACCAATAAAGTATTTGTCCCCATCCACTTAAAACTTTACTAAAAATGCATACACACTTAATCAAAGTGGTCTCTATATAACTATCCAATAGGGTAGCCAGAATTACTTCATGCCATCCTACTAATAGCTCTAACTTTCCAGGCAGGGTACTTTTATGCACTGTTATTATATCTAGCTGTACTACAGCATCTTTATCTACCTGAGTAGAATCTGTATTTAAACAAAACTGGCAGCCCACTAATAAAATGACCCACCATAACTGTAACATTTTGACTCCTTTAAATTTTTAAATATCTTTCAAATTAAAGTCTATAATTAATATGCCCCAAGTAATAACAAAACAAACCTATAAACATAGGAATTATTTCAAACAAATTACGATATCAAAACTTTTACATTTAAACTCTAAAACTCTGAGATAGATGTTTTTCTCAATATATATACAAATAACAAATATAAATTCACAGCTGCTTTCCAAACATCCACAGTTGCTTTTCTGATGCAGTGGGCGCTCGCTGCTAGCAGCGCAGTTCTTTTAGTATGCTGCCCCTCCTCCTTTGATGACGTCTTCACCGTTTTCACCTGGTCCCTCCACTAGAACTCAGGTATCACGGGACAAAGAGGAGCAATGGCACAAAGACAAAATAAAGCACGCTTCAGTTCTCAGGCTCACAGTGCAGGCATACAGTTCATTTTACCATGAGCAGCAGCAGCTTTTTCAGATCTTAATTTCAGACTTCAGTAACTGGGGTCAAACAGACAGTTCACAGTTCCGTCCCTCACTCGACAAACAGAGTCAAACAAACAAACAAACCCACTTATGGTGGGATTTATCCACCCTAAAGGGCAGTGAAGAAGCCCTTTCTTAAAAAGACATCTTTGGACCAGACATTCTCTCAAATTATAGGCATCTCTCAAGCGCTTCCCTTTCTGGGGAAGTTGATCAAGAAGGTGGTGGAGCTGACCGCCCGGCGCAGCGGTTGGATTGCTATCGACGCTGAGCGACCCGGTTCGGGAACGAGCCCGGAAGCTGGAGGGCCGGCCGGGGAGAGGGCTTGAGCGTCCCAGGGACTGCTTGTCCTCTCCGGGGGAGGGGATCCAGAGCCCGGGCGCTTGACTGTCCCCAGGTGGAGACCTGAGGTGCAGCAAGGCCGATGGCAGGAAGAAGGGGGTGGCGTGCGAACATCGGTGCTCAGCGCCTTGGCGTCCAGGGGACTGCGACGCGTCGCTTGATAAGAACACCGGAAAAAGCACCTCGCGGTCCCCGGTAGGCAGACACTAGGCTGACCCTCAAAAGCCCTGCCTGCCCAGAAACAGCATCCGACAGAACCCAGTAAGTCTCGGGTGTAGGCCCCACCCGCACTCCCCTGGGGTAAACCAAGGTCTGTGGGGATGGACTGCTCTGGTCTACAGGCAGGTGAGCGAGGGCTGAAAAGGTCAGAGAGTGTCTCCAAGAGAGGGGACTAGGGGGAGAGGAGGAAAAAAAAAAGAAGGTGGTGGCACTGCAGCTGAACAACACCAGAGAAATATGATGTCTGTGAGCCCCAGTTTATGGCCTTGTCATACTATAGAGATGGCTCTAGTCAGGATGCACCATGATCTCCTTCTAGTGAAGGGATAGCAAGCATCATTCCATCCTTGTTCTGCTTGACCTTTCTTTGACTTTTAACATGGCGGATCATGGGGTACTACTGGCTTGTCTGAGGTACTATTTAGGACTCAAAGGGATGGTGCTCCAGTAGTTTGAGTCCTACATGTCTGGTAGGGTGCAGCAGGTGGCACTTGGCTCTTGCATCTTGAGCTGTGGCTTGCTATGGTGTGCCTCAGGGGTCAATTTTAGCTCCCATTCTCTTTGCCATGTATATGATGCCATTTGGGGAGGAGATCATTAGACGCTATGGCTTGGCTTTTCATTGCTATGCCAATGATACCTAGTTGTATGTATCTTATGCACCTGGCAATAGTGCAGTAATTTCAGAATTGTGTGAGTGCCTTAGGAAAATTTAGGATTGGATGCCAGCCAGCTGGCTTTGATTAAAGAGCTAGACAGTATCAAAAGTACCCCAGAAAAAAGTTTTTCACTCACCGCTGTAAACCTGTTATCTTTACATGATGACTGCACATTCATTCTGGCAACAAATGAACCTTGTAGTCTTTTTTCACTTTATTTGAAATAATGGGACTGTTAGCATTCTCTGACACCATTTATTGTTGTGCTCTAACAGTGGTGCTGTGGGAGGAACAGTGTCAATCTGCTGTACCTCCTCCCAGCTGAAACTAACACTGATGTAGCTCATGTTTGAAACTCACCTGGTTTACCTTGCTTCAGTACGTTTACAAGTATTTCATTCTCTGCTCTCAATGAGGTGATATGTGATTTTTTTAGTCATTTGCTTTTTCTAATTGACTTTACAAGAGATGGTGTTTCAGTGTCTGTTTGTTCCACTGCATGGTGTTTCTGTGTCTGTTTACGCTACCTACTTGTTTTTATAGGGTGTTCAAGTGTCTGTTTGTTCCAGCACATCACCTATTTGTTTGTCAACATGATTTTCTTTTAGTTTTTATCAGGTATGCCAAAATGTTGTGGGAATCATAGATGCAGCAACAGATGATATCTGGGATGAGGGTATCGTGTAGTAAGAGCAAGGAAAATGAGCCGGAAAAAGTAAGTGTCACTTCAGCATTGGTGTTATAACAGTGCCTGTTCATGTGAGGGCTGTTCATGTGATTGCTGCTGATGTCATGAATGGTGTATCCCCAAGGATGTATATTTTAGTAAGAGGGGGTGGGGTGGAAGCACCCCATGTGAGGGGGTGCTGGGGCAATGCCTCACCTGCATTTAGTTAAGAACTTATTTTACATTTTTATACTGTTGTCTCTATCTTGAACCCTTGTTGAAGTTTACAGGTGTTGTCATTCCTTGTGGTCATATTGCTGGGTTATTGTGCTCGCTATTTTCATATGCTGTTTTGACATAGTACCCTAGGATGAGTCACCACCCCACGAACACCGTGGCGATTGAGTCTGAACTTTGTGATTTTATTTATTTTTCACTTACTGAATGACACCCAGGATGTGTTACTCCTTCAAACACACAGTGCAAAAACATTCAAGCCAAATGTAAATGGAGTCAACAATGGTCATATAGAGATCAAGGAAGGAAACTGAGGATCACTAAAGAAGGAAATAACAGGTTGTTGTGTGTTCATTGAATGTGTTGAGCCCGATACATCATTGCAGCTGTCAGGTGGGCAATGATGTACAAAATGCTGATAAAAGAAGACTTCCTTTTATTATAGAAAGCATTATTTCACTACCTGATGATTCTGATTTATACATTTTCTACCATTAATTTTATTCAGAACCAGTGCCAGCCCCAAATAGCCCTCAAATAACACAAACATGGCTATTTAAAACAAATACTGGTCAGACCACTACAACTGCTAATACATTAACTTGATAAGGCGTTTCATGGCCTTAAACGAAAGATGAATTGCCATAGTCACCTTCATGTGTAAATATAATTTTTGGTAAAGGTAGATCATTTTTCTGGTTGACCCTGTGTTTCCATGTGTTTAAAATATGAGTGGTGAGTGCATGTTGTACTATAGTATTTATTTATTTAAAATTGGTGACGGAAAGGCACGCTGAGCGAGGCTCATTTCCAGGTGTGACCAGGTGAGAATAACACAATGGTAAATTAAACTAACAATATCAGTTATATGACATAGAATTTACAGAGATATGCAGGAGTTACATGTGGTTACAGTACTGTATGCATTACAGAAAATTAGAGGTAGATACTGGAGTTAAAAAGGGGGTTAGTCCCTGAGTTACACAAGAAAAACACAACCAATTGAAGACAAGATAAATAATACAAAACTAAACATTTGACCTGGAGCACCTTGAGACAATATTAGGTCCCTTAGGAGGAATCGGGGCAGACCGGGGCAGAGTATGGGAGGCTAGGGTAACCAGCACAGTCTGACAGGGGACTGTTGTCATGGTGATAGGTGTAAAAGAGGGCATGATGGAGTTGAGGGGACAGATGCATAGGGTCTGGAGGGAATATAGGAGTTAGGAGCACTAGGGCACTGGGAAGGGAGGGAGGAGTCTGAGGAGTCTTTTGAAAGATGGGAGAGGGGAGCAAGACGAAGTTCAGATTGGGGAAATTGTTCAAGAGGAGAGGAGACGGTGTGAGAAGGAGACCGGACCTGCTGAGGAATGAGGACAAGGGGTGAAGAAGGTGCATGAGACTCTGTGATGAAGAGAGTAGTTTGTGGATTCAGGAGGAGTGAGACATGAAGAGAGATAGGGTGGAAGGGAGCCAAACCAGATGAAGTGGATAGTTCTCCTATGAGACATCAAGGTGAGGGAGAGGGAGCATAAAGGAGATAGTGGTGGGTTAGGTGAGGGGAGGCACTGGCAGTGGCAAAACAGCAGAAGGAGTTGATAAGAGTCTAGTTTGGAGAGGGAGTAGGTGGGGGATGTGCCACAGACAACATCGGCATAGTCCATCACAGGCAAGATTGTCTTTAGTACTAGTTCACATCTAGTGGGAGAGGAAGGCTGGCTTTGTGACGTAGAAGACTGTGAGTTTGGGCTGCTCTATGGGGTATAAGAGGGAGCTCCACACCCAAGGCTTTCAAGAAATGGTAGAAGGAATGGTGCAGGGAAGGAGAGGTATGTCTACACTGGGGACTGTGGGCCAACCTGTAAGTCTAAGAACCCTATACCAAGGTGATAGCCTGCTTTCATCCAAGATGCAACCACAGTCCTCAGTGGATAATTCAAATGTTATTTCAATGGACATTTAATGTAGCTAGGAAGGATGATGGAAGAAATAGGGGAGGCAGAAAGTGGGCTACCACAAGCTGAGATAGAAAGTAGGAGATCCCAAAGGAGAGAGTCCCACCAGGGTGCAAATTATTCAAGGAAGTAGGGTTAGCAAAGGCAGAAGGGTGAAAGGAGCAGTCAAAGGAGAAAGGTGTGGAAGGGGAACAGTTGGAAAAAGGAGAAAGCAGCAAGAAGAGAGGTGAGGGCTGTCAAAATGGTGCAAGGTCTGCATCAGAAACCCTATGAGGACAGACTGAAAGAGTTCAAAATGTATAAATAATAAAATGAATCAGCACCAGTCCAGGCCAAATATGTTAATAAAATATTCATTTAGCCAAGTGCATCAGTGCAAAAATATCGGTTCTTAGAGCATAATGCTCACAGGCAAAAAGTTCCTTACATTTTGCAAGGCTAAACTTAAGCCTCATCAGAGATAAATAACATTCATATGAAGTGACTTATATAGTACTAAAACCACGTGCAACCTTAACTGAGCTATACAATATCAATAAAATACTGCATTCCTGCATTTTGTTTCAGACTTAGTAATTAAAAAAGCACATCCATCAATTAATTAGTGCAATCATCCATTATGTACTTAATTTATAATTGACCATTATTGTCAAAGTACAATATTTATGGTAATATCTTTTATACTAACCCTAGGTAAAAATATAGATTTAGCAGCTTTTTATAAAATAGTTGTCACAACTCAGGTTTTTCAGTTGTGTGTATTTAATTATACATGGTTATTAATGAGTTTTGCATCTATTAAAATGTGTATATATGTAATGTTGTTAACATGATAGGAAGGGGTATCCAATGAAAATGTTGTAAGGAATGTAGACACAAATAGAAAACTTGCTTTTTGACTTAATAAAGTAGATTTAAGATGTAGTTATAGACTAAGTGGATACCCTTTACCTAGGGGTTAGCATAAAGATATATTGCCATGAGGTTTAACAGTGTCCCATGCTTTGATACAGACAGCTAATTTTGGAAGTAAATCATTAATTAGGGTCCCTTTGTATTTTGACAATAATGGTCAAATATAAATTAAATACATATTGGATGATTGCACTAATTAATTAATAGATGTGCTTTTTAATTGCTAAGCCTGAAATGAAATGCAGGAATGCAAGATGTTTTTGTTGATGTTGTATAGATTAGTTAAGGTTGCACATGGTTTTAGTACTATACAAGTCACTTCATATGAATGTTATTTATCTCTGATGAAGCTTGGCGTTAGCCTTGAAACGAAGAAACTTTTTGCCTGTGGGCATTATGCTCTAAGAACCGATATTTTTGCATGGATGCACTTGGTTAAATAAATATTTTATTAACATATTTGGCCTGAACTGGTGCTGATTCTTTTTATTATTTATCCAGATATCTATCATAGCACGGGTATTCCTCAGAGCAGTTTATTTCTTGGATTTTTGATAGTTATGTTGTGAGACCGCACAAGTTTCAATTATAAATAGTTTAAAATGCCACCTTTTAGTGCATATACTTTCATTGTGAACCAGTCGGTACTCGTCAGTAGTTTTTGCTGGCTTTTTATTGTATCCATTGAGAGTTAAGGATTGCAACAAGACATGCTATTGTGTGGTGTTTGGGCATATTTGGCAACTGATATGGCTAGCATTGTGGACACTGTTTTTGGAGAACCCAAAGGGAGGCAACCCACTGCTACAACATGAAACCTCCTCGCCTATAGATGCTATAGCACTACCAAAATCTGTTTTTAAACAGTTGGAGAAGCTGGTACTGAAGGGTTGGAGGATGCATTGGCATCAAATGACTTTAGAGGCATACCTTACAGTTAAAAGGATTCCACGAGGTCTGAGAATTACACAAAACCTGCTTATGGGACTGATGATGAGGCTTATGGACAAATGGCATGTACTTATGGAGAATGTTGGCCTTGATTCCATCAAGCTGATTTTGGAACATGCTATTCCAGTAAGAGAAAATTTAAATAAAAATATAGAAGATAAAGAGAAGGAATTGAAAGAGTGCAGTGACTCCAGTGAATTTGATAAATACAAGAAACAGCTAACAGACGAAGTGGCAGTTATGACATTCAGTTAAAGAGGGCTAAACAGAAGAAATTTAGTCAGGATGAGGACGATTATAGATTGGGTTGAGTATTTGATTGGACAGTTAAAGAAATGCCAGCACAGAATAAGATGAAGACCATTCTTAAAACCTGTAGTTCAAATGATAATGGTATTATTTTGGACTACACATCTGGGCCAAGTGATACTGACAGTAATTCTGAGGTTTTCCCAAGTGAGAGGACTTTATCCACCTCGGATCAGCAAATGCAAAGTCAAACCCCCCAAGGAGATTCAGCAAATAAAGAACCCAGTTTCAGGAGCTGTTTTTCCAGGGAAGAGGAAGAGGAGGAGGCATGGAAAAGGATGAAGGGATACAGTCAGTAAATTCTGTTGTCACAATATCAGCTGTCATTAACTTGCCTGGACACTCTTTGACCACTGATGAAGAGTCTGTATTGAACAAATGACTTTCCTTTCTTTAACTACAGACTTTAATCATTTTCAAACGTAGTTGATTTACATCACTTAGCTAGGAAGATTACTTTAATATCCATGTATGAAAATAAAGATGTGGATTCTGCTATGATTACTGATTCTGAAATTAACAATTATGGTTTGATGTCAAATCTAGCTATTGCCCTACACTTAGTCTGGCTCTGTCAATTTTTGTAAAAAATTTGAAATTGACATTGATCAGCTTGCAAGTGATCCTCCACCAAGGGGTTTAATAATTGTTGTAAAATGAACTCATAGCACTCAATAATTTAGCTACAATCCAGAACAAATAATTAAAGGAGCAGACAAAGGTGGGGCCATAGTGATTATGGACAAAGATAAATATATTGCTGAAATAGACAGTTAGCTGATATTACTTTTTATCAGAAATGACCTAGCAATAATGTTTGGGAAGTGAAAAGAAAAGTAGATTGTGTGCTTGAAGAAGGTTTAAATAGTGGGTTTATCACTAATTCACAGTTCAGAGCATTAGTAGTTGCACCCGTTGGTATCAACCATATATTGCCTGTCAAGGTACATAAAGATCCACTAAACTCCCCAGGAGACTCATTATTTCAGGAGCAGGGTGGTTAACAGAAACTTTGTCTAGATATGTAGATGCTCATTTACAACCTATTGTACAACATTTGCCCTTATACTTAAGAGATTCTATGGACATTATTAATGTCCTTGAATCCATGTCTTTAGATGACAATTTTTGCTTGCCATCATTGATGTGGAAGCATTATATACCAATGTACCACATGTGGGAGGTTTAGAAGCTTTGGAATACTATCTGAACTCAGACCACTTCCCCATTTAGTACCAACTAGTTTCCTGCTACAGTTGGCTGAGTTAGTTTTAAATTCAAATATTTTGTGTTCCAGGGTAACTATTACAAACAAGTTAAAGGAACTGCTATGGGTGCCATGATGGCACCTAGTTATCCAATTTGTATGTAGGCACATGGGAGAAAGACTGGATCGTGGAGCTCACAAATCCATATTTTCAATATTTGATTTGTGGCGTTACTTTATTGATGATATTATTATTGTCTGGAAGGGATCGAGGGAAATGTTCATGGATTTTCTTGATTGGTTGCATATGATGAGCCAACATTTGCACTTTAAGTTGACCATAGATGAAAATGAAGTGAATTTCTTAGACCTTAGAGTGTTCAAAATGGAAGGGGTAGTGAAACAGATACTTTGTTATTTTCCAAAACTACAGATTGAAACAGTCTATTACTTTCCAGTAGCTTTCATCCTAGTCATATTTGTTGGAATATACCCAAGGGCAAATGATTAGGACTTTGAGGAATTATATGAGGAAATAAGATTCTGATGTATTCAAAGAGAAACAGATTTTATGGTTTGAGGAATGTGGCTATAGTAGGAAGTGATCCACAAAGCTGTTGAGACAGTAGAAAATATGGATAGAATCTCTACCCTGACTCGAAATCATCAAATTATAGACAAAATAATTGATATAAATCTGTAGGTTTTGTGACACAATTCAGTACTAGATGTACCAGCGTAAAGAAGATATTACAAGATAATTGGGGTATATTACAAACTGATGAAAAATCACTAAACATGTTGGAGATGCACCATGAGTCATTTTACAAGAGCCCCAACTGTTAAAGACTTGAGAGTGAAATCATTTTACCAGAAGAGAAAAAAGCAATACTATTTGGGCAGCTCCACCTCTGACTGAAACAAAAGATGTGGAAACTGAAGGTTCTGCTCATTTTGACAATTACTGATACCTTCTATAATCCAATCACTGGTCAGTCCTTTAAAATTAAAGATTTAATATTGTGTAACACCACATCAGTGGTATATCTATTACAATGTTCCTGTGGATATTATTATATTGGATGAACAATACGTGAATTTAAAATCAGAATTAGTGAACATCTTCGGCTATAGATAAGCATGATATGTCATATGCAATTGTTCAACATATAGCTAAGTGTAAGGATATGAAAATAAAACATGACATTAAATTTATAGGACTGGAGAAAGTAAGAGTAGGATCAAGGGAGGTGATTTGAAAAGAAAAATAGTGCAAAGAGAGAGTTACTGGATATTTATTCTAAAATCCAGAGAAGGCTTTGGACTTAATGAAAATACAGATTTAGCAGCTTTTTATAAAATAGTTAGTTGTCATGACTCAGGTTTTTCAGTAGTGTGTATTTAATTATACATGGTGATTAATGAGTTTTGTATCTATTAAAATGTATATATATAATGTTGTTAACATGATAGGAAGGGTATCCAATATAAACATTGTAAAGCATGTAGAAACAAATAGAAAGCTTGCTTTTGACTTAATAAAAGTAGATTTAAGATGTAGTTATAGACAAAGTGGATAACCTTTACCTAGGGGTTAGTATAAAGATATTACCATGAGGTTTAACAGTGTCCCCATGCTTTGATACAGATAGCTAATTTTGGAAGTAAATCATTAATTAGGTAACTTTGTATTTTAACAATAATGGTCAATTATAAATTAAATACATATTGGATGATTGCACTAATTAGTTGATGGATGTGTTTTTTAATTGCTAAGCCTGAAATGAAATGCAGGAATGCAAGATGTTTTATTGATGTTGTATAGATCAGTTAAGGTTGCATGTAGTTTTAGTACTATATAAGTCACTTCATATGAATGTTATTTATCTCTGATGAAGCTTGGCGTTTAGCCTTGTGAAACATAAGAAACTTTTGCCTGTGGGCATTATGCTCTAAGAACTGGTATTTTGCATGGATGCACTTGGTGAAATAAATATTTTATTAACATATTTGGCCTGAACTGGAGGCTGATTCTTTTTATTATTTATCCAGATATCTATCATAGCATCGGTATTCCTCCGTGCGGTTTATTTCTTGGATTTTAAATATGTATACCCTAAAGGAGAGGAGCGAGAGGGCTATTATGGAGACCTTCAAATACCTCTTGGGGTTAATAAGGTACAGAAGGGAGAAAAAGGTATTGTAGAACAAGGGGTCTTGATATGAAGCTGGAAGGAGGTATATTCAGGAACGATGTAAGGAAGTACTTCTTCACAGAAAGGGTGGCAGATTCCTGGAACAGCCTTCCATGAGAGTCAGTGGGGCAAACCAATGGTGAGTTTCAAAATGCCTGGAAAGGTACAAAGGAACCTATGAGGAAGGAAGTGAGTGGAAGAGACAGTGTTGTAGGGCAAGTTGGGTCTGCAGTAAAGTGATCATAATTAAAAATGGGCAGACTAGATGGGCCCAGCGGTCATAATCTGCCATCAGTTTCTATGTTTGTGTAACCCCCAGGTGATTACTAGTTGTATTCGTCCCTGCCTGGGTTTTGTGGCCTAATTGGCCTAGTAGAAAAAAGGGTTAATTCTTCTCAGCACCTGGGTGGAGCCTTCCACAGGTTGAGACGTCACCATGGATGCTTGGGGTATGAAGCCCAGCAGTTTAGGTGGGAGGGGTTCCAGTCTGAGGAGCACAAGGGAATGACAGTGAGTCAGGAATGACTGGGGTCAAGTGCCTGCTCGGCCCTGGCCAGTGGCACTTGGCGGGACACAGAGGAAGAAGTTGGAGCCGTAGCCACAAGCCACACAGTACCTTGGAGGGCAGCTAAAGTAGAGAAGGGAGCCAGCAGCCACAAGTCATAGAGTGCCCTGGCAGCCTGTGCTGATTCGTAGGGATCCAGTGGACAAGAATGTGGCAGGGGTGTGTAGTGTCCAGATAGCGAGCTGATTTGGAGTGCCATGAGACTTGTCCCTTCTCAATTCAGGGACAATTGCTGCCAGTACTGGGAAAGTATGCAGGGGTCATGATGGAACCCACAAATCCCAAGCAGTGAGAGGATTTCATGTTCGGAGGGGACCCACTGAGTCAGTATGGAGAGAGAGAGAGAGAGAGAGAGATATGGGGAACATTGAGAGTTTGGGTGCCTGTGAAGAATAATAGGCTGTTAGCACTGTGAACTGTTCCGGGACCTGTGCTGCCTTCAAAGTTTTATGACTCATAGTGGTCCCAAGTTAATGCTGCCTTAAAGACTGTGCAATGTCCTTGGTCCAGGTAAAACTAGCTATTATGGCCATACCAGCCATGTGAAAGCTGAATGTGTTCCTCACTAATTAACTGTTGCCCCCAGAGCTATGTGTGAATATGTTTAATGAATTTGGGATCCCTGCTGTTTCTTCCAGTTTCATGTGGACATTCCATTATTGAAAGGAACAGTTTAATATGCATTAACCTGTTGTTTTCATCCAGCAACAGCGAGGGAAAAGGGACCCTGTGTGTGTGTGTGACATCTGGGCCTGGGTAATGTGACTACTGGAAGTGTTTCTGCTGCTGTGGGTGCCCTCTTCCCACAGACATATTCCATCCATACCCCAGACACAGAGAGGGAGGCTACATTTTATGTAAGACAGGTTACATGATTCAAATGGATAAGGCACACAGCTATTACAGTTTGCACTCAGGCTGTTGGTTTACAGAGCAAGTTCAGATACAAATGTGTGTGGTGGTTGTTGGGGAGGGTAAGGATATGTGGGTTGAGCATCAAATGAAACCAAATAAACAAATTTAATATCTGTGTCATATTTATTTATTTAGTTAGTTTTGTTGACCGGGTAAGTGCATAGACAAATCCTGCCTATTTTCAGGCACGATCCGGGAGGGATACAGATGAATGCCAACTGACCTTGAACCAGATTAAGCTGTTGGTGGTATTTTAGTGAATGAGGGAAATTTGGCCAGGACACCGGGAAATTTCTGCTCTTTTGATAAGTGCCATGGATCTTTAACATCCACCTGAACTACCATCAATCTAGGCAGATGGGACCTCGGTTTAACGCCTCATCTGAAAGACGGCACTCAGAAGTGCAGCACCCTCTCATGCTGCACTACAGTGTCAGTACTGGGATATTAACCCGTGCCAGATGCGGGAACTGAACCCACAGCCCTCTGATCTCCGGCCTCAGAGGCGAAATGTGCTACCTACTGAGCCACTGACACTGCAAACATATACTGTAGTACCATGCACCCATCAAGCCCAGCAGTGACTAACATTACATACATATTCCTTAGGTTATAGTCAGTGATTTCAGAAATACATATTTTTTTCCCAAGCCATCAGCCTCCATTCAGTGCATATATAGTAAGCTTTATTTGTAAAAGGTTGGAAATAATTTAAAAGTTTAAGCTGACAAAAAGTGAAGTAAGTTATCACATTTGGTCAGCTTCACTTTTCAGCATTTCCTGTATAAATCTGGTTCCTAGAGAGAGAGAGAGAGAGAGAGAGAAAGAAAGATAGGAAGAGGAATCAAGAGCTCTGTTTATCATTCAGTCTTAGATCAGTCCTGAAAGGGTTAACAAATCCTGCAGACAGCAGTAAATCATTGTACACTGCCACACACACACACAATTGGGAGGGAGACAGAGAGAGAAAAGTGTAATTTGAATCTCTGCTGGAGCAATGCGGTCTCATTACAAACTCAGTATTGACCAGCAGGGCATTGTTTAGATAAAATGTGTAAAAAGAGGGTTTAGGTTTTCTAAGAGAAAGAGAGAGATGGAGGAGGAATGGTGGAGCTCTCTTCAACATTCAGTCTTAGATCAGTCTTGAAAGGGGTAACAAACCCTACAGATAGCAATAAATCATCGTGACAGTGACACACACACACACACACACACACACACACACACACACACACACACACACACACACACACACACACACACACACACACAGTTCAGAGACAGAGAGAGACAGAAGTATAGTTTAAATCTCTGCCGGACCAATGCAGTCTCATTACAAACTCAGTTCTGATGAACAGGCAGTGGTATAATGCTAAATTTAGAAGTGTGTGGTCTTCATGAAGTATAATGTCCCCAACCCCCACAGATGGGATCTGTGGTCCACCTAGGCCCGCAGAAGCTATCAGGTTTTAGATGCATTCTCATGCTTTTGAGGCTCATTTTGACACTATTTGGCTGCTTTTAAAGCCTTCTTTGACTTGTTACTATCAACTAATATCACTATCAAAATAACTACCTTTATTTTCTTTAAAAAATTGTCAAAATTAAAACAAAAATCCCACTCAGCTACCCTTCAAACACCCAACTACATACCACATCTCTTGAGTACAGTCAGCTGTCACTGCATCAGGCATTGCACTTGTTACCTTGCAACCTGAACAGCAGACTCTGCCCCACCAACAGTGCACCACACAGTCAGACATACAAGGCAGTGAGAAGGGCACAAAACACCAGCCTGGATGTGCATGTGTCTGTCACAAAGCAGACACTTACACAGACCATCCATGCCAGAGAATGAAGCCGATACACAGCACCCTCTGAGGGTCCCTCAAGGCCCAGCATTGACACAAGATGTATACCAGATCATGACTGCTTTATCTGCATGCACACTAAACTGAGACCATTGGAGCAGAGAGGGTAAGGATCAGCAGGGACTGCTGCATGAAATACATGGCATATACAGTGACATCACAGCCCATAGACTTTACAATACAGCAAGGGTTCCACAACCTGTGTAAGACATCAGACAATGCCATGACCATAACTGTCACTGCTCTAGAATGATGTTTCCCATTCATATCCAGTACATAGCTGCCAACCCCAAAACCCCAATATGTCATGCACTGGAACCACAACATCAAGCACTCTGGCACAACCCACATATGACAGCCAACCTGCAGGGGTGCACAGCCAAATGTAACAGATGATGACCTAATGCCAAGCACATCCTGTGGCATGTAGACAGCCCAGTCACATGGCAAGGGAAGGGCAATGCCAGTGGTAGGCTCATCCCACCCTAAAACCCACTCAGAAGTCATCCCAGACACCAAAGCCAAAAACAATGACCCAATGCCTCATTCAAATGCAGGACAGGCTTTAAGGTTGAAAATTGCCATCCACCATCAGGTGCATGTGGACTTCACTTCATGGGTTCCATGCTCACCACAGTGGTTGTATGGGAGGGGCTGGCAAAAGGCAAGCTGAGGGAAAGAGAGATCACTCAGTCACTGGGCGCAGCTCAGCCCTCACCATCAGATAAGGTCAATCAATACAAACAAAATTATTAATACAAAACAGCACACTAACCTCACTGCTCTTTTATGATAAAGCCATGCTGGTTATTAATTCATATTGTTTTCTTAGCACTGATCGCCTAACTCACTCGGTCCCGGCCAAGTCCCAACTCCCAACTTGTGAGAATTATTTCTTCATAGGGTCACATTGCATGACTAGTCAGCTGCTCCCCACATGCACTCCACATAATACCAGCAGCAGCTCCAGTCACACAGGTACAGCTAGCCACTCACTGGGTTAGAGGATTTCTGCAGGACATTCCCCAGTTTGCAGATCTATCTTTTATGTGAACAAAGACACCAACTTCAAGACAAGAACAAAGTTATCACTGCCAGGTTATTAAGTTACGAATCCTTCATGGAGAAGACATTTAAACATGCACTACTACTTTGTCACATTAAATAAGTTAATTAAATAAACAAGTCTGCTCTATCCCGAAAAATAGATAGTAAAAGCTAGACCCACTGAAAATGAGAACTTGCTCTCACTTGGGCTAGCCAGGGTAAATGCATTATAAAAATGGGTAAACGGAGGATCCCATTGAAAAAAAAAGATCTTGCATCTCTGCTATACCATCCTGGGTAAATACAGTGTAAAAACTGGTTCAAACAAAACTTCACTGCAAACAAGATATCACAACTTAGCTAGGCTATCCTGTGTACATATACTGTAAAATTGTAAAGAAGGACCCTACAACAGAACCCTACTGAAAAGCAGATGCTGCATGTAAACTGATCTCTCCTGGAAAATACATTACAAAGCATCCATATCACCTATCTTGTAGCTGTCTGGTATGTTATTGGTGGTCTAGTGGTCCCTATAATAGGGCATCTGACCCTCCCCAACTCACCCTCTGAGGCACCTTGCCAGACCTGGTCACATAATGCAAACTACGGCAATAGTGATAACTGGCATAGTTCTCTGCTCACCACCTACTGGTTTCCATCTGATGGTCTCTGAGCAATCACAAGTATTTACAAACACCTGTTTCTACTGTACTTATGATCACTCACTGACAATCAGACGGTGGTTGGCCAAGGTGGGAGCAGAGGACTGCAGGTTGCTGTCACTATTTTCTGTACTTCAGCTTAGGTGACCTAAGCTGGGGTGGGGTTGTGGAAGAGGGTCCTGAGTAGGTGCATTGGCAGAGGATCAGATATCCTTATGGGGAGACCAGTAGGCTACCAGGAATATTAAAGACAGCTACAGGATGGTCAATTGAGGGTACAGAAACCACTACAGCACCAGGAATATTTGAGACAGCTACCGACCAGTGACCAGGGGTAGAAGACCACTAGACTACCAGGAATATTCAAGATAGCTACAGGACAGTCAATCAGGGGTACAGGCAGGACCAGCATTAGGCACATGCAAAACATGAGGCCACTTGGGGCACCAGCACAGACAGTGCACATGAGCTCATGGGTTCCCCAGTCTCCTGAATGTGTCTGTGTTCAACTGGTTTTCCCCATCATGGACTTAAGTGAAAGTTTTATTTTGTGGGTAAAACTGCTGCACATCTACCACCCCAGGACCGGATTAACCCATACATGCCATCGCCATGCCCCTGGCCCCAGAGTTTGCTGCTGCTGGAGGAATGGAGGGCACAGCCCTTTAAGGGCACAGGCAGGCACTGGGTGTTGCACAGGGAGGTGATTGCCATGAAGACGGAACAAGCAGGAAAAGACCAATAGTTTGAATGGCGTTGGCAGTATCAAGTCCATTGATTTATGGATGGCAGGGTCTGTGAGCAAGGATCAAGGTGGTGGTGGTGGGGGGCGGCTCTCCTGCTCAAGATGGAATGGCTTGGGGCTCTCCTGCTTGAGGTGGAATGACTGCCTGCCTGTCTCCTACTACATGGTACAAGGAGTGCTGAAGAAGCATAGATATGTGTCCCGGTCCCTCTGCCAGGATCAGAGACCAGGTGGGATTAAAGTATGTAATGGCACAGGTTAGTATTCCATTTTTGTAACTCAGAAAGGTCTTGCTTTAAAAATGTCTGTCTGAGTTACTATATATCAGAAGCCAGCTAGAAGTGGTGTTGACTGGATGTTTATACTGTTAATGGAATTGTTGGGCTGTTGAGAACTGCACACCACAGTATATTGTTTTCACACACAACTGTGGCATCCAAGAGAATACAGATTTAAGGCAAACTGTGATGATGACATGCTGTATACGCTCATACTCTTTCTTAGAGATGGGGAACTGTTTGAATAATGCAACCCACCCTCAAACTGGCAGTCAGGAGTGGATCCAGGATTTTGGTAGAGGGGAAACCACTAACTGCACAAATGTGAAGGTTAAAACATCAGTGGAAATTGTAAGGAGGAATGTGCTAGAATGCAGCTCTGCTATTGAAATAAAAAGCCTCACTCTGTCTAGGGAAAAGGTAGGGATGGATCACTGCTGTGTGGGCAGGAAAAAATTAGAAAATTAAATTTAATGAATTTTAAAGAAAGTATAGCCTCCATTGCATAAACTTGCTCTAAATATGATGTAAAAGAGAAAACTATTATTAGCGTGACCTCAGAACTGCTAGTGATTTTAAATGTAATTTGTTTAGCTAGGCTAGCCAAGCTGAGACACAATATTTTATTTTCAGTGGGCCCTGGAATTGTCCATTGTTATAGCTTAGTGAACTGAAGCAATGAGAGGTTAAGTTACTTGCTCAGGGTCACACAGCAAGTAAGTAGTTCTGGTACAATTTGAACTATGGTCTCCTTGTTCTAAAACCTGTGCTCTAGATTTTATTTTCTGCACAAAAGTTCAGGGCACTGCGGGATCTTTTCCCATTCCACCACTGGATAAAATGGATAGCAGTCGTGGTTCACCTCTAGGTCACTTGTTCAAAACTGATCCAGGTTGTGACAACACTGCATAATGGATGACAACGCTTTAAATTGCACTGTTCCACTTTGCTATGGCACACTAAAAGAGGCAGAAAGAAATCGAGGTTGTATGAAGTCTGCCTGTCACACAATTTTTATGTAAAAGCATTAATTTACATTGCACTGCAGGATGAATACTAATTCAGCTTTCATGTTTTTTATATCTGGTTTGTCTGGGCCTTAAGAACGTTACAGGTTGTTTTCTATACAAGTTACAGCACAACTTCATTATGCCCAATCCCTGAAGGACGCTGATGCTCATCCATACCTAAAAATGTTGAATTAGTTATAACCCAGGTGCTTGTTTTGTCAAAACTTTTCTTTCAGTGAACAGTTTGTTTCTGAGTTGTACAGTGTGTTATTCATCATTCTCTGACTTGACCAGTCACGTCCAATCCGTGCATATCCTTGTGCTGTACTTTAGTCGCTAATAATAAAGGCACATTTAGTTATGGTATTTAATCAACCTCTCATTTCAGAGTTCACTTTGTGTGTGTAGTAGTACTGTAATTATTCATTTTACTGACAAGACAGGACAGCGAGGACATGAGCAGCAACAGGTAAGTAGGCCAGGATCGGGTTGGTAGTGCTGCACATGCTCAAACTACAAATGGAATATGGCTAAGCAAATGAACTTGCAGACTGGGTGTGTGTAATGATATTCAAATACTGACTACTATTGCTCAGAAACAGGGTGTCGGAAGAGTAACGCACTGTACTCAGCAGAGTACAGTAAAATAAATTCAGGCAGGGCAACAAAACAAGAAAGCAAGGACATTGTGAGTCATATTCTGTCTGTGTGGCGCTGAGCCCTTTCGTCTGTTGAATTGCTATGGGGCAGTGATGCCACTAGCCAAATACACAAACAAGAGCAACTTACCAGGCAGGCAGAAAAACAAAGGAAGGAGGATTACAGGAAAAATGGATTACTTGAACTCAGACATAGCAAATGGGAGGCTATTGTTAATGTGGTGTGGCAGGCGGATATTTTGGTTTATGTGTACATAACGGGGGCAACAGTGCATCGGTTTTGAGTACAAGTTTAAAATTCCTGCTACACCCCTGCTCAGAAATATCAGTCTCTCTGTGTCTCTGGAAGAGATGTCAGGGAACCAATGCCTCTGCAACAGGGTGAGAGCTGCATGTGTCTGAGTCAATCAGAAGTGGCTGGGATGTCTGGGTGATCAGTGCAAAGAACAGCAGCTCAGCCTAGTAGGAGTGAGAGAGAATGGTACTGTCAATAAAATAGACTCTTCAGCTATGGATGATGCAGTGGGGAAGGGCTGAGGATTCTAGGAAGGAGCTAGGTGCAGCTTGCTGTGCTTTGGGAGGGCTGGGGTCCATGTACTGGAGCAGGTGGCTAGGCTATGGGAGGGTGGTTTGGGTAACATATTGGACTGTGGGGACTCTGGTGAGGGGTTAGGTGCAACTTACTGGGCATGGGAAGGAAGTAACAGGGTAGAAAATTCTGGTTCAAATGACCCCAAAATGCACTAGAATGCACCAAATGTAAAACATTTTCATTTTCTGAGGGCCTACATGTCCCCAGACCCCTGGCCTAAAGTTTACATTTTAATCTTTATAGTCCCCCAATCTACATCCCTACTAGGGGCACCGTGGGTTTGTTCACTTGGGGTGCCATCAAGTCAACACTGGCCCTGGGTACAGGAACCAATACGCCACCAGGAATATCTGAAACAGCTACAGGACAGGGGAATAGGAGGGTGGTGGGGAATACTAGACCACAATGAATATGTCAGACAGCTGTAGAATGGGGAGGCATGCACACATGTTAATGGACCCATAAAAGGCATGCAAATGGGCCATAGTGCTTTCCATGCCCAAAAGAGTCATTAGCATGTTAGGGCTAATATGGCCCACAGGACCCCTGTCACTGTCCCATTTGATCTGCACTACCTCCATTTCCTCCTGTCAGACATATTATGTCTGGGTCTGTGTCAGCATATCACAGAGTCACTATGCACTGTACCAACATGGCTCCATATTTAGACAGTTTGCATGCTCTAGTTGCAGTGAGCTAATTGTCTGAATATTCTCCCCCAAGGCAGGCTGTGCACAAACTGCCACAGACCGCACATGGCCAGCTCTTAATATGGGGGCCTATACTCCTTAGCCCAGTGGAACCCAAAGTCCATGAAACAGTGGCTCATAGGGTAAGAAAGGCCTGCCTATAGCCTCAAAATACTATTTTCTAGCTTGAAACAGCATGAAAGCAAACATGTTTGGCACTGACTTATGCTTGTTTGTTTGGACAGCAAAACATGCATAGCATCACCATGTCAGCCAAACGCTTCATTTAATACAAACAGTAAAATATCACATAAGAAGCTATGGAGGAGACAACATGACAAGTCAAAGCAGAGCATTGTGTTCAATTCCAGGGTCCATGCTATCACAAGTGCATAATTAGGCACCACCATAGGGCAGGTATCAGCAAAGTGTAATCCCAGTTTCATTGTATAGTTACTCTGTCTTACTATTTACATGTTTGATTATAGTACTAAATAGAGGAAACTCTGGCTAAAAGAAAATCAAACTGAAGCCTCAACCTCCCAACCCTCACCCACGAAGCACCTTTGGAGCTTGAAGTACCTTACAAGTCAAAGAGGAAGATAGCCATTAAACACAAGCATCAATAAACTGACACGCCATAAGTTCAAGTTCAAGTTTATTGCAGGAAAACTCCATTGAGCAAGCTCATTCACAAGGAGGTCCTGTGACATAAACACTTAAAGTACAAACACAGATAGGTAATAACAGTATATACATGAAATGCTACGTTACATGATACAGGCTGGATATACATAAAGGGTACCACATAGGGTGACCGTGGGTGGTAAACATTGATATGAGACAGGAAGCGATTTACAGGTTGCATACTGATAAATGAAACATGATGACTGTGTGTGCAATACATATACAGTATTTTGGCAGCTAGAACAAACAACAGTCTACAACTGATATGGGGGAGGAGGATTTGATAGAGTAGCAGTGGAGCGAAGCAAAGATAAAGCCAGGAGTAGAAGGGGAAGGGAAAGCAGTTAATATGACAAATCAATTATACCTTACCAGTGGATAAATATGGCACACATGGGGAAGGAAGAGACTTAATGACAGTTACAGGTGTCTTTTATTTTGGCTGAACTTAGCGATTTGTAGAAGTTTATTGAAACTGTGCTAGTTAGCTTCAGTACAGTTTGTAATTGGTTCCAAATGGAGGGAAGGGCATATGCAATAGCACGCTTACCAAAGGAAGTCCGCCCTTGGTATGTCAAGCATAATAAAGTCAGATTTTCTTAACGAGTATGCACCTGTGAGATACTAATAAGGGAGAGAGATAGCTTGGCAATTTCTGCAGGAGCAGTAAGAGTCCATAGCCCAGCATGGAGCAGGCATCTAGTAGTAAGGGATGTCCAACCAACAGCTGCATATAAGTCACAGTGGTGCGAACGTAAGGGAGTTGGTAATGAACCGTAATGCAGGGTGATAAAGGATGTCCAGTTTACTTAGATTTGCAAGAGTGGTGGAGGAATAGATTACATCGCATAGTGGTCAGTAGGGGAGAAAAAGTGGCCTGTACAAGCTTGTTTCGAGTTTCAAGGGGAAAAGGGCCTTATTTCTGTAGAAGAACTCTAACTTTGCTTTTAACCTTCTAGAGACATCTTCGACGTGGTCACTGAAAGATAATTTATTGTCGATCCAGATACCTAGATATTTAAATTTGGATACAACTTCCAGAGGCTCGTTTAGCGTGGTGACAATGAAGTCTTGGGCAAGGGTATTGGGGGCCTGAGACAGCACTGCGGAGAATATCATCGCTTTAGTCTTCTTAGCATTGAGCAGAAGCTTTGCCTTTATTAGATTATGCTCAGTTGTGCGAAGTCCGCTTGAAGCACTCCCTTGACTTCAGATAACGATGAGCCAGAAGTATACAACACAGTATCATCTGCAAAAAGTGCAGATTGGACGTAGATATGTTAGCATCTAAGTCATTAATGTACAGAGAAAACAAGATAGGGCCTAAGATGGATCCTTGGGGACTCCTCTTGCAACTGGCAAGGCAGCAGAAAAAAGCCTTCGCCTTTACTTTTGGAATCTTCCAGTTAGGTAGCTAGAGAACCACTTGGTGGTATGGTATGTGGCACCCAACTTTGCAAGGCAATTGACTAATAGTTTGTGATCAACAGTATCAAAAGCTTTGCTGAGGTCCAAAAGACTGCACCAGTTACCTTCTTAGCATCTATAGCAGAGATCCAATCATTGGTTACTTTTGCTAGTGCAGTGATTGTGCTATGATTAGCCGGAAGCCAGATTGAGCTGTGTTAATGAGAGAGAAGGTTTCCAAGTGATATTTTAACTGAATATGGATCAGTTTTTCGAGAACTTTAGAAAGGATAGGCAATATGGAGATAGGCCTATAGTTATTTATATCGCATGGGTCACCAGATTTAAATAGAGGGAGGATATGTGCTGATTTCCAGCAGGACGGCACAGTAGCAGATGTAATGGAAAGATTGAAGATGTGGAGAATTGAGGCAGTGAGAGGCATGAGCCTGACCTTAGGAAAAGGGTTCCAAGCCATCGCCCCTGCACTTTTTTGGTGTCTAAGTTAAGAAGAGAATCTTCTACTTCTTTATAAGTTATTTCACGCAGTTGGAAGGGGCTGGGTGCAGGACTAGATGTGGCGGAGGGGCATGCTGGCTCACCGCAGCATCAGCATAAGCTGACGAGTCAAAGCTAATCCAGCTGTGGCAAAGTGGGAGTTAAGTTCCTCCAGGATTAGGGACTTGTTTTCCACAATCTTGCCACTTGCAACTATCTTTGTTGGGACAGAGGGGCCATGGGCCCTTCTATAGCTTTGATAGTCTTCCATATTTTATGAGGGTTACCTTTAGCTTGTTCGAGAGTAGAAATATAATAGTTAGCTTTAGCAGAGCGAAGTTTTTTCACACAGTTATTCCTGGCTGTTCTAAAGGCCTGCCAATCCAAGATTCTTTGGAATGTCTAGCTTTAGCCCAGAGCTTATCTCGAGCTATAAGGGCTGCCTTGAGATCCGAGGTGAACCAGGGGTTGGAATTGTTCCGTACTTACTTTGATGAAAGGGGCATGCTTATTTATTATTGTAGTGAGTTTGTCATTAAGGATGCAAGCTGCCTTGTTGACATCTTTGGCTAGGTAAATATCTTGCCATCTGATCATGCTCAGGTCAGATAGGAAGTTTACTGCACTGAATTTGCAAAAGGATCTTTTGTTATAAAGACGACGGTTGATGGATGGGCCTTAATTTGAGATCTTATGTACAACAATTCCATGATCGCCATGTCGCTGGAAACACTGCCAAATGAGATATTTTGTGTGGATGGGTGGTTAGTACCACATCTAGAATGGAACTGTTGGCAGTATTTAGAGTGTTGTTCTTAGTAGGTTCACTGACCAATTGCCCAAGACCCAGCTCGTCACAAAGGGATTTGAGGTCGTAGATTTAGGTGACAGCCAGTCCATATTTAGATCTCCTAGAAATATTGTTTCAGTTTTTGTATCTACGAACATGGATTTCAAAGATTAAGGACTTCATCACCACCAGACGGGGTCTATAGCCACCTAGGATAGTGATACATTCCGAGGAGGGGAGATGAAGGCTCAGTGAAACTAACTCAAATTCCTTGGCTAGAGATTTGCAACTAATATTGGTGACCAAGTATTTAGATTTCGTGTAGATAACCACACCCCCTCCTCTAGACCCTCTATCTGCTCTAAATAAATTGTAGCCCTGCAGTGATATTTGTTGATCAGTGTTGTCCTTTTTAACCACGACTCAGTAATTATGATAAGGTCTGGGTTAACATGTGCAGCCCAGGCTTGCAGCTGTACAAGTTTTTAGGCAGGCTTAAAATGTTGACCATCATCATTTTGAGACCTGTGGCCTGCAAAACGATAGGCAAGGTAAGTTGTGGGGGCCAGGGTTGAGCTCCACATTTCCTGAGCAGAGAAGAAGCAGAAGTATAACTTTCTTTAAGGAGCTTATAAGAATGGAGACTGCTTTTTATTTCTTCACGGTAACCCATATCGCTGCGCAAGAGGCGGCACCACTGTAATGACAGTTGATCGTGATCAATGTAAGTGCTTGGGTAGACATAGGTGAGGACAGTAGCAAGGGGTGTAGGCTAACTGGGGAATAGGCTAAAAGGGAGAGGAGAATGACATAGTGTCTGCACGGTAGACTGTTATAACATTAGGTATTGATAAGGTACATTGGAGAACTGAACTGCATTGAGGTACTTCGAATTGCACTGTATTGCTGAAAACTCTGCACCTTAGGAGCAATAAAACACAATAAGAGCCATGGTCCCAGATTGAGTGATCTCATGATTTGTATTAGTGCAATATTTTCTAGGCAAGAAATTTGCCCACCTAAGGTACTCACTTAAAACCTAGATGAGAAAATACAGCAGAAAGGGGAACAAGGAGAGCAGGAGCAGCTTAGTTAGTGGCCATCTACCCTTCAGACTCAAGTCCCTTGTAGCAGAACTGGGAAAGAAGTAGAATGATAATGCAGGCCATATTGCCCACGAATGAATACAGTGATTTATGTAGAAGACCAAGAATCCTCTAGTGGCAGGTCGTATAACCTGCTAATGGAAAACTAGCCAAAAAAAAAGGTAGTTAGACTTATCAGCACCAAGGCAGAGTGCTTGGATGGGGGGCGCTGCAGGAAGAGCAGTCAGACAGAAGAGGTGTAAGCACTTTAAAACAGTAGTAGAAATTACAATCCAGCTAATACAGTTGAAAAACTCCTAATAACACAGTTGAAATGTGCTTAGTTCTATCGAAAATCTAACAAAGTGCCAGGTGTCTATAGCGGAAAACTCCTGCCAATCAGAGTGGGTTTGCTGGAAGCACCCATGTTCTGATTGGCTGCGCTGTCCCTGCACCTTCAAGGAGCTGGCAGGTGTCCTGGTCTTGGTCGGTGCCTGGCTGCGCCGGCCGACTGCGGTGAGCTGAGCAGCCCTGTTCAGGGACAAGCAGCTAGAGAGAAGAAGACAGAGCAGGTCTTAAATAGCATAGCAGTAAAGAGGGTTAGATTTGAGCAGTTTAGTAAGACAAAAGGTAGTTAGACTTATCGGCACCAAGGCAGAGTGCTTGGATGGGGGCGCTGCAGGAAGAGCAGTCAGACAGAAGAGGTGTAAGCACTTTAAAACAGTAGTAGAAATTACAATCCAGCTAATACAGTTGAAAACTCCAATAACACAGTTGAAATGTGCTTAGTTCTATCGAAAATCTAACAAAGTGCCAGGTGTCTATAGCAAGGAAAACTCCTGCCAATCAGAGTGGGTTTGCTGGAAGCACCCTGTTCATTGGTTGCGCTGTCCTGCATCTTCCAAGGAGCTGCATGGGTGTCCTGGTCTTGGTCGGTGGCTGGCTGGGTGCCGGCCGACTGTGGGTGAGCTGGAGCAGCCCTGTTCAGGAACAAGCAGCTTCCAAGGAGCTGCAGGCGGGTGTCCTGGTCTTGGTCGGTAGCTGGCTGGTGCCGCCGACCGTGGGTGGCTGGAGCAGCCCTGTTCAGGGACAAGCAGCTTCCAAGGAGCTGCAGGCGGGTGTCCTGGTCTTGGTCGGAGGCTGTCTGGGTGCCGGGCTGACTGTGGGTGAGCTGGAGCAGCCCTGTTCAGGGACAAGCAGCTTCCAAGGAGCTGCAGGCGGTGCCCTGGTCTTGGTCGGTGGCTGGCTGGGTGCCGGCTGCACTGGTGAACTGGAGCAGCCCTGTTCAGGGACAAGCAGCTTCCAAGGAGCTGCAGGTGGGTGTCCTGGTCTTGGTCGGTGGCTGGCTGGGTGCTGGCTGACCGTAGGTGAGCTGGAGCAGCCTGTTCAGGGACAAGCAGCTTCCAAGGAGCTGCAGGCGGTGTCCTGGTCTTGGTCGGTGGCTGGCTGGGTGCTGGCCGACGTGGGTGAGCTGGAGCAGCCCTGTTCAGGGACAAGCAGCTTAATCAATCAAGTAGTATTTCCAAATAAATTCCTTACAAATGCAAATAAAGTGTAACCACCCAAATTTTTCCACGGGATTGTCAATACAAAACTAGACATGATTTTTACTTACTTTAGTAGGGAAAGTAACTTTAACTTAGCAAACACACAAATTCACTAAAATGAGATTGCCTGTTTTACTTAATTGAGACTCATTACAATCTCTGTCTGCCTGTCCCAGCCCAGTAACCTCACTGTCACAAGCTGAAATCACATCTTAAATCACCTTGTGCTCCAATAAAGTCTGTAAAGGAATTCAGCACAGAAGCTATAAACAAAGTTCCTTTACACCTCAACTTCAAAGACTGTTCAGTTGTTGATTTAAGACTGCAGCCTGGAGAACTACATAAAAATATATACTTGCCAACAGGGCATTGTTTAGATAAAATATGTAAAAGAGGGTTTAGGTGTCATTTAAGACTAAAACAAGCTGTCTGCACTGTTTACACTGAGCGTATCCACTGATTGTAATTTGAGCTGGCATGAGAATGCTACATGTAGGAAAGGAATGCTCCCCAGTCCCGTCACCCCAGCATAGTGATTTCAGGTAGTGGAAGGATCGTGGTTCATGTCCAACATGTGCTCAGTGGAATTCTGAAGTGCCCTTTTCCCAAGTAACAGCAGGACATTTGCAGGGCTCCACCCACTGCAGCCATAAAAACTACTAGAAGAATGTCCACACTGTAGTAGCACTTAATTTACTGTGCCTGGAGAACGGCAAGTGAACATTAAGGATGACAGGAATACTAAGTGCACTCGTTTCTGCAGATGATGAAAAAGCAGTAAAGTGCATTGTTTTACCTCTCTCTCATCTGATTTGTGTGCATTTGCAAATGTTGTCACGATTATGGGGAAAGACCTACAGCATAAGCAGACAATAATTCAGGGTATAGCATAGTAAGCCCATACAATGAATTAACTAAATAAAATAACACCCGCTCTGTCAGATAAAACACATCAGGCAGGGCAGTGCAACTTTCCTTCCACATTGTCACTTCCTTCCACAAAATGTGGTATGTAATTTGTATCAGATCAGAAATCCTCATGATCGTAATTTGAAAAACAGACAACATCCATGTATTAACTTTAGATATTTACATTTAAGGAGAAAACTGCTTAGCTCAGTACTTGAGTTGGTATAATGAGTCAAAACAGGCTGATTACACTAGCTCTTTAAACCCACTGAAGATAGAAATGCTTCTGGTGGCGCGGGCCAATTCAGCTCAGTAGTAACGAGCAGTAGCACCATTCTATCTTCCTTGGATGGTGTGACATTTGGTGCTGCAGATAGGATGAGGAATCTGGGAGTCACTGTGGACCTCAAGTTGACACTAGTGTGTTCTGCAGTGGCTTTTGCCATCTTCAAAACATCTCCTGGATCAAGTTTTCTTGAACTGACTGATCTAGCAACACTGCTGCATAACTTAATTAAGTTAAGATTGGATTACTGTAACGTTCTATACCTTGAGTTATCCACAAAGTTGTTGCATCATTTGCTAGTCCAGAATGCAGCAGCCCAGCTGATTGCTGGACTTCTGAGTTTGAGCATATCATGCTAGTTCTCCATATTCTGCACTGGCTGCCTGTGTGGTGGCACATCAACTTCAAGGTATGCTTGTTAACTTACAGTGCCCTGCATTGTCTGGGTCCAGGCTACCTGAAAGACCTCTTGACACCATATGGTCCTGGCCACTCCCTCCAGCCAGCAGAGGCAGACCTCTTGTCTGTACTAAGATCTCATTGTAAGTCCTCAGGAGATAGGATGCTTGGAGTAGCTGCACCAGTTCTTTTGAACACCCTTCCTCAGATGTGAGAGGTGCCCTTCACTGGCCATGGTTAAGTCACATTTGAAAATCCACTTGTTCACACTGCGTTTTGGGCCTGCTGCTGCTGTATGATTTCTCTTCTGCTGTTTTTATATTTATGTTGTTTATGTTGATTTTATCTCAAATGCTTTTTACTGAATTGCTGTGTATATTGTGAGGTGACCAGAGCCCCTGGGACTGGGTGCCATACAAATAAAAGTGCCTTCCCTCAACTTTCCATTTTAGGACTGGTTTGTGTTAAAAAGGTTAAGCATTCTGAAAAATGAATATGAGTCTAACTCTGTAACGATTACACATTAAAAAAGTGATCCTAACTTCATCTGTTGTTATGTAAATATTCAGTATATCAGTAACCTATAAATTTATTTGATAGTTATCTGTGGTGAAGTGTTTTGAGCAAAGCACTTTGTTTTTATTTGGAAGAGTAGAGAAAGACAGTCAACCCCCTTTATCACTATGTTCTGTCTGCTTACAGTTTCGTTTGTGCCTTCCTGCCATCTTGCTAACTGTATCAATTGTGGTCATACTGCCACTTCCATGGCTCTTTCCTCACCATCCTGCTGCATCCATGACTCTCTCTTAGCACAGCTCTTGTCTCCCTCCTCCCACTGCACACAAACTGCCTCAGCCAACAGAGCCACTCTCACTGCTTCCCTCCACCCCCATACTGCCAGTCCTGTGTGCAGCCCTGTGTTTACCAATGTTGAGGTTGGGAACAAGTCATCCTTTAAGAATATCAAGCACTGAGCAGTCACATCCTTGTTAGTTACAGTCACCTACCCCACTCCAAATCAACAAATGAAACTGCTGTGGTACTGCCTGCCATCCTGTGTCCTGAATGCCACCTGTGATGATGACTCCTTTCTGCCTCCTCCATTTGCAAAGAAAACAGCTCTATTGGCACTGCTGTTTCTGTAGCATCTCTTCTCCCTCCTTGCCCATTCTGCTACTCCCATGACTCTGTCTCTGTCCTCCCCAAGCAAAGAAAACTAGTTCCACTGGTACTTCCACTCCCATGACTCCTCTCTACTTCCCTCCATACTGCTGCTTTCATGGTTCACTCTCTTCATTCCTCAACCACCACTGCAAAGAAAGCCAGCTCAGTTGTTACTGCCACTCCAGCAGCTCTCTCCCAACCCAACTGCCAACCAACCCAATGGAAGCAGAAGATCAGGTGGAGACAGCTGCAAAACAAGCCTGTGAAAGTGTTAAGAGCCTCACTTCTGTGGCAGCAGAGGAGCTGAATTCAAGAGGAGGTGACTGAAGGGAAGAGAGGAAGCCCAGCCACTGCTGGTGACAGGATAGAATAGGCAGGAAAAATGCATAGACTGGGTTGGCCAAGCGGTCTTATATGCCATCAAATTCTCTGTTTCTATATTTCTTTGTTTCTTTGCTCATGGTGGTTTCATTAGTGGTGGCGCTATGGCCCCTGAGACCCAGTGACTGATGGACACACAGATGCCTAGAGTTGTTAACCACCAGCACCAGCAGTAACACCATGTTACGCCTGGGTTATGCCCCTATAGTCCCACATACACCTCACACTGTATTCCTGGTCTATTGTACTGTGATACTGCTATTTTGCACTAACATGTAGATATGGGCACAGATCATAGAAACATAGAATTTGATGGCAGATAGGGACCACTTGGCCCACCCAGTCTGCCCATTTCCTTACCTAATGGATAAGCTGCAGATCCTAGTTAACCAGCAGCCCACTTCTTTCTACCCCACCCCTAGAATTGCCTTATGGCTGTCCCATGCATGCCTGAATTCAACCACTGTTTTTGACTCCACAACCTCTCCGGAAGGCCTTTCCATGCATCCACAACCTCTCTGTGACAAAATACTTCTACATTACCTCTGAGCCGCCCCATCTTCAAATTGTAGCCTCTTGTTCTTGCACAACTCTTTTTTGAAAGATGCTACACTCTTGGACTTTGTTGATTCCCTGAGGTACTTGAAAGTTTCTATCATGTCCTCCCTCTCCCTCCTTTCCTCGAGGCTATACATATTAAGCTCCTTTTGTCTCTTTTCATTTGTCTTCTGGTACAGACCCTGCACCATTTTAGTTGCCCTCCTCTGGAAAGCTTCCATCTTGTCTATGTCCTTGCAGAGATTGGGTCTCCAGAACTGCACACAGTACTTCAGATGGGGTCTCACCAGCTGTCTGTACAGAGGGATAGCAACTTCCTGTTTTCTACTGGTGATGCCTTTCCTATGCATCCCAGTATCCCCAGCCCTCCTTACTGCCCTCTCACACTGCTTGCCCACCTTTAAGTCATCTGATATGACTACCCCAGGTCCCTTTCCATTTTGTTGTTGTTAGTATCTCACCCCTCATTGTGTACTCTTCCCTGAGTTTTTGTTTCCCAGGTGCATTACCTTGCACTTCTTAGCATTAAATCTAAGCTGCAATACATTTGACCATTCCTCTAACCTTGCCAAGTCCCTTCTCATCCTTTCCACCCCACCTTGTGCATCAACTCTGTTGCAGTTCTTTGTGTCATCTGCAAAGAGACATATTTTTCTTCCAGTCCCTCTGCAATGTTGCTTACAAAGACATTGAAGAGGACCGGTCCTAATAATGAACCTTGCAGCACCCCACTAGTAACCCCTCTTTCTTCAGAGTGGACTCCATTTACTATTACTGTCTGTGTCCTATTCTCCAGCCAATTCTTTACCCAGGCTATCATCTTGGGACCACTCCCAGGCTGACTAACTTGTATATTAATCTTTTGTGTGGGACTGAGTCAAATGCCTTGCTAGAGTCTAGGTATGCCATAGCCACAGCCCTCCCTGATATACTACTTTGGTCACCCAGTCAAAGAAATCTATTAGATTCTGTCTGGCATGACCTTCCTGTAGTGAATCCATGCTGCCTTGGGTCCTGTGCCCCTCTGGCCTCTAGGTACTCAACAATTCTTTCCTTCAGAAGTGATTCCATCATTTTCCCTATCACTGAGGTTAAACTAACATATAAGCATGAGTGCCAGAAATGTGCTTTGCTGCTAAGATATGCTAATATTGATCATGCATGATTCATTATACCTCACTGTAATACATTTATCTAGATTATATTTGTCTTTTACATATATTCCATATATAATCTACCTAATCACTGATATGATGACTCTGAGGATCATCAGTGATTGTTGTATACTTATATTCTCATATAATTATGTGTAGTGTGTGTTTTACACTCGGGCAGATATGCCGCGTATAGGGACCTGTCAGCAGTTCTGTTTGTCTAAGCAAGCTGAGACAGAGAGCAATCCTTTGTTAGGTCTTATATTATACTGTATGTAAGCAAGACATGCCACATGTAGTTTGAATTCGTCATCATTTCTTTTGTCAAGCTTATAATGCTAATGGAAGCATATTTTATCTCATATGATACCTATTAGTAATCTTTCTTCTAAGTCATTCTCCAATGGAGAATGACATAGGACCAATACATATTGTTTCTTATAACTGTAACTGTGTTGTAATCTCTGTTGCTGTGCTGTTATCTGTAGTATTTAGCTGTCCGCAACCTACTGTAGCTCCTCTAGACACTACTAGTTCATTTCTAGAAGATTAGTACTCTCTGGCAGAAAGCTGGAGAGAGGAGAACAAACAAGATCTTAGACAACCTAAGATCTACAATCCTGGAGATCATGTACATTCTTCAGGCTAGTGGTGAGAAACCCATCTCCCTTGTGATTTTCTTTGTCACATGCTTGGCGTAAGAATAATAATACACTTTATTAGTACTCCTTGCTTTTTACGTAATGTTTCTTGGCAGACTCAAGACACAAGAATCTGTATTATTATTTACCCTACACACCAAGAGTGTTTAGATTACATAAATGGCGATCATGAGTAGAGTCTGGATGTTTGCCAAGTTTCATTTTCATTCCTCTGTAAATTAAAACACTGAACAGAATTCCTCAATAATGAGCAGTTGAAAGTGTCTTCTGTTTAACTTTTTTCGGTATGTTGTGTGTTCCACAGTGCAGACAAAACAATCTATTAGCAGATATTCAATCTCTGTGTAATGAGTTGTTTTATTTGTTTTCTATTCTTTCTCTGTGAGAACACAGCTATAAAGGGATCGAACAGACAGCTAGACTGCTTTCTTGTGGATTCAAATCCTAATGAGCATATACTCATCTAGGAGTCTGCATACGTCAAAGGCTGTTTGTGTCCTGTCATGAACTTTGGTTACAAACAAAGTTTGGATCCCCAGACAGCTAAAAGTTTCTTATCTTATATAACATGTCTAAATATATCAGTACTGAGTTGAGGCTGGATGCCTTAACAAGCCAAACTGCTAACTGTAGTTGGTTTGATTTCGTTGAGGTAGCAGAATCCAATGGTAGCCCTTTAAATTATATCATTGCCATTATGGGGAATTGAAAATGGTACCGATGATCCTGAAGGATTATTAATTGCAATGTTGTTCAATTGTTTTGATGCTGTTCTAAATGAAATATCTGTTTTGGAATCTGAGTATATTGCTTGCAAATGGAGAATGCTGCCTTCAAGCAGATAATTAGTCTCGAAAGAGGCTTCTCATCAGAGAAGATAACTAAACTACAGTCTGAGCTGCATGCCTTAAGAGATAATACTGAAAAGCAAAACTTGTTAGAAAAACATTTTTAAACTAATGGTGTTCTTACTAGCAACACTGATTCCCTACATTTTGAAAACAAGGAACTTAGGGATGATAAGTCTGAAGTAATTACAGAAAGAGTTAACGTGCCAGTATTTCAACACCAGACCTTGACTGAACAGCATGATTCAGTATGTTTTAATTACAGCAGACTTGAAATGAATGCTTTCAATATAAACTGTGACAGAGCTTCTGTATAATAAGCATGTTTTACAAGATGGGAATGTCTTGCAATCTGAAAACAATGCACTTTACAGTGTGCTAACTCCTGTATCTGAGCAGTTAGAGTGTAGAGTAAAAAGTCAGATATGGCGAACTTGCATCACCAACTAGAGATATTGGCAGAGCATACTAACTTAATGCCCAAGACCTTGCCTCTCTCATGTTGAAGAGTTTGATTTTGAACACTCACAGTATGCTGTGGGGTGGTTTAGAACAAAGGCTAGCTACTTGTTTTTCTGTGATTCACAAAATGGAGAATTGTTAGAGTCTCAAAATGGTGGACACACATGTCATCAGGTTGCATCCCCATACCATTCCCAAGATGGCCACTCATGGTCATGTGATGATGGTCATGACACAGTAACCCATGATGCCCTTGAGGTAATCCAAATGGCTGACCACCACACCACAGAGATTCAATCCTGCAGTCACAGGGATCTGTGATTGCTGCCATAACCAAACAAAACATATCAGAGTTTTTGGCATGATTAATAATGTTATCAGTAACACTAGTGTTTCTGAGGGACAGAAGATTCTCATTAAAAATGAAGTTGATGTACTTTTGAATAAGGTTGATACGCTAATCTGTCATGAAGTCAGCATCTGACTGCAGAAACAGCTGATGCTGTTAACAATATTTGCTTTATTAGCATGGTCTTGCTAAAGAGCACATTACAATTAATTACATGAATTGTTATGATTCTTCCCTATGCAATTTAACATCAGTTTTCCTGAGAAGACTGAACATACTGCTTTTCCTATGCAGTGCATTAATACCTTAAGCTGCAACATTAAAAACAATGTTGCTACCATTCAGCAACATTCTGGTGAGGAAACCCACTTTACATTTGATGGGGGAGGGACAACCCTGATTCTGAAGCCCAGTGGCTGTGATATTTTCAGCATCACAGGCCACGCTAGAGGGAGGGTTACAGGTTTGATTTTGAACCTGGGCTGACAACTGTTTCAGCACTATTTTCTCCACCCCTGATGACTACTGAACCACAATCCATAGCTGGAGAACTATTTGCAGCTTGCACAACACATTTATCCACTGTACAGGCACCCTTGATAGTGCCAGCACTGCCTGCACATGATGCAGAACCCTCCATCAGTGACACCTGGATCATCCCATACTGTGGCTATAGTAGCAGGCACAAGCCAGGAACAATCTGGGTTATTCCCAGAACATACAATGGCAGGCACTTCTTACAAGAAGGTACAAGGTATCCTGATACTAATATCATTGTCTTTTCTTTTGGGATCACTAACCATGGCCCCAGCATTGGTTAATACTAACACAGTTTTAGGGCATTATTTTGAAACTGCCACATCAGATACAGCAATCTCAGCAGTTTTATCCCAAACATACAATGGACACATCAGACCCATTGTTTATGCATCCCAGATCCTTGCCCCAGTGGAGCTAAATGCAACTTTGTGAAAGGAATCATTTGGCTACATACTGGGCAGTGAGATACTTTATGTGCATCACTGGATATGCACCCATTGTGCTGCATTCCAATCATTTGCCAACTAACTTTCTGTTGTCAGACAGAGTAAGATTACTCTGTATCCAATGCCAGACTTACACTGGTCTCTCATTTTACAGGATTGTGACATCACTGTCCTTCCTATCAAAACTCCATCCTTGTTGGCCCATGGCTTACAATTTGCTGGAGATCCCATGATTGTTCACTCCAACCCCTGACCTACCTGTTCCAGTGCCCTTTCTGACAGAACCTCAGAAAGTGTTAAAAGACACCACTGTGAGTCACGCTTTGACTGATGACTCAGCCACACATACCAACAGGGTCAGATAGCAGGGTTTGGAATTTATTGTACATCCTAGTGATGACAGAGTGAGCATGGCTAGTAATTGCATCATCGTATATGATTATCTCACAGGCAATGTTAAAACATGCCTGGCAAATAAAATGAAAGCAGGAGGTGAGGAGTCTCCTAATTACCACAAATATTTGTGAATGGTTTAGAGAGCTGGAACATCCTTGAGAAAGACACGGCTTGTGTTAAGAAAGGAATAAAATACTTTCCTTATGTAAATGATACCAGCACTCCATGAGAAGGTTAAGTGTTACAGTCTGACAAAATGACCTTGACCTAAAAGACTGCAGATACAATGTTTTTATTATAGATTTTAATTGGGTCTGTTTCTCTCTAAACTGAATTTCTTTGGCAGAAGACAAACTTCTGTTCCAGTTCTCTATAGTATCGCATGAACTACAGTTACTTGCTTGTGTACAACATATAACTCACCAGTTTAAATACTGTACATTCATAAGGTTGAGCATATTGTAAAATGTGAACCTTATGTTTCATAAGAAGGACCTTCATTTGAGGGCAGTGAATAGGTTCCTTAATAAAGGAACTGAGGAATAACTTCCAGAAATCACTCTATAGAAAGTGAAAATGATATTCACCTATCCAGTGATGGCCTACCATTTGGAACATCATGCTGTAACACTCATGAAATGTTACGGGTAATTCATGAACACCTGAGAGTAGATTTTATCTACTGTACCAAATACATAGTGCTCCAACTGGGGACACCTGAGCTCAGTAAACCCCTAGACAGACTAAAATCCTTTGTCTTGTGGCCACATATAGAAAATGATGCAGAACACTACATTAGTAATTGTTTGATCTGTGAACAGAACAATTTATACCAGCTAGGACAAATGCATTGTTAGCCCAGAGGCAAAAGGCCCCTGGAACAAAATCCAGTTTGACCACATTGGCCTTATGCCAACCACTAAGAATAATTAGCTTGCACTAGTGATCACCGACTATTTTCCAAACAGTTTAAAGCTATCCCAAAATAGAACAACACAGTCAAAGCGATTGCAAATGTCTTGGTAAACCAGCTATTTACTAGGTAGGGTTTACCCCTAAAGATAAATTCTGATTACAGGATCCGCTTTATAGTCTAAGTGATGCAGGAAATTCTGGATTTGTTATGGTAAAACAAAAGCTTCATATCCCTTACAACCCACAGTCATCAGGACAGGTGGAATGGGCAACAGGCAGATCAAAGTTATGTTATCTAAACTTGTTCAGAAAACCCCACAAAAAGACTGTAATTCATTATTGTCTTTACTCCTTATGGCAATAAGAGGGATACCTCTGCAGGCTCACAGCGATTCCATTTTTGAAATCATGACTGGACGGTCCATGAGACTCCTGAACACTTAATTCTGACCTGTGACTATCACTGCTGATGGAGCATCAGTAGATAAATATAGTAAATATCTCAAACAAGACATCCAAAAAGGTATACTTGTTTACTTACAATGTATGGGCAAGACCCAACAATAGACCCTATCCCATTGTAAACACAGTAGTCCAGCAGTCTACCAAGTTAGACTGCCTCACTATAACAGTCATTGATAAATGGCTATATGCCAATCGAATGAACCAGTTTAAAGGAGATTAAATTACTTTTGCACACCCAGTAGGGCAGAATAGTACTAAATTAACTATGTTTTTCTTTTCTTCCTTTAGGTTCCAGAGAGAGAGAGAGAGAGAGAGAGAGAGATGCTTGCTTTTATGCTTATTATTCTTTTTGAAAGTATGGGTCTTCTTACAAGCCCAAACTGCATATCATATAGCAGATAAGAACCAGTGACCTAAACCTAAACAGATTGTTGAGGCAGAATACCTCACAATCCCACATGATTTAATTGCATCCTCTGGAATTCACACTAAAGTCCTAAAAGACATGTTCATTGTCCAGAAGGGTAGTGAGGCCCTACTGAATGTTATCATCATTGCTTTGGATCAATTCTAGCAGTTAGACTTGAACTGGACTCCTGTTTATATTTTATTGATAATCAGGCATTTTGCATCCAAAAATTATATGGCAATAAAAGCCATTGGATCTTAAGGTTTTTAACCCTATGATGCCTCATACTTTGTGACACTTAATACTGAGTGCCCAAAACAGATCCCTGACCCAACCAGTGGTCTAACAGCCACTTCCAAACCAGGTACCTAGTTAATAATGTGCAGCTTATGCACAACCCAGTGATTTTAAATCTCACCCTTTAGAACTTGGAATGATTTGTTTTATGTTTCACAGCAAACATTTCCCACTTTTTTCAAAATGATGTGATTGGATACCCTGGCAGCAGACCAGGTACTCATTAATGTCCTCCCTATACAGGGATAGATAGTACCACACATACACACACTAAGGATTTTCACATCCTGGCTGCTAATGGTACATCTTAGGACAGTAAACCTATTCAAATGCACTAGGCATTTTGTTTTGTTTTGTTTTTCTTATTTATAAAAGAAAACAGGTTTAGACTCAGGCCTATTTGGCTGTGACATATCTATTTGAAATAGGGCTGATATAGCCATTATTCAAGCACATATGTTAAAGGTTCATGATAGTATGAAAATAGCATACCCCCATTACATGGTATACGCTTGCTTTGCTCATAAAGAGTGATCTACATAAACAATATTAAGGATATTGTGGAGTAGTTTGACCTGACAAATGTTCATGTTAAAGAATTAATTTCTGCTGACATTAAGAAAGCAGATGAGCATCACATAGCTAGAGAAGTCCTTGCACTGCCTATAGCTATTATGTTCTTACAACCCTTTGGTTATCTCTTCCGGGATCTGAATTAGGATATTTCCTTGATTTCATACATGAAAGATGTATGGGTCAGTGGCATTGCCACATTTTGCACTTCTATTGCATGTGTTAACAAATGCTTATTTGAATCTAGCACTATCCCTTGTCAATGGCAAGGAACCTTGATATGTCACCACACACACCAATACCTCTCCATGTTTTGAAACTTATTCCTGCACAATCCAGGAAGCATGTTTGTGACTCTCACAGTGTCATTGACACATTTTCATCTGTCAACATCCATCTCTTGATCGTCTGGCAACTGTCCATTCAAGTGTTCATCTTGATGGGAACTTTTATTGTGAAAGATTGAAACTGCCTCCTTTCCTTGCTTACCATGAGGTCTTGAAATTGTGACTGACTGAACTTTGAATGTCGTACCTGAAAGGAACATCACCTTTATGCAGATGTGACATCTTCCAACTTGTCTTATCAATTTGTGAACGAGGCCTAATAACTGAAATTAGGCTTCCACTTGTAAACTTTCAAATAAACTGTATTCAGTCCAGCCAATTAAGATTCTATGATCAAGCTCATTGTTATGTATACTATGAAGCTAGTCTGGGATAAGGGCAATCCTCTAACTTCAGCAAGAAGACTCTTCTTCATTTGATCTACAATCAAGAAATCCATTTTACTCACTGCTTGTTTTCCAAGCCTGTCTGGCACCACAGACTGAGTACTGTCATACACTTTTACACTTTGAGCAGCTGTGTGATCATCTTCAACTGAACACTGTTGCTATTCCATTGTAAAACTCAATGAGCAATCTAATGCACCCTCTACTGAGGCCTATGAAAATAATGCTGCCTCCTGTACATTTGGATCAGCCTTTGGAAAATCTTAACACATCAAATTTAAACTATGAATCTTTATCTAGCACTTGAAGAAACCCAGAATTTATCCCTGGAACTGTTTGTAGTTTATGGATTGTGGACATTGATATTTTGTGTGCTGTTCAACTCACCAACTGAAAATGCTATCCTTCAAGGTGGTATATTCTGCTGATGAGAACACTGTGTGGTGACCAACTATACATTCTTATGATATGGACTAAAGTTATGCAAAGTGAACTTTTTAACTTCTATTTTACTCCCAAACAGGTTATAGGTTATCATGGTAATCACACCTGTTCCCATCCTGGAACCAGATATCATTAAGTCTAGTCTTAACTATCTTGATGCTCTATCTAGATTTTTACTTATTTTTATATCCATACAGGAAATTTAAGTTTGTCTCTTCAATTTCTTCCCAACAGGACAGATACACACCTGATACATATCAGTATTTACTGATTGTTTTGTCTAAATGTTTATAGTAATACAAGGTTTACTAACATTTTCCCTTATAATTACATTTTGTTGTTTAAGGAAAACCCTGAAATACCTGTGTGACCAGTTAATATTCCTCTATCAGGCTCATGCCTTGGGCCCGTAGACTAATGGTGCCTAACCAGCATCTTTTGTTGTGTTGCCACTTTTGCAATTAGGGCAACAAAGAGGGGATTGTTACACCTGAGTTATGCCCTATCATCCTACATACACTCACACTGTATTCCTGGCCTGTTGTACTGTGATACTGCTATTTTGCACTAACATATTGATATAGACATAGGCCCGGATATTCAAGTGGTCGCTACCATGCTAATAGGGTTGCGCGATGCTACAAGTCCAAAATGTGCCATTTTGCGATATTCAGCAGGAGGCAGTTGCGCCACCGAAAACATGCTGAGCAACAGCACAATGCAAAGGAAGGCATGCGAACTGACGGGTGGAGCCATGCATAAAGAGTGCAATGCGAATTGAAAGACTTCATGATTGCGAATAGTGGAACTGCTGGAAATTGCACACTAGCGAAATGAGCCAAAATAAAAAGGCTCAAGGAAGCGGCGCAAGAACGCTACAAGGATGCCAAGTGGGGTAGAGAGAGAGACAGACAGACAGACAGACAGACAGTGACAGTAGGCAGGCAAGGCAAGCTATGGGCCATAGGCTGCAGAGGCCAGCGGGGTGCCTGCAGTGGAAGTAGCAGTCAGGACAGCGGGGTAACACAGCAACACCAGCCAGGGGGTCAGAGCCAGGAGATGGACAGTGCCAGCTTCCACATGGAAGCTGTAATGAGGGGTGAGAATGCAAGCTGCAGGGATGAGGCCGTGGAAGGGCCGCTGCGGTTTCGCCCCAACAGGCAGTACCGTGCCTGCATCAGCTATGAGCTGTACACAGATGTAGAGATCGTGGGCGTGCAGCCTGAACAGGGCAATACTGAGGTGGCTCTGTGAGCTGTGCAGTGATGTATACAGGCATCCTCACGACGGAGTCACACTCTGTAAGTGGAGACCAAGGTGACAGCCTGCATGTGCCTGCTCACCACGGGCACCTTCCAGAGGCCGACAGGGACACCACAGGCATCACATGGTCAGTCACATCATGCATCCTCACCCAATTCCTCACGCACTGCTACATGCTGTGGAGCACATCCATTTCCCCAGCACCAGGCAGAGTGTACAGCAAACATGCAGGAGTTCCACAGGGTAGCACATATGCCTGGCGTGCTAGGGGCCATAGACTGCACCCATGTGGCCATTCGCATGCCACCTGGCCCCGATGGGGCTGCATATAGGAACAGAAGGGCTTCTCCAGTGTCAACTGCCAGGTTGTGTGATGCCACTGGGTGCATAATCAATGTCTGTGCCACACACCCTGGTGGAGCACATGATGCCTTCATATGGCATCAGTCCGCACTGTGCCATCGATTCGAGAGTGGGGACATCCCACAGCCATCTAGTGGGTGAGCACATGTATGGAATGCAAACTCGGGCAAGGGTGGGAATGCCACAGGTGCCATGGTAGTGGCACACAGGGATATGGGCAATATGGACCTGAACATGACACTGATCTCCACTATCTCCACACAGGTGACAGTGGATACCCACTCCGTCCCTGGCTGCTCACACCGTACCGGCACCCCATGACCCCATCGCAGCAACGCTATAATGAGGCACATGCTTCCACATGCAACATCATAGAGCGGGTGTTTGGGATGCTCAAGGCATGCTTCCGATGCCTAGACACCTCCGGCGGTGCCCACAGTACAGCCCCAAAGGCCTGTGGGATATTCCTGGCCTGTTGCATCCTTCACAACATGGCCAAAGACTGTGGGATAGCCCTACAGGTTGAAGAGGGACAGCGATGGGGCGCCAGTGGCGCCGGTGTTGATGGTGATGAGCAGCCCCCTAGGATGGCGGGACCCCGACTGATCCGGCAGGCCCAGCTGCACCAGGACACCATCACAGAGGAGCACTATGCACAACACAGGTAGGTCAAGGGGACATGTGCAACCAACACTGTCCATGTGCAAACCACAGGCACACAGGGTAACACACCAGGGTGCATGCGGCCAGGGAGGGAAGGGTCCAGGCATAAAAACATACCATCAGGAGGGGTGAACACTCATATGGACACACACAACCAGGCACAGAACATACATGGGCAGATGCACAGCACAGCAGAACCGACATTGCTAACACACAGAACCACCGACCACCCCCGCCACCTGTACTGTCCAAGTACATGTGTCAGATGCTGGGCACCCTTGCACTTGGTGTACAGTACAATGCAGGCATCATCATGCACCACCTGTGGACAGCAGTTGGGAGGGTGTGCAGGTGGTCCGTGTGTCGGCGTGTTGAGCAGAGCACCAGCAGTGCACTGCCACCATGACACACATTGCACACAGGGCAGCACCAGACAGGGCCCGCACTGGAAGACAGGTCATGTAGCACTGTCCCATGGCCACCATGGATGCATGGGCGGCCCTGCCGTGACCCAACAGCCCTGGAAGGCTGAGCAGGGGCACATGGGGTGGCACTGTTGGACCACCAGGGGTCCCACTGCGCGAACACGACCTTGCCACACAGGGTCTGCAGCATGCCGAATAAACCTGCACCAGGGGTGCTCGGGATGCCCACAGCAGAACCCGCATCGACAGGCCTGGTGTCGCACGACGCCGGAAATGGGAGGAGAGTGAACTGTGGTGGTGTACGGTACAGGGCACCTGACTGTGTGCCAATGCATCCAATGACAGAGACCACTGCCTGGGTCAGCCTGTCAATGGCGGTGGTCACATCCGTCCGCTTGCTCGAACCAGCTCTGCATGGTCCAGAGCACTCCCCTGCTGTGCTGCTCCACAGCCACAGACAGTGCCTCCACGACATTGCAACCGCCTCTGCTGCTGTACTGATTCCTGCAGCGGCGGGTGTGCTGTCAATGGGTACTGTCCCCAATGGCATCCTGTCCCCCAGGGTGTGGAAGGTCCTGATGCACAACACCCCTGAGGGTGGGCTGTTCACCAGGACCAGGAATGGTGGATCAAAGGGCGGCAGACATGTGCCACCGCTTGATGCTGTACCCCTAGACCTGGTGAGTGACTGCTGCTGCCCCTCCAACCGCTGCCCCAGGGTCCACTCGCTCCACTGCTAGGCGCCAACAGTGCCAGACACCTGCACAGCTGCTGACAGGCACAGCCTGGGACTGTGCCAACATGCTGGTACACAAGTTGGAACCAGAAAGACCCAGGGCATGTGCTGGCCTGCTGTGTGTCCGTCATGGGACACACACATATCACTGCCCATTGCAGTCCTTGCATCATCAATGGTGCAGGTATGTGCTACAGCCACAGTCCATGTTGCTGGCATGCTTGCATGCCAGACTGCTGAGACACAGGCTGTGCACCCCCACACCGAATCACCGACACCAGAGTTGGCGGCCCAGCTGCATGCTGTTGCAGTGCATGCTGGCTGGTGACAGAGGTGGATGGACCTCCTCCATGTCCAGCAGGTCATCATCACTGCCTGGACCCACCACCACCATCTCCTGAAGATGAACAGCATCTGTAACAGAAAGAGAGTACATGTGAGTGCATGTGAACAACCTTCCCCAACACCACCACCATGTCATACGTGCAGTGATGGGCTTCCACCTGTCTGGAATCCACCTCCTGTACGCCTCAATAGTGCTCTGCTGCATTGATGCAGCCAGTCTGTCCTCAGCCGGGTCAGCTCCAACACCGCTGGCTGGCCCTCGCCAGTGCCAGCATCGCGCCGCCCTGAAGGTTGCCACCTTCTCCTTCAACCTCCTGCGGTCTGTCCCCATCTTCTTCTTGCATTCCTGCACAGAGCGCTGGTGGCTTCCGTGCAGGTTCATGGCCCGAGCTACCCCTCCCATGCAGCCGCACGGGACTGAGGGGTGCCCGCGTCCACTCAGTAGTGGCCTCCTCCAGGTAGGCCTGGAAGAGGGCCTCTGTCTCTGCTGTGGTAAGTTGGGCCTCCCACGCCCACCATCCTCACCCTCACCTTGTCTCTGCTCGGTCATGGCGATCTGTATGGGGAAGTGGACACCTGTCACTGTGCAGTCTACAGCATTTTCCCATGACCATTGTCCAGAACATCACACAGCATGCAACTCACCTCTCACCTGCAGTACCGGATCTGGCCAGCGAGCCCAATGTCACACATTTATAGCGCAATGCATGCAAATTAGAGAGTGGAGCAACTATAATGAGATGCAAATCGCGCCACTGCACCTTTGAATGGCTGATCAGATGATTTGCATGTGTTGGCTGAATATCGCGCAGTTGCGCTTTGGCGCAGTACGGTTGAGCCGGGCTGAGCCAATGGCGCAGATCTGTGACTGTGTGGTACACTGCATTGTGCATGCCCAGATAGCTTACGCGGGCATCTGCCGTGTTGCTGGCGTGCTGTGCGTGATCGGCAATTCAGGCCATGGCCACCATTGTGCCAGTGGCGCTACAGCACTGGGCACTATATGGCACTGTGGCACTACTGCGCAATAGTCCACTGTGGCACTGGTATGCAGGTGGTCGGTCACGCAGGATGCGATACGCCAGATGGTGCTGTGCGTGCCTTGCGTCATTGCCCATGACCTGGTGTCCGACCTCGCCCTGGCGCTGTTCAGCTGCTATGTGTACGGCCCTATTGCACTGTCTGGTGACAGCGCTATGTGAACTGACGGTGCTGTTCGAACAGCGTGATTGGAACCTATGGTGGTCTATTGTGCAACATCTCCACGGGGGTTAGCGCAGCGGGCGCCATATTGCCTGCTGTAAAGTTGGTAGCATGGCACGCGGGAGGGCAGTGCAATGGAGCCCCGTGGAAGTGGCCAACTTGGTGGCTCTGGTGGAGCCCACTATGGGGCACTGTATGGTGAGGTGCCCTCACCATGGCTAGGACCCAGGTCTGGCAGCAGGTGGCCAGTGACCTGGTGGGGTCACTGGGCAGTGCCGGTCTGCTGAGCAGTACCGGCACAGATACAGTGACCTCGCGGGAGGAGCATGAGCTGCATGAGCAGCTACGCTCCGCGTGCCAGGAGGGGCGTGGTGCCTAGGCCAGGTGGGTGTACCGTCTATGCACCTGTATTCTCTGTAGGGGTGTGAGTGTTTTGGTGGATGTGCATAGGTGATGGCTCTGACATGGTTGGCTGTGTCAGTGTGTGCAGGTGTGAGATGCATGGGGCTGGCTGTGTGGGCAGGCACTCTCACTGGGGCAGGGGGCAGTCAGCTTTGGAGTCACACTGATGTTTTTCAACATATGTCTCCCACAGGCGGGATGTGAGGATGCAGGCACGGGTGAGGAGGGCCATGCCAGGGCCCCGGTGCCGGTCGGTGGTGCTGTGGGTGGTGCACCCCAGCAGCAGCAGCAGCAGCAGCAGCAGTGGCAGACACAGCTGCTTGAGGAGTGTGAGTATCATTACTTCATGGATGCTATTGCATGCTGGGGGAGGCATGACCACCAGCCATGCACAACACAACCATGCATGACACAGGCGACATGCATCACTGTCCAGTGTCACAGCACGCCTGTGTATGCGCCACTGGTGGTCCATGGCGCACTGGGCACATAGCTGTGTATCTGGCATCGCACCACGCTGCCACGCCACTTGACAGCCTTGTTTGTGCTGTGATGGACATGGGCAGTGTGTGTGCAGTGGTTCACATAGCTGGTGCCGCCTGTTTGTGATGGCCATGTGCATGTTCACTGTGGGTGGGTGCATGCCATCACAGGTCGCGGACATTGGGCAATATGGCTTGCAGGTTGGGTGTTCAGGGTTGTGGTCAGTCACAGCCATTGACTGTGTTCCCATTTTCCTAGGCCTCACTGTTCTCAGGAGGATACAGCGGAGCTACATGGGCTGGACGAAGTGTCCCTGGACAACCAGGCCATCCTCAGGGACATCCAGCGACATGGCCTGTGGAGGAGGCATCGCCGGGAACAGCAGCACTGGGTGGAGGAGGACCAGCCTGCTGGGCCTTAGGCCAGATTACCCTTCCCACTTCACCCATCCCTACCACCCTGCCTTCCTCTCCAAGTTGTTCATCCTACCCTTGCCCACCCCTACCTTGTACCCTACCCCTCCTTGTAAATAGTTATGGTTGATTGTTTGTGCTTTACATTTTGATAATACATTTATATTTTGTTATGAATACTGTGTTGGTCTCTGTTTTGCAGCTGGCTATGGTTGCTCAGTTGCAGTGGTGTCATGCCATCTGGGGTGGTATGGTCCTGTGTGTGTGTGTGTGTGTGTGTGTGTGTGTGTGTGTGTGTGCGTGTGTGTGCATGGGGAGGTATCTCCAGCATGGCAGTGACTTTCTGTTGGTCTGTTGCCTGCTGCCACCCACTGCTGGGTGCACAGGGTGTGTCTGGCTTTATGCTTCTCTGCTGCAGGGGTTGGCGTGTGCGGGGGATGCATGGTTTCCTGCAGTGCCAGTCACTGCACATGGGTGGTGTCTTGGGGTCATGGTGCAGGGTGTGCTGTGTACGGGGGCTGATGTGCACTGTGGTTGTCAACCCCTGTGTGTGGCACTCTCAGCCTACCAGTGGTTGTGCTGGGCATCATGGCTCTGCTGTGCTTTGTTGGCTTGTCCCCATGGGCCAGTAGATCATCCGTCCCACCCCAGTGATGCTGTGCTTGGGGTTTGTCTTGGTTCTGCAGTGTGTTCCTGTGCCCATGTGTGCCTTGGCTGGCAGTGGGCCCCAGCCTGCCTCCCTGGATGTGCAGTTCCATTGCCTCTGCGGGAGGCTCTGCTTAGCTATGGCACCTCTGGACTGCTCAGCTGGGCTGCCCTGGTTGCACTATAGCGCAACCTTTCTGCTCAACTTCTCCTTCCTGGTTGCACTATGGCACAACCTTTCTGCTCAGCTTCCCCTTCCTGGTTGCGCTATGGCGCAGTTTGTGCGATATTCAGGCGGCTGCTTGCGCACTTTGTTCTCTCCATGTTTGAATATAACGTCTGTTGTGCATATCGCGCAATTGATTTGTGCTTACTCCTGCTGTTGCACATTTTGTCGCAGTTTGAATAGCGGGCCATAGATCATATAAGTATGAGTGCCAGGAATGTGCTTTGCTGCAAGATATGTTAATATTGATCATGCATGATTCATTATACCTCAGTATAATACATTTATCTAGATTATGTTTGTCTTTACCTATATTCCATATATAATCTACCTAATCACTGATATGATGACTCTGAGGGATCATCAGTGATTGTTGTATACTTATATTCTCATATAATTATATGTAGTGTGTGTTTTACACTCAGGCAGATATGCCATGTGTAATAGGGGCCTGTCAGCAGTTCTGTTTGTCTAAGCAAGCTGACACAGACAGCAATCCTTTGTTATGTCTTATATTGTATCTGTATGTAAGCAAGAAATGCCACATGTAGTTTAAACCTGTCAGCATTTCTTTTGTTGAAGCTTGTAATGCTAATGGAAGCATATTCTGTCTCATATGATACTCATTATTAATTCTGTCTCCTAAGTCATTATCCAATAAGAATGACTTAGGACCAATATATTGTTTCTTATAACTGTAACTATGTTGTAATCTCTGTTGCTATGCTGTGATCTGTAGTATTTAGCTGTCCGTAACTACTGTAGCTCTATAGATACTACCAGTTTGCCTCTAGAAGATTAGTACTCTCTGGTGGAGAGCTGCAGTGTGGAGAGAGCAAACAAGATCTTAGACAACCTAAGATCTACAATCCTGGAGATTATGTACATTCTTCAGGCTAGTGGTGAGAAACCCATCTCCCTTGTGATTTTCTTTGTCACATGCTTGGCTTAAGAAGAATAATACACTTTATTAGTACTCCTTGCTTGTTTCATAATGTTTCTTGCAGACTCGAGACACAAGAATCTGTATTATTATTATTTACCCTACACACCAAGAGTGCTTAGATTACAATCAAAGATAATGACACAGAGTCTGACAAGCTGATCTCATCTTCAGTGCCTGGCAATCCACATGACTTCTCCTATATAGCCACCTTCAATTTATGTTCATGTTTATAACACCTCAGATAGTGTTTCCATTTTAGTTTTAAAAATGTGGTAAAAGCAGGTGATGGACATGTGACCAGAATAATGTATTAATTTATTTTGTTAATGTATTTTGTAATGTAAATATGCTTCTGTCATAGCTTCTGCCATTTGCAAAGGGACAAAAAAATATAGCTTACAGGGTCACATGTCAAGACAAGTCTTAAGGAAATACTGAGAACTGATGAGCTACTCAGGGTGCACATCCTGGCAGATGTGAAGGTGCAACTTTGAACATCTCAGATAATCCTTGAAGCCAGAGATTTTGTAAGGCAGATGGGAGAGTGCCAGGCTGAATCCTCAGCCAGCTTAAAAGGCAAGAAGTGTGGGGCTACACACCTAGACTGTCTTCAAGGCAGAATCATAAAGTGGATAGAGCACATTTGGGTGAATGAAGTCATCCTCCATACACCCATCCATCTGGGTGTGGGTAGGGTAGCCTGTCACTCAAAGTAGAGAAATCACCTCCCACTATCAGAGAAAGAGTATAACAGAGAGATGAGATTAATTTCTGTCTCTTAGGTTGGAACACTGCACAATGCCAGAGCCTTGCCATACTAAACTAGCTGACTGGTAAGATAGAGTAGTGAGGACAGTGTTTCTGTAACTAGGGCGAAAGGATTCTAGATAAGAATAGTTCCAATTTTGCTGTACACCAACTAGCTGTTACCTTACTTTATTTTATGCTTCATAGTAAATGTACAATCCTTTTGTTTCTTGTAAATACACCCTGTTATAAATACTTGTAGTATTTTAGTAAAGATTCTATTTTATAGAATCAGTGACTGCTTGTTTAATTTAAAAGGGTAATTTTACTATTTCTGCAAGACTCTGCAGTCCATCTCTGAAGGCACTCCACCCACAGTTACTGTGTTGACCTTCTTGGCCTTGTGCAAAGGAGAAGGTAAAGAAAAACCAGGTTTCCTGGTTCCTGCTGGTAAAAGCCATGTAGTGGCAGAGGCAGGAAATCCTGGTGAGTGAGATTTCAGTTACATTGGTGGTAGCGGTGGGATCTGTGTGGTAAGCGTACCAGTGCAGTGCAGAACAATGTACAGTCGCTTTCCTGTGAGGCAGAAACTCTAAAGAGAGAGACAGCACGTGAAGGAGTACCAGCAGAAATATACCTTTAACGGTCACAAAACAGGATTTCAAAAGGTTGCATTGTTTACTACTGTTCTTGTTATTTCTAGACAGTTTAGTGCAGCGTAGTTAGAGAATATGAGCTCCTCAAGCTATGTAAAATTTCATGTACTGCAGCTTCATGAGCTGTGCACAGCAAGGGATTGTCCATGAGGGCATGACAAAGAATACACTTATGGAAGCCTCTTGGTGAATGACTGGCTGCAGGAGGGTCAGACAGTCTCAAATGGGCATAGCCCAATACCTAATCAGCAGACAGTCACTGAGGACAGTGACCCAGATAGCGAGACTGAGATCACAGTGACTGAGCATGGGGGAGACCTTGTGGCACAAGCTGGGGAGCTGTGCTGCCCAATCAACCTCAGCTTGAGATCCTGAAGGCAAAGCTTGCATTGAGGGGTGCCGAACTGCAGAGGAAAAGGCTGGAGGCTGAAAGGGAGAGAGCAAGACTGGAGGCAGAGGAAAGGGAGAAGATTACGCCAACAAGAGATCCTGATGCAAGAGGAAAGGAAAAGATTCACCAGCATGAGATCCTGATGCAAGAGGAAAGGGAAAAGATTCACCAGCATGAGATCTTGATGTGAGAAGAAGAGAGAAGGAATGAGCAGGGTGAGAGAGAGAACAAGAGAGCATGAGAAATAATGACAGCACGGGATCGAGTTGGTGAAACTGCTCCAGCAAACACCATGGCAAACCATAAGTAAAGGCTAAGGATTTAACCCTTGGAGCCTAAAATTTTCCCACAGTACCATGAGGTAGATGATCTAGATTTGTTTTACAATCATTTGAAAAGGGTTTGTAGGCATTTTAAATTAAACAAGGTTTCTTGGATAATCCACCTGACCCCATTGCCTACTGGCTGTGTGTTGCATGCATTTGCTTGAATGGATGATAATGATTGCATGGAGTATGATAAAGTAAAAGAATGGTATTAAAATATTTTGAACTAACTCCTGAGGCCTATAGATGGAAATTTAGAGAGTTAAGAAAAGGCCTAGGAGACAGCTATGTACAGCTGCATGTCCACATGTGTGCTTATTTATAACATTGGATAGATGGGGCTAAGGCAAGAACTGTAGAGCAAATTCAAGATTTAATTTTAAGGAACAGTTTATTAAAATTGTCCCTGATCACCTGCACATATGGCTGCTGGACTGGGCATGCAACTCAAGAGAGGAGGCAGCAGAAAGTGCTGATTTGTATGTGGCCAGCAGACCACATTTGCAGCATAAGAACTATGGGGGGGGCAGCACGTGGTTTTAATGAGACTCAGGAGGAGGGCCTAAAGAAACCAGCTTGCACCCAAACCCAAAACAGAACCCACAGGTTTTAGGGGAACAAGGAGCTGGGAGCATAGGAATGCTGGATTTGCCAGAAAGTGGGGCATCTATCCTATGACTGCCCTAAAACAGGAGTAAAAGCCTGGGGGAGGAGGTGACCAGGACAGTATACTGCAGTTGATAAACTGTGCACACACTGTAGTACCACCAAACTCCACCAAGCATATGCACCCTATTCTAGTAAATAGGACAGTAACACTGAGATTGAGGGACACTGGTGCCTCCATCTCCATGGTAAGGCAGGAGCTGATCCAGGCAGAGCAGATTCTGCCGGGCAGTTCTCCAAGATTTGAGGAGTCACATGTCCAGTGGTTCAAGTGCCAATGGCTTGGGTCTTCCTGAGCTGGGAGGTGGCCATGGGGTACAGGAGGTGGAGTTACACCTGATTTCCTGTGTCTATGATCATGGAGAATGATTTTGACCACAGGGAAAATCTGCATGTGTTAATACCTGTAGTCAGGCAAAGGGGCAAGCTTCTGAGGGGTAGGAGGGGTGACAGCCTGGGACCCGTCCCTCAGCAGCTGAGGAAGTGGCTAGTGTGGGTGAGGGGCTAACTAGGAGTAGTAGCCCTGAGCCCCAGCTGCAAGAAGAGGAGGTTGCCACCTGGAGCAGTTCTCCTGAAGGGGAACTGGGAGGTCAGATGGAAGGAGCTGGGCAGGACACAGCAGTTGATCCTATTTCCAAACACTGGAGAGAGGTGTCAGATAGTGCTGAGGCTCTCAAGGGAGTAACAGGTCAGTTATTTGGGAAACTGGGCTGCTGTGCAGGAGTGTACACTGCAAAGTGGGCTAGAGAGAGAGGTGCTCCAGCAGCAGGTAGTTCCCCAGGACTACCAAAAGCAGCTTCTGGCTCTGGCCCATGACATTCCTTTTAAGGCCAACTGGTATTAACTGCACAAAAAGCAGCTTGCCAACAACTTCTTCTGACCAAGCATGTACAGTACACAGATGTGGCAAATTGACTGTTGAACTTGTCCACTGTGCCAGTGGTTTGAAAAAGTCGGGGACAAGGCGAAGGCAGCTTTAGTGCCCTACCTGTGTCGATGAACCCTTTAAGGGGATAGCCATGGAGACAGTGAGGCCCCTGAGTACTCCAAGTCACATGGATAAATGATACATACTGGTTGTTGTGGATTACATGACCAGGTACCCCGAGGCAGTGGCCATGTCCTCCACTGAGGCAGAAAAGGTGGCTGATCAGCTCTGGGACTCTTTAGCTAAGTGGGATTTCCCAGAAGATTTTTATCAGACCGGGGCGAATTTCATGTTGTCCTTAATGACCAGTTTGTGGGAGAAGTGTGGTGAAACAGGTCCATGATTTGCCCTATTACCCCGAAACAAATGGCCTGGTTAAGTGGTTCAATGGGAATCTCAAAATTATGCTCAGGGCATTTGCTGACCAGTACAAAGAAAATGGGGCAAATATTTGCCCAACCTCCTGTTTGCTTGCAGGGAAGTCCTGCAGGAGTCCACAGGGTTCTCACCCTTTGAGCTCCTGTTTGGTCACAGGTGAGGGGCCCTAGATTTAGTCAGGATAAATGGGAAGGTAAACATGCCTCCTAAGGGAGTCTGTTGTGGAGTACATCCTAAATTTCAGGGCCAGGCTTAAGGAGCTCATGGAGCTTGCCCAGGAGCACTTAGCCACTGCACAACAGCAACAAAAGCCTGGTATAACCATGGCACCAGAGCCCAGGAGTACTGGAGTCAGACAGCAAGTGATGGTACTCATCCCAGTCCAACACAATAAACTGCAGGCAGCATGGGAGGGACCACGCTCCATAATCAGAAAGCTGGCGATGTTAACTATATAGTAAGACTTCCTCACAGAAGGTGCAGCCAGGGGTATATCATGTAAATATGATGAAGCCCTACTAAGATAGGAGAAAATGATCCCCGCATGTGAAGCATGCCAGAGGAAGGAACAAGGCTGATCCCCAGTGGACCTCCTTTGGGAAGCCGGAGGGATCCTCAGTGAATAACTTCATCCGCTCAGGGCAGCTGACACTGCCCCAGGCTGAGGAGATGAGGGGTGCTGCATGAATTTGGGGACATGTTCATGGGGAATCCGGGGTACACCACAAGGGCTGAACATCACATGGACACTGGGACCCAAGTTCTGATGAGGAAGTCCCCTACAGTGTGCCTGAGGAGGTTAGGAAGACCATGCTGGAGGAACTCAGGAGATGCTGGCCCTTGAAGTGATCCAGGAGTCCAGTAGCCCCTGGGCTTTGCCTGTGGTTCTGATCCCCAATAAGAATGGTACTACATGATTAAGTGTTGACTACCTGAGGCTCAACAGTTGTACAGAGTCCGTCGCCTACCCCATGCCCAGAATGGATGGGACCTTGGAGCAGCTGGGTGGAGTCAGTTCCTGACCATGATAGACCTGACAAAGGGCTACTGGAGGTGCCGTTAACCATTGCTGCCCCAAAGAGGTCTGCTTTCATTACCCTTTATGGCTTATTCTAATTCAGAGCAATGCCATTTGGGATGAGGAATGCACCCACAACCTTCCAGAGGCTTGTGGATTGCATCCTGGCTGGGGCAGGAGAATATACACTGGCTTACATGGATGACATTGCCATTTACAGTCAGACATGGGAGAATCACATCAGGCACATGAAAGAGGTGTTCCACAGACTGAAGGCCACAGGGCTGACAGCTGGGGTGGAAAAATGCCAAGTAGGCATAGCTGAAGTGTCCTACCTTGGGCACCGGGTGGGTTGTGGATGCATCCATCCAGAGCCAGTGAAGGTTGAGGCCTTGCAGGCCTGGGCCACCTGCCACAAAGAATTAGGTAAGGGCATTTCTGGAAACATCTGTGTACTACAGAAGGTTTGTCCCACACTACTGTAATGTGGCCAGACCCCTGACAGATCTAACAAAAGAGAATGCCTGAAAAAGTTCTCTGGACAGAGAACTGTGAGTCTGCCTTCCAATGATTGAAGGAGGCATTATGTGGATCTGCGTGCTTGCTAGCCCAATTATGACTTAAAGTTTGTAGTACTTGTGGATACCTCAGACCATGGGCTGGGTGCTGTCAGAGCCAGGTTACACTGCAGGGGTGGAGCACCCATAGTGTACCTGAGCGGACGCTTCTGCCCAGGGAAAGGTCATATGCCACAGTGGAGAAGGAATGTCTGGGGTTAGTGTGGGCCCTTCAGAAGCTGCAACCATATCTGTACAGGAGGGAGTTCACTGTGGTCACAGATCATATCCCCTGACATGGCTCCATAGAACTAGTGGGCAAAACACAAAGTTATTGCACTGGAGTTTGGTACTACAGTCATATAATATGATCATTCAGCACTGACACAGGGCACAGAATGCCAATGCAGATGGACTGCTGAGGCAGGGTGGGTGCAAACATGTCCCTTTAGGTGCTTCCTAAGCCATACATGAATAGCAGTGTCTCTTATGGGTTACCCAAAAGAGCTGTGCCTTAATTTCCTGAGGGAGGAGATGTGATGGACATGTGACCAAAGTAATGTATTAATTTCATTTGTTAATGTATTTTGTAATGTAAGTATGCTTCTGCCATAGCTTCTGCTATTTGCAAAGGGACACAAAAAATATGACTTACAGGGTCACATGTCCAGACAGTCTTAAGGAAAATACTGATGAGCTAATCCAGATACACATCCTGGCAGATGTGAAGGTGCAACTTCAAACACCTCAGATGTCCTTGAAGACAGAGATTCCGTAGGCAGATGGAAGAGTGCCAGGCTGAATACCTCAGCCAGCTTAAAATGCAAGAAGCATGGGGCTACACACCTAGACTATCTTCAAGGCAGAATCATAAAGTGGAAAGAGCACATTTGGGTGAATGAGGTCATCCCTCCACACATACTCATCTGGGTGTGGGCAGGGTAACCTGTCACTCAAAGTAGAGAAATCACCTCCCACAATCAGAGAAAGAATATAACAGAGAAATGAGATTCATTTCTCTCTCTTAAGCTGTATCGTCACAGACAATGCCAGAGCCCCTGCCATACTAAGACTAGCTGACTGGTAAGATAGCGCAGTGAGTGCTTCTGTAGCTAGGGCAGGTAAAGGATTCTAGATAAGAATAATTCAGAAGTTTGCTGTACACCAACTATCTGTTAACTTATTTTATTTTCTGTTTCTTAGTAAATGTACAACCCTTTTATTTTCTTGTAAATACATCCTGTTGTAAATGCTTGTAGTATTTTAGTAAAGATTCTGTTTTATAGAATCAGTGACTGCTTGTTTCATTTAAAAGGGTAATTTTACTATTTCTGCTGGACTCTGTTTGCAGTCCATCTCTGAAGGGCACTCCACCTATAATTACTGTGTTGACCTTCTTGACCTTGTGCAACGGAGGAGGTAAAAAAACAACAACAGATTTCCTGGTTCCTGTTGGTAAAACCATGTGGTGGCAGTGAGCAGGAAATCCCTGGTGAGTGGGATTTCCATTACAGCGGGAACCTCTCCTGTTTACTTATAGTATAAAGGAAAATGCATCCATCTGTCAGGGTGAATCTGGGTTGGCTTTTAAATCTGTTGAATCTGTCCTCTGCTTTCTTTGGCAGTTACAGTACTGTATCATAACTTTCATACGTTCAGATCTGTGGAGGGCCAACCTTTTGGATCTAATTCCTAGTTAAACCCAAACCTAGAAGCCCGAGGCTAAGGGAATACAATTCTTACAACAAAATAGAAAGTTTTATTCTTAGGCAGAACAACCACAAGTATCTTCAGACCTTTTCCAAAAAGCAATCTTTTATGATATTTTATGTAGTGCTTGAAATTATATTTTGAAAGCGTAACACTTGACCTGTTAACCAGAGAAACTTAAAGTTGTTTTTATTTTTAAATGAAAGCTTGGAGTCTGATCAACATGCATAGATCCTAAGGATACAGTTTTCATGTGTGGCTTAATATCTATACAGTACCTGTCAACATAAGATTTTGTTACAAATAACAGGACTTTAAAATATAGTTAACTATTTTATGTTTTAATATCGACATATGGTTGTTGAGCAGTATCTTATTGATACAGTATATCAACTTAGATGGCTCCAAGCATTTATTTTAAATAAAAACTATATTTCTATTGCTAACAGTTGTAAAGTTATCCCATTTTAAAGAAATTATCGTTAGAAAGGTTTAACTTTGGAACTGATGGGGCTAGAAACATAATTGTTTTGATAAAGCTTGGAGCCCAATCATGAACAGTTAGCCCTGTAAATACTGTTTTTATGTGTCGATACTATTCTATATGTATCTTTTCTATTTGAACCTGCTTTACCACCAATGCGTCTTCAGTTGTGACACAGCCAAAAGAGTGACAAGTATGTAGTATAGATACTATTTTTCTGTATCGCTAGACTGTATTGATACTATTGCTTGTATCAATACATAAAATTAAGCAAGTTTTAAAATAATTTCAATAAAAATATTTTCAATTTTTCTGAATTTTGGTATTACTATACATTACTTAATTAGCAACTGTGAAGTTTTAGCTTTTTTTATTATTCTTGTTTATGCGCCCTACTGCAGTGCACTGTTGGGGCATCCAGTCACGACCCCCACGACTGGGAGAATGTCTGGCCTCACTCAATATGTGGGAGGTCTGGTATGGTGTGCCCAGTATGATGGAGAGTCTCCCCTACCTCTCCGCTCCGGAACTGGACTAGACCCCCACTCGACTCCTCATCAGGCCTCCAGGTCACGGGACCACAGCCATCAAGCTGCACAGTTGCACCCAGCCATTTTCCTCCATTAAGCCCCCTGGAGCCAGCAGTACTGACTCATAGTGCAGTTATGCGGGCATCTTGCCAAGATCCACTCCATTGTGGTGCCACACCTGTGCTGCCCTCAGTCATCACCAGGGCCACTCAAGCATGATCACGTCCTCAGACCCACCCCAGGGAGAGAGAGCAGTCCTTAGGATGCTCAATCCACCTCTCCCTGCCAACCCCAGCAGCCCGAGTCCGGTCCTGAACCCGATTGTCGCTGTGGTGCAAGGTGTGGCATCCAGCTCCTCAACCCTCAGCACCACTGGGGTAGTTGTTTTCAGCTTATTTTTCATTTATCTTATGACCTTAATTGTGTTACAAACATTTCAGTTTTCCCTCTCTGGTAGTGCCAATTCTTCCTCACTTTCTTAGGCAAAGCTAGTGAAGGTGTCAGATGATAATAAAACAAGATCAGGAAACAGCTCCTATAAGAAACAGATAGCCCCACTCCACATACTGGACTTGCACATGAGGATTCAAGTGGATCTACGGAGTTTGTCAGACACTGGGCTTTACTCTGAAGCCATCAAGTGGATCTCCAGAGCTTGCCAGACATTGGACTTTAATTCAGAAGCCATCAAGTGGCTCTTCGAACTTGTCAGATGCTGGGCTTTAAGTGTGATGCCATCAAGTTGATCTCCAGAACTTGTCAGACACCGGGCTTTAATTCGGAAGTCATCAAGTAGATCTCATTCTCCACCTGAGCTGGGGATCATTAGAAATGGCTGTCTGGCTAGAACTGCTAGATCCCCTTTACTGCCAGCATACAGTATATTGTTTCTAAATGGGACCTGCTTCCCTCTCATTTTGTGCGTGGTGGGGCTAATTGGGGCCTTGATCCCAAGTTCAGCAGAAGCCCAAATATTTAATTGCAGGTGTAGGGTTGCATCAAAATAAGCAAGGCCACTGGTCTTCAGTTTTACCAGAAAACCCAGCACAAATCCAGAACTTGGACTACCTGCACACCAGTAAAACAAGCAATTTCACAGAATTTAGTGGGTTATACCAGATCAAGAAATGTACAGAACTTGTTTTTTTATTATAATTGCTTCCTGTACTATTTTAAATGTGTTTCATTTAATGCAATGTATATTATGACTTCTTATATTCTGATTACTTAGACACATGCCAAAAGGATGACAGTAGAATCCAAGTAAAATCTGGAAATTAGACTAATAATCACCAGTGAAATTCATGGAATTTCAGGTTTTGAAAATGGAATTTCATTACTTCAGTCACCATAAATCAGTAGCCTTGAGAGCACATAGCAGTGGTTGAGCACAGACAAATACAAGAACCCGAAACAGGTGCCTAGCGCTTCAATCAGGTGGATCTTCATAAGTCATGCACCTGCAGTAAAATATTTTGGCTCAAGCTGAACTAGTGCATGGTCTCCTTGTGTGCCTTAGAAACATAGAATCTGCAGGCAGATAGGACCATACAGCCCACCTAGTCTGCCCATTTCCCTACTCGCTGCTGCAGCCCCAGATCCTATTTGATCTGCAGCTTTTCTGCTGTGCACATCTCCAGGGTGCCCTTATGTTTATCCTATGCACTCTTGAACCACCGTGCATTGTTGTCGCTGCCACCACTTCTGCTGGAAGGCTGTTCTATGGCTCCACCACCATTTCAGAGAAAAGTACTTGCTAACATTACTCCTGAGCCTTCCACCCTTCAGCCTCATATGACCCCTAATTCTTGTGCAGAGTTTTCTCTAAATATGCTTTGCACCTGTACCCTGTTTATTCCTCTAAGGTACTGGAAGATCTCTATCATATCTCATCTCCCTTCTCTCCTCCAGAGAATCAATATTAAGGTCCCAAGTCTTTCCTCATAGGGCTTCTAGTGCAGTCCACGTACCATCTTCATTGCCCCTTCTCTGGACTGCCTCTATTTTGTCAGCGTCCTAGACATATGGTCTCCAGAACCGGACACAGTACTTCAGCTGAGGCCTCACCAGTGATCTGTACAGTGGCATCACCACCTCTTTCCTCCTGCTTGTTATGTCTCTCTCTGTGCACCCCAACATTCTGTTTGCTCTCCTCACCACCTTTTCACACTGTTTGTCACCATCAGGTCATCAGATATGATAACCCCAGGTCTCTCTCCTGACTAGTGGTGGCCAAAGTTCCCCACCCATCCTCACTCTCCTTGGATTACTATGACCCAGGTGTGTGATCTTGCACTTTTTAGCATTGAAATTGAACTGCCAGACACCCACCACTCTTCTAATAGGCTTAGGTCATTTCTCATTTTTCCACCCCCACCAGTGTGTCCACTCTGTTGCAGATCTTGGTGTCATCTGCAAAGAGGCACACCTTTCCCTCCAGACCCTGTGCAATGTTGCTAATGAAGACATTGAATAGAACTGGCCCCAGCACCAACCCCTGTGGCACCCTGCTGGTCACCTCCTCTCCTCAGATTTCATGCCATTTTCCACCACCCTCTGAGTCCTGTCCCTTAGCCAGTTTCCAACCGACCTTACCACCATAGGGACCCACCAGGGTCCCAATTTATTTAGCAATCTCCTGTGTGGGACATCTTGTTGTGTTTGGGTTTGTAATCCAACTATGCACACAGGCCATGCATCACTTAGCGTGCACCATTTCTTGTTTGTTAGCTTGGACAAGGCTCAGTGGTATGTTGGTCACAAGCCCCTGCCTAAAATGGGCAGCATAGCCTGGAAGCTTTGCCTGATGTTAGAAAGTTAGCCCCTTCTCTGGCAGAGAAGGGGCTGGAAGGAGGATCAGTGGTGTCTGCCCCTAGTAGCTAGGATACAAGGAGGGTATGCATGCATTCCAGGAGGGCATCCAAGGAGGCAGCTTGCTCAGTTGGCTAGATCTTGTTCAATTGGACCCAGGCATGGCAGTTCCTGGATAGGCTCCCCCTAGGACCAGAGGGTCAGCCCTGCCCTCACATGAGTGACATTTTATCTATACCCCAGAGTTACAGCAGGTGGCATGGTATATTTGGTGCCTGGTATGGTTAGAGGAGGGCCCAAACCTCAGATTCCTCAGTTGAGCCACAGAGGAAATGGGTAGTATAGCGATGGTCTGCCCAGGGAGACACTGAGAGGATTCCCCAGGAATGACAGGGATACAGAGTGGCATACCCATGTCTGGTCTAATCATTCACTGGGGCTCTAAGTGAGATGCTCAAGAAGGGTAAAGAAGGTACTGAGCACGGGGATAGGAAAGCCTGAGAAAGCTTATGATATGAAGCTGGTAAATGAAACTCAGAGGACCCAGAGATGGGAGTGGTCGAAATAGTCATGTATCGCTAAGTGTGCTAAGATTCAGATAGAGAGTTTTCATCTCTTAAAGTTAGAGAGGGTCCCTTATGATCTAGTTACTGTGCATTCAAGGCTGTAAAGCTGGAAATCCCTTTTTGGTTGGGACTGTAACAAGATCAGCATAGGTGCAGAGCTTTAGTTGGAATTGCAGATGCGAAGGATGGCATAGATATTGAATGTTGCTGCAAGTTCCCTTTCATTCTAAAGGTGCCAAAGTTTGGGTTTGTGAAACATTACTGTTACTGTCTGCGTGCTGTGTTTCAGTGTACTGTGTTTGCTGCTAAAGATTCTGAAACTGCCCGTAACTTAATGAATCTATTTCAGGATTTGTAAGCCAGTAGCATTGGTAAGGCGAGGCCTAGGAACTGAACTAATTTGCACAGGGACTGAGATGGGAAATAGGTCACAGGGACAAAGACAGTCTAAGGTGACAGAATGAAAATGGTTATGTGAAGGCTGCAGTAGTTGAGATTTAAATACTTATCAGCGTAATGGATAATGTTTTTAGTATCATTCTGACTGCAGGCTTTGATCCTGAAAAATGCAACCAGCGGCTAGCAAAGGCGAGGCAAGAGCGACTACAGTATGTGTGCATGTGGGCATTCATTATCTTAAGAAGCACCTGTCTCAGTGTATCCTTAGGTGGAGAATGTTAACCATGTTGGTGATTGTTTGCTAGGGGCTCCTGGTCAGTACTGTTCCATCTAAAATACCCTTGACACAGGAGTGCCCCAGGCCTTGCCCCCCTCATCAGGCTTAATCAGTATGCATGACTAAGAATGAATGGAGGGTTAAAATTAGGGCTTGCCTGGATTTGGAAGCTGGTTTGCAAGCAAGGACTTAAGGACTGCATGGGAACAAAGAACTTGTTCCCACTCGAGACAGAACAGGGTTTTACAACATGGTGTATAGGGGTGTCACAGTAAGCTTGCACAGCAAGGATATACCAATTGGAGATCAAAGGTTCTGAAGAGGAATGTGTCTAGAACTGTAGCCATGGCATGAACTGAGTGTTTGGTACAGTACACGGGAGTGAGTATGTGTTTTCTACATGGTGGCAAGGACTGAAAATCATGGACAGTGAATGCCACTAATGGCTGATATCAGAGCGGTGGAGGGAGAGACTCTCTTAGGACTGGTTGCCTGGTGGCGTGGGCAGGCACAGTCATGAAGGTACAAACCTACCACATAAAGGCCTGTGCACAAGACTTGTGGTCACTTGGCACATGGATCAAACACTGGACCCTGTTCCTGAAGAGAAGCACACATGTTTGACTGTAGTGTGGCAAATAGTGGAAGTAGTTCAGGTACCCCATTGCCTTGAGAGGGAAGATGTGGACACTGCAATAACCAACTCCTGATTTGGCAGGTTAAGGTGATAGAAGCATTATTTCCTTGTTCAGACATCATGAGTTAGAACAGGTCCTGAATAATGGTGGTGCATAGCTCTCTTACAGTTGTGGGGTAGGCTGCATGATCAAATGAGTCAATGGAATGCTTGGCATGCTGATTGCTATCAACGTGCCACTGATGCAAAGTCAGAAGGAAGCAGCTGGTGCAAGTGACCCTGTGTGCTGCAGGCAGGTACAAAATTATGGACTTCAGGCATGGGCACCCCCAAAGTGGAATCTGCCATACCGGTACCCTAGGTGCTGGTGGAAGAGCCAGATGAAGAGGACCCAGCAGCAGCCAAGCTAGAAGAACTGGAGCCCGACAATTCTTGGCCTCCGACAGCATGATGTTGATCACCCCACCACAGTGCATGGCTCGAAGCTGCCTCAAGCATGGAGGCAGAGGCTGGCATAGCAGTGCTTGTTCAGCCTGATGGAAGCAGAGGCAGGTCAACATTCCCTCCTGCCAGAGGCATGGGGTTGAAGAGGCATGCAGGGACTGCAGTGGGAAGGTGAGCCTGCTCTACCAAGGGCCACTTATGTGGATAGCAAAGAGATAAGGCCATGCTCCATCTTCTAGGAGCCTGCCATGACTAGGTTGACTTTTCTGGCCAGGGACATCTGCTGGCCCATCTATGAAGTAGACGGTCAGCCAGGGCATGCCCCAGAGGAGAGAAATGAGGGGTTCAAAAGCCCAGACTAGGATGAGGAGTTGGAGTGGGGAACTGGCCTAGTCCATTACCATTACAAAGGGAGGTGTCGCCATACTGAACATAGAGGAGTCATGACACAGAGCCACAACCTGAGGCAGTGGTGCACACAAGGCTATACTTTTGGACAGTTCTGAGTTAGTGAGCATCCTGTCAACCAGAGCAACCAGTACTGAAATATGGTTGGAGTCAGGACACAGGCCCACCAGTGCCAATCTAATGTAACCCTGCCAATATCAGCTGATGTCATTTGGTTATACTTCATAGTTGTCTTCATATTAACTGATCTCACTTTGTTCGAGAGCTAATCCATGTTGAAAAAATGAGTATTGGGGTGAAAAAACTACATATCTATGGGGCCCTAAATCAGGAAAAATTCAACTATTTCAAAACAAACACAAAATAATACATACGAGTAATCAATTAAACAAACTTCACAACTGCCCAACTTTATAAATATAGTAACAAATGTAAGCAACAGTGTTTGTGTTCCAAGAGCTAGTATATCAAAACCATATACAGTAGCAGCCTAACAATTATATTAGGCAGAATTTCAAATGTGATGATGCAAATGTGTCTTGTACCTGTGGCGGCTGCCCCAAGTATCTGAGCAACCCTGGCACTATTTTCAAAAGATGCATAAGTCTGTAACAAAACTCCTAGCCTACTGTAAAAAAAAAAATCATAATACTGTTTTAAGCTTTTTTTTGATGCAATGCATTTCTTAAAATGCAAAATCCAGATGTTTTCCAATACATGATGTAACAGTTTGGCTTCATTTCCATTTTGAGTACAGCAGCAGATGCATCTCAGATGGACCATCTAAAATTCCTCCTATTTTCTCTACTGGACCCGTTTTAGTATTGCACAGTTTTGCCCCATAGTCATGCATTCTAAATGGCCTCGTTCATGTTGTGCTCATCCAAGCATTGCCTCATTGGCAGTTGCATTTCTGATTCCATTTGTTTGATTTGTGCAATTACAGCAGTCTGCAAGTGATAAGAGTCCATCATTCAAGGAGTTACACCTCTTTATGAAGCCAAATCAAGCATGTGATATCTAAACCTTACCATCTTGCATCGAATGGTTTTGCTGGAAGATTTACCTAGACCTTCACACAAACACTGTGGCCCATGGGGAAGAAAATGCAACAGCACCAAAAAAGTTTGCAAACTTAGGTTGCAAACCTCTGTTAGCTTGTATGAATTATTCACCAGTTACTTCAACAAAACTTCAGTGATCTTTTGTTATGATATAGGCTATATTAATGCTGTAATTTACTGAAAGCATGTGTTAGGTTAGTTGTTAGTCACAAGCAAGCTAAACAACTCATAACATGAAACTAAACAACTATGTGTAAGACAGCAAGTAGTTGCTCTTCACTACAGAGTGGAAATAAATTAATGGCACCATATATTCTCAAACTGAGCCAAAAACAATACTGACTTGCCAAAGCTAACTTGTTTTCCATAGCCCTTTTCTCAACAGACATCAGAGTACCTTAAATTGAATATAATGTATCCAATTATGCTAACATGCAACAGTATAAATATAATAATACATGTTTAGACTGAGAGGATATTAATTACACTTGTGAGAAAATGCTGATACAACTAGTTATTGATGCCCTACTCAAAATTAATTGTGATTTAACATACTATCAAACCTTAAATGAAATGGCATATTCTATGTCCCACAGTTTCAAAAGTGGACCAATCTGCAGAACCTAGTGCTGCTCACCATATTTCTGAGCTCAAAGACCCCTCAAACATTTTCAAGTTGCCCCTCTTCTTTGTTTGCCCACAAGAGCCAAAGCACAATGGAAGAGGAGGATCTTTGGGGAGGGGTCTAGAACATTGGCTTCAAATCAGACTCCTCTGTCCCTTCCCATTTTTAGCCTTAGTCCTCAGCTATATCACTGATGGAGTCATTTCCAGTGCAACCACAGAATACTGTGGAAAATGGCAGGTCAACTACCATATCCATTTTTCACAACACCATTTACAACTGTTAAAACAGAAGACACAGGTAGAAGGAAAAATCAGACGCTACTCCACAAGGACAATCTCATGTAAGTAAATTAATGGGACTCTCAAAAAGAAAGCAATACTTTATCTGTGAAGAGTTAGAAGAATTGCAGAGCCTATTGAAAACAGTGCTCAATTAAATACAGGCTAGTACGCTGGGAGGGTCGGACAACCCCAACACACACACACACACACATACACACACACACACACACACACACAGACAAGATTGGTTGAGTTCCACTTGGCCAGAAGTTTTTTGGTAAAGAAATTAATTGGCATTATAAAATGAGTTGCATAAAACATGCAACCCATTGGCAGATTGGGTCTGCGTGGCCATTCATTAATCCCCAGCATATGCGTCGTTGCTGTAAAGGGATGAAACTGGTATCCTGGTGGTCATCGGCACTCCACCTTGGCCATCAGCGAGTGAATTGGCTGAAAATCAACATCAGCTTTCAGCCCAGCACGCTTAGAAACAGAGCAAGTAAACACTTTTGAAAAAGCAAAGTTAACAGATGTTTTAGAATACTTAAAATAGCTAAGAGGATTCCTCATAGTAAACCCTCTCCCTTGCAAGAAATAGGGTCGCCATGTTTTTATTTTTGAAAACCTGCTCACACAACTGGCAACCGATGAAAGCCAGCACTCAACATGAGAGTATGTCTGCTCCCTAACAAACTACTTTTCTTGAGGACAGACAGTGAAAAGAAAGACGATTTTAATGATATTAAGCACTAAAAACAACTTAAACTCAAAAATGTTCCATTTTATAAGTAGGGATGTAAGTTTGTCATGGATGAGGTTTGAACGACTCATTGTTCATGAACTCATTAGTAAACAGTAGTAAATGTTGTGGCACTGTCATCATTGCTACATTCTGATGACACTAGTGAAAGTCATGAAGTCCTGAATAAAGATCAAATGACATGGAATCAATGACATGTATGACTGCCGACAAACTTACATCCTTATTTATAAGTACAATAACCCACTCAGCCCCATGGATGTATCAGGGCATTAATGCACTTCTCGGCTGGTTGAAGTCACTCAGGCAAGCTTTCCCGCTCCCAGCACATATGGGGTATGCATTAATGCCCTACCACACCCATGGTCTGTCGGAGTTATAGCATACCTGACTCTGTGGTGTACATCTCTTTACCAGAAGTCGCCGGGGCACTCTGGGGCAGTTTCAGGACAGACTTCTACATCTGCTTGCTCATGTGCATTCACTGGTGTGGAGATGCACTGGTGGGCTGCCTTGCGCCATTTTTAAATGCACCTGGAGTGAGACAATGGAGTTCAAGTCTGCCGCCTGTCTCAGATTTGTACCACAGCTGATCGGTCTCAGTTTCGACCCTACCACTTGGTGCAGAAAATAAGATGGAGTCTCAAAAGGTACTGTTAGTGTAGTTAGTAACACTGTTGCTAGATGCTTTATTCATAGGCTTTCAACATGTATTAATTCCCAGTGTGCCTATTATGATATCAAGTCTACAGTAACTTGTACAGAGGAGCAGTTGACCCTATAACAAGGGTGCTAAGACCCATGTCATTTACCTGAGACTCTTAATCAAGCAGAGGGTCCAATAATGTGCCATTCTTTTCATGACTACTTTTTCGTGTTACTTTCCAATCCATCACTTTCATAAAAACAAGGTGTTTTGCCACAGTAAAAGTCCTGCCATTTTGTATGGAACCTTTGCACTTTGATAACTGTGCTTATTACTGAAGTAGAAAGTACATTAGGAATGGCCTGCAGCATTGTATCATTCAGAAGGAATTCTAATATAAAAATATTCCAACATGAATTCTTGGTTGTAATATATTTGCATATTATACAGGCGCAGTAGCCTCTGTATATTAGGGCTGAGTAAGCACTTTAATGTTAAACCCCCATTTTTGCATCTTAATTACTTTGTCCCATTCAACCAATTTACTTGAAATTGGAATGCACAGAGGTGGTACCAGGATCTCTGGATCCTGACAATTTTGTACAATCAGTTTACAGGGAAAAGTTATGGAGGTGCAAAAGATGTAGCAAAAAAGAATAAAATTAAGACCTTTTTGCTCACTTGTGACTAAAAAACAGGAGGTTTTAACATCTGAAACTAACAGGTTTGATAGAGTTTCACCCAAGGTGTAGCTTTTGTGTTTTTTATCCCAGACTTAAGAAGTTTTTTAATATTTATAGAAACAGTTCAGTTTCTGAGCACGAGCAATATATAAAACTCAGCGTTCTAAGGATAACTGAATTTTCCAACTTCATGCACTCATGTGGTTGTATTACAAGAATGCATTCATGTGGCAGGAGTAGAGCAGTTTCTGTGTGTGTATTATGGTGTCATGTTTTGTCCAGCAGGAAGGGATACTGTCAACACCTCAGTAAGCATTTTAAGCACTTCAATGTTACACCTCAATTTTTGACCTTAATAACTTTGTGCTCTGTTCAAACGATTTTCTTGAAACTTGAAAGATACAGGCATAGTGTCAGAAACTCTGGATTCTGAAAATGTTGTCAAACTCAGTTTATGGAGGCAAAGTTAGAGAGGTATAAAACAATAAACCATGATGGAGGACCTCAAAAAATTTAAGAATGGTCCCAAACATGGCAACTAGGATGCAGTGCAAAAAGTGCAAGATCATGCACATAGGGCACAAAACCCAGGGCAACATACAAACTCAGTGGAGAAGAACTGACAGTCACAAAGCAGGAAAGAGACCAAGGGTTATCATCTCAGATGACCCAAAGGTGGTTAGACAGTGCGACAAGGCTGTAGGAAAGGCTAGTCAATTCTTAGATGCATAGGGAAGGGCATCACCATTAGAAGAAGGGAGGTGATTTTACTGCTGTATAAGACACGGATATACCCACCTCTAGTACTGCATTCAGTTCTGGAGGCTCCACCTGAGAAAGGACATAGGGTAGAGGAGGTGCATAGGAGGGCAACTAAATGGTGCTGGGCCTACAGGAGAAGACCTATAAGGAAAGACTAATGGAATTAAATGTGTATTCTCCAGAGGTAAGGAGGGGAGAAGGGACAACATGATAGAGACATTCAAATACCTCACTGGTATAAACAGGGCACAGGAAGGAAGCATCTTCCAAAGAAAGAGATGCTCAAGGGCAAGGGTCACAGTTTGGAGTTGGAGGGAGGAGGGTTCAGGGATGATGTGAGGAAGTACTTTTCATGGAGAGGGTGGTGGATGCCTGGAATAGCCTCCCAGAGGAGATGGTGGGGCAAAACAGTCACAGGATTTAAGAATCGTGGGACAGACACAAGGGTATCCTGGAAGCAAAGCGAGGTCATCCAGAGTTCAGGTTGGGCATGGGGGCTCATAAAAGGTGGGGATTGAAAGAGCAGATTGAGTAGGCCAAGAGACCCTTATCTGCTGACAACTACGTATCTATAAAAAAAGACTATAATTAAGCTTTTTTGCTCCCATAACTAAAAAAAAAACAAGAGATTTTAAAACCTGAAACTTACAGTTTTGAGACAGTTTAGCCCAAAGTGTGTGTTTTTTGTGTTTTTATCTATGTTTTAGGACTTCACTGGAGTGCAGTATCTTGTTTATTCATCTAATTCTTTTTGTACCTGCAATTAGGTATCGTGTGATATCGTTAGTCGCAAGTGGGCACCTACTGAAACGACAACCCACTCACGGCGCATGTTGACAGGGCAATGGAGTAAGGAAGGTGACTGGTGGGGGGTTCATGAATAGCAACAGGATGTCACTATATGTACATGCACATGGGTGGGAGGAGCAAGCACGCTGAGTGAGGGGTGGGAGGGTTTGTGATGGTGGTGCCTCAGTGAGCTGCTGAGCTGGCTCTGTGGTGTGGTGGGTGGGTGCTGGGTTCAGGTCTAGGCACAGGTATGTTTTGTTGCCTGAGTAGTTTTTTTTTTTAACAATGTTGCACCCTCCCGACATGGTGCTCCTTCCTCTCAAACCCCAGTCTCCCACACTACTCATTTTCTTGTAGCTACATTAACTTTGACAAAACAAAAGAAAATTGTTTTTCTTTTCTTCACCTTGCTTGCAGGGTAGAAATGTTCAAGGACACATCCAGCCTTTTCCCTAAGGAGCTCCTCTACACAAACTTGGCAAAGTAGCCCTTTAGAACTCCTCCCACTTTACTTTCAATGGGAACTGTTGTCACTGTTGGGATACAATAAAACTGCATTGCCAGTATGCTTAAAAATATGCTTAAAGTATTTACTTTGCCTGTGCATATAAAAATGTTCCAGAAGCTTACTTTTGCAGCCATGAGCAGGTCTATTCCTTAGGGGCCAGCACCACATTCTGTTGCCCTTTTATCCATGGTAACTGTCCATTTCAGAAAGGGGAGGGACTAAAGGTGTCATAATGATATTCACAGGAGTTTTGAGCTAAAACCCTTTTATTTTTCATTTCAGTGATGAAATTACCATTATATGCTAAAATAACAGTGTTCTATTGATTTTTGAGCTATTTTTATGATTTCTTAGCATAGATAATTATTTGTATTAGAACAGGGTGAAGCCAATGGATCATGTGACACTTTTGCTGTATAAATACAAGTCCTTTGGGACATTTTGTCGAATATTTACAACCTGAGGAAAGGTTGTGTGAGGGCTGAGAATTCCTCTGAGATACAGAAGGTGGGACTTATGCCTTAGGGTCCTAGCTGTGTTTTGCATTTCTTTTATTTTTTTAATGTGATAAAACCTCAGTGTATTTTACTGAACTCGTTTTGGCTCTTGTGTGTTTTCTTATCCCATGTTTATCAGCCACAGTGTTGTCAACAGTGGGATAGTTGGAGATCCAGGCATACAGAGGACCAACCCAGATATCAGACCTGATATCAAGGAACAGCTAAGTGAGCACTATGGCTCACAAACCAGAAAAGGTGGGAAAGTTGGAACCACCTGAGCCCAGAGAAGGTGTCCAGACCAGAACCATGGTTGAAAGATCTGGGGAACAGCTACTTCCTAGACTGGACATGGGTATCCAGCCAAAGAGCAAACCTGAAGTTGAGTCTAGCTCATCAAGGAGGAGGAGCCAGTGGAAGAATCCTTCTGATATCAGCAACCTGCTAAAGTGGCTGGCTGTCCACCAGCTTGAGATGGAGAAACAGAGGGAGCTGGACATCAAGGAGAGAGAGAAAGAGAGCAGATACAAGATCAGTGTTGGGCGAGACCCTGAGAGCCCTGCAGGCAATTAGGACTAATAGTAGTGGGTGTGATCCAAGTCCCAGAGACATTAAACTAAGATGTTCCCACTGATGAAATTGAAGCTTATCTAACAATATTCAAGAGAGTGGCTAGAGCATCTGGATGGCCACAGTCTCAGTGGGTGGTACCTTAGCCCCATACCTGACTGGCAAAGCAGAACTGGCATGCAGCAACATGGAGACCAGACACATTGACAATTATGAAATGATCAAAAAGAGATTTTATGCTTGAAATGATATTAACACAGAGACTTACCATCAACAATTCCAGTCATTGTGATATCAAACATCAGACATTCACAGAAAGACTTACACCCAGTTGAGGAGTTGTGTCTGAAATGGCTACAACCAGAGGAAAATCAGTTACAGACATCATAGAGACTCTGGTACTAGAACAGTTTTGTAGATCCTACCCAGTGAGATCCAGATCTGGGTGAGGGAACATAATCCTGAGGCATCAGAGAAAGCCATTACTTTGGCTGAAGATTTTTATCTGCCAGGCACTACAAGGCCTCAGAAAAGAGCAGCAGCCAATATATCCTCATTGGTAAGACATTCTTATACCCTTCTCCTAGTAAAACCTATAATAAAGCTGAGGAAAAAGCAAGGAAGAGGAGGAGGACTTAACCCCTGATGTTTGTGTGTCATTACTGCAGAGGGTGGGGCATATTACTAGATACTGCACTAAGAAGACGATGTAGCCACCAATTAGCCTTAATGAACTTAGGACATTATTTAATAGAAGTTATGGTGGAAGGCAAGAAAGTAGTGGACTCATTGAGTAAATACACCTTGATAAGCCCTGAATTAATTAACTCCCAACCTACAGATGGGCCCTCTATGGATGTGGTTTGCATCCATGGGGACAAACACAGACACCATACTGCTGAAGTGTTGATGAACATTCAGGGCCATGAAACAACTGTGCCTGCAGGACTAGTACTGAGACTGACTGTTTTGGTGGTTATTGGACACGACTTTCCATATTTTGATACATTGTTGGCTAAGAAGAGCAGAGTATCAGCAGTCACCTAGCGGCCCACAGTAAGAGAAAAACTCTAGAGGAGATACATTTCCTTTGAAGGGGTATTGTGGGTACCCCTGTAAAACCAGAAAGACAAAAGGAAGTGTTTATCCTGAAGGACAAATGAAAAGAAAAGGACAATTTAATAAAGACAATGTTGAACTTTCTGTACCCAAGTGAGATATAGCAAAGAGCAAAAATGTGATCCAACATTAACCCATCTTTCCAACAGGTTGGTAAAATCACACCAAAAGGGTCTCCTGAATTGATTATCAAAGCAAACCTTTAGTATATATTTTGTACCAATCCTAAAATGGGAGGAAGTTGAACAGTTGGTTGTCCCTGAGACATATAGAGCACAACTGCTATATTTGGGTCATATCTTACCGTGTTCTGGGCATGCTGGGAGGGATAGAACCTTGTCTAGGCTCCTACAGAGGTTTCTCTGGCCTAACATACATGACCAGTTAGCCAACTACTGTAACGCATATGAAGAATGCCAGAAAGTGGCTCAGATAGGTAGGAGACACATGGTACCCTGGAACCCCTCCCTTAGTGACCCTCCTTTTCAGCAGATGTTGACGGACATTGTGGGGCGATTGAAAAAGCTCAAAAGGTAATAAATTCATCCTTGTGGTTTGCGATTAGGCAAATCTAGTATCCTGAGGCAATCCTCTTAAGACCATCGCCACAAAAAAAATTACTGAGGAGTTGGTTAAACTATTCAGCAGGCTGGGTATCCTTAAGGAAATACTAATTGACCAGGAGCAGTTTCAACTCTGCTTTACTGAGGAAACTGTACTGCCTGTTGAGAGTGGAAGCAATAAGAACAACCCCTACTACCCTCAAACAGATGGACTTGTAGAGCAGTTTAACCAGACCCTCAGGTGTATGCTCCACAAGTTTGCCCACAAGGAAGGAAAAATGGGACCAGTACTTTCTCTTGCTCCTTTTTGCATATCAAGAGGTGCCTCAGGCATCAATTGGTACTCCCATTTGAGCTACTGTACAAGCATAACCCAAGAGGACCTCTCAATGTTTTAAAAGAATATTGGGAGGAAGGGAGAAGTGCAGGAGCTAGTAGCATCATGGATTACATGACCCAATTGAGAAATAGGTTTGTTAAGTATATTGCAGTAGCACATCATAATCATAACTGCAGTGAGGCCCAACAGAAACAGAAAATGTATTATGACCTAAAAGTGGCTAATAAAGAATTCCAAGAGGGCGACAGAGTGTTATTGTTATTACCAACTACTGACAATAAGCTCTTGATGAAGTGCTGAGGGCCATACAAAATCCTCTGGGAAGTGGGAAATGTCACCTATGAGGTAGAGACCCATGACAAGCGACCTGAAAGAAAATCTACTATGCTAACTTGTTAAAGAAATTGCAGGAAAAAATCTGAGCCACATATTGCCTAGTGATGCCAGAGCAAGGCGAGTCAGAGATAGACTTGCATATGGTAGATTAGATGAAGTGGAAGAATCATGAATTGGGGAGTTGAATATGAATCCCTGTCTAGAAGAGCAACAAAGGGCAGAACTGGAGCAGGTTCTTCAAGTGTATTCCTCTTCCTTTATTAAGATAACAGGATAGCAATAGGGTGAAGCATAATACACACCTCATCTCCCCATCAGGCAAAATCATTATAGACTCCCTGAAAGAGTAAGATCAGAGGTACAACAGTAGCTCCAAAAACGAAGAGGCTGGGCATCATAGAACCATCAAAGCCCTTGAACATCCCCAGTGGTGGCTGTACCCAAGAAAAGGAGATATTAGACTTTGCCTTGATTTTAGAAAACTAAATCAGGTGTCACAGTTTGATGGATATCCTATGCCCAGGATCGATGACCTGATTGATCGAATTGGGAATGCCAGCTATATTACCACGTTAGATTTAACCAAGGGATACTGGCAGATCCATTTAGGTCAATCTTCCAGAGAAAAGACTGCCTTTAGCACCCTAGTGGGTCTATTCCTGTTCATCACCATGCCTTTGGGCTCCATGGAGCACCTACCACCTTCCAGAGGGTCATGGACTAGCTGTTCCCCATTCCAGTTATGCTGCAGCCTACCTGGACAATGTGGTTATCTTTAGTCCTGATTATCCTACCCATCTGAGACAGGTAGCTGAGGTTTTAAAGCCATCAGTGGGGCTGGACTGACCATTAACCCTAACAAATCTGCTGTGGCGATGAAAGAAACAAGGTAGTTGGGATTCTTCCTGGGCAATGGGCAAGTAAAACCAGAAATAACTAAGATTGTTTGGAGTACTGGACAATTGGCACAACTTCAAAGAAACAAGTTTGGTCCTTTCTGGGCTTGCTGGACACTATATGTTTATTCCTGACTTTGCTTCTATAGCAATCCCTCTGACTGACCTGACCAAAAAGAAATACGGTAACTTGACAAATGGACCCAGAATGTCAAAAGTATTCCAAACTATCAAAGCTGCTCTATGCTCTTCACTGGTCCTGAAGTGTCCTGATTTTGCTAAAGAGTTTGAGGTTCACACTGATGCCTCATATATTGGAATTGGTGCAGTGTTGAGTCAGAACTGTAATGGAGAAGAACACCCCATATTTTATATTTACATCCAGAAAACTTCACGTCCGAGAGCAAAAATACTCAGCCATTGAAAAGGAGTGTTTGGCAATAAAGTGGATCATAGAGGCATTCAATTTTATCTCTGGGGAGTCGCATTCACATGGTCATGGATCATAACCCCTTTGTTGGTTTCATCAGATGAAAGATAAAACGCCAGAATAATGTGATGGTACCTTGTGTCAGCATGGCTCAGGTGGTAGCACATCTGCCTCTGGACCAGAAGGTCGTGGGTTTTGTCCCACACTGGGATTGGACTTGCACCCCAAAATCGCTGGCATCCGAAAGTGTGCAGTACTGGGTGGTGCTGTGCTGCTGGGTGTGTGCCGCCCTTCTCGATGAGACGTTAAACCGAGGTCCCTTCACCCATCCTGGTGTTGTCCTGGTGGGTGTCCCAGTGGAAGTAAAAGAACCTAGGGCACTCTTTGCAAAGAGCAGGAGCATTCCAGTGTCCTGGCCAACATTCCCCTTCCCATAAACCGGTTCATGCAATTATCCAGGCTGTGTGTGGGTGATGATGTGCGATATAGCCACCACCACACATTCAGTCACTTCACTACCAGTCTAGCATTGCTTGTAAAATGCTTTGGGATACTGTGTATGAAAAGCACTATATAAATGCTGATTCTTCTTCTACCTGACCTTACAGTTCACAACTTCACAGTCAAACATAGACCTGGTTTGCAGCATAAAAATGTGGACTTTTTGTTCTCACCATGCTGCAGGTGTAGAACCTATGAATCCTGTAAATGTGTAAATATATATATAATGTGTTATTAGGAATTTGTACAGTGTAATGAGTATTAGAAATGGTCTATCATAATAGATTATAAACCCCAGAGCTCTCGATACTGGTTCGACAACATTGTTGTTGATGGATGTTACAGCGACAGCTCTATGTTGATAGCAATTGTGGTAGGCAAAGAACTGTTCACTGTACACTTCTGTCGGCCCCTCAACCCTTGTACCTTAACTAATCAGCTCTGAGTTGGACTTGATTCAGGGGAGGTGAAAGACGCCTCTAGAATGCAGTGCGTGGTCCTGGCGGTGACAGTACAGTTACCTGTTGATGTTGTCACTGTAATGTCATTCGTGGTGCAGGTGTCGACAGGCAATCAGTATGTGTCCCAGGACAATTGTATGTAGTGTTTATAGTTGTTGAATAGCACAATTGTATATTGCATTGATGTAATAACACTTATGTACAGCTTTAGGGTGACCTGGGGTGGGATCTGCAGAGGGGTGGAAGCCCCAACCAACCCCTTAATCTGCTATAAGTGGGTATGGAAAAGAAAACCAGGAAGTCTTTAGAGCCTGGTTTCCATCTGAGCAGAATGGTGTGGTGTAGTGGTGGATTCAAACTCATGCCCCAGAAGAGACAGGATCTATCTGACTAAAGGTTCCAAAGAACTTGTATTTATACAGCAAAAGTGTCACATGAGCTTTGGCTCTGCCCCTGTTCTAATACAACTAATTATCTATGCTAATCAATCATAAAAACAGCTGAAAATCAATAGAACATTGTTATTTTAGCATATAATGGTAATTTCATCACCGAAATGAAAATAAAAGGTTTTAACTCAAAACCCTGTGAATATCAGGACACCTTTAGTCCCTCCCACTTTTCTGAGATGGACAGTAACCATAGATAACAAGCATTTGTCAATGCCGGAATGTTTGCTTACTGGTATTAGCACTGGAAATGCAGGAGTTAGAGAGATGCAGAACAGGAATGGCAGTGAAGTATTGAACTTCACGCCAACTCCACCTCCACTCCTGCAGAGACAGACAGACAGGCATTGGGGTATGTGTTTGAGTTGTCGTCCATAACGCTCATGCCATTTCACTTCACCCTATTCTGCAGACGCCAACATGTGTTGAAGTGTGCCTTGGGGTGTTTGGTTATAGTCACCCCATTCCATAAGGACATACGCTGAAATGGGTGCAGTATAGGAGAATGGGGTGAACTCTGGGGCTGAAGAGTCCAAGGCACACCTCAATGCCTGTCACTGGCTGCAGGGTGGTGGGGTGGGGATGGAAAGGCATGAGCATTACAGTCAGCAATCCAAAGGCACACCCCTGATGCCTGTCAGTCTGTACAGGGTGGGACGTTATGGTTAGAAACCTAACGTCCCGGATGTTGTTGGTATTTGCACTAAAATTTTCAACATGGCCTTTTTGTGCCCCCACTCCTCATGAAAGCATTTGGGACTACTTCTCATGAACAGTGGCACTGTGGTTTTGTTAATGTGTCCCGAACTTTGAGTTCCCACAGCAACCGTGCCATTCTGTGCCAAATGTCACGAAAACACAGATCAGGCAGGATGTGAAGAATGACAGCTGTACCATTCATAGGGAGGTGTGAAGAGATGGAAATGTTGAAAATCTGTAGTGAAAATATTAAAATACTTGAACTTCCGGGCTTACGTGAAAACTGCGCAACGCATGCACATAACACAGTCAATTAGAGGAATTTTTTCACCAGATTTTCAACATAGGCATTTTGTGACCTTTGCTCATGAACAGTGTCACTGATTTTCCTAATCTGTCCGCACATTGATTTCCACAGTGACCATGCTATTCTCTGCAGAAGTGTAAAAGCATATTTTGAGCAGGATATGAAAAATGACAGCTGTACTGTTCATAAGAAGGTGTGAAAAATGCCAATGTTAAAACTCTCAAGTAAAATATACCAATGCACTAAATTACAGTGCGTGGAAACTGCACAATGTAGGCTCATAACACAGTCATTTCATGGACTTTTGTCACTAAATTTTCAACATAGGCATTTTAGCACCTCTGCTCATGAACAGCGTCACTGTGATTTTTTTATCTGTCCCAAACACTGACTTCCCACAGCGACCACGCTATTCTCGTTGGAAGTGCGAAAACACATTTCAGTCAGGATGTGAAAATTACAGCTATACTGTTCATAAGGAGGTGTGGAAAATGCCAATGTTGAAAATCTGGAGTGAAAATATTACAGATTTGCAAAGTTAGCGTGTAGCGTGAAACTGCACAACGACGCCATAAAACAATAATTTTTGATTTCTTTCACCAAATTTGCAACATAGGTTTTTGAGAGCCCACCATCACGAACACTGGCACTGTCGTCTCATTAATCAGTCCCAAAAGGTGATTCTGCACAGTGACCACAAAATCACCTTCGAGGGACTGAATAATGCCATGACAGTGGCTGAATTCATGAAGGGATCAAATAACCCCATATTAAAATGTGGTGCCAAAATTCCCAAAATGCCTGAGATATGCACAAAGTTGAAAAAACCTATTTATGCCATTATGCAGCTTACGGCATTTCTTCAGTTTGCAGTAGCTTTGAAGAGTCTGAACATGTTCCAGTCCACCAAAGATCATTGAGCCAGACTCGGAGGTAAGTATGGTGTGAGGAGGCGTGCAGAGGTAGGGTGCATAGTGGGTGGAGTGCGGGTTGGGGTAGGGGCCAGCGACCGGCATGGGACCATTTCCTTTCTTTTAGGAGGAAAAAAAAAAAAAGGCGTCATGGAAGGTTTTCTCTTTTTCAGGCTTGCTTTCAGCACTGGGTGGGCTCCCCAGTGTGCCACCTGCCTTCAGGGTGGGGGGACTTGAGCCGACAGGGACTGGGCTCCTAGTCGGCAAAGAATACTGTTTGGGGGCATGATGCTGAGGGGGATTGGGTACCCTCTCGGTACACAACAAATGAGGGAGGGGTTACATTATCCTGATGAAGAGTGGACTCCCTGTTGGCAAATGAACTGGGTCGGGGCATGCTGATAGGGGATTGGCCACCCCCATCGGCTTTCATGGGGCTGTGAGGTGGCGGCAAGCCACGCCATGTTCTAAAATGTTACACTGTGTTACACTAGGCAGGTACCACCCTGCAATGACAGGTCACTCCTCATTGCAGCGAAATGGCTGATGCTGCAATGGCGGTGACCCCTCATTGCAGCTGGGGCGTGTTTCAACTTGTGGCACTTTGGAAACCAATGTCATCAGCACAGCGGTGCCTGCATTGGTCCACCAGTGCCAAGCCCCAAATGCAGTGCTGCCATTGGCTGCCACAGTGCTGCACCTCCACAACCAGCTTCTCTCCTAAGCTGCCGCGACAATGTTTCTTGTGAATGCGCATAGCAAACATAAAAGACAACAGAAATGGGGCACCAGTCCCTAAGGAATAGACCTGCTCATAGCTGCAAAGATAAGCTTCTGAGAACATTTTTATATGCACAGGCAAAGTAAATTCTTTAAGCATACTAGCAATGCAGTTTTATTGTATCCCAACAGTGATAACAGTTCCCATAGAACAGTAAAGGGGGTGTTCTAAAAGGGCTACTTTACTAAGAGTATACAGAAGCTCCTTAGGAAAAGGCTGGGTGTGTCCTTGAACATTTTCTACCCTACATGCAAGGTGAAGAAATGAAAAAACATTTTCTTTTGTTTTGTCAAAGTTAATGTGACTGCAAGAAAATGAGTAGTGCAGGGTTTGAGTGGGAGGAGCACCAAAGGATACAGAGTGCTCAGATGCTCAGAACAATGCCCAAAGCATCAGCTGTCCCATTCAAATGAACAGCCCAGAAGGGCTTCTTTCTTTCAGCCCAGCACTGCTTCCAAACAGCGCCACCAGTGCAGCGCTACTATTGCCACTCAAAAGCAATAGGAAAGCGGGGTAGACACAGAGCGGGAACATTTACAGAAAAACCTTCTTATTTAAATGAAGCTCTGTGTCACCACCTGCTCCAAAATAACTACATGGGACAGAAAACAAAAATTCAGGCAAAAATAAACAAATAAGGTGTCTTCTGCCTTTTCATTGGCTTAGTTCGAATTTTGACATGTACTGTATGAGTATGACTGAAAATGCAGTGGCTGCCATCCTAGTACACACAAGCGGCGTTGCTTTTCAGGGGATACAGGGAAAACTACTTTGTTTTTGGATATCTTCCAGGTACCAAAAACATAAAATGTCTTTACAAACTCTGGCAATAAGCATGATAAATATATTGGACAGAAACAAGGATTTATACAGGAACAGTTTCATTTATTTAAGCAATATACCACGACAAGGTGTAGGTTATGCTAACATTTACCCATGCCTGGTGTGGTTTGGTCATAGGCCTCAGGCCACTGAGTAAGCCACACCAAGTGGGTAAATCCTAGCATAAACCACAGCCTGGAGTGGTATATTCCAATTATACAAAGTCCTCCTTTTTTAAAGAATGTAAAATCAAAGTGGTTTTATTTGAAAACTTTTTTAATCAATTTGTTTCTGTAATATCCATCCCTGTGTAATAAATAGATCCCTGTTGTTGGGTAGAATATTGTAGAAGATGGCAGTCCCACAGCCCCAAACACACACCTCTACTCCTAAGTCTGGTTGCTACGATTATTTTTTCCAGCACACCCCCAACAATTATTTTTCCACCAACATAACGGTAGCAAAACATAAAGATAGCAAAAGCATGTGTGGCAGCCCAGATGATTGGCTGTCAGTCAGAGAGGAGAGTGTATCGTGAGGGAGAGCGAGTGAGGACAGTATAGGTCTGCCAGTCTGTTACCAAACTTAAGATCTTAAAACAAAAAATCAGAGAGGTGTCTGATTCGGGCAAAGTTACAGTTCAAAAAGTGAAAAATAAAGAGAAAGCCTTTACCACACTACTGTCTGTTGGTCTCGCCGGTGGTTTGATTCGAGGAGTAGCAATGGTAAAAAGACAAGCAAAACCTTCTCCTCAGTCTCGCCGGAAGACATAGTCCCTATTTTGATTTGGAACAGCCCACATGCTTAATGTTTTTATTTTTTAATAAGAAGAGGAAAAAATTACAATACTTTCCTGTGTTGCAGTGGTAATGCAACGTGCAGAGTGCTCATGGGCTGCCATCCATCAGCGGTTTGCTTCAAGGTGCAATTTTGCGGTGAGGAGAATGGAAAAGTCTGAGTTGGCAGTTTGTTTTTATTTTGTTTTATGTGATTGTGAAAGTGCTTCATGGAGGGCATTGGGCCCTGTATAATGATTGTTACTGATGTGGAGGTGAGAGCGGTGATCTTCTGGGGACAGAGCCCTTTATATTGGCTGAGAAATTTTGAGACTAGGCCGTGTTTTTTTTTTAATAGAAACTGGACCAGCACAGGAAAGACTACATTTGCTTTAACTTTGATGTGTATGTTACATTAAGTGAAAAGACTCCTTTTAGGATCAGAGACAGACAGAAACGTTGGTAGCTAAGATGGTGGGGTAGCACATAAGCTGCTATGACTGTTGCTGAGCATCTCGCTGTCCGTTGTCGTCTTTTCCAGTCCTGGGTTGACTGATTTCCGTGGGGTTCCTGATGCAGTTGACTAGTAACTGGCACATTTTTCTGTTGGTATATCGTAGGATTTACAACACAGAAAAGGTACCAGTCAGCCAATCAGATTGCACAATATTTTATGTCCGTTAGATAATTAAGAATAAGTGCACAACAGGGTGTGGTATCATGAGATATCATCACGCCTTGGGTGGTTGGGCATGGGGCCACAGGCTGAGTGCATCCAACCATCCAAGAAGTGATGATATCCCATGATATACCACACCCTGGAGTGACTTATTACCATTATGAATTGAGTTTCAAGGTTTTAAATTAAAAAACAAAAGAAATAGGTTTTAAAACATTTCACGAATGAGTTTTGGGTGGTGTAGGGTACATTTTGAAAAAATAGGTCTCAAACAGTAGAGAGCAAGGAGGCTGTTGGTGCCAAACTTTTCTAAAGCTGTGATGATGTAGCCCAATTTCATCACGGCTTTAAAGAGATCTCAGCCAATCAGATTCCTCTATTTCGATCCTCATTTCATAATTAAAAGTAATATACCATGACAAGGTGTGGATATATGGGTGGATTTACCACCTGGTGTGGTTTGGTCCGAGGCCGTAGGCTGAGTGACTTAAGACACCAGAAGTGGTAATCCACCCTTATACCCACACCCTGTCATGGTATATTACTACAATAATGTTCTCCTGTAGTTTTTGTGGAATAAGAAATTTAAATCACAGTTTTTGCAGTGTTAATGATTTTTATTGAGTGTATAATTGTGCCAGAAAACATAGTTCTTGCTGCTAGGCAGAATATTGATATATTGCCCTCCCCCAACTCAGAGAGAGGATTGGTACAGGAATGTTAGTTTATTTTTAAATAACAGATACTTTAGAAAAGCATAAAGGAACTGCACAATGTTGGCAGCAGTGAGTGGGAGAGGAAGGTATGAAAGGTGCAGAGAGAGACAGAGACAGGGACAAGGACAGAGACACAGAGAGAGAGAGAGAGAGAGAGAGGAGCATCCTTGTTGTCAGGATTTACTTATAGTGATCAGTGCTGCTCACTCAGAAAGTGGCTTTTTTGCTATACATATAATTATTTTTCATTTTTAAATCGGAGTATAAGGATTTTAGTTAAGTTCTGCCAGGGATTCTTTGTGTTACAGTTGCACTTTTGGAATGCAGATGATTGCTGTTAGCGGAAGGAAGGTGGGGAGATGCACTTTGACATTGGTAGTCCGCCAGTGTGAAGTGGAGTATTGGTTTTAACACCAGTTTCTTTGATAGTGACTGGAGGTAAATTACCTGCTTTTTGGTTACTAATGTCAGGTATTTGTATCTATTCGGCAGCAATTTACCTGACAATATGTTGTTGCTGTTTTAGTCAGGATGAAGTGTATTTTTTTGTATCGGACACCAACTGAGAGGTGAAGCGGTGGGAGTACAACTGTAGAGCAGGAACAATAACAGTGGATGAGGTACTGGAGAAAAACATTTCTTTATGATGTGTTGTTTTCACAACAGAATTAATTTTGGATCTTGGTGCAGTTGTATTTTGTGCTTTTAACATGGCGGTTAAATAGAGGTGGACTGCAGCTAAGAATGGAGCGAGAGTAAGCAAACTGAGAGTGCGTGAGACGTGAGGTGTGTGGTGTCATCGGTTGGGGATAAGTTTAGAAAAAATTGCTGTAGTTTGGAGTTTAAAATATTTATTATCCTGGTTTAGTGGGAGTTAATGTGAAGTTTTTGCTGGGGTGCAGGTGAGTGAGCATCTTGTTGTCCATCATCGTGTTTGCCACTCCATGGTGCTGATTTTGACATGGGCGGAGTGATTTGAAAGGTTTTTTGCTGCGGCTGACTGGTGGCTGGTACCTTTTCCAGTGGGTACACTGGAGGATTTATCATGCTGAAATGGTGCCAGACAACCAATCAGAATGCAGGATTTGTATTTTGTTCTGTGCCCATTGTGTAATCCTAGATATGCAGTACAAATACTGTAGATGTTTGGTTCTTTTCCTTTATTTCTCAGGTGGTGCAGCAGAATACCAGTGCAAAGCGCTATAAATTACAAAAAGAGTTTAATACAGCTGCACCCAGCTTCAGTACCTTTAGAAGGGTACTTTTTTCTTAGTAGCATTTAAGCTACTGATAGAGTACCCACTGGCAGGGAGGCTCAAACCTAGGGGGACAGAAAAGAAATTGGAACAAGCATTTGTCAATGCCGAATGTTGCTTGCTTATATGTGCTGTTTAGGTACTTGGAAGTGATAGTACCATGCCTAAGAACTGTCATGTGCACCCCCCAAGACATCCACTGTGTCTTTCTGTTCAGTATTCACAGAAGAAGGGAGGGGCAAGGGCCACAGCAGTAGCAAAGGCGTGAAGAGGTGGACAATAGTCCATTCACAGGCAGAAGAGTCCTGCAAGAGGTGACTAAATTGAAGGTGGACAAAGTGATGGGACCAGATGGCATACACCCAAGGATATTAAGAGAACTTTGAGGGGAGATAGCAGTACCTCTAGCAGCCATGTTCACCGAGTCGCTCAACACAGGGATGGCACCAGAGAACTGGAGGATGGCACATGTGGTTCTCTATACAAATCCAGCAGTAGGGAGGGGCGGGAACTATAGGCTGGTCAGCCTCACCTCAGTAGTGGGAAGATCATGGAGACGCTGGAAAGAAAGGATAGTTGAGCATCTAGAAGCCATTGGAGCCAGGACCATAGGCAAAATGGATTCACAGTGGGGAGGCCATGTCAGACAAATCTGGTTGATCTCTTTGACTGGGTGAAAAGGAAGTAAATCAGGGTGGGGTAGTGGACAACGTTTACCTTGATTTCAGCAAAGCCTTTGACACCGTCATAGGAGGCTGATAAACTAGCTGAGTAGGCTGGGCATGGGGAAAGGGTAATATACTGGGTTAGAAACTGGCTAACAGACAGGTGGCAGAGAGTGGTGGTCAATGGGGTGCAGTCTGGGGAGAGGGGCGACCAGTGGGGTGCCACAGGGATTGGTCCTGGGGCCAGTCCTGTTCAATGTCTTCATTAGTGACATTGTAGAAGGGCTGAAGGGAAAGGTGTGCCTGTTTGCAGATGACACCAAGATCTGTAACACAGTGGATACCCCAGAGGGATAGATAAAATGAGGAGGGACCTGGGGACGTTTGAAAAATGATCTGAGGACTGGCAACTGAAGTTTAATTTAAAAGTGCAAAATTATGCACCTGGGACACAGAAATTTGGGGAAGCTAAAGGATTGGGGGAGTTGCTGACAGTCACAGAGAAGGAAAGGGACCTGGGGGTTCTTATTTCTGATGACCTGAAAATGTCAAAGTGCTAAGGCAGCTGGGAGGGCCACTGACATGCTGGGGTGCATAGGCAGGGGTATCACCAGCATAATGAGGGAGGTAGTGATGCCATTATATAAAACCATGGTCAGGCCTCACATGGAGTACTGTGTGCAGTTCTGGAAGTTGCACCTTCATAAGGATATTAACAGGCTGAAAACAGTCCAGAGAAGGGCGAATGAGTGGTACAGAGCATGCAACATAAGACTTATGAGGAGAAATTAAAGGAACAAAATACGTACTCACTGGAATAGAGGAGGGAAAGATGGGATATGATAAAAACATTCAAGTACCTCAAGGGTATAACTATTGAAAAGCAGGAGACAGCTGCTATAGACACATGTGCCAGCTTCTGTGTGACATTCTTTTGTTCTTATAAATCTGTAATCTCCAGCATTTCAGTAACCACATGACCACACTGCCTTCTTTAGGCAATTTTATGCTGGTTGATGCCTGGTGTCAGACAGCAGACAGAGGGCTCACCAGATTGTGTTGCCATTTGAAAACTTTATACAGTGTTCTTTACTGGTAAGCGCTTTGGAAAGCTGGTGATGGTCTCACAATTTTTATTATGATTTTATCTCCTTATGTCTGTCCCCATTGGTCCCCCATCCCACACCCCAACAGTCATTGGTGGCCACAGCTGCAGCTTTCCTCTTGCCAAGATGGTGGGTGAGAAGCTGCTTTCACATTCTGTGAAGTCTGATGTCTTTCAGTGCGCTTATTGGTCATCTTCTAACACAGGCGAGGTGCTGCCAGCCCAAAACTAACTCAGGACAAGCAGCTTTCAAAGTGGGAAGAATGGAGTGAGCAAGAATCAATACTCATTCAGATGCAGCGTTGATTTTGAGATTAGCATAGCAGTGTGGACACTGCAAATAGAACATGCATGCTTATTAAGAGTAAACGCTTCTCAAGCACTGGGGTTGTGTTTATTGCACTGTAAGTGGGCTGCATCTAATTGTAATTTACTGTACCTTACATCTGGATGTATGGTAGGCCCAATGTTAAATAAACACTGCACCTGAATGAACACATGATGCCATAAAAACATGGAATTTGTCAGCAGAAAGGACCGCTCAGCCCACTAGTCTGCCCAAGTGTTCCATACCTACTTGTAACTTCTGCCTGTATATGTTACTGTATGCCTTATTCTGCCTGCATCCATCAGGACCTCCTTGTGAATGAGCTTGTTCAATGGATTTTTCCTGCAATGAACTTGAACCTACTCCACCTCCATAGCCCTACTGATCTCCGTTGACCCCTCCTTCCCCTTTTTCTAACATACCCCATGTTTATCCCATGCATGCTTCATGCCCTACCATTTTAGCCTCCACCACTTCTTCTGGCAGTCTGTTCAAGGCATCTAACACGCTTTCAGTAAAGAAATATGTCTTCACATCTATCCTGAACTCCCTCAGGCCTCACTGTATGCCCCTTGGTTTGGGTCCTCATCCTCATTTAAAGGAAACTCCCCAACTGTACCATGTTTACTCCTGTGAGGTACTTTGTAGGTCTTGGTCATGTCACCTGTCACCCTCCTCTCTTCCAGAGTATACATGTTGAGATTCTTCAGCCTTTCCTTGTAGGGATTCCTGTGAAAATCCTGAACCATTTTGTTGCCTTCCTCTGGAAAACCTCCACCTTATGTTCTTTCTGAAGTGTGGATTCTAAACTGGACACAGTACTCCAGCTGGGGTATACCAGAGAGTAATACAGTGGCAGCACAACATCCCTCTTCCTACTGGAGATGCCACCTTAAGAACCCCAGAATCCAGTTTGCCCTGCCCATAGCCTTGTCACACTGTACTGCCACCTTGAGGTCCTCTATAATAACCTCAAGGACCTTTTCATGTCTAGTGAGTATCAGTGCCCCCATCCTATACTCAGCATCAGGGTTCCTATTCCTTAGGTACATGATTTTACACTTGTTGGCATCGAACCCCAACTAAGTAAGAAAATGGGATTGATTTGAATGAATTGCAGGCTTTTAAGCAGCTTTTCGTGGAGCGTATGTGTGTGTGGGGGGTGCTACTGTAACTATTTGCTTTGATTTTGGCCTCAGATCAGCTGCACTCCTGTAAACAGATAAAACACGTTTAAGAAAGACTTATAAGAAATGTGATAAAGTCTTGTACATTAGCCTGGGCTGAGCCTGCAGACAGGAGAGATAGAAACATAGAAACTTCGACTTTGACAGCAGATAAGGACCACTTGGCCCACCCAGTCTGCCCATTTCCCTACCTACAGGATAAGCTGCACATACTAGTTAACCAATAGCCTACTTCTTCCTACCCCCACAAGAATTGCCTTATGTCTGTCCCATGCATTCTTGAATTCTCCCACAGTTTTAGACCCCACAACCTCCTAAGAAAGGCTGTTTCATGTGTCCACCACCTTCTCTGTGAAAAAATACTTCCTCAAATTGCCCTGAACTGCTCCCCTCTATCTTCAAATTGTGTCCCCTTGTTCTTACACATCTCTTTTCTGAAAGATGCTACCCTCTTGGACTTTGTTGATTCCACTGAGGTACTTAAGCGTTTCTATCATGTCCCCCTCTCTCCTTTCCTCAAGGATATACATATTAAGCTCCTTTAGTCTCTCCTTGTATGGCTTCTCTTGCAGACCCTGCACCATTTTAGTTGCCCTCCTCTGACTGCCTCCATCCTGTCTATGTCCTTGCAGAGATGGAGTCTCCAGAGCTGGATGCACTACTCCAGATGGGGTCTCACCAACTGTCTGTACAGAGGATAACAACTTCCTGTTTTCTGCTGGTGATGCCTCCCTTTACATCCCAGTATCCCCCAGCCCTCCCTATTGCCTTCTCACATTGCTTGCTAACCTTAAGGTCATCTGATATGATTACCCCAGGTCCCTTTCCATTTTGTTGTTGTTACTACCCCCAACTGCATAATCGTCCCTGGGTTTCTGTTTCCTAGGTGCATTATTTTGTACTTTGCATTGAATCCAAGCTGCCATACTTCTGACCATTCCTCCAACCTTGCCAAGTCCCTTCCCATCCTTTCCATGCCTCCTAGTGTATCAACCCTGCTTCAGATCTTTGTGTCATCTGCAAAGAGGCATACTTTTCCTTCCAGTCCCTCTGCAATGTCAGTTATAAAGACATAAAAAGGAGATGCAGCCTGTTCCTAGTTAATGAGCTTCCCACTGGTCATCTGTGAGCCTCTTATGGGCCAGAGCTTACTACACAAGCATTTGTCAATGCTGAAAAGTTGCCTTCTGGCATTAGCAGTGGAAGTGCAGGAATTAGACAGATGGGGCCCGATTCTCAAAGCCCTGCATTGGGCGCCGGTACCTGCGCCCGAACAGATATGGTGCAAGGTGCACCTTGCGTCCATGACTGCCCTCTGTGCGATTCACAAGGTGGTCTGCATTGACCACAGTCCATCTGCCCCAACAGGGCTTGCACCTGCAATGCACTGCAGCTTGGTAGTAGGGGGACTGTGGCCAATGCAAGTTGCATCCGCGATTCAGAGACATCACCTGGCAGGAGAAATTCTAAGCCCCTTAGACCAGCCAGGGCAGGCACAAGGGACTTAGACATTCTCCCTGGGTGACATGCCTGTGTACAGCACACCATGGGTGATGGTTCACCCACCATACACCCCTGAGTGTGGCCCTGTATGTGTGGCCCCATCCTTGTGGTCCAATGGCACCCTCACAGCTCCCGATGCCACCTTTGTGCCATGTTGGTATGCCTGTCCTGATGCTGCCCATACTGACAGCGCTCCCCAATCTCCAATGCCTGCCCCATCAGCGCTACTGCAGTACCAACTTATGGTGATACATTACCCATTCATGCCCCTGCAGGTGGTGCCCAAACCACCCTGTACACCAGTTCAACTGCTCCCCAGTGCCGGCACATCCCACCACTCACCTCCATGGCCAGGCGCCAATTGCACCAAACATGCATATTACCTAGTGGGACGGGGTCCTGTGTTAGTCTCTGGTGGCCTGCAGTGGACCTGTGCGGTGCATCAGGGGTTTGCCGCAGGGTTCCAGTCAGCACAAGCATGGGGACTTAGCCGCTGGGACCTCTCCTGTACCTGAATCAGGCGCAGGGTTCCTGGCACACCAGGCATTGGTGCAAGCTGTTGTGTGCCTGCTTGTGCCAGATGCAGGCCCCTATGAGAATCAGGTCCATGCGGTATAGGAATGGCAGTGAAGTACTGAACTGATGCCACCCCACCCCCACACTACAGAGATGGACAGGCATTGGGTGTGCCTTGGGTCGTCACCCATAACAGTCACAACATTTCACCTCACCCTACCCTGCAGACACTGGCACGTGTTGAGGTGTGCCTTGGGTGTTCGGGCTTTACTCATCTCATTCCATAAGGAAATATGCTGAAATGGGTGCAGTATAGAGAATGGGATGAACTCTGGGGCCAAAGAGGCCAAGGCGCACCTCGATGCCTGTCACTGGCTGCAGGGTGCAGTGGGGGTGGAATGGCATGAGCATTACTGTCAACAATCCCAAGTCACATCCCTGATGCCTGTCAGTCCCTACAGGTTGGGTGTTATGGTTGCCTAACACCCTGGTGCTTTTTGGTATTTTACTCCAAGTTTTCAACATGGGCTTTTGTGATCCCACCGCATGAATAGAGACACGATCGTTAATTAGCTGAAGGTGATTTTGCACAGCAACTGGGCCATTTGCGCCACAGGTGCAAAAACACATTTCGAACAAGATGTGAAAATGACAGCTGCACTGTTCATGAGGAGGTGTAAAATGTCATGGTTGAAAATTTTGAATGAAAATATAAAAACTGGTGAAATCACGAGTGGGCATAGAAATGGAGCAACGCACCCTTAATGTAATTAGTTTGGGATTTTTTACAGTAGATTTTCAACATAGGCATTTTGGGACCTCCGGCTCATAAACAGTGGCACTGTGATTTTCTTAACCTTTCCCCAACACTGATTTCCCACAGCAACCGTGTTATTCTGCACCAGTACAAAACACATTTCAGCCAGGGTGTGAAAAATGCCAATGTTGAAAATCTGGACTGAAAAGATTACAAATTTGTGAACTTATGAGCGCAGTATGGAAATTATACATTATACAATGGGCATAAAAAAACCCACCAAATCCTGCATTTTGATTGGCTGTCTGGCACATTTTCAGCATTGTAAATCCTACAGTATACCCACTGGAAAAGGTGCCAGCCACCAGTCGACCGCATCATCAACTGGCCCCAAAATTACTCCGAACATACAAACACAATCCTAGCGAAGACTCACGATCGACAGCAAGAGGTCCGCCTTAGTAACCACCCACAGTTAGAAACTACTCCAATGCCCTCCTTTTCAGTCCAGCAGCCCCAGACCACACACACAAAACTACCCGGCTTCTTCCATTTTCCATTCCCACTATTTTTTTTAAAGAGCTCACCAGAACCGCCCTCATCCTCCATGTCCCAAACACTTACTCTCACAGCCCCATATGACCAGGAACCCTATGGAAGCTCCACAATTCAGAACTGTCACAGTTAGCCTATGTGCACCAGCTGGCCTCTCAATTTTTCAGACGAGAAATGGGTAACAAAAACCCTTTTCGTCCTACTCCACAGTGTCTTCTACAAGCCACACCACCACATCAGACGGTTCCATCTGCACTGGCACCAGGGACTTGAAACCAAAAATTATCAGGTACTGCAAACTGATGAACAGGGAACTTTTTTTTTCTTGGGCACCAAATAAAATAATTTAAAACCTTCAAAATATTTTTCATTTTTTTAAACACATACACAAAAACAGACATTAGATAATAGTAATATACCCCTCAGGAGTAGAGTATTGGTGGATTTACCACTTAGTGTGGTAAATCCACCAGTATACCCAAACCCTGAGGGGTATATTGTTTAAATGCACCCTCGTAATACAGTCATTTTATGGAGTTTTGTCACCAAATTTCCAACATAGCCATCTAAGACCTCTGCTCATGAACAGTGTCACTGTGATTTTTTAATCTGTCCCAAACATTGATTTTGCACACCAACCACACCACTGTGCATGCTACATGTCCGAAAACACATTTCGGGTGATATGTGAAAAATGACAGTTGTACTGTTCATAAGAAGGTGTGGTAAAATGTAATGCTGAAAATCTGGAGTGAAAATATTAACAATGCTTGAAGGTACGAAGTGCAATGCGCAATGCACGCTCATAAAACAGTCTTTTGGGGAATATTTTACCAAATTTTCAAAACAGGGTTTTTGGGGCCTACCTCATGAACAGTGTCACTGTGATATTCTTAATCTGTCCTGAAGATTGATTTTGCATACCGACCGCATTCATTGTTCGCCACATGTGCGAAAACACATTTCAGGCAAGATGTGAAAATGACAGCTGTACTGTTCATAAGAAGGTATGGTAAAATGGTAATGTTGAGAATCTGGAGTGAAAATATTAAAAATGCTCAAACCTATGAGCGATGTAGGAACTGTGCATTGCATGCTCATAAAACAGTTTTGGAATTTTTCACCAAATTTTCAACATAGGGTTTTTGGGGCCTACCTCATGAACTGTGACACTGTCATTTGTTAATCAGTCCTGAAAGGTGGTTCTGCATAGTAACCATGACAATACCTTTGGGACCGAATAACAAAATGACAGTGACTGAGTTCATGAGTGGGGTCCCAAGAACCCCATGTTGAAAGTTTGGTGAAAAATTCCAAATGGCCGAGATATGCACCAAAGTTACCAGCATTTCTTCAGTTCGTGGTCAGCTTTGAAGAGTGCAGATGTGTTCCCGGTCACCGAAGATCGTCGCACTGGGCTCTGGAGGTAAGTATGGGGTGAGGGTGTGTGGGGAGGCCGGCTGCGCAGAGGGTGGGCACGAGTTGGGGACAGGCCATGGACTCAGCGAAGGACCATTTTCTTTTGACAGGTTTATTTACAAAAAAGTTGTGGGACAGTTTTCTTTTTTTAGGGAGATTTAATGTTGCACGCTGGGGTGGGCTCCCAGCATGTCACTTGACTGTTTGGGGAGGCTGTAGCCAACAGGGATTAGGCACCCCATTGGCACATACCAAATGCTGGGGAGAACCAGAGCCAAGGAGGATTGGGCACCCCTCGGCATACAAAAATTGGGGGAGCATTATGCCAATGGGGAGTGGGCTCCCTTCAGCAAAATCATCAGGAAAGGGGCATGCTGACAGGGGATTGGGTACCTTGTTGGCACATATAAGTGTGGGGTGGTAAGAGCCAAGAGGATTGGGCACCCCAGTCGGCTTTCTTTTATGTCCAGAAATGTTTCACCAGGAAGGCACACTGAAGGGTGGGCAGGTGTTTCGGAAACACAGCATAATGGTGCTGTGTAGATTGGCTGCTGCAGACAGGGAGGCCCATGTACAAACAGCTGATTGTGTACTGACGGGTGCTCCCTGATTGCAGCGGTTCAATTGCTTTGATCTAGTGGCCTGCTCATTAACTGTGGTGATCGACAGCATACTCCTCTATTGGCAGAGGCAGAAGCCAGCCCTGAATGGGCTGCTGCCATTCAGCACAACACTGCCACACCTCCACTACCTGCTTGTGAAGAAAATGTGACACAATGTTTTTGCATAGTGTGCAAGCAACACAAAAATGAGATGTAGGGTATGTAGGTGGCCAACCTACAAACAAGCATTTGTCAATGCCAAATGTTTGCTTGCTGGCATTCGCACTGGTAGTGTAGGAGTTAGAGAGCTGCATAATATGAATGGCAATGAAGTATTGAACTGAATCAACCACCACCACCCTGCAAAGACTGACAGGCATTGGGGTGTGTGCCTTTAGGTCATCAGGCATAACGGCCATGCCATTTTCACCACACCCTACCCTGCAGACACTGACAAGTGTCAGGTGTGCAATGGGTCTTTGGCCCTTATTCTCACCCCATTCCATCAGGAAATACGGCAAGATGGGTGCTGTATAGGAGAATGGAGTGAGGGACCGAAGAGTCCAAAGCACAACTCGATGCCTCTCACTGACTGCAGGGCATGGAATAGTTTGAGCATTACAGGCAAGAGTCCCAAGTCACACCCTGATGCCTGTCAGTGTCTACAGGGTGGGGTATTATGGTCGAAACCCTAATGCCTCAGGCATTCATTGACATTTTCACTTCAAATTTCAACATGGGTTTTGTGACCCCCACCTTATAGACAGTGGCAATATCAGTTTGTTAGCCAAAGCTGATTTTGCACAGCGACTATGCCATTTGGCACCACAGATGCGAAAACACATTTCTAACAGTACATGAAAATTACAGCTGTACTGCTCATGGGGACGTCAAAAATGGCAATGTTGAAAATTTTCAGTGAAAACATTAAAACAACTGGTGGTCAAGAGTGTGTGTAGAAAATGCGCAACGCACTCATAATGCACTTAGTTTGGGTATTTTTACAGCAGAATGTCAACACAGGCATTTTGGAACCTCCTACCATGGACAGTGTCATTGTGATTTTCTTAATCTGTCCAGAACAGTGATTTCCACAGTGACCACGCATTTCTGCATTGGAAGTGAGAAACACATTTTGGCCATGGTGTGAAAAATGACAGCTGTGCTGTTCATAGGAAGTGTGGAAAAATACCAGTGGTGAAAATCTGGACTGAAAATATTATAAATCCATGAATTTACGGTGGTGGAAACTGCGCAATGGACACTCGTAACACAGTCATTTATGGACTTTTTCACCAAATTTTAACATAGCCATTTTAACACCTCTGCTCATGAACAGTGTCGCTATGACTTTTAATCTGTCCCATACATTGGTTTACTTTTACCTAACCGCCATTGTGCACTACATGTGCAGAAACACATTTTAGATGCGATGTGAAAAATTACAACTGTACAGCTCATAAGGAGGTGTGGTAAAATGGCAATGTTGAAAATCTGGGTGAAAATATTGAAAATTTGCAAACTGACGGCGTAGGTAGAACAAACACAACACATGCTCGTAAAATAGTCATTTTTGAATTTTTTTCACCAAAAGTTTCAACATAGGGTTTCAGGGGCCTACCTCATGAACTGTAACACTGTTGTTTCCTCGTCGGTCCCAAAAAGGTGGTTCCCGCATTGACCGTGAAATCACCTTTTGGGCCCGATTAACAAAATAAAAGTAACAGAATTCATGAGGTGGGGTCCCAAAACCCCATGTTGAAAATTTGGTGAAAAAATTCCCAACAATGCCTGAGATATGTATCAAAGTTGAAAAACCCTACTTATTCCATTATACAGCTTATCAACATTTCCTCAGTTCATGGTCGGCTTTGAAGGCGCAGATGTGTTCCCAGTACACCAAACATCATCATGCCAGGCTCCGGAGGTAAGTATAGGGGTGAGGTGGGGGTGGGTGTGAGGAGGCAGGGCATGAGAGGTGTGGCACTGGTGGGGAGGGGGTCAGGACAGTCAGTGAGGGAAGGTTTTTCTTGCAGGTTTTTTTTTCGTTAGATGACACGGGACTTGTGCCATGCTGGGATGGGCTCCCAGTGTAGTAGCTGAAGAGCTGTTTGGAGGGTAGTGGAGCTGATGAGTTGGGCACCGTCGGCCATACAGACTGTTGCCATGCTGGGGTGGCTCCCAGCATGGCACCTGGGAAACTCTGTTGGGGAGCACAGCAGAGGCAGTGGGAATGGGCACCCCATTGGACATACAGTGTGTGCATGGGGCAATGCATGAGCACGCAATATGCGTGTGTGTGTGGGGGAGCGCATGAGCACGCACTATCTCATCACTGCTCACTAAAGCGGAGCTCTCCCTTTAAACCGTAGGGCACTGCATTTTAACTGCTGTCATAGACAGCTGCAGCATTCATTACGAACTGTGACCACACCTGCAAACACACTGACTGAACTGAAGACAGGTGCCACACCTACAAAAACCGGATGATGGCACTATGTTTCTTGCACATGCATGCAAGCAAACATAAAAAGATAAGGATAGAAGTGTACTGTTACAACAGATTTTAAGTCAGAAAAAAGAACATAGGAAAGGGTCCCTGTGGCTCCCTTCCCTTCCATGCCAGGGTAAGGCACAGCACTATCACAACACACACACATTTATATATTTATGCTATGGGTGGAGATAAACAGAGTGTGATAAATCAGTTTATCTGAGTAACTGTGTACATAAATTTCATTTATGTATACAGTGCTTATGTCATTAGCCGTTTATCCACACAGTGCATATGTCATCAGCCATTTATCTACACAGTGCATATGTCATTTAGAATGCTCGGCCTCAGTAGCAGTATTAACCGTATTCAAATGCAAATAACTTTAAAACGAAAAATGATAGCATGGTACTGTGAGCACAAAAGTTGTTCAGCACGGAAATATCTACAAAATAAGTGGTGTTTCATTTTTTTAACTGTTTTTTATTTCAGATTTTAAGTTTATGGACACACACAGTACATGTTGGTAAAATAAATCTACCTTATGTACAATAAATGGTTATCAGTATGGTCCACACAGTTTCAATAAACAAGAGAAAAGCGTGATTATGCTTCAATACAGTGTAAAACAACATCTCTCGATACATATAGAAAATGGAAGAACATAGTGAATAGGATATATATCATCTGCCTTTATTCCAGCAATATAGTTGTATTTATCTTAAAATGTGGTATCATTAAAATATCATTTAGAACAGTTTCACAGTTCCAGTAAAAACCTGGGGGGGCCGAGACCATTTACCATAGAAGAGAGAGCCACAGAGGAATTTTAAAAGCATGGGTCATTTAAGTGAGTAATCTGGAAGTACAGACTGACCAAATCCCATCGAGAGGGTACCAGCTTTTGTAATTCTCTCATTATGTGATTATGAGGTTGGTCTGTTCTGAATCGAGTAATATGAAGGAACCATATATTCCAGCGATTCATCAATTCAGGAATTTTATTTTGAAGTCTTGATGTCATGTGTTCTAATTTATAGATGTCATACACCATGTACTCCCAGAATGAGATGAGAGGGGGTCCGGTCTAAGCCATAATATTGTAACGATTTCTTAGCTTCACCCAAGAGAGTATTGAGAAGATATACTTGATGGGGCCCTGAACTTTGGGGAAATGAGAAGAAGAGCCATGGCCAGTGAGAGGTCATTAAGAGCTGGAAGAGTTACACGATCCTATCACTAATTGATGTCCAATACTGTTTTAGTATCAGGCAAGAACATAAAATGTGGGTGTGTGTGGCCACCAGCACCCACATTTCCTCCAACAAGAGGAATTCCTCCGTCAGATATTTAGCAGTAATCTGTGGTGTACAAAAGTATCTGGATACCACCTTCCAAGAATATTCCCTCCAGGTATAAAGAGCTAGAGGTTTTATGCTGCCTTCTCCAAATCCTGAGCCAGTCCTTCTGAGATAGTTCAATCTGAAGTTCGTCCTCCCAATGAAATTGTACCAGGTCCATAGTTTGTGTCAGCACCCGGAGGGCCTTGTAGAGACAAGAGACCAATGGCTCGATCGCCTCGCTTCTAACTGCAATAATAGGATACCGGGGAACTGGCTGATCAGTAACATTGAGCCCTATCTTCGAGCTGACGTAGTGAAGGATTTGTAAATATCTATAAAAATCAATCGCCAAGGAAAATTCCTGTTTGAGTTGATCAAATGATTTGAACACTGCATTATCAAAAATTGTGTGTGTAACAGAGGCCTCTATGGGCCCAAGATTGGAAGGTGGTATCCAGTTGGGCTGGCTCCCAGTGGGGTCTTCGAAGGAATGCTCAACCAGGAGGACAGGAACTTGTTAGATGGGCAGGCTAGACATTTCAACCAACTTGAGCATGCCCTGGTGAATCTGAACCCCCGTAATGGGACAATATTGTTAGGTTGAAATATTAGTGAATGATGTACAGGGGTGCTTGACATATTTTGTTCTACTATTACCCACAGTGGCGTGGGTTGGGCATAAGCCAAGTGGATAAATGGGCAGTAAGGAGGCCATCCTATATAGGAATATATTAGGTAGAGATAATCCGCCTTTGTCTTTAGAGCACTGGAGCTTACTCAATGCCAGTCTGGGTCGTTGGTTGGCCCATAGAAATCAGCTAATATCACTGTCCCACCTCCTAACATTGCCTGCCAATAAAGGCAGCGGGATATTCTGCAGTAGGTAGAGAATCTTTGGAAGAGAGTTCATCTGAATAGATTGAACTCTGGCCATCAAAGAGAGAGGAAGAGGGTCCACCTCAACAAATCCGAGTTTATTTGAGAGAAGACATGGGAGTAATTCAGAGTATAAAGAGCCAGTAAGTCATATGGGATTTTGACTCCAAGATATGTAATATATGTTTTGTTCCACCGATATGGATATTTTGAGATAAGCTCTTGGGGAGGTGGGAATGTATGAGTAGAGCTTCTGTTTTACTAGGGTTTATGGTGTAACCCATCAGAGTTCTATCACTTGCAGAAGCGAGGTTAAAGTTTGTAGTGATTCTTCTGGTCGGGTTATGTGTAAAGAAGTAGGTTGTCAGCGTAGTATGCTATTTTATGGTATGATAAATCTAAGACTCTGTAGCCATGGAAGTGGGGAGTTTGTCGGAACATCTGGGCCATTGGTTCTACAAGAGGCCAATAAGATATGGGGATAGAGAGCAGCCCTGACATGTGCCCTATAAGAGAAGGAAAAGCGGTCAGAGTAAGACCCGTTGAAGCTTCACTACTGCTTCAGATTTGTGTAAATTCCTCTAATAGCATCTGTGAAAAGAGTGGGCAACTTGAATATGCGTAAACTGCCTGAAGAAACTCCCAAGAGACCATGTCGAAGGCCTTTTGAGCATCCAGACTTAGTATCAAGAGGGGTGATTGTGACGACTGGGCATGATCTAAGTACAAAGTTCACTTGATATTATCTGATGTTTGTCTACCTTTAACAAACCTGACTGATCCGGGTGTATTAAGGAAGGGAGAATGTGATCCAATCTGTGAGCTAAGATACTTGTATAGCTCTAATAATTTTGATTGAGTACCGAGATAGGACGATATGAATCACATAGATGAGAAGGTTTTGGGGTTTAAAGATCACAGAGATAGTTGCTTGTCTCCATGATACCAGAAAGGAAGAGGTAGTATGGGCCAACTGCAGCGCCCTTAAAAGGGGGCTCACAATAAGTTCCATGTGTCTTTATAAAATTCTGCCCCAAAACCATCCGGCCTGGGAATTTCCATTTTAAGGCTCTGAATAGTAGTCTGAGGTTCTAATTCCAAGATCGTAGCTGTTAACTGAGCTTATTGTGAAGCTGAAGGGTTGGAAGATGAAGTTGAGAGAAGAAAGATGTAATTTTTGTGGGTCCGACTCTGTAGGAGAAGAATAAAGATTTTGATAATACGCTCTAAAAGCATTTAATATATGCAACGTCAAATATTTAGTCTGCCCGGTTGTAGGATCTTTGATTTTAGTAATGGTGGATTGCTGTATTTGATTTCAAGATGATAAGCTAGAAAGTCTGGAAGTTGGGGACCACCTCCTCATAATAATGCTGCCTCAACCAGGCCAAGGTCTGCTCCATCTTGGCCATCAGTAACTGCTGAATCTTGGACTGTGTTTGAGTTTATTAAGGGAAGAGGTTGGTATCGCCTTGCATGTGCCTCCTGAAGAAATCTAAAGTTTCTCCTGTAGGGCTGATAGAGCTAGATCAGCTTGTTTCTTCTTGTGTGAGGCGTATGAAATAATATAGCCCTTTATAAACATTCCTTGAACATTCCCCAGAGATCTGAGGCGAAATATGGGGCATGAATTATCTCTCAAAATCTCCGAATACGCTTCTCAAGCAGGTCCTTAAATTCTTTATCTCTGAGCAGAGAGAGGTTAAACCACCACTGGTTTTTATCTTATCCTTCTGTATATTAAGTTCCAAAGTGATTGGGGAATGATCCAATAGATATTAAGGACATCCGCCGCCCTACAGATCAAGATGTTTCTTGCCTAAACAGAAGTAGTCCAATCTAGAATAATGTTTAAAAGTATTAGAGTAATTAAGTGAATTTTCTATATAAGGGATGAAGTTGTCTCCACACATCTACTAACCCCACATCATGAAGTAGATGCCTTAAGTGCTTCTGCCCAGAGGATTGTGGGAAGGTGAATAGCAGATGAATCAATAGAGGGATTTAGTTGGCAGTTTAAGTCCCTCTCAATGATTAAGACTCCTGCGCCTGGTCAGGATAACATCCATAAGACATTGTATGGTGGAGGCATCCGAGCCTGGTGGAATATAAACACTGCAGACTGTTAGAATCTGTTGATTCATTTTAACTACTGCCAATGCCAATCTGCATTCCCCATCCGAGTACTGGTCCAAAAGCTGGAGTTTGAACATTTCAGGATCAGAATCACCGAGCCCTCCTCCTGCCCCTCCGATAGGAGGACTCAACTAGATTCAAGAAACCAAATCTGAGCAACTTTTGGTGCTCAGTGGAGAAAGGTGAGTTTCTTCAAAAGGAGAATATCAGTATTTAGTTTTCTAAGTGCCTGGATTGTACAATCTCTCTTAATGGGACCAGCTAGTCCGTTTACATTATGAGATAGGATGTTGAAAGGATTCTGCATATCTAGCTATTAACAAATCTATTTCTGGTCTTCCAGGTCTCCGGGAAGCACAACCCGCAACAAGCAGCAATTTTGACTTACTGTCCTGTACTAATGCTGATATCTGAAAATCTTTGCAACATTCAAGTGTACTGTGGTCCAAGGATAAAACCAAAAGTTCAGGAGTAATGAAACTGGGGAATAACCCGTATGCAAACTAAGCATAACTATATAGGTAGATACCATATGAAGGAAGGGAGAACTATATACAATCCCCAGTCATGGGTAGTTTCGACTTCCAACCATGAGTGCTCAAGGTGAGCAGACATTTGGTACTGGTCATCAGACCGTCCATGTGTGGACTCCCAAACAATGAGGTGGTATGGGGTCCTGGGAAAACTTCTGCCCTAACTCTAGGAGGGAAAGGGCAAAGTCAAGGAAAACCAATATCAGGAATGTAAAAAAAAGAAAACGTAGTGGAGGAAGTGCGAGGAAGGGGAAAAAGATGCAGTTCCATTGTGGTTTAAGCTCTGAAGTGGAGTAGTAAGTTCGGCCCACCTCCCCAATGGTGGGGATAAAGGTGGGGGAGGAGAGTAAAGAGTGGTGAGTCCACATCTCCTTATATGAATGGTGATTAATCAAATGGGACCAGGGCTATACATAAAAAAAAGGAAAAATAAAACTTGAGGCCTGTCCTCTACTAAGTCTCCAGGCTGAGATAAGAAAGAGTCTTAATGATGTTTTACCTTAAATATTCAAAATACGTGCACTCAATAATGTCTTTCTGTGACTTTGTCTATTAAGCCAAAAATCAAGTTCAGTCTATGAACTCAGTCCGTGTCCATCATCATTAAACTTAAATTACTTAGCCACAGTTATTTGAAAGGGAGGTGATCTTCATGATAGGAAACTAAAGAAAGCTGCCCCTTCTGAGTGTTTTCAAGGTCGCTTCTGAAAGATATTTGCCAGTCTTAGTTCCAAAACCCTGGTAGGCCCATGTAGGTAGGTGGATATGGTGCAGTTCCAAGTACCTGCACCTGGGGAATGTTCTTGCAGCAAGGTCTTTCCCAGACCCATAAGGTTATAGAAGAGAATATTGTAAAAATGAAGCTGAGAGCCAGGGGAGGGTCGAGACGGTCCAAGGGCTGACCCACAAGCTAGCACTCCCAAATACTAAAGCGGACAACTCCAGTAGGAGAGAGTACCCCCAAGGGCCAGGCCGGTTCCTGCCCAGCCAGTCATTTATGCCCTTTTAGGTTAGCGTGGAAGAAGGCGTGGGGACGGAGCCCCATCTCGGCTCAGTATACCAGTACCATCTCTGTATTCAGGGAGTGGGAAGGCAGGACATGAGTTTTCTCAACCATAGTATATTCAGTCCTCAATTTATGAAAGTAATTAACTTAGTTCTGCAGTGGATCCTCAGTACCAGAATCCTCAGCTCCTGTCCATCCGCCCTGGGACAAGAAGACCCATCCACTGCACCCAATCTAGTGGGCTAGTGCAGTAAAGACCATCTAAAATGTGAGTCATAACCCCATTTCTTGTAGGTTTCTGGGTCTGAGCTTGCTTAACGCAGCTGCCGAGCCAGCTGGCCTGGACCACATCCAGGGTTTACACTCAGCCTTTATCTAGCGGACATAATGTGAAGAGAGCTGAAGGGTCTTTCCCCATGGTAATAACAAGGTGGGTCAATATTCTCCCACCCAGGATGGGCAGGCAGCAGTTTATCCACGTTGGGATCTAATTCAGTAAATAATCATTAAGGTCATGTTGAGCTCAGCCCACCTCATTACCCATTCCCCACAGAAGAAGTTGGCCTGGTCTGAGCTCCATGTCCCCCACACCTCCCACTGCTGCAGCTGAATTAGACAAGGGCTAAGGCTCAACCCCCAGGCAGCCCCCAAAGGAGAGATGCCGCCAGTGGAATATGGGTGCAAAGAACAAATTCAGGCTGGGGGTTTGTAGTAACTCCCCTCCTAAATCCTTAAAGCATGAGCTCTGTAGAGCAGACCCCCCCCCCCAACCACCAAGCTACCACTGCACACCAATCAATCTTAGCCTGAGGAATTTCAGCTTTTGTCTGGAAAATTGAGCCAACATTTTCTTGATAGAGTCAATGGTAACCTGTTGATCTGGAAGTTGCCTGGGGGTAATCTCTTTAGGAAGACCTTTATCCTCCAATACTCTCCAGGGCAGACAGATTGAAACTGGTAGGGTGAATCCCATTTTTGAGATCCATACAGGCCATTTCCATGGAGTCATGAGATTGTTGGCCCGAGGGAAACTGGATCACAAGCCTGCTAGGGTATGGGGTTCTGAATTTAAGCTTTGCTGTCTGAGAAAGGGAAAAGGGAATGTACGCCCATCTTCTCTGCATCGTGAGAGAGCGTAGTCATTATCAATAAAAATTCTTGCATCTCCATAGAAATGTTGGATTTTGCCCAGGCTTGCTTTAGAATTAGTTCTTTCATTTGGTATTTAAGAAATCTAATGGTTATAGACCTGGGGTGAGCCAATACTTGAGTAGGTTTCAGGCCCAAAGCTCTATGTAGTCTCTCAATTTCAAAATTGAAGTCTGAATCCAGCTTGAGGGTCTCCCATAGGAGGGTTTCTGTAAAGCTGAGTAAGTTCTACCTTCGCTATTTTCGGGGCGCTGTATAAGCAGATGTTTTACAGCAGCTGTGATTTTCAGCGCCTCCTGTCTGTTGACTGTGAGCTGGCAGAGATGGGCAACTTGGTTCAGAGTGTCCTGCAGTTGAGAGATGGTAGAGGCCTGCTCCACAGAGTGCTGATCTAAAGAAGACACAGTAGACTGTAATTCTGTGAGTTCTCCTCGAAATAATTCTTCAGTTTGTTTAAAGGATTTAAAGTCTGACTTAAATTCTTGTAATTCCTGAAGTATTTTGTCTAATTTAGATTCCATTTTGGCAGGTTGTGCAGTTTTCGGTCTGTTTCTTCTGTGAGGCTTAGTTTACTGGGCCTGAGACAGAGCGCGGGCGCCCTGTGAGTCGGGTCGCGGCTCTGCCTGAATTTTCCATTTCCAGGGCAAATTGCAGTGAATCTATTGTGTCTCTCGCAAATTGCAGGTAGCCATATCATTCTTTTGTGTAAAACCCATCGAAAATTGATAGTTGTATGGCTACAGTAGTTTAAAAGGTTTAGAAGGAGGGGCCAAGAGCTCGATAGCTATGCTGCCATTTGCCCGAAGCTGCACCCGGAAGTCCTCAGTGTTTTATTTATTGATATCTTTAGATTTTTGATAATTAGCAAAAACACAGCAGAAAATTCATATTTGTTTTCATTTTGTCCACAAACAAATGTAAATAACTTTAAATGAAAAATGATAGCTTGGTACCGTGAGCACAAAGTTTATTCAGCACATAAATATCTACAAAATGATTGGTGTTTCGCTTATAGATACTTTTTAGTTTTGTTCAGAATTAGCGTAAAACAGAAGAAAGTTCCATTTTGTGCACTTTCATCAAACAAATGCAAATAACTTAAAACCAAAACTGATAGTATGGTACTTTGAGTACAAACGTTGTTAACATAACAATATCTACAAAATGAGAGGCATTTCATTTCTAGATTCCTTTTAGATTTTCTATAATCAGCAAAAAATGGCAGAACATTCAATTTGTATTCACTTTTTTGACTAACAAATGCCCCTACAAAAGCAAAACCAAAAGAACTGTATAAATGGAATATGCAATGGAAAACTTGTGTAGTAATTATTTATTCAGATTACAGTTTGACCTCAGACACCTCACTCGTGGCTTTATGCCATTTGTGAGGTTACCCGAGGTCAAACTGCTCTTGTGCAGATAAATCATTTTTACACTTGCTTCCATTGCATATCCCTTCTGTATCTATGCATCTTACAGTGGCACCATATCACCACTATAGTTCGGGTTGAGTAGGCAGTTTAATGTTAAACCTCAAATTTTGTACTTTAATAACGTTGCAACGTTTGCACAGAATTTGGTATGCGCTGTCCTGAGGCATTGATCTCTTGACATACCAAATTTCATTGAGATTGGATTTGCAGTTTTGTGCTGCACATAGTGAAAAGTATAAAAGTTGTTTTTTCACCAGTTTTTGACGTGTTTTCCTTATCATGCTATGACACACTGCTTGGAACTTTGATCTGACATTTTCAGGGTTGAAAGAACTTGCCCCAAAGAACAAGCCAGCATTGGTTTGGTGAAAAATATTAATCCGCTCCAAAGGTATTCAATTTTGAAATGCTGGGTTCTGAGCATACTCAGTTCAGTCTTTTGGATAGCTGCACAGGTTTGAAGAGGATGTTGGACTCATTTAAAGAGATGGACAGCTCACAAAGAGGGATTTATAAAATCCTTTTCGTGAGCTGTCATCTTGTTTTCACTTTTGTGCCCAAACAAAACATTACACCTTGCCCCAGGGATGCTTTCTGAAGAAAATCAAGCATCTGTTTAGTTCATGGTGACATCCTGCACACTTCTATGCCTTTGAGTTACTTTATTTTCCTAAACAAAATGCTCATTTTTAAATTTAAAAATCCCATTTTGCAACTCTTTTCTGATCCCTTTCCGTGAGCTGTCAAAATCCCTTTGTGAGACAATCCTTTTCATAAGCTGTCAAAACCCTTTTCACGAGTTGACAACCAAATGGCTCTACCGCGAACAGGATTGGCTCACGAAAAGAAATTTTAAAAGCTCACAAAACAGACTTTAAAAAGTAATCCTTTTCATGAGCTGTCAAAATCCCTTTTATGAACTGTCAAAATCCTTTTCATGAGAAACCTTTTCGTGAGTTGTTAAAATCCTTTCGTGAGAGGACGTACCAGATGGCCCAACCTCACAAAAGGGGTTTCTAATAAAGAGGAATTCAACAGCTTGAGAAAGGATTTAACAGCTCATGAAAAGGGATCTTAAAAGTAATCCTTTTTCACAAGCTGTCAAAATCCTTTTCACAAGCTATCAAAACCCTTTTCACAAGCCAATCCCTGCTTTGCCACTTCACTGCAGGCTGAAATTTTAGAGTAGAAAGGACTTGCCCACAGATGTGACTTTTGCTGGTTTGGTGATAACATTTGTATTGCTTCCTAGTTATAACATTTTGAAGTTTGGAAATTTCCCATAGGATAACATTGTGGCAGATGCAGTACCTTTCGTGCCTATACCTGTAAAATGGTTCAAGATATGGATTTTTCATTCAATGTAGCTTAGTACAACTTTGACTAAGCATGTGTGCAGGTTGCCAGGCCATGATTAGAACTGCAGCAGAATTGTTCCCCTATGTTCCTACAGGTACTGAGATATTGAACCATTTGCTGCACAGGGATTACTTGTAATGTCTCAAGGCCTGCCCTGCATCTCTACAATTATACATAGATGGAGCACAGGGCCCAGAGGGCCCTTACTGCCACATATTGATACCACTATGCAGTACTGAGTGTGCAGGGCCTCCATTATGAAGTACTGGGAGAGCAGGACCCAGAGAGCCCTGTGTTCCTACAGGAGATGACAGTTCATGACAATGTCTAAACACTTATGGATGGAGTAATGGAAGAATGATCAACATGCAGGGCCCAGAAGGCCCCACACTCCCACAGGGAAAGGAGGGTTGATTACAAGTGCATATGCTTACATAGGAGTGAAGGTTCAGGAGGCTGAATTCTACATGACATACAGGCTCCTGTACAACAACAACACACCATAGACTGATGGGAGTGCTGTGCTCCCATAAACATATAAGGGTACAATTACTCTTTTCTCAAAAGTAAGGAAATTCATTGCAAAAGCTTTGTTAATGAATTAGTTAGGTTGTAGCAACAAAAGTAGGGAAATGAGACATTAGGGTTTTCAACCTTAATTCCTCCCCACGCCTATCACCCCACCTCACCATCCACTCCACTCCTCCTCTCCCACACCAACAGGTGTCAGGGTGTGTCTTGGGTTGTTAGCCTACCTCTCACCCCATTCTCCTATACTGTATCATCTCAGCTTCATTACACATGGAATGGGGTGAGAGTTAGGGCCGATGACCCCAAGGCACATCCCAATGTCTGTTGGTGTGTGGAAGGTGGGGTGGGTTTGAAACCCTAACACCTCATTTCCCTACTTTTGTGTGTGTGTGTGTATATATATATATATATATATATATATATAGAGGACAAAACTCCATTAATGCATCAGTGGATTGTTCCACAGCGACAACAGTGAAGTGTAGTTTGAAACTTCTTTGCACCCCTCCAGCCCACCCCAAACTGAATCACCAGGTGCATGTGGTCATCGTTTCAACTCTCACCCCATCACATGTGGAAAGAAGCTGAGGAATAGGAGAATGGGGTGAGAACTAGGACTGATGACCCCAACGTGCACACCCGATTTCAGTTGGGGGTGGGCTGAGGGTGCAAAGGGGTTTCAACCCAACATTGAATTTCCTCACTTTGTCACTGTGGAACAACCCTAACTGATGCATAAACTGAGTTTTTTGCCTCTAATTTCCTTCTTTTAAGAATGATAAAGAGAAATAGTGAATGTAATGCGTGTGGCGGGAGCGCAGGGCCCTTGTCACATAGTAACATTGTGCCCTCAAATGCAAATCATAATGCGATGGTGACGCAAGCAAAAGGAAAGAGAAACAGTACTGTAGACAGAAATGTTAAAAAGAACGAAATGTAACTGCAAATGAAAACACAAAGGGTAACGCACATGGCGTAAACGTGAACGGAAGTGAAATGGGCACGGAACTGCTAGTTTAAAACGGTAATGGTAACAGTAATGTAAGTGCACAGACTGGTTTTTCCCAAAAGCTGTATAGAGAAAGACAGTGAGTACAAAGAATGTATGCAAAATAATGACTCTGGAACAGAAAAGGAGGACTTGGAATAGTAAATCGCTTATATCTCAGGAACCGTCGACATAGAAAAAAATTTAAAAGTCATATGAATTATCACTTTCCTGGCTAGTTTTGTAAGGGACTAAGTATTTTTGATGAAAGTCCGTGTCTCACACCGCTCGAGATACGGGTCCTGAAAGGTGTGGCGAACGCCGTAAATGTTATCCTAAGGGAAAAACAGAAGTCTGAGTGCCATAACTTTGCCTCCTGTAATATTTTTCACCAAGCCACTGAAAGGCACATCTGTGGGATGTTGGCTTGCTCCCTGAACATTTCAGCCCAAAGACCAAACCGTTGTTTTGCAGCAGGGCGCCAAACAATTGCTGCAATGCGTCAGACACCGTAATGTTATCCTATGGGAAAAGTGTTAAATTTGGAGTACCGTAATTTTGCCGCCATGTAATATTTTTTCAACAAAACACTGAAAGGCACATCTGTGAGATGTCAGCTGCGTTCAGCCCAAATTTCAGCCCAAAACTCCAAACTGTTCTTTTGCAGCAGGGTGCCAAAGGGATTCGTCATAATAGCGTCAAATAGCAAGAGCAAAAACAGCGATACATAATAGCGCTGCAACACTATAGTGCATTAGCAATATAGCATGAATGAAATAGTGTGAATTCACTATACATAAGTCTGCTTATGAGACTAGATGTAATTTTCCAACATAGCGACACCCCCACTACAGCATTTTCCAACACAGCAAAAGACTGATGTCAGGTAAAATAAAATATAGCGAACCCCCACTACAGCATTTGAAATAAGATGGTTGATCATGTGTGATCTGCAGCTGCCACTCAGAGTGTTTTATTCTAATTTTTGGCTATTTAATGTGTGATAAGTGAGGGCACACTCAGCTTTGTTCATTATGTCTCAGCAAGTGCGATTCATCCACGAGCCAAAAGGGCAGTGAGCTTGCAGTCCTAAATGGATTCCTATTTCACAGACAGTGTGTGACAGCAGATAAAGCTACTACAAATGTTTGCAATGTGATAAAGGACACTGCTGCACTCAATTGCATTTGAAAGGAGATGCTGTGCAAAGAACTGGGAGAGCACAGCCATGTACCTGACCCAGCTCAAGTTGCTGTGAAGCAGGCAGTGGCCAACATGAAAGAACGAGCCCAAACTACCTGTGAGTCCACACATCAAATCGTGGCACCTGGTGTGTCTGAACTCTGTCCATCAATCTCCTCTCAACTTCCTCAATGTCGCTATTGAAGCGTGCACGGTCCGGAGAAACAGAATGGCCACTGCCCGCCTCCTCCAGAACCAGAGAATGCTACAGCTCTCATTATACCGGAGGAGTTCACTGTTACATCTAATAATGAAAAATTTTTATTATTTGACTCTGGTCTCAGCAATGATAGAATTCTGATATTCACCACTTATCAGGACATTGAAATATTGAAGGCAAGTGCCCATTGGTTCGCAGACGGAACTTTTAAATGCTGCCCATCCATTTTCCATCAACTGTTTTATTTACTGTAAATTCGAATTACAAACCTTGAGTCAAAGACTCTTTGCAAAGGCTCCATGTCGATTACAGAGGGTGGAGGGGGAACACGAGTTGGGAAGACAGATTGAACAAGGAAAATTATTTACAAGCAACATTATATACAGATTTATGTACAATCACTTTTTTAGTAACAGTAGCTCCCCGTGGTTACAGAGGGTGGAGAGACATATGACAGTAAAGGCAAATGGAAAGCAACTTTCAATACATAATAAAATGATTTACTGAATTCATTGCTGGCATGATAGCAGAGAGACTTTATTACCTGGTTAGAGCAAGTAGGAGACATACCTCGACCCCTAGATTGAGCTTGGGGGTTTCGATGGGTCTGAGGGCCCCTGTGTGGGTGTGTGGGGAGGGGAAGGAGACAGGTAGGCCAAAGTAGCATTCACATTTAGAGCTAACCAATAGGAAGGTTTTAGGCCTGTTTTGAAGAGTTGGATGCTGCGGGACTGGGAGAGGGAAGGCAGAAGAGTGTTAAGCCATTTGGGGGCACGGTAGTGGAGGGATCTCTGCTAAGGGATGTTCGACATGGGGAAACCGTGAAGGATGTGGTAGCCGAGAGTCTGGTAATATGCCTGAGAGGGGCCGGTTTGATGATGGGTGTAGGACGGCTGGCGCTAGCTGGAGGTGGATCTTTTGCTAGAATGCAGGTGTGGTACTTGAGTCTTTGACAGAAATTAAGCCAGCCAGTCAGTTTGTATAGGTCGCAGGTGTGGGTGAGTCATCACAACCTGAGACAAGGCGACATGCTTTGTTTAGCGCAGTGGTTATGCAGCTTAGGGTGGAGTTTTCAGCAGTGCCGTAGATTACAATCCCGTAATCGATAAGGGAAAGGATGGAGGATGTGACAGCTATCTGCATGGCATGCGGGCAGACTGTTTTTGATTCTGTAGAGGGTACTTCACCTTGAGTTGATCGCTGCCAGGAGGAGTGCATGTCTGTGGTAGGAGAGGAGGTATCTAGGGTGACACCCAGGTATTTGAAGTGATTGACGGTTCCAGTAGGGAACCATCTGCGTTGGAAATGTGAAGAGCCATCTGGCTGTGTGGGCTTTACGATGAGCAAAGGTCATAGCCTTGGTTTTGGAATAGTTAATGATCAGTCGGTGGTCAGCGAACCAACTTTCCAGCTCCTGAAGTATTCCTGGAGGTGTGCTGGAGTGTGTACGGTTGGGGTGTTCCAGTAGAGAACCGCATCATCAGCATAGAGTAAGAGATGACCGCTGCAGGCTTTGGGAGAGAATTAAGGAAGAGAGTAAAAAGCAGCGGCCTAAAATTGACCTCTCGTGAACACCGGAGCGAACAGGCTTGGGGGTGGAGATGGTGGAGTTTATTCTTACTTGCTGCGAAAGGCCCTGTGAGGTAGTCCTTTAACCGGGTTGCAGCCTCGGGACCAAACTGTACACTATACATGTTGTGAAGTACAAAACAGTGGTCCCTCTGGTATATATCTTGATGGCAAATCATACAGCTGCTGCATACTCAAAAGTGTTTGTTTCCTTGAAAACATTATGTGGTGACCTTCAACCAGAATCAATTCTCATTGATTTTGAATCTGCAGCACTTAAAGCCTTCAAGCAAGCATACCCCACTGCTACATTAAGAGGTTGTTTTTCCATCTATGCCAAGCAATTTGGCACAAAGTACAAGAAATTCAGGAGATGTATGCTCAATATACCTCAGACCCAAACTATGCCATGCATATCGGTTTATTGCCTTCACTCGCCTATGTTCCAGTGCCAGATGTTCTAACCACGCTTGAAGAGCTAATGCAGACAGAGTTCTATCAAAGCAATGCTGAGTCCCTAACCTGTCTTATTGACTATTTCGAGGATACATGGTTGGGCAGGCCTCTTGCCAGAGGAAGTAGAAGACAGCCAATGTTTGACATAGCTTTGTGGAACTGCTACGATGCAATGCAGTATGACCTGCCTCGCACCATTAACTCAGTCAAAGCCTGGCATCGTAAATTTAATCATTTTATTGGTGCAGACCACCCATCCATCTTATGCTTCATAGAGTTCCTGAAAACAGAGCAACATTACAACAGAATTGTCATGGAACAGCTGATTGCAGAAAGTACAGTGCCGGTTTGTAAAAAATACAAAGACTCGCCAAACGCACAGCAAGCATCGATCACAGTATACTGAATGCACAAGAAACCAATACCTAAGAGGGATAGCCTATAACTTTCAGCTACAGGCATAAATGCACACGATACATAAGCACTCTGTAAAGCATTGATCGTACTCAGTAAAGCATCAAGCACTATAAATGTGACAGCTCTACAGTTTTAAATACTTTTCTTTTGCTTTTTTGTGATATTGAAATAAAGATGAATTCTATTGACTGTACCTAGAAAGACTTGTAGAGTTTCCTGGTTGATGATTATCCAGATAGGAACAGGAAGTTTGGGAGGGAAAGGGGTGACACATTGTGCTGCACTGCAAACTAGGGTCCTAGCAAACATTACCGGAATTAGCTAACGAGATTGAGAAGAAAAGAGGAAAGCTATAGCAGGAGCAACAAGCATCGTTCAGTAAGCTGCAATGTCATCAATGCGCTATTAAATAACACGCTATAATTTCCATTAGCTATTATGCTGTTGCGCTTAAATGTACACGCTGTAATAACACACGCGATATTGCATGCACGATTTTGACAGTGATCCGTGCCAAAGAATTGCTGTAATTTCCCAGCCTAGAAAAGTACTGTCACAATTTCAAGCTTCGCAAAAATTTGCAACACTTTCGTGAGTGCACACTACTTATGAAAGTACTTTTTCCAGAAATCTGAAAACATATTTCTGGTTACCCCAAAATAAAGAAATGGCTGACATCCTCAGGGTCTGACTACATGAATACAAAAGAATTAGGCTGCTAGATGGTCCCAAATTTAAATGCCAAGCATTTTTCTGATCACCAACTGAAAACAAAATGGTGGATTTGCGACAGTAAAAGGGCCATTTATGAAAGTAAAACTGCATTTATGACACTGTTGAACTTTTGTTAACTTTTCCCATTGACTTATCATGGGAACTTGTTTTTGAATAACTTTGAACCGCTTAATATTTTTTCACAAAATCTTCAAAAGGCACATCAGAGACCCCAGCTGCATATCCCCGAAGATTTCAGACCGGTCATGCAAACCGTATGACCTGTAGGCGTGACTGTAGTATTCCCCAAAACGTAAACGCATGAGCAGATCACGCTTAATAACTCCGCAGCAGTATATCCGACTGGTACGAAACTTGGCAGATCACAAGGCATATGGGTTCTTGATTCTGCTTTCCACATTTCAGGCAAATATGTTAAATGGTTACAAAATTATTAAGGTGCAAAATTTTGGGTTTAACATGTAAATGGCTCTCAACTTCACTCACGGTAGCACTATCAGTTACTATAATATATATATATATATATATATATATATATAAACACACATATATACTATGTAACCCCCACCAATGGGGTTCCTAAAAGCCTCCTCAGAGCTGCCCAGGTGTTCCCCTGGTAGTTGGCGTTCGCTTAAGCCGTTTAAATGGAGATGATGGAGTGCTTTTAGATCCTCTGGTATGGTCTCTTTAAGGGCTGCCTTATCGTAGTCCTAATCAGCTGAAATGGTGGGGCTGTGTGGAGTTGTATGCGAGTCCCACCCAGACTGCCCAGTAAGTAGTCTCCGCTGCCCTCGCTATGTTGTGCAGTGGAGGCCTCTGGAAAGATGTAATTGGTTATTGATAATAGTGTAGAGTAATAATGATAACGTGGTTGTTCTAACCTGCCTTCTTTGCAGTAAAGACTGTTCGATTATTGCCTCCATTTTGGTCCAGAACTGCCGAATTGGACCAGTCAGTACACTTGGGACTCTAGTAAAGCCATCTGACCAATAGAGGAACTGCTTGTAGTTTGGGAAAGGCATTATGGGCTATGGCGCTCTTTCACGCCACTGAGGGCCAGAGAAATTGACTGGCATGTGACGCTAGCCAATGGGATCAGGTAGCGCCCGAGCTATAAGGAGTGCCCATGCTGCTAGGGGCAGTTTTCATTGTGACTGTGAAGGAGAAGGAGCTCTGAGCTTCTGCACCATTGGAGTGTTCACGGGAAGCGCGTGAAAGGCCTGAGGTGGCCGCTTTGCTTTGTCAATGCTTCAAACTAAATCAGCTGGCGGCGGTCGGAGGAGGCTGTGTAGGGACACAGCTACCACCAGGCTTTACCTGAAGGGACTGGAGAATCTGCTGAATCGCGCCGTGCAACAGGACGCTTGAAGTGGCTGCTACTGCCCAAAGTGGCCGTGAGTTCGCTCGGGTCCTGAAAGTCGCTGCCTGGTATGGTACCCTCTGTTGTCATTTAAATATGTGAGGAGGTTTTGAAGCTCAGACTCAGCCCTGCAAGTGATGAAGAAAGAGTATCTGCTGGAGTCGTGAATACTGGGTCAGGGTAGCTCCTGTTGCTTACAAGCAGTGGCCCAAACCTTTTCTACACTGTTGCCTGCATTAACTGAGCCTTCTGCTCATTTCTGATCTGTGTCAGGAAAGTGAATGCTTACTTGTGTCAGGGCCCCAACCAGCTGCCACGAGAGGACTAGCCGTTGGGCTTGGGTACCAGGGACAGTAACTAATAGGTTTAGCCTGTGCACAAAGCCCCAGGTAAATAAGTATAGTGATAAGCCAATTAACTTGATTTCCTATCTTTGTTATCCCCTTAAATAAATCAGATTGTTTGTTTTGCAACTGCACCCTTGCTGGATTGTGTTTTACTGAGGATATACTGTACAGTGAAAGTGTGATAACGGTGCCTTACTTTCCAGGGGTCCCGGAGTGAGCTGAGAAGTATGAGCCAGGGGTAAGTGTACAGGGAAAAGTATCATCATTACTCCAGGTGAGCCATTAGTGGGAGAAAAGGGGTTGCAGTAACCCAGAGAGCTGTGACCGAGTCAATCTCGACTGTTTTAACCCGACCTCTGGGTGGAGGCACCCGTCAATGGATCTGGGTCTGCACCCTGCCACAGTTGAGGCAGGCAGGCATAATAGCCCTGAGGGTAGTGCTGGGTTATAAATTGAGGCACCTGGGATTAGCATCCCCAGTGGCCAAGTGAGTGAAGTGCATCAGAAATGGAAAACTGGAAGGGGTTATGTTGGCAAAATTAAGTTGGGTCCTATTAAGACAATGGTACACAAACTGATGGGGTGGGGTGAAGCTGAAGAGCTGGACTCCCAGAAAACTGTGTTATTGTTAGATGTCCCCCAACAGCTGACATTGTTTCCACAGCAGAGCGTGTTAAATGTTTGGGCAAAGTGGAGGTAAGGGCACATGGCTGACCTGCTCAACCAGATGCTGCAGGTGCTGCTTTGTGCAGTGTGGCCATTGACCCCGAGAGGGTACCTCCAGTGATTTACCCGAGGGCGTCACAGGGATGGAGGCTAGTTCATATTCGGAGTGGGTCAACCACTCCTGGGGTCCCCAGACTAATAGTTTTAAAGATAAACTGCTTAAACTTCTGGCTGTGGAGGGAGGACTACCCAGGAATTGCTGCAAGCACTGGATTTGTCTAGTGATGCTACCCCCAGGTCTCCCCAGGTACCTCCCCTGTCCCCCAAGAGTTCTATTTTGGCTCCACTGCCCTTAGTGGTCCCTCCTATACAACTCGATTCCTACCGCAGGCTGAAACTTTTTCTGGCACAGTGCCAGTGCCTACAGGGAGGATGATCTGGAAGCTTGATGGACTATGCCACCCCTTAGTTCAGGAGTGGCAATGCTCTGAGGGGAGAAAAGGAAGAGACTGATGGAGAGCCTGCAGGGTCCCGTTTGGAAGCCATTAGGTTTTTGCGGCCACCAATCGAAGCCACTGCCACAGAGTACCTCTCTGCTTTAGAGGGGTGTTTGGGGTACCAAGACTGGGAAGATTTGTTATGGAAATTCAGGTCTGCCAAGCAGTGGAGAAATGAGAAGCTATCCGCCTTTGTCACTAGGGTGGAGCAGGCTTTACAGAAGGCCTATAGAAAGGGGGGAATCACTGCATGGCCCTGAATCAGGTCAGGTTGGAGCATGTTTTAAAGTCTGCTAGATTCTCTAGTGTAATACTGTTAAAACTTAAGCTACATGATCAATGGGCTACCCTGCCTGAATATTGTCAATTGATGAGGGAAATTAGAGAGGTGGAGACCGATGAAGAGGGTGGGAACCCTATGTGGGCAGAGAACCCTAGTGGGACCCTGAGCCTAGCACCCCAAAGAGACCAGCCTGTCAGGAAGGCTGATGGGTCCCCAGATTTTCCAGGTGATGTGGGAATGCGAGCTATTTCTCCAACCCCCAAGAGAGTGAGTGAGGGCCGAGTTCAGAAATTTACGGAACTGGTGAGGGACTTGAAGCAATCTCACCATGTACCCTGTTAGGTCTGGGGGCCTGAGTTATCCAAAACCAGAACTCTGGTCCCAGGGAGCTCCTCATCCCCCTCAGGGTCCCCAACAGATAAGGTGTCTACCACCCAATAGTGATCCCGGGACCCCACGCTCTGTTACCATTGTGGGAGGATGGGCATTTTCAGCCTGAGTGCCAGATGCCGGAGAACTTAAGGAAAGTCAACAGTAGACTGATCACTTGTCATCACAGGGCCCAACCTGACCCCCAGGAAAAGCTTTGTGACCCAGGCCCATGCTCAACCAACTGTCAATGTTGTGCCCCTAAAGGTCTGCTGTGGTCGGGCCCTTGATGGAGACCCCAGTGTAGTAAATGGGATTCCCACCCGAGCTGTATTAGACAGTGGCTCTCAGGTAATCATCATGTTTCAGGACTGGTTTCAGACACACTTACCTGAGGTGCCCCTACAACCCTTGAATGGCCTACATGTGTGGGATTGAGCGACAGAGCTTATCCATATTTGGGGTATATCTGGGTCTGGTTGTCCTTCTGCTTCTGTGACTGGAGTGAATGAACAGGTGGAAATCTTAGCTTTAGTTTGCCCCCTACTGGACTGTATGATGGGGTACCCCTGCTGATTGGGACGAATGCTCATATGTTTGGATGATTGGCCCAGTTGTGTTCAGAAAAGCAAGCATTCAAGAGTGGGAAAGCCCTAAGGATACCCCATGATTCAAAAGCGGTTGCCACTCAGAAGAAGGTTAGCCAGGAGAACCTGAAGGCCCGTGGGTGTGTGTGGAAAAGGATCCGGCCCCAGTGATACTTGCCTAATGCCCAATGTGTCCTGCATGGAGAAGTACTACTAAAACAGATGTTAAGAATGTTGTTGATGTTGGATGTGCCTGGGGAAGGAAGATTACCTGAGGGACTGTTGGTCAAACCCAGTATCTTGCCAGCTAGAGCTCATGCTTATGTTAAGAGGGTGATGGTTCAAGTGCATAATGTGTCCGACAAATAGATTCAAATAAGAAGAGGGTGCACCTTGGCAAGTGTACATTGTGCAGATACTGCAGTACTGCCAAATAGCAAAGGCTCCAGGACAGCTGACAGAGTTACTCCTGACTTGTTTGATTTCGTGACTCTCGCTGCTGGCTGAATGGAAAAGGAGGATCAGTGAGAGGCTTGCCAAGATGGACCAGGTTTTTCCTGAAAGAATGGGATGTGGAATGTGTGCAAGGGCTGAGCATCACATTCGGCTGCATGACGAAAGGCCTTTCTGAGAGAGATCCCAGCGCCTGGCCCCGCTGACATAGATGATGTGAGGCGGTATCTGCAAGAGATGTTGGCTGCTGGGGTGATGCAAGAGTCCAGGAGCCCCTATGCCTCCCCATTGTAGTGGTAAGGAAAAGAATGGGTGGTTAGGATGTGTAGACTATCGCACTTTAAATCGGATGGACCATCCCAGACCAGTATACCATGCCGCATACAGGACGCCTTGGATTGTTTAAATGGCAGTAAGTGGTTCTCTGTGTTGGACCTCCGCAGCAGATACTACCAGATCCCAATGGCCCCAGAGGACCGAGAGAAGACCGCATTTATTTGCCCCCTAGGTTTCTAATGAGTTCATCGGATGCCTCATAGGGATTTCAGGTGCCCCAGCCACTTTTCAGCGCCTGATGGAACGTGTTGTGGGAGACATGAATTTGTTCGAGTGTTTGGTTTACTTGGATGATGTCATAGTGTTTGGCCGCTCGTTGGAAGAACATGAGCAAAGATTGTTCAAGGTCCTGGAGCAGCTGGAGGATTTCGCCTCAAGCTGTCTATAGACAAGTGTCAATTCTTCCAAACTTCTGTGAAATATGTGAGCCACATAGTATCCACTAAAGGCATAGAGACTGACCCTAGCAAAGTGGAGGCTTTTGACCACTTGGCCTCAGCCCAGAAATTTGAAAGAACTGCAACGGTTCCTGGGGTTTTGTGGATATTATAGGTGGTTTGTCAAAGATTATTCTCGAGTGATTTGCCCCTCCTCAACCTTACTCTGGGGTACCTCCCACACAAAAAGTATAAGACAGCTGTGGGTCTGGGATGGAGAAGCAGTATTTTCGGCCAAATTATGTGTTGGGACCGCTGGACTACTGAGTGTGAGGAAGCTTATGACATCATATATCAACTCACCCATGCCCCAGTGCTGGCCTATGCTGATCCAGCCAAGCCATACGTTCTCATACTGATGCCAGTCTACAAGGATTGGGGCTGTGTTATATCATGAGCACTCGAATGGTCTGAGACCTGTAACTTTTGCCAGCAGAAGCCTGACTCCTTCAGAAAAAAATATCCAGTGCACAAACTAGAGTTTCTGGCTCTGAAGGGCCATTGTTGATCAGTTTCATGATTATTTGTACGGTGCCAAGATATTGGTGAAGACTGATAACAATCCTCTGACCTATGTACAGACCTCAGCCAAGTTGATGTTACTGGCCATAGGTGGCTCTTTGCCTTGGCCACCTATGACTATGCTGTTGAGTACACAGCGGCCCTAAACCATATAGATGCGGATGCTCTCTTGAGGCCTATGCCACAAACTCATTGTGTCAGGTTGTCAGAACTGACATAAGAGCCCTCTGTCAGAAATTTGACAAGGAGGAACAGGTGTCTCTTGATGCTGTAGACTGTATGGTGGATTGCTTTGGGCCATCCGAAAACTGCATACCTGCTGCCTACTGTCATTTCTCTGCATTAGACACTAGTTCACTGCCCCAATTCAACAATGATAGTCTCCAATGGGCTCAACCCGTGACTCTATGATAAAACGGCTGTGGAGACTTTGCAGGGGAGGGACGGTCCAAGTTACGCTCCATTGACCTGAGAACTGCCTTGTTATATAAAGAAGCACCCAAATTAAAGCTGATTAACCAACTACTATACAGAGAGACTGTGGATAAGGAGGGCCGGTAGACAAACAACAACTGGTGCTGCCCTCAGCTTTTAGAGAACTGGTCCTGAGGTCCTTACATAATCATATGGAGCACCTTGGCATAGACCGAACTCTCGACCTGGTATGGACCCGATTCTACTGGTCAAAGATGAGTACGGATGTGGAGCAGTATGTCAAGACCTGTGGCCGCTGTTTGCAAAGAAAGCCCTACCTCAGAGAGCTGCCCCATGGTCATTATCACCACTAGTACCCCTATGGAACTGGTCTGCATTGATTTTCTGAATTTAGAACCAGATCTGAAAATATCAGTAACATATTGGTGGTCACTGATCATTTTACCTGGCATGCACAGGCTTTTCCTGCTAAAGATCAGAAAGCAACCACGGTGGCCAAAATACTTGTTGAAAACTTTTTGTCCACTATAGGGGCCCCCAGCGAATCCATTCTAACCAGGAGGGACTTGAGAGCTGCCTGATTAAAGAGATGCTATCTTTGTAGAGGCGAAAGTCAAGAACCACCCCTACCATCCCCAGGGGATCCCCAGCCTGAAAGTTTTAACCACACACTGCTTGATATGTTGGGCACACTGCAACCCAAGGACAAGCCTAGATGGAGCCAGCAGATTAGCACCCTGGTTCATGCTTATAGTTGCACCAAAAGTGATGCCACTGGATTTTCCCGTTATAGACTGATGTTTGGGAGAGAGGCTAGAATGCCCGTGGATGTGTGTTTTGGGGTTTCCCTGATGGGGTGCAAGCAGAAAATCATCTACAACACGTACAGAAGCTGAAGGCCCAGTTGAACCATGCCTATCAGATGGCCCAGACCATGGCTGCTAAACGAAACCTGGCCAATAAGGAGAGGTATGATAAGAAATGAAAACAATGGAGCTGAGAGAAGGGGATAGAGTGTTACTGAGAACCTGGGACTGCATGGCAAACATAAAATTGCTGACAGATGGCATCACCTCCCTCACATTGTTGTGGGAAACTGGCAGATTTGCCTGTATATAAAGTGCGCCTGAAAATAATTCCAAAGATGTGAAAACTATACATAGAAATCATCTGCTGCCAATTGGGCAAATCCTGATTGAAACTGAATCTCCAACTGGCTTCTCAGAAGGAACTAGAAGGGGACAGGATCAGATCTACAGTACAGTACCTTCTTGTTGTTTTACATTGTTTCTTATGGATTCTACTTGGTAGAAGGTTATTTCTTTTCTTTCTTACTACTAAGGGCTAGCAGGGTATTGTTTGGGGCTGTTGGAATTTTGAAACCTGTTTTGGTAGCTATAAGGGCTCATTTGTTTGATTCACTGTGTGACAGGCTGTATTTGTAGAGGCCTATTTCTTCTGTTTTAAAACATAATTGGTGTGATTTAACTGGGTCTGTTTCTTTGAATTGGAGACCTACGTTTTCTAATTCCAAGCCTATTTTGATGTGTTGCTGGTGAAGCTGTTTGAATTGAGTCCTGTTTCTTTGGGTAGCAAACCTATTTGGGGGCTTTGAGTAGAATTGTGATTCATTGTTGATGGCTTCACTAGCTGCAAAGTTTCAGTGCAGAGTGGGGAAGGATGTTAATGGTCTGACCAGAGGCCTCAGCTACCTGATTGTTTCTGGAAGACTTGGGCTGGTCCCACCCCCAAACCCTCACCCCACCCATCCCTGGTCCATTATTTCCTTTATACCAGGGGTTCTGACATCACATCCTCAAACAGGCAAAGGATATGCACCTGTCATAGCAGAAGCAGACATCCAGGAAAGGAACAGCAGCAAGTGAAGAGGTGACTGCTCTCTCAGGGAAGGGAAGTAAATGTAAATCTAAGAGCTTTCATTATTACTTCTTCACATTGATATTGCATTGAGGAAAGGAGAAGTAGGAGTTTGAAGAAGGTTGTGCAATGGCTACTTAAAGTCTCTTTTGAGTGTGGATAGGAAGGTTAGGAATATAAAAGCAGTTGCTCAATATATCTAAATGTGTGCAACAAAGGAGGTAAGGAAATAAAGAAAATGTTTTGCACTGATGGGAGGGGAGAGGAGACTTGGGGAGTGTTTGGTATCCTGCATCTGAAGGGTGGGGGGTCGCTGGTGGGCAACGACAGCAATGGGTAGGGTGGTAGGCTGCAACAACTGCGGTGCACCAATCTTTCTAAAATTGCCTGGAGTGTGGGAGAATGTTTAGTGTGCAACCACATAGCAAAACTTAGAAAGGAGATTAAGGGTCTGCAGGAGGAACTAAGACAGGCAAGGCAGATTGGGGGTGGGTTTAGCCCAATACTGGAGGGAGGAAGAAGGGAAATGAGGGAGGGTGATTTACGCCAACAGTGGTGAGGAGAGGGTCAGAAGAAGGGAAGCAGAGACAAAGGGCCCAGGCCAGGAAGAACAATTGCCAGGGAAACCAGGTCAGAGACAAAAGACAAATGGAAGGAGGAGATAGGGACTTGTGAGGGAGGCAAGAAGTGGCAAAAGTCATGGAGTGGAAGGAGAGAACAGGTTACTATGAAGAGAGAAGGGGTGGGCATTTGTGAAGGGCCTTCAGAAAATAGTTGTGCACTGCTAGAGAGGAAGAAGGTGGAGGAGGGAAATGATGAAATTAGAGGAGTAATTGATAAATGCCTGGACCAAACTGGAGCGGGGGAAGTTTTGCTGGGAGAATTGCAACAGGGGTGAAAGGGAAATAATGTGCAGGAGGAAGAAGAGGAGCTGGAAATGAGAGAGGAGATGAATGGAAGCAAGCAGGGAATAAGAGGGTGGAATCTTAGTGCTGGGGACCTCAATACTAAGAGGAGTTAGGTGGGTAGCAAGGGAGAGGCATAGTCGATTTGGGTGGAGGCCATGCCAGGAATGACAGCAGAAAGGGTGGGACAGTCTGTTCTGAAATATGCTAGAAGGGCAGGGACAAGCCTCATTTAATTATACATCTTGGGACAAATGACCTGGCTAACAAGACAGTAGATATAGTCCAAAGGAGGTTTGAGGAACTAGCACACTATGTGAGGGGCAGGAAGATCAGTAACTTTTTCAGAGATACTTCGTGCCAAAGGCAAGCACAACACTAAAGCTGAGAATAGAGGAATTTAACAGATGGCTAAGAACCTGGTGTTGTACTAAAGGGTATGGGCTGTTGGGGGGTGGAGAGGACTGGGAGGACAGTAGTCTCTATGCCAAGGACAGACTACACTTGAGTGAGAGAGGAAAGAAAGTGTTGAAACAGAGGATGGAGGGAGTACATAGAGGAAGTTTGGAATTTAAACTAGGAGTGGGGGTGGCAGTTGGGAAGAGATAGCACAGAGACCACAGGTTGGGAAACCATATGAGCTTACTCCCCATAACAGTGACAAAGGACAAATGGCAAGTACTGTTGGTGATGCTAGGAAAGGAGGGTAGGATGGGGGAAGGGTGATGGTGGTTACCCCACGTTAGGAGCCTTGGGAGGAAAGCTGCAGAGTTACAGGTTCTCATGGCAGAGGAAGAGGTGCACATTGCAGCCATCATGGAAACATGGGCCACCCAATACAATGATTGGGACCTGTCTGTACCAGGGTACAGGTTATTTGTAGGGACGGGTGATTGGGAAAGGAGGGGGTGGCACTATATGTGAAGGAAGGACTGAAGTGTGTAAGGGAGGAAGGGGAGGAGGGTAGTACGGAGTCACTTTGGATGCAAATCCAGGATTCCAAGAATAGGATTCTAGAATGGGAGTGGTACAGGCTACCATCTCAGACGGAGGAGTTAAACAGGGAACTAGCGGGACAGATCAGGAGGACCTGCGAGAAGGGAGTGTGGTGATTGTGGGGACTTCAACATGCCAGGAGTGGACTGGAGCACCCCAACAACCAGGAACAGAAGGGAGCAGGTACTGCTGGATGCCTTCCAGGATAGCTTCCTGCAGCAAATGGCAGTGAACCAACCAGGTTAGGGGAATACCCTTGACCTTGTGCTGGGAAATGGGGACTTTGTGAGAGAACTTACAGTGGAGGAACCGCTGTCAGGAGTGACCACCACTCAGTATGGCTCACATTGGATATGGGCAAGGAAGGGTGAATCTGGCACAAGAGTGCTGGACTTCAGGAGGGCCGACTTTGAGAGGATCAGGAAGTGGTAAAAGAGTACCTGGCCAGAATTCAATCTAGTATGGACACTAACCAGAGGTGGGAACTCATAGAGCTGGGGATAGTGGAGGCAACCAAAACTTGCTGCAAAGCCCAGAGCAAGAAGGCTAGGCTAAGAAACCGAGCTGGTTGAGCAAGGATGTCATGGAAAAGGTAAGGAGGAAAAGAGCTGCCTTTAGGAAGTACAAGAAAACAGGGGGGGGAGGACAGGGAGGAGTACTTGACAGAATCGAAGGAGGTGACAAGGGCAGTAAGGGGAGCCAAAGCATCTAAGGAACTCAGGCTGGCACAAGGCATTAAGAAGGGGAGAAGGACTTTAGGTACATCAGGAGAAAAGGTGCTGTAAGGACCACATAATAAGGATTAGGAAGGGAGGGGTTGGGTGAAAGCAGGTGTATAAGGCGGAAGCACTAAATGAGTACTCTGCTCAGTATTTACTAAAGAGAAGAGGGGGGTGACACCCAAGGTGGGAGAAATGGCAGAAGCAGGGGAAAGTGGTGACAGATGGGGAAATCATGGAGAGCAGAGTTCAAGATGGTTTGAAGGCACTGAGGGTGGACAAGGTGCCAGGCCCAGATGGCATCCACCCCACGGTACTGAAGGAGTTGGCAGAGGTCCTTGCAGGACCTTGGCAGACCTATTTAATGCCTCACTACATTCGGGGTGTGTACTTCAGGACTGGAGGATGGCTCATGTGGTGCCCTCCACAAGAGTGGCCCCAAGGATGACCCGGGAAACTACAGACCAGTGAGCCTCACATCCATCGTGGGTAAGCTAATGGAGACTATCCTGAAGGAGAGGCTGGTGGCCCTCCCAGAGGCCAAAGGACTACAGGACAGCAGACAGCATGGCTTCACACATGGCAGATCCTACCAAACCAATCTGGTTGAGTTCTATGACTGGGTAACTAGGCAACTGGATAGGGGCCATGCAGTGGATGTCCTGTATCTGGACTTCAGTAAGGCATTCGACTCAGTACCACATGGAAAACTGGGAAGGAAGTTAGTAGGCACAGGGGCGGGTGCAAAGCTGGTGAGATGGGTAGGAAACCATCTGCAGGGAAGGCAACAGAGGGTGGTGGTGGGTGGGGAGCTCTCACACCCAAGGGCAGTGATGAGCGGTGTTCCACAGGACTCGGTGTTGGGACCACTGTTGTTTGGGATATTCATTGCAGACATATCATGGGACATCAATAGCAAGATCAGTCTGTTTGCTGATGATACCAAGGTAGGCGCGGTGGTGGATGACCTAGGGGATGGCAGGGTTGCAGAATGATCTGGCAAAGCTTGAAACCTGGTCAGACACCTGGCAACTGGGGTTTAATGCCAAAAGTGCAAGGTGCTGCACATTCGAGCAGACTTGATAGACCTCTAGGCCTTTATCTGCTGGCAAATTTCGTATGTTTGTATGCCATCCCCCAGGCCTATGACTAGATCTGCTGGAAAAGAACCAAACCAATTGATTCTTCAGCTAGCCAACTAGGAGGGTCTTGTCCAAATTCCACTGATGAAAATGATCGCCAATCTGTGTCTGAAGACAATAAGAATGATGTTGAATACTATCCTCTTACTAATTGAGCTAACTGTTTCGGGCAATCCCTTGTTAACTCTGAAGATGAGGTTGGGCCTTCTGGACTGTTTGAGCCCCTACTTTGTCTCCGGAGCCAATGCTTCCAGAGCATGAGCTGAGTAGCAGCAAAGCCTAAAGGGTGGGGTCCTTGAGCCTGGCTGACCTGTCCAGCCTGGCTGAACTATCTGACTTTTCCAAGAGGAAAGTGAATTGGGGGAACCAGCCAGTGATCTGCCGGACCCTGAAGAATATTTTGAATGCCCTGATGGTTCCCTACTAGTATCTGAACAGGCATCAGTTGAGCCAAGTAGTGCGGGTCCAGATGTAGAGGTCAGGCCCCGACTGTACTATGAGCCTTGGGTCCTTTTTCCCTGTGGCGATTCCCCTACTGATCTCAATGAAGCTGAGTTGGAACCAGGGCCTCTAGCTGGGTTTTCCGAGACCCCTAGACGCTCTAGCCGGGAGGTACGGCCTGTAGTAAATTGAGTTATGAGTCTCTGGGTCAGCCTGTGGACTTGCCCTTGAACGTGGTGCATAAAGGGGTGTATGTGTCCCCAAGCTTCTTGCCCAAGCTAGCCTTAGGAGATAACTCTAGCCTGTTAATATTACCCTATGGGTCGGGTACCCCAACCCCGCCAGCCAACGGTAGATGATAGGAAATGGCCCTCTTTCCAGGTGTCATAGGCAGAGGGTAATGACTTGATTTGAAAAGGAGAAGATTGTGTGTGTGTAATGTTGCATAAGCTGTAGTAACCTGTAAATACAGTAGTAATGCATGTGATCTAAGGTGTGCTACAATGTTAATTGAGATGTTTGCCTTAAAAGCAATTTAAGGGTGAACTACTTGATGCAGATGCCAAATTCTTTCTAGGCCAGGAAGGTGTAACCCCCATCAATGGGGTTCCTAAAAGCCTCGGAGCTGCCCAGGTATTCCCCTGGTGGTTGGCATTCGCACTTAAGCCGTTTGAATGGAGATGATGGAGTGCTTTTAGAGCCTCTGGTATGGTCTCTTTAGGGCTGCCTGTTCGTAGTCCTAATCAGCTGAAATGGTGGGGCTGTGTGGTTGCATGCCCGAGTCCCGCCTGGACTGCCCAGTAGGTGCTCCGTACTGCCCTCGCTATGTTGTGCAGTGGGAGACCTCTGGAAAGATGTAATTGGTTATTGATAAAAGTGTAGAGTAATAATGATAATATGGTTGTTCTAACCTGCCTTCTTTGCAGTAAAAGACTGTGCTGATTATCGCCTCCATTTTGGTCCAGAACTGTCGAATTGGACCAATCAGTACCTTGGGCCTCTAGTAAAGCCGCCTGACCAATAGAGGAACTGCTTGTAGTTTGGGAAAGGCATTATGGGCTATGGCGCCTTTCAGGCCACTGAGGGCCCATGACCTGTTTTCAGGTCAATGACTTTGATAAAAAAAAAAAGTACCTCTGCAGCATTTTTTTGTGCTAAAGCATTTCATTATAAGGTATAGGGGTGTCGTGAATACATTTTTGTTTTGTGAAAACAATGCTCAAAAACATTGTCCAATGTGTGATTTTTTTTTTGTCACTTTGTTGTGCCAAGGTGGATTGTGCTTTTGGCTGAAATTTACAGAGTGGCAAGCCCTGGTTCCACAGATGTGCATGTTGGTGGTTTGGTCCAAAGTTACAGAGTTCTGAAGTTGAGACATTTCCCATAGGATAACACTGACTATGTGCCCGCATCTCGAAAACAATTTGAGATATTGATTTTTTACACCCGCATAGGTGGACTAAGTATGCATGGAGGTTTCAAAGTCATGATTATAGCTGCAGTGGAATTTTTCCATAGTTGTTATGGTTACTGAGATATTGCCAAATAAGTGTTACAAGGATTCCTTTTCAGTGCCAAGAGGGCTGCTGTATAGCTCCATATTTATGTATAGTGGGAGCAGGCCTAGAAGGCCCACACTCCCATTATTACCATACCATTACACAAAATGGGCAATGAAGAGAGCATAGGGCTCCGAATGGCCCACACCCCACAAACAAATACCACTAACCACTTACATTACACTTTCTCAAAAGAAGGGACATTCATTGCAAAACTCTGTTAATGAATCAGTTAAGCAGCAACAGGGATTGGGCCATGTCATGGGTCATCAGACCTAACTCTCACCCCATTCTTTCTATACTGTAGAGTGTCAGATTATTTCACATGGAGTGGGGTGTGAGTTGGGCCTTGTGACCCTGCGGCATGCCCGATGCCTGTTGGTGCCTGTAGGATGGGGTGGGTGGTAGGGGTGATAACCCTAACATTGAATTTCCAAACTTTGTCACTGTGACATCAACCCTAACTGATGCATTAACTGAGGCGTTGGAGTGTGCATTTGGGTCATCGGTCCTAACTTTCACCCCATTCTCCCATACTGCACCACCTCAGCTTGTTTACACATGGGATGGGGTGAGAGTTAGGGACCAACGACCCCAACACACACCCGCTGCTCTGTTGGTGGGGTGGGAACCCTGACATCGAATTTCCTCACTTTTGTCACTGTGGAACAACCCTAGATGATGCATTAAATGGAGTTTTTTGCCATGAATTTCCCTTCTTTTGAAGCGTGCACTATAAATAGTGAAGTGATGGACAGGAAGCCTTAAGCTCTTCGCATTACATGGTGGCGCAAATGTAAATAATAACACAAATGGTAACAGAAACTCAAGCACAAATGTTAATGAAAACAGAAATGCAAATGCAAGTGCATACGAATGCAAACCATGACGCACACCATCATGGTAACGTAATTGGAAACACAGACACTTATGGTAACAGCAACAATGACAACAAAGGAAACGAAACAGAAATGCAAAAGGAAGTATACGCAAATGCAAATGGAAATGCACATGGTGACGCAAAAGGAAAACTAAACAAAAAGGTAATGGAAATGCAAACAGTAACGCAAACGCAAACGAAAATGCAAAGGGTAACGCACTAACGGTATAGAAAGGAACAGTAATGCAAACAGAAAATGCAAGCACATATGGAAATGAAAATGGTAATGTGCACGGTCACAGTACCGCAATAAGAAATGCAAATGCTAATGGTAACAGCAATGATGACACCAAAGGAAACGCAGAATGGAAACGCTATGCAAATGCAAATGGTAATGTACACGGTGCTGAAAACGAAATGTAAACAAAACCAGTAATGGAAACGCAAATGTTAACAGTAACGCAAACACAAGCGCAAAGAAAACGCAGGGTAGCACTACGGTGACATAGATGGGAATGGTAATGCAAAATAAACTCAAATGCAAGTGCGTATGGAAACACAACTGGTAACACTCACAGTCATGGTACCCCGATAGGAAACACAAATGCTAACGGTAACAGCAACAATGACGCCAAAGGAAACGCAAAACAGAAGCGCGATGCAAATGTAAATGATAATGCACATGGTGACTCATAATGAAATGCAAACAAAACAGTAATGAAAACACAAATGATAGTAACGGAAATGCAAGCGCAAACAAAACGAAAGGGTAATGCACACAGTGGCGTATACCGGGAACGGTAATGTAAACGGAAACGAAATGCAAGCACATACGAAAAATGCAAAATGATAACGCGCACAGTCATGGTACCGCAACAGGAACGTGAAATGCTAATGGTAACAACAATGATGACGCTAAATGAAACGTAGAATGGAAGCGCCAAGACGAAACACAAATGGTAATGCACACAGTGACACAAAATGAAATGCAAACAGAAACAGCAATGGAAACGCAAAAGGTAACAGTAACGCAAATGCAAGCACAAATGAAAATGCACAGGGTAACACACATGGTGGCGAGATGGGAACGGTAAGCAAATGGTAATGGAAACACAAGTGAGAATGCTAACTGTGACAGTAACGAAACGACACCCTTTTTTCACCAACAGCTGCATAGAGAAACACAGTGAATAAAAAGAATATAATGGGCCTCAGAGCAGAAAATGAGCACTTGGAATACTGACTTGCTTATATCTCAGGAACCGCATGAATGAAAAAAATTTAAATTTCATATAAAGTATGACTTTCCTGGCTAGTTTGGTAAATAGTCCGCTAGCAAGGGCTAAGCATTTTCCGAAGAAAAGTCCGTATCTCAAGAGTTTCCGAGATACAGGCCCCGAAAGGCATGGCGGACGCCGAATGTTAGTCTATGGGAAACAAAATCACGAAGTGTCGCAGGTGCAACACTACTTTGCAACACTACATTTTACTAACATTTCAAAACATATTTCTGGGGTGTTTAACCTCCCAAAAAGACATGGCTAGCATCCCCAGGGTCCGACTAGGTGAACACAAAAAGAATTGTGTCCCTAGAGGGTCCCAGATTTAAATGCCAAGCATTTCTGTGACCACTAACTGAAAAAAATGGCTGACTCACGACACTACAGTGGTCATTTGAGATACTAGAAACTGCCTTTGTGACACTGTCAACGTTTTGTTAACTTTTCCCATTGATTATAATGGGAAATTTGTTTTGAATAATGTTTGAACCGCTTAGTATTTTTTCACGAAATCTTCAAAAGGCACATCAGGGACCCTGGCCACATGTTCCCTGGAGTTTTTGAACTGGGCATGTAAACCATGCACCTGTAGGCACGGAACAGAATGCGCAAAAGTGTAAATGTGCTACTGAATGTTGCTTTATAACTCCACAACTGTAAATCTGACTGGTACGAAACTTGGCAGGGCCAGAGATCTATTGTACCACTCCATGGCTGCCAAATTTCAGGTAAATCTGTCATATGGTGGCAACGTTATTAAGATGCAAAATTTCACACTTTAACCTTGAATGGGGTACTCAACCCTAACTATAATGGCACTAGCATGCTACTATAATATATAATATATTCATGGCAAAAAACTCCATATAATGCATCAGTTAGGGTTGTTCCACAGCAACAAAAGTGAGAAATTTGATGTTGAGTGTTTCTAACCTTTCCCTACCCCACCAACAGGCATCAGGGTGTGCGTTGGGTCATCAGTCCTAACTCTCATCCCATCCCATGTGTAAACAAGCTGAGGTGGTGCAGTACAGGAGAATGGAGGAGAGTTAGGACCAAAGACCTCAACGACACGCTAATGCTTGTTGGAGGGGCGGGTGGGGTGCAAGGAGGGTGGGAACCCTAACATCGAATTTCCTCATTTTTGTTGCTGTGGAATAACTCCAACTGATGCATTAAATGGAGTTATTTTGGACATGAATTTCCTTCTTGAGAATGTGCACTATAAATAGTAAAGTAACAGTAATGGAACGCAGAGCAAACGCTAATGCACATGGTGACATTAACGTAAATGATAATGCAAACAGTAATAGAAACACAAGTGCAAATGTTAATGAAAACAGAAATGAAATGCAAGCATGACACGGAAACGCAAACCGTGAATGCACACGGTCATGGTAACGATTTGAAAAGCAGCCACTTATGTAACAGCAACAATGACACCAAAGGAACACAAATGGAAGCGCCATGACAAACGCAATGGTAGACGGAATGGTAACACAAACGGAAAATACAAACACAAGTGCATATGGAAATGCAACTGGTAATGTGCACAGTCATGGTACCGCAAAAGGAAATGCAAATGCTAACAGCAACAGCAACAATCACGCCAAAGGAAACGGAAATGTAAATGGAAGCGCATACGCAATGCAAATGGTAATGCACATGGTGATGCAAAACGAAATGCAAACAAAACAGTCATGAAAATGCAAATGTTAGCAGTAATGGAAATGATGCAAATGAAAACGCAAAGGGTAACGACATGGTGGGTACACGGAACGGCAACACAAACCAGGAAACACAAATGCTAAAGGTAATAGCAATGATGACGCCAAAGGAAGCAAAATGGAAGCGCGATGCAAACACAAATAGTAATGCAAACGGTGACGCAAAACAAAATGCAAACAGAAACAATAATGGAAATGCAAATAGTAACAGTAACTCAAACACAAGCGAAATGAAAACACAAATGGTAACGCATACAGTGGCGTAGGACTGGAACGGTAACGCAACGGCAACACAAACGCAGGGAATGCTAACTGTATCAGTAACACAGGTGCATGGAGAAACACAGTGAATACAAAGAATGTATGCATAATAACGGGCCTAGGAGCAGAAAATGAGCACTTGGAATACTAAATTGCTTATATCTCAGGAACGGTACGATGTAGAAAAAATTAAAATTTCATATAAATTATGACTTTCCTGGCTAGTTTTCCGATGAAGCGTCTATATCTCTAAGCATTTCCAAATCTGACCCTGAAAAGGCCACGGCAGATGCCATAATGTTAGATTTTCGCAACAAAATCACGAAAGTGTCGTGAGGTACACACTACAGTTTACAAAAATTGAAAACCATATTTCTGGGGTGTTTAACCCCCAAAAAAGACATGGCTAGCATCCCTCAGGGTCCACTAGGTGAACACAAAAAGAATTGTGTCCCTAGAGTGTCTCCAAATTTAAATGCCAAGCATTTCTGTGACCACTAACTGAAAAAAATGGCTGACTCATGACACTACAGAGATCACTTCATACACTAAAACTGCATTTGTGACACTGTCAAACTTTTTGTTAACTTTTCCCATTATCTATAATGGGAAACTTGTTTTTGAATAACTTTTGAACCATTTAATATTTTTTCCGAAATCTTTGAAAGGCACATCGGGACCCCGGCCACATGATCCCTGAAGTTGTCGGACTGGTCGCGCAAACCATGAGACCTGTAAGTGCGAGCAAAGAATGCGCAAAAGCATAAATGCGCTTATGGAATGTTGCTTTATAACTCTGCAACCATATATCCCACAGGTACAAAACCTGGCAGATCCGGAGATCAATATAGTACTGCTCCATGCCTGCCAAATATTAGGCAAATCCATCATACAGTGGGAATGTTATTAAGATGCAAATCTTCACACTTTAACCTTAAATGGGGTACTGTACCTAACTATAGTGGCACTACCGTTGCCACTATATATATATATATATATATATATATATATATATATATATATATATATATACTGTATATATATTTAACAAAGAACCTCAGTGCAGAAGCACTGAAGCAAAAGTTACCTCAAAGAGCATTGGCAGTAAAGCTAAGTTTCAAAGAACTACAAAATCATATATCACATACCACCATAATGCAAAGCATTATGGGATGCCTATGAAATCACCATGACATTTTAGGCTGGTTCAACTTTAAGCAAGAATGTATGGTGCCAAAGAACCTCTCACACAATCTGCAAAGGGTGCAAACAGAAGATACAGACACGTGTTTCACCCTACCCAGGACTCATCATGTGCCTCATCTCTATCACACCCTAGGGAAATGAACCAGAGCCCTCAGCTGGTCTTATGGGTTTGAGTCATGGTGAGCCCCAAAAAATAAAAACAAGCTAAAAGACAAAGAACCTCGCGCAGAGCTTTTGTTTTGTTACCAACTTATGGCTGGTTCATTTCCCTGGGTGTGATACAGACGAGGCACACTGATGAGTTCTGGGTAGGATGAAACACATGTCTGTGTCTTCTGTTTGCACCCTCTGCACAGTGGCCGTGATATGCAGACTGTGCCAGGTGGTGGCACAAGCCTGGGTGCAGCACAACTGTGATGTGCCGGACCAGGTCCTGGACCATTGAATATGGCATGGGCAGTACACAAACTGCGCATGGCACAGTGGCACTGTGCCAGTGTAAGCCACAGATAGGGAGCATGGGGATGCACCAGTGCAAATGCAGTTGTTCTAGGTGCATCACCCACAAAATTCAGTAGGGTGTATGCAAATGAGGGCCATAATATATGTAAGGCACAAATGGGACCATTTGCACGTCATTATGGCCTCATTTGTATGCCTTGCACAGGGCAGGCCGGGCGACTTGCTCCTGGCGCCAAGCACAGCATGATGTGTGCTATGGTGATCCGGGGCATCCCCACCCTGTAGCCACAATCATGCAGAATATGTTGACAAAGTAAGCCCTGGTGGTCTGAGTGGCCTCAGTCCCAGATTCCCTGATGGTATGTACCATGACCATCCCTGGTGGTCTAGTGGTCCCCCTCCCACCCGACTCCCGATAAATGGCAATATTACGTGCCTGGTGGTCTAATGAAATCCCATCCCTACCCGTTGCCACAATCATGGTAAAATTCTGTATTATAATGCCCTGGTGGCCCAGTGGCACCCACCCACTCACCCACATAGAACCCTTGTCCACCCCTACCCCGTCACTGGTGGGCAGCTGCATCTCTGCACTGCCTGTCTGCCTGCCAATGACAGGTACAGTATGGGCTGTAAGCCCATTGGTCCCAGTGTGGCCCAATGGGCTTGCAGGGCATACTGTACTCAGACAGTCCCAAATATGTGAATGGAGTCATTTACAAATTTGGGACTGTCTAGCAATATGCCTGCAGCTCCATTGGTCCACATCAGGGACCAATGGGCTTACAGTCTATACTGTACTTGTCATTCAGTGGGCGGCTCGGACGGTATGCAGGAGGATGCAGCTGCCTGCCAATGGACGGAGGTGTGGGGTGGGCAAGGGGTTCTGTGTGGTGGGCAGTGCCACTGGGTCACCAGGGCATTACAATATGGGATTTTACCATGATCACAGCAAAAAGGGCGGGGGTTACACTAGACCACTAGGGATGTAATACTGCCACTTTATCAGGAATCGGGACTCGGGTGGGAGGGGGACCAGTAGACCACCTGGGATGGTCATGGCACATGCTCACCAGGTAATCAGAGAGACTGGGGGCCACTAGACCACCAGGGCTTACTTTATCAACACATACCACACGATTATGGCTATGGGCTGGGTGGGTTCCACTAGACCACCAGGGTGTGAGTGCTTGTGGATAGTGTTCTGGGCAGGTGGGTGACCACCCAGGGCTGGGCTGCTGTGTTGCACCCTGCCACAGCAGCCCACCTGTGGTTGGCTGGGCTTTGCTCCTACTCTGCACGGGTTCAACTTTGAGCCCCCTATGTGGTGCAGTGCAGGAGTGCACTGGCATATGCGCCACACATCCCAGGCTCAATATAGGATGTGCCTCATATGCATGGGCACGCCTGCATCTGTGCCACATACATTATCATTGCCTAAGGTGAATTAGGATTTGACTGCACCAGGCAGCTTCTAAATATCCCTAATCGGGTGTAATGTGGTTGTACCAGCGTAACTCCTTTGAATATCCAGGCCATCGTGGTGAGAGCCCATTGGCACCATGCATTCTTGCTTAAAGCTGAGCCAACCTAAAATGTCATGGTGACTTGCATATACATTCTATGATGCCTTGCATTATGGAGGTATATGTGATGTTATAGTTTATTTATTTTTATTTTATTTATTTGAAAAGGTTCCACCAAGAATGACTACATGAGCTGTAAACAGCTCATTTCCAAACATCCTGGGGAGTTACAAGAGTGGGAGATAAAAAATAAAACATAACAATAAAAGTGCATATTCAAATACATAAGGTGCAGTAAATAAAACAGAAACAGTACAGTACATTTCAAACAGACAGTATTGCATAAAAGAAGTGTGAGACAAACGGGGTAGGCAAACAAGGTGCAGGTATAGCACACAGTATTAGACCAAGGAGAGGTAAACCATAAGGTATAGGTCAGAAGATGGAGAGCAACTAGAAGTGCTAGAAGTGGTAGACTGAGCTCAGGCTGAAGTGCTAATTTAGAATCAAGAAAGTCAGTTATAACACAAAAGTGGAAGTGGAGGGTGGAGGAAGGGGAGAGAGGCAAACCAAGAACTGTTCCCCTTCAGGATGCTGAGAACCTCGCATGGGAGGGAAACCTAAGAGCTCATCCCTTCAGGATGTTGAGACCCCAAGGGAACAGGACCAGATAGAGAGGAAGGAGGGAGGGATAGCTAAGAACTAGTCCTCTTCAGGATGCTGAGAACCCTGCAAAGGAACAGGACCCAGAAGGTAAAGTGGATGGGACAGGTGTCGAGATGGGGGGAGGAAGAGGAGAGAAGGCGGCAGCAAGAACTGGTCCCCCTCAGGAAGCTGAGAAATCCCAAAGGGAACAGGACCTGGCTAAAAGGAGGAGAGAGAGAGAGAAGGGAGGGAGAGTACTGGGGGGACAGGTGCAGGGAAAGTAAGAGGGCAATCCAAGAACTAGTCCCCTTCAGGATGCTGGCAACCCTGTAAAGGAACAGGACATAGCAGGTTAGGAGGAGACAGAGAGCAGGGAGGGTGGAGAGGAGGAGGGTGGAATAGGTGGAGGCGCATGGGAGAAAGGGAGAGAAGGAAGAGGGGCAAACCTCCCAGGGTATAGTAGGAGGTAGGAGAAAGTCCAAGAACTAGACCCCTGCAGGATGCTGAGACCCTGCAAGGAACAGGACACAGGAGATGAGGAGGAGGTGGGTAGCAGAGAGGGACAGGAGGGAGAGGTGAGGGGGGTGGAGAGGGGCAACCCAACAACTAGTACCCTTCAGGATGCTAAGAACCCTACAAGGAAGAGGACTGGGCAAATAAGGAGGAGAGAGAGAGAGAGAGTGGGGAGGGAGGGTAGCAGGAGGGACATGGGAGGCAAGGGTGAAGGGGTGGAGGAGGCTCCTGTGAGAGATATCCTTGTAAAGGGAAGTGAGCTCAAACTGGTGGTCATTTGGAAATGGGAGGAGGCAAGAGGGAAAATAGAGACAAGGTAATCTGGAAATGGGAGGCAGGAGGGAAAAGAGGGAATTAGGGTGGGTCAATAGGAGAATTAATTAGGCTGAGAAAGAGTATTAGGTGCAGTTACAGCAATGAGTAGTATCCTTATGGAGGAGGAGGAGCAAAAGTGAGTGGTGGGACTGAGCAGAACAAATTTCTAGAGGGTGAGTTACAGATATCTGGGAACTTAAATAAGAAGGTGGTGCGACCAGATGTGTGCCTTGGTGGGAGGCTACAGTTCTATGTGTGAAGTGCGGAGGGTATAGCAGGATGGTAGGGGGTTGATAGGAGGGTGAACAATTAGGGTGGCAGAGAACCGGCCAGAATTTCCCAACAAAACTGGCGATGTGTGACAGATGTCTGGCATGGACAGAGGAAAGGATAGCGATGAATAGAGGTTGCAGTGGTGAGTACATGGGAGCAGCCAAGTATGTAGTGGTAGAATGAATTGAAGAGAGTGTCCAGTCTGGATAGGGTGCTTTTAGAGCGGCACTGTAGATTATGTCCCAAAATCAGAGACAGGGAGAATCATCTTTGGATGATTTCTCTCCTGGCTTGCTGTGGACGAGCAGCTGCAGTGTCTGTACAGAGCACTGAGTCTAGGAGTAATTTTTGTAGATGGTGTCAATACAGTATGTACTCAAGCCTAGATTTTGTCAAGCCATAGCCGAGATATTTGAATGTGGCATCGTCTGGTGTTGAGCCAGAGAGGGTGTGGAAGGTGGAGTGAGTCAAGCTTGGCCAGTTTTTGTCTGGAACCAAGGTCATAGATACTGATTTTTTGATGTTCATAGAGAGTTGGTTTGCATTGAACCAGCACTGGACATTGTTGAAGTCCAGCTGAAGGCTGGTGGCCACCTCGTGGGGGAGTTCATGGAGGAGAATAACAGTGTTGTCTGCATACATGTGGATTGATGCTGATGTGCAGGCATTGGGAAGGTCATTCAGGAAAATAGAAAATAATATTGGTCCAAGTACTGAGCCTTGGGCAACACGTGTTGATTGGTAGAGGAGGGAGAGAGAGTTGCCTATTCTGACATACTGAGACCAGCCTATGAAGTAGGACCAGAACCAGCTGGTAGCTGAGTCAGAGAAGCCGGCTGCAGTCAGCTTGCAGAGGAGAGGGAGTGAGTGACAGTGTCAAGGATTTGGCCAAATGGACACAGATAGCAGGTATGATACATCCCTGATCTATGTCTGAGACAATGGCATCAGTGAGCCAGAGGAGGAGGTGGTGAGGGAGTGTTTTTGCGGAACCCAGACTGGAAAGGGTGAAAAAGCAGGAACCAAGGAAGGAGGAGAGTTGCTCAGGGCCAGATGTTACTGAAGTTTATCCAGAGTGGGCAGTAGAGAGATAGGGCAGAAGTTGCCTGGGTTGGGTATCCCCACCTTTAGGAGCGTGATCACAGTAGCAGACTTCAGGCATCAGGAACTGTGTGTGTAAAAGGAGAGGTTTAGATGAGTAGTCAGAGGATATGCAACACTGTACGCAGAGAGGTGGAGCAACTTGGGGTCGAGGCTGTCAGGCCTTTTCCCTCTGATGAATTCAAAGCAAGTAATACCTGCAGGGTGTCTTCAAGGAAAATGGGCTTGAAAAAGGACCAGGGCACAGGAGGGGCTTGGGGATGGAGAAGGGGACATCTGGAGGAACTGAAGTGTTCCCAGAAGCAATGCAGGGAAGAGACAAAATAAGAGAGGAGGTGCAGGTAGTGAAATAGGTGTTGAATTCTGCAGCCACAGTGGGAGGGTCATCTATTGTGTGGATGCAAATTTTAGGACAGGAGGAGAGGAATGGGAAGGAGGAGAACAGGGCATGGATAACTTTCCAGAATTTGGATGGATTATTGATGTTATCCTGGAAGGAGGATTGGAAGTACTCCGCTTTGGTGAGAAGCGGATGGCCTTGGTGCATGCATTATGGATTGGCGATAGCACTGGAGGTTGTGGGGTACCAGACTTTTATTCTCAGCCCATGCTAGGTCTCTTGCATGTTGATACTCTAGGAGTTCTGCAGTGACCCTAGCATTTTGAAAGGAGCATGATGGTCCCAGATGCACAGGAATTGCAAGCTAAAATAGGACAGGGCTGAGTTAATGGAGTAGGAAGTGGTAATTGGTGACCAATTGATATTGGACATGTCATTATGGAGAGATGATAGATCTAGGGAATGGAAGGGGTAAACGTTTAGAATGACTGAAGGGACTTATTTATTTATTTATTTAGATTTTGGTAACTAGGTAAGCCCACTGAGACCAGAGGTCCCTTTTCAGGGGTGACCCACTTTGCATGGCGAATTTTGCACATACAGTAGACCATATGGTGATCGCTGAGTCGTCGGAGAGAATACCAGATTTTATGACACGGTGGGGTGGGAGGTCAGTACCCAGTCAATTAGGTATGTTTCCTTGATTTGTGATTAAGACGATAGGGTCAGAGATAAGTTGTTTTAAGTTTAGCAAAGAGACATGGTTGCAGATTTTAGACTGTGTGCTGGACAGCCAATTTATGTTGAAGTCCCTAGGATGAATAGTTCACCAGGGGTGGAAGGGAGGATATGGTGGAAAGGAGATCAGTGATGGAGGAAAGGGAGGGCAGGAGATTTGGGCAGCCGTGGAGCACCGCCTACATAGATGGGGAGGGAGAAGGGAAGGGATCATTTTACTTGTAATAGTTCATAGGCAGAGGGAGATGTTGAGGAGAGACAGACAGAATATTTGATGAATGAGGACATGTACATGGCAACACTCCCATCTCAAAACTTGCGATCCTGGCAGATGAGGGAATATTCAGGGATGAAGATGGCTGAGTCGGGATTTTGGAGCTAAGCCATGACTCTGTTACAGTGAGGACAGAGGGTTTAAGGTGAGTCATGAGTGGCTGCAGCGGCCAGTTTGGGAGAGAAGGCTTCTAATGTTTAGGGTAAAAGTTTTAGTCCTTTAGGCAATTCAGGTGAAAGGATGTGGGGTGGCCCTGGGTTTGGCTCAATGTCACCAGATGTGAGTAACAGTAGCAAGATAAGAGACCTTGTAAGGATAGTCCACCATCTTTTAGACAGGATGAGTGGATGGCTGTGGGCTGAAGTGGTCATGGAATTGATGTAGCTATTTTGGAAGATAAGGCACGAGGAAGGGTAGATGGGAACCAGGAGTACTGGTGAGGATGCCAGCTACAGTGCGCTAGGGGTAGTGTAGTAGTGGAGGCTGACAGGAGGATGGGAGAGTAGGGAGGTTAAAGGAGGGCAAGAGGGGGTGGACGGAGGGATAGAAGAGAAGTAGGGGAGGGATGACAGGAGAAAAGTATGGGCAGGCAGATGAGGAGGGGGATCATGGTGAGTAAACTGGATTATAGAGTGTAAGACAGTGTATTTGGAGGAGTGGAAAGTAGTAGAGGGGATAGGGGAGCAAGGAAATAGATGTGGAAGGAGGGATTGCAGTAGTTCTTTGAAACTTGGCTTTACTGCAAATGCCCTTTGGGGTGACCCTTGCCTCAGTGCATCTGTGCTGAGGTTCTTTGTCCTTTAGAATGTTTTTTTGTTTTGGGGCTCACCATAACCCAAACCTATAAGATCAGCTTAGGGCTCTAGTTCATTTCCTGGGGTGTGATACAGATGAGGCACACTGATGAGTCCCAGGTAGGATGAAATACATGTCTCTGTCTTCTGTTTGCATCCTTTGCAGATTGTGTGAGAGGCCCTTTGGTACCATGCATTGTTGCTTAAAAGCTGAACCAGCCTAAACTGTCATGGTGATTTGCATAATGGGGCATGTGAGAAAAAAAAAAAAATATATATATATATATATATATATATATATATATTATGAAGTATGCAGTAGTGCTACCATAATTACAGTTGAGGAGCCATTTACATGTTAAACCTAAAATTTTGCACCTTAATAACGTTGTAACAGTTCAATGGATTTGCCTGAAATTTGGAATACACGATCAAAAACCATACATCTTGGGATCTGCCAAGTTTAGTACTGTTAGGATATATCTGACTGAGGAGTTATTAAGCATGATCTGCGCTGCTTCACGCTTTTTGCAATTCTTTGGCCATCTCTACAGGTCGCATGGTTTGTGCGACTGGTCCAAAATCTTCAGGGAACATGTGGCCAGGGTCCCCAATGTGCCTTTTAAGATTTCGTGAAAAATATTAAAAGGTTCAAAAGTTATTCAAAAACAGTTTCCCATTATAAGTCAATGGGAAAAGTTAACAAAAGTTCAACACTGTGGATGCCAGGCATGTCTTTATTTTGAGGTTAAACACCCTAGAAATATGTTTTCATGTTTCTGGAAAGTACTTTCACAAAGTAGTGTCGCATTCAGCGAAAGTGTTGCAAATTTTGCAAAAGCTTTAGCAAATTGCACACTACTTTTCCAGGCTATGCAAATGACAGCAATTCTTTGCCACCCTGCTGCAAAGAACAGTTTGGTCTTTTGGGCTGACATTTAGAGGAATGCAGCCAACATCTCACAGATGTGCCTTTCAGTATTTTGGTGAAATAATATTACAGGGTGGCAAAGTTACGGCACTCCAAAGTTGACACTTTTCCCATAGGATAACATTATAGCATCCACCACATTACAGGAATCTTTTGCCACCCTGCTGCAAAATAACAGTTTGGTCTTTTGGGCTGAACTTTGAAAGGAAGAAAGCCAACATCCCACAGATGTGCCTTTCAGAGGTTTGGTGAAAAATATTACAGGGAGCCAAAGGATCGCTACCAACTTCCATTTTTTTCCCATAGGATAACATTACTGACATTTGTGCGCCTTTCAGGGCCCGTATCTCAGAAACGGTGCGAGATACAGACTTTTCGTTGGAAAATGCTTAGCCCCCAAGCAGGGTTAAGTACAACTAGCCAGGAAAGTCATACATCATATGACTTTAATTTTTTTTCTTCGTCAGTATGGTTCCTGAGATATAAACAATTTAGCATTCCAACTACTCATTTTCTGCTCCAAGACCCATTATTATGCATACCTCTTTGCACTCACTGTCTTTCTCTATGCAGCTTTTGGGGAAAACCAGCCTTAGTGCTTACATTACTGTTACCCTTACACGCTTCATGCGGGTTCCATACCAGTTTCACTTACCGTTCCTGTCTACAGCACCATGTGCGTTACCCTTTATGCTTTCATTTGCGCTTGCATTTGCATTATTTTAACCATTTGTGTCTACAGTACTGTTTATCGTTCTGTTTCGCTTTGCATCAACATGCACATTACCATTTATGCTTATGGCACTGTGTTACTATGTGACATGACATGACATGACGGATATCTATATATATATATATAAATATATATATATATATAGCTGCAGCTATAGATAGGATTGTGGGCCACTTCTATGTTAAACCCCAAAGTTTGCACTTTATTAACTTTGCAACCGTTTGTCTGATTTGCCTGAAATGTTGCATGCATGGTGTCCAACCATAGTTTTCTGGATCTGGAAAGTTTTGTCTTGGTCAGATGTACGATTGCGGAACTGCAGAATGTCAAAAATGTGAAAAATCCTCAACTTTTGTGCATGTTTCGTCAGGCTTAATAGACTGAAAGATGCATCTGTTTGGATTCAGATGTGCATGAGTATATGTGGCCTGGGTCAAAGTGGTGCCTTTTGAAGATTTGGTGAAAAAATCTTAATCTGTTCAAAAGTTATGGAAGTTTTCATGTCCCATTCTAGGCTATGGAAAAATGTACATGTGCACTACAAACTTTCTCAAAACATTTTTTGTGCACGAAAATATTTCATTATAAGTTATAGGGGTGTTGCGAAAATTTTGTTTTCATGACAACATTTTGTTTTCATGAAAACAATGCTCAAAAACATTGTCCCATGTGTTGTTTTCTTTGTCACTTCATTGTGCCAAAGGCGGATTGTGCTTTTGGGCTGAAATTTGCAGGGTGGCAAGCCCTGGTCCCACAGATGTGCATTTTAGTGGTTCGGTCACAAACCATTCAATGGGCCCATAGTTACAGTGTTCTGAAGTTGAGAAAATTCCTATAGGATAACATTGCAGTGCCCACGGTGCCTTTCAGCAGCCATATCTCAAAAATGATTTGAGACAGATTTTTGCTACCCATAGGTTAGCATGCATGGAGGTTTCAAGTCATGATTACAATTGCAGTGAAATTTTTTCATAGTTACTATGGTTACTGAGATATTGCCAGATAAGCGTTATGACGGTTCCTTTTCAGTACTATGGAGCTGCAGTATGGCTCTATGCTTTTGTGTAAGTGGGAGTGCAGCGGTCAGAGGGTCCGACTCCCACAGACACATACCATTATGCAAAAATGAGCAATGTGAAGGAACAGGGCCCTGAGGGCCCACTCCCACACCACATGCCAGTTACCAGTTACATTACACTTTCTCAAGAAGGAAATTTATTGCAAAAAACTTCATTAATGCAACAGTTAGAGTTGATAGCATAGCAACAAAAGTATGGAAATGTGATGTTAGGGTTACCCCACCACCTGCCCCCACCCTCCACACCAACTGGTGTCGGGCGTGTACCGTGGGTCACCAGACCTAACTCTCACTCCATTTTCCTATACTGTAGCATGTAAGCTTGCTTACACATGGAATGGGGTGAGTTGAGCCTGATGATCCCATGGTACACTCTGATGTTAGTTGGTGTGGAGGGTGGGGGTGGGGTGGCAGAGATAACCCTAACATCACATTTTCACACTTTTGTCATGGTGCTATCAACTCTAACTGATGCATTAACAAAGTTTTTTTGCAATGGAGAAAAAAAAATGTATATATATGCACACATTGCAAAAACTCCATTAATGCATCAGTTAGGGTTCCTATTACAGCAACAGAAGTATGGAAATTCAGTGTTAGGGTTCCTACCCCTACCACTCCACCCCCACTCTCCACACATCAACAGGCATCAGGGTCTGCCTTGGGGTCGTCGGCCCTAACTCTCACCTAATTCTCCTATACTGTGCCATATCAGCTTTCTTACACATGGAATGGGGTGATAGTTAGGCCATCATCCCCAAGGACACCCCAACACCTGTTGGTGTGTGGAGGGTGGTGGGTGGGGTGGTAGGGATAGGAACCTCACACTGAATTTCCATACTTTTGTTGCTGTAATATGAACCCTAACTGATGCATTAATGGAGTTTTTGCAATAACTATATATGTGTGTATATATATATATATATATATATAATAATTAAAACAGCATGTACAGTATGATATCCTTGTTAGTGATTCAACAGTAGTGCAGTATCATTATCAAGGTCTGCTTAGTTTAGGCTCTCTGTCAAAACAACATAATTCATCAGCTCTGTGCATGCTAACAAACCCACATAGCTTTAAGCTGTTGTACCTAGAATTCACTGCAAGTGTTGGCATAACCAGGTGAAAGTAAATCTGATCTGAACTGAAGCAGTTATGCAGGCCCCATGAGAGGAATTCCAGGCCCTGGGAAAGTTCAGACTTTGGGGCTCCTACCAGCTTACAACCCCTTCCCTGCATACAGTATGCTAGGTGGCCTGGGCCCCTCTTGGCGTTGGGCCACAGAAAATATACCCTGCTCCTCCACCCTCTCAAGGGCCCTGCAGTTATGGAAAGTATGACTTTGAATTTCACTTTCTTTCATAGAAAGAGGAAAAGGTTTCAGTAATCTCTGGTATCAATTATTTAAGGTGGGCTATTTTTCCCATAACACTATAATACCTACTGTGGTTACAATTACCTTGAAACTTCCACAGATGGATTGAATTTAAACAGAGCCAAAGTAATTTTTTTTATAATCCACTCAAGATTAATAAAAGAAACCATTTTGGTGCAAAGGGAATCAAGGTTTTCATCTAGCTTGTTGATACACTGCTGGCATTGCTTCAAGCAAATGAAATGTTTTCCTTTTAATCTACTTTTGATAAAGACAGTGAAATAAAGATGGAGGGTGGTCATTCTGAAAGTTCTACCAAGGGTGATAGAATGAGCCATTAGCAGCTTTGATTTGGCTTCAAGCTGTGGCCCATAAATTAGGTTTGGCTTAGAAAATGATTCGAACCACTTTGGTTCCCAGTGCAGCAACTGGCATAGGGTAAAGCAGACTACAAATGAGAGGTTAAAACACCCTAAGGTCAGCAATCATTATTAATTACAGTAGCTTTCTGTGGTAGGTTCTGTTAGCATGCCCCTGCTGTGGATTACTGTTTGTGCTGCTGTTCAACAAAATTCAGAAAGACTGCCACAGCCCAGTGTGAGCTACAGTAATAGTTACTGTTCATTGCTGACCTCACGGAGTGTACTCCACCATAGTTTGCTTCACCTCCATGTTAGTTACTGCATTCTCACGGAGTCTGGCCCCAGTGAGTTTCCTTTATATAATAATCCCACCAACAAAACACACATTGTACATAAAAATTGGGAGGCAGTATAGCACAGTGTTTTAAGGCTCTGAGCTGCAAATCTGGAGACCTGGCTTTGAATCTCACAGCCCCCACTTGCATACTGTGTGACCCTGAGCAAGTCACTTAACTTCCCTGTGCTCCCAGACTGCACCTGTAAACAAGCTTTCAGCTTAGTGCGCCACTCCTGGTTAAACAATTGGAAAAAAACACATGAAATGAAAAGACATTAAATATAGGGCATTACATTGCTCGTTACAGATCTTTTAACTGATACTGTGTGCATTCATGCACCTCTGTACCCATCATCCCAGAACAGCATCTGCATTGGCCACAGAGGCAGCTGCTTTCCCGGCCTTCTCAGCTGGAAGAAGGGCATAGCTATGGTGACCTTGATCATTGGGAAAGGTAGCCAAAAGCTCAGAGTATACACCTTTCAGAGAAGGGCAAAGCATCACTGTCATTTCTGCTTTATGTCTGTAAGAAACACGCTATACCTTCTTACAAAGACAAACAGGGTCCCTCCCAAAGGATATACAGCGGCTAAAGAAAGAGTTCTCTCCACATGTCATGCAGGAAGAAATAGAGAATAATGGATGGGATCTTTGTAATGTAATAGTTTTTACACATCTGAGGTGTGTAATACTGTACCATATAAAGTACGTAATGTGAAGAACGAGTGGTTTGTGATGGTATTACATGTTGAGGACATGTGAAAAAATTAATAATGTTAATCACCCAGCTGGTCAGTTTAGTTCTGTGTGGTAACAAAAAAGGCCAGTGTCTTTTTCATGCATTTTGTTTCTGTAAGCACTGAGACAGCAGCGGCTTCCATTTTCAGTTTGTCACACCCACATTGTGATAACTAGATTCCATTCCATAATAACTGATCAGTTATTACAGCATTTGAAAGTGGTGTCGGTCCAGTCAAATAATGAACTCATCAGTAATTATTACAACAAATAAAATGGGTCAGGAGTTTTCTGCATCCAGATTAGCTATGGGGTACATTTGGTCACATCCTTCATGCATATTGTGCCACCTGGTAACTGTTCAGCCACTCAGGACTTTTTACATCAGAAATCATTATGCCAGCCTCTGGATTTTAAAATGGAACTGGCTGGCAAGCTGGACAACATACACACACACACACACACACACACACACACACAATATACACACACACACTGTCTCTACTGTAGCCAATTGCACAAGCAAGAGCACAGCATTATAGGATCCTCATCACTCAGCAAAACATTTTAAAATGTTTGACTCAGCTTGCTGCAGTTGACAAACCTGATTGTGATCAGCCAGTATTGCATGCGCTGCCAGAATGCGGCTTTCAAATCATAGCTGAGACCTGGTTCTCCACTGGCTCTTTTAACAGACTCTTAGCATAAGCATAAGCATAACTTAAGAGCAACTCTGCACTTCAGGTTGTGTTTTCATAACGAGATGTTTCACCTGTTAACAATTTACTAGAGACTACACGTTCTCATTTTCAGTGTTTCTTTCCAAAGTTTACAGCACATCTTAGTAGTCTATCTAAAAGTCTGTATAGAAAACATTTAAAAACATTTGCCTTTCCCTATTAACCTCATAGTGCCTTGGTTCATGACATCATAATGCTCACCATGACAACGGACTGTGATGTCACAAACAGCAACTGTGTGGTTAGCAGGGACAGACAGATACGTTTTGAAAGACTCAGTGAAATAATAACTGCTGCACTATCTACAACATTTAGTAGACCAACAGCAGGGAAAATGAAAAATAATAACGAACTAAAAACAATAAAGTTAAAACATAATTGGTGTAAATCTATTGTTTTTAAGCTTTTATTATAATAGAGTTGCTCTTTTATGGTTTTCCATTATGTGACACTGAGCTAACAGCCACTCACACGATGTTATCAGGAAAGCGCTGTGAGAAAAGCACTAAGTATGGTGGCCAGTAAGAGCCACCCTCACTCCCGCAGAAACTGATGGCATTCTCAAACAGCCTAAAATGAAAACATTGAAAAGAAATAAACTCCAGAAGATGTTTGAGTTTGTGGGAATGGGGTGGTGGTGGCATAGAACAAATACATTCTTGAGGATGTTTTTAGGTGGGGGAGGAGGACAGACATTAACATTAATGCCCTCTAGTACCTCTTCATTGAACAACAAGGACTACTTTTCTAACATAATATTTTTTTTACAGGTTTTAACAGTTTTTACTTGGGTTAATGAATTTTAAATGTTTTTTAATTATGTTTTTTACTGGGGGCCTATTTTATAAGCACAGTAAGACACTCTGAGGTATGGGTTATAGCCTGATAAGAGCACTTCCAGGTGCTAAAGGCACTTGGTGCAAGTGCCTCATGCCTTATAACGCACCGGGGCATGTTTATCAGGCCATAACCCACACTTATTGTGTCTTATTGCTTACTTAATGTTTGACAAGGAAGTAAATATTACATCAGTGATTTCTTGTCTGTCCAGTTAGAGGCAATCCCAGACAGAATTACATGCTGGGTACATTCGTACACACACACACACACACACACACACGCGCGCATGCACACACTTACTGTATACACACACACTTAAAGAAAGCTGCTAGGCTGAACAGGGTTGTGATGGCTGCCAGATAGTCGGGCTTTACATCGCTCTGCCAACCCCCGCTAGAAAACTACTTTTCTACCTGCAAATCCCCTCAATCGGAAGACGAAAGATCAGATAATAAATTGCAGTATATAGCTCCATTGAATTTGTTCAGTTGACTGGTCACCGGCGTGATGGAGATAGAAATGAAGCCTCAGTGGCCCAAGCATATGCCCCGCTGTCTCCTGAAAAGACAAGCCAGCTAAATGTAATAAGCGGGTAGCTCCAGGGACTTTCCTGCTCCAACCCTGTTAATTGAAGCAACTTTTCAGGGCCTGGCACCCACAAAGGAATCTCTCCAGGCAGTAGTAGGAGACCTACAAACACTGAAAACTTGTATGGCACAGCTTACAATTTGTACTGGATAACGAAGCCCTGCCTCTTCCCTCGACGACTGGAGGGCCCAGCTTGATCCTGAAGTTGTATCTTTATAGCAGCATCTCTGTAAGACCGAGGATAAACTCAAGATCTCGAGGACGATCAAAACGAAATAACTTGGTCATATTGGTCCTCTCAAAAGGTGAAGATGGGTTAAATCCTATCTCCTTTGTCCAAAAATTGTGTATAAAATAGCTGGGCCTTCTCCTAATGGCCCAGCATATATTGTAGAGTGGGTGCACGGGCACTATGGCCCACACCTCTGACAGGCTCTCCTCCTCGACCTTTGATATTTTGACTGCTAAGTTACCTAGACAAACAGGTAATTCTCGATAAATTGAAGAATGCCAAGGAGGTCCAGTGGGATAATAAAAATCTGCATCGTACAAGATCTGCTACTATCAGTGCAACAGAAATGTACAAAAATGCACCCACTAGTTGTCAAGCTCATAGCTGTGGGGTAAGATTTGCATGTGATACCCAGCAACATTGCAGATTAATAAAGAGGGGCAGCAGATCTCATTTGAAACTGTGAGTACAGCTACTGTTGAGCTTAAGAAGCTATATCCAGACCTTTTCAGATGAATGAAAAGAGTACAACTGAGAGCCAGTAACCCAAGCAGGACAGTAGAGTAACTGTTTCAATGGAGTATTCTAAATAATAAGAACTATGACGAATTGGATGTCCTGATATAACTCTGAAGTGAACCAAATATATAGACTGAGACGTTCCACGATGTTATGCCTGGACAAAACTTTGTGGTCCAAATGATCGGACTAATGTTTACTTTCTATTCCTGATTTTGTTACAGGGTTAAATCGCTTAGGGGACCTGGTATATGTGTTTGAACTTTTAATGGTAACCAGTTCATTATAGAAAAGCCTCTATGCATATAATGTAAAATCCTAAAAGTTTAAACTTAATTTTACTGATGTGTTTCTAAAAGGGGAATGGCAGTAGGGTGTCTGGTGGTTGAAAAAATTACAGCGGAATAATCAAAGGAGTGCAGTTGTTAGGACTGGAGTGCATTGTTTATTTTGTTGGGATGGGAATGCTTTTGTTTTAGGGATATAATACTTGTTTTATTGAAGGACAAAATTTCAAAGGGAGGTTTTAGATACAGGCTCTCCTTGTAACAGAGCAAGTTGGGACTATAGCCACGCTGCAGCTAAGTATGGTCTACTGGCAGTTATAGACTATCCAAGATCTTTTCACTTCATATTGCTATAGTTACCCCATCTCCATGGGGAGGATTTCCTAATTCCAGACTATAAGTTCAATTCTAAATGGCGATGAAGTTTATATCCTGAAATGTTAAAGGGCCGGAACCGAATGAAGCGGCACCAAATTCTTAGACACTTAGAAACTTTACATTGTAATGTAGCCCTCCTTTAAGAAATACACCTGCTAGAAAGAGAAGGAAATCTCTTTAAGAGAAGGCAAATGGGTCAGGTATATGGGAGTAATGCAACAGCGCAAAGGGGGTAGCAATCATTACTAGGGGAACTCAATTCTGGCTACAACAATGCCAATCTGATGCACAGGGAAGATTTATATTCCTAAAGGGACTTCTAAACCACACTGAGATGATTCTGGGATCAGTATATGGACCTAATGTTGATTCACCTGAATTTTTACAGCACTTACGACTGCCTTAAATTCTTTTCCCCGGTTACCGCTGTTATTGCAGGAGACTGGGATCTGGTCTATTCACCAGAGCTAGATAAAACAACTCACAAAGGGTCTAATCTCTCCCCAGCACAAAGAGCTATGAGAGAGTTCACGACAAATTACAGCCTTAGTGATCCATGGAGACTATTGAACCCAAATGCAAGAGGATATACATTTTATTCCCCAGTACATAACTCTCTTTCCTGTATTGACTACTTCCTAGTTAATAACATAATTTTAGAAGGCCTAGTAGGTAGTGGTATGGCCCGAGAACTATAGCTAATCATGCACCTGTATGGATGGAAGGAACCATTTCCTTCCACAAAGCTAAAAGTTGTGTCTGGAAGCTGAATACTCAGCTCCTTCAAGATGAACAGGCATTACTTTCTCTTAAAGAAGTAATTGAAAATTTTCTCTTGCACAATCAGGGCACCATAAACAATACCAACAAACTATGGTGTTTCCTAAAATGTGTGGTCTGAGGAGACTGTATTTGACTCTGTACTATCTGGAAAAAAAAGAGAGAGGCACTTTCTTCTCTCCTTTCCCAAATTAAAACCCTACAAGATCAGCAGTCACCTTCTCAAAATGAGGATACCGTGGAACAGTTAGCCAAGTTAAGGTATCAGTACTCGAGTCCCTGAGAGAGCAAACCCAATATGCACTATTCAAGACCCATGTCAAATATATTGAGCAGGGAGATAAAGCCAGACACCTACTTGCCCTTCGAATAGGAAGCAAGAAGGATCCAAGATTGTAGTAGCACTCAATTCCCTTAAAGACAATTCCCTCCTTACTAGTCCAAAAGAAATTGTCCAAAATTTGAGAACTACTATAGATCCCTATATTCCCTCAAGTGCCTACCCCAAATAACGGACATACAGGCATACCTAAATAAACTTCCACTCTACTCTCTTTTGCAGTTACAAGCGGATACCCTCGTAAGTGCTATAACTCAACAGGAGCTGTCAGAGGCCATTAGCTTACTACCAGATGATAAAAGCCCCTGAACCAGACGGCTTCCCACCTCACTTTTATAAAGTATTCAAGTATCAACTTTTGCCCCTATTACTTAGCATGTTCAACTACCTATGTGACGCTGGACTTTCCAACCCTTCCCATTTGGAAGCCCTCATAACTATACTCCCAAAGCCGAATAAATCCCCACACCTAGCATCCAACTACCATCTGATTTCCTAATGAACTATGATATCAAGCTCTTTGCTAAGATTCTGGCTCAGACTGGCAAAGGTTTGGACACCACTACTTAGTCCAGAACAAGCAGGATTTGTTGCAGGCCACTCCTCTGCTGATCATCTCAGGAAACTGTTCTATGTCTTCTCTGTATCCAGGCTAGCACCCTACCCAATGGCTATGGTGTCCCTGGATGCAGAGAAGTAATTTGACAGAGAGTTGGGTTTTTTATTTGAGGTTTTAAAGAAATTTGGTCTGCCCACACATTCATACAGTGGATTCAAATTCTATATTCATGCCCTACAGCAAAGGTTTACTGTAATGGAATTTTCTCAGAACTATTTCCCTTATATTCTGGAACACGCCAAAGATGCCCTCTCTCCAGTACTTTTTAATTTATACCTGTAACCACTCCTATATCAATTACAACACTCCCTTAGTGACAGGTATTCAGGTAGGACAGTGGATTTACATCTATCAGCATATGCCGATGATATTATGTTACATATTACAGGCCTAGTGACCTCTCAAAGCAATAATATCCATAGTAGAGTCATATGGGGTCCTATCTATTTATAAATTGAATATAGAAAAATCAAAATAATGCCACTAAATTCCATACCTATCGTTCAATAGCAGGCCTCCAGCTAAACTGGTCAACCCAAGTTAAATATTTAGATCTTATAATAACACCTAACCTGTCACAGGTCAAAAGTTAAATCTGGATGCCCAGTTAGGAATTCTACAAAAGGACTTAGACAGATGGGCTCCTATATATCTCCCTGCAAGGAAGAATTAATGTAATTAAAATTAACATACTTCCCAGAATATTGTACCCCTTGAATATGTTCAACTTCTATCTCTCTGATCCTGGTTTCAGAAATTACAACAAATTATATCTAAATTTCTCTGGAAGGAAAAATCACCGACCGAAGATCCTATGTCAGGTTAGGTGCAGCCAAGCAGAGGGAGGACTTAGATTCCCCAGTTTCTTTCACTATTACCTAGCAAGCCACATAGTTAAATATCTCCATTGGTATTCCGTACTTCCATCATAGTAGGTCAGGAATATGTTCCAGTATGGTTACAAATTGAATGCCATGTAATTAAGCAAAGTGACATTTCCCAAACCAGCTTACTATACATTACTCTAAAATACGTATGCCTATTCTGAGAAATGAATTGATCCACATGTCACTGAAAGTGCATGCCCAATTATCTAAAGCCCTTAAATATAACAACAGAGATATATCTCAACCTCTATACTCAAATCCGAACTTCATGTTAGGAGGTCAATGCTTAAGGTCCAGTGAAGTCATCTGGGATGGAAGTTAAGGTTTCTGATTTATTAGAGCAAGGTAAAATCAAAGCCACTCCAGCACTGTTACTCACCCTTCACCTTCCTCCCAATCAGATATTTAGAGGTTTCCAAATTGACATCTATTAACTACCTAATTGGGACAGATATCTGGAACATTGATCAGACAGACCTTCTTAACGAGCTACGATACTGGCATGGAGTCCACATGCTGTCTCCAAGGTAACAGCAGAATTATACCAAGATATTTTCAGGATATCCAAGGAGCATCCCCATTTAGGCAGCTCAGTTTCCAGATAAAAAGCTTTGCTAGGATAGAATATGGCAGGCAGTGTAATCCTACACTTCAAATGACAAACTTAGTCTTATCCAACTTATATACTACATAACATCTATTTTACCCAGCATAGCTAGCAGATATGGATAAACTGCAAGATCCCAAGTGCAACAGATGTGGCATAAATGAGGGTACTATATTTCATGTTCTTTGGGAATGTCCTCAATTAGACCCCTATGGCAAACAATCAAAAACAGGCTTGATCCCTCCTTAGACTGGAACTACTTTTCAAACCTGAAATTTGTATTTGGGTGACTACTCCCAAATCCCAATTTTAGAAAGAAGGTATGCTATGTCCTAATTTCTTACTTGGTAAAGAAACTGGTGTTGAAGCACTGGAAAGATTCACAGCCAGTGGCGGAGCCAGGTTTGGGAGCATTTAGAGCCAGGCGGGGGCCATTCAGTCAATCATGGGCTCCACAATGGTCACTAAACATTGAGTAAAGATGGTAGTGGGGCACCACTACTCACACTAGGGCAGACAGGAGGGTGACTGCCCCCAGCCCCCTTCTAGCTCCGCCACTGTTCCCAGCTTATTCCTTATTCAGAATGGCTGAATGAGTTCTTATTTAATTTGAAAATGGAAGATGATTGCAAGTATTAGACATTGGCCCACAGTTTTGACAAAAATGGGGTAAACTCTATACACTGACCTCAGTCACTAAGTAAAGGATAGAGATGCTGCTGTTGACTAAATAATGGTGCCCTTGGGTCCTAATGAGCGGTAAATGCACTTGTTATCTGGATCTATGGAAGATTCCTTATTAGTTATTCTTCAACATCATGGGCACACAACATCAAGTAGTCCATGATGGCTCTGTATCTAGAAATGGGGGAGGGAGTAGACCCGTACAGAAGTGTAGGGAAAAGGAAGAGTGGGAAGGAGGTAGGGGATGATAAGGGGATAGATATAGTTGTAGATACAGTAGTAATAGTTATTACTGAGCCAGTGTAACCCCAAGGCTAAAATGACATGTTTCAATGTATGTATCATTTACCAAGTGCCTTATAAGCTACATGTACATCTCAAAATAAAGTATATTAAATTAAAAAGAAAAAAGAAAGCTGCTAGGCTTCTAATCAGTACTAATGGCTTAGTACTGCTACTAATTCTAAGGAAACAGACAAAAGAAGAAACACAAATCAATCGAAACTGCAAAGCTCTCTACATGTGGCAGCAAAACAGAAAGTGAAATACAGAACATGGGTGGGAGTCGGCTCTCTTGGACACAGGGTGTAAACGTAAAACCGTGTCTTTTTGTCGTTCTTTTTATACCAAGTATCCTCTTACCTTTGGTTGAAATAAAAAAATCTAAAACTTGTGTTCTATTAGAGACAAAAAATAGCCAGGATACAGTGGAAGGAAAATACAAATCAAATGAAAAGTTTTGCTAAATGAAAGTTAATGACAGCAAATAGAGGTTCGCCTGCATGTGGCTTGGCCAGCCAAAGCAAATAAATGAGCTGGATCACAAGACAGCAGCTTGTACTCACCAGCTTCATGAATAATTACCTGTCAACCCCTAGGTGTCTGGTGGGAGAGGTTTGAAATGTCCTAGAGTAAGTCATGCCACTGGTACTACAGGTGCTAGATCGGTTACTGGATGAGTGAATGAGTGATGCTGGTGTTGTTCCTTCCGTGTCTCTCTCTCTCTCTCTCTCCTCTCTCTCTCTCTCTCTCTTCTCTCTCTCTCTCCTCTCCCTCTCTCTCCTCAGTCCCCTTTCCGTCTCCCTCTCCCTCTGCTTTTCTCCCTCTGCTTTAGTATCTGGTTCTTATAGATGTTCCTAACCTATTCACTAACTTTGCATCAGCTATGCCTGTAATCTCACCAAAAATTGGCATTTCAGTCTCTGAAGAGAATCGTAGGGATCTGAAGCATGAAATAACTGCAACAACCCCTTTTCTGGCTGCCTCTACAACCATGCCCAAAGAAACAAATAGGGCAAGCAATAGCCCAGGAATGGACTCCCATGCCTTGGGGTATATTGATGGAACTTCTCACCAGTAGTCACCCTTTTAGGTTTCTCCTGCTCTGACCTTTCCCTATATCCAATAGGCATGGCACCAGGACACTGGCTATGTCAGTCTCCACACCAACCCCTTGAAACTGCTCTGGCCATGCTACACTGTACCACCTTGGGGAAGACCATGCACTGTCTTCTTCTCCTACTTCCTTCATACAGTGCCGATAAAGACACATTAACCACCTTCAGGCCAGTAAGAAGAGCTGATGATCTTGGTCTCTTCTTCTTGCCCTTGGCTCCAGGGCCTAAATCAAACCACCCCTGGTTAGTCAAAAATAGAATTCGCTGCTGTACCACTGTAACGGCCTGCTTCTGACCAGGCAACTCAGGATGGGGTCATTTATTTAAACTTTATTCTGTGACTTAATTTGCAGTTTATATTCAGTTGCACTAAGCAGTTCAGCTCTGCTCCTTTTAGATATAATGCAGAACACAGGGCACCACACTAGAGCTTCAAGTTGCTTTCAAAATACTATTATTTATTTAAAAGGCATATGCACACACCAGACTGGCAAGGGGATTACATGATTGGAGCCCTGACCGAAATCCACCAAGAGCTCAGTCATGTTCAGTATTATTCAGAATCTATACAAATTCCAGACTAGCCAGCGACAGGTACAATTTAGCAGCATTGTAGTAACATATTTACAGACAAAACCCAGTAATACAGGCCATACAGTAAATCACAGGTCGAGGTGCCCGACAGCTGGGGGGGCATAGAATGTACCTATGCCCATTTTACTCATCTCCTTATGAGGAGGTTAACACTGGAGTGGTATACCCTCCTATGAGTAAACAATTCTGAGCTTGTACAGGCAGTATTGAAGCAGAAACACTGGCTGCTGCACTGTGCTCATTGCCCCTGGGGTTCAGTGCCACAGCACCATGCAGTCACAGTATAAGGCTTACCATCATTTCTTTTTTCCATAAGGTACAGATGTCTCAGCATCCACCTCCTGCACTGACCTTCTGAGAACCTTTACTCTAGAACTGATCTTTTGGCCCTGGTTCCTCTGCCAGGATTATTTTACACTTCTTTCTTAGCTGGGAGCAACAAGACAGTAGTGCAGATGCCACCAAGCAGCCATACTAGGGTTGAGCCACCAACAGGTCTTGCTGTTCCCGGTCCCAAACCCTGGGAGAGATCGGATCCCCAGAAATACATATGGATCTGAGCCAGTGCCACTTCAGGTTCCAGGACCCAGCCACCATCCGGGACCACAAACTCCCTCCAGCTGGTCACAGCTGGAGAAAGTTGCCCTTAGGCACCTAGAGCTCAGTGGATTCCAGTCTGTATCTAGAACTTCAGAACTGGAAGCATTAAAATTGTATTTTGGCAGGACCGGGATCCCTTTATAGGTCCGGGTGAGGGGTATGATTGAGAACAGGCTGCACCAATGGGCACAGCCAATGCATAGCTCGGGGAAAAACTTATCACTAAACAGAAAAGTACAACAACAGCAAACACATTCTTTACATTTCCAAAATGGTCTAGAACATTAACCCTTTTGTGTAAAACCTATGCACACAGCTAAAGAGAGGTTAAACTAGTAACACCTATGATCATAGAAGGGTTATATAATGCTAGCAGGCTTCCCAGGCTGATAGTTCTAGTTGCTAAGCTGTGCCCCAGATTTAGTTAGGCCTGATTAGTGTGGCAGGAACCAGAGAGGTGAGGCATCACCTTTTCCAACAGATTTATTTATTTATTTACGTTGAGGGTACACCCAAATGTTGCACACAGGGACAAAGTCTCAGAGAGTGCTTGGGAGACTTCAGCCAGTAATTTGAGTGAAGGTTCCACCAAATACAAGTAGCCAGGACACAGGTAAGTAAGTATGTCAGGAGCATGACTAGATCAATCATGAGGAGGAGGAGGAGGAGAGTTGAGAGGAGCAGCAGGAGCTGAGCAGGACAGAGCACATGCAATCTATCAGCCAGGGGTAGCATGGTTGGCATGGGCCTGGTGCAAGGAATGAAGATGGGCCCCCTGTAAAAACAATGAATAGACCCCCCATGAAAGGAATGAAGATCCCCATGAATGGTTAAAATGGGTACATTTTCAGTCAGCTAGTCAAAGCACTGAAAGCAGCCTACAGCGGCAGCCACCAGCAGAAGCAGGCCAGCAGCACTTATTGCTTCTGTGAAATTCTTAGTCTGTGTGACTTTGAACCATTTATTTATCTTTTGTTTTGTGCACAGTACTTTTCTTTAATAATCTTTTATATCTTTATTCTTTCTTTCTTATCTAATCTCTCTCCACTTTAGCTAAGCTCCCTATAATTATCATTCAGTCTGCTCTGCTGTCTACTCTGGCCCAGACTGCCTCTGTGACTATCTCTCTCTTCTTTAAGTATTATTTTTTTTAATTAAAAAAACTTGTTCATTCTGAACTTGACTCTCCTCTCCTCCTCCACCAAATCTTAATAATCTCCTCCTTATCCTCCCTCCCTAAAGTCCCTGGCACTGTGGCACTGGTACAGTCCCTCCTTGTCTGCTCTGGGCTGGCCCAGACAGCCCCAGGCTGTGGTGTCTGTGACTGTCTGTCTTTAAGTATTTTTTTTTTTCAGTAAACTAAAATGTCCTTGTTTGTTCTCAGTGAGTCTCTCCAGTGAGTGAACAATGACTCCAGTCCACCACCAACTAAATCTCTCCCACTCCCCAGAGACAGTCCTGTCTAGGAGTCTCCTCCTCCTGTCTCCTTTCTTCTTGTCTCCAACCCTGAATCCCTGAGTCCCCGATTCCCTGGGCCCCAAGCAGATTCAGACCCTGCCTACCACCAAGCTGAGCAGGCACCTGCCCAGCCTCAAGGCTCAAGCAAGACCAAGAAAATCCACAAGAAATACGTGCAGCACAGTCAAAATAAATACATTTATTTTTTCTATCTCTTCTCAGCCACCTAAGAGAGTGAGCTCAGCAGGACTAATATGTGAGAGCTGGAACAGGCTGCAGGCAGAAGCACTGGTGGCGCAGCCAAGAAAGACCAAATAGTCTGGTGAAGAAGAGGCGAGAGAGACACACACTACAAACACATTTGCTGCAGTCAGAAGATAACAAGAAATGGGCGGCTGCTCTGCTGCTGATGTGATGACGTCTCTCTCTCCGCCTCCTGCCTGCCCCAAGTGCTACCTCACCATAACCCATTGGCCTCCAATCTGGTATCAGCAGCACTAATTCACAGATCGGTGCCTAATCTGTCAATCATCATGACAGATCGGTGGCACTGGCGTGGCACTGGCGATCTGTCTGTCCTCGCTCCTCCTTCCATCTCAGCTCGCCTCGCTCGCTCCACGGTTCTTCTTGGCTCCCCATATGATCCCAAGCCAAAGGGGCCCATGTGGTGTACACACTAGCAGTCACATGGGTGCTGCTAGTACTGACTGCATTTTATTTATTTATTTAGCAGTTGCCAGGACAGCCAGAGAACACGTGCCGTGCACCTCAGTTATTCTTAGATTGTCAGTGGACTGTCTCAGGAGTGTGAGTGCCACCCATGGGAGTTGTGGGACGGTCCGGTAAGCTAAAAATTAAATTTTTATGCAGAGGGTGGCCAATCTGGATTGGCCCTCTAGTTCATGGGCCCCAGTGCAGATGCACCACCTGCACACCCATTCCTAAGCCCCTGCTATCAGCAGAGTTTGCAGGGCCACATGGAGCATTACAGCCATGGCATTTTCTAAGGCTTTATTGGTAGTGTTGGCAGTGAAGGAACCAGTTGGTGATGCTGTAGGGATCGAGGGAGAAACAGGCAATATGGTGCCAGGTGACAGAGTGATTGGTGGGCAGTCGGCCCAGTGGAACTGAGCAGTAGCAGCTGTCATTAGCATAGGATAGGCTGTGGGGAGTTTGTAAATAGTGACAGTTGGGGAAGAGTTTGGGGACATGGAGTGCTGCTTGTGGGATGATGACAAAGGGGTTGGGACAGCCTGGATCTGGTCATTCTCATGGTGCAGGTGCACTGCTGCACTGTCACACTGGTGTGTGTGTGTGTGTGCGTGTGTGTGTGCGCGCACTTATGTGCATGTGCAAGACAGATTAGTCCTTTGTGCAGTGCAAAGGCCAGCTCCCCTCTCATCTTGCTGTTGTGAGTCTAGCAGTAACAAAGTGAGGCATTATAGACACAGACCAAGTTGCACATGTTTCTGAACCCTTTGCTTCACAAATAAGGGGCAATGCTTTAACAAGTGGCTGAGCAGAACCACATCAGTAGGAAATGCCCAGGCCAGGTACACAAAGAGCAGACAGGGTAGAGCAGTCTGTTTTGCTGATGATGCCAGGCAGACTGGTCAGCTTGCCTAATATCATGGTGATGCAGACTGCTCTGCCCTTCTCTCCCTCCAGGTCAGTGCCTACCTTTTGCATTCCATAGTACTGGTAGACTGAGCAGGTGTGCTGCAGGAGAGGGGCGACTGAGTTAGCTGGTATTGTTAAACTAAGTGCCCCATGAAATCAGAGATTAGCAGTCAGAAGGGTGGGTGACCAGGTTATGAATATTATGGCTTGTGAGGCTGGAGGTTAGGGCAGGGGGTGACTATAAAAAAATTGCCAGTTTCTGGCACAGTGTCAGGAGCCGCATGAATAAATATACACACACAACATACATATATATATATATATATATATAGTCTAAGCCACTTAAGCGGGATGCACTTAAGCAGGATGGCGGCTTAAGTGGGGCGTTTCCTTGGAAACACTTTTAGTGCTAGTGTTAAACATAGGAATGATATTTCCTTTAAGAGAGACACATTTAATGGTCAATTTTGGTTTGTCGGGACATCTGACAGTGGGATTCTGCACCATTAAGTGGTTTAGAGTAGATGCAAATTACAATAATCAGCTGAAAACAATGAGAAGTAGCACACTAGATAACATCCTTTCACTGTGAGGCTTTCTTAGTTTATCTGTGATTTCTCTCCGAGATGTCAGCCCCAAGCAATGAACTTACTCTTGCAGAGCGGGTTAAGGTTGTTGAAGCACTGAGCGACTCAACCCGATCGCTGTCCTCCATAAGCGGCAGAGTTTAAGATTTCAAAAGTCAGGCTGGGAGGGTAAGCAAGAACCGGACTCTATTCTCGCTCAATGGCATGCAAATTCAAACCCCAGCCATAAGAGAGAGAGAGGTAAAGACAACGATGTTAATGATGCCCTCTTACTCTGATTTTCACAAGCATTGGAGAAAGGAGCTCAGATATCTGGCCCATGCTAAAATCAAAAGCTGATGATTTACAGTAGCTAAACAAATGGGGCATGTTGGGTTTGAGGCAACTGATTGCTGGCTTTCTAGATGGAAGCAGCACCATCAAATTGTTTTAAAAGGGAGACGGTGAGAAACAAGATGCTGATTTGACAGCAACAAGCTCCTGAGTAGCTGACATCCTGCCTGGTCTACTAGCTGGGTTTCCACCAGCTGATGTCTTTAATGCTGATGAAACAGGCTTGTTTTTCGTTGGTTATCTGACCGTGGCACTCACTTAAAAGTCAAGATTTAGTTGGTGGCAAGAAGGTGAAAGACAGAATTTTGGTCATGTGCTGTGCAAATCAAATGGAGACAGAAAAGCTAAAACTTCTGGTTATCAGTAAGAGCAAAGCGCCCGATGTTTACCAAAGATCTTAAAACACTTCCAGTGACATACACAAGCTCTGCTAATGCTTGGATGACTGGCTCAATTTTTCAGGTGGCTCTTAACATGGGATTCCGGCTCCGTAGAAAAATCCATTAACATTCTCCTTCTTGTGGATAACTTTTCTGCCCACCCCATGAGCTTGCTCACCGATTGCAATTATTAAACCTGTGTTTTTCCCCAATCACCAGGAGCATAATTCAGCCAATGGACATGGAGGTCATTAAGAATGTAAAGGACACTACAGATCGTACGTTGCTGGCAAAATCATTACCACAATTGATGAGGAGTCCGGCTCATGCTGCTGAAATTGCCCGTAAAGTAAATCTATTGGATGGTGTTTACATGATCCATCGGGCATGGCAACCTGTAAAACCATTAACAATGAGACACTGCTTTAAAAAGCAGGCTCTACTAGTCAATGAGCCACAAAGAAATTTGTGCTACTGGGCTGAAGGATGTCACAATTCTGTCCTTCATGAACTCTCAGATGTTCACAGAGTTCGTGGAGATGGAATTAGATGAGCTGACCATGGGAGAGCTCAGCGATTCCAGATGTTGTGACTGCTTGAGGACGAAGCGACGACATCTCTCTGATACCGAGCTGTAGTCTTTGCCAGTGAAGCTCTAAGTGGACTACTTTCAGCCATGCTGTTGTGTGCATGAGAATGGGAAGATACAGACATGGGAGTCTCTGTTTGAAGCGGAGCGAACAATCCAAGAACATGCTGCACTGGAAAAATACAAAAATAGTTACAGATTTTTGGATCCACCAGTGGATCAGCCTCTTCACCAGAACTCATCAAACAAGTACCAACCACTTGGTAACTGCACTACTTGGCGACTTTATACCCAATGTACCCGATGTTCACTGGTATGTTCAGTTTGCACAGTCTGATGACCGAGATGAAGGAGGAGTAACAAAGACCTTCACAGTGTTCTAAAAATAAAAAATCTATCACTGTCACAAGCACAAAAACAAATTCACTGTCACTGTCACAAGTATTAAAAAGAAAATAAACATAAAAACATATTGACTGTCACAACTGTCATTACAGTACAGTACTGTCCCACAATGTTATCAGCACAGTACACTGACTAGAGCTCACAACGTACACATGAATCAAGGCTCCATGAGGGGTACTTCTGTTAGAAGAGGCGATTAAGCAAAGTGGGACTATTGCAATCCACCATGTCATCCCACTTAAGCAGCTTCTACTGTACTACAATGTTAATAAAGAGCACCAGCCAAGGATTAACCAAGTCTACACTGAGGACCTCTTCACCCCAACTGCATGTAAGCAGACCTGGCACCCTTTTGCTCAGGTACCTGGGCATCTAGGACAGGATGTGCATCCAGCCACATCAGCCACCTTGTCCGCCTACAGGTATAAATATGTGTTTTTTACTGATTTTCAAGTTAGCTCCTCAAGCTCAGAGATTTCTTAAATTATCTGAATCCAAGTCTTGAGGTCAGGTGGATCAGGTTTCAACCAGGAGCGAGTTATGGCCTTGTGAGCTGCCACCAGTAAGATGGCTCAGAGGTAAAGGGAGTCTGCTCCCTGAGACCCTGAGGGGATACCTAGAATAACATCTGGCCAGTCTAATGACTAATCCAGTGACAAGAGATCAGCCAGAGCAGAGTTCACCCCATCCTAGAAGGGTCTTATCCCAGAACATTTCCAGAAAACATGTAGGTGGCTCGCCCTCCTCCCACACAACCTCCAGCACACCAAGGAGCAGAGTGGGGTCTCTTTATTAAGAACCAAGGAGTGAGCAAGAAACACACCTTCACTCTCCACTCAAATTCCTGCCAGTGTGGGATCTAGTGGTCTTCGAGGTGGTGTAAAAGCTTTATCCCAAAGTAGCTCTGTCAGGCCAGGATCAGCCTCCTCCTGCCACTTGGACTTAATTTTATCTAATGGGTCCTTTTTAGTCCAGCTAGTGATTTTTAAATTGGCAACATAATACCCTTTGTAAATGCCCAGACAGGACTGCTTGTAGCCTGCTAAAGAAAAGAGTTGCCCATGTGGATCATGGTCTAACCCTTGGCATTTAATAATGTAAGTTGGGACCTGCAGAATCTAAAGTGGTCAGAGTTCGAAGAGCATATGTGCCCTTAAGAGTTTCAAAGTCCTGCACCAGATTCCTTGAGTAAATTGGCTAAGGTGGGTCAATCCCTGCCTATCCCAGGTCCTAAAAGTATGATCTAAACAAGCGGGAGAAGTTTGGGGCCCATGCTAGTCTATAAAGGCCAGAGAAAATGCTTTAGCTTATACTTCTGCCAAATTCTGCACTGTGGCCAAAGTGTTCCTAACTGCAGAGAGGGAGTGAGGGAGGCCACCACAGGCCCTACCAAGAGACATGACTGTAGAGTCCAGAGGGGCACCCTCCCTTCCCCAGCTCCACTGCCTTCCAATTTGAGAAGTAAGTTGGAATGGACCAGCACATGGCCATCTTTAACTGTGCCGCTAGGTAGTAGTCTTCCAGATCCAGAAGGACCTTCGCCTTGTCCTATATGTGCCTGTAGGATGCGGAGATTAATCCTGGGTCTTTAATTATTCCAAACAAAGTTCAGAGATCATTTTGTGCCAAATTTGGAACTGTGATTTGCATATAAAGAGAGGAAGGCACTGGAATAAATATAAGAATCTGGAAGAATATTCATAGTAATTGTTTGAATTCTGAGTACATGGGAAGGTTTATTAGAGACCACCTCTCAAGTCCTTTTCATTTGACTTACCAGGGGTGTGGTTGGCCTTAAATAGTAAGGATGAATGCTTGGTAATATAAGTGCCACGATATTTCATCTTCTCGGATGCCCAGTCCAGGGAGGATTTCCAAGATTGTTTGGGAAGGGGTGTAGTAAAACTGAGGACCTCTGTCTTAGTTCTATTGAGCGAATATCCTGCATGCCTCCCAAATTCCTCTAAAACAGACCACACCTGTGGGATGGATGTCTCTGGATAGGATAAAGAGAAGAGAACATCATCTGCATACAGAGAGATCTTCCATTCCAGCCCCAACTCAACTCCTGAACTGTCTCTGATTGGCAGATAGCCTCTGCCAAAAGCTCAATATAAAGGGCAAAGGAAGAGGGGAGAGGGGGCTCTGCTCAATCTGAATCTGTCTGAGATACCTCCATGCACCCTGACATAGGCCTGTGGGCTGGTGTATAGTGCTTTTATGCTGTCTATGAAGGGACGTGGAAAGGCCATAGTCTCTAGGACCAGGAATAAGAAACTCCATGAAACCTTATCAAAGGCCTTTTCTGCATCCAGGCTATTTAGACATGCAGAGATATGGGAGCAGTGGATGGAGTCAATAGTATAGAGACTAACCCAGATGCTGTCCAGGGCCTGGTGGCCAGAGACAAAGGCCGTCTGGTCTAAACTGACCAGGTCCGGCAGAAGAGAGTTTAGGCGGGATGCTACAATAGAAGTAAAGATTTTGTAGTCTGAATTGAGAAGGGAATAGGTCTGTAGGATTCACATCGGCATGATCTTTGTGTTCTTTATGTATTAAGGAAATAGTGGTATATTGCCACGAAGGGGCACAGGGTTTCCATCCCTCCAGATACCTGTGTAGACCTCTGAAAGGAGGGAACCATCTCCTTCTTAAAGGTCTTGTAGAACTCTGCACTAAAACCATCCAGTCCAGGACATTTACCTGTTTTTAAGTTTTAATTGTGTTCCTGATTTCAGATTGTGTGATTGGTTTGATTAAGGATTGTCCTTTCTCCAGAGAGAGAGAGAGAGAGAGAGAGAGGGTGGGGAGAGAAAGGGAAGCCACATTTCTTTTTCTTCTAGTGTTGTTTCTGACTGCGATTTATATACAGTAGATTGGAATAATAGGAGATAAAGGTCTCTGTAATCTGGTTCAGTTTAGTAACTGGAAGACCAGTGGTTGGGGAAATTATTTTAGTAATAGTGGCCCTGGCTGCATATCGTCTTAGGTGGAAAGCTAGTAGTCTGGTCCCTCTAGAGCCTCCTTCATAATATTTTTGCTTTAAGAAAAGAGAGCTTTCTCAGCTTCCACTTTTTCAGTTCCTTAAGTTACTCCTACACCCTTTAAGCTCTAAGCCCCAAGATCTCTCCCATTTAACTTTTGAGCTTCCTCAAGGGCTTTGATTTGTGCAGTGAACTCCTGCTGCCTTTGCTTGGCTAATCTCTTTTAGAGGTGACAATAGCAGCTTTCCTGACTGAGGCCTTGAGAGTGTCCCACAGGATCTGCAGGGTGGGTCCCCTTGAAGTTCTCCTTTAAAGTTCTAGTAAGATGTTGTTTAATTTCTTTAACTACAGTCTGGTCAAGAGGAGAGAACAGTTAAGCCTCCAGTGTGTGATCTCATCTGGAGAGGTTGAGGTCAATTTCTAAGAATATTGGATTGTGGTCTGACAATGAGGATGTCCCCACCCACATGGAGGGAAACGAGAAAGGTCCCTCAGAGAAGGTGAAGAAAGTATCCAATCTGGAAAATATTTCAAATCTTGAGAGCAGTAGGTATAGTCCTAGCCCTAGGGTATCTCTCTCACCAGACATCCACCAGTCCCATTTGTTCAAAAATCTTCTCTTAGCGTGATTCTCTGTAGTTCAAGTTTGGAACTTGAGAGGTAGTGTCCAGGGCTCTATTAAAAATGAAATTCCAATCCCCTCCCATAATCAGAATCCCTTGCTTTCTCTGCAACCAATTGGACAAGAGAGGAGTAGAAGGAGAGGAGAATCTGGAGGGTGCATAAACATTAGCTAGGGTGACCTGGGTATCATGGACCCTTCCTATTGCCAGAATGTACCTCAGCACCCGGATCCACCACCACTCCACCTCCCAAGGGAAGGAGGTTGCAATTAAAATGGCAACCCTCATTTCCTGCTTGTTGGCAGTGAGGAGTGGAACACCTGGGGAAATTCCTAGACCTCAGTTTTATATATCTGTGGAGACAGCTGTGTCTCCTGAAGAAAGTTGACATCACTTTTCTGGGAAAGCAAATATCTTAAAATCTGCTTTCTCTTCACAGGATGGTGCTCCATTTATATTATATGAAAGTATCTTAGAATGTTGACTAATCATTATTGTAGTACAGAGCATAACACATTAATCTTGGTGCCCATAGTTCTGATCATATAAAAGCCTAATGTTTAGTTGTTTACCAATAATGAGGTACCAAATGAACATTTATCTATTAACTTTCCAAGAGAACCAAACAAGAACTGCCAGAATGAGACATAATCATGTAGCACCATCCCACTCTGTGTGGGAGGGGCAAATTTATGAGGCACTGGTGGTCCCTGAGCACGTAAGCCCAGGAACCAGCTCTGCCCAACAAAGATGTTTCGACTTCCATGGGTATATACATACATACATAGATACATAGACAGTGTCAGCAGATAAGGGCCTATGGCCCCACCCAGTCTGCCATTTGAGCTTGTAAGTTCAGTTTGTTTTCCTAGAAGTCTGTTGCACTCTACCCCTGACCTCCAGAATTCCTTTATGTCATCCCATGCATTCTTAAATCCTGATTGTTTCAGCCCCCACCACTTCCTCTGGCAGGGTGTTCCACTTGTCCACCACCCGTTCTGTGAAGAAATTCTTTCTCATGTTTCCTCTAGATCGTCCTCCCTCCAACTTCATCCCATGCCCTCTAGTCCTGGAACATCTTTTCAGCTTAAAATAGTGTTTTCCTGCACCTGTTCCTCCCTGTAAGATACTTGTATGTCTCTATCATATCCCATCCTCCTCTCTCTCCAGGGAGTACATGTTCAGTTCCTTCAACCTGTCTTCATAGGACTTGTGATGCAATCCATGCACCATCTTTGTTGCCCTCCTCTGAACCTCTACCCTGTCTATGTCCTTATGTAGGTATGGTCTCCAGAACTGTACACTGTACTCCAGGTGGGGCCTCACTAGTGTCTTGTATAGCTGGAATTATGACCTCCCTTTCCCGCTGGTATGCCCCTGCCTATACATCCCAGCATCCTATTTGCTTTACCTGCTGCCTTGTCACACTGAGCTTCTCACCTTGAGGTCATCAGAGATGATAACCCCAAGATCCCTTTCCTGCTTGGTGCATGCTATATCCTCACTCCCCAACTGATATATTGTGCCAGGGTTTTGTGCCCCATATGCATTATCTTGCACTTCATTGAATTTCAACTGCCAAACCCCTGACCATTCTTCAAGTTTCTGCAGGTCACTTCTCATTCTGTCTACACCCTCTGGTGTGTCTACTCTGTTACAGAGCTTTGTGTCATCAGCGAACAGTGAAATTCTGCCTTCTAGGTCCGTGCCATGTCACTGATGAAGATGTTGAATAGGACCGGTCCCAGCACTGATCCCTGTGGTACCCCACTGGTCACTCTTCCCTCTGTGGAGTGACAGCCTTACTACCACCACCCTCTGTGTCCTGCCACCCAGCCAGTTACCTACCCACCACACTACTGTCCTGCCCACACCCATATTCCCCAGTCTGTGTAATAGTCTTCTATGTGGCACAGTGTCAAAGGCCTTGCTGAAGTCCAGATAGGCCATGTCCACTACCCTCCCTGATCCACCTCCCTAGTCACCCAGTCAAAATTAAATGAGGTTGGTCTGACATGACCTCCCCTGGTGAAACCATGCTGCCTTGGGTCCTGTAGTCCATTGACAACTGGATGTTCCACCAATCTCTCCTTCAGTAGTGCTTCCATGATCTTCCCCACTACCGAGGTGAGGCTGACTGGTCTGTAGTTCCCTGCTTCCTCTTTGTTCCCACTTTGTATAAAGGGACTACATCCGCTGTCCTCCAGTCTTTGGGTACCTCCCTGTTTCCAGTGATCGCTAAACAGGATAGCCAGAGGTTCAGCCACCATCCTCTTAGTTCTTTAAGGACCCTGGTGTGCACCCCATCTGGCCCCATTGCTTTATCAACTCTTATTACTTCCAGTTCCTTCAGGACCCTTTCTGTGTAAGGGACTTGTGTCCATTTCTGCACCATTCTCACCCCTTGTACTCCCTTCAGACCCATTATCCTCTTTCTTCCTCAGTAAAGACTGAGCAGAAATACCTGTTCAGTATGTCAGCTTTACTGTTGTCATCCTCCACGCAGCCCCCATCCTCCCTCTTCAGTCTCACTATCCCTCCCTTGTCTTTCTTTTTCACTTATGTACCTGTAAAGGTTTTGTCCTCTACCCACTGATTTTGCAATGTGTTCTTCTGTCTGAGGTATGCTGGGACATGTCCAGCTTATGGGCCGTCATAAAAGTAACAAGGAATAGGGCACTCAGGATAATTATGAGGCACCCATTAACCCAAGGAAAATTCCTCAATAGGGCCTAGCCCTTTGATGTCAGCAGACAGTGGAATTGTATAACACATGTTGCATGTAGCCCCACCACCCTGAAATGACACCATATTATTAAACACTCTGAATAACAATGCATTAAATCACATAACTGTGTTAGCTGCTTAGCAAACCTTCCCCAGTACCAAGGAACATAGTGTTAGCCCATTCTGGAGCCATGGACCTGAGGTGGCTCAACAGTTGTGGCAATGCCCCACAGGAGGGCCATTTCTCCTGCTTTCTCCCAGGCTGACTCATTTACCCAAAGGCAGGCCAACTGCATAAAACAAGCTTCCCTCAACCTCCAGCCTGGAGTGTCAGAAGGTCCTCGTTCCTGCGAGCCAGGCCCCAGCAGAGTCTTCCATTGAGGGGTCATCTCTGAATCACAAGCAATGGGGCTCTAGGTCAGAGAGGTGTTTTATTTCCTCCCATTGCACAGGTGACTGACCAGCTAACCTGGGCATATTCTACTCAGGAGTCAGGCAAGGGAGGGAGATTGGGAGGCCCCAACCATCACCACCACACTGTCAAAGCACAGGAGACAGGAAATCTCCCTCCTTCCATGGGCCCTTCCTCCCTGCAGCAATATGCACAAAGAGAACCCGATCACGGGTCCCAACTCCATGGGTTCAAAGGTTGTCCCCTCATCCTCCTCCCTCGTGTCACCATCCCCCATCCCCACACACCAGTTGTTTTAGATAAATTGTTACTAAATTGTACTGCATTCAAAACCATTTTCATCCGCCTCAAAAACAAGACTCCTGTGTCCGAATGGAGGAGGAGAATGGAGAGACACTCCAATGCTGATTAGGGGAAAGTCTAGTGTAGAGGGGGAAACAGTTCTCCAGGGTGACAGTCCAGGCTCCCGCAGGAGGATCACAGATCTAGGATGAGGCATTTAATTACAGTCTCAATCGGCAAAGGAAGTTGTCAGTATATGCTGTGGCATCAAATGGGAGGTCAGGCCACATCAAGATGAGGGGGGCCAAACACAAAGAACAACCGACCTGTTTATGATCCCTCTTCAGGTAGTGGAGGTTGAATGCTGATTAGGGTTAGTGTTGTTTGGTTCTTTGGGCTCTTCTCACATGCATGGCCTTTTTGTTGACTACGGGAGTCCCTGTACCTGTGAAGCAGCGCCAAGATGTTGGACCTCAAATTTATCAGGGACAACTTCTGGAAAGATCCGGTGAGTAACTCCTTTCTGGGCCATCAACCATGCAAAGGCAGAGTTAGTCCTCTCCAACTTTTCTATTTTCAGTGGTGGGACAGGTATGCTGAAGTTTTCTAGAAACTGGAAGCAGCCAGCAGATCAGGAAATATTTTACCCCATTCTCTGTGTCCACCTTCAGTCAGGCGGGTAAAGAACTTGGGCCTTTATAGACTTGGCTTTAAGTTGCTTTACTATCTGCCAGAGAGCTCTTGGGCATCCTGGACTGAGGACTTATGGTCATTGTCAATGGAAATCCTCTTGCTCTGGTAGTAGTGGGCTCTTTTGTTGCCAGGCACGCTGCAGTACCTCTTCATTAGATCTGTAGTAGGTGAAGCTAGCAATCAGGATTGTGGTCTGGTATCTGGGTTATGAGGCTTAGGCCCCAGAGACCTGTGTGCTCAATCCATCGAGATATCAAGCTCCTCCGGCAGGGATAGTAAGTTACAGCAAGTCCTGTAAGAAGGCACCAGCCCTTATGCTTATCCTCTGATCCCTCAGGCACTCCATAGATGTATATATTTTGGTGTCTTCTCCTGCCTCCGGATCATCTAACCTATGGGTTAATTCTCTGTCCCTGGCAAGGACGTAGAGTAAGAGTCGGTCATGCCTGCCAGTTTGTTTGGATGTTTGTGATAGGCAAAGCTCAAAATGTTCAGTTTTGTGGTCGATCCAGTTAATATCAGAGCTGAGCTCTGACAAATTCTGGTCTATTTTCTTGACAGTGAACGCTGTTTGCATAACAGTTGTGGCTAGATCTGCCGGGATCCCCACACCATACAGAGCCACTGTCTGAAGGCCATCTGCAGCCTTGCAGTCCTCCGCAGCATCCTGCTGTTCTGCCTGCAGGAGCTCTTTCAATTTTTGTACCAGAGTGTTTGGAGGTCTCCCAGCCTTCATTCTTGTAGCTTTAGCTGGGGAAGGCATTAGTTTTGACTGATGTAGCTAGATGTTTGTCGCGACAGGGTCGGAGCTTCAAGGCTAGGCAGCCATCAGTTTGTTGATGTCACCAGAAGTCCACATGGCACATGTTTTGAAAATAACATATTCTGCTTTTTCCTGTAAGAGGTCAGCATATTTGTCTCTAAGTGCTGCAAATTTTCTTCAGCGGTTTGGGTGTGGAGGGGTTCAGAACTTTTTCTAGCTTCCTTATTCACCTTAAAAGGTTGGTGGCCTCAGTGTCCTGCTCATGCTTTCATTTGAAGCCAAACGGATAAATCCCTCTTACAGAACTCTAAAATGCACACCACTCCACCTTCACATGGTCTACAGTACCCAGTTATGAGAAATGAAAATGTAATTTGATCTTTAATTCTATCTATGATAGCCTGGTCTTTGAGTAGTTGGTTATTTAGTTTCCAGGTGGACTCTTTCTGAAGGAAGGTTATTAAATTAACTCGACCCAAACAGGTGAGTGATCTGAGATAACCGAGGATCAGTCTCAGACCCCAGCACTCCATTCAGAAGACCCAAACTAACTAAAATGCATCTACCTGGGATTGAGTCCCACGGCAGCTGAGTAAAAGTGAATTCTCGGCATTGGGATGTAAAGACGGCAGGGATCACAGTCCCACCGAATCAGTTAAGTCTGTGACGAGTGCTGGCTGAGAGAGATCAGCTGAGGTTTTATAGATCTGTTTAAATCTTGATTAACTGAGAGGTTCCAATCCCCACTGAGCACCAAGAGAATTTTGGTGAACAGAGCTAGGATGGAAGCTAAGTCTGTAAAAACACAGGATTATCATTATTAGGACTATATACACTTCCCAATAATATATCCCTACAATTTAAGGTAGCATGGACCAGGATGTATTGTCCATGAGGATCTGCTATGCACTGTGCAGATTGAAAAATCGGTCCCTCTAAAGATCAAAATGGCAACACCACCCTTACTAGTATTAGCACCTGCTGAGAACACTTGTACTACTGAAGACTGGCGAAGAGAAAGACTCTCTGAAAAGAGCAAATGGGTCTCCTATGGAAAAGCTATATTACATTTAATATGTATAAGATGCTTAATAATCTGGTAAAGTTTCAGCTTTGAACTGCACCCTTACATTCCAAGAAACAAACTTATAAGAACTTGTCATTAAAGTAAGTTAAATAATAACTAACAAATTCAATCCTCACTCTAGTAACTTAACAAACATGAAAACAATGTTACAGCCACCCTCCCAAAAGACTGCCCTCAATATAAGAAACAATATAAGAAACGATTGAATGTAACTCCTGCCCACCCACCCCAGTAAAAGAAAAACAGCCCTTTTAAACCTCACCCTTCACAAATAGTATAAAACAAATCCTCCCAACCCACCCAGCAAAACATAGATCCCCTATTACAATTATCTGTACATGAACTATAGAAGAGGAAGGAGAACATTATTTGAACCATACCCAGCTATAACATCTAACTAGTAGAATCCAAGCTACCCACACCCAAATAAAATTGAATAATAATACAGATCCCACAAAGTTCCCAAGAAATCCTTCCCCATTAAGTAGTTAGGGATCCCCAAAAAAAAATCTGGTGCATGACATCCATCAGTTGTAATAACCACTGGTTCTCCTATCTGTCTCCCACCTCTCAATTAAGTAGAAAACCTGCTTAGCAATAGAGGAAACCCAACTTTAGTTTAAATCAATCAATCAATCAATCAAATCTTTATTTATTCAGGCGATCATCATTGAGCAAGGCTCATTTACAAGATGGACCTGATAAGGTCAAGGTTCGAGTTGGTGCACAGCAAATACATCACATACTTATGAGACAGTTATACATACAGAAAAAGAAAATGTTATTTATAACACAATAATATACAGAGAATTCAATGTTAAAGCTTGGCAAGAGAAAGTTAAACTAACATCTACAATATGTACACTACATATATAATACAATGAGGCCTGACAGTCACTCACATAATGAGTACAAGGATGGTGAGAGGAATATGGGAATGCCATATACTGGCGGTGTCTGGTATAAATGTATAAATGATACCCAGAGTCTCTTTTCCTTATTGTGATAATTAACCCTCGAAGGACATTTATAGGCATCTAGGTATAACTACCTATATATGCTATCTGAGCTTTAGACTAAAGCCAAATATAGTAAATCTTATAACAGCATAGAAAAATAAAATACAAAATATACAAAAGTGCAAAGTAAACATTGAGACAATCTGATACAGAGCTCAAACTCATTATTAAATGAGGTTCATTACCCCACCAAGAAACAAGGGAGCCAAATGCAGGCAGCATATGAAAAATAAAGCTAAACCCCAGAAATAAATAAAGTGACCACTTCTAGGAAGTGTTTTGCAATACTCAGATTAGGAAGTCTACCCAACTAATTTATGTTTTAAGACATAAGTCTCAGTACAAAGATGCCCTGTAGCCATTCCAGTAGCTTCCGTGTCAAAGTAGAATCCATGATCGATAAAGGAAGACACGTCACTGAAGAAATGCTGCTCCAATCCTCATTGTGCTTGTCGCCTGCAGGAGTGCCACCTCAATTTACTGGCAGGACTCAAAGGACCTTGATCATGGCCCATGAATGAAGAAATCCTGTTAAATGATGCTGCAGCTAGGAACTCAATAAAGTCCTCACCAGTGAGCCATGCCCTTGGTGGAAAGGCGTTGCAAGGAGAAGTTCAAAGTAGGATTGCAGATCAAACTTAGTTTGCAAGTAGTGGAGGGCTAGATCACAGCAGAGCAGGAATGTTACTGCATGGGTATTTAGAGGTATTATCCAACAATCTCCTCAAGGAAGCGTGTCATCCATAGCCATTCGAGAAGTTAGTCAAAATATGGCCACAGAGTCCATTTGGATCGTAGTAGAGAGCATGCCAATGGAAGGGTCCAATGCACCATTCTGCTACGATCCAGAAATTCACAGTGGTAGCATAAAGAAGTTCGTATCAAGATGGTAAGTGACTGGTGCAGATCAGTGTGGCAGGCAGGGATACCAATAAAGTGAATAATTTCTAGGAGTTAAAGCTGAAAAAGCCATAAACCAACAGTACTGGTACTGAAACATGACCACAGCCAGACTCAGATCTATGTGGAAAGCTTTGTATATATCACCACAGGAGTCCAGCTTCGGTTCTTCATCCTGGTGCAATTCAGAATATGAGAGGTACCGAAGAAGATATGCACACATAGTTTACAAGTCCAGTGCCCAAAGAAGAAATGGTAAGAATCCAGCTTTATCGGAGATACTTCAGCAACCGGTAAACAAATTGGGCAGAAGTTTCTTCAATTCTGGAGAAGCCTGGTCTGTCGAAATAAAGGGTGTGCTAAACCTCAGACATAACCTGCAGTCAGGCTGGGTACACCACCTGAAAAGGAATCCCTGCAGCTATTAACTTAGTTACATGGAGATGGTAGGCAGCTAATTTTGCTGGGTAGGCAGGCAGGTCTTGAGTGAAACATAACTTTTCCCCTCCCGATACATTCTGAGCTCACATATTTTCTGAAGCACATATTACTTGTCAAGATAATTCAAGAAACGATGATGAAGGTCGGGAAGTGATACAACAGCAGGCTTAGGGTGCATGGTCCAATGCACCCATTCGTTGATATATAAAGGCATGTCAGGAAATAGTCCAGCCAATTTGTAACTTCTGCACAAAAGGAGTCGATGCTGACCACTCCACAGCATCAGGTAGCCCAAAAATCAATATGTTGTTCTTCTACTCCTCCCTTCCAAACCTCAAGCTTACTTTCAACTTTAGCCAGCTTTTGCTTCATAGTACAAAACTTGGGTTGGTGTGATCTTCCACTTTTCCAGAGAGAAGATGCTCACTTCTGTATCTCAGACCGGAGCTAATCTCCACTATGTCGGTCTGCAAAGATTTTAGTTCATTGATGAATTCATGTATTGAATCCTTAAGTGGTTGAAATTCCACTAAAAACCACTCCTCTGTGAGTGGTGTAGATGGTGGGGTAGCAGTAGCTGGTAGCCAACTGTGTAGCTCTGTGCCTTGACCTCTTTGCAGTTTTGTCCTGGGTCAGAAGGCGGTGCTTGGGGGTGCCTGACGCATCTTCTCATCCATGATAATGTCAGGATATTATAAAACATCACAAATAGGCTCAGAACACTGTCCTCCACTTTATTAATTTTTTTATTTAGTTTTTGTTGACTGGGTAAGTGTACTAGACAAATCCTGCCTATTTTCAGGCACGACCTGGTGGAGGGGATACAGATGAATGCCAACTGACCTTGAACCAGATTAAGCTGTTATCCAAGCTGGAATCCTGGTAATAAGTACAACATCAAGGTACAATAATGCTTAATTAGTCAGAACAGGCGAGAGCTGAGCAGAATGCAGTTACCCCAACTGAGGCATCACATGACTCACTGGGGTGGCGTTTTTTGACCCTAGCTCTTGCCACTGTGGTATCAGAGTCCCAGACCTGAGTGAAAATTTGCAGGAAGTCCGCCAGGCAGAGTCACAGTCTGGTGCAGAGTATATTGGGTTCCAGTCAGCAAAAGTCAGGTTACTCAGGAGATTGTAGGAGTTTAGAGAGTTTAGAGGATGGATATTAATGTATTTGGGAGCAGATTTGGGAGTTGCATTTTCCTGATGCAATGAGTGATGCAGTGGTCATTAAAGGTTGCATCCAATATGCCGGCCGTACATATTCTATGAGGATGTGAGGCGAGGACCCAGTCGATAGGGGAGTGGTTTGATGAGCTAAGACTGTAACAGGTGGGCTCAGTGATAAGTTTTTGAACTTATGGGCCCTATGCACTGTGGCATCCTGGCCATACATGCCAAGATATGTGGTATGTAGGGCTGGGAAACACAAAGAGATATGGTTTACCCCAACGTCCAAGCATAATCTAGCAGGCATCAACAGCACAAAAGAGCTGCCAACAAACAAGATCCATTCTAACACTTTCTGTTGTCTTTCTGTTACAATTACTTTTATGATGTATATTGATATACAATCTTCTTTTCTTCAATGAACAGTTTATAAAGATCATGTCTTATTGTCTTTTCTTTATTCACCATGCAGTTGCATTCTTTCCAACAGATTAACCTATTAGTAAATAGAAATTTACTGTTTGTACATACACCCAACAAAAATCTACATAATGCATTTCTATATTTAGCATGTTTGCAAAATGTCAGTTACATATTGTTTTTCCTAACTTCAGTTTACTCCTGTACATTCTTGAGCCTGGAATACCTAGCCATTTTGTCAGTTGTTTTTGCAGATGTATACCTTTAGCCCTTTTTGTACCATTAGGCTATGAAGGATATGGAATTATCCTGAACAAAAGGTCTCATAAATCTGGCATTCATAATAATCTAATTTTTTATTTGATTCATAAAACCATGTCTGTTTGTATTTTAAAATTCTTGCTATGCTTTAATGGAAAATGTTCATTACTCATTTGAATTATTTTTTCCTCGCAGTTCAGGGCTCTCAAAAACCTCTTAACGCTAATGGAAGAATACTGAATTTCAGATAAATGAATACTGTGGAGTGTCTCATGGAAGAGCCAAACTCTGTCTACAGAAATATGTCAGGACTGATTCTATCAATGGTATTTGTTTGTCCATACTCCAAATTTCACTGGCATGGAGTATCTGTGCAGAAACCTTGGCCTCCAAAGTTCTTTTCTGAGCTATAAGAGAGTTGTTGGCAAAAGAATGCACAAATTTAATGATCACTTTGGCTGTACTCTGCATTTTCATTAATTTTAGCATATTATATCTTTCCACTTATTCTTTGTTGAAAATAAACTCCTAGATATTTGAGCTCATTGACCAGCTCCATTAAATCACCATCTATGTCCCAAGCTTGTCATATACGATACCTCTTTCCAATTTCCAAAGATCATTATTTCAGTCTTTGAGATATTGAATTTTAGGTCCAGCTCTAACTTATGTTTGATTGCCATAATTGCATATGTAAGCCCAGGAGAACCAGAACTGTATCATCTGCATTAATTAATATTTGTATGGCCTTTCCTTCTAAATTTGGGGTGGTGTAAATCTTTTAAAACATTTATTACAGTCTACATATAAAAGTTAAATAGCATTGGGGCTAGAGACAGCCTTGCTTAATGCTTTTCCTGATATAGACTATATCTGATGTAGCCCCATCTCGTGTTATTTTACTCTAGATTAATGATCAGAATGGATTAGAATGAAAAGATCCAATAGAGCATTGTCAATATTTTTTTTTTAAGATTTTCCATAACAAATTTCTATTCGATTATCAAATGTCCCCATAAACTCTGTCAATATAGCCTAGAGATGGTGGGAAGTTCCAGTTTAAACTTGTAGCAGCTATTTCTCCATAAATGTAATAGGTCCTCTGATTCAAACCTTCCAGGAGCCCAACATTGCTATTTCATGTAGTAAGTTCTCTACATGCTCTGATTTCAGCCTACAATCGGCATTCTCCAAAATCAGCTTTGCTGAGGATGTCATCACTTTTCAGCCTGCTGTGAGGCCTCTCCACTTTATCAAATAACCACATCAAAAAGTGTTCTACCAACACCATCCTGGTGTAGACTCATAATTTTTTTTAATACAGTACTCTAAATAGACTTACAGTAACTGCACCCACCCGACTTTATACCCAATGTACCCAATGTTCACTGAGTATGCTCAGTTTGCACAGTCTGATGATGGAGACGAAGGAAGGAGTAACAAAAAGACCTTTACAGTGCTCTAAAAAAAAAAATCTATCACTGTCACAAGCACAAAAAACTAATTCACTGTCACTGTCACAAGCATTAAAAAAAAGAAAAGAACGTAAAACATACTGACTGAGTGTCACAACTGTCATTACAGCACAGTACTGTCCAGCAATGTTATCAGCGCAGTACACTGACTAGAGCTACGCGTACATATGAATCAGGGCTCCATGCGGGTACTTCTGTTAGAAGGGACGTCACCAAGTGGGACAATTTGGTAACCCACCATGCCATCTCACTTAAGTGGTTTCTATTGTATTATGGTAGCACGGTAGTGCTACCATAGTTAGGGTTGAGGAGCCATTTACTGTACATGTTAAACTCAAATTTTGCACCTTAATAACTTTGTAACTGATGGATTTGCCTGAAATTTGAATAAACGATCAAACCTATGTGCCTTGGGATCTGCCAAGTTTCTAGACTAGTCGGATACACAGCTGCAGAGTTATTGCGTGATCTGTGCGCAGGCGCTTACGCTTTTTCTGGAATTCCCACGGTCACTTCACAGGTCGAACGGGTTTGTGCGAACAGCCCAAATCTTCAGGAAATGTGCGTCGGGTCCCAATATGCCTTTCAAGATTTCATGAAAATATATTAAACGGTTCAAAAGTTATTCAAAAACAATTTCCCATTATAAGTCAATGAGAAAAGTTAACAAAAGTTCGACAGTGTCGCAAATACAGTTTTACTTTTGCAAATGGCCTCTTACTTTCTCAAATCCACCATCTTGTTTTCAGTTAGTGATCAGAAAATGTTGCCATTTAAATTTGGGACCATCTAGCAACCTAATTCTTTTGTATTCACCTAGTCGGACCCTAAGGATGCTAGCCATGTCTTTATTTGGGGTAAAACACCCAGAAATATGTTTTTCAAATTTCTGAAAAGCACTTTTGCAAAGTACTTTCATGCTCATGAAAGTGTCGCAAATTTTACAAAAGCTTTCGCAAATTGCGACAGTACTTTTCTAGTCTGTGGAAAATGACAGCAATTCTTTTGGCACTCGCCGCAAAAGAACAGTTTGAGTTTTGAGCTGAAATTTGAGAAATCGCAGCTGACATCTCACAGATGTGCCTTCAGTGTTTCTTTGAAAAATATTACATGGTGGCAACATTACAGTACTCCAAAGTTGACACTTTTTCCCATAGGATAACATTACGGCAGACGATGCATTGCAGCAATCGCTTGGCACCCTGCTGCAAAATAACAGTTTGGTCTTTTGGGCTGAAATTTGCAGGAACACAGGCAACAGCTCACAGATGTGCCTTTCAGTGGTTTGGTGAAAATGTTACAGGGAGGCAAAGATACGCAATTCAACTTCTGTTTTTTCCCATAGGATAACATTACGGCATTCATCAAGGCTTTTCAGAGCCCGGTGACTTTGAAAACGGTGCAAGACACGGACTTTTTGTCAAAACTCCCTTAAGGGGGGCTAAGTACAAAACTAGCCAGGAAAGTGATAATTCATATGACTTTACATTTTTTTCTGTGTCATACTGTTACTGAGATATAAGCAATTTACTATTCCAAGTCCTCATTTTGTGTTCCGAGAGTCATTATTTTGCATACATTCTTTGTACTCACTGTCTTTCTCTATACAGCTCTTGGGTAAAACCAGCTCAGCACATTACTGTTACCATTACTGTTTCTGCTTGCAGTTCCGCACTCCGTTTATTTACTGTCTCATGTTTACGCCACCATGTGCGTACCCTTTGCGCTTTCTACTTGCAGTTATGCTTTGCATTGTTTTTAACATTTCTGTCTACAGTACTGTTTCTCTTTCTGTTTCACTTTGCGCCACCATGCGATTACGATTTGTCGCTTGTGGCACAATGTTACTATGTGACAAGACATCACATGGCAGGACCCGCCCACCGCGCATTACATTCACTATTTCTCATTATCATTCTCAAAAGAAGGGAAATTAGAGGCAAAAATCCATTTAATTCATCAGTTAGGGTTGTTCCACAGTGACAAAGTAAGGAAATTTGATGTTAGTTGAAACTCCCTTGCACTTTCTCCAGCCCACCCCCAAATGGAACTGGGGTGTGCATTGGGGTCATTGGTCCTAACTGTCACCCCATTCTCCTATTCCTCAGCTTCTTTCCACATGTGATGGGGTGACACTTAGGGTCGATGACCCAATGCATAATTCAATTCCATTTGGGGGTGGGCTTGGAGGGGCAAAGGGGGTTTCAACCCCTAACATCTAATCTCCTCGCTTGTCACTGTGGAACAACCCTAACTGATGCATTAAACTGAGTTTTTGCCTCTAATATATATATATATATATGTGTTTTTTTTTTTGTTTTTTTTTACAACTTTGATAATGCATTAGTTAGGGTTCCAGCATCAAAAGTAGGGAAATGTGTTAGGTTTCTGGACTTAACTCCTCACCCCCCCTGTTTTGCAGCACAGGCATGGGGTGTGCCTTGGGATTGTCAACTCTATTGCTCACCTATTCCATGAGTAAATAAGTGGAAATGGGTACAGCATATGAGAATGGGGTGACTGTTAGGTTAATAACCCCAAGGCACACCCTATGCCTGTTGCTGCCTACAGGGTGGGTGTTAGGGTTGGAAATCCTAACATGATATTTCCATACTTTGGATGCTGGAACCCTAACTAATGCATTAAGGAGTTTTTGGGGTTTTTTGCAAAGAATTTCCTTACTTTTTGAGATAGTATAATCATACCCTTATTTCCTTATGGAAGTACAGGTGTCCAGAGGGCTCTACACTCACATCAGTCCACAATGGTATTCGTATTTGAGTGTGGAGGGCCCTGCACTAGTATCCATCCATCCATAATATTTGAGATATTGTAATCATAACCTTATTTCTGTTGGAGCACAGGCCCTCTGGGCCCTGTGCTCTGATCAGTCCACAACAGTATCCATATTTAAAGTAGGAGCGCAGGGCCCTCTGGGCACTGCACTCCCATCCATCTCTAATTTTAAAGATACTGTAGTCGTTTCCCATCCCATGCTGTGCAGCACCAAAGAGAGATCTCACATTGCAGTTTTATTCTATGGGAATCATGGGAAAATTTGAAACCTGTATAACTCCACCACAAATGAGTATTTTTCACCATACCAGCAAAAGGCATATCTGTAGGGGAAGCCCTTTGTACCTTGAAAATTTATACAAAATTAGAAGCCATGTCTATACAGCAGAGTGACAAAGAAACACTGTGTATACCTCACATTACAATGCTATCCTATGGAAAACAAAGGAACATTTAAACCCCAGAACTCAGAGTAAAGTAATCTGTTTTTACCTATCCAGCAAAAGGCACATCCATGGAGCAA